>JAIUSX010000018.1:3908750-5211666 GCA_026573805.1 Hesperophylax magnus
TACCTAAGTTTTTTACAAAAAAATACGATGGATTAGAATATGTGTTTACAAAAAGAAAACCTAAAAATATTTTTTTATTGTTTTCCTAAAAAAATAAACAAAATATTTTTTGTACTCTAAACAAACGTAAACAATCATTGCAATATTTAAGAATTAAGCAAAACCAATTTATATAACGAAACATAATATCATTATGAAAAAGTAAATGCAGATATTTTATGATTACAATTTTTCTGTATTTATCACAAAATATTCAAAAACTATTGTGCTAATCAACTAAATTATAGAACAAAACACAACAATATTATAAAAAAGGAAATGCAAATATTTTGTGATTACAATTTTTCTGTATTTATCACAATAAATTCAAAAGCTATTGTGCGAATAAACTAAATTATAAAACTATATATATTATTAAAATGATTAAAGAAATGTAGCAATTTTATGATGATAATATTTTTTTTGTATTCATCTCGATAAATTCAAAAACAGATTTTTTTTACACAAAAATCGAGGATTTTCAATTATTAATTCTTAATAAAAACTCGTGGTTTTAAACAAAACAAGTGTATTATTTTTATTAAAAAAACTTTGGTTAATTTGCCAATAATATTATTTACCTTACTTATTACAAGAAATAAACAAATAAAATATATTTTTTTGTTAATTTGTTAATAGTATTGTGTACCTTACTTATTATTAGAAATAATAATAAAAAACTGTAATAAAAATTAAACTTGAAAACAATAAATACAAACTTTAAAATTATTAAAAACAACTGAGCGAAGTTTTGGGATCACCCAGTAATGAGCGACTCTCAATGAATGATTCCACTCAAAATAGGAGATTTTTGAGGACCTGTTACGGCTATCCACGTGTTTTTGCCAAGATTCCTTGATGATAACTCGCTTTCTCGATGTATTACCCGCCACTTAAATAACATTTGTGGTTAGATCCGACATTACTTAGCTGTAAAAACGTATAAAAAGGCAGACACTTTTACAAAACACAACATCAACAAGTGCTTGAGCGGCCATGTTAGAATTTGAAAAATGCTTCCCCCCCATTGGCTGCCTGGACGAAATCTTTCTCGTTCATTGGCTGCCTGCACAAGCGGTGGACTTATCGGCTTTTGGAACATACTGCTCCGTGGATTTATCGTTGTTTGGAACTCATTGCGATTTTTAAATCCACTTTTCGTAGGATTTTACGGCCGTTTTGAACTCATTGATATTTGATTTGTGTGCTAAAGAGCCGCTAGAGTAAAACTGCATCATTAGTTCATTTTTGGAAAATAGTGGACTTATCGTAGATAGGAACTATACGACTCATATAAAATAATACAAATACCAATGGATGTCTTTACCTCAATGATGATGGCTTGCGGGGCATTAGAAACAGGCTTGGAGGAGGCTGAGTTGGCTCCTCCCGAAGTGGAGTTGGCCCTCGTGCAGTCGGGGCTGGCTTCACTCACTCCCACGTAGCCAGCGGGCGGGCCGTGCTGGGGGAAATATTTACCAAGTTACTTATGTAGGAACCAATCACTATGAGGTTGATATAACTAAGTTAATCCTTGGAGATTGGATGAGCGCAATTACTAATGATCAGAATATTTACAACCACTGTGGAGGCACTATTTTCTTTTGGTATGATGTAGAGGAATGTACCTATTGTAACACTGTTGATTTGTAATAAATATATACATTAAACTTTATGACTTTTCTTCACCTTGACGACAAATCCTATCCATTCCTAGTGTGGCAGGTTGGTTGTTGGGCGATCTACACCAAAGGTCGCCAACAAACCTAGTAGTACTAGAACACAAACAACACCAACCTAACCTAACCTAACAAAACCCTAAAAAAAAACTCAGTCTCATTTTTAATCATTTTATTTCAACTTAACCTAACTTACACATCTTATTTAAAATAAAATGTGCCCATTAAGGATGTCCCACTTTTCTGTATATGTAATCACCAAAATTGCAAATTTTCATAGATTCATACCTTGAACGGAGTTGCGCCGAAGTTAAATGACATCTCAGCGTTCTTCAGCACCACGGCAGGGAAGTAGGTATCCTTTTTCTGCTGAGGATTTAGTCTGAATGCGACTCCCAGATCTACACCGTTCTTTGTGTACTTTATTTCTCCGGCATCCAGGTTTAAAAGGCACCCTGAAATATGGGAACAGTAGGGGGCATTAACCAACTACCAACTTTCGAACACATCTATCTACATTATTTCAATAACTGAAAGCATAAAAATATATTATCACTAGACATGTAGACAAAAATGGTACTGATCTTTCCTGCATAACTACATAAATTTAATAAAAACAGGTTTAAACATTTCCACTAATCCTTATAAAAAATGTGTTTTGACTACAGATTAAAAAACCATAGATGGGCCCATAAGGGTGAGGGGACCACACTAAGTGCGCGGAGCGGGGAGGTGGCATGTAAGACTCCCTTTCACTGATTTATCAATAAATGAATCTGACAGTTTACAGACAAAACACACTGTACCACCACTATTTAGACTTTAATAGTCCATTTTACAATGAGAATCCCATATTAGGCGAAAAAGGTTCGGCTTGTTTCCAAAATCGAATATTTGGTTACAGTATTTGGGACACTTTTACAAATGTGTAATAGTTTACTCCCCTCACTCAACTTTGTACTACACAACCCTATTTGATAGTATAAAAGACTCATCTGACCCTGCGCAGAAAACCACATTGGACTACGCTGCTAATCGTTACCTTTCTGGCGAACTTTACTTTGCTGCGCAGTCTGGTTATTCGATGAGCTCTTGACAGCAGTCAGAATACAACTGAAATCGTGGTTTATTCAAGAAATGTTAGAACCCTCCTGGTGCCAAAATGCTTGTCACGTAGTTTGCCTCCAGCTCATCGAAATGATGCTCAGATTTTGGGTTAGGACAAATCTATTTTTATCTTGGCCTGTGGTTTTGACTGTTGTGTGATGCGAAAATAATGAAGTTATAAAAGGAATCTTTGTACGCCTAGACAAGCGATTTGACAAGATTATTTTTATTCTATATTTGAAAAGTGTAAAATTTTATGACTATGCAGAAACAAATTTTCATTTTCCAAGTTTTCATATTGGCAAGTTAAGTTACATATTTTTAAGGGTAACAAACAGTTTTTAAATCCAACAATAATTGGTATGAATATTTTGTGTCCATATTATTTGTCTAGTACTTTCCTTGTTGTTTTAAACTAGCTATACGTTGCTGTGGCTCAGTCTGTCTGTGCAGATAGAGAAACAATAGCGCCTGTTGCTTTTACGTCCAACAGATGGCGCTGTTTTTCAAAAAAGCATGTTTTTTCCTTTTTTTTTTTTTTTTTTTTTTTTATATTTACTCCACACAGGAGGCCCTGAAGAAAATAATTTCCCTCAGGGCCTATGTCATCTTTGGGGATGCTGTGTGGAGGGTCTTTTTGTGGAGAGGAAGGAGTGAACATGGGTCTTGAAGAGTCCCATGTTGTAGGAGGGAGGAAACACAGAGGCCGGCAGTTCGTTCCACAGCCGAGCTGTTGAACTTAAGAACGAATCGTAGAAGCGACCCGTTCTCATGTGACAAGTGTCAACTGTGTACAAATGTTGGGCGCGCGTTTGGCGTGTATCCCGACTACGCACCGGCGCCGAAGGGATCAATGACGCTAGTTCCTCAGAGCATCTTCCATTGTAATACCGATAGAACAAGGACAGCATACCTACCCGACGTCTGTGCTCTAAAGATTGCAGTCCGTTTGTTAAGATTGGGGAATCTATCAAACGGACCGCCCGTTTCTGCACAGAGTCAAGGGTTTTTTTCAGGTATTTTGGGGCTCCAGACCAGAGATGGCTGCCAAATTCGACAGTAGGGCGCACTTGCGATTTGTACAGGGTGAGCAGTTGTGTACTATTAAAGTATCTGCGGGCCCTGTACAGTACGCCCAGCTTCTGAGAGGCCAACTTTACTCTGGCTTCGATGGAGCCCCCGTACCTGAGCTGGTCACTTATAGTTACACCAAGCATATCAATGGAAGGCCTGTTCGGAAGATTGCTTCCGTTGAAGGAGACTAGATTATCATTTGGATCCCTTTTAGACGTAATCAGACAGGATTGGGTCTTTGAAACATTAAATTCGACGAGATTATTTTTACCCCAGGAGGAAATACTCTCGAGATAACCGTCCATTCTCTGCTTCAAAGCCCTCCGAGCCGTTGGAGTTTGTGTGCCCTTTGGGGGCTTGTCAAACAAAAAGCTATCATGAACTGTACTGTCATCCGCGTAACAATGAATCGGTGCACATGTCAAAAGGTCATTGATGTGCAACAAAAACAAAGTCGGAGACAGAACCGATCCCTGTGGGACGCCAGCATTTATGGAGTGCGAGGAAGAGGTGAAACCGTCAGCAACCGCCTGAATCGACCTATCCCTTAAAAAGTCAGCAATCCACGTACACAGGGATGCGGGAAGTCCGTAAGAATGCAATTTGTTGACAAGTCCTCGGTGCCAGACCCGGTCAAAGGCCTTGGATATGTCTAGTGCGACCGTTTGGGTCTCACCGTGACGTTCCAGGCACCGCCCCCAAACATGCGTCACATATGCGAGAAGATCACCGCACGAGCGGTTCCGCCGGAATCCGTATTGACGGTCGTTGATAATTTTGTTCTTCTCGAGGTATGTGAGCAGTTTGTCGTTGATCACACGTTCCATCACTTTGGACAGAACTGATGTGATCGCTATGGGGCGGTAGTTGGCCGGGTTGGAGCGGTCACCTTTCTTGGGAATAGGGTGAATTACCGCTTTTTTCCAACCAGAGGGCACAGTGCCACACTTCAGGGACATTTTGAAGAGCTTTGTCAAAACTGGAACTATTTCCGCAGCACACCTCTGCAATACCAAGGCAGGTATTCCATCAGGTCCACTAGCTTTGTTAACATCGAGCCCCCGTATGACGTGGAGTACATCCCGATGCCGGATCCTCAGCTTTTTCATATAGAAGCCGCAGTGAGGAACCGACGGCGGAACAGCACCCCCGTCGTCGAGGGTCGAGTTTTCCGCAAACATTTTCCCTAAAAGGTTTGCCTTTTCGGTGGCGGTGTTTGCTAGTGAGCCGTCAGGTCTGGTAAGAGGTGGCAAACTGGGTTTGCAAAAAATTTCGACCTATTGAGCCCGCAAGCGACCAGAATGCTCTGCTGCCATGCGGGCAGGCAGCCAGCTTTTTGCTGATCTGCAGGTCGTGTTCGAATTTTGATCTATTGATGATTCTCTTGCATTCCTTTGCCGATTTGTTGTATGCTGATCTGCTTTCGGGCGTTCGAGATGTGTTGTAGGCTCGGTAAGCCGCGTTTTTTCGTCGAACTGCTTCGGAGCATTGTCGACTGAACCACGGCTTTGAGCCCACACCAGTTTCTTTAGTAGTCGATTGTATGAAGCCATCCATCGCCGATTTGATGACTTCACCAATCTCCTGGGCACATCTTGAAGGGTCCGAAGTCCGAAAACAAACAGCTGACCACGGAAAAGCATTGAAATGGGCCCGCATACCGAACCAATCTGCTGACCTATAGTGCCACACTTTTCTCCTCAGCCTCTCATTGGTTGGTCTGAGGCTAACGGGGATTGATGTCGTCACTAGGCAGTGGTCAGATGATCCCAGAGGCGCTGTGACGTCAATCTTATAACCGTGTGGCACAGTAGTTAAGAATAGGTCTAACAGATTGGAGCGGTGAGTCTGGACATCAGGAACCCTTGTAGGCTCCTGAACCAATTGCTCTAATCCGTAGCAAATGGCAAAGGATTCCGCCTGTCGGCCAGCCGAGTCCGTTGGGCCTGAGAACTTCAACCATGGTTCGTTATGAACGTTGAAGTCCCCCAGAACAACAAACTCGGCCGAAGGGTAGCGGGGCAAGAGATCATCAATAGTATCGCTCAAATGTTTGAAGAGCTCGGAAGTGTCTGATTCGCTATGGTTCGGTGAGCGGTATAGACATGCGTAGAATCTTGCCGTACTGGCAAGATTGACGCGCACCCACATTACGTCGAATCTGGAGTTTTCCAGACTCAATAGTCGCACACAGTTGACGTCAGCTCGACTATAGAGGCAGACTCCTCCTTTCAGCCGGAATTTGCTTGCGAGGGTAAAGCCCGGGCAGTCCAGATAGGAGGAGTCTGGCGGCTCGGCTATCTGAGTTTCGGATAGGAAAAGAAGGTTGGGACGTTGGGACAAAAGATGGTGATGGACGGAATTTAAATTTGTGTGCAGGCCGCGAATGTTGGCAAAATTTACCAACAGTCCTCTTGTTTCCTGTCACAGGTGACAAATATTTGATATAGGTATATAAAAACACATGCATATTCGAATGCAACGTTGTGTCAAAATATGAAAGCATTCAGGGAAGAACTTTCGGAGATTTAAGATTTTGAACAAACGAACATTTACATTTATATAGAATTAGAACAAACCTACGACATCGTGCATTCCGAAGGCTTCACCATAATCGTCGAACTGCTTGGCATTGGACTTCTTTCCGGTCCCTCCAAATCCAAACCCATTGCGGCATGTTCCCAAGTCGCAGGATGCCTGGAAGGAGTTTAAATGGGGTTTCACATAACATGTGGTGTACCGGCATATCTTATTTAAATTTTTTGAATTTTTAAGAGAGAAAAACATTTCGGATTACGATTAACCTGACAATATTTGATTTCCTCCTGCTTCAATTATTATAATTGGAAAATATTGTTTGTAAAATATGTTTGCAATTCGTTGCTCTAGTTCGTTTTTGTCCAACAGATTTTTGTCCAACAGATTTTTGGTGAAATTGAGTTAAATACGCAGTTGTTTTCAAAAACCATTTATTTATACGATACAAGTGAAAAAAACAAAAAAAAATGTATGTGTTTTCAAGACGCAGTTTGTCTTAAGTCTGCCAAAATTAAACAACATTCCGAGCGTGTTTATCCAACACTTCGTCCTACATCCAAATTAAAAACATGTATTCTACGTAATTTTAAACATTTGTAA
This sequence comes from Hesperophylax magnus, assembly GCA_026573805.1. Classification (NCBI taxonomy): domain Eukaryota; kingdom Metazoa; phylum Arthropoda; class Insecta; order Trichoptera; family Limnephilidae; genus Hesperophylax; species Hesperophylax magnus. Next base: position 3,915,788 of record JAIUSX010000018.1, read on the forward strand.
CGAATTTTACCTAAGGCGATGCCATACGTAGTAATGCAAAATCATGTGTTTTTGGTTTGAAAATTTGGTCGCCTAGAAATGTTTCAAATGCTTTTATTAAATACTGCGAGTAGAATACATCTTGGCCTTTGAAATAATCGAGTATTTTTTAGATAAATTTTTTTATAACCCCAGAAAAAAATAATGTAAAGGCCTATGAAAACTGCTTTAAAGTTCAAAATCTCCTACTTACGAACCCATTTTCGGTTATGATTTTATTGTTTAATGTGGCAAATGAAGTTATTTATAAAATGATCGAAAAAAAATTAAATATTTATGCCTGAACATCCACAAAATAAAATAAAAGGCACTTTTTGGCCATGTTTTTTTCTTGCATAAATCTAATGGGCGGATGGTGTTAAGCGGGAATTTAAACCTTATCGCTATCTACATAAGGGTTGTTATTGATAGCGGCTCAATTTAAAATATTACACGACGTAGTGCATCGCCTTAAAAATAATAATTTCTATCACTTTCAATCATTTTAGTTATCTTACAATGAGCAAATTTCATTGTATATGCGTTTTTCGTAAACAAAACTTTGAAGCGCTATTTCTCCCGATTTACGCTTTGGTCTGTTGGATAAAAACGAACTAGAGCGACGAATTGTCAATGTATTATATTTAGATAAGATATGAGTGAAAACATCAGTTCCACTCATTTACCTTTAACACTCTAAACCTAAACTAAAACTACCGTATCTGGTCTACACACACTCCTTATCGCGTTCTAATAATGAAACACGTTAGATATTAGTACGCAATAGTGCCTCTGATTGTATAGTTCTAGGCTTGCAATGATGGAGGCCTGATCTAGCAAAGGATTGACCCGCGACATCTGAGCGGGGGCCTGACGCATTTCTCCATTCGGCTACTAACTGGTCACTAATGTGGATATGTAGCAAATAGTAAAGATAGACAGTTAATATAATAATAGATTTTTTAAATTCTACTAGTAATAATTGTGCAACGTTGAGTCATTCTATAACAAAAGGTGGAAAATCTTACAGTTTGTGTGGACCATCCTACTCTGCAGAGTCCTTCATCTGTAACGGTGGCCTCATAATAGTAGCACCCCTTCCCAAAGACTCCCTTAGTAGCCCTTCCCCCATGCCATTCTTTAAACTCCCTCGACTGGCATCTCAGACCGTCGGGAGTCACCGCCAGAGCTTCTCCGCGATCAAAGAAGCTGAGAGTCCAAAACGGAGAAGTCGCCGCGATGATTTTACTGCCTTTGCCTTCATTTAGATCTTTGAGAGTTTCCCACACGATTTGTAAGATGGGTAGACAGAAAGCGCCGGTTTTTCCGCTGCCGGTTTCTGCCGCCATGAGAACATCGCCTCCGCCTAGGATGAGGGGGATTGCTTCGGCTTGCACGTCTGTGGGAAGCATCCATTCCATTTCATCCACCGCTTTCCCGATTTCGGGAAGCACTCCGAACTCCTCGAAAGCAGTCATCGTGATGCAGCGACAAGAAAAAATACGGATTTGACGTGAACGTCAAACGTCAAACTAATCGAGAAGCCGACATAGAAAAAAGCATAGATATACCATTCTCGACTAAAGACAAACTAGAAAAACACCGACAATATGATCGATATTTCCTAAAAACCATTAGCTTATTTGTTTATACATCACTAAATCCGTCTTTTTTGATTTTTTTCTATGGTTCTGAAATGTCAAAACAAAGTCAAAATAGAACGAAAAGTTTTTTTGGGCTGTACGATTTGTGCATTTTTTCCCGATTAGTTGCTGGTTTAATATCACGAAAGTGGTTTATTTATGATAGCATGTGTTACCAGTGAAGAGTAGAGTAGATTCACAAAAGTGTTGCTAATAAATCATGGAGGAAAACTTGGAAGAACAAGATGTCAATCTTTCCAATCACTGTTATTCTTTAACTTCGACAGATTTCGGGACAACTTTATCCAAGATATTGTGTGATTTCGAGCGTGTAAATGATGTGTATACAGGGTTTATTGAAGGAGGAATAGATAAGTGCAATTCCTTCTTCAGGCAAATTCACCAACTTGGCTTCCCATTCGTAATAAGAACTAGCCTCCAAAAGAAGATTACAGGTATTTTACTGATTATTTATTCGTATTTGTTAAAGAAATTGCACTCACAAACTTTTTGAATAAAATTTGAATTTTAAGTCATACACTGGTAATGTTTGAGCTATGTTGTATCTCACAATATTTAAAGGTTAGTATTTTTACATTTTTAGACATGCCACGTTTATTTTTCTCTTTTCGAAGAGAATACTTTCACATACAAGCCCAAGGGGCGCCATTTTGTGTCCTCACACATCTTCAAATGGAATGCGTTTCAGGTCCAAGCAAAACAAAACCGAAACCTGCTCAGGTGAGTCAATTTAATTCTTAGAATAACCTCAAATTGTAATGTTTAATTATTGAAGATGATATTAACGGTTTTTAAATGAAAATTTGAGACCTTCGCCTTGCGCTGCTAAAATAAGAATATGATATATTTATCCAAGGCACTATCTAGATTGCATTTAGTTTGTCCTAATTCTAGACGTAACCGTATCTTTTTTTGAATTTTCTGTTTCAAATTTTTGTTTAAGATTCGCTAATATTGTCTCCAATAATTAAATATTACAATTTGAGGTTTCACTCATTAAGTTATAAAAAAAAATACATCCTAGACTTGGAAAAAAAGTCAATAGATGTCACTATTATCCAAGGCACTATCTAGATTGCATTTAGTTTGTCCTAATTCTAGACGTAACCGTATCTTTTTTTGAATTTTCTGTTTCAAATTTTTGTTTAAGATTCGCTAATATTGTCTCCAATAATTAAACATTACAATTTGAGGTTTCACTCATTAAGTTATAAAAAAAAATACATCCTAGACTTGCAAAAAAAGTCAATAGATGTCACTATTATCCAAGACACTATCTAGATTGCATTTAGTTCGAGTTGAATCTTGCGATCATACATAGCATAGCTGCATATAGCCAATAAGAATGAGCATTGAGAAAAATGAAGATATTGTTGGTAGTTCTTATTCAAAGTATGATACAGTTAAATAGGGTCCCATTAGCGCAGTTGGTAAAGCAGCGCCCTGGCAAGGCGAAGGTCTTGGGTTCAAGTGTTAGATGCGACCGTATCTTTTTCTGATTTTTCTTCTCTTTCAAATTTTCGTTTGAGAATTGTTAATATTATCTTCAATAATTAAAAAAGTCAATTTAAATTATATCATTTAACTCTTGGAGTGCCGATGCAAAATTATAGATGTCTGCCAGCTGATTCTATTTCCGTAATAACTTATTTGTTTTTTGCAAAATTATGTTTTTGTAAATTGCAATGTCTGTCCGTGAGTAGTTTCCCCAGAATAGCTGAGAGAAATGATTTTTTTGATTCATATGGATATGGCAGCACTCAAGCCATTCAGTATTGTTTGACACCCAAATTAAATGATGAAGGGAAAATAACGCCAGCAGTTTGTTCTACATTTTTTCTATTTTACATAAGAACGAGTCAGAGAAATGAATTCTTATGCTCTTAGTAATGACACTGTTTATGGGTTTTCTGCTCTTTTGTCCATTGAGTCTCTCACTGGTGCACCGGTGCAAACTTATTTTGCATTTGATCTATTCACATCTACCGACACAGTGCACTGCAGGCATGGCACAGATGTGAGTGACTGCTTGGGCGAAGTCCATGCGAATAGATTATTTTCAGACAGCCTTTACCAGAGCAGTATGGCCAATGTTTATTTTATAAATGTTCCATAACAAATTTCCAAATTGAATTGTATTGAGTTGTTTGTTTATGCAGCCGTCAAGCACATACACCAAGCCACCCAATAGGAAATGGAAGAAGATAGGTTGTCCGGCCAAACTGACCATAAGAGTTATACGGTTCTTCCCCGAGTACGCTGTGAAAGCTGACACCAATTGCCACAATAGAAAAAAGGTTTGCCTTGATTTTTTAAGTATAGTATAAATATAGATATCTTACATCTTTTCTTCTTCCTCTTGTTGCAATCAGGTCGAGGACCCGTCGCTTTGAGGCAGCATCTACTGACGTCCCTGTTCTGGGCTACTTCAGCTTGAAACATTGCTTGTTTGGTTACTAGATCTAGAATATACCCCAATCGGAGATGCCATAGTTACATTTGCTCCAGACGGTTCGGAGCAGGTCGGACTCTTCTGCGATATTCACATTTTGTATTTTATTGTAGGACTGTTTTTTTGTTATAATTCAGATCCTCCCAAACCTTTTGCTTCCCCACTCCTTATCCTACCCCATATCATTCCTCCCAACCAGTTACTTTAACTCTGGACAATGCGACTCTCGTGTGATGACTACTAAAATGATCAATCTCTTACAGACTATGAATGAGCTTAAAGAAGACTACATAAATCCAGATAAGACAATTATGTATAGAGACAGAGTTTATCTCGTAATATCAAATGAAAAAACTCACACACATCCCCCTTACTTAAATGATACAAAAAAGAAAACACGAAAGAAAACACCGCTATTGCAGAAAGTATCGACGAAAAAAATCGAAAATAAACGAATTACAACGTTACTAGAAAATTTAAAAAATGGCCAGACGAAATTAAATGACCTGGCTCAGAAGATAAAGGATATGGCCTTTACTATATCAAACACGCAAGTTTTGAATTCGGTAAATGAAGAAATGGAAAAGATCTACGAAGTTTTAAATCAATCTTATTCCGACTCAAAGAATTCTAATACGTCCGTTGTGGTTAATCACGCTAAAGCTGTGACGGCAAATTTGATTCCAGATTGTCAAGATTTGATTCAGGCAGCAATTAATCAAGCTGATCTGTTTCCAGTGACTAATGAATTGAATCATTCTGAAGATCTACAGTTAGGACAACTAAGCAATGTTTTTTCAATGTCTCCGGTTTTAAGGTAACTTTTGCTATGTTTTATTGCGTGATTTAATACATATTTGTGAACCGGTTAGTTGGTTGAGTGGTTGAAAGCTCTGGGTTCCCTCTGTGGCATCAAAGGTTAAATCCTCTGCTAACTAAACCATCCAACATTGCACAAGCAACATTTTATGCTTATATTGATGGTAGTAGTAGGTTTTCAAATACTGTCAGGTTATTTGTATCCTGGGAATGTTTGTCTTACTTTTATAATATCTGTTATGAATGGGGATCTTGTTAAATAATAACGCCTTCTTTACATCAAAACACTTTGTCTTTATTTAGACTAGATACTTTTTCAATTGGGAATGTGTGTGTAGGACGTACTGGAGGCCAATGTCCTCTCTATTTTGTTCAAAAAATCTTTTTGTTGCTAGAAACTAACTGCTAGCTCACTTCGGTTCTGAAGATAGAGGGGCAAACCTATACACTAGAGACATCTCTTGGATAACTCTATAAATTCTATGAGCTACTAGCAGTAAAGCCATCTATGTTACTAAGCTTGAACTATCACACTCACCCACAACTAAATTAAAGCACAGGTTGGACTCATGGACTCTAGTCACAAGCTAGTCACTTAGGGTTACACCAAGCATCTTAATGGAAGCGTTGTTTCCACTGAAGGAGACTAGATTATCATTTCGATACCTTCAGGTATGATACCAAGACATGGATATATTGTATTTTCTCAACTCTGTTCGTTCATGCGGTGAAAACTAAATGTAGGATTTTGATTGATTTAAAATATTTTTTGTTTTATTTTCTAGGAAATACAAGAAAAATCCCAGAAAATCAAATCCCCCCAAGGGTCCAGTATCTCAGATAACTTATATCAACAATCCAGTGACGGAATTATTACAACCCTACAATGTGGTTTCCTATGTGGAATTGCCAATGGAATACAAACATGTAGAACTGACGCAATCCACCGTGCAACCTGAACTTTTAAACCACCATATTATACTAGAAAATACGGTTGTGAATCAGTGTCGTTTGGACAATGGAAATCAACAGTTTATACTGAAATATATCAACACTCAAGACTAGAAATAATGCAAGTCTGTCATGAGGTATAACTTTCTAGCGAGGACCAAAATGATCAGGTTTTATTAAATTTATTTTTTAATACCACACAAGTTTGAGAATCAACTGCTTGCTACCATCTGAAGCCACTGGTATCATCGCATCCACAATTGGGGTATGTTGTGAGGAAAAGGGAAGGAGATGAGAAAGATGATGGTTGGAAAATGCCTGGCTGTTCTGATACAGTTGCTAAACACGGTTCTTAATTTTTACTCTCAATTTATTGAATCTTCAAAATTGAACTTTGACTTTATTCAAAAAATTTTCCGTCCGTGTTATTTGCTTATAAAATTTTATATGAAATATGATTTGAGATTTTAACGGCCAAAGGTATTATCGTGACTTATTTTTGAGGTATTATGCCATATTGCTCTACCTCCTTTTTTAGCCAACGTTTCGGAAATCGTTACACATCTACTCTGATGATGAACACTATAATGCTGTCCGAAACATTGGCTACAGGAGGAGGTAATGCAACGTGGCATAATACCCTAAACATATAACAGTATATTACTTTGGCAGGTTTATTTTGTAAATTTGTTATTATATTTCTTTTATAAAGACGGCTGTTCAATCAGTACAACTCATACTTACGGTTGTATGCAGAATGCAGGTGCTTTGGGAGAATGAATCTGGGAGTTTTATAAACTGGTGTTAGCATTGGGTGGTTCAAACTACAACACATTTAATGATAAAATTGATGATCAGCACCATTTCAAATTTTTGACGGTTCCCTTTAGACTACGATATTCAGCCCGTTGCAACTTTTAATATATTTTCAAAGCATACAGTAATTTAAAAGGTAAAATGTTAAAAAATATTTTTGATAAAATTGTCATCAGCAGACAAGCGTAACAACATGGCCGTTACATTACACTACCCGTTAGTGTCATTTATAGTTTTATGTAAATAACAAGAAAGTGGATCATTGTGTATTTTATATATATGTTAATGCGATTGATATTATATTTTACAGAACAGAATAAAATTATGGTAAACCATGAGAAAAAAAAAACAAGAAATATGTTTGTAATCTTTTAGTTAACGTAATTATTTTTCTCCTTTATTATTTTTACAAATCTAAAATATATATATCTACAAAGAATTGTGAACTCTGGAATCATGAAATTTACACAGATTTTTTTTCCTTTGTTTATAAGCTGCATGCTCAGCCAAATACAACATGTAACAGATAATCGAATACTACAAAGCCAGAAAAATTATGGTGTACGCATGCTTCCTAGGCAAGGTTTTTGACAAGGGTTAATCATAATAATTTGTGGAAAAAACTGACCAAACGACAAGTACCACCGAAAATTGTCAATATATTGAGTACATGGTACAAAAAGCAGGAAAATTTTGTCACATTGAATGCTAGACAAGTAGGCTCAATGTCCCCTGTACTGTTCAACGTGTATATGGATGAACTCAGTAAATCATAGAACAAAACAGGAATCGGATGTCACATTGCCGGGGTATGTATGAACAATATTAGTTATGCAAGCGACATAGTCGTATTAGCCCCATCGGCAAGAGCAATGAGTCAACTTCTAGCCATATGCGAAGCATACGTAAAATATCATCACTGCTGATATTTTCAGTAAATACTGGTCCGGCTGTTATTCCGCCCATATGTCTCGGCGGAGCTAATGTCAATATCTGCCCCGAGAAATAAAACATGTGGGGTATGTCATCACTGATGACCTAAATGATAATAATGACATAGAACGCCAAAGAAGAGTACTGAGCGTGCGAGCCAACATGCTCTCCAGTTGATTCAACATGTGCAGTCCTACTGTGAAGAAGCAATATTCCAAACATACTGCATGAGCTTTTACTCTAGTGAACTATGGACAAGGTACACACAAGACGTCATGAACATACTCCGAGTACAGTATAATCATGCATAATGGGCACTGTTCGGCCTCCCTTGGTGATGCAGCGCCTCACAGATGTTCACAGAAGGAAGGATGCATGGGTTTGCTGCCTTGATGCGCCACAGAGTAGCCGGGACGAGTCAGCACTACCGGAGATCAGAAAACACTCTTGTCCAGGCTGTCGCCCAGTGGCAGGGCGTGCCCCTACACCATAGATTTAGAATTTCCCTCAAGCCACCGTAGTACAATTGCTAAATATGTTTTATTGTATTTTAAACTTAATATCATGTAATTTATTGAGATGTACGCGTTTATATGGCAGACAGAGACAGAGTATTGCACTCACCACTCTGTTCAGCTGAAATAAACAAATATTATTATCATTATATTTTCTAGCTTGAATATTTTCAGCTTGCATCGTCATTTATGTATATCATGAACTATGGAGCCCCAAAATACCTATTTTATTGACAAAAAGAACACAAAACGCAACAATATTCGCATATACTATGTTTTATTAGTAATTTTTTAAAGGTTCAATTAAAAAAAATGTTTAATGTTGAAAATCTTTTACTCAACGTATATTATAAGATCAGTAATAAAAAATTCTAGCAGAATCTACATCATGTAAATATGTGTTCATATTTTTAATCTGATGCTACAAAAGTAATCCGTAAAAGTTAAATTTAAAGTCATTGATCTGTCTGTAGGTGCCAATTAAAAATCATTTTTCATTTTAAAAAACCCTGTTCCTCAAATTAAATGATGGCTTCTATAAGAAGTTTCTGATTTTAACAACCATTTCCATCAATATATTCCTCACTGCTTTCAATATATTCTTCCAAGAATGTTTCTTCTGACTTTGGGATGTTACTTTTTCTATCAACGTTTCCGGGTGCTTCTTCCGTAGTAGGAATGTGTTGGTACCTCACTGTATCTTGTGACATTTCAGTATTAATCTTCAAGACGTCAACTTTTGGCTGTGGGCTTCTATTAAATTCAATGTTATTTTCTTCGTATTCGTTTTTATTTTTGAAGCTGTTTATCGAGATGACTTTGTCTTTGAAGAATTCTTTTAATTCATTTGAGTCCATTTCTTCTAGACTTGTATATTCTTGTGGCGAATTTTGGACTACTGCACAAGTTCCCAATGGTATTAAATATAGTAAAAATACCAATGCTAAGTATGGTATTACCGAAATGAGGGACATTTTGTGTTGACTTGTTTTAGTAATGTTGACACTTTCCTTTCTTATCAAGAACTGCCCGTATTTGAAATAAAAAGGGCTTTAAATAGAATGTATGAACTGTTTTACATAATTAACATGTTTATCTAACAGGGCTACTAGTTAAACCATTATTTCTTCACTTTGTTTTTGTTATGGAGCTGTTAAAGGTGGGATACTGTATAAAATTATCTACAAGTATATTTACAATCAATAAACCTAATTAAATTTTGATATTTTAACAAGAAGTGCACACAAAAGCACTTCACGAGCTGTCATAATCTCGGCAATCGGGGACGGAATGAATCGGTTTCAGCTAGCTCGTTCGAGTTTTTGTTTATTATTTAGACTAGAAACTCTTATAATTCTGAGCAAGTGTGTAGACAACATTCTCTTTATTTTGCTCTCAAAATCTCTGTTGCTAAATACCTATTTGCTAGCCCACTTCGTTTCTGAACATGGAGGAGCATACCTTTACACAAGAGACATCTATTGGATAACTCTATAAATTTTATGAGCTACTAGAACTAGAGCCATCTATGCCACGTAGTTCGAACTATCACGCTAACTAACCATCACGTTTCGCAAGTGGTAGGATGAGATGGATGAACCGACACACACATGATGACATTCATACATCGTCTTGTACATATTCTTCTGATTCTGACTGTTGACATGACCCTATTCATGTATTCGATTCACTTCATTGTGCCATCTCTTCCTCAGGCGTCCCTGACTTCTTCTACCATTCACTTTTGCATCATATATTCTTACAGCACCCCTTTCTCCGTTCATCCTCTTTTCATGCCCAAACCAATCAAAAAAAGTTTTACATATATGAAATCAAACAATTATTTTCATTATATAAAACTTTTTATTTAACATTATTAATAAATGGTATACATTTGATTCCTATCAAATTTCAGGAGCAACCCTACATTGGGTTGCCTATCAGTGAAATTGTTAATAGGTAATTAAACCCTGAATTTATAGAACATTACTGGTAAATATAACATTCCAAAGACATCAAATTCATGTACACAAAGAACATTCATGTGCTTATCTGGGAAATTAAGTGATGTTTTAATTTCCCGGGTAAATTATAAAATACGATTTTGTAAAGCTATGTAATATCTGTATTCAAAATGTGTGTGATGCCAGTACAAGCCATGTTCTGCTTCATAACCCATTCACTGAACAACAGATATGTATGTTAATTTAATATGTTATATGTATGTTATTCTAGAGGGTCGACATATTGTATTATTCTAAATACAAGTAAAAACCTTTATATTGATAGATAAATAAATAAATAACAAATAAATTCTATTATTGCCTTACCGTGCGGCATGTATCTCTGAAATATACATTCATATATTTATATTTTTACGGATCGGTTACAGTCACAACCAGTGGCGGTTTTCTCTAAGGAGCGTATGTTCAGTGAACTTCCGAACAGTAGCAAATTAAACTCTGCTCATAAATCCACCCGCAACCCGTGTGAAAATCCATTCATAGGAGCGGAATCCAGAACGTACCTAAGGACAGATAATTCCTATGGAATATTTCATGCATGGCTATCCTACCGACTTTCCTTTGGGTATTCTCGGAATGAACCATCTACAGGTCAGAAGGGATGAACACATTACTTCAGACTGATTGAGGATTGTTGAAAATTCGGCTATCATTGAGAGCATTCATTTCTATGTTTCCAATGGTTATCTCCATCACCGACAGCACAGACTGTTCTATCTCCTGGCCTGCAGGACTTACTTCTCAATCGTCATGCCGGTGGGGAGAGCAATCTTGCTGTTGAACAGAATCAATTCGGATATTGACATTTTTAGCATCAAAAGCCTTTAAAAGGCAAGCTACGTTATTACATACTATGTAGTATAGTTGATATACACACTGTCTATATTTATTCTTTAAAAATGTACTAAAATGAACAATTTTGTAATGTTTTAAAAATAATAAATTGAATTGAATAAACACAATAATCTTTCTCATACAGTGAGAGGTAGATACTTCTCTATCTCCAGGGTCAAATTAATCATATTTTGTCATGGTGCATCTTCAAATAGTATTTACTGTACACTTTATCACACATCCAAGCTTTTATAGAATTCGCCAGATGTCACTTGAATGATGTCATATTATTTGTGTGCACCTCGGATGAAAGCGAAACATTTTTTTACATTAATATTGCTGTTTAGTAAAATATATTGTATACCTACATTTTTACAAATATTTGATGCATTTGCAAATACAGTCAAAATTGAATACATTTTTATGTGAACGGATATTTAAATTTATATATTTTTCTTCTTTGAACTATGATTGAACCCCCATTGAGAATAATCATTAACCGCCACTGGTCACTGCAGTAATTGAATCACCTTTCTCTAACACTACGCTAGCCGAAGAGCCGAAAGCCGGTTTGTTCTACGAACCATTTTTAAGGAAATGGACTTTTTTCATATAAAACCATAATGTTTAGCATTGTTTTAATATATGAGTCGTGGAGAAGCAAAACCCGATAGTGTCAACGATGGAAAACCGCGTGGGGTTTTGTGGATAAAGAACACAAAGTAACGCTATAAAATCAAAACAGTGCATATATGTCACGTAACATTAGTCCCAACAGAAAATATCTTTCTTAACTAAACGCAATCGCATAAGTAAACATGTCAACATGGAATGCTCCTTTCCCACATCTTGTTAAAATAGACTAAAGAAAAAACAAATATTCTGGTGGCGAGTCTAGCTATGTTGTATTGTGTTTTAGCTGTCTTATTATCCAGCTCCGGCGGCCGGTGGAAAGCCTGCAGGAGAATCAGGCATTGGCATCATGATGGCTTGGAAAGTGCCCATGATGAGAGTAGCTTTACTGTTGCCTGCTGGCCAGCCCTGTAGTCCGGTTGGCATGCCACTTGCAGCCTGTGGTTTCGCAGTAGTGGTACTGCTTTCCTTCTTAGTTTCTGCGCTCCTGGCATTTGATGTTGTTGAATTCTCTTCTTTGTTGGTTATTTGATTTGTAGGTTCATCTTTATTGGCGTTTGGTACTTCGTTTTCTGCTTCTTGACTTACGGTGTCAGATTTATTATCAGTAGATCGGGCGAGTCTTAAAACGATGGGGTCGTTGGGCGCGCTGTTGGAAACGAGTTGATCTGCATTTTGGCCATCTGTAATTAAAAAAAAAAAACATTGCCTATGTAAGGATCTATGGAATAATTTAAACAAATAAAATATTATGTTCGTAGTAAAAAAATTGTCTAAGAGAGTTCGTATATGTACTTGTTTCTTTCTCTTCTGTGCTAAAATCCTCGAATATATCAACGCATTGAGGAGTTAATTTAGGAAGTCATAGTAGGCCATCTCGATGCCAACATTATAAAATTGTCTATTTAAGGCTGGGTTTGGAAGTTATTCCACATATGCCTTATGGCATCACCAATTGGGGTATGTCGTGAGGCTGAAGGTAGTGGAGAAAGGATGGAGACGGGGAAGTGCCTGGCTATTCAGACCTGGTCACCAAACATGGCTAAAGCTATTTAAAGCAATGTTTTCATTCTGAATGGTGGTCTTTCACCAGGGCTATACTGCTGCATCAGATTTTCATGTTTTCCGCTTTCTACTCAATCTTTGAGTAATCTCTTGAAATGTAATGTTGATCTTTGAAATTGTCTTGACGACTTCTATATCTCCATTACGTGATTTCTTCAAACATGGCTCAGAAAACTTTGGTTGCCAAGCTTTTAAAGTGAATGTATATATATCGCCATGTTAACTACTACCTTACCTCCTTACAGTAGGCTCGGAGGAAAATAATTTTTCTCAGGACCTATATAATCTTTGAAGATGCTGTGTGGAGGGTCCTTTAGAGGAGAGGAAGGAGTTAACATGGGGTTTGGAGAGACAAATTTCAACTGTGTACAAATGTAGAGCACGCATGTTGTACACGGTTGATGTGTTTCCTGTAGAGATGGGCGAAGCGGCTCAGTTGAGAGAGCCGGTTCACTAGTTCCCGTTCACTTGAAAGATCCGCTTCAGTGAACCGGCTCAATTGAGCGGGTCACCGGCAATGTTGCCAGCGGATCTTGGCCTAGTGTCGCCGTTTTTCAGTTGCAGTAATTCTGCCCACATATTCCCCGCAAATATTCTGCGTGAGCGTCATTCCCACAATTCCCCACAAAAAATTTCAAAATACATACTCCTCACGAGATTTATGAAATCCATGGGGGGGGGGGGGGGGGGTTGTTAGAGAATTACTGAGAAACATAATTCCCCACAAAAATTTTAAAACTGTGTACTCCCCACAAAAAATTTTAGACATACATACTCCCCACAAGATATTTGAAATCCGTGGGGGGGGGGGTGGCTACGGAATTCCATTTCAAAAAATTCCTCACAAAAATCGAGTGAACCGGCTCACCATCCGCAAACGAGTGAACCGGCTCGACATCCGCGAACGAGTGAACCGGCTCATCGTTCGCGGACAAATGAACCGACTCATCGTTCGCGAACAAGTGAACCGGATCACCGTTCGCGAACGAGTGAACCGGCTCACCCGAACGAGTGAGTCGCTACTGATCCGCGAACGAGTGAGCGGCTGATTTGGGAACCGGATCTTACGGATCCGCAAAAAGATCCGGTTCACTGAGCCGACTCGTTCGCGAACGACTCACTTCTAGTTTCCTGACTATGCACAGGTGCTGAGGGACCAATGGTGCTACTAGTTCCTCGGAGCATCTTCCATTGAAATAACGGTAAAACAAGGACTTTGCGCCTGTGCTCTAAAGATTGCAAACCATTTGTTAAGATAGGGGAATTTATCAAACCGAGTGGATTTTTTTAATTTGAAAATGACCCTTTGAAATTGAATTCCAGTAATAATTGCAGAAATTTAACTATTACAAATACTGTATAGGTAAATATCTACATTTATAAAAAGACATGAATAAGCTAATAAATTCATTGAATATTCAGAGTGTTCGTAAATGAATAACATTGTTTCACTATCTCCTTGCGGCTGTATTTGATAATCCAATCTACCGTTACATAAATAATTTATTCCAAAAGAACAATAATTATCGATGTAAACACTTACCGCAAACGACTGCAAATATTAAAGCCAGTTGAATTAAATTATGATAGCGCACAACGAACATTGCTAAATAATTAATCCCACGATAGATATCTTTCTTAGATGTTGACAGGTTTCCAAACAAACTTTGTACTACACAATAAGGAGTATTCCTATTTATAAGGATATTGAATCATTATGTTGACTATTTATGTGTTTTGTCCTTATAGCAGCTAGCAGGTACCAACATCTTTTGCAGGGCTGCAACTTAACTATTTAGTTTTATTTTATTTATTTACAATGCAAACATTATTGATTTTTTCGGTAACCTCAAGTGCAGCTTAAATAGAAATTTTCTACGCTCCGAAGTTCAGAGGAACGTTTGCGCATGCTTTTTCATATAAAACTTAAATTTGGATTTGAGGCCAAAAAACAAACTGCAATATAATTAGTATGGGTATATGCTACTTTATTGATTTGTATTTCAAAATATTAAAAAATTGGCAAAAGTCGATCTCTCATAATTTTAGAGGCAACTTTTGCAATTTGTGCGATTTGTGTGATTTGATGATAATTATTAAAAAAAAAGAATATTTAATTCTTTGTAAATATAATGAAATATAGGGTGTCCGGGGGTAAAGTGATCTAACTTTGGGAGGTGAGTATACATGATAGTAGAAGTAAAAAAGATAAATATTTTTTTTCGAAATTTTCTCATACAAAAACACTTTCCGTACAAACAACTTTTTTTTACCTAAAAATTACTTTAAAATTTTTAATTCTTAAAAAGTTATCCATTTTTATTACTTGAATTATCATGTAGAATCATACCCCGAAGTTTATTATAAATCGACATAAGATAAAGTTTTTAAAGTCACTTGCCGATGGTTTTATCTTGTGAGCTGCAATAACTACTTTACACGAAACTAAAAAACATGTTTAATTAGACAAAGTGACAATAAAAGTTTTTTTCGTTTAATATAAAAATATAACTTGACAAATATTATTTCGAATTTTTCGGGAGCATTCTCTCCTAACTCTGTATTAACATATTTCTCACCATACTGCAAAATGAGATTGTGTTAGGCTGGGAGATATATCTCCCAAAAAGACTATGGTTATTTCTTGTCTGAAGAATATCTCCCAAAATCTGAAACAATTGCTTCATCATATACATATTTATAAAAGAAGTGGAGAATTAATCTGAAGCCACTGTTTATTGAAGCAATTATTTATAATTTATGTGTAGTTTAGTGACCTATCTGAAGCCAGTGGTTCACCATCTTTGGTATAATTTTTTATTATAAAAATTTAGTCCAAATTTTTTTTTATTAATATTCGTAGCCATTATGTTAGGGTAGCAGTAGTCAATGTGCAGCAGGTTTTTTTTTTGTTATTTATAACTCCACATGGGAGGCCCTGAAGAAAATAATTTCTCTCAGGGCCTATGTCATCTCTGGGGATGCTGTATGGAGGTCTTTTTGAGGAGAGGAATGACTGAACATGGGTCTTGACGAGACCCATGTTATAGGAGGGAGGAAAAACAGAGGCCGGTATGAAACGTATGCCAACGGGTTAAGTTTAGATTTGTA
Organism: Hesperophylax magnus; assembly: GCA_026573805.1. Lineage (NCBI taxonomy): Eukaryota > Metazoa > Arthropoda > Insecta > Trichoptera > Limnephilidae > Hesperophylax > Hesperophylax magnus. The sequence continues at coordinate 3,931,623 of JAIUSX010000018.1, forward strand.
AGGTCGGGTTGTTTCAAAGAATTTGAACAATTCATTAAATTAAAAAAGTCCTGTGAAAGTTCTATCCACGTTCTGTTAAGAGGAAGCTACAAGTCAAAAATCTGTATATTCTTGGTATACCTTATATTGTAGGTAATACGCATTAAAATCGCTTGACAAACGGAATCTAGAAATGTTCGATTTCAAGCACAAAACTGGTTTATATTTATTTTGTAAATAATTTTATAAGCAAGTAAAAAAGTTAATCAAGTGAAACTGTCACAGATAATCTTAGCTATAATACTGTACTTTTTAAAAGTTATTTCCTTTACGCGTTCATACATTTCTATTGAAAAAAAATTTTTTTAGTAATTTACATTTATATTTTTTACCGAGTAATTTATTATTTTATTTATATTCTATTCGAGCGAAACGATAGGAAAACCTTCAATTTATCTAAAGCATATTTTTGGTATTCATAATGTACACCGATTCGTTATAAAGATTAATCAAAATAGTGATTTAGCATTAAGCTTCGCCTTAATATCCAAGTGAAGCACATATTGAGATAATAACAAATCGACTAGAACTTTCTCAGATCTTTGAAATTCAATGAATTGTTCAAATTCTGTCCAACAACCTGCCCTTAGAATCTTGAATGTTTTAGCAATGAGTAGGAAATAATTCGGAATAAGTCAAATGCATTCTTGTGTGGGTATTTTTTTTAATTAAAAAAATACTTTGTCATAAAAAAATATTATATCTACCTCCTTCAATTTCTGTACACATACATTCACAATAATTACTTTTTATAAAATAAAATGGTAACTTTCAATCTAAATAAATGGTAAAAAAATTGTATTTTTCCTAAAACACAATTACTTATTTCTAATTTCAAGCAATTATTTATTAATTTGTAGACATCCCTTAATTTGGTTGGTTTGGAGTCTCGTTACAACAAAAATACGTTTTTATCAGGATAAGTTCCTATCTGTTACAAATGCTAAACATTGTAACAACGCTTAGGTACATTTAGGCAAGCAACATACATACATAAATACATATATAATTGAAGACAAACATTATTTAAATCTTCTGTAAATTTTATTAGCTATCAAAGGCTATGACGGGTTGGACATGTTGAAAGAATGACAGAATGCCAATCATGGGTAAGTGTGTTGCGCGGTTGGACCGAGGAAGAGGTAGATAGACTGCGTGGAAGAAGGTTGGAGCAGGACAGGAAGGACTAAGGACTGGAGGTGAATGATGAGGGAGCGCAGCCAGCGGAGAGCATTTGTGGAAGAGGCCAATTCCCAACCTGGGATTTGCTTATTATCTGATTAAATACATTAACCACAGATTGTTTATTTTTTTATTATTCTTCCCTCATAAATTACTCAATTTGTAATCAACAATTTGCAAATGTTTAAAAGAATCACAAAATATTGTCACTCTTTACAATTTTTTTAAATTAAGGAATTTTATCACGCTGTCATCTTGCGGATTTTACCAAAAGCTAGTGAGAAAAGATCAAATTTTTTTAACCTAGAAATATATTGAATCTGAGTTTTGAATTTAAAAATTGAACTCCCTATCAAAATTAAATTTTTGTTTAATTTAATTAGAGGTTAAATATAATTTTTTGTGTTAATTTTGTACATTTGTCAGTAGTAATCAACCATTTTCTCAAAGTAATACTTGTGATGGTTCTTATTCTACTTATTGTTATATTTTCTACATTAAAACTATTTCCAAGACCGCCATTGCCTCAATGCTGGGTCCTGGTGGTGTTGGAACTCGTTGTTGTGGAAGATGTTGTTCAGATATCCTCGCGATGAATCTTTGCTGTATGGAATCTGAAATAATAGAATGTAAGTTTTTGAAATCATAATAAAAGATGGGACATTTGTTTCACCGATAATTGGTCTCTTTAAACGCCAATTCTAGGCCCGTTTCAGCTTTTAAACAACTTATGATCAGCTGACAGGCATAACGGCCATGTTGTTATGCTTTTAAAAGTTTTCAAAATGTTTAAAAAAAGTTTAGGATTGGATAAGTTTGCAAATTTTTTCCAAAAAGTCTTCTTCTAGTGGTGCCTTCTCATATCTGAGTTTGGCTACACAATCAGGGCAATCTCCCCCTTTGGGCTGTAGCTCGAAACAACTTAGCAGAACTGCACTCATCATGTAGGCTTTAAAGTTATGCAATAATATAGTGATGAAAGAACTTACGTCAGGCTCCATCCATCTCATCTTGATGAGATCAGCGGCCTTCTCCCCTATCATGATGGTGGGGGCGTTGGTGTTCCCCGAAGTCACCGCCGGCATGATGCTGGCATCCGCAACCCTCAGTCTGTCGATGCCTTGGACCTACAGAACAGAACAGAACAAGCATCAAAATGGAAACTTGTGTAGTCGTTTCCTCCTTGCTGAATATCGTTACCCCCCCTCCAATTATCCTGGTGAATCAGGCTCCTTCACTCCATGCAGTCCTGTACTGCATGGAGAGCCGCATACACATGTTGAAGTGTAAGACATGCTACATACATTTAATAGCGAAAGCAAGGGTCCAAGAATCAAACCTTGTGGCACTCTGCACTTTTCTACAGGTAATTCATTCTGAACGGTTTGAAATGTCTTTGATTTCGATCTGTCATATGAAAAGAACAATAAAAACCCACCAGAAACAACATTTGTTATTATCAAATAGTTACATGGCCATGTATTGTTAACCCCAACCCTCAGGCATTTTATATCTGCAGTCTGGTATGTCAGCCGTCTCTCTTGCACACTTCAGTCTTTGTTTAATAAGTTTATATCATAATAGAATATTTAATTATAATTACCTGAAGTAAGTTATTAACCACAGCACTCGGGTCTCCCGGAGCGCCCATCTTGCAGCTACCCGCTTGGTGGTTCTCCGGCCCCGTGTTCTGTCGCACCGCACACTCCCAATAGTCATCGCAGCCGAATATCAGCTTCTCGCAGCCTACGACTGGAGTTCGGTCGAGCACCAGCCCATATTTACTGAGCGCCTTGGTCTCCGAGATGCGGATGCCGAACTTGATGCCCTCCACTAGAACCTTAATGTCGTCGGGGTGGGTTAGATATCTGAAACAAATTAAGATATTATTTTTTGAAAATTGAGAAACAGATGAAGAAGATGAATTATTAGAAGGAGTCCCTAAATACGATAGCGAAGAATCCAAAGACGGAGCAGAATAATAAGAATTCGTTTAATTTGAAGAAGGTAAAGTCGGAGGAAAAGGTGGACTGAAGGTGGTAGAAAAAGATTGGAACAGAGTGAGAAGGTTTAAGGACTGGAGAAGAACAAAATCTCTCATGATTATGACTTACTGTGCAAATATTTTTGGATGGTTTAAGGGATCGCTGTTGGCCAATGCAATGTATCCTCTGCTCTTGGGATGCAGGACTGCTGGTATTATCTGGATGGAACGGGAATTGTTGTCCACCCTCTCTCCTACCTAAAAATTGAGGAAAAATTGTTTAATTAGCACCATATTAATATATTACATACCATACCATATTAATATATTATCTGAAGTGGAACATTATTTGCAATCCTGTTAAAGCAAATACAATTTTGAGAACATTGAGAATCTTGTGGTGAGCGCGTAGATTTATTTAAGGTAAATGATATGGTAACACACTTGTCCAGTTCGAGCGCAGTTGGCCAAGAATCCCCCAAAGAATAACTGCAGATCAGGTTGGTCCACCGAGGCATCGGAGTATTTAGAGTTGATCATTCCCGTTACTTCTGACACACCTATAAAAAATAGTGTTTTGATGTGATTTTGATTGATGAATATTAGTTATTCATAAAATAGCATCATTAATGATGATAATAATTTATTATGATATACACAATTCTCCAATAGAAAAATACAGGAGACAAAGAAGATGAAACAGAAGAAGAATTAGAATTTGACAAATAAGATATGATGAAGTAGAAGATAAATAAAGAGACCCCGGAGAAGATAGTAAAGAAGCAAAATAAGAAGAATTAGATTAAATTTAAGAAGGTGCATCAGAAGAAATGGAAGAAGATTCTGAAGATGATTGTAAAGATGCAAAACAAGAAGAATTAGATTAAATTTAAGAAGGTGCATCAGAAGAAATGGAAGAAGATTCTGAAGATGATTGTAAAGATGCAAAACAAGAAGAATTAGATTAAATTTAAGAAGGTAAATCAGAAGAAATGGAAGAAGATTATAAAGATGATTGTGAAGAAGTGATATAAAAAGAGCTCGATTAAATTTAAAAAGGTAAAGCAAAAAATTTTTACGATTATTAGCAAGAAGCGGAATAAAATTCTTTTATTTTATTTTTGGAATAACTTAATGTGCCCCGGAAAGGCAAGGGTCCTGGGTTCATGTTCATGGACCGTATCTTCTTCTGTTTCAAATTTTCGATTAAGAATCGTTAATATTGTCTTTAATAATTACAAATAATTCATTTAAATTTGAGAAGGTAAAGCAGAAGGAACGGAAGAAGATTCTGAAGATGATTGTGAAGAAGTAAAAGTAGTGGATTAGAAAGATGGTAAGGAAACAGAAGTAGGAGACGAAAAATACACAAAAAAATAAGAAAGAGCAGAAGAAAAGGGTGGAATGTATACAAATAGTATAACTAGCTATATATCAAAGGTTTATCGATCAGTTGTAATCGTTCCGAAATATTTTATTCATAGTATTTTCGCACACTTTATGGAATTAAAATATACTAATACGAAATTCAACATAATACAAGTGTTTTACCAGTTCCGCTCATGAGTCCATCCCTAAAGAGAAGATACTCCATGGCTGTGGCCCAGTTGAGCGGCGTGGTGTTGGTGTCGTTGATGTTGAAGTTGAGGAAGAAGGCCACGTGGTTGTGCAGGTTCTTGCCCACGGCGGGCAGGTGGTGAATGGGTGCCACCCCGGCCCTGCGCAGTTCGTCAGCTGGGCCTATCCCGCTGAGCAGCAGGATCTGGGGGGAGTTCACTGCTCCGCCACTAAAAGAGTTAATAAAATAACGAAATTAATGAAATAGAAGTGTAAAACTATCTAGCTATTAGAGAGCAAAACATGTAATCTGATGCCTGGAAACCAACATTTAGTCCATTCCACAATTACAGATCAGGCCATTCAGCAAACGAAAAAGAATGACAATAACCAGATTATTTAGAAGTCATTTGCATATAATAGAAAAAGCGGAGGTCCAAGAATTAGCCCTTGTGGTACTCCTTAGGAAATTCACGAAAAAACTACTTGACGACCCCCTGATTTCAACCGGTCCGGTAAAGTGAACGATGATAGTCCGCAAAAACATGAATATGATGTGAACCGTTATTACTCAAGCTGGACCAAGTCAACTGATTAAAATTCGGAAGGATCGTTCTCAAATATGTCGAAGAAATACTTAGTGGCAGCCTGTTATTCTTAACTCCTGGAGACGCTTTTGATTTGTGGAGAGGACAGTAATAAAAACGTGAATATAATCCTAACCATTGTGGTAAAAAATGGACTTAGTCAACTGATCAAAATTCGGATGGATCGATCACAAAAATGTTGTGTTTTTGAAATGCCACTATCAGGAAAAGCAGAGGTCTTAGAACAGAACCTTGTGGCTCACCGTGGATATAACACCCCTTATCTCGACTGGATTTCTGTGAAGAGGGTAGGTAATACGAGCCCAAAAAATCAGAACTTAACAAACATGTCTAAGAATTTACCTGATGATGACCTCCTTGTTAGCTCTGATGACCTGCCGCTGTCCGTACGAGTTGACCACCTCCACGCCGTACGCCGCCTTGTCGGTCTGATTGATGAGCACCTTCACCACGGTCGTGTTGAGCATCATGTGAAGGTTGGGGCGTGCGCGGGCGGGACGCAGGAAGGCGCGCGCGCTGCTGATGCGGGAGCCGTTCTTGTTAGTTGTCTGTGCGATGGCGAAGCCGGTGTGTGTGCGCCCGTTGAGATCGCGGACTTCGTAGCCTGGAATTATAAAAAAGTTTGTTATACGGTATAATGTTGCCGAGTGATGGTCTCTATCGGTAGCGTTTTTCTTCAACAGGTTATACAGAGTGTGTCACGACTCACCTGGCAGACTTTAACCAGCGATTTCTGAGCTTTGGAAAAATTTAGATCTTGCTGTCCAGTGACATATTTTTATTCAATTAATTACAACTTCCGTGGACTAAGTGGACCCAGGTATTGAAGAGATCTTTATTGTAGGAATATACATACCTAGTTCCTCTCCAGCCTTCAACAGAGAATAGGATAGCGGTGGGTGGTAAGGGAACTGGCTGACTGTGAGCGGCCCTCCAGCGGCGTGATAGCCCAGGTCCACCAGGTCGGGCTGCTTGTTGTCTTCGGACTTGAGGAAGTAGGGCAGCACGTCCTGGTAGGACCAGCCGCTGGCGCCCCCCGCGGCCCAGTCGTCGTAGTCCTTGGGGGCGCCGCGGATGTACATCATGCCGTTCATGGTGGAAGTGCCACCCAGAACCTTGAAAACACAGATGTTGATGGTTGACAAAAATAAACTCCGGTATATTTTTAATCAATCCTCGATCTTCAAACGTGGAAAATAATTATGTTAATTTTATTTTGCTTTTTTTCCAATCGAAAGCAATATTTTGGTATCTAAGTACCCATAGTTGGGAGGTATTCAGGGCCAGCCCTAAGTCAAACGGCGCATTGCGCGAGAAAAAAATTGGCGCCCCTTGTCAAAACCAGCAGACCTAGGTAGGTGATCACTGTAATCAATTATGTTCGGATGATTATTTTGTGTAGCACGGTTTTTGAAAAATAATCTCAAGGACGATATGTTAGGACAGTTAACAGTTAGCGGACTGCTCTAATTGCGCCCGCAAAGGGCCGGCCCTGATTAACTTGTTAAAATACGTGAATTAAGTTTATAAAGTTCATTTTTCTTGAAATAGGTATGTATAAACATTTAGCTTTCGACTGCAGGCTATTATTACCAGAGATGTGCAAAATGGGTACCCAAAACCATTTGAAATGCAAAATGGAAAAGGGTCAAAACTTTTCCATTTGAAAATGCAAAATGCAAAATGGTTTTTAGAAAAGCATTTCAAATGCAAAATGCAAAATACCTATTTTCAAAATGCATTGAAAATGCAAAATGGTTTCTCATGTCAAACAATCAAAATAATTATAGAATTTTTAAACAATTTTGTCATTTGATAATGGACATCAATGTAGAACAAACATATTTCATGATGGTAAATCCAAAAACATGGTGTTTCATGTGACTACAGATTATGAAACCACAAAAAATTTGCGCGGGACTAATGTTGCCAACGTACAAACATAGAAACTGCTATCTAACATTTAATATTACAGCGTCATGGCCCCATGTTCAGTACCTATTTGAATCAGTATTTTTTGTAATGGTATCACTCAATTTCCAGGGCTCCTACCAAGGAGCAACTTGACAAATGTAAATTATCTCTCATAGCGAGGTTGAGGACCGACTGATATTTGGGGCTTATGAAAAAAAGATGAGATAGTAGGAAGATTGTTGCAAAAAAGCATTTAAAATGGAAAATGCATTGAGAAAAGCATTTAAAATGCAAAATGCAAAATGGTTTTTAGAAAAGCATTTAAAATGCAAAATGGAAAATACCCATTTTGCATTTTGCATTTCCATTTGAATTGGATTTATTTGAAATAAAGCACATCTCTGATTATTACCTACCTAAGATGATATCTAAAAATTGAGAAAATCAAATAGCATTCTTGAACGACATAAACACTTTTTGAACATTCAGCTGAGCGTTGAAGGTACATTTATTTTGTGTGCTTAAAGCCTTGGACATGTAACTACGTATTATATTTCGGGGTGACACATTACGCTATAATCTTCCCCAGGAGAGGACAATTGAGGGACTGCCGCGGAATATCATTTCTTTGTATGGGATATGTCAGTCGCATAATTTTCGAATATCGCCCGGCTAGCCGATCACAGCGCATATCGTCGCCACGCCCACATTTAAAGCACATCATCTGTTTAGGTGTGACAGGTCTGTATGGGATTTTATGGCGAGCAATACGGAGTTAAAACTAATACGGTCATTAGCCTAGTATGGTAGTTGATAAAATCACCAAAATTTGTTAACTTATAAAATTTATAAAAAATATATATATTTAAAACGCTTTGAACTTTTAGCGTAATCTGTCACCCCGTTATTGACAATTTTATTACCGGATGATACAAATTTGCCTCTGCAGTGTTTTCGTGTCTAGTGAAATTAATTATATAAAGAAAAGTTACGTGAATATTCAAATGATAATAACTACTATTACTAGAAAACAGAGACAAGTTGAAGTTTTACCTCGAGTCTTGTCTATAGCTATTGTTGTCTCCGATAATTATTTCCTGCAATTGTCAATCATGATTGAAGGGTGATTTGCCTTTAATTGCTCGAGAAGACAGTGTCACTTCAATTGTACAATATAATCTACTATAAAACCTGTGTTACACGAAACGCAATTAGTCGCTTGTTCTTGTTGCGTGTTGCGTGCTGTAACTAAAGAAATGTATTACAATTAGTGGATAAGTTTTACAGGTATTTTGATGGAGCCTGCTCTAAGCAGCTCGCAGCATTGATCCCCATTGATGCACCGGTGCACGTGAAACTCGGCGTACACGAGCGAAACACCCGTTCATAGTTGATGAGAACGGGCCGCTTCTTCGACTCTTTTTTGTGTAAGACTGCTCGTATGTGGAACGAGCTACCAGCACCTATTTTTCCTCCTTCATATAACCCGGGCCTCTTCAAGACCGGCATTAATGAATCTCTTCCTATAGCCCCTACCTTATCCAGCCTCACAACGCTGCCCAACCGGGTAGCGACATAGCTCCCCTGGCTTTACGCTGTATAGACAGGGGCGCTCTTGTAAGGCGTCACATAAAAAGTAAAAAAAAATAATGAATATTTTTAGAGTGGAATAACATATAATTCTATCATCGAAGACAATATTAACATGGCAACCAATGCGTTAATAACATTAAGATAATGTTGGTAGTTTGTTCTCAGTTGAAGTATGATACAGTTAAAAAAGATGTAAGTTGATAGGTCAGTGGCCAGAGCACTTCCCCGGCAAGCAAGAGGTCCTAAATTGGTAAGTCAGTGGCCAGAGCACTTCCCCGGCAAGCAAGAGGTCCTAAATTGGTAAGTCAGTGGCCAGAGGTCTTCCCCGGCAAGGAAGAGGTCCTAAGTTGATAGGTCTAATTAAGTCAGTGGCCAGAGCACTTCCCCGGCAAGCAAGAGGTCCTAAATTGGTAAGTCAGTGTCCAGAGCACTTCCCCGGCAAGCAAGAAGTCCTAAATTGGTAAGTCAGTGGCCAGAGCTCTTCCCCGGCAAGGAAGAGGTCCTAAGTTGATAGGTCTAATTAAGTCAGTGGCCAGAGCACTTCCCCGGCAAGCAAGAGGTCCTAAATTGGTAAGTCAGTGTCCAGAGCACTTCCCCGGCAAGCAAGAAGTCCTAAATTGGTAAGTCAGTGGCCAGAGCTCTTCCCCGGCAAGGAAGAGGTCCTAAGTTGATAGGTCTAATTAGGTCAGTGGCCAGAGCACTTCCCCGGCAAGGAAGAGGTCCTAAGTTGATAGGTCTAATTAGTTCAGTGGCCAGAGCACTTCCCCGGCAAGCAAGAGGTCCTAAATTGATAGGTAAGTGGCCAGAGCACTTCCCCGGCAAGGAAGAGGTCCTAGGTTGATAGGTCTAATAAGGTCAGTGGCCAGAGGACTTCCCCGGCAAGGAAGAGGTCCTAAGTTGATAGATCTAATTAGGTCAGTGGCCAGAGCACTTCTCCGGCAAGCAAGAGGTCCTAAATTGAAAGGTAAGTGGCCAGAGCACTTCCCCGGCAAGGAAGAGGTCCTAAGTTGATAGGTCTAATTAGTTCAGTGGCCAGAGCACTTCCCTGGCAAGGAAGAGGTCCTGAGTTCAATTCCCAGAAGCAACCGAATCTTAGTCTTATTTTTACGATTCGCATTTTTCATTGTATTACAATTCGAGGATTTACTAAATAAGTTATTCCTCTCTAAAAACCCAAATTTACCTAATTTCTGCCGATTTAAAGCAAGTTTCTCGTCAACTCTTTAAGTTTTAAGTTTAAAAAAACATATGTTAATTTTGAAGATAATATCTATAGATTTATTATGCCGAAACGTTAATTAGGTACTTATATGAAATTCCCTCGATGGAAAAAAACGCAAAGTAAGCTCCGAAAATTATTTAAAACATGTTTTGTTCTGTTATTTAATATATTATAGACATGAAAAAAATCACAGTGTATCTTTAAATGCAACTAAAGCATTTGTCGAAAGATTTTTGCTCTATTTCAAACGAGTCGTGTTTTATTAAATATTTTCACCGTTTTCGCTTAATTATTATCGTTTTATAATATAAGCGTCCTCCCTCTAACAATCAAATTTACATATCTTACTACGGGGCCTTAATCAAGTAAAGTCTGATTTCGTGATTTTTCAAGGGTCTGGCTTTTTTCTGTTTTCACGAAAGCCTTATTTAGTAACTAACTAGATTTACTAACGTAATATCCCGTGATTTTTCATGGGCATGCGCCAGCAACTAAATAATCCAAACGCGTAACAAACACCTGTTGTCATATCCGCCAACAGGTAATAGCGGATATTATGTGTAGTGTGAATAATAATAATCATGTATTCCATGTTGTTTGTAGCGGATATGTTTCAGACAGCTGCCAACAGATGACGTTGATTGTCGTTTCTGAGAACATTACACGTTTCTCACATTCTATATACCTAATCATATTTCTCCATCGATTCTAACGAAAGAAAATAATTGTTTATTCATTATAATTATACCCGAGTTGGTTTTATTGTACATTGTATTAAAACAAGACACTTTGTTGACAAGGCTTTCCAGTTTCACGGTAAACTGTCAGTAATTTCTAACAAGGAAACATAGAAAATCGTCAAGGAAGTTCTGATGTCTCATTATGTATATAATGAGACATCAGTTTTTTTGTTTGTTATTTAATTTCTCTGTTAAGGCGAAGCTTAGTGCTAAATCACTATATTGATTAATCTTTATAACGAATTGGTGTACATTATGAATACCAAAAAATATGCTTCAGATAAATTGAAGGTTTTCCTATCGTTTCGCTAAAGTAGAATACAAATAAAAAAATAAATTACTCAATAAAAAATATAAATGTAAACTACTAAAAAAATATGTTTTCAATAGAAATGTATGAATGCGTATAGGAAACAAATTTTAAATAATCAGTATTATAGCTATAAAGATTATCTGTGACAGTTTCACTTGATTAACTTTTTTGCTTTCTTATAAGATTATTTACAAAATAAATAAAAACCAGTTTTGTGAAGCGATTTTAATGTCTATTAACTAAAATATAAGGTATACCAAGAATATACACATTTTGGCTTGTAGCTCTTAAAATGAAATTGTTGCTGATTATTGCCCGTATTATCGTAAAGTGTTCCTCACAATATCTAACATAGGATGAATATACTCTCATATAATACGGGTATATCTCATGGGATAACTTCATAATATTTACTCATTGAAGAATATAATAATTATAAATTGTTTAGAAACATGTAACAAAATAAATTAACTAGACACAAAAAAAGGTAACAGTCGCAACTAGGGATGTAACCCAGGGCCTCTGTTTACTGAGATAATAGTATAGATATATTATATTAAATTCCATGTGTTGACTAGGAATACAAGACAAGATATAACATTCTTCTGCAATACATACACGACCAACTATCAGACACACTCACTGACCAATAGAATTCATGACCTGGGCAACAAGTATGGGGGTTATTGATTTTTTTATTGACTCCGTTTATAGAATTAATCATAATCTATACCAACACTTTGTCGAATCCTACAAATTATAGTAGCGTTGGTAAATTAGTTTTAATGTTTTGTCTTATATGTAGTGTTGTTGTAATTTCTTACTAATTACTTTATGTTACTCTTACGTTTTACTAATATTGCTTCATATTTAGTTTTTTTCTTTATTTAGTTTTTCTTTTAATTATTGGTGTCGCGAAGCTGCGACTCCACTATATATTTTAGAGGTGGTGTGATATGCCACACGCCCAAAGGACCAGTCCCAAACTACTCCGAATGATAGGTTATGGGACGATTTATGCATCCAACAAACCCGATGGACAGTGCAATAATCAAAGGTATAAATCTGGGCTTCTGGAGCACAAGATAAGCCCAGATTGGAAAGCAGGAAAGATGGACTCACCCGTTGATGACTATCACACGTCTCCAGGAGTATTTGTTGATTTAACTTCACAAAATATATGTTTAATCGCCCTGTCTGATATTAATTATCACTCCGAACTCTGATAAGCAACTGACACCACTTGTCAGATTTTACATGTGTCGCAACAATATTTTTATCATGGTGACATTTTGGGATGGGTAAAAGGGTAGGTAGGACATTTGCAGGATTTTGTATTGACATTACACTTGTCCATTAAGCCTGTGGATGCATACCTAACAATCCCCTATATATTGCGCGAACATTCTCCCGGCGTTGAAAGTACCTTCCGAAATTTTAAGTACTTTCAAATAAAGTAAAGAATTAAATGTAAAACGAAGTAAGATGAAATATAAATATTCTTATCAATACGCTATTAATATTACAAAGTTAAACGAAAATTAAAAAAAATAATGAAATAAAGAAATAATAATTATTGTGTGGGCAAAGGACACAATTTGACGACTGGTCGTTTAAAGTTCCCGGAAGGGGTCCTTACGCGTGCGACACGAACCACTCCGTCTTTACCAGGGAACACCTCCTCAACAACGCCCACCGGCCAATAAAGTGGAGGCGCATCCTCTTGATGCACCAATACTATGGTACCTACTAGAATGTTATTCGCGGGACTATTCCATTTTTTTCTCATCTGCAGAGAGTGAAGATACTCTATATGCCACTTCTTCCAATAAGATTGAACGAGGTGGTCCAAAAGCTCTTTCCTTTTCAGTAGACTAATGCGTTCATTAGTCAAATCATAAGCAGATAGATGCTGAATCGGGGTAGACATCAGAAAATGAGCCGGAGTAAGAGCTTCTGGATAATGAGAACTGCTTAATAAACATAATGGCCGTGAATTAAGTACAGCCTCTATTTGTGTCAGAACTGTGAGAAGCTCTTCATAACATAAAAGTTGAGTACCCACAACCCTATACAGATGCGATTTAATGCATTTAATATTTGACTCCCATAATCCTCCAAAGTGAGGAGCGCGGGGTGGAATCGTCTTCCATTCAATTCTCCGAATGTTAAATTCATTGCGAAGAACTTCTTTTGTTGAATTTGCCTCTAAAAAATTATATAAGTCATCCAGACAATTTTTTGCGCCTATGAAATTTGTCGCATTGTCACTGTACATACACGAAACCGGTCCGCGTCTGGATAGAAAACGCTTAAATGCGTTTAAAAAATTGTCCGTGCTTAGATCTGATACCACTTCCATATGTATAGCCTTCGTTGTTAAACAAATAAATAGACATATATATGCCTTTTGACTTTTTACCCCACGACGCCTAGAAAGGGTTATATTTATTGGTCCGGCAAAATCTACCCCCGTATGTGTAAATGCCTTTGCTTCCTGAACTCTAGCTGTAGGTAAATTTGCCATTAGCGGTACAATATTAGAAGGTGCAGTTTTAAAACAGAAATTACAAGCATGTACTCTTTTGCGTATTAGATTTCTCCCCGATAAGATCCAATAACGCTGTCTAATTATTGACATAAGGAGATGTGCACCAGTATGACAATTCACACGATGGTGAAAGTCTATAATTATATCGACAATATGATCCTGTCTTGGCAGAAGTACTGGATGTTTGTTTTCAAAAGGTATATTCGCGTTTATTAATCTACCACCTATACGTAACAAGCCATTATGATCTAGGAACGGGTTTAGTTTTCGGATTGAAGGTGAGCATAATTTATCCCTCTGTATTAATTGTATATCGGCACTAAAATACCTATTCTGTAAAGCTTTTAATACATTCATTTCAGCAATGTTTAATTCCGTGGAATTTATAACTGTTGAGCGTGATAACTTTCGCATAAATCGTAAAATATATACCACAATTCTCAGCAGTTTTGGCCATGAGGAAATTTTTAAAGCGAGATTATATATCGGAGAATTTTCCTCTATTGACGTTATCGTAAATGTATGCGATTTTTTCAATTCCAAAGTATTCTCCTCCTCTCGTGAGGGGGAAAATCTTTCGACAGGCCACTCGGATACTGGGTTCACAGCCCAGGGCGGACCGTGCCACCAAAGAGAATGATCGACCAGCTGAGCAGGCAGTAGTCCTCGTGATAAACAATCACTAGGATTGGTAACGCCATCTATGTGATAAAAATGTTTTGCGGGTAAATTTTCCTGAATTTCACTAACTCGATTAGCTACAAAAGTTTGCCACCGGTGCGGGGACGAGTGAATCCAAGAAAGTGCTATTTTTGAATCTGAAAAAGCAAATATATCGTTTATCGAAACGCGATTTCTATAAGTATCTATAATAGATCTAACGAGTCTAGATAAAATAAGCGCAGCGCATAATTCCAATCGAGCGAGCGACACTGTTTTCAGAGGGGCCACCTTGGATTTAGAACATATCAAATTCATTGTAGTGTTGCCACCCTTATCCGTTACATGAAGGTATATTACACAACCGTACGCTTTCATACTCGCATCTGCGAAGGCGATAATATTTATCGTGCAGTCCTCCTTTACTCCCAAATATCGAGGTAAATTTAAATTAGAAAGCATCGGTAATTCTTCCTTGAATTTGACATATCTATTAACAATACTTTGGGGTAGTTCCTCGTCCCATCCTACTTTCTCTAACCACAGCTCTTGTAAAAGTAATTTGGCATATAAAATTACCGGAGCAACCAAACCTAATACATCGAATAAACGAGCTATTGTGGAAAGAATTGATCTTTTACATATAGTTTTTTCCTCCGTCGGACATATCATAAATCGAAAACAATCAGATATCGGATCCCATTTTAATCCTAAAATGCTACATTTATCCGAAAAATCCATTGTCGCGCGGTGCGACTCTGGTAATTGGGCCAGTAAATGAGGAGAATTACTCGACCATTTGACTAATTCAAATCCTCCACACTTGAACATCGCCATTAAATCTGTAGCCAAAGTGATGCCTTCACTTATAGTATTTACAGAATATACAAAATCGTCCATATATAAATCATTAATTGCAACTTCCGCCGCTTTCGGATAACGATTTCTTTCATCGCTCGCTAGCTGCCGTATAGTTCGCATTGCTAGGAATGGTGAACAGTTCAAACCAAACGCGAGTGAATTAAATTGATAAACTCCAATTTGTTCATCTTCGTGAAATCTATAAAGAATTTTTTGATATTTACGATGGCTTTCCGTTACCATTATACGTAGATACATTTGCTTAACATCTGCGGTTAATGCTACAGCGAATAAGCGAAATTTAATTAAAAGTGTAAATAAATTAGATTGCAAATTTGGACCTGTATACAAAGTATCATTAAGTGACAACCCTGAACTGGTCTTTGTACTTGCATCTAATACAACACGAGTTTTAGTTGTTGATTTATCTTTACGAATTACTGCGTGATGAGGAATGAAATATCCCTCATCAATATTAGATGAAGACGGAACTTCAACCCTCATATATCCCTTTTCCAGATATTCAGAAACTACTTCATTATAACTGCAATGCAATTCTGGCGAAGTATTAAATTTCCGTTCTAAATATTCATATCGACGCTGCGCGACACGGCGCGAATCACCTAAATTATTAGGATCTATCTTAAACGGTAAAGATACAATATACCTTCCCGATTCATCCCGTTGGACTGACTCGAGGTACATTTTCTCACATTCTGCATCTTCAGCACTCATCAACGACTTAATAGGCATGTCTTCCATCGTCCAAAACTTGGATAACGCATTATATAAATCTACATTGGTTATGGGGCCGAACGTCCACGAAACCTCCGGCGTACACGTAGGTATTTCACCCATTACAATATACCCGAATACTGTCTGTATAGCCGGTGGTGCATTCGTATTATGTTTAGATAAAACCTTATTCCCCAGCAGAATATATGGAAATAACTGTGCACCTAATAAGATATCAACATCGGATGGAACGTTCCAGGATTCATCCGCTAAGTTTAAACCCACTAAATGCTCACATGACTTTGTGTCAACATGTTGTGTAGGAAGCTTATCAGTTATTTTATCGACAACTAATAGACTAATTTTATAAGTATCTTCTGAAACGCGGGATTTAATTTTTAACGCAACGTGTCCCAATATTGGTGTCTCTACTGAACCAACACTTTTAACTACTGAATTATTTAAAGGAAATATTTTAAGATTTAATTCATTACAAGTGTTTAAACTGATTAAATTTTGTTGCGATGCGCAATCAATTAAACACCTTACGCTTACTTGATTATTTTTATTGTCATAAGCAAATAACTGCGCGGTTGACAGTAGTACATTCGTAGCTATATTACCCGCAGAAAAATTATTATGATGTTTATGACTACGCGCTATTAATGTAATGGCTTCGTTTTTCGATTGACTTTCAGTATTCACCGTGCTCTCAAAATGCAGAGCGGTGTGATGTCGTTTTTTACAAATTCTACAATCCGATTTAGATGGACATTTCACAGTTTTATGTTTATCGCTTAAGCAGTTTACACATAAATTATTTAATTTCACAAACTGAAAGCGAGCATTTGGTCTTAATTCGTTAAATTGTTCACATTTAAACAATTCAACATGATCAGAATGATTACATTTCCGGCACCTGTTACGATTATTATTACTTGACTTCGGTTCGACCACAGCGAATGAATGCGTAACTTTGTTTTTATTATTAACAACTTTATTATCATTTTGCCCAGTTCGTTCTAGGATTTTGACATGCGACCGAATGTATTCTATTAAATCGCTATATGTAGGTATAGCTTTCTCCCGTATAGACATTTCGAAATTTTGCACCAACTGTATATCTAATTTTTTCAGTGCAATATGTAATATTATAAAATCGGTTAGGTCATCAATACCTAATTCCTTGAGTGCAGCTATGGAAGACGCAAACCGTTCAATAAAATTATTTAACTCATTTGGGTTACTAGGTGCCAATAATTTTAAATTCAAAATATTGTTCAGATAAAAGGTACCTAGCACGCGTTTGTCCTGATATTTCTTTTCGAGAGCTTCCCAAATTAAAAAATAATTTTGTTCGTTCGGAAGTATTCCCGCAAAAACTGATAACGCCTTTCCTTGGAGTTTCCCTATCAGATATTGCATCTTCTGCGACGTATTCAAATTTTCATTTGAGTGAATGTTTAATTTAAAAGCTTCATAAAATATCGACCAATTCTCTTGATTACCATCGAACGATGGCATCTCGATCGGTGGGAGCTTAATTAATGGTAAATTATTTAACTTCTGTCGATCACGTGATGAATCTTGCTTTGCTATAATGCTTTCGCGCACAGAAACTACAAAACAGTACTTATTTTCGAATTTACTCCATAAATCGAAATTTATATTGTAATTTGAATCCTTTTTCAACTGAAGTGTATGAAATTCATCACAAAATGTGTTAAATTGTGCATAATATGTAGCTATATTAACCGTTTGTTTAAGAAAATCCTCCGAACTTCTCGTCTCCCTGTCCGCAATACTTTTCGCTTTCTCGTATAATTCATTAACACGATTATGCATCAAATTAATCTTCGATTCTACTAACTTGATTTTAATATCCTGAGTACTATCGCTAGTCGCCATGATTAATTGTATGTAGGAATTTAAACACAACAATAATTACAAATGCAACCTAGTACATACAAATTAACAAAGTATAAAGAGGAAATAATATTTATTTATAACTTTAAATATGTTAATTTTAAATACCCCGTTGGTAATCCGGCTCGAAAGAACCAAAAATGGTGTCGCGAAGCTGCGACTCCACTATATATTTTAGAGGTGGTGTGATATGCCACACGCCCAAAGGACCAGTCCCAAACTACTCCGAATGATAGGTTATGGGACGATTTATGCATCCAACAAACCCGATGGACAGTGCAATAATCAAAGGTATAAATCTGGGCTTCTGGAGCACAAGATAAGCCCAGATTGGAAAGCAGGAAAGATGGACTCACCCGTTGATGACTATCACACGTCTCCAGGAGTATTTGTTGATTTAACTTCACAAAATATATGTTTAATCGCCCTGTCTGATATTAATTATCACTCCGAACTCTGATAAGCAACTGACACCACTTGTCAGATTTTACATGTGTCGCAACAATATTTTTATCATGGTGACATTTTGGGATGGGTAAAAGGGTAGGTAGGACATTTGCAGGATTTTGTATTGACATTACACTTGTCCATTAAGCCTGTGGATGCATACCTAACAATCCCCTATATATTGCGCGAACAATTATTTCTTAATATTTTCTCATTATACTTGTAATCACAATTTTACAACTGTGTATTTTGTACCTACTTTATAATGGATTACATCTATTTACTGTCAGTAACTCCTGTATAATACAGATATTCTCCTATGTACACTGCATCATGTATCACTTTTATGTAAAAGCTTTTTAGGCGTATATATATATAAATAAATAAATATGGTAGTCTAACCACTGAGCTATTGAGACCTCATTATTTTCCGTCATTTTTATCGTTTATCGATTTCATATTTCAATTTGAGATTTTATCATTAGTATGTATTTGGCTGCGAGGTATCTTTTAGTGTGTTTGCAAAGTTTTATCCGAATATATTATTTATAACTTAGATAGTGTGTAGGATGTACTTATCCGATTTTCATTTTGTTTATATAATAATAATAATATTTGGCTGATTTATTTTGTGAAAATCACCTCAAAGGCGCTGAACAAATATATTTTTAATATAACTAGCTTACAAATAAGATTTATAATAATAACTGGTGACTTAATATTATATTTATCTTACATTTATTATACAGGGTGTCCGGGGGTATAATGTGCTAACTTTGGGGGCAATTCTACATGATAATACAACTAAAAAAGGTGTATAACTTTTTTCAAAATGTCAACGTTTTAAGGTTGAATTTTTTGTATGTGAAAATATTTTTGAATGGGAAAATAAACATTGGAATTTCTAAAAAAAGTTATTTATTTCTTTTACTTCTTCCATCATGTAGAATCACCTTTCGAAGTTAGACACCCTTAATTCATCATATTTATAATAAATATCAAATAATTGGATGTTACCTTTCCTCGTGGCCAGTAGCACCTTTTCTCTACTTCAGATAAGCAGGCTGAAGTTTCAGGTTCGGTTCTGTACCCCCAGTCTATTGAGGATCCAACGAAGTTCAGGAACATTGAGGGTACCTGGGTTCCCGTCGGTTCATCCATTCCTTCAAACAAAATCCAATATTCAATAAGAATAATCAAACAACAACATAGAATCTGGAAACCATTTAAAAATTTAAAATTATTTATTTAAACGCCATTAGGCTTATGGCTTTTAAAATAAAATGATACATCGGATTATAAGCATACAGTGGTACACAGGAGAATATTAGTAATAAATTACAGTACAAGTAATGTGTACACAAAAATATTATTGCAAGTGATACAGTTGTTAATAGAAGTGAAGTGAGACAATACATAAATAAAAGAAATGTTTACTAGTGTAATACTAATTGAATGAATACAAGTTTATATAAGACCTGAAATAAATCGAGGTATAACGTGCTTATGATAATAGATAGTAATTAATATAAAATAAATTCTATTAAGGTATAGAATGTTATAATAACAGAGAATATTTTATTTGAACAGAATATTAATGTGTGTAATAAAAGTGACTTGTTAACATGTATAATCTAGCAAAATATTATAATAGAGTAATTAGTAGTGAGTTTATTGTTACCTTCAAAATTAATTCTACTTGGAATAGCTGGGCAGGTATCGCAATTTGGCTTTAATAATTCAGGGCTGTCAGCGATTTAATGATACTTTTGGATAAGAAAAAAATAATTTTACATATGATAACTAACACTATACGTCATATATTGAACGATTGTCCATTTATCTTCACAATCTGCTACCATTTTAGCACCTGAGTTCAAAGGCGCAGTATTAACACAGTTGAAATTGGTGACCCCGACGTGATTTTTTAATATCGTTGAAATCTCGGTAGTCTTGGGTTTTTGCTTTTGGGAAACAAATAAAAATGTACTTACGTACAATAAGGCTATGAACCAAGGTTTTATACTAATAAATTATTGTACGTATGATAATATTTTTTTATGCTACAATAACACTTTACAATAAAGCTATGAGATATTGAATTTTAAAAATATGTGGTGACATTTTCATAAAATCTTTGTCCAATTTAATAATTTAGGTCAGCACAGTTCATTTCGAAGAAATAATTAATATCCTTTGAGCGAAATTCTATGCTTTATAATTGTGATACGTAGATCTATGAATGGGAAATGATATAATCAAACCTCATTATAAAGAACGACCTGATGACAGAGTTGTGTTCTTGTGCACTTAGCGTTTCATAAAAAACGATTAGCAGTCGTGGGAAACATTCAAGAAAGACAGTAATTCATAGGCCAGGCGTCTGAAAACGGTTCGAAAGTGAAGCTAGTTATTAATAATTCAAATAAAAGAAAATGAATAAAAAATACTCATCATAATGACATTAAAATGAATCTCTTCATCTGATAGATCTCTTTAAAGAAATAATGCAATCTTTATAGATATGTGATTTGAGATTGTCGTAGCCAAATAATTTTTGGGGTTTTATGGGGTGTTTTGCTTTCTCCTTCTTTAGCCAACATTTCGGACAGCGTCACAGTGATATGTAGTTGAAAATTGTGAAGTCCTGGGAAGAGCCAAAACTCATCTAGCCTGACTAATTCGGAGGCAATTTAAATTTACACAAATCCATTAATATTAATAAAGACGAAGCGGCTAAGCTTAATAGTTCTTGGTATCCAGTAATTGACGGGTACATCAAAACTAAACGTCTAAAATCATTTTAAAATTAACTAATTATATTGAAATTTCAGCCCTTCACCACAATCTTCATGTAAAGTTGTCTGAAACGTTGGCCAAAGAAGAAGGTAGCGCAACACGGCATGATACCCCAAAAATAAATCATGATAATATTTATATAATTTGAGATTCTCATTTGAAGAGAAGAAAGTTATTGGTCTTCCATGGGACACATACGTCAAAGTCATCTATTCAATTTCCGATATACTTCCCAAACATGAAATCACGACCACCATCCTACAAATTACCCAACAATCAATCCACACTAACATCAAGCTACTTTACAATCAAGACATCAACAGCCACAATACTCGGAATAACAATAAAATCCGCATTCCTCTAACACACATTACGAAATATGGGATAAAATCTCCAAAACTGTATTGCCTACACACTCTATAACTCTCTTCCAAATATGTATGAAATATCCAGCATATACAACATATTCAAAGTGAGGCTTTAAAACAATATTTAAAAAAAAACAAATAAAAACGAAAATACGCAATTCTTGTCGTGTTGTATTTTGTCTTGTTTCTTTCTCTCTCCTTTCCTATCCCCTGTATTTGTAATAGAGAATAATCTGTTTTTACCAATGTATTAATGGGTAAGTACCTGTCTGTTTCCTTTTTTGTTTCATCTTGTTTGTTCTACGTAATCTCCCTTTTTCTATTTTTGTTCTGTTTCTATATGAAACTTATAATTTTGATATCAAAATACGAATGTAAAATTGTACCTATTAAATCCCACCTATGTATTGTAAGTTCCTCTCGTCCTACAATGAGTTTTGTAACTCATGGGGATTGCTCTAGCAAGAAATAAAATAGTGAAAAAGGGTAGAATTATTTTTTTATTTAAATTAACTCAATCACTATTGATAATTTCATATCTGGGTCATGTACTTCGAGGGGAGAAGTATCACTTGCTCCAGTTAATATTGAAAGGCAAGATAGAGGGTCGCAGAGGGCCTGGTAGGAGACAAATGTCTTGGCTGCGAAATATACGAGAGTGGACCGGCATTAGAAGTGTGGAGGAGCTATTCCGGGCAGCGCAAGACAAAGAGACATTTTCCAGAGTGATCGCCAACGTCGGGGGGACCTGATACGGCACATAAAGAAGAAGAATCACTATTGTGAAATTAGAGATGAGCGCATCAGAAAAATGCTGCTTGTAAGTGAATTATCAATAAGTAAATTCCTCTAATGAAGATAACAAAGTTCAACTGGCTCCAGGCGGTTGGGACTCTTGTGTCGTAATCAAATTAAAATAAATAAAACGATTTCGTGAACCATTGGTATTTTGCCCACTTCTGTCTGAGGTGATTATCCATTGCGCCAATTCGTTCTAATTTTCTAATCTCTTTGCAAATTCTTCAATTTACTCCAATTTGGGAATACCTAATCATCAGTCTTAAAGCCTCAGTCACGACTGGGTCTGTTGTAATCGTCCCATTGCCTGATCGGGTCACGAGGATGATTCGGAAAAAATCACTTCTCCTTTCGTGAAGCACGAACTTTGCGAAGATCGCATCTGAATATATTAATCCATGCTCTTATTGCAAATTGTTTAGCTTTAGAAAACTGATTGAGTCAATTTGCGCATTAAGAAACGCGACATTATCTTGGATCTAATGCAAAATAATCATGAATCAATATTTAGTGTGATCTGTAGTCTGTAGTTATTCAAAATGTTGAAAGCTAGATGCTTTCAGATTACGAAAGCTTTCTACATCGAAAATTCGTTTATTATCTCATGGGACAATAGCATACTTAGGTAAGTGCGATTGAAGCGTTCATTGTTCGTTTTGAATAGTAAAACTAACCATTATGCCATTTTGCTGCAGGGAAAGACATAGTAAACTGCCTCCATGATTTTTATACTTACATGTTACTTCAAATTTGTAATATTCTCCGTAATTTATTTATTCATTTTCGGGAAATCGACAGTTTACATTTAATCAGTTTGTACATAAGTATTATATATAGTAAAATAAAACCAATTATGGATTTCCTCCTTGTGACTTTACCCCTACTGAGACAGCATAATATGGAATAAGTTATTTAAATTTGTGAAAAAAGGAATATGAATTAAAAAAATTATACAAAACAAAAGATTATATAAAACGAAAAATTTACAAAATAATACATTTATAGCCATGGAGAGAGGTTGTAGATATAAATCAAATCACAATAGAGATATAAACAATAGAGACATAAACAGTATTCACAAACCATCAGAGAAAATTTCTTTATGGACCTCTTGTATTTGGTAAGTTCGCAACTGAAAATATCAACCTTGGATAATACACTATTGTAATTATTGCATAGTCTGTTCAGGCAAAAATTCTGCTTAGAGTTCGTTTTGCTTTAATCAACCCTGAACAGGACACAAGAGCGTGTTGAACGCGCAGGTACATTGAATGGAATCTTGTTTAGCAACTCTGGGCATTGAATATTATTGTTAACTACTTTATACAGGAATAGTGCATCCTTATGATGCCTCCGTACACTCAGTGAATCAATTTTAAAGTATGTATAATATATTGGTGCATAACCGTTTTATAGGTAAAATGAATAAACAAATAGAGGATGGACAGTATCAACACTATTATATCAAATTCCTTGCTTCATTCATATTCATACTTTCCCTCAGACATTGGTACTGTTTCACTTGATCGTGCTGTATATTTCATGTGATTCGCGTCCCCGACTTCTTATTTCTTTGACTTGGGCTTGATATTTTCTTAGCACTTTTCTCTGTCCATCTACTCCACATGGCAAGTCACCTTGCAGATCTCTGAGGCGTACCTATACCTATAGAAATGTGAAGATTCGCGAATAATGTAAGGCTGATGCAAGCGTAATGAGCAAGAATAAGAAAGGGACGCTTAAATAGTGGAGTGTAAGGAGAATATATGACGCTAAGGTGAATGGTAGAAGAAGTAGGAAAGAGAAGAGAAATAATAGTAGAAGAAGACACGGCGCTATCAAGGAAACCAAATACTTGAGTAGGGCCATGTCAAGAGTAACAGAAGAATAACAGAAAAATAACAGAAGAATAGCAGAAGTATAGCAAAAGAATAACAGAAGATTAACACAATAATAAAATAACATTAACAGAATAATAATAGAAGAATAACAGAATATTAACATAAGAATAACAAAAGAGTAGACGGAGAAAACTTACTCATCAAATATTGTTAATTTATTAGGAATCTCTTAAAATTATTCGTATGTCGGGTAAAAACGAGACTGCAGGCTTTTAACGAATGAATTGACAAGTTTCTTAATAAACTATCAGTAAAACACGAATGTGTTATGGCGATGTAGGAACATGTTTCCATAAAAATTTTAGTATTTTCGCATTTCGTCATTAAGATTTATCAGGACAAACGCAGGTGCATGAGCATGTGTTCCGATATATTATGAATGTACTAAAAGTTTATTACGAAACGACATGCTTTCCCGTTTCAACAGAATTTTAATAAAACAGCGTTACTCATTTTTTCCGTGTATGATTTGCGTATGTTAATCAAGCAAGGAGACCAATGTTTGGCGGTCCATCCTTTCTGACTACCCCTGCGGGGAAATGGCGTGATGATTTAATTAGTGTTGTGTTCCCACAAACAGTTTTCCAACTCGTCGTGGAAGGAGATTATAAATAAAGGGTTCTTTGTGATAAATCGGGGATTTATTAATACTTCGCGTATTACAATGGTGATTCGATAGTCGACCTAACTAGAAGCTGGCTAATTGAGATCTGAAACAGTAAGTTTGTCTGGGAGCATTCTCACTGGCCCTGGCGACTACCGTCCACTAGCTGCCATCTTGCGAAATTCCACGCAAGCTCTATGCACTGCCCTCTATGAGTGCATCTGTGAAGTTCTTACTTCCCAACAATTAGTAAGTTACAAGTAGTAATAACAAAAATGACAGGGTTATTTCGTGATCATCTTACCAGCTTCTATGAGTAGAACTCTCCAGTGAGGCACCTCGGACAGCCTTGCTGCCACCACGGCCCCCGCTGATCCACCTCCTACCACGATGAAATCGTATACTGCATCCATGTCTCTTCGGTACTGCGAACAACAATATAATAACAATTACATTACTATCATCATAAATAAATCTACTACTCTATTTGATCGTGTTTATCGCACACACACGATGCGATTTCAGAGTAAAATTTGGCCTCTTAAACAAATTCTCTCCACTGGTTGCGTCCCTGCAACGATAGCCATGTTCAATGGCATTTTAAGCTGATAACATCAGTTAATCCGTATCCTCGCCATGTTCGGCATTTCAGGTTCAAATTTAAGCGGCAGAATAGTTCCTTTTTTAGACGCAAAAGCGCTAGCAGTAACACGTCAAATCTGACATTTGCTTCTCACCGTAATTTACTGAAGGAATGTTGATGCTATCAATTAATAATCAATCTAAAATAGTCTAGTAAGGTATCATTAAAAATGATTTGAAAATGTTCGTCGTAATTTCATGAAGATTGTCGTACTCCAGCAACACTAATACAATATAAAATTGATATCATCGCATATAGCACCATGCTGATTGAAATTGAGAACTTTATCAAAACCAATTCGTAAATTGCATCCTTAAAAAAAACCGCTGTCGTTAGCATTTTGAAAATTCGCGTTCTCGCGATGACATTTAGGGAGCATAGATATACCACTTACATAGACAATAATATTGTTTTACAAAGAAAATTAAACACATTCCTCTATTAAAATCATAGACAATACGTGTAATTTTGCTGATATCTGGACTTACGACATTTAACGCTAAGCTCGACATTCCAACCAAGCCGAGCTTAAAATCAACTGATATACCGGGACTGTATGCGGACGCATGGAACTCATCCGAGGTTAATGCACCATAATGACTTACTTGAGGCAATTCATAGATTTAGCCTAGACACAAGACATTTTGCAAATCTTGCAATACTTAGTTTTAATATAATTCATAACTCTATAGCCTATTCCTGTTGTAATGCAAAGTCTTATTTATACGTGTCTGAAAACTGCAGCCATAGTTGTCACAGCGACTTGTTCAAGATACCACATGTCCGAACATATGTTCTAACGCAGCATAGCATGACAAGAGGAATGGTGCTATTGAATTAAATTTGATAAATAATCTGACGTACAATAAAAAACTTGTCCTTCTAATAATATATATTTTTTACGTTTTATACCAACCTTTATGTAAAATTTTAATTTAATACTTTTTTACTTATACGGAAACTAGTTGACGTGAACCCGGCGTTGCTCGACATTTCTCTACTTTCAATATCCGGAAGAAATTTTCTAAATTATAGTGAAAACCCTATCAAACTCCGTTGCATAGCTTAGAAGAACTAAGCGCACAAACAGACAGACGCGGAGAGTCATTTAGTTTTATAATATTTAGAGATAAACCCTCTTCCCGATATCCGATCGGGCTTAAACTCGGCAGAAAGACTCGTTGGCGATGACAATACCTTCTATCTTGGTGGCAATCACGCGGAAATATACGCATTTTTCTGAAATTGGATGCCATTACACCAGTTAATATACGAAATAAATGTCGGTCCTACCCGATCGGCAATCATACATCTGGTAGAGTTGTTGACTGTTCCTGGGTAGGAAGGTTCAATACTCAGCAAAACCATTTTTTTTAGTTTTAAAAAACATTTTAAAATTGATTGATTTTTAAATTTTAATTAACACTGATTATTTGTAATACTTGTTAAACCATTGTTAACCATTTTAACATTTTTCTTTAAATATGCTTGATCAATGTTCATTTTTAATTTCACCATGAACAAATAAATTTGAATGCCTTTAGACAGAAAAAAAATTGTGTTTTTGATTTGTTCAATCTTTTTAGTCTAATGTTTTCTTTGTGTCTTGTATGGTGTGGGTGGAAGCCTTTATAGTAATATAGTTTGTCTCTCTTAGTAGTAATTTTTCTTTGTGTCTTGTATGGTGTGTGTGGAAGCCTTTATAGTAATGTAGTTTGTCTCTCTTAGTAGTAATGTTTTTTTTGTGTCTTGTATGGTGTGTGTGGAAGCCTTTATAGTAATGCAGTTTGTCTCTCTTAGTAGTAATGTTTTTTTGTGTCTTGTATGGTGTGTGTGGAAGCCTTTATAGTAATGTAGTTTATCTCTCTTAGTAGTAAATTGTTGAAAGCTTTGTAGATAAAATTTAAACGTTAATGAAAACTCTTTGTTTCACACTCATCTTTTCTAATTCCTCACCCATTTTGTCTTGATTAATATTTATTACACTTCAAAACGTCTCGTTGCGTTTTATTTGGAGAAAGGTTTCCGTATATAAGATATTATTGATGAATTGAAGCTAAAATTACCTGCAAATAAAGCAATCATTTATGCAACCATTCAATATGGAATTATAATTATTGTTTTAATATCAAAATTAATATATTTTATAACTCCCGCGGACTTAACTACATAGGTCCAATATCCGCATTTCAATAAAATCAGAATTACCCTGTGAGAACCTTGTAAAACATTGTAATTTACAAGATTAGTATTACGCCCCTTTGGTGGGAAGGTGGACCCACTGAAATTATAACCCCTAGAAAGACGATCTATTTCTCTACCGATGTGAAAGAAAACGGTTGCACACGGAGAAATCTTACTGATATAAAATATTGCAATTTAAAAAATATATATTTGTATTCCGGTTAAAAACGGGACTGATTCCTAATAAACTATCAGTAAAACACGAATGTGTTATGGCAATGTCGGAACACGTGTTCTAATATTCAAAATTCTAATATTTTATGCTGGTGCATGAACATCTGTTCTGATAGATCATGAATGTACTAACAGTTTATTAGGATACAGCACGCTATCCTGTTTTTAACAGGATTTTAATAACTCAGCAATACTAATTTTTCTCCGAGTAGTCAATTTACATAAGACCGTCAGACTCTTATAGGTCGCACAATAATCGACGCGAATAACACATGTCATAATAATGGATGTTTTACACAATGGTTTTTTCGTCCATTTTGCATGTGGGTGGTTGTTATATATATATTATTGATTCGTGATCTATTTTAGTACTGATTTTCCTACAGTTTAAGATGGCGGACATTATTTGACACCCTGTCGTGTCTCATTTTTTTACGTAACCATATTACGGGAAACGTTGTATGTTTGTTTCGTTTTATATTTACAATACAGATTAAAATAATACTATAAGATGTGTTTATTACTGATTGTGAACGTGTATTACTGTTCGGTACTGTGAATTACGCGTGTATTTTGGATGATTTGTTGACGGCAATGGCCAAGGTAAATGACAAAATGACAGATGCTTTCATGTGATATATGGTTATGTTCAAGGTGTTGCCATTTTTTGATGATTTAGTAACGTCCCAAAATATGACAATTAACTCTCTGTATGCAATCGTCAATATGAAAATAATGATCGTGTTTTTCATATGGGTCTCGATAAACTTCCATGTAGGAATCGTTATAAAAAAGTATCTTGTAAAACGGCCATCAGGATTGTGTGTATTGATTCCTACATAATATTTTGTTTACACTTCTTGCAGCGGTGTCCATGCGAAAAGTCACCGAGAAACAGCCCTTTCTATTGCTTACGTCTACTTATAGCTATTAGCGAAAATGAAATAACAAGTGTAGGTACGTATGCATTTTTTTATTTTGAATAATAGAAACAAATTATTTTTTTAATTTGAATATCGCT
This sequence comes from Hesperophylax magnus, assembly GCA_026573805.1. Lineage (NCBI taxonomy): Eukaryota > Metazoa > Arthropoda > Insecta > Trichoptera > Limnephilidae > Hesperophylax > Hesperophylax magnus. The sequence continues at coordinate 3,960,507 of JAIUSX010000018.1, forward strand.
CAAGAGTCCCCAAGAGGCATCCCAAATTGAGGTATGATGTGAGGCTGAACGTAGTGAGGAAAGGAAGGAGATGGGGAAGAGGAAGGTGCAGGAATACTTGAATATTCAGATCCAGTCATAAAGCACAGCTAAAGCTATTTCAAGCAACGTTCCAAAACTGATTGGTGGTCTTTAATTAATATGAAGCCATCGAAAGTTTTTCCTTTCATAAAAGTGAACATTATTTTCTGAAATATGTGTGCTGTATGCGAGCAATTTGCCTGTGTCAGTAGGTAGGTACTGTGTTAGACAAAATATTCGTTGCGGTACCGAGGTATAAAGTATATAGGTACAAGTCAACGAAAATAATAATCTGTTCAAGTAAGATATTTGAAAATGATCGATCACTAAAATTAAGGAAAAATTGAGCTTACTTTGGCAGAAAGACAAGCCCGCAACGCGCTTCTATCAGTTTATCTGTGCAGTGGGTAAAACACTCGTTTCCTTTTGTGAGGTCATTGGATCAATTGAAAATCGTAAAAACTATCGGATTTGACGAAAATAAAATGAGAAAAATTTTGCATTAAATCTGTAGCAACTGAGAGCTAAACTGGTTTCGTTGCGTAAGTCAAAGAATACGAAAAAAATAGTTCATTTGATAAGACATGAAACATATTCTGACGTAGAGTATCTGTCTACAATGTATTAAATCAATTATTGGTCGCATTGAAATAAGTCGGGTACAGGCATCATTTTAAAGAGCAAACGTTTGAATGTGTTTGTACACACTGATAGTGGTTCGAACTGGTTCGGAATATTACTGAACGAACGCCCGCAGTCCCCTTTTACCCCGCAGTAGTCATAGTCCTAGTCCACCATTACATCTTCTTCTCTAAATAGTATAAGACGAAGTAGCTATCGGCGTATTTGATAGGGTTTTTACTATCAATTAGAGAATTTCTTCCGGGAGCTTTATGTAATATTACATGCATATAATATTTTTAGATAGTAGGGAATAGTCGAGCAACGCCGGGTACATGTCAGCTAGTCGTGTTCTTCTTTATGCAGGATACGGGGGTAAAGTGCACTAATTTCGGGAGGAGATTCTATGTTGCTGTATAATTTCCCATTGAAAAATAATGGTTTTCCCATACAATAATTCAACTTTTTAACCTAAAAACTACCTTATAACCTTGGAATTTAGGAAGAAGTTATTTTGTCTTTTTTACTCGAACTATCATGTAGAATCACCCCTCGAAGTAAGTGCACTTTACCCCCGGACACCTTGTATGTAAAAATTCATCCCGTCTATTGTAATTAGTGCCAAGATTGTTTTTTGGATAGTTTGAATGGTAGAAGAAGTCTGGGACACCCGACGAATATTTAACGCAATACCTCTGCACAGGAATGAGATACGGAGTTGAATTAACGTCGATGTAATGTAGTTTATTAACAGAAACATTGTGGTATACAGTAGTGAATGGTGGAAGAAGTCAGAGACGCTCGAGAAAGACATTAGCAATAGCATTGCGGGGTCCCCTAGTATGCGATATTCTCTTTAAAATGATTCTACTGTAATTTTCTTTACTTTTATTATCAAAGTCTCCACTGGGTCAGTGTAAATATGGGTCAGTGGGAATATGGTTCAGTGTGAATATAGGTCAGTGAGAATATGGGTCAGAGTGAATATGGGTCAGTGGAAATATGGGTCAGTGTAAATATGGGTCAGTGGGAATATGGGTCAGTGGGAATATGGGTAAGGGTGGATATGGTTCAGTGGGAATATGGGTAAGTGAGAATGTGGGTAAGTGTGAATATGGGTCAGTGGGTATATGGGTTAGTGGGAATATGAGTCAGTGCGAATATGGGTCAGTGCGAATATGGTTCAGTTTGAATATGGGTCAGTGGGAATATGGGTCAGTATAAATATGGGTCAGTGGGAATATGGGTCAGTGTGAATATGGGTCAGGGTGAATATGGGTCAGGGTGAATATGGGTCAGGGTGAATATGGGTCAGTGGGAATATGGGTAAGGGTGGATATGGTTCAGTGGGAATATGGGTCAGTGAGAATGTGGGTAAGTGTGAATATGGGTCAGTGGGTATATGGGTTAGTGGGAATATGAGTCAGTGCGAATATGGGTCAGTGCGAATATGGTTCAGTTTGAATATGGGTCAGTGGGAATATGGGTCAGTATAAATATGGGTCAGTGGGAATATGGGTCAGTGTGAATATGGGTCAGGGTGAATATGGGTCAGGGTGAATATGGGTCAGGGTGAATATGGGTCAGGGTGAATATGGGTCAGTAAGAATATGGGTCAGGGTGAATATGGGTCAGGGTGAATATGGGCCAGGGTGAATATGGCACCCTCAATTATTGGGACAAGGTATCAAGCAAGGTACTTCACAACCTTCGTCTTTCCCATTTCCTTCTATTCCCACTCCCTACAGCTTCACAAAATACAACAATTGGAGATACCATAGTCTCACTTATGATACCTATTACATATTTTGTATAATGTTGTCATCTCATTATCTATACGTAGGTAATTATTATTAATAAATAGCTGTCCATTGCCACTCGTTTGCTGTGGCACAGTTTATTTGTGCAGATAGAGAAACAATAGCGCGTTTTGCTTTATGGGTATGTATGGGTAGCACTATTTATAAAAATGTAGCGTCGATATTAATCCATTGAATAATTAATAATAAAACGCTCGACCTACTTAGGTACGTACTTGCTAATTGCTACTTAGGTACGTATTTGCAGCCGAAATCAAAACAAAGCAACCTACCTGTTTCAAGACCTACTTGCATACTCGCGACAATACTAACGCGCACTCAGTCCGGGATACTACGAGAACTCGCCAGAAGGTTCGAGTCTACGGCCTATGCTTAATCGCCGCAATGTCGAAGGTTCCCGAAACACACAGTCTGTGCGAGTGCCTAGAATTTAGTTGCCATCCATCTACCTACTGCCGCCGTCGGCCGAGTAGTATAAATAAGCCCGACGCAGCGAGCCAGTCAGTCAGTCATAATTTCGCCGTCAGTCTACAAGGTTCAACGAGTGATCACCCGCGTTCTTCTTACTAGCGCGAGGGACACGTACCCGGCTTCGCCTCTATCATCATGGACTCTATCGGGACATCATCATAGCGCCTCGGCCACGTCCGCGGCCAGCGCTACTCGGATTACAAGCGCCCTGGTTCCAGCGTCTCTGACCAGCGCTTCTTCCACGCAACCATGACCACCACGAGGACACGCAGCATCCTCACTGGTCACGCCGTTCCCATTCAACTGCCCACAAGGTCCGCCGCACCTTCGGCCGTCTCGTCAGCACTGGAGTGCCTGAAGACCTACGTTCTTCGCCAGTGCCTGACCTACATCGAGTCCCGGTCACCAGCGCCCGGCGTCGACTCACTGACCCGCGCTTGACCAGCACATCATCAGCCAGCATCCGGAATATTCTACATCTGTCCAGCGTCAACTCTCGTTACGGCTACACTGACTCACCAATAAACACATGTGACCTTCACAACCTTCTTTCATTTCGTGCCTCACCATTGATCCCCAAAAAAACACACGCGTATTCGAATGCAACGTTGTGTCAAAATTTCAAAGCAATCGGTGAAGAACTTTCGGAGATTTAAGATTTTGAACATTTTTATTTATATAGATAGATGGACTGATTTATTTTTAAAATATTGTTTTATGCAAATCAACACAAGTTGAATAATACTTGGTATTTTTAGTGCGTTAGGGAAAACGTATGATATTTGACAATATTGTCCCAATCGATATTAACGAGGCCATTGGTGAAATGCAGTACCGGTTAACCAAAATCATACACAAAAAGCCGATTTATTTCACATTCCGTTTGTTAAAAATAAAGCAAACAATTTAATTGAAAAAATATGAATAGATAATGCTAACGGTCTCAACGGTGAGTAATAATGCATTTTTATGATAACATATCAACTCAAGGGCACTAGAAAGTTAGAAAAACACTATGAACTGTAGTATAATAATCTTAATTAAGCCCCGCATATCCAGTTTCTACCGACTTATAACAATTTTCTCGTTAACTCCTTAAGTTTTTAAATTACAAAAAAAGTTATTTTTAATTATATCTATGCATAAAAATATAAATTCCTTTGATAGAAAAAATTGCAAAGTAAGCTCCGAAAATTATTTAAAACACGTTTTGTTCTGTTATTTAATATGTTATAGATATGAAAAAATTCACAGTGTATCTTTAAATGCAACTAAAGCATTTTACGAGAGATTTTTGCTCTATTTTAAACGAGTCGCGTTTTATTAAATATTTTCACTATTTTCGCTTAATTGAGTTTGACAATAGAGTCAAATTACAAGGGTATTTGACACTATGAAGTGATTCTCCTGCCAGAGAGCGTAAATTAGAAGCAATCGATTCATCAAATCGTCGTAATTAATGTTGTATTTTTGGTATTTTGAGCTTAAAATGAGCGTATGTTTCTTATGAATTAGTGCTGAACTCGTTCTATACTTTTAGAGTGAACTCTTCACAAAGGAGACCAAATATGCATTGAAGAAGAAGTTGATATATTAATAAAGCTAAACGATACATGAAATAGAACAAAAATACATAGAAAGTTAACTGTCGCAACTGGAGATAGAACTCAGGAGGGCGATTCTCGTTCTACTTAACGACACTAAAATCGTCCTTACATTCAAATTAACGATTTTTCTCGGTTTATTCGTATGAAGCGATTCCGGTTCTCTCGTTGACAGATGGAATCCTTAGATTTTCGATTGCGCGCCAAAATTTTTAGCCTTACGCGAAGGGTACCCCTAGACCTGTCTTTCGGCGGCCGAACGCTAGCGTTCGCGGAGAATTTGCTTCATTTAATTGTGACGTTTTGACAATTAGCATTATTTGCGTAGTTTTAACAAGAGAAAACTTAATATTATCGTAAGTATTGACTGTAAACATGATTAGTGACTTGTTTGTGGCACAATAATGCTATTAAATGAATTGAATCAGGTAATTGCGATGTTTGTAAAGTACGTAACATGTCGAAAGCCAGATAAGTGATTTAATTTACAATAAACTACACATACCATTGAGGATTTCTACATAAATAATAATAAGTTTCTGGCTGGCACTCGAAATTGTGGGTTTTGAAGTTAACCACAACGAAATAAGAATCCCTTTCATTCTTAAATCAACTTGGGTGACAGTTAGCGCCATTCGGCAGCGTTAGTTTGACAGCAAACGTCACTTTAGAAGTGGTGAATCTGTAACAAAGTCATTACTATCCAGCGAGGTAAGTACCTTTTCACAAAACGTAAATCTTCGATAAATGGCTTATTTATGTCATTCATAAATAAAATAAGCAGTTATTAAAATGCATTATAATACAAAGTATTTGTTTTTTTAAGTTTTAGTTAGAAACCTTGCGTCACTTAATTATATTTCACCAATTTGTGTTTTCAATAATCTCTTAACAATATCGTAGATGCTCTTAACCACGCTTCTTTAGGATTTTTTACTAGGTCTCTCAAAAATCGATCTTGTAAGGCTATCAGAAGAACGAGAATCGCTTAATAGTTAAGAAAAGATGTTACAAGCGACGGACAGCTATCTTTCGCAAACGATAGCAGTCGTTGACGAATGCTATCATTTAGCTTAAGGCTAAAAGAACGAGAATCGCCCTCCAGAACCTCTAACTAACCGGGATTTGAAAATATCTACCACTCCAAGTAAATTTAATTTGGCAAACGTTTTGACAGATTTATTAATTGTACCAAGGTTGATTCGGCTGTTGTACCTTTATCAACATAAAACTTTGCCATTGTATTATTATTATACTCGATAACTATTCCTTAATTGAAGGTCTTGTGAACAAATGAACATATATTATTATTTCACATATTGGCTATATAAACTATTGAAAAAACAGTCACGAAAAGCACCCGGTAAATGAGTCAGCTGCCATTTGCAAATTTTTTTTTACACAGAAATTATTGATATTGAACTTGAGTTTATTGTAGAGAGATATTAGGCAGGAGTTTAAATGGGATTAGCGTGGAAGATACCAGTGGCGTGCTAGTCCATAAAAAGCCGTGCCTACTTATAATCACGAGATACAAGAATACAGGACGAGACATGCAATGCGAAATGGATTGAAACAAGAAACAAATCAAGCAACCAGGAATACCTTATGTACATGGCCTACCAGCAATCTTTATTAAACATTATCTCCACACAACTGTGTCATATTATAGGATGCTGTGTATAGGGTCTTTTAAGAAAAGGAAGGAGAAGAAGTTCTGGGAAGAAGTATGAGGGGTAGGCAATAATCTGGAAGTTGGTGAGCCCAATGACTAAATAAAATTCCTTATTCAATTGGTTCATCTCTTACACTGCGGTGCAGTTGGTCAGGTTAGCATCCGCTGCCAAGACCTGGACAAAACTAACCACTATGAAACCCGGCACCTCTGCTAAGTTAACAAACAAAGCGTACCACTTGGGATAACCTTTGGCGGAGATCATGGTTATCCAATTAATGGTTGTCGGAGCGGCGGTACACATACCCGCCTCCCAAATTGCGGGAGTAATTAAAAAGGAAATAAGTTAATTAATATCACACATCTGCCCTGATGATGAACACTGTACTGTTGTCCGAAACGTTGGCTAAAGAAGGAGGTAACGCAACACGGCATAATACCTCAAAAATAAATCACTTTGATAAATAATGTGGTTGCCGAATAATGACAATTATTATTGTTATATATTTGTGTTTGTGAGCTAATTTAAGATTGATAAATAAATAACTACAAAAACAAACAAACCGTGAAAAGAAATTAAACCATAATAGAAAATACGACAAATTTCCGATCGAAATGTATTTTTCCATGAATTTTAATTTGTACCAATTTGTGCCATCGTTGGTCACAACAATCAGCGGAAGATGATAATAAAATTGCCATTTTAAAATATTCGATGTAAAATTCATACCCGAAATTGAAAAAATAAACACAGCCTATTATGGAGCAATGTACGCCACTGGTATAGTATACCTGCTCTTACTATACACCCGGGTGAAAGAACACCATTCGCAAACCGAAAGGTTACATAAAATGGTAACATCCGTGTTTAGTGATGAATAACCAAGTACTTCCCAACCTTTCCGTTCTCCACTTCATTTCTCCCACACCTTGCAGCCTCCACATGTCCCAATATTCAGAAATAATTGGGAGCAGATCGAACTTTTGTATAGTACATTAAAAATGATTGCAACGGATCTCTCAGTGGCAACACCATATTTAACTTACTAACTATTCTCGCAGGAGTAGGCAGAGGGGATAAACATCCACGTAATTCTGAATTGGCATACACTCCTTGCTGTATTCACATTCATACTCGATCAGGGAGAAAAAAATACTGATACTTACTAATTTATTGAGAATCTCTTAAAATTATTTGTAATCCGGTTAAAAACGGGATTTCAAGCCGTCAACGAATGAAATGACAGGTTTCCTCATAAACTATAATAAAAAATATCATTGAATTATGACGGTGTCGGAACATGTGTTCATAAAAATACTAGCATTTTCGCATTTCGTCAATATGAACACGTGTTCCGATATTATCACGAATTTCCAAAAAAAAAAATATCAGGAAGCGGCCTGCAATCCTGTTTTAACCGGATAACGAATGATATGAAAAGAGATTAGCACAACAAGTTTCTCGTTAACTCTTTAAGTTCCAAAAAAAAATGTTATTAATGAAAATAATATCTATACATTTTTGTTGCCGAAACGTTCATTATATGAAATTCCGTCGATAGAAAAAAATCGCAGTGAGATCCGAAAATTATTAGAAACACGTTTTGTTCTGTAATTTAATATGTTATAGGCATAAAAAAATCACAGTACATCTTTAAATGCAACTAAAGCATTTGTCGAGAGATTTTTGCTCTATTTCAAACGAGTCGAGTTTTATTAAATATTTTCACCATTTTCGCTGAATTATTATCTTTTTTTTAACTTGAACTTGACTTAAGCATTGGAATCACTTAATCGTGCCATGTCTTCCTCGGATATCCCCCACAGCACATTATAAATAGTTCCGGTACAGAATACATAAGATGGTAAACAATTAAGATTTGAAAGTACTTATATGAATTTTCTCTTGCGAGTAATTACTTAAGTTTTGTTTTACAAATGAAACGTTTATACACGTTTCTAAATGCCCATATTACCTTATATTCCTCTAGATTAACTTGCACAAAAGAATATGAGGTTATTACTTGATCCACGGAAAGTGTAAGGTTAATTGCGACGTTTATTAATCGCTTTGTCCGGACAGCGCTGGGCTGTAAATCATTATGTGTGTTTAAATTTTAAATTATTCTATAAAGCCTTGAACAAAATATATACATAATAATGCGAATATTTACAGAATTGAGAATGGTTTGTTACGGGTTATTAGGCGAACTTTTTGTTGACTTTTAAGATTATTTTTATCTCGCTTGAATAATCATTTGCTATTTATTGATATTAGGTTCAGATTCAATTTATAAACAGTTTGATGATTGCCCAATAGTTATTTGTTTTCTCGGCGTTATTTCTTGGCAGGTTGTCAGTTTGTCAGTTTGTCGGGCAGAAGGGTTTTTGAGTTGTTTGTTGGTTGGGTTCTTTTGTTATCTTTTCAAATATATCTATTTGAATTGTCTTTTGTTCTCGGTAATTAATGAATGCAAATCTTGGAAGCGGAGATTTTCCTACTTTCCGACATCCGATTGAGCTGAAACTTGGCAGATACACTCGTTGTCGATGTATAAAATTATATTTCAGCACTTAAATAACCCTGTATATAAAAACACGCTAGAACACAATCATAATTCTCGTTTTAACTTTAATGAAGGACTTATTGTACCTAAGTATACAAATAAATACGGACAAAGAACGTTAAACTATATGATTCCCAGTTGTTTAAATATGTTATCTGCTGAAATTAAAAACTGTGCCCAAAACAAACAATTGGTGAACTTACTGAAGACTTGGCTTACTGAAATAATTAATTTGTATTAGCTTATAATGATATATTATTCAAAAGACTTTTAAAGTTGTTATTTGTGTTTTTTTAAAATTTATTTTTGCTATATTTCTGTAAAATTTTTAATTTTTTGTTTTATATAATTGTAAAAATGTAACTGTAAACTCACTATAATAAGATTTATAATGTAAATAACCCGTTAGACAAACTGCTAAAAAGCAGTTTATCGGGACATTTTTGCCTTATGTTTGTAAAGTGTATAAAAAACTAGTAATATCGTCATAAAAAAAGTGTATAAACTCCGGGAAGATGATTTGCTCTGTGTATGAACCGGATCAATGACGCTAGTTGACGTATCTTCAAGATGATTTGCTCCGTGTATGAACCGGATCAATGACGCTAGTTGACGTATCTTCAAGATGATTTGCTCTGTGTATGAACCGGATCAATGACGCTAGTTGACGTATCTTCAAGATGATTTGCTCTGTGTATGAACCGGATCAATGACGCTAGTTGACGTACCTTCAAGATGATTTGCTCCGTGTATGAACCGGATCAATGACGCTAGTTGACGAATCTTCAAGATGATTTTCTCCGTGTGTGAACCGGATCAAAGACGCTAGTTGACGTATTTTCAAGATGATTTTCAAGAACAAGAACATTGCTCAAGAAAAGTGCTCTAAATATGGCAGGCAAACTCAAGTTTATTAAGATAGTTCAGTACTTAGTTTAAGTCCGTTTATTGGGATTTTTGGAATGTGGTTCGGATGTGATTCGATTGTAAGTAGGTGTTACCAGGTGCTGACCAATTACACCTATTATGATTTCCATTATGTAAGTGTTACCATATTCTTAGAATAAGCATGCTATTATTTCAAGGTAAACGTAAAACCCCTTTCTTTTAGATTTTACCTTCAACGTTACATGCTACTTTACCATGCACTGCATATATTACTATATGGTCGTGAGGCAAGCAACGCAATAAGTAGATATCATTGGATAAAGATAAAATAAAAAATATTTTATCATTCAAGAAGAAGATACTAACAAACTAAACGAAACAAGAAACAGAATAAGAGACAAAACATAAAAAGATAACGGTCACAACTAGGAATCGAAAACAGGATCCATGTCTTTCCGGGACAGCGTCTTAAGCCACTCGACTATTGGGGCCTAATTATTAAACGTCGCATTAACAATATTTTAGTCGATGTCAACTGTCAAATTAATATCAAGGGCAATTTCAATCGTGCTGGCAGGTGTAGACTAATTACAAATACTGTTGTTATTTTTCACTTGCCCACATGCAGAACTAACCCTAGGAAAAATTCCCCAATTTCCCCTATATGATATAAAATATATTGCGCAGTATAACAAAAAATTTAATAATATCGATATTCTTAACCTTAACCTTAAAAAATATTGAACCGAAACTGAAACCGTATCGAGAGCATCTCCTATCCCCATCCTATATTCCTCTTCCCTTAACATTCTTGCTAATTTAATTAAAAATAAAACTCCTACCTGTAGCTAACATTAACCTGAGAAACATGTTTTTATCGAGATCATATCCTTTCCCCATCCTATATTCCTCTTTCCTTTAATTTTTGTTAGTTTAATTAAAAAAACTCCTATCTGTAACCAACATTAACACGACAAACATTTTTGTATCGAGAGCATCTCCTATCCCCATCCTATATTCCCTTTTCCTTTAAATTCTTGTTAGTTTAATGGAAAAAAAACTCCTAACTGTAACCAACATTACAATGAAAAACATTAGTGTATTTAACCTCCTACGCATATATTTATATTTTTGTACCAAATAAGCTGTTTGTTACTCACTATTAATATAATTAAAAATATATTCAACCTGTGACATAGTAGTCCCAGAGAGAGGTTATACGTGACATCACCGTTCTAGCAGTATCTTCTGTCTTTTTCGTTTTTGTACAAGATGTATGAGGCTGAAGAGGACGGACATAGATGGTGTACCTACGTCCTCTCTCTACAGTTTTAAGGCGTTCGTACACGGAGAAAAATATTGCTAATTAATTAAAACTCTGGGTCAAATTATTCTTTTTCCTGATAAAAACGGGACTGCAAGCCTTAAACGAATTAGACTTAGCCGAAAATACGAATATGTTATGGGGATGTCAGAACACGTGTTCTTAAAAATGTTGATATATTAGGACAAGCGCAGCTGCGTGAACGCGTGTTCAGATATATTCAGAATGTACTGATAGTTTGTTAGGAAATGGCGTGCCATCACGTTTTTAACAGCATTTTAATAAACAAGCCATACTTTTTTCTTCCCTGTAATAGCGACTCGGGTTAATATATTAAAACAATGCCTGTCTCGACCATTGAAAGCATTTATTATATCGAATCTTTACAATATAATTCACGAACCGACCACACCAATCGATGCTAAAACTTATTTGTTTAGGTTATCGACATGAATTTAAAAGTTTATCGACCCCCATTAGTCTATACACATATCATGTAGGTGACGATGGAGAATTTATTTATTAAATTCTGTCTAATAATGATAGACTGATGACTCGGCAAAACTTCCAAAGGATTCTATACTAGAACAACAGACGTGATCAGCTACGCATTTAAGAATTCAAAGAACGATTAAAAAAGTTGTGGGATATTATGATGTAAGGAGATTAGAACGTTTTTATTAACTCTGTTTTATTGTTAGTCTTTTAATTTGGACACATTTAAATGATTACTAACTTTAGTTCTTAAAATATGTTTAACCCTTCAGGCCTCGGAAGGACATAACTAGCCACATTCGTCATATTCCATTATAGCCTCTGAAGGACAAATCTGACCGGGGCGTCAGTACATTATAACAGTATTTAATCCATTTTTTCTATAATGCGTAGAAAGATAAATAATTATTCTTCACAGTTTGTATTAAATATTTATACATTAATACATTGATAAATTTAAAAAAAAATTGTCAAAATGCAGGAATAAGATTGACGGTTGAAAGTTAAAAAAATATTTATTGTATAAACGGTATAAAAAGTGAAGTGACAGTTTTATTATTTATAACCTACACAAAAGGAATATGTTTTATAAATATTGAATTCTTTTGAAATTTTTTATTGAAAGTCTCATAAAAGTCGTCATCGGTAAAATTTCGGTACTAAATATGTATTATTTTTAAAGTTGTCGTACAAAAAAATCCATTTTAGAAATAAGATGAAATTATCTCTGAAATGTTTGTATTTGAAATAAACAGAGATATTTCGAAAAAAAAATATTATCAAACATATAAATGTTAACAAAAAACTTACCGTGACATTTTGACTCGAAACGTCCATAATTTTGAGAGAATTCGATATTAAGAAAACACATTACTTTTGCATAGGAAATTAATAAGAAAACTGTCACGTGAATTTTTATGCCGTTTATACAACAAAAAAATATAAATAATTGTTTAACTTTTAACTGTCAACAAAAAAATCCTGCTAATTGGTAATCATACACTTTGACAATTTTTTGGATTTTATCCATGAAATCATGTATACATATTTGAAACAAACTTAAAAGAATGATTATTTATCTTTCTAATGACGAAAAAATCACAAATCTACGCACTATAGAAAAAAATTAAAACACTTTTATAATTTATTTATTTATTTATTTTTCCATGTTCTCCGTAAAACGGTTATTCACCAATACATTATGGAGAAGATTACAAATTAGACAAAAAGTATAGCAAAACACATAAAAAGGTCAGTTTCACTACTTTGTGACATACGTCAAAAGATAATTGTTAAACTGCCTGTAGGTTACGTTAAAAATGTCGATGGTCAATGCAGACTCGTTGAGCAGTTCAGTCGCTCTGTTGATAATGTATGGATACCCCGGTCAGATCTGTCTTTCAGAGCCTCTGATGGAATATGATATGTGGCTAGTTATGTCTTTCTGAGGCTTGAAGGGTTAACACAACGTTAGTTTTCCCGTGAAGTCCGTTTGTGATCTATGGTGGTTATTCAATCTGTTTATGGAAAAATTAACGCATTTTATTTGCAGGTGATGTGGTGCTTAATTCGATCAGTATTGAAGATATACAGTCTCTTGCCTCCAGGATGAAAATAAATCCTGAAAGTATCCGTAAGAACTTTGTCAAAAATTAAAAAAAAAAAACTTCACTATTACAAAACTCTAGTAAATATACTTTACTCAACTTTAAAGGAAATGATAAGTACCTTCCTGATCAACACACCAACACTACAATAACAAAAACCTCATAAATACTGAACATCTCGAAATTAAATACATCTTTTGGCCAGAAAAACCAAAAATTCCATGTTACGTAATTACGTTTAATGGATTTCTAAAAGATATTAAGATAAACATGTTTAAAAAGAACATTTTAAACATCTTTATCAACGTTTTAAACACAAACAAAATTTGTGAATTTGAAGATTAGAAAATCATAACAAAATATGGTTTATCACCAAAACAACAACCTACTGTCAACAAACATTAAGATAAGAAAATCAACAACACGAATGAGGTCTACAAACATGAAGAAGAGAAAATAATGATGTACCACTATTACAACAACCTACAGTCAACAAACATGAAGATAAAGAAATCAAAAAACATGAAAATGAAGTCTACAAACATGAATATGAGGAAGTACTGATGTACCACTAACACAACAACCTACAGTCAACAAACATGAAGATAAAGAAATAAAAAACATGAATATGAGGTCTACAAACATGAATATGAGGAAGTAATGATGTACCACTAACACAACAACCTACAGTCAACAAACATGAAGATAAAGAAATAAAAAAAAGCATGAAAATGAAGTCTACAAACATGAAGAACTTGAAATAATGATGTAACACTAATACAACAACTTACAGTCAACAAACATGAAAATAAAGAAATAAAACATTAAAATGAGGTCTAAAAACACGAAGGAAAGGAAATAATGTTGTAACACTAACACAACAAACATGCCTGAAGAAATGTTGATTTTTTTATTTATTTGAGATAGTGATGTTTTTATGAATAAATTATATAATGGATTTGAGATTTATCACTATAATACGGCCAAAAGTATTTTAGTGATTTATTTTTGGGGTTTTATGCCGTGTTGCGCTACCTCCTTCTTTAGCTACATCTACATCAGAGTAATTGTGTCCGAAACGTTGGCTAAAGAAGAAGGCAGCGCAACACGGCCTAAAACCCCAGAAATAAAACACTATAAAATTGATAGTTAGTAAAAAAAATAATGTTACATACATATGGTAATTAAGTAAGTAGGTATTTAAGTATTCGCTTTGGTTAATTTAATCGTTCAATTCAATGAGAAACCGTTATATGATATAATGCCCTTAGAAATATCTGTTTTCACGATAAATGCATGAAACTATTTTTTTAATTGTATAAAAACTATTCATTCATTGTATTTTTAGCAAGAATCAATTTCATAGCGTCATTTAGAAGTAAACTGATTTATATTAGATACATACACAATTTGATTACAAAATAAATGATTTAAATTCTCATTCAACTTGATATTGTGAATACGAGATAAGAACGAGTTTCTACGGCACCTGCCCTTGACCGGAGCAACGAAATTAATAAAAAAATAAGAATGGTTTTTATTTCAACGCACGCGCAATGGAACCATAGCGAAAGTATGTCTTGATGTAGGTGCAACAGAACAATCAAAACGTAACGCCAATACATTGGTAGCAAGTGTCAGTTCACTGTTGGAGATATAAATATAACGCATAGTTATGTATTGGGGGCGTTTCTTATTTTTCAAATAAATCTATTTGAATTTGACTGCAAATCTTGGAAGTGGAAATCAACACACTTCTCGGCATTGTATCGAGCTCAAACTCGGCACATATACTCGTTGTTGAAGACAACGAATTTTATCAAATTTTAGTGGCAATCGTAGACGCGGATACATACATTTCTCTGAAATTCGATAATATATTCATATAGATAGTCGGTCTTATTCGATCGGGGTTTGGCTCGGCTGGTAGAGTGTTGACTTCAGTTCCTGGATAGGATGGTTTAATCCTCTATCAAATCAATTTAGGTTTTAAATAGTTTATAATATATGTATTATGGCACCGCCATCTTTATTAATACAAGCCTAGCCGTACAAAATGAAGTGACAGTTAAAGAGACCTTTATGCGGACTTTAGCACTGGGTTTAGCAGGGTTTAATACTAATCCCTGCCACTAAGTATACTGCTACATATACTAATCAAGTCCAAAACAGGTATTTTTAACTGTCATTTCATTTTATCAGCTGTCAAGACCTAGACAAATCTCACCCTATGAACCAGGGCAATACAGTGAAAACTTGGGGTGACTTGGTGGGTGGGTCCAAGGAATGGTTCCCGGGGCGGCGGTACACACACCCGTCTCCCAAATTGCACATTAAATTAATGTTAAAAAATTGATTATTATGTATTTGCGGCATATTTGCATATTTAGTGAATTATAGGTACTCTCAGTACCGCACTGTTGAAAGACCACCATGCAGAATCAAAAAGTTGCTGAAATGGCTTTAGCCGTATTTGATGACCAGATTTGAATAGCCAGGTACTTTCCCACCTTTATCATCTTCCCCTGTCATTCCCTTCAATATAGCATCAACTCCCAATATTGGGGATTAAACGGTCTCACTTCCTCTGGTGAGTTTTGTGTGGGACTTTTGTGCGTTATTCATATGTAAAAAAAGGAATCGAACAATTCGCTTTCTTTCAAGTTGGTTTCGATCATACTTCTAGGGGTCTAGCACAGTGAAAACGATGACTCTACAATATTGGATCGATAGGCGTAACTACCGATCATTTTATACCGATTTCCAGATCATAGTTACGATGATTGATAACGCAATAAATCACAATCGATATACGCTGGCAACACTGGCGCATCTATATATGAATTGAAATTCATACGTAAAACTTAAAAATACTAATAAATTTACAACGTGAAGCTAAAATATTAATTTTAAATTACATTACCAATCCGCTTGTACTTTTTGACACTTATAAGAAGTTAATTATTAATATTTAATTCAATGTACCTGCGCGTTCAACACGCTCTTCTGTCCTGTTCAGGGTGGATCAATGCAAAACGAACTCTAAACAGAATTCTTGCCTGAACAGACTATGCAATAATTACAATAGCGTATTATCGAAGGTGGATATTTTCAGTTGCGAACTTACCAAATACAAGAAGTTCATAAAATAATATTTCTCTTATGATTTATGAATAATGTTATGTCTCTATTGTAATATATAATAAATGCATTGTTTTGTAAATTTTTCGTTTTATATAATCTTTTGTTTAGTATAAATTTTTTAATTCATATTTTTCTCAGTAGAGGTAAAGTCACTAGGAGGAAATCCATAATTGGTTTTATTTTGGCTATATAATACTTATGTACAAACTGAAAATAAATGTAAACTGTCGATTTCCCGAAAAATTAATAAATAAATAAATAGTTAGTTTGTGAGGTCTGTAGCCATAACTAAGAACTTTTGTATCTCCAAGCAGGAACTGAATCAATTGATCGCGTCTTAGATGAATTAATTAAGTCTATGTATGGTGTATACGCTTTCTTTTAGTTCTAAGAACTTAGTTAGTTCACCTCCATTCATTATAACACAAATATTTTGCATAATTTATCAGACATTTTGACAGATTATCCGACGGAGGCCGCGCTAAAAGTAGCGGCTTTTGTCAACCGACTGTCGGAATCATATTCTGACCGTGCTCGTAAATATCACTAACTGACCATAAATTAAATTTCGTCAATATCGTATTGATATAGGGCTTTATCGATCGTCCGTGCTAGATCTCCTGGGAGTTGTATATTCAGTGTAATGATTGCTGTACAGTGCAGAAACAGCTGTCCTGATTGTAATCATATTATCACGTATTTCTGCTAGTTTTATGATAATAACACCTGAGGTTGAGTGTTCATAGCATTATTTATAATGTGAACATTTTATATTGATCATTTATCATTTATCAAGGGGTGGACTACGATCATTTAACATTTTATATTGATCATTTGTCATTTATCCATGGGTTGACTACGATCATTTTACATTTTATATTGACCATTTATCCAGGGGTGGACTACGGTTATTTTACATTTTATATTGATCATTTATCATTTATCAAGGGGTGGACTACGATCATTTTACATTTTATATTGATCATTTATCATTTATCCGAGGGTTGACTACGATCATTTTACATTTTATTTTGACCATTAATCCAGGGGTGGACTACGATAATTTTTCATTTTATATTGATCATTTATCCAGGGGTTGATTACTATCATTTTACGTTTTATATTGATGATTTATCATTTTATTTATAATAATTATAAAAACAGTGAAACACTTGAATTATTACCGTGGAGTTTGTATGGATAAAACTGTCTTAAACCAGGCTCAAGGCCGGCTTTACACAGCAACGTTGGTAACCGTCTTACTAATTAGATTCTTAAACGTCAGTTCTACGTTAGAAATTGGTTCAATCTGATACATTTTGATGGCGCCCATAAATTATTGACCAAGAGATTGATGCTTTTTTTTACATTAACTCTAGACAGGAAATAATTTCTCTCAGGGCCTATGACATCTTTGGGCATGCTGTGTGGTGAGTCTTTTTGAGGAGAGGAAGGAGTGAACGTGGGCCTTAGGAGGGTGGAAACACAGAGGCCGGTAAATCTTTCCACACCCGAGCTGTTGAACTCAAGAATGAGTCGTAGAAGGGACCCGTTCTCATGTGACAAATGTCAACAATGTACATATATGTTTTGCTTGTTTCTCAACCACGTACCGGTGCCGAAAGGATCAATGAAGATAGTTCCTCGTAGCATCTTCCATTGTAATACTGGTAGAACAGGGAAAGCATACGTTTGCAATGTTAAGAGAGTAGAATCAGTGCATAGAATAGAATTTAAGCACAGAGTCAAGAGTTTTTTCGGAAAGAGATCGAGGATTCTAAGCGAATTTGTCCCTAGTTTTTGTAAAGTGAACATGAGTCGGTTCATGCAAGTGTCAGAATAATGGAATAGTATGTACGAGACGATTTATGAATGTGAATAAAGCAAGGGGTATGTCTCTGACTTACGGTTACATGGTTATTATATTATTCTATCCCGAAGGGTACTCGACCAATCTAAAACTAATTGACTTCAATCTATATAAAAGCGGTTTGTTTAACTTCTGGTAATAAATAATTAATTTAACAACCAAACTCTTTCCGTATACGTGATACATAGTTTTAAAATAATAAAAATGTACGCAGTGATTTCGTTAGGAACTTGAAATGAGAACGCCCAGGTTATTTTTTTTTCATTGTTATTACTGATATAGTGCCGAAATGTGAATGGCAAGATTTTCCTTAATCTCTCACTTCTACTTGATATCCTTACAAATATTTTTTTTGTTATCGTAGGCTCCTTAGCGTAGTGTCCCATACATTTGATTTTGAGTCGGTGGTAAAAAATAATTTTACTTAGGTACAACATCTTCGCTGGTTATTTATGATTAACAACTTCTCAAACCACCAGCATCTTTACAAACATATAGATTTCTAACATAGGTACTAATTGTATTTATTAGGATAAGCGCAGCTGCGTGTTCCGATATATTCAGAATGTACTGATAGTTAGAAAATAGCGTGCTTTCACGTTTTTAAGAGGAAGCTACAAGCCAAAAATTTGTATATTCTTGGTATACCTTATATTGTAGGTAATAGGCATTAAAATTGCTTGACAAACGGAGTCTAGAAACGTTCGAGTTCAAGCGCAAAACTGTTTTTTATTTATTTTGTAAATAATTTTTTTAAAAAAAGCAAAAAATTTAACCATGTGAAACTGTCACAGATAATCTTAGCTATAATAATGTATATTTTAAAGTTGTTTCCTTTAGGCGTTCATACATTTCTATTGAAAAAATATTTTTTTAGTAATTTACATTTATATTTTTGAGTAATTTATTTTTTTATTTTTATTCTACTAAAGCGAGACGATAGGAAAACCATAAATCTATTTAAAGCATATTTTTTTGTATTCATAATGTACACCAATTCGTTATAAAGATTAATCAAAATGGTGATTTAGCATTATGTTTCGCCTTAACAGGCTTTTAATAAATCAGCCATAATCCTTTTTTCTCCGTTATTGTATAAAATCACGTCGAGGGCGCTCTACAAACATGACTTCCAAGACTCTATCTAACCTATCTATATCGTAAACGTTTGTTAGTTCAAAATTTTCAATCTCCGAAAGTTCTTCAACGATTGCTTTGAAATTTGACACAATTTTGCATTCGAATACGCGTGGGTTTTTATATTCCTACAATATATAGATGTCAAATACTTATATTATATTATGTAATTAAAAACTTTATTATATTATGTAATGTAATTCGTGTATCTTTTTTTATTAATAGATTAAAACAAAAAAAAAAAAACGTTTTTTTTAAACAACGCCATCTCTTAGACAAACGATGCATTTTAAAAAAATAGCGCCATCTGTTGGACGTAAATGCAACAGCGAAAGTCACAGGTGACATATAGATGTCACCTGTATATTGTAGGTATATAAAAAACACATCCGTATTCGAATGCAATATTGTGTCAAAATTTCAAAAGAACTTTCGTACGTGTAAGATTTTTAACAAACGAACATTTACATTTCTATTTATATAGATAGATTTTACAACTGGAGAAGTGTCTTTAAAGCAATGATGTTATAATACTAGATACCATATAGAGCAGTTATTGTCTCACAAACTCAGTATAATATGTGGCAGATAAGAAACACTCATAAGTTTTGTGATGAACTTGCCCTGGGATAATTTTTTTTCCGTTTATTGTAGGAATTAATTAATTCTGGTTTCTCCAATCAAAACGTGATCAGGGGTGACATCTAGAGAATGAAGCTGGGAACTGGAGGGAACCGGGGCGTGTGGTTTTTTTTTGATCTACGCCAAAAGATAAGATGCAACCAATCAGAGAGGCGAACTCCTGACGTTGCTGATGCAAACCACTTCAGTATATGTTTATGTTTGAGGTTAGTAGAGTGGACTCCTAACTTTCGGCATGCTGGCGGAGCTTAACTCATCATTGATTTGGGGGAGGTTGACGCGACCTAAACCTCGCGCCACCCACGTACCTCAAATGGTTCCTGACATCGGGCTATCACGCCCACCGAACCGGAGTAGCTCCTTGTACCTAACGGTATAAGATGAATCTTCATCAATCATCATCATCATCAACATCACCATAAACAATTACCACCAAGGACCCACATATAAGAATTCAAAGGAATCCCACCTTCATCACTTTCCGGCAGGAGGCAAAACATGTCATTATTTCACCTGTCGCTGAGCGATATTCAATTAATCTCTGGAGGAGCTGGGGTTGGACCGGGAACTTGACTGCTCTCGAGCTGGTCACGTTAACGGATGGGATTTGGACGGAGACCAACCGAAAGCAATACATGTTTTGTCTCATGCCATTCCTAAAAATACCTACTCGTAGAAATAACTCACAAAATTAACAATCCATAGTCAAATCATTAACCTAGAATCTTGTGCATCTTGAATTGAATTTGTCTATAGAGAATTTCATGTACTTGTCCCATTGTATTAGCACATCATCGACTGCAGCAACCGAAAACGTTTTGGCGAGCAAACAAGGTAGGAAAAAGGTAGTTAAAATCAGGGTAGTCGGTCATTGTCTTATTTTAAAACCATACAGAATGTAACACGCCTCATCTAAAAAGAACCAAAGTTACCACAACCAATCAAAAAGATCCTTCAATGAATTAATCACTGTCGAAATAAAAAAAATTGACGCAACGTGACATTAATTCGATAAGATTGAAGGGTTGATGCACCGCGAGAAGTTCTAAATCAGATGAGAGAAATCATTGCTTTTCACGAAGTGAGAAGGTAGAATCATCGATTCGTTTTGCGCTGGAGAGGGGGAGGGTCATTTCAGTGGCAGCCGTGGTCAGGAGCCTACGGAAGAAAATACACGAGATACTTAGGGAAAATATTAAAAACATTACAGTTTCCAGTAAATTCTTAATTCAAACGTTATTCATGTGTGACAAAGATAGACATTGAAAGAATAATGAAATAAAGATAGTGGGCGTCGAATACTACATTCTACATCACGGGTGTGACTGAGATAACAAGATACGCTAACTCCTTTACACTATAAGACGAACACTGAATACTGTATGATATACGACCCACAGGTTGTCCTTCTTATACTTATGTGTTGCTACGTTTGCTATCTCACTTTCTCTAATGGCGCTGAAATTCAATATTTTAATATTTACAAATACAACCCATTTCTCGGTTTTTACTTCTGTTTGCCGAGTAATTAAAATGTTTATTTCACTATCGACGGCATTATGGCGAATAATTCCAGTGTATTCCAGGGGTAGTGCAATGCAATACATTCTATATTTAAAAAAAAAACAGACAAATAATAAGAATACATAGATAAGCAATGCGGAATAGAAGTGAAAATGTGTGCAAGCAGCTGTTTATGGAGGTTATTTGGACATCTCCCTTCTCCAGAGGGCCATCAGAGGGGACTCCATCCAGGCAACCATGGCAGTGTTATTTGATTGGCGTAGTCTGCGCCATAAGCTTCTTATGTGATGACTGAGAAGTACTCTGAAAGAGTGAACTCATCCCGTTAATGCGGTTTACATAGAGGTAAGACTACAAAATCGAAAGCAATACAATTGTCTTGCTTTTGGCTTGCCAATTTGAGATGTCGACAGCGCTTCTATATGTGTGTTGTAACGTCGTTGCCTTAAAAATTCGACTAAGGTTTAAAATACGAAATTATCAATAGTGATTAACATTTTTTAGACATTTAGTTACTATTTATTACAACGTCACGGACTGTGAAATGCTTCAAGCTTTTTGTATGGCAGTTCTCGACGCATTTGCGCACCAGTCCATGAAATAATTAACATTTTCTATAAGTGCCTTTAGGAAGTACGAACCGGCTAGCCTAGCTACACAATTTGGTTGTGCTTTTCTAGGGCTATGGATATGATTGTCTGAAAATATGAGTTTTAGGATTTCCTCTGAATTTGTGGAGTCTGTGATCTTTTGATTTTTTTACCAATGTTTATTTTCAAAACTAAGTAGGTACATGAACACAGCATTTTTAATGTTAATGTTACTTTTAAAAAAACTGCATTACATCGACTTTGATTCAACTTCGTTTCTCATTCCAGTGCAGAGATATTGTGTTAAGTATTCCTCGTCCGTCTCTGACTTCTTTTACAATTCAAACCGGTCTCTGAACACTCCTTGCACTAATAAGAACAAACTGTGAAATTTTCAGCGATATCGGTCGACTACTTTTCGAATTTTTATATATTTAGATTTTTATTTTATTTTTTATGGCAAAGTTTGGACATAATGTTAGTAAAAGAAGGATAATAGAAGGATTAATTATATTTTTCCTTATATATATTGTAAGTATAAGGAATAATATAAAGATGAATTATATTATTCCTTATACTTACATCATGTACAATAAGTTAATACAAGGAATAATATAAGGATAAATTCAATGTTTTCTCAGTCCTCCTATATTGGGTTCCTGTTCTGATTATCACTTTGTTCTCTCAGCCATGTTTTTAATTTTGCTTTAAATATATTCACTTCCGTTATTTTTTGTTTGATTTGGTAGAGCATTGTATAAGTTTCGTAGCATGGAATTTGATATTTGTTTGCACCAAAGACATAATTGCCCAGAACCAGTGGGATTATGCCATACCCAATTACAAAAAATTTGAAGGCTGAAACAAGTGGGAATGAGAAAGAAATGGGTTAAGAAGAAGTTAAGAGAGACAAGTTAATTCAAACAACATTGCTGATGTTAGTAATAAAATTAGTCAATTTTAATTCGCGCACCCAAGGAAAGGAGTTTGCCGCTCTTCCACGGAGATCGTAAAATTTGTATTGTTCATCGCCTCTAGACGCAGATTGATCAAATTCAATAAAAAATGCATATAATCTTTTGCGAAAGCGTTATTAATTGTGAGTAATATTACTGTCGACGTTGCAACAATCTATCCAATTTCACTACCACGGTTGGCCAAAATTATTTGCGATGTTATTGGTACATTCGAACAGAAATCTGACATCTTAAATAACAGATCACTCTTATTAATAAAATAATAAGTTAATTATATTATGAAATATTTTTTTTTAGGAGACGGTTGATGTAAGGCCCGTTAAGCTATCTCCCATTTTACGTCATTCCTTTAACAGTAATGCGGTCCCTTTTATAAAGTACACCAGGATTGTCATTGGATATGTGGCTGTCTTCCGGTTCTACAATGTGTCTTCCCAGGTATCTGAGCCTTGTTCCCAGCAGAGCAGGACATTGGCACCAAAGGTAAATTGGAGTATCTTCATCCTCTTCACATTTCCTGCATCTATTGGTGTTTTCCACTCCCAATATCTGCATGTGTCTCCTGAGATGGCAGCGTCCCGTTAGTAGTCCTACCAGTTCCCTAAGTGAGTTTCTGTCCATATTGAGTAGTTGTCTGATTCGCTTTGGGTCTGGTCCATTTATGAGTACTATGGATTGCCTCATTCCGGGTGCCTTTTCCCATTCCTCCCAGTGCCGGGATTTGGATTATGGACTAAATAACTTTTATTATGATTATCCACAAAATACTATTTTCTGACAAGACATCATGAATAACTTTTCTGTTGTTGTTTTTGTTACGAATTTAATTTGTTTTATGCACATCCTACTTTCTTAATATATCATAATACTAGCTGTACTCCACCACGCGTTTAGCTGCTCATTTTGTCTGTGCAGATAGATAAACAATAGCGCGTGTTGCTTTTATGTCCAACAGATGGCACTGTTTAAAAAAAACATCATGTTTTTACCTATCACAGATGACATCTTTATTGTATAGGTGTATAAAAACACACGTGCATTCATTTCAGAGCAATCGGTGAAGAACTTTCGGAGATTTAAGGTTTTGAACAAACGAACATTTACATTTTTTTTTATATAGAAGATAGATAGTTTTAGTTTTATATAATTCTGTTCATTTCTTATCACAAGGAAGAAACCTGTTATTGGTTGAGTTTTAAATACAATATAAAAAGAAATATGAAATTCAACTGCTGATTTATGAAAGGATGATAAATAAATTTGCGAGCTGTTAATATGTGTTATGACTTGTGAGTTGTGTTGGCTGGACGAAGCTGGTATCGAAAAAATGCTCAAATATGCACTAACGGCTAAAAAATAAGTATATGACTACCCACTATTTTATCCCCCTGGCTTTCTCGCTGGAATGTTAGTCTTTTTCAAAATGGGCGATAACGGTGGCTTTCGGGGGGGCAGTAGAAGGCTTAAAGAAAATTGAGTGGCTTTAAGGAAATCTAAATGAGCGAATCTTACTGAATTAAATAATAATAGTTTGTATTATAACAAAACTGGGTATCCGCCACATTGTTAGTTAATTTTGAAATTATGTAAAGCACTAATAATGGAATTATATCTTTTCTATCACCGCCATTAGTTCCTCGAAGTTAATATGGAAAACTGTATCGGACTATGCCCCCTCAGCTCGTGCGTTATTAATAAATTATATTTGAAATAACTGTTTTTCAGATACGCAACAGATGGTAATGTAAGAAGGTAGGTTAGAATTTATGGGGGGCACTAGTTTTTTTTTAAATCTCAAAATGTGGTCAAAATAAGTTTCAGAACCTGTGAAAAGTTAGAAGAAAAATAGGGAGCGTAGGTTCGATCCTACCGGCTGCGCCAACTGTAGTGATCTTCCGTGTCGATCAACCAGATTACTTATTAATAAAATGCTTTTTTGGTACTCCGTACTATTTGGTTTTGTTTAGGTTGCTATAAGCATTTATACAAATTGACAGTATTAGAGTTGTTATTGAAAAGAGGACGAGTTACAAGAGACATGCCTTTTTATACGTCTCGGTCATGCTGTCTCACCCAGATATGTCTGTCTCTTTCATACCGACAGACATACGTTCACCACAATGGTGTTAAGCACATACGCTGCCTAATGGACACATTTGCAAATCCTGATGTTCTGGAACGTAGTATGTTTTGTATCCCAGATAAATATTACCAGAACTGGGCAGCACAGGCTTCTTATTTTCTAAGAGGCTGGACCAACTTACTAATGATCATAACTGGGGAGAATTACTACGCTATTAAACCACATTTTTTCTGAGATAGATATTTTTCAGTCACACCTAAGTGAAATCAAGATTATTTTAGATGTAATTAATGTATCTAATTGATTAATTTACTCATAAATATGTTGTTACGTGTAAATGTGTGCAATTTTACTGGAATCACTGTTTTTCACAATAAACAATAAATAAATAAAAATAATGAATGAAAGGCGAAGTAGAAAATTATATATCACCGAAGTCAAGAGGAACTCAAAGGTCCCGGTAGAGGCATACACATCACAGGGATCTGACAAGACACAAGTGGGAATGGTGACTTGACTCACCTCGGGTCTATATATATACCGAGGTCAAGAGGAACTCAAAGGTCCCGGTAGGGGCACATACATCACAGGGGTCTGAAAAGAATGTGGGAATGGTGACTTGACTCACCTCGGGTCTATTGCAGGGGTCTTCCAGGTCGCACTGACTCCTCAGGAAGACCTCTAGTAGTCCCATGAACAGCATGAAGGACCCTCCACCGCACGTGGCCGCCAGTGTGGGGCCAGGCTGGGTCATGGGACACTCACACGACATCTAAAAACATAAAATAAACAAAATTAAATACTTAGTGATTAAATTAATATTTTATTGCTGATGATCGTGACATCCAGGGCCGGCCCAGTACAAGCGCAATTGGAGCAGTCCGCTCCGGACACCGAATTCCTAAGGCGCTGATAATACCTAACACCTAACAGTGAACTTAACCTAACCTAACACAACACTTTTGAGATTATTTTTCATTCGTTGCGCTACACAAAAATACAAATCATCCGAAAATTATTGATTATAGTAATAATTTACGAGTCTAATGGTTTTGACAAGGGGTGCTAAAATTTTACTCGCGCCAGGCGTCGTTTTTACTTACTGATTAATATTGAAATATATTAAAAATCTGGTCAAATTATTCATTTTCGTGTTAAAAACGGGACTGCATGCCTATAGCGAAAGAATTGTCGAATTTCATAATAAACTATCAGTAAAGCACGAATATGTTATGAGGAAGTCGGAACACGTTTTCTTAAAACTTATAATATTTTGTTCATCTCGTCTATTATATTTATAAGAACAAGGCCACCTGTGTGAACATGTGTTAATATATATTTTCTGAATAACTAATATTTTATAAGAAAATGGGCATGCAGTCACGTTTTTAACGGTATTTCGATAAAAAATATCCGTACCAATATTACTCCGTGCGACCCTTGTGCTGACAAGTGAATTGTAGAGAGACATTGCTGATAGCCTGTTTAGAATGCCTGGCTCTTCAGAACGGGTATATTGGTTCGCATAAATAAAATCAAAGGTTACCCGTAAAACCCAAAATTTTAAACTATCGGAATCACAATGTTATTGTGAAAGAAAAACAGCAACATTGCTTAAGAAATTTGCTGCGGTATGTTCCATGAGAATTAATTCTATTTCTGTTTATTTTTGTGGAACTGACAGAAATGCAACTTTGATTTATGTTATAGTTGCGACATGTCAATTTATCGCTGATTATGAAGTTATTATTGTTTTTATTTCTGTTTCTCTTAACATAGTTTGCATGTTGTCGGCCTATGGCAAAACCTCCTATATTTGCTTTTTGCTGACTGTCAGTTGCA
The DNA here is from genome assembly GCA_026573805.1 of Hesperophylax magnus. NCBI lineage: Eukaryota > Metazoa > Arthropoda > Insecta > Trichoptera > Limnephilidae > Hesperophylax > Hesperophylax magnus. Next base: position 3,987,448 of record JAIUSX010000018.1, read on the forward strand.
TGGTTATTCGGCGTTAAGAAGATCGTAAAATGTAGAATTTATATTTATCGAATGAATGCACTCCGGTGGAAAAAAAAAATTGTACATTCGTTTCTGCCACCGGAATTCTTCAATAAAAACGAGATACTTAATATGGTGCTCAAAATTTGTTGAGCAACAATAAACACAGTGTTCGGTTTTCAATTTTAACCATTCTATTTAATTAACATAGAAGAATCCGAAGGTCGCGGGATCAAATCCCGGTGTACACAAGTAAATTTTATTTGATGAATTTGTGTTTGTATAAGAATATACTCTCAGTATCGTCCTGGTTTAAGACCACCATTTAGTATGCCAACGTTGTTTGGTTACCAGATCTAAATAGCCAGGTACTCCCTTATTTTCCACTTCTCCATCTTCTTTCCCTCCTCACTACCTTCTCCCCAATTATTAGAAATGATATAGTGTCACTGGCTCCAGCACGGTTGGGACTCAAGTGCATTATTCACATAAAAAATCCTAAAAATATGAACCATCTGCTTCTGCTGTTTGAAGCTAATGACTCCACCTAGATTTTACCGTTTATCTTATATTTATTTATTTATTTATTACACGCCCTAGTGGGCTTTTCTTTAAAAAAATACAAGCATTTTGTATCACTTAAAAATTAATACAATAAAGAATAATGTAAACATAGTGGCAAAAATGAATCCTCACGCATATAATTGAATTTAAAAGATTCAACAAAACAAAATAGTAGAAGCGGAGAAGTTATATGGGTACATAGATCTATTTGTGTCTAGAAGAATAAAAGTGGTAGAATATACAACATTTATACTGATTAGTTTTCAAATGAAATATATCACCCAGATCAGAATATTTGTTTCCGAGATTGTGAAGTCTCGGAATCGGAGAATTTTGGTAAGCTAGTGTCCGTGTAGTGTATTGAGGAAGCTACAAGCCAAACATCTGTGAATTCTTGGTATGCCTTATATCGTCACGAATATAGGTAATAGGCATTAAAATCGCTTGGGAAACGGAGTCTAGAAACATTTTGTAAACAATTTTATAAGAAAGCAAGACAACAAGTTATTCATGGGAAACTGTCACAGATATTCTTTGCCATAATATATATTTTTTAAAGTTGTTTCATGCGCTCATTCATTTCTATTGAAAAATATTTTTTTTAGTAGTTAAAATTTATGTTTTATATTGCGTAACTAAATTTTCTATTTGGAATTCTACTCAAGGGAAACAATAGGAAAAGCTTCAATTATCTAAAGCAAATTTTTTGATATTCATAATGTAAACTAATTCGTTATAAAGATTAATCGAAAAGAGTGATTTGGTATTATACTTTACCTTAAAATAATATGTTTTTAGTAGTCACTAACATTGCCCGAATTTTGACCAAATGTATTATTTATTATTTTATTAAAACCTTTTATAGGGGCTTTTACATATAATTACTTAATTATTATAATTAATTAATTATATATTAATATGGTACATATTTATTGTACATGACTAAACTGCCTCGTAATAATCTTTTGTATTTATTAAGTGATAAATTAAAGATGTCCACTGACTGGGAATAATTATTTCCCTCCATAAGTATTCTGGGTAATGTGGAAAACATATTGTAGTTAGTACCAGAATTCTGCACTGAAATAAATCCCGACTTATTACGTATTACGTAGTGCAATCCAAAAGTTTACTAATGCAACAATTATGGACTATCAAATGCATCATTTGGAATGGGTTGTTTCGGAGAATCTGAACATTTCTTCAAATTTCGAAGTTAATTTTCAAGTTCTGTGAAAGATTTCAGTTCTGTCAAGCAACTAGCCTATAATGAAATATAATATAACTTGAACAGGACTTTCATGGTACTCGAAAATTAACGTCAAATTCTGCGAAATAACCCATCCTTTGAATTATATAGAAATACTAAGTTGAAATACAGGTTGTTTCTCAGAATATGAAGAATTCATCAAATTTCAAAGATGATTTTTAAGTTCTGTGAAGGTTCTATTCATGTTCTATTATTATATCATTATTGGCCAGTTGCTTCAAAAGACTAAAATAATAACATAACTTGGATAGAACCTTCACAGAACGTGAAAATCAACTTAGAAATTTGATATTGTTCAATTTCTCTGAAACAATCCGACCTTAGTCAGTGAAAATCATGCTGTCAGAAAATTTAAGCATATTATTCATTTAATTTAAAAGAATGTCGTAGTTCAACCAAATAGCTGTAATACCCATTTTAAAATTTAAGCCTATTATTCATTTCATTTAAAAGAATGTCGTAGTTCAACCAAATAGCTGTAATACCCATTTTACAATTTAAGCCTATTATTCATTTCATTTAAAAGAATGTCGTAGTTCAACCAAATAGCTGTAATACCCATTTTAAAATTTAAGCCTATTATTCATTTCATTTAAAAGAATGTCGTAGTTCAACCAAATAGCTGTAATACCCATTTTAAAATTTAAGCCTATTATTCATTTAATTTAAAAGAATGTCGTAGTTCAACCAAATAGCTGTAATACCCATTTTAAAATTTAAGCCTATTATTCATTTCATTTAAAAGAATGTCGTAGTTCAACCAAATAGCTGTAATACCCATTTTAAAATTTAAGCCTATTATTCATTTCATTTAAAAGAATGTCGTAGTTCAACCAAATAGCTGTAATACCCATTTTAAAATTTAAGCCTATTATTCATTTCATTTAAAAGAATGTCGTAGTTCAACCAAATAGCTGTAATACCCATTTTAAAATTTAAGCCTATTATTCATTTCATTTAAAAGAATGTCGTAGTTCAACCAAATAGCTGTAATACCCATTTTAAAATTTAAGCCTATTATTCATTTCATTTAAAAGAATGTCGTAGTTCAACCAAATAGCTGTAATACCCATTTTAAAATTTAAGCCTATTATTCATTTAATTTAAAAGAATGTCGTAGTTCAACCAAATAGCTGTAATACCCATTTTAAAATTTAAGCCTATTATTAATTTCATTTAAAAGAATGTCGTAGTTCAACCAAATAGCTGTAATACCCATTTTAAAATTTAAGCCTATTATTCATTTAATTTAAAAGAATGTCGTAGTTCAACCAAATAGCTGTAATACCCATTTTAAAATTTAAGCCTATTATTCATTTCATTTTAAAGAATGTCGTAGTTCAACCAAATAGCTGTAATACCCATTTTAAAATTTAAGCCTATTATTCATTTCATTTAAAAGAATGTCGTAGTTCAACCAAATAGCTGTAATACCCATTTTAAAATTTAAGCCTATTATTCATTTAATTTAAAAGAATGTCGTAGTTCAACCAAATAGCTGTAATACCCATTTTAAAATTTAAGCCTATTATTCATTTCATTTAAAAGAATGTCGTAGTTCAACCAAATAGCTGTAATACCCATTTTAAAATTTGAGCCTATTATTCATTTCATTTAAAAGAATGTCGTAGTTCAACCAAATAGCTGTAATACCCATTTTAAAATTTAAGCCTATTATTCATTTCATTTAAAAGAATGTCGTAGTTCAACCAAATAGCTGTAATACCCATTTTAAAATTTAAGCCTATTATTCATTTCATTTAAAAGAATGTCGTAGTTCAACCAAATAGCTGTAATACCCATTTTAAAATTTAAGCCTATTATTCATTTAATTTAAAAGAATGTCGTAGTTCAACCAAATAGCTGTAATACCCATTTTAAAATTTAAGCCTATTATTCATTTAATTTAAAAGAATGTCGTAGTTCAACCAAATAGCTGTAATACCCATTTTAAAATTTAAGCCTATTATTCATTTCATTTAAAAGAATGTCGTAGTTCAACCAAATAGCTGTAATACCCATTTTAAAATTTAAGCCTATTATTCATTTCATTTAAAAGAATGTCGTAGTTCAACCAAATAGCTGTAATACCCATTTTAAAATTTAAGCCTATTATTCATTTCATTTAAAAGAATGTCGTAGTTCAACCAAATAGCTGTAATACCCATTTTAAAATTTAAGCCTATTATTCATTTAATTTAAAAGAATGTCGTAGTTCAACCAAATAGCTGTAATACCCATTTTAAAATTTAAGCCTATTATTCATTTCATTTAAAAGAATGTCGTAGTTCAACCAAATAGCTGTAATACCCATTTTAAAATTTAAGCCTATTATTCATTTCATTTAAAAGAATGTCGTAGTTCAACCAAATAGCTGTAATACCCATTTTTAAATTTTGAAAAAGTAAGAATTTATTTTGTATTCTTACTTTTTTATTTATTATCTTGTATATGAATATTGTAATGTGGGTTCCAGACGGGAGAATTGTACTCCAGTTGACTTCGAATAAAGGCAAAATATAACAGTCATATATATCTTACTAAACAATCGAAAAACATGTGATTATAGATATGTATGTATCTTTTGACTGCTTATATTAACAAATTTATATTTTAAGGCGATATGATCCGAAAATACTTGTGTTTTCGTAGAATATCAAAGGCTGTGCCTTTTCATGCCGTGGTAAATAAAAACACAATGTATTCCTTGAGAGTCTCAATTAAGACACTGTGTTTTTAGTTACAACGGCACTATAGCTCACTGTTAGAGAGATTTAGATGTTTCAGAAATCAAATTTAAACATTGAGGCCAAAAGAACATGTGCAAATTTCATGACCTCACCGTTCGAGAGTTTTTTCCGCTTGAAAATGAGTGGAAGATTTAAAGTTTATGTTTCGGATTATGATTATCGTATTAAAAATATGTAAATTTAATTTTTTAGTGCAACTAAATTGATTTAAAAAAATGATCTAAAATCCCACATTCTGATACTGTTCCACTTGGCTACAACGTTATTATGACGTAAAAACCGTCAATGTCTGGTAAGACGGCTGTCACCAACGTTGCTCGGCGTGATGTCAACGCCGCCGAATTCACGAATAAAAACGAACGTGACCTTTTGGCGGCAGATCAAAAATGGCACATTTTAAATCGTTATGGAAAATGTATTCGTCAACATAAAAATGCCTTCAATATAATTTTTTTATTTTTTTCTAGAATAAAAAAATGGAAATACTTAATTGGACATAGCACGTTTTCATAATAAGTTGACTGTATTATAAAATACGGATCAATGCTTAGTCGAATATCCAATGAAACTATTGAACATTTAAAAAAATTATCTTCGATAAGCAATCTTTACATTTGAATCGAAACGCAAATAAATCAATGCACGATATTTGCACATCCGATTCGAATCTATTTCCAGTGGCTCGTTGATGTTTCATACCATTAATTGACTGTAAAGGTCAAATAAAACATTATTTTGCAACCCAATGAAAGCGTTTATACAATTATACAATCAGAGCGATTTTGAAATCATTAAGACTTCATTTTAATTGTGCTATATTTACCTACTTTGTGAACAATCCATGTTGTTATAATTGGTTAAAATAAATCAAGTACGCGCGATTAGGAGGAACAGCTACGCGTCCTATTTCATATTATAGTGGCTAAGTTGGATTCGCGTCTGGGTCGCAATTCGTCGGCTGGCTAAGTCATCCTCCATCACGACACAAGCAACACTTTACTGTGGTGGTAGTAGGAGATTTCCAAATATTGTCAGGTTATTCGTAACCCGGGAATGTTGGTATTTCTTTTAAAAGTGTAATGTGCATGTATTTGTTAGTTAATGATAATTATATTGTCAGGTTATTCGTATTATTTTCTTCCCCATATCCTAACCATTCAACCTCACAATATACTTCAACTGGGGATGCCATAGACTCACTAGCTCCAGACGGTTGGGAGCAATTGGGACGCTAGTGCGGAATTCAAAGTAAACAAAAAAAAACTAGATATTAACTCTAGCTTTTCATAAAACAAAAGTTTATTCAGTTTGGTTGGGTATTTCAGCCGCAAATCCAAAAATCAGATTTGTATAAAAAAGGCCGTGTAGCCGTTCCCCTAAGTAGTATAAAGTTTCTATTTGCAATTTATTCAGAATGGTTGCATTAAATCGTGTGCATCGCTTGCAAATGCATTACAATTCATTGTGAATGTGAACTTCCGGAGTGACAGTTCACAGTACAAAACGTGCACTATTCCGTGCATAATTTATGTGCAAACCTGCATAAGTTTGTCACTGATTTGAATGCAAGAGATGTCTAAGTTATTTGTTTGATTTCATTCATAAGTTCAACATAATTTTTGTTGCTTTTCAGTGTTCGTTATTCTCTCGTTTCATAGGTTTCAATTTCAACAATGGAAGTTGAAAGACATTTGTAGCCGCTAATAAATTTCTATGTGAATAGCATATATGAGTAAAGAGATAAAGAAAATAGGAAAGCAGAACAAACGACATAGTGTCTTTTTAAGGCATGATTTATTTGAATGATATTGCAAATTTTCTTTGTTCATGCAATTGTTTCGAGTAGTGCATAAAATTAAATGCATTTCGCGTAAAATATATTTTTTTAATCAAAATTTGTATGGCACTTCAAATAATCAATATTTATTATAAATGTAAGTGACAATGTGCGTGTCGCTAAAACTCAGAAATGAGTCCCGTTACGATCAAGTAAGTTATATGGTGTGGGAGCCCTCTATCTCCCATTCATGAAGGAGGTTCCTGTTTTTACCTGAATGGCGTGCATTTGAAGATATAAGGGCTGGAAGTTTCACCCTCTAGAATTTTCTAGAACATTCTAGAGCATTCCACAACACTCCAGAACATCCCGGAACATTGTGGAATGTTATGGAATGTTCGGGGATAGTCTGATAACTAAAAACGAGATTACAGGCCGTTTCCTGATAACTCTTAGTAAATTCGTTATCGTGACAATACATTGGTATCTGTAAATGGTATAAAACAAAGTCACTATCCGCGTCTGTCTGTGCGTGCATTTAGTTCTTCTAAACTATACAACTGAGTTTGATGGGGTTTTCAGCATTATTCAGAGAATTTCTTCCGAAAGGTTTATTTATATAAAATACATGTATGTTATATTTATTCGAAGTACAGAAAAGTCGAGCACCGTGGGTACACGAAAGCTAGTTTTAAATACATACGAGTAGATGCAATTACTTTGTGGTTAGGCATTATATTTTTAAACAGTATTTAACAAAGAATTTTATGGTATATCGAACGGTTTTGTGTAAACAAGTCAATAATAATAACACTAATGTTATGTCAAGTTAATATATTTTCCCCCGAGGAAGGAACGGTTAACCATTTACTTCAAACATTCTCCTTGCACTTCTTTCTTCATAGCTCGAGTGCATCCAGAATCTGGCAGACAGGCCCCAACTGCAACGGGTGAGTTCCTTTTTATCCTATAATCCAATCTGGGCTTTTCTGATGTTACCAAAGCCCAGGTTTAAACATTGACAAATACTGTCGATGTCGATGATTGTTGACAGTAATATATATTAGGCTAATTTATGATTTTTTATTTAAAATTTAATCAACGAAAGATGGTGGTACGATGTAAATTCGCTGCCAATTAAAGCGTAAATATGTATTTCCTTTAGGCATTCCCATCGCCTTACAAGTAGGTGTAAGTAGTCCCATTTCGTTTAGTAGTAGTTTATGGGATTGGATGCTTTCTCTTATTTGAATAAGTTAGCATGAACTTACGGTACAGTCTGCATTGTGACTTTCTAGGCTCGAGATCCACAGGTCAAATGGGTGAGGAAACAGCTTCATATCGACACGATGATACAAACTTAATTATGCCAGGCTTCGATCTGTCATGCTCAATATTTGACTAACGAATACTGTTAAGTCATCAAATAGATAAACGGAATGATATGAGGTAATGTATACAACTTCATATCGAAACGATGATACAAACTTAATGATGTCAGACTTCGATCTGTCATGCTCAATATTCAACTTTCGAATACGGTTAAGTCATCGAATAGATAAACGGAATGATATGAGGTAATGTATACAACTTCATATCGAAACGATGATACAAACTTCAAAGTCATCAAATAGATAAACGGAATGATATGAGGTAATGTATACAACTTCATATCGAAACGATGATACAAACTTCAAAGTCATCAAATAGATAAACGGAATGATATGAGGTAATGTTTACAACTTCATATCGAAACGATGATACAAACTTAATGACCCCAGACTTCGATCTGTCATGCTCAATATTCAACTATCGAATACTGTTAAGTCATCAACTAGATAAACGAAATGATATGAGGTAATCTTACTCGCAAAGTATTTTTCTTCGATCTCTTTGTGAACTACTCAGCCTTCATGCATGATATCTTCAGAAATTGAACCACATTTCAAAATATTAGATCTTCTTCTACAAAAATTATTTCACAACGATAACTTCGTGTTCAATTCTGTTATGGAGAGAATACAGAAAATGGGCAATGAGCTTGTAAATGTCGCCGATATTTTCGATTTAAATCTTGACACATTCAAAGCCAAAATAGTTCAGCACTTTTAAGTTAGTTAATGTAACTAACGAGTAATCATAATTGATGCATATGCTTAAGTATTCACAATATCTTCTAAACCTGTTTATTACAGGTTGGTATATAGATTTCGTGGGATCTTTAAAGTTAGTTAAGTATAACTAACTAACCATCATGCCGTTTCTCATGTGTTTCTCTTCTTAATTGTGAATGGTAGCAGAAGTCGGGGACACCAGAGGAAGACATGGCACGATCAAGTAATCAGATACTTGAGTCGAGTCATATCAATAGTGAGAATAATATAAGAGTATGTATGAGACGATGTATGAATGTGAATGAGGCAAGTGTGTGTGTCAAGACCGAGTTGTTTGGCGGTCCGTCTTCTCTGCCTGCCTAGCGGAGAAACGGCGTGATGGTTAGTTAGTTAGTTAGTGAAACGTCAAAAACGTGAGGTTACTATAACGTTTGTAATACATTTGTCTAATAAAATGCGTATGTTTTTAAATTTTTTTTAAGTTATCAGTAATTTTAGTTAGGAAAAACGTAAGGTAAGCCATCATAATTTTTTTAATGTTTGCATTCAAAATTTGAATGTACAAAAAATAATATTTTTATTTACAATAATGAAATATGAAAATGTTTTTTATCACCCTTCAAAAAATAGTTTTTAGTTAACAGGATACGTTCAGAAATACTCCCCTTTGACAGATATGCCAAAGGCCTGATGGGGTTAAGTTCTACATATTTCATGGAATGCAAACTTGAGCTGTATTTACGATGGTGAGAACACCAAAAGTGTCCCGAAAAACAGGTTAATTGGGAGTCTTAGATAATGTCAAGTTCTTCGAATATAGCTTGAAAGGAAACTCTTACCCAGAACCGGAGATATGTAGCAAGAACAAAACCTACAAATCATCCGGAAGATGATGTTGCCAATATCGATTTCTTATTCCTTTCGTAAATCACCTTGATTTGGCGCTTTATTCAATAAATCAGTGATAAAACATTTCTCTACAGTCAAAAACTTTTCATTAGACTGAAAATAACGCAATGTGTTATAATTGCGATTTCGCAGACGTTAACAGAAGTTCCGCTAATTTGTCGCGTTTTATAAGTCATGCTCAATTGTACTGGTTTATCAATATAATAAAAAACGATTAAAAAAGACATGTGCTGCTACACAAAAACAACAAAAATAAGAGGCAATAAAGTTTGGGTCAAATGAAGTCAGGTGAAAACAAGAGATTCGAATAATTTTGTAAAGATCGGGAGGCTATCGCTAAAAATTTCCGACATCTTGCCGCTACAGTGGACGTCATTTAGTCGACACGTTTGCACAAACGGCTGGGAGAAGGTTAAGTTGGTTCTTTGGAAAGGTATATGGAAAGTTTCGGTGTTTCTTAGCAGACGGTGATTGATATTGATTTGCACTGTGACCGGGAGAGAAGATTCAACTTGGTTATTTATAAATTTGATGTCATTTTTATCACGACGTTCATCTTTTATGTGAATGCCGCACAAGGGTTCCAACTGCACCCAACCGTCTGGAGTCAGTGAGACTATGGCGTCCCCAATTGGTAAATTGTGTAAAAATATTTAGCACTTGTACTACGATGGCTAGAGGGAAATTCTACAACTTTGGTGTAGGGGCGAGCCCTGCTACTGGGCGACAGCCTGGACAATAATGTTCTCTGATCTCCTGGAAAATATATAAATTCAATTATTTGCCGCCATTATGGGGAAGGAATGCAACATGCTACACTAGCGCCTCTATCGGATAGCGTTGCCAGCCAATACAAGTAAATACTGCAAATATTTTACTAGTCGTATTATTAATATTCTAGGATATTTGATGGATGCCAATGGCGAAATACCACAGCCAAACAATAGTGTTATTTGTGGAGGAGGTCGAATCCTAGTGGGATGATAATTGATTATTAGCGCTATTTTAAAGATGATCTACCTTCTTGAAATACTTTAATACGTTAGTTAGTTAATTAGCCTTAATCGTAATATCGCAAAACTAAAAAAGTTATCATTTCATGAACAGATTGAGCTGTGATCACGACAGCTCATAATTTTAATTATAAATACAAATGCGCTTGGTTTTGTAATCGCGTGATGATGAACCAAAACAGTAAACGAGATATCTGAAAGATGCTGGGAATCTTTCGCAACGATTGAACAAAAACCGCAGAACATAATGGCCTGCTGAACTTTAGAGGATATTATAAGATCAAGGCCTGTTTCGTAACGTGATCTGGATTTTATAATTAGCTTTTATGTTAAATGTTATAAAATATACGAGAAGTACCCTCCACTTTAAAAAAAAAATGAATTTTTAAAGGAATTTGAGGAATATGAAGAAAACATGCCTGTATCTTTATTTTTTCTGTGGTGATCGTTATTCAAGTAACTACCTCTGTTTGAAAATAAATTAATGTTACTTTAAAATCAAAACGAAACAACAATTTCAAAAAGAACGAAAAAGTCTGCTGAATGCTTGTTGGTTAATTTATTTAAGTGATAAAATATTTAATGAGTGGTAAAGATATCCTGGGTTCGATTCCTAATTGAAACTGTTTTCTTTTGATTTTCTGTGTCTTGTTCTGTTTCATGTTTCGTTTAGATTTGTTAGTATTAACCTAACCTTCAAAAGTTAAAGAAAAAAAATCCATTAAAAATTGATAACATATCACAAAATAATCACAATAATGTTTATAATACATTCAATGCATTGTTCCCAATCAGTTCATAATAAATTCAATACATTATTCCCAATGATTTTATTATTCCAATAACATTCAATGTATTATTCCAATGAGTCAATAATATATTATTCCCAAAGAGTTTAGAATACATTATTCCCAATGAGTTTGTAATACGTTCATTACATTATTCCAAATGAGTTTTTAATACATTCGATACATTATTCCCAATGAGTTTATAATACATTCAATTAATTATTCCCAATGGAAAATTAAAAGGAAATTATTTTTAAATAAGAATACGAATTTAAAAGGGTGTTCAAAGAACAAAAAAGACAATATTACCAAAATTTCAAAACATAAAATAAAAAAAATCCTACACGTAACACACAAAACCAATATAAAACACACTCACAAACACACAAGATTATATTTTAAATGTATATTATATTTTTATATTATAAAATGAAGGCCTCAGCACGGGCAATCCACCCAGTGAGGCCAACATTACTGGATAACTCTGAAATGTAAAAAATATCGTACCAAAAAAAAAAATAATTAAAAAAAAATGTACAAAGATTTTAAATTAGACTTGACAGACTTAACCAAATATTTCATGCATACATTAAAAGAAAGATACACATTAGTTAAGAGTTCTATAGGAAGATTGTGTCCTTGGTTAATAAAGCTGCTGAAAAAATAACCTTTAAAAGCTTTTACCAATGTTCTTTTTTTGGTACTGTATGTTTAAGGTAATGCGATGTATTGTTTATATTCGATATATTGTAAGGAGTCAATTCCAAATTTTGTCTTGTAAGTAGATTACATTCAGTCTATTTGATTTTGTGATCGTGTTTTCTTGAATTTACCGACCAGCTTGTTCAATGTTGGTTATTTTTGTACGTCTTAGGCCAATTTAGTAATTTCTATATCAGTGTTTCTTTCACGCTTTGATTGTAGTGTATGAGAATTAATAAAATATATATTATTTAAATAGAGGTAAACTATTTTATGACGCGTGATCCATTGATTATTGTATCTATCGTAATGAGATTGCGAATATTGTGCTTAGAATAATTTATTTGTAAGGTATTAATTTTTGAAGGGATATATTATTTTCCACCTACATAAATAAAAAATGGCGAAAAGTCATTTAAATTATAAACTGAAACTTTTATAACCCAATGAATATTCATAAAATGGGGATTTTACAAAAGTATATGAGAAAATATTTGCGTTAAAAAGCATTATTAAGAAATTCCTTCGAAAATATCAAGTAATCGAAACACATATTTGATGGATAATCGAAAGAGTGGCACTCTAAATATTTCAATTATTTTAAAAAGATAATGAATCGATATAGGCTTGTTTTGGACATTCCTTTTGTACCCGAAACAAGCTCAAATTTGCCTTACCTGGAGGTGGAATTGATCAAATGATTTAATTTGATTTGAATGAATAATAATTGATATAATTGACCCAATTGAATGAATCGCTCGAGTACTTGGATTAAGATGTTTTCTTCAAAGACGGAAAAATCGTTTTTTAATGCTCGTGTTCGCATAAAATCTCAAAATTGATTTCAATAAATTTTCAGTAAAATTCAATCCGTAGCCAGTCTTGCACAATTGTGCGTTTTGATTTGCTACAGTCAGAACTATAATAGACAGTTTTTAATTTAAAAACGCTGTTTTGATAAATCATGCGATGAGGAAAACGATACGTGGTACAAATTAGGTAGTATATACCATCTCTCAGTATCACACTGGTAAAAAACCTCTTTTCAAAGACTCTTTTAAATGACTTTAACAGTGGTTAGTGACCACATTTGAATATCCAGATACATCGAAAACTTCTTCTAACCAAATTTGAAAATAAAAGATGTGGAGCATCGATATATAGTCCAGAATTCAACATCAATCTCTCTTATAAATTACCGAAAGAAGTTTCCATATTTACAGCTGAATGCTTTGCAATTGAACAAGCGCTAAATCAAATCCAGGTTCTCAACATTCATCGAGCCTTACTATGTACTGATTCGCTAAGTGCTCTAACTAAAATTATGTCAAATATTCTATGTTATCCGGAAGACAATATTATATGTAAAATAAAAAATCTTCTCAATTCTCTAAGTGAATCTGGGTTTGAGACGATATTGGCCTGGGTCCCTGCCCATTTGGGTATAGAGGGTAATGAGATGGCCGATTCTCTCGCCAAATCTGGTTCAGATTCCGGAACTATCCCACTAAATTTTAGAATCCCTATCTCCGATGTCTTCCCGATTCTTAAATCCAACATGACTCGTGCCTGGGAAGAAAATTGGGCAGGCTCCAAAATAAGAACTGGATCTTTCTATGCTGGAATTCAAAACCATATCCCTGCTAAGCCATGGTTTCACGGTAAAAAACTGTCAAGGCGATTCATTTCATGTATTTCGAGAATGAGAATTGGTCACTGTTCAATTGCATCCCACTTGGCTAGAATTAGAGTTTTGGATGATCCGGTCTGCCAGTGCGGTGTGGAAGAGGAAACCCTCGACCACGTTTTCTTTAACTGTAAAAATCATTCATCTTTCAAGAACATATACCGCCGTCTTATTAAAATCACACACCAGTCCCCCCTTAACATTTCATACCTTTTATCTCTTAACAATTCTCGTGTTCATACAGCTTTATGTAAGTTTATTAACCTGAATGAATTCAACATTTAATTTGTTTTAGCGATCTAAATGAGTCCAATGATTAATTTGTTTTATTATTCTCCCAATAGATTAACCGAATTTTTTTATCCACTTTAACTGTTACCGGCACAAAGCACTCTTTTCAGGGTGAAATGCCTAAAACCAAAAAAAAAAACTTCTTCTAACCTACCTCATTTAGTTATTTGTAACTGGGGAATGTTTGTCTTTCTGAATGAAAAAAATATAGTCACTACCTTACATTCAAAGTACGAATCACGAAGAAAAAATATTTTGAACAAACTGTATACTTATAACCTACCTACATTATATTCAAATCTACATTAATTTTACTGTCTACTTTCTTTGAACAAAAAATTTTCCATGCACAAATCATAACTATCTACGTTTATCTATTAAAATTTCTGATTGGGCAATTTCCTCAGCCGTTTGTCACTTTAGCCAAGTGTATAGATTTCACAGAATACTAGTTTAAGAGCAGTTTGCGACACGTTATGTATTAATCATTTAAGTCTGAGCTAAGTTAAATAAAGTTCAAACTAATTACTCAAACAGTCACGGCTCTGGCTTAGAAGCTGAATGTCATGGGTCCTTTCAAATTTAAGGAGATGAAAGGAAGGTATATTTTAAAGGCTATATCGATGATAAACTATGGGATACGAATTTGAAAAAATTCGTGTTGGTACCAGAAAAGACTTATTGTTTGTTTTCACACAAAAAAATAAATAACAGACATGAACACAGCAATGCTTTGACCCATAACCATTGTCAAATATTTATTTATTTTTACTATTAAGGAGAAGATACAAATTTGAGGTACATGTAAGTATAAAAGGTGGCAGTTTTACCATGTTGTGACATAGTCAAATGTTAGTTGTTGAACTGTCTGTAAGTCACGTTGAAACTGTTGATGGTCAATGCAGAATCGGCTGTTTAGTCGCTCTGTTTATTGGCGAGTTCTGATAGGCAGAAGTCCTCTTTTTTGGAGTATAAAAAAGTGCGTGGGATCTCCCACGAGTATACTTGTTAGGCACATATTAGCTATCTGTCACAAAATATTAAAACTGCCCCCATTACCTTTCATACTTACATGTACCTCAAATTCGCGATTTTCTCCTTCTTAATATATTGGCGCATAACCTCTTTACGGAGAACACGAAAATACATATTATTTGCTACCATTTGGAACTCTGCTTGTATATTTCGGGAAACGTGACAGTACGTATTATGTCGAATAGAACCAATATTCTGACGCAGATTTCAATTTAGGTATAATAAAATATAATTGGCAACGCTGCATTTGAAAGACAGCATACTTTACGAACAACAAAATTATTTAAATAAAAACTGTTGTCTACAAGAACTCAGAATGAATCAGAGCACGGAGAGATAGATACCATAAACTTATGATAATAAATTTTCTGTTTTATTATTGTGGTTTTCCATAATACTTGGAATCTATCTTATTTTCTCCAACGTGTTCTTATGGATAAGATGGGGTTTCGGAAAATCAATACAAGGTTGTTGCAATTACGAGATTACATGAAAAATATAACGCTTTCAAAATGAACACTTTTAATCGGTGTAGCGTGTTCAAATCCCGGCGTAAAATGAATATAATTGCTATTTTCTTTTAATAAAATAAAGTCAAACATTCTCGGGTTACGAATGATATGACAATATTTTAAAATCTTCTACTACCACCGCAGTAAGCGGAAAATGCTTCTTGTGTTGTGATGGACGACTTATCCAGCCGAGGAATTGAACACACCGTGCCTGGGAGGAACAAACGCGATGCCAACTCAGCCACTGACCAGTCCGCAAAATGTACAATACATTATATTATATAGTACATTTACACGTTCCAGATTGGGACGTACTCTTAGGGGAGGGGAAAGAGATGTGAAGATGAATGTGGTGAAGATCCTGGCTATTCTGATCTGGTCACCAAACAAGTTTAAATGATGCCTTGAAAAATTATAGTACATAATTAGAGTAGGCACGTAGTATGTATATTTAATACTAGAGTCACGTGGGGTAACTGCACGTGGCGGTAATTGTATGCTTAAGTGTACGCGATGGGTAAGTGTACGCGATGGGTAAGTGTACGCGATGGGTAAGTGTACGCGATGGGTAAGTGTATGCGATGGGTAAGTTTACGCGATGGGTAAGTGTACGCGATGGATAAGTGTACGCGATGGGTAAGTGTACGCGATGGGTAAGTGTACACGATGGGTAAGTGTACGCGATGGTTAGGCGACGCGATGGGTAAGTGTACGCGGCGATGTTCGCGAAAAATTTGTGCGTGCTTCACTGTGCACCATTCCCCAATTGCAGATCGTTTACACAGTGAGCACTACTTGGAGAAGAAAAATTGGCAGGTAAATTTACTCTATGAAAAGATTTGTTTCGCCTCGGTTACCGATGGTCGATATTGTGTAACCAATTGTATTCGAGCGGTATGGTCTATGACAATTATTGGTAAAGTTATGTCAAATTCACAGGTGTACAGTGGCAATTCTCTGCCAGAAAACAATGCAACTGTTCAAATGTTTATTTTATTTTTGTATGATGGGTTAAGTGTGAAGGGGGTAAAAGTATGCGTTTATTTGTGCGTACACTCACCCTTCTACTTTGAAGCTTATACATTTTATTTATTACTATTATTTTATTTTATTTTATTCTTTTTAAATAAACTTCACACAGGAGGTCCTGAAGAAAATAATTCCCTCTTTTTAGGAAAGGAAGGGGAGGTCCTGAGAAGGAAAAAGGTATGAGGGTTGTGTGTCCAGGAGTGAAGGATGTTTAAAATGCGAGGTTCTAAGAGTCCTGCTCGAGAGGTTACAAGGTCTCCCTCAAGCAGTCTCTCCTGATCCGGCCAGCCACGCAGTTGGTGGGCAGACGCATCTGTCATCTGTCACCTGACAAACCTCAACCCACGAACCCGGGCACCCCTGCTAAGTCATCAAACGTAGCGAACCACTTATGGCGACCTATAGCAGAGGTGTTGATTATCCAATAAATGGTTATCAGGGTGGAGGTATCGGTACCCGCCTCCTAAATTATAAACATACACTTATATACACTTGAAAAGGATATACTCGTAATAATAGCCTTTTTGCTCATCTCCTTTTTATTTATTACAGCGTTTTATTCAGTTTGTGTATATAATATGTAAGAAAGCAACGGGATAAGTCATATACACCCAAGAGCATATTGAAAGCAGAGTGCGTATACTTACACATCAATCTACGTATTCTTATCCACATATGGGTTAAGAATACGCAATATAAATGCATGTTAACTTTTTAACATAACTTTTTGATTTGTGGACCTCTACCAGTAGTTCAATTAATCTGAATAAATTACAATTTATGGCATAATATCCACTGCACTACCTTTGAATTCTACATACCGATTTGATTGAATTTCCCATGATTTGCAGGAAAGTAGTTTTAAAGACTGATCCATTTCTGTGTAGTGCATATTATGTATGTGCCTGTGTACCTACTGTGAATGTGTGTATATATATCTTGTTAGACTTGAAGTAAAATGTGATCTCACATGTGTGTAAGTGTCTTTATATAATAATATGACTGAAAATGCCGGCAAAACGCTTTCTCGCCGTTTCTCATGTTATGTCGGAGCAATTCAATTGAAGTTGCAAGGAAATTTAAATTATTAGATTTACACCTCAATGAGAAAAAATAAGAATCTTTAATGACGGCATCCGTGGTCGAGGGGCTCGACTAGCAATCCGGAGGTCGCGGGTTAAAATAAATCGCGCGCAAGTGAATTTGCGGCACATTTAAGAGTAGAAGAAATTATCAGTATACAACTGCTTGAAATTGCTTTATTCGTGTTTAGTGACTAGATCTAAATAGCCAGGTAATTCCATACCTTCCTTTTTTACATTAACTCCACACAGGAGGCACTGAGGAAAATAATTTTCCCCGGGGCATATGTCTTTTCTGGGGATGCTGTGTGGAGAGTCTTTTTGAGAAGAGGAAGGAGTGAATATGGGTCTTGAGGTCAGCAAATCGTTCCACAGCCGAGCTGTAGAGCTCAAGAACGAGTCGTAGAAGCGACCCGTTCTCATGCGACAAATTTCAACCGTGTACATATGTTGGGCGCGCGTTTAATGTGTTTCCCGAGTATGCACCGGTGCCGAAGGGATACCAGTAGAACAAGGAAAGCATACCTACAAAACTCTTGTGCTCTTGTTTGACAGGGGAATCTATCGAGTGTTTTTTCAGGTAGTTAGGTAGAGTCACTGGCTGCGGGCAATTGTGACTCATGTATGGTATTAAAAGTTCAGATTATTTCAATTTTGAAGCCATTATAAATGCACCAAGGACGTCTCAAAATTTATTATAAGGATGTGCTAAAGGATAAAAATACTGGCCACTCTAACGCAACCTTTGTTAAACCTTTTAAAGTATATTTCCTGACATTTAGATGGTTACCACCTCTCTAACGGATTTCTATATGTCAAAACGTAATCACAGGAAGTATCCGAAGGGCATATTGCACCGAAAGCGACGAAGCAATTGCAACAAACGCGACATTGACGGGCATTTAGTTCTGGTTGCTCAACTGGAGTGTTTTGCATACAGGTTTATATGTAGTATTTATGTTTTGTTTATCTTGCTTATAAAATGAATGAGAAAAGAGTATCTGCACAACTATAATTGTTAATAAATGTATTACCAATAAAACGAGGAACTGAAGTTTTAATAGTTTTTTGAATCTTTATTTGTTTTCTTTTAATGTGAATAACGCAAAAAATCCCAACTGCTCCCAAATTTCTGGAGCCAGTGAGACTATGGCATCCCCAATTGGGGTATGTTGTAAGGCAGAAGGTAGAGGGAGGGGAAGTATATGGGGTAGAGGAAGGTAGGGGGTATCTGGCTATTTGGATCTGTTCACTAAACACAGCTAAATACATTTCAAGCAGCGTTTCAATTATGAATGGTGGTCTCACACCAGGACGTATCTTACACTCTGGAACGTGCCGCGAGAATACTAGGTATATAATTTTTAATGAATTTGATTTTTTTTAATGATTTGAACCCGTGACCTTCGTTTGCTAGTCGAGAGCCTTACCCCTAGACCACGGAGGCCTTCAATCAACTGCAAAATTAAAATTTTATCTACATTTTCTGCTTGCATTGAAAAAAAATGTTTATAAATTGATGGCAGAGATATTTTTATCTTTATCAATAATATTGAGAGAACTGAAATATAATGTTTTCAATTTGTGAAACAAAAATTACATTTTATAATATCCATAAGTACAATAATACAAGTAAGTACAAAATTATTTCTAAGGACTTTCGGTTAACATAAATATGAAATATATTTTTAATCATTTAAGACAATATAAATGAATCTCAATCGAATCATGTGAACCGGAAAAGTTTTGTTGGTTTTTTGTGTCGCATTTATTTGTTTAAGAATATTATCTTCAATTATCAATTTGAGGTTTTACTCATTAAGTTTATCCAAAAATAAAAATGAATTCCTTTGTTCAAATGATGCAATAATGTGCTCATAAATTGCCCAGTGGACTTACAATATATGTTAATAGGTTTATATCTTTAGAGCTATAGGTTTAGGAGATGGGGTATCTTTATTACATTACAGTAGTAACTCAATTATTGATCTAAATCGAAGAAATAATGTTTTATCTCTAGGTTATCGAAATATGTAGTTTTATAAAAAGCTGTATGGTAGAATATTGATTGAAAGGGAAAGAAAGGAAACGAAGGATGAAATATGGGATGTGCAAGGTGTTTTTATGAGTGGAAGGGGCTGCATGGACCAGATCTTCTCATTGCGTATGCTCGTGAGAGTACGAAAACAGTGTGCAATATAGCTGTGAATGAGGAATACTTGGAGCAGGTGGATGAGTTTGTGTATTTAGGGAGTATGCTTACGAGAGATGGGAAGGCTGACAGAGATATTGAAAGAAGGGTAAATGCAGGTAACTCCATTAATGGAGGACTGAACGCAGTTGACGCTAGCAAAAAATTGTCCAAAAAATTGAAGCTAGCAGTCCACAATGGAGTGCTGGTACCTACCCTGATGTACGGAAGTTAGGCATGAAACTGGCAGAGAAAGGATGAAAGTAGAATGAATGCTGTAGAAATGAGATCCCTGAGGCGTATGTGTGGTAAAAACATGCATTATCGTGTGAGAAATGTGGAGATCCGCAAAGAGTGCAAGGCTGATGTAAGTGTAATGAGTACGATGAAGAAAGGGATGCTTAGATAGTTTAGGCATGTAGAGCGAAGAAAGGAGTGTAAGGAGAATATACGATGCAAATATGAATGGTAGCAGAAGTCGGGGATGCCCGAGGAAGACATGGCACGACCAAGTGAATCAGTTACATGAGTCGGGCCATGTCAAGAGTCAGAATAATAGAAAAGTGTGAATGAGACGTTGTATGAATGTGAATGAGGCAATTGTTTGGCGGTCCGTCCTCTCTGCCCACCCCTCTGCGGGAAACAGCATGATGATCAGTTAGTTAGTTTAGTTATAATAAATTATAAAAAAACTTTCCAGTTTGGGATATGTTCCTAGTATCTTCCTGGTTAAAGACAACTACTCAGAAGCGAAGCGTTGCTTAAAATAGTTTTAACCTTGTTTATAACCAAACCCGAATAGCCAGGTGCTTCTAAACCTTCCTCCAACTCGTCTCCTTTCCCTTCACACAATCCTCCAGAATCCCCTCCAAATGGGGATGACATAGTCCCACTACCTTAAGCTCCCGCATACCCAATTTATAACATGTTTCTCGTTTACTCTTTAAGTTTTTAAGTTAAAAAAAATATACATGCTACTTTTGAAGATAATATCAATACATTTGTTATGTCGAAACGTTAATTTTATGAAATTCCCTCGATAGAAAAAAATCGTAAAGTAAGCGCTGAAAATTAGTAAAAACACGTTTTGTTCTGTTATTTAATATGAAGTATGCATGAAAAAAATCACAGCGTATCTTTAAATGCAACTAAAGCATTTTTCGAGAGATTTTTGCTCTACTTCAAACGAGTCGTGTTTTATTAAATATTTCCAACATTTTCGCTTAATTATTATAGTTTTTTAATATTAGCGCGTTAGAGGGATCTAACATTCATATTTACAAATCTCCCTTTCATAACATATTTGAAGGCTTACTACGAGAACTTAGACAGTTAGTTGTATCTTTGTGCGGTATTCACATAAAAATTTTAAGAACAACATCGAGTTGGGAGATTGATTGTCTGTTCGGTTTTCTATGTTATTGTATGTACTAGTATTTTCAGCTCTTAATGTCATTTCTACTATTAAAAAAACAAAGATGGATGACGCGACAATTTTTTAACGAAGCCGTACAAAACCTAGTTTAAAGATTGAAAAAGGTATGAAAAGTGTCCAATGTCCATTTAGTGATGTTTTAACCAAAGATTTGTTTGAATATCTTAATTAATGAAAGAAAAGTGACATAATCTGGAACGTCGCGTCGGGTGACTGACAAAAACGTTAACGAAAGTTTCTTGTTTTGTTAATGCTGCGATAAATTTTTTTAAACATAGTTTTAACAAATTCTACGCAAAAGAAACATCTGTTTTTATTTATATTTTCAAGCTAATCTCACAGCATTTCAACCAGTAATCGGTTAATAATAGAAAAGTGTCAAATAATCAATGTTTTCTTTGACATCTTCACCGTAAAGCGGACAAAATTTTTTGTCTGGCGCCATGAAATTTAAGCATTTCTCCCGTTATCAATTTCTCTTCCCAATGTAATTTGATGAGATTTGAGATATCTTTTTAAAATAAGACAGAAGTAAATTTAATTTTTGTTCCGCTAAAAAAAATAAATTAACCTTTAAGTGACGTCCGGGTCCACGAGTCCCATATCGAAACCCCCCCTCTGCCTCTCTCATCCTATTCACCAGTGAGCCACTAGTACCTTCCTGCATTCTGAATGAGATCGCGCAGGAAATTAGACAGCGCCATTACTTATTAGTCTATTTACGAAAGTTATTTGGGTCTCAGGGACCCACCACGTCACTTTTTAATAATTTAATTTTTTTAACATTTTATTTATTTTATCAGGTTTATTGTCAAGATGGCGACTCAAAACCTCTGACCAAGTACTTTGATACTATATTTACCACGAAGATACACACCATCTAAGAAAAAAAAGAAGCACCCAAAAATCTCTGATGTACCAGGCCGTTCAACTCTATAACAAAATCCCGAAGGAAATTGCTGTGATAGAAAATATTAATAAGTTCAAAAATGAATTAAGAAAATATGTCTATCTCAATTATTAATGTTTCTTTTTTTGTGACTTTATTGAAATATTTAAAGAAAGATTATGTTTGCCAAACAATGTACATGTTTATATGTTTATAAAACTATTAGCACACACGAAGATGTGAGCTAACTTAAGATTAATAAATAAATAAATAAATAAATCTAGCGTTGGTTATATTTAAAGAACTGTAAAATGAAGTGTAAACTGAACATCGTGCAAGATGTGTTGCATTTAGTGCAAAAATCAGTGCAACTTTACCAGCCTCCGTGCTCGAGGGGTAAAGTTCTCGACTAGTAAGCTGAAGGTCACGGGTTAAAATCCCGGCGTGCGCAAGTAAATTTTTTTTTTTTGTGTTATTTCACAATTTATTCAATTAAAATAATAAATATTATTCTTGCGGCACGTTACAAAGATACTCTCAGTATCGCCCTGGTGTAAGACCACTATTCAGATTTGAAACGTTGCCTGAAATGGTGTTTGGTGACCAGATCTGCATAGTCAGGTACTCCCCTACACTCCTCTTCCCCAATCTCCTTCCCCTCCTACAACCTTCAGCCTCACGACATACCCCAGTTGGAGATGCTGTAGTCTCACTGGCTGCACACGGTTGGGAGCAGTTGGGACTCTTGTGAGGTATTCATATTTAAAAAAAAGGTCTTTATTTTTATTCTCAAACCTATTGTTATTTTGTGGATACAAATTTGTAATTTATTATAAGGTAACATCATTTTTGAAGATTTTAATTAGTATTATTTATAGATATGCTTTTGTGGAAGGAATTTTGCCGACTAAGTCAAACAGTGAAAGTACTTCTGTATTTATCTAATTTGTGGTAAATATTTAAGAATGATAATAAAAAACATGCATATATTCTATAACTTTTACTTTAAGTGGTTTTGAAAAATGTTAGTCCGCGAGACACACGACGCGGCGACGTCACATACGAGTACGTAAGTTTTACTCACCACGTCACTTAAGGGTTAACTCTCGCAAAGCCGGGTAGTGGGCACCTACCTACAGCAAGTGATTTAAATTAATTATTGTATCATAAGTAGGTACTCAATATACAATGCCATAAAATTATGTATTTTTTTATCTGAAAACATTTCGCAAAGCTAGTTACGTTTTCAAATCAGACAGTAGTGATAATATTTTATTATCGGCTTGTATTCCCACAGCTTTTAATTGTTTTCTAAGTACAATATAATATTAGTAACAATACTGAAGGAAATTGAAAGTTTAATGAGCGAATAAACATTAAAAGATTATATTCAATTCAAACAATAAGAAAACTGATAAAATATATCATGGACGGAAAATGTGTACTGAAATCCCTTGATTTGTTAACCCATTGTTATAACTTACAACAATCGTAAGTGATTTTTGTAAGTTATAATTTGTAATTTATGATTTAGATCTTTTGCCTTACATTCTGATACCTCCGCTACATGAGTGGTAGTTATGTAAAGGGTGTAAAGCCCCCGAATTTCCAATTTCTACCGATATATAGGTAACAAGTTTCTCTTTAACTCTTTAAGTTTTTAAGTTCCAAAAAAAAGTTAATTTTTAAAATAATATCTATATATTTGTACGAAAAAAATATTATATTAAACTCCATCGATAGAAAATAACCATAATTATATTAAATTCCTTCGATAGAAAAAAATTGCAAAGTAAGTTTCGAAAATTATTAAAAACACGTTTTGTTCTGTTATTTATTATTTTATACACATAGACTCGTTTGAAATAGAGTTAAAATCTCTCGACGTATGCCTTAGTTGGATTTAAAGATACACTGTGATTTTTTTCATGCCTATAACATATTAAATAACAGAACAAAACGTGTTTTAAGTAATTTTCGGAGCTTACTTTGCGTTTTTTTTCCATTTCAGGGAATTTCGGATAATTAACGTTTCGGCATAACACATGTATAGATATTGTCTTAAAACATAATATATATATTTTTGGAAGTTAAAAACTTAGATTTTACGAGAAACTTGTTATAAATCGGTACAAATTGGGTATGCGTGGGCTTAAAATGCTTGGTAATTACAATAGAAGCGAATAAAACATGACCTTGCTTTAGGCACACTAAAACTCTTAAAATACAATTCTTTAGGTTTGTATCTTCTGTGGACATAGATATTTATTAAATGAACACTACCGCCCAATAAAACAGCAAAGAGGAACCTACCTAAAATTGTTATAACCGTTGAAATATTTATTTATTTATATTTAACCACTTGAGCGATGGGTGTTCGGTTTTAGATGTGGCCATTCAATTTAATTAACATCATTCCTCAAATTATTAGTGAACTCATATAAACTGCTTATTGCGGTTTAAAACCAATGAATACACCTAGATTTCAATGCTTATCCCATATTTTTAGGTTATATAAATTTGGCACATTATGGCACGCTATCGCCTAAGACGTTTTGCAAACTTGCAATAATATGCCAAAAACCATTCGAGTGGATATTATAACTTGTGATGGTATATAATAATTGAGTGCAACAGTAATCAGAAGTAAAATTGTCTTTTAATATAGAACCATGCAGAAGAAAAGTATTTTGCCAACCTTAATTGATATTATTACTGAGATACGTTATTATAGCCTTCTTATAACTATATTCCTGCAGATGAACAAATCTACAATTTCTGCCCAAGTGTAGCCAACTGCAAGTCATCTAGTTACAAGCAATTATCTAAATCACTCAGACCTAATCGTAAATAAACCACTCACGTCCTGATGTTATTGTTGCAATTTAAATATTTTTCTATCAAGTAGATCTAGTTGGTACGTTGAAGGTGATTAGACTCAATAAATCAATGTCTATAATTCCATTGATGATTTTGAGAATAAAAGTGCTCAAAAAATATTGGTACCTACAATAGTTTACGAACATAAAAACTATTGGTACCTACAATAGTTTACGAACATAAAAACTATTGGTACCTACAATAGTTTACGAACATAAAAAATATTGGTACCTACAATAGTTTACGAACGTAAAAAATATTGGTACATACAATAGTTTACGAATGTTAAAAATATTGGTACATACAATAGTTTACTAACGTTAAAAATATGTGTACCTACAATAATTTACGAACGTTAAAAATATTGGTACCTACAATAGTTTACGAACGTAAAAAATATTGGTACCTACAATAGTTTACGAACGTAAAAAATATTGGTACATACAATAGTTTACTAAAGTTAAAAATATTGGTACCTACAATAGTTTACGAACATAAAAAATCTGAAATTTCCATTAATACAGCTGTTATTAATATTATTCAACTGGTAGGTACAACAAGCAGGTACAATAAAATTACGTAATAACGTAATAACAACACGGGAATGTTTTAAACATCGACAGAAATTTAATATCGATGTTAATTTACGTCTCGTTGCAATGCACCGTGCATTAAGATGTCCCCATCGGTTAGTCTCGCTTCGCTGAATGTCACGCGTCTCTGACCTGCTAACTATTCATTATTTCTTGAAATATTATAAAATTAAATAAATTAAAAGTAACTCGTAACTCGCAATGATCTAAGTGGAAGGCGGTGAGTTCCTTGACCCTAAAGATAGCTAGAAGCTACCCGGCTTTGCTCGGGGACTTATGGATAGTTTGGGGTAGAATTTTGAGGTTGTGATAATATAATAAGGTTTAATTTCATTTATGTTTAAGCTAAGCGCACGAAAATATTTTTTTCACTACTCGATTACAATTCTTTAAGTTTTCTCTGCTTTATATAAATATAATATGCATGTATTATATATATAAATCTTCTGGAAGAAATTCTCTATTATTGAAAATAGAGAATTTTCACAAAAATTAATTCACAATATTGAAAACTAATATACCTACTTGCATAACTTAATAATGACAATATTAAATTTTATTTTTAAATTCTACAAAACTTCATAAATACGCAAAATCTTATAGAAAATAAAACTTCTAAAAGTTTTTTTTTGCTCTATCTAAACTATCTACATGCTCCTAATCGTACATCATATCCCTCTTAATCTAACCTAACCTAATCCAAATGCGTTAATTTTCATTTTAATTTCTATAAAATGTGTTTTATTTATTTATTTAAATGCCATAAAATAACTTTTACAATAGAATGATACACCGGATTATAAGAATACAGTGGTATACATGAGAATATTAGTAATAAATTACAGAACAAGTAATGTGTACACAAAATTAATTTATTAATTAACGCCCTTTTTCGGGCTTTTCATGTGAATATTAAGAAATATCCATTATTTATTGTACATAACTGAATTGCTTCATTAACAACATTTTATATTTGTTTAAAGATAAATTGAATATGTCCAATGACTTGGTAAAATTGTTTCCCTACATTAGTATTCTGGGGAAAGAGGAATACATATGGTAGTTAGTCCCAGATTTTCTGCACTGAAATAAATCCTGACTTCTAGTATTACATATAAAAAAACATATTGCAAGTGAGTCTAGTTTTTGCACTGTTAATTCGTGGTGGAATTCCATTGTAATAGAATTAAAATTAAAAAACTTTTTCACTTTGTTCCACTTATTTATTATTACCAGGACCGGTTTCATCCTACTACGGACATTTTCAGACTGGTAGTTGAAACTCTTATGCTACTGATTTTATACAAACTTAGGCAGGGGTACACAACATTGTTTATATATAATGAATGATTCTATTTTGTTAATTTGAGGTAGGTATTATGAGTTATTTTGTTAATTTAGGGTACATTAGGTAATTATATAGTTTATTTTTACAAATTATGAATGATGTTACAAAGCAAGTACATATTTATAGATCATATGAATATAAAAGAATTTATATAATTAAAAAGGTTTGTGATTTCTGATATTTTATTTTTGTAATGTTGGGATATTCCCTCCTTGTTGCTTAGGGCTTATTGTCAAATATTGATAGCAATTAAGTCATTGTTATTATTAGGGTTCCCCACATATTTGGGTTATTACATCTTTAAATTACATACTTAAATTATACCACTGCTCTCTGAAGTAAAATTATTCTAAGTGAATTATAATGGGTAAATTAATGGTGATTGAGCATTATGTTCTAACTGTTTATTCATAACATATTTACGATCTATTTTCTTCGTTAAGCGATTGATTTCTAGTGACTCTAATCTGTCTAATTTTTGTCCTTTGTTGCAAACATGAAGGATTTTTACATCTCTATCTTTGTCAAAAGTATGTTGGTTTTCTAGTAGATGCAAGGCAACGTTCGATAAATCTCCTTTTTGATTAACCCAACTAGCGAAATGTTCTTTTATACGGGTTGATACTGCTCTTCCTGTTTGTCCTACGTAATACGCGGGGCAATTCGAGCAGTTCACCTGGTAGACTCCAGAGTTTTCCAGATTACCTCTTTTATCTTTATTGTTTATAAATATTTTACCCAAAGAATTTACATTATAAAAGGCTGTCTTACATTTTTTATCACTGTCTATTAATTTTGATATTTTATTTGATATTTTGCCAAGGTACGGTATTTTAGTCCATTGTTTTGTTTCTATTTCCTTGTCCGGCGTAAGGCCATATGTAATTGAAGCTACGGTGAGTTTTTTATTCTTCTTCTTTATAAGATTATCAATCATTATGCTATCGTAACCATTATTTTCTGCAATAGTTTTGATAACTTTTAATTCATTATTGTAATTTATGTCGTTTAGTGGTACATGTAATAGTCTATGGATTAAAGAATGGAATACCGACAATTTATGTGAAATGTGGTGTCTTGAGGAGCTGCGAATAATATTATCGCTATATGTCGGTTTCCTGTATATCGAAAATTCTAATTTGTTATTAACTATATTCATTCCTATATCTAAAAAGTTGATTTTATCTCCTCCTATCTCCATCGTGAATTGAATTGACTTATTGATTTGATTTATTTCTTTGATGAAGATATCTAGTTGTCTCTGCGTACCGGTCCATATGATCAAAATGTCGTCTACATATCTCCGATAGAAAATAACATTTTTAAATTTATTTTTTTTATTTATTTATTTATTTCATTCAAAATACAGTTTTTACATAAAAAGCATACTCTGCACATCTCACTAGGGCATTCCTGTATCAAGATGTGCAGCTTTACAATAATATCATTTAAAAAAATACATATATGTAAATTTAAAATAATAACAACATTAAATTAAATTTAAACCAAAAAAGAAAAGTTTATGACACGGACGTTTCGAGACCGGTAGACAAAAATAAACAAAATTTTAGTAACAAATGTATGAAAAAAATAAAAACAAAAAAAAAATAAAAACAAAAAAAATGATTTTAACTTTTCGATGGTTTCTTCCAAGTGGTCCATCGTGAACTCTGCTAATATTGGTGAGATAGGACTGCCCATGGCCAACCCTTTTGATTGTAAATAGAATTTATTATCGAATCTAAAATAGTTTTGTTCAATGCACGTATTTATTACTTGATTAATTTCTCTCTTTTTTATTATATTTAAATTGATTTTCTCCATGTAATTATTGATTATTATTTTTAATTCATCTGTGGGTACGCTTGTAAATAGACTAACAACATCAAATGACACCAGAGAGGCGTTGTTTGGTATATGTATATCCTTGATGAGGTCTATTAATTGTAAAGAATTTTTTATTCCATATTTTGGTTTGAAATTTAAAGTGTTTTTAATGATTCTATTTGCGTATTTTGCTAACTTATAGGCTGGTGCTGAGTTATATCCTACGACTGGTCTCACTGGTATATCTAATTTGTGAACTTTAGGTTGTCCATATAGCCGCGGACATTGGGGGTTCATGACAGTGAGATTGGATTTTTGGAATTTATCTTTAATGAGTGTTTGGCATGTACTAAGAATTGAATTTATTTCTGCGGTAAATTTTGGGGTGGGATCCTTTTTTAATAAAATTACATCACTAGAGTCCAGCACATTTAGGACTTTTTCAATATAAATATTTTTTGGTAGAATTACAGTGCTATTCCCCTTATCAGCTTTTGAAATAATTAAGTTATTTTCTTTAATTTTATTTTTAATTGATTTTATTGTACGAGCTTCGCTTGAAAAAGTGAAAAAGTTTTTTAATTTTAATTCTATTATATTGCAAGTGATACAGTTGTTAATGGAAATGCAGTGAGAAAACTGACATACAGGGTTTTCCAATAAGAGGTGTTATTTTGATATTCAATCGTAAAAGATCAATGGTTTCGTTGCTTGTGTGGCACGTAGCGTCGTCTTGTTGAAAGTAAACGTTGTCCAGATCAATACCATCCAATTTCGGCCATCAAAAATCATTAATCATCTCTCGATAGCGCAATCCATTCACCGTAACTGTTGCTCCAGCCTCATTTTCGAAAAAGTAAGGTCCAATGACTCCGCCGGACCATAAACCGCAATAAACAGTCACACGTTGAGGATAGAGAGGCTTTTCAACAATATCTCTTGAGTTTTCCGAGCCCCAGATGCGACAATTTTGCTTGTTGACGAAGCCACCGAGGTAGAAATGGGCCTCATCACTCAAGATGATTTGCATTTGATTCACTCAAGTGAATTTTAATTGTATTAAAATATATATCTTCTAGTGTAATGATAGTTGAATGAATACTAGGTTTGTATAAGACCTGACATAAATTTGCTGTATATTTTGAGTAAGATCAGGTTAGGTTAGGTCGAGGGATGCATGCACAATGCATTCCCGTGCATGTTGATACAGTTACGCAAATAATACAGTTTTAATTTCGATTGTATTTTGCAAATAGTTTTTTGCTGCATTTTTCATCGGTACACGTTTAACAGTCATGCTGCTCACAATGTACCGTAATTTATCATAATAAAATATTATGTCAATGACTAACATCAATTATTAGCTATCGGATATAATTACAAATCTATCTGTCTATTTACATAAATCTACTCATAGAACTTGGTTTGATTAATAGGTTAGTATTTATATTTTATGGAGTTTCAATCATTATTTTATAAATCATATGCTGTCTGACCGTCAATCAATTAAAATTCTTTATCAAAAGTTGTAATTAATAGTAGAATTACGTATGTTAGGTTGTAAGGTAATTATACCATAAAAAAAACTGTTGTGAAGTCGATTATGCAAGTCATTTTCATAAATTTTATAGTGTGAATTTGCACAAAAACAACTGTTCTTAAAATATTATAAAATTTATTAGGTAGGTAGGTTAGGATGGGTTGTTACACAGAATTTGAAAAATTTATAAAATTTATATGTTTAGCTGTACCCCGCCACGCGTTGCTGTGGTTCAGTCTGTCTGTGCTTTTTGTTGCTTTTACGTCGAGCAGATATGGTTTTTTTTAAAAAAGCATGCTGGTCCAATAGATGACGTTATTTTTCAAAAAAAGCTCATTTTTACCTGTCACAGGTGACATCTATATGATATAGGTATATATAAAAACACACGCGTATTCGAATGCAACGTTGTGTCAAAATTTTAAAGCAATTTGTGAAGAACTTTCGGAGAATTAAAATTTTTAACAAACGAACATTTACATTATTATTTATATTGATAGATAGATACATTGGATTAACAGTACTTGGTAAAAGAACATGAATAGGAATTTTTGAAAATCAACTTTCAAATTGGATGAATTGTTCAAATTCTTTGTAACAAGCAGTTTTTGGTGGCGTTTTTCAATAGCACAATTTAAAGAAATGTTTTTCTTGCATGATATTTGTTCATATAGAATTGAACAATTAAATGTAACGGGAACCAATTAATTGAAATGTCAAATTATAAATAACTTTATTCATAAGTTAGGAACGTAGACGTATTATAAGAAACCAAAAAAACAGGTTGAATTATAAATACTTCAAAAAAACCGACGAAAGTAAAAGTGACAAAGCAAATAATATTGCATTTCTAGAGATAAAAGTAACTACAAAGGAGTTAGTCCCGTTTGTCTATAATAACCTTGCACAAAGTAATGTTTATGTTGTGATTTTAACTACTGTAATACTATGATGTAATTTAACCACAGCAAAAGCATTATACAGGGTGTAACATCAGGTACCCGAAAGATTTTTACTACTGTAATACTGTGATGTAATTTAACTACAGCAAAACAATATACAGGTATAACAGCATGTACCCGAAAGATTTTAACTACTGAAATACTGTGATGTAATTTAACTAAAGCAAAAGCAATTTTCAGGGTGTAACAGCGTGTACTCGAAGGATTTTAACTACTGTAATACTGTGATGTAATTTAACTAAAGCAAAAGCAATATACAGGTGTAACAACATGTATCCGAAAGATTTTGACTACTCTAATACTGTGATGTAATTTAAATACAGCAAAAGCAATATACAGGGTGTTACAGCATGTACTCGAAGGATTTTAACTACTGTAAAACTATGATGTAATTTAACTGCATCAAAAGAAATATACGAACGATTTTAACAAACCATCCCTCATCAAACACGGAAAAAATGAGTACGGCTCCATTTTTTAACAAACTATTAGTACATTCAGAATATATCTGAACACATGTTCACGCATGCACCTATCCTAATACGTATAAACACGAAATGTGAAAATATCAGAATTTTATCACCACAACATATTTGTGTTTTACCGAAAGTTTTTTTTAGGAAACCTGTCAATTCATTCGTTAAAGGCCCACAGTCCAGTTTTTTACAGGAATACCAATAATTTGACCAGATTTTTAGTAAATTAGCAATGTTTTATATCAGAAAGTTTCCTCCATGTATATGCAGTAAAAAATGGAGAAGTCATTTTGCTCTCCGATGGTTTTTAAAAATGCATCTGTTTGAATTTCAATTTTGTTTTCTTGAAGGAATGAAAAAATAAATGAATGGAGTGAAATCACCACTTCCCGACATTTGATGGAGCTGACATTCGGCAGATGGACTCTTTGTCCATTGTAATGCATTCTATCAACTCTGTTGGCACTCACGCACACACCTGCTCACACACAGGCATTTATCTGAAATGGAATGACAGAAATAAATCTCGGTATCATCCAATTAGAATTTGGCTCAAGGGATAACGCGGTACAATCATTTTAGACAGTCCCTGGGGAGAAAGGTTCAATCCCCAATCAAACCATTCTTTTTAAAGCTCAAAGTAGTCAAGAGCAAGTCGGAAGGAAGGTTAAATCCCGAGCCAAACGAAAAAAAAACTCTCATACGTCGCCACTGATTACACTGCTCAACGTCGTGGCGGATCACGTGATACGCGCACTGTCTCGTCTATTACCGTGATGCTAGACCGAGATGGAGTGCATATCACGTGACTTGCTAGGCTGTATCCAACTACTGGGTAGTAGCAAGGTGTGATTGAAAAATATGTTTTTAGTTTTTTTAATAAACAAACTATAATCGAACAGCAAGTTTTTAACTCCAAATAAAATACAAACTTCGGGTACGTGCTATTACATCCTACATAGAACCTTAAATTGAAAAATGAATTGATTTTTTCGCACCTTCACAATATGACCTTATTAAGATACACAATTCACTGTGGAAAATGATTGAAGTAGCTTCAATGTTTAGTGTATAGATTTAAAATAGCCTTTCTATGTTTTCTCCACTTTCTTCCTTCCCCTTCTTGCTCTTGTCTCACAATATTCTCCAAAGAAGGATGCCGTAGAGAAGTGGCTCTTTTCTAGGTACAGTATCAAATCCACTTGAGCGATTTTTGTGGGAAGTTTGCAAAAACTTGAGCAATCGTTAGTCATAATGTGACAATTTAATAAAACCTAAAAATATGAGGAAAACGGAGAAATCTAGGTGGATTCATTTGCTTTAAACCGATGTAAGCAGTTTATAAGTTTCAATGATAATATCTTGAGGAATTATATCGAGTGAATAATTTGGTAAATACATATACGAGTACATACATACAACCAATCGCTAGAGGAGATAAATATAAACATTCCGTAATAAACACGTAAATTAGATTACCAGGATATGGGTAGATTTTATTCTCGGGCTACCGACTAAGGTGGCTGCATATTGCACATTTTTATAGCGCCGTTTAATTATGTTTATCGCTGGCAGTTAGTACCTACTTACATAATGAGACGATTTGACCTACTAAAATCCACAATTGAAAACTTGCTCTGCTGGTTTTGGAAGGGATCTTCGGCATCTTCTTGCGAGATAGAAAGACGAAAAAGTGGTTTTTCTCAAGGACGAAGGTTGTTGACACTTATCACAATCTTCACACTCAAGTTGTACCATTTTGAGCACGTAGCACGACTGATAAATAACCGTAAGACCACAAATATAATCAAATAATATTAAAAAAAAATTAGAATAAGCAAGAATTAACATCCCCCAAAGCAATTCAAACCAATAAACGTCATATTTACGATTTCATATTTCGAATTCAGAATTAACAATATCATCTTGCAAACTATTTTTTTTTCATATTCTTGGCAGCTTTTTTTAATATTGTCGTTCGTACTACAAAATAACTGGCTTATTAATAAATGGATCTGAACTAATTAAGTTCTTAGAATTGAAAGAAATTCGTTTACATGTTCGATGGACTTAATTAATTCACCTAAGACGCGATCAATCGCTTCCGTTCCTGCTTTGAGAAACAAAAGTTGTTAATCAAAACTTAATACCTAATGATCTAAATAACTCCCTTTTAAATGTCAGAAAGTGCATGCATATTGCCTATGTATATTAAAGTTTATTATCAACATAACTGTCAACTAATTACTTTTTTTTAACTTTTAAGTAGCCGTCAGAATCTCGGTAATTAGACAGATTTTAGGAATCTCGATTCATAGACAGATATGCCAGTATTGCCAACAGTGGCGGCTACTGTAGTAGAGTTCACCAGAACACAACATTAGGTCAGATAATAAATTTAATATTAGGTAACATACCTATGTTATATTCTCCTCTCCTTTTGTTTAGCGAAAACCTCTATAACGATCATTTTTTTTGTTTTTAATCTTTATCTTTTATATATCTGGTTGATATATGGCTACTGAACAAAATGTATGATTATGCCATTGCTCAAAATTCGATAGATTTCGTACCTTTTTCCAAAAAACTCTATTCTCCCTGCAAAATTCAAAACCCCCACACCTGGGGACTTCTTCCCAGACATAGCATCACGAGACAATGCTTGACAATAACAATCAATCACTCATCTCATAATAAAATTTTGTAACTTGTATCGAAGAGAGCTGTGAGAATGAGCGGGACATTGGCTGAAAAAGAGCATATGTTAAATTGAAGACACAACATCAACAAAAATATCACGCATATGCATTCTCGTTTAATATGCTACTGAACAAACTGTTTCTTCCGATGTGGTGGGAAAAGCAAGATCGCCGTCCGCGATCGTGCTCATATTGGGAAAGAATCGTATGTACCCACACTTTCGACTGTTCACAGATTTTCCAAACCAAGTAGTAAAATTTTGGATCGCAATCGAAAACGAACTGCTATGAACATAGGCACATTCGCAATGCAAGTTGCGTACGCTTCGTAGGTACCCATCGTATGAGATATTTGTGAATGTTATAACCTAACCGAGTTTCGTGTTGTGATTAGCCATGTTAGAAGTTTCGTTGGTTGTTCGGCGCTCGGCAGTGCGTATTAACTGGGCACTTGTTGCCAGCGTATGTCAATTTGCATGATAAATATCGGTCTAGCTATCAAAAGTGCGATCGTGCTTTGGAAATCGGTATAAAATCATAGTAGTTACCCCCATCAAACCGATATTGTAAAGTTGTTATTGTTTGAAAACTATAATTATAAACCATATTGTTTGAAAACTTAACGGTAAAGTGGTTGTTTAAAAAAGTTGCTTTTACGATTATATTGCATAGAAAGAAATCGGCTTTGAATTTATAATTTGGGTAGGTACACTAGAATAATAAACCTTTTGTACTGAGCCAGGTAGATATTAATGCACGGACAAGCACTAATTTAGTTGCAAGCACTAATTTACTCCGTGCCAATAAAAAAGGAAAAGTTGAAACATAACAGTTGACTGTTATTGTATGCCTATATTTATTAGCTAGTAGTTCTGTGAACAGAACCTCGCGTCTAAATAAGTATGTTTCTAATTTTCTCCTATTTAATAAATCAAAAAAAAAATTCTTTGAAATCATAAGATTTGTAAGTAGGAACTTAAATACCTACCTACTTAATAATAAACCGTACAATATTTTATGTAACATTTAAAAAAAGCAACGAAACTCAGTGACAATTCGTTTTTCAAAATTTATTCAGGTAGGTACCATAATATTGAAAAGCTTTGTCAAAATTATCCATTTAGTCAGAGGAAGGCTTGCTTGAACAATAAAGTGTATGCAGCAGAATTTATAAATCGTAATTCAGTCAACTATCTTGTCAGAGTTAGCCACCTAGTCAAAGTTAGTCATCTAGTGAAATAAATGGCTTGCTTGAATAGTAGGTAGATGTGTCAGATTTTCGAAAACGCATTATCAGTCAACTATCTCGTAAAAGTTAGCTACCTAGTCAAAGTAATGGCTTGCTTGAATACTAGATGCGGCAGATTTTCGAAAACACATTATCAGTCAACTATCTTGTCAGAGTTAGTCACCTAGTCAAAGTTAGTCATCTAGTCAAAGTGATTGCTTTGTTTGAATAATAAATGCGGCAGATTTTCGAAAACGCATTATTAACTGTCTAATCAAAGTCGGTCACTTAGTCATTGTTAGTCATCTAGAGTTAAAATAAGGCTTGCTTGAATAATAAAGTGGATGCGGAAGACTTTCAAAAACGAAAATCAGTCAAGTATCTAGTCAAAGTTAGCCACCTAGTCACAGATAGTCATCTAGTAAAATATCAATTATAAATAGTCTAATGTCATACTTTTTACCGGTATTTTTAAAAATCGAAACAAGAACGCATCGGAACTCTCAAATAATAGACAATTAACGTAAATATGTAAACATAAATACATATGTTGTGTCACATAAGTAAACTGTGCTCTAATAAACCCAATGTATATCGTAATACATTCCAAATGACAACTATTGATGTTGCCAACACCGTGCATCCGTTTATTTATTGAAATAAATCAAAACCAAAAGCGAAACCAATTATGTATGTCATAACATCACAAAGCAGTTAAGACGTGTTGCGAAATTTCGCACGGTGACCTAACAAAATTTAAAAAAATAATTCGGACACATATCAAATACTTTATTTAATTTCGTTCATGGTCATAATCAAGTTCAGGTTTGCAATTAAATCTATTCATATAATATAATTCAGTGTGCGTTCGCTCGAAGCTCAAATTAATACTATACTTTTATTGTATTGAAAAATGTTTCAACAAATTAGCAAGCCACATTTCAACTGATAAAGAAAATTTCGATAATGACTAAGCACACACGCTCTTATAAGACTGTTAAATTCTTTCAAGGTTCGTTCGCTTTGGTTATTCCAGTTTATCTGTGCTATAAGATAACTAATCTAAGTCTGTAATATCTAGATAATTAATGATTACATACTAGATTTCAACTGTTTTGTTAAAGTTGCAATGGTTCACTGTCACGAATAATTATTTTTAAATATTTTTATTTACGGTATTAGATTAGGATTTAAAAGAGTAATAACCCCTCTGAAATTTGTGTGCCTGTTAGTATACAGTTCACCAGTAGACTCTTTGTGTATCGTTTACGGCACAAACTGAGACGGACTCATAAAGTCGTCCTATCTGCTTTTGTATTAAGGTGAGATATATGATTTATGCGGTATTAAAAAAATAAACAATACTATGCTTTGTATTTTCATTTAAAAATTTACCATAGACACAATAATTATTGTAATATTATTTTTCAAAAAGTGATCGACCGTTATTGCGTGCAGTTTTTCGAAAAAATTGTAAAAGTTTGTGAATATTTTGTCAAATATTTTTATACGAAACAATATCATGTGAAGTGCTAATAACTTTAAATATGTTTTTTAGTTTCATATAAAGTGATATTTTTAAATGATTTCTATTTTTCGAAATAAAATTTTGCATAATATAAATTAAATATCATGCATTTGTGATATGAAAATCCGAGAACATTGATCTGCATTCAAAAACAATGTTTCATTGTGGTATGCTTTCAAAAACTGTGAATCTATTTGAAAATCAATGTCACCCGGGAGTATTTCTAAATATTAATTTAATTATGATATTCTGCTGATGCCGCCATATATCATTTCACAATAAGTCAGTAATTGAGTTGTGTTAAATTAAAAATAAGTTGATCCTTTCTTTTTTCCAAATATAAATCCGATCGAGCTTTAAATTAGTAGAATTGTTGGCTGAGATGACTTGATGAAAAAAATTTAAAATACCCGAGGAGTTAACTTCAATTTCAAGCAGCTTTTCAATGCTGAATGGTGGTCTTTCACCTTGGCGATACTGAGAGTGTCTACAACACTAGAAAGCACTTCAAATATAAGAGATATGTATTATTACTTGTCTTAGCAATATTGAAATAAATGTTCCTAATTCCCAATGTTTAAGACGCCATAGCATGTTTCAACTAAATACATTTAAAAATAATATCGCCTATTTTAACCCTTTGACACAAATGTATAGTAAGATTAAGTGTGCTGAAGTAGAAATTTTTGTCGATAATTTATACAGATTAAGAAAAAATGTCTCTTTTGTCTCTTGCCTTTCTTTGTCCCATTTGTCAATTGAGTGAATTTTTATATAATTTCATGATTTTGAATTATATTTATTTGTTTCGTTTTTTGAATCTTTGTTTAGATGTATAAAATTAATGAATCTTACGTCTAAGTAGATTTTTGTAATTGTATATACCTATTTGTGTATTATATGAGTTTTCTTTTATAACTGGATTGTTCTTACGTAAGTGAAATCATCCGTAAAAACTCAGTATATATAAATAAAGAATTGTGAGAAAAATACACAAATTTTATACAACAACACAGGCTTGTCCTAGTGAGGTTAAAAATTCTAATTAAAAAAAAAGATACAATGTAAAGAAACGATAAATAAATAAAAAAAAATACTAGTAAAAGATACTTGCGCATGCCGGGATTTGAACCTGTGACCTTCAGATTTGTAGCCGAAGATCGAAACCACTCAACCACGGAGAACATAATCTTTTCGAAGCACAATACCAAGCGCCGACTTCTTACCATATTGCCAAACCTTGTTAATCACTTTTAAGACGGTATTGTTGCAATTCCGCTACATCCACCATCAAAATAAGGCCGTTATTTTGCAAGTGAGAATCGTGCAAACAAAGTGACTCCATTGAACCATCCACGATTGTTATTAACAAAGATGAGACTTGTGGAGAATTCGTGCAGGATTTTAGTCCAAGGACACAGCTCATACATGACGGAGTCACACTTCTCTCTGAAAGCTTGCTCTTATTCATCAATCACAAATTGATATTGCGGAACTGTTGAGCGATTTTCCAATCAAATATTTTATATGCCATGTGTCAGAGTGAGAGGTTTGATTGCTTGGAGTAAGCTTGTCTAAAAGGTCTGATGTGTAAATGAACTTTATTAATATTTAAATCAACCAGTAAAAAACAAAGTTTTTTTTTTACTATGATACTTCTTCTTTATGTGCCGTATCAGGTCCCCCCGACGTTGGAGATCACTCTGGAAAATGTCTCTTTGTCTTGCGCTGCCCGGAATAGCTCCTCCACACTTCTAATGCCGGTCCACTCTCGTATATTTCGCAGCCAAGACATTTGTATCCTACCGGGCCCTCTATGATACAATCATTTTTAAATGTTTATTAAAACTTGTTTTTGTTTTTTTTTGACTGAGTATTGAACCTTCCTATCCAGTAACTGGAGTCGACAACTCTACTAACCTCTCCAAATGCTTACTGTAATGTCATCTATATTGTCATCCGCTTTCAGAGAAATGTGTATATGTCCCCGTGTGTATGCATGATTGCCACCAAAAGTTGATAGAATGCATTGTCAACGACATGGAGTCTAACTGCTGAGTTTCAGCTCGGTCGGAAATCGGGAAATGGGTTAATTTCTGCTTCCAAGAATTGCATTCATTCATCCATGAAAACAAAAGTGAAATTCAAATAGATGAATTTAAAAAAGTAACAAAAACTAGTTCCAGTATTTTGAAACACTTTCTGGGAATGTTTAGTGGAAAATGGTGTAAGAATGGAAACTAAAACCTAATAATTCATTAAAGTTTTTTAGTATGGTTTACTTCCGCCAAGAATTCCATTGTTGTCTTTCGTTCTGTTACATGCATCGTTAATGAGTAAAAAAGGGTGGCATTACAAGGTACTTTCGACGATATATCCACCAGGGGGTATAGCACATTGAGATCGATAACTTTAAAATATTGAAACGATAGGCGTAACTACCGATGATTTTATACCGATTTCCCGAGCACGTTCGCGCTGTTGATAGCCAGACCGATATTGATAATACAAATCGATATGCGCCAGCAACACTTGTGCATCTCATTAAAAATACTAATACATTGATAATGTCGAATTGAAATATTGACTTTGGCAGTTCGTATTTTGACACTTAAAAGGGAGTTAATTAGTTTATAAGGTCATTGGTCATACTCGTAAGTCATAACTAACAAATTTTGTTAGTTAGTTCACACCCATTAATTTATAAGCCAATAATTTTGCATAACGAACGACATTATCCAAAATGTTGTGTATATTGACAGCACAGCTTGGGGCCCGCTCTAAGTCAGAATTTTAATCTGGATGTGATCGCAAATATAGCTATTTGACCATAGATGACAGATTTTTTCAATATTGTATTGACATATAGCTTTATCGGTCGTCCGTAGACCTACTGATAAAGTTTATTCATGAAAAAAAAACAATTTTAAGCTGGGTTTGGATTCTAATGCTTAGACTTTACGTGTTGACACGTAAGGTATCTTCCATATATTGGTTGGACTTTGCATGTCGACACGTAAAGTATCTTCCATATATTGGTTGGACTTTACGTGTCGAAACGTAAAGTATCTTCCATCTATTGGTTGGACTTTACATGTTGACACGTAAAGTATCTTCTATATATTGGTTGGACATTACATATCGAGACGTAAAGTATCTTCCATCTATTGGTTGAACTTTACATGTCGAGACGTAAAGTATCTTCCATCTATTGGTTGAATTTTACATGTCAAGACGTAAAGTATCTTCCATCTATTGCTTGAACTTTACATGTCGACAAGTAAAGTATCTTCTATCTATTGGTTTGAATTTACACATCGATACGTAAAGTATCTCCCATCTATTGAGTCCATGAGTGCGATTAGTCATCCACTCTATTTCTAGCATACGTGATGGCAAACATTACGGTATAAATATACCATATCACGAGCAAATCAGGTTTTTTTGTTCTCGATTTTTTTAAATTTAAT
This sequence comes from Hesperophylax magnus, assembly GCA_026573805.1. Lineage (NCBI taxonomy): Eukaryota > Metazoa > Arthropoda > Insecta > Trichoptera > Limnephilidae > Hesperophylax > Hesperophylax magnus. The sequence continues at coordinate 4,028,037 of JAIUSX010000018.1, forward strand.
GGTTTACTTTTTTTGTGGTTCGATTTGTATATATTAATTATAGCGGAATCCTTAGTAAGCATTCACGTATATTATGTTATGTTATGTGCTATTTTCGTACATGGCTTGACCAGTGTCGAATACGATCAATATCAAATGTCAATAGTTACGACAATTTACGTCATTGATGCGATTGAAAAATGCTAATTGATCGTGATGAGGCATTTGAAGCGATTGACAAATTGAAACTTCCCATTGACGGAAGGATTGGGGAATGATATCATTGTCTATTGAGCTCGTGGACGCCGTAAATGACTAATTAAATTACCTATCTTATATTCAATGGACGCCATAGACAAGCCAAATTGATGCAGCGGAGTGATCGTTTCGCTGTGCAATTGAAAATCGTTTGTTCAATTGCAATATCTATATCATCGCAGAATGAGTTTTGTATTACTTTTAATTGCAATATTTCGTGATTGTCCAGAGTTATCGATAGTACCTACGATCGAAAGATTTAACTGTATTCGTAACACTACCTGCGCAGTGTTTCTGCAGACATCCACAAAGCAACTGGGGTGAAAATATTGACGGGTCGATTGAAGTTCCTTCAAATGCGTTTGTCAATGACGTAAGCACATTGAAAATGGATGTTAATCGTCTGGGGATCCTTTTGCATCGTGTCAATCCGTGAGTTGGCTATACAAAAGTTTTTTTTAAATCATCGTTTACATCTTGCCACCTATGTTACTTTTTGAATGTAACAAATTTAAACAAATCTTTGTTTCGTTCTTTGATACCTATAATGTACATTTAAAAAATATAAGTAATATAAATTATAAAAGTAAGTGTACAATGTGCGTGCCGTTATAAGTCAGAAACGAGTCCCGGTACGATTAAGGGAGTTATATGGTGTGGTAGCCCTCTATCCCCCATCCATGAAGAAGATTCCCATTTTTACCTGAAGGGCGTGCTTTTGAAGATATAAGGGCTGGAAATTTCGCTCTCTAGACATTTCTAGAACAGTCCAGAACATTCGAGAGTATTCGAGATCATTAAAAACATTCCAGAACATCCCGGAACATTCTGGAATGTTGTGGAATGTTCTGGAATAGTCTGATACCTTCTTATATAATTTGACGGATTAAATATCCTTGTTTTAAGTTCCTTAAAAATTCTTGTTTTATTTTAATGGATAAAACGATTTCCTTAAACATCCTTGTTTTATTTTGACAGTTAAAACGAGTTCCTTAAATATCCTTGTTTTAAGTTCGTATCGAGTTGTTGTTTTTAAGCAAAAAATCAAAGGAATAATGATTTATATTTGTTCAGTAACAACACGGTGATCGCAAAGGTGTATTTTCATGTTATGTAGAATGATTAGGAGAATTTTAGAATATTTCCATATACAACTTTACAAATGGTCAAGTACCACTACTACTTACTTGCTCTTTATTTTTTATATTAGAGATTATCACCATAGAATAATGCAAACTAATAATTGTAACATGTACACCTTAGAACAGGAATTATGTCTATAAAGGAAGATAAAGGAGGAGATGAGTCGAGAAACCAGTTGAAGAGGTCAAATGATCTCTCCAAACCAGCCTCTCTGGATCTGGTACGCCACGCAGCTGGAGGGCAGGCAAATCCTGAACACACCTCACCCGATGAACCCGGACACCCCTGCTAGATCACAAAACGTAGCGAACCACTTGGGGTTACCTATGACAGAGGTGATAGTTATCCAATATATTGTTCCCGGAGCAACGGTACCCAAACCCGCAATACATTTTAACTGACTTATCTCCAGATTAATAACGAAGCACGTTTCATCAAATTAAATGGTAGGTATATCAATTCACGCTTCAACCATTATTTTTACTTGTGACAAAAACGAATCGCTACCGGTATACTATTTATATTATTTATTATAAACTAGCTGTACCCCGCCCCGCATTGCCGTGGCTCAGTCTGTCTGTGCAGATAGATAAACAAATTTAAGTTTAAAAAAATCACGCTTGTCCAACAGATGGCGCTGTTTTAAAAAGTAATGTTTTTACCTGTCACAGGTGATATCTACATAATATAGGTACATAAAAACACACGCGTATTCGAATGCAAAGTTGTGTCAAAATTTCAAAGCAATCGTTGAAGAACTTTTCGATATTTAAGATTTTGAACAAACGAAGATTTACATTTGTATTCCTATAGATTCGTTTTTAAAGAATAATAATATCTTTTGTGTAATCAATTGATTAAATACGATATAGTACCATAAAAAAATGTGGCCATTTTCATTTAACCACCGAAATAAAAATAGCTGTCATTAAATTTGTTCAAACGATCCATTCGATTATTTCGGAATTTCGTAATTTGATGCTTCGATTATCGAAACATTACGATTATGCTATTATTACATTAGCGAATGCTGCCGGTAATCGCTACCTTCCATGATAAAAGTCACCGCAAATCTCCAAAGTGATTGAACGCGTGAAATCGAGGCCTGCTGCCTCAACGTCGATTGGTCAGTTTACAAGAGTAATTGAGATAAAAGGACCAATCAGACAATTACCACCAATGCCATTTATTATAACTTAATAACATAAGAATTTATATTAAAAAATCTTTCTTGTTGTGGTAGACGTATCTAATCATTTTTAAAAAGACTCTCCCTGGTGAGTAGCCAAACAAAAAATAAATTAAAATAAAAGTTTAGTCAATAGATCCCAATGGTCAAGTTGGTTCAGACGCCTGTCCCAGTAAAAAAAGAGATCCTGGGTTCGATTCCTAGTTGTGAACGTTCTCTTTTTTATTTTTCTATGTCTTGTACTGATTCATGTTTGGATTTAATAGTATTCAACCAAAATTAAATAATTGAAGACCAGCTGAGGTGTACCCGGCGTTGCTGGGGTTTATCCTTAGAAGATGAACATATACCGTCGTGGACTTTTCTGTAGGCCTTTTTAAGATATTCAATTCCGTAGTACATTAATTTGATTTATCTCATAAGGTTTAGACAGCGTTAGCAATGTAAGCGCCAGAAAATATATTTTTTACGACTCATTACAAAACATCGCCTTTTCTCTACTTTCTACATATAAAATATGCATATTTTATGTATATATAAACCTTTCGGAAGAAGTTCTCTAAATTATATATATATATATAATTAGTTGCGTAGTTGAGAAGAACTAAGCGCACAAACAGACAGACGCGGATGGCGACCTTATTTTATACTGTTTAGAGAAGATAATAACAATACTCGTAAATCTAAGCGAAATGTGACACAGAACAAGAGAAAAAGGTAACGGTCTCAACTGGGAATCAAACTCGTGATCTCCGTCTTGCCGGGACAACGTCTTTCACCACTCGAGCATCGGGACCATATTATTATACGTCAGTTTTTGTCGATCTCATATTTCAAATTCAGAAGTATTCCATATTTTTGGCAGCTTTCTTATTGAATGATCACAAAGTTCTGAAGAATTTATTTGTAACCTAGATAGCGTCTCGGATAAAGATATCCGATTTTTATTTATATGGGATACTTATTGACTTTTTCTAAGTCTCGATGAATATTCAATCAAACAATAAAATAATAATTTGAATGATCATAAAGTTATAGAAAAATGTTTTTTTACCTAGATAGTGTCTCGGATAAATATATACGATTTTTATCAATATGGGGTATCTAGTGTCTTTTTCTAAGGGTCTAAACGAATGTTCAATAACAAAATAAATTTATAAGGCTATTTTATACTTAAGAGAGATAATAATCTAAAGTCAGTTTTTATTTCAAGTTTAAAAATGGTTATTTTTGTACCTAATACTTGATCTTCATTGTTGTTATTATTTAAATTTAAATTTGCGAATCTTTTGCGCGGTTTTATTTCGATTACTGTATAATAATGACTAGCCATTTAATAAATAAATATTCGTAATTTTAAAATTGGAAATTCATATGTCATACGACATATATTCTGGCCTAGTAATGTGTAATTTCTATCACCTAAGAAATGCTAAAAATATAGTACTATAGAATTCATATGTCTTATACTGATTTATATATGTGGAAATTCTAACTATACAATTTTAAATTTTCTCCATATGCCCTGGAAAGAATCTCAGACTTGTGATGTTATCCAAATTGACCCTGGTAATAAATTACATCTTTGCGATTCTTTCAAGGATAAAGAAACCATCCTGTCACTACGAATGCAATCAACAATGTTCTCAAAATTTGTTTTGACAGCATCGCCATTCCATTGTAAGAATATTATGTACTAAATACACAATTTGGCTGTCTTGAAACGGGAATCCTTCCCAGTTGAACAGACAAAGGTTCATTTTGTTTTGTATTGTTTGTAATTTATATATATATAAAATAAATAAATAAAAAATATCCTAAAATGATTCGAGAGTTTCACGGCCAAACGCCTTATCGTGATACATTTTTGAGTTATTATGTTGTGTTGCAGTGTCTTCCTTCTTTAGACAACGTTTAGTACAGCGTTACAGCGTTCGTCATCAGTGCAGATGGTTAGATTGTGGTGAGTTTATGAATGTAGAAGTGATATGTGCTTTGTGGGGAATGGTATTTCAGTAAGATAATTCGTTAAATCTATGAGTTTTTTGGCTTTAGTTTTGGTGTAGTTGTACATTACGTATATAAGCTTAGCTCCGCCATCCCTATTTAGCTCTGGGGTTTTTGTGGACTCCAATTGCCTCCGTAAATAGGCGTGCTCGATCGTTTTGGGTATTTTTACGACTTCAGGAACTAATAATAAATCCCCCTGACATTTTTTTCATTAATTATTAATTTAACAAGAAGGAAACCTCTAGGAAATTACTTCACCACTCCGTGTAATATTTAAGAATGCTGCGTGGAGGGTAATTTCGGGGACAGGTCGAAGTCAACTTGGAAATGAGTGGTGGAAGCGTATAATTATTTTATGACGATGTCTACTATGTATAAAATGTCAGTCACGTTTGGCGTGTTTCCTTACTGTGCTGCAGCACTTAAGGAATCGATGACGGTAGTTCCTCGGAGTATCTTCCATTGAAATACTGGTAGAACAATAACAACATACCCAATAACAACATATACCTATTGCAAATCTACCAAACGAACCATCAGCCGCACAGAGTCAAGCGTTTAGTCTTCTCGTATCCTCCTATTTATTCCTAATAAAATTATATAATAAAAAATGTTTCTTTCACTGTAATTGTACCACAGGAGGTCAGATAATTATGCGAAATATCAACTTTAAGGACAATTGCTGCCAACCTTCTATTCTGTACCTGTTGATAATAGTATAAGTATTAGTTTAAATGTATGCAGAGGAAAAATAAATATTTCTGCCAATGTCAAGTATTTTCCTCGTTTTTATGTAACTTTTGTGAATACCGCACGAGGGCATCTCCATTTGGGGTATGTTGTGGGGCTAAAGGTAGTGTGGAAGGAGACGAAGAAGAGGAAGGTGTGGGAGTATCTGGCTATCCAGGTATGGTCGCCAAATACGGCTTAAGCCATTTCAAGCAACGTTTCAATTCTAAATGGTGGTATAACACCAGGGCGATACTGAGAATATCTCCCGCTCTGGAACATGTCGCAAGTATACAACATATTTTTTTAAATTAATAAATTGTGAAATTAATCAAATTCATCATATAAAATTTACTCGAGTTCGCCGGGATTGAACCCCCGACCTCCAGCTTGGTAGTCGGGAGGTGTGTCTGGGTCTTGTCGGCGAATGCGTCTGCCAACCTACTGCATGGCGGGCTGGAGATAGGGAGATCTTTTGACCTCTCCAGCAGGACTCGTTCGACCCATCACCTTAAACCGAAGTGGGAGAGACGGATGAATACGTCCGTCGCTATATATAATAAAATTTATCTAATAGAATATTTTGTCATTTTTTTGACGCATGTTTTTATTGGCATTTATGCACCTTATTATGCGTTTAGAAAATTAAGATAATGTTGGTAGTTTTTAATCTTAGTAATGGTACAGTTAAACGTGACTGAATGCGATGGGGTCGAATATGGGAGCAATTAGTTGTAGGTAAAATTGTTAATTCTGAAATTAGGTTCTAATGGCCGATTGGTTAGAGGCGTTGTCCCGGTAAAACAGAAATCCGAGGTTCGATTCCCAGGTGAGATTATTATTATTATATAGTATTATCTTCTTCTTCAATGATAATTTAGTAGCTAGATATATACGTAATTGGTTTATTGTGGTTTGATGTTGATCTATGAATGAAACTAGAAATTCACCCAAGCCGCAGTGTTAGCACGGCGGAAGTAAATCTCTGACGTAATGACCGCGTACAAATTGGTTCAGATTTACGGCAAATCGACGTAGATTCAATTTTCCGACTGAGCGGCCATCGTCTAGCTGCGTTTTTCATTCAGAGGTGAGTTCTTAAGCCTAAGAATTGCGGTTAATTCACAGGTTGATAGTAATTAAGTACTTTAAAATAATATTAGTTGACGAGGGTAACAGCCGATTTCCCTGATGATGGCAAGTTTCCGATAGCAGAGGGCAGCAGAACAATAGGAAGTTGTAGTTTTAACATAGTAGGTTAGGTATCTCGTGCCCTAAGAACAATAAAGTTCCATCTGCCATTTGTATAAAACTAAGATATTGAGGGATTGCCTAATACAAAAAAAAAAAGATATTGAGGTTTAAAGTTTGAATCACGAATAAGGGCTGGATGTTTCACAGAATTTGAACACGACCAGTATAAGTGATTGAAAATTACTCCTTCAGGGCTCTCGCAATGATTTTTTAATTATTAAATGAACTTAATTTACATGAAACGACTCTAGATTCTCGAGTTTCCGTGCACGAGTGTATTTGTATAAGGGAATTTTTACAGAATTTGAATAATACATTAAATATCAAAGTTAATTTTTAAGTTCTGTTAACATTTCAGTTATGCGTAACAACCATCCAATAATAATACAGTAACAGAACTTGAATATAACCTTTAATACTAACTTTTAAATATGTTTAATTGTTCAAATTCTTTAAAATAAGCCCTTAAGAAAGTGAAAAAGTGAATATGAAGAACGTATTATAATTGCATTTTCTTTGTGCATTTTTTTGTACAAAATACGCTGAATTTAGCCAAAAAACTAAGTTAAAAAAGAAAGAACCTTTGTTGCTTTGAAAATGAATCTGAATATTGGTTAAATTTTGCTAGATGCCTTGTTTTTGCATAGAAATCATTTTAAATACGTTCCGCATAATTCACTTTTTAATAAATGTAGTTTGTTATAGTCAGTTTCAGGCAATGGCAGATGGAGCCTTATTGTTATAACTAAAGGAAAGAACTCGAATTACAACTCATCTATTTTAGCTATTATCTATGGTAGATAAGTTTCCGGTAAATTTGAAAAAAAGACATTGTTGTTATAAATAATAATAATGCATATTAAATAGAACTGAGTTGTTCATAAAATGCAAATCAACGGTGAAGGTAAGAAATCACAATTCTTTCGTCAAAATACAATTATAAACCATTTTCTTCAGATTTTTAAATTATTAAGTATCGGTAACTACGTAATATACACGGCGGATTATGTTAGTAACACTCGTCATAAATTGAAATAAACTATTTTAATGTTTTAACATTATTAAATTTGATCTGAATGTTACATTGTAATGTGGCGTAATACATTGTCCATGCCGATCCTGTTAGTAAGACTTGTTCGTCATAAATTGAAATAAACTATTTTATTGTTTTAACATTATTTAAATTGATTTAAATGTTACACTACATTGTCCATGCCGATCCCGTTAGTAAGACTTGTTCGTCATAAATTGAAATAAACTATTTTATTGTTTTAACATTATAAAATTTGATCTTAATTTTACACTGTAATGTGGTGTATTACGGTGTCCATGCCGATCCTGTTAGTAAGACTTGTTCGTCATAAATTGAAATAGACTATTTTATTGCTTTAACATTATTAAATTTGATCTGAATGTTACATTGTAATGTGGTGTATTACAGCATCCATACCGATCCTGCTAATAAAACTTGTTCGTCATAAATTGAATTATTTTATCGTTTTAACATTATTAAATTTGATCTAAATGTTTCACTGTAATGTGGTGTATTACATTGTCCATGCCGTTTCTGTTAGTAAGACTTGTTCGTCATAAATTGAAATAAACATTTTTAATGTTTTAAAATAATTAAATTTGATATAAACATTAATAATTTGTTAAAAAACATGATAAGTTCTTATAATGATTTATTTTTGGTGTATTATGCCGTGCTACTCTTCCTTCTTTAGCCAACGTTTCGGACAGTGTTACAGTGTCCATGCCGATCCTGTTAGTAAGACTTGTTCGTCATAAATTGAAATAAACTATTTTATTATTTTAACATGATAAAATTTGATATATATGTTAAACAACATAATTATTTATTATTTAAAAGTAATTGAACAAATATGGTACCTACTAAATACCAAATATAGTTCGATAAAGATTCACCAAGTTTGATTCCTTATTGGGGAAAAAAATTACCATAAACATAATACAAGATTAACTCAACAAGAAGGATTATTGGTTACGATATGTTACAATAAATACGGTGAAAGAAACCTAAACTATATTGTACCCTAGTCATTGACTAAGTATAATAAATCAATGACCCTTTCTGATTCGCTAATATTGTTTTCAATAATTAAATAATACAATTTGAAGTTTTACTCAATAATTTATTCTAAAAAATATTCATCCTTGACTTGCAGAAGTCAACAGATGTCGCACATTATAATAAAAATAAATTATAAAAAATTTACAGAGTTTCATAAAATTTTCTTAAATTGCGGTCAGAACTTTGGTTTCATAGAGGTGTAAATTTTAATTATCCTGCGGTTAATTTATATATTTGAATATAAAGCTTGGTGTTTTCTCTTTCTAACGCCGTTTAGTTCATATTTCTAACTATGACGGTAAGGGAGACAAAACGATTTCTATTACACCATATGAGCTGTTCTGAAAAGTGAACAAAGCCTGATCAGTTACAAGATTAATGAATTGTCGAACGAATCCGGATAGCATTATAGTAATTATTTAAGAAAATTTTAATTGAAACACAAATCTGTCGTACGCGTTGTATAAAAACTGATAACTTCATCACAATTCTTAAATCTCATTGAAGATCACAATAAGCGAAATTCGCCATGAAAACTAATTATCGTAACAAATCTTTTTTTTAAATCACACTGATATGTCAAGTTCTTTTATTTTAATATAGAAATAATGAAAATTTCATTGAAAAGCTGATAAAATTGATTCAAGTGCTATTTCCAGAGACTAGGTGTATTACTGCATCAGTTTTTGTCTAGGTAAAAACGCAAGCAAGAAATTGCCTATTTTACCTTGACGACAATCCAAACTCAGAAATTGCACTGTATTTTTAAATGTCTATGTAAAAAACGCAGTTTACCATCTTACAACGATTACACGTGTTTTGTCTTTTGTAGACATTTGTATAAAAAAAGCATTTCGTAATCAAAACGTATTTCATTCAAACACTAAAAAAATAAAGCAGTTTTTCACACAGTTACATACTGTTTAAAAACGGGAAAATAAATAAACGTTTTATTTGAATAGGAATAATGTAATTGCTAAAAAAGTTTTTAAAATGCAGAGTAATCTTCTGTTTTTTTATTCTGATTGTTTAATAATTGCTTAGCCCCTCAGGCCTCTGGCATATTGACCGTTATATTTCTTAAAAACACTGTCAGAAGGAATAAACGGAATATTTCTGAACGTATCCAAAAATTAAAAACTGTTTTTGAAAGATGATGAAATGATATTTGAAATTCTTTTGTTAGAAATAAAGTGAAATTTATGAAATATTAAAATTTTTAATACAAACATAAAAAAGTTTAAAAAATGCTTTCGTAAAAAAAACACATCATATTTTGTTAGACAATTGTATTATAAACTCTACTGTCAAATAATTTATAAAAAATTTTCATAATTTTTTCTCATATTGCGGTCGAACCTTCGGTTTCATAGAAGTGCATATTTTAATTCTCCCGTTCTTAACTTTTAGATTTGAATATCAAGCGAATATCAATCTTTCTAACATAGTGTAAATCATATTTCTAACTGTGACATTAAGGGAGATACAAAGATTTCCACCTGACAATATTTGAATTACTCTCATTTTGTAAGCGGGAAAAGTTGTTTGAACCCGCGACTCCTGCCAGGGTAGGAACAGTGGAAACTGGGAACCCAATGCGTTTGCCAACTCAGCTACTAACCGGTTAACAATGCTTATAATTACATTTTTGCTTTGCAACCAACATTAAAAAGCAGCAAATTTTATTTATATCAGTGAGTCATTGTTACTAAAGTTTCAACTATTTAGAACACTAGAAATTTGTGCTCAAATCGACTAATGATGTTAAAAAGTCACCAGATCGATAATTATTACGACAAATCAATTTGAAACAATTTTTACGATAACATTAATTAGCAATTAGTTTAAACGAGATACTTTGTGAAGAAAAATATTTCAATGGTACTTGAGATTTAATAAATTTTCACAATTAAAATATACAGGTTATCCGGGGGTAAAGTAAACTTCGGGAGATGATTCTAGATGATTTTAAAAGTAAAAAGAAAAATAACTTTTGCCGAAATTCTAATGTTTTAAGGTATTTATATAATTTTTTTTATTATTTTTATGAAAAATAAATATTCTTCCATGGAAAAATATTTTTGCATGGGAAAATGAACATTGGAATTTCGAAAAAAGTTAATTACTTCTTTTACTTCTATCATCATGTAGAACCACTTTCCGAAGTTAGCGCACTTTACCACCGGACACTCTGTATATATACTTTTGAAAAATAGGTAACTAACCAGGATTCAAACTGTAATGAAACTACCTGACCTGTACCTGACGTTGTTCGACTTTTCTCTACTTTCTATAAATATAATATGCATATTTAGATAAATAAACCTTTCGGAAAAAATATTCTAAATTATAGTTCAAACCCTATAAAAAAATTTGTTGCGTAGTTTAGAAGAACTAAGCGCACAAATTTTATTTTGGTATAATATAGAGGAGAAGAAATTTGCTTGATTATTTCAGCAAATACTTTCGAACGGTGAGCTCCAACAATTTGAAAATGAAACAATTTGCGACTGACTACATAATTACTATCATGAGTTATGGAGTTTTCAACTCTCAAAAATTAGATTTGTCCACACATTATTTGTGAAGGAAAAAAAAGAGTTTACGATACGTTAAATTAAACAAAACATTTAATTTATTCTGAAAAATAAATTGTTTTGTAGTGAAACATGAAAATGTGATAACATTTATACATCATAATACAAAAACCCGGGCGAAGCCGGGTGTCAAAGTAAGCATTATCAGAATTCCTAAAATATACTTTTACAGATACACTATACAGGATGTCCGGGGATAAAGTGCGCCAACTTCGGGAGCGATTCTACATGATACCGGAAGTAAAATAAATAAATAACTTTTTTGGAATTTCCAAAGATCATTTTCCCATAAAATAATATTTTTCAATCGAAAATATTTATTTTCGCATACAAAAAAATTATCTTTTTACCTAAAAAACTATATTAAAACATAAACAAATAATTTATGTATATATCTTTTTTACCTCTAAAATTATGTAGAATCATCCCCCGAAGTTAGCGCACTTTACCCCCGGACACACTGTATTTGTTTATTTTTCTGCAATTCTTGTGGGAAATAGCGAAAAAAAATCATAATCAAAATCTTACAAAAAAATAGTACAATGATTGTGTTTGATAAGCCAATACTGGTACTTTGTAATACATATTTAGTCAATAGAATTTTATTGATGCCAACTTTAAACTTACTGCCCAGCTGTAATTTTAGTTTGATTAACTGTAGTGCATATTTTTTAAGGTTAATTTACATCTTCAATATTATATTAAGTTCACATTTATTTTATTATTATTTACTATAATTGTAAAGCTGCATATCTCGAAACAGAAATTCCCTAGTGATATGAGCGGCTTACGATGTCATTTTAAAATACTATTTTAGGATTATATAAATAAATATTACCTTAATTGTGTGTTATCCTCTTCTTCAAAAATGTTACAATTGCACCTTTTTAAATACCAATAAAAGTCAGCACAGAATTAATCACCCCAACAAACGTTAAAAATACCCTTTTTGGGCTACGATAGTAAAAATACAAATAACTTTGAATATATTTCAAATAATCATCGTAATTTTAAAAATAGTTCAAAATGGTTAAAATGTAACTACACCAGTAAAAGCCGGCGTTCCAAAAACGTTTATGAATATTTTCCAAGTGTATTGTTTTAGATTGTGCACGAGATTTGCAATACAACCTTCTGTACCAAACGGCGGTTGGCGCTTTACTGACAGTCTAGGCCTAGAATTTTCTTTACGACTAAAAGCCTCTTGGAGGGGGTGAAAATCAAACAAAGTTCTTAATTCGAATCTGATAATATGATTCGCCTTTGTTTTTTGTTGGTAATACTGTTGCAAATTTCAAATAAAGTGTGTATTTTTTTGTCTGGTTGGTTTTATACCTCTAGTATAGTGATACTTTACTATAGAATCTATTTATATATGTAAAATTGAATGTTCATCAGATTTAGCTGAAAATTTCAAAGTTTGTTCATAATTGTTTCAGGAGTGCTTAGAGAGTGGTTTGTTATTTTATCTCTGCACATGAATCAGATACGGAGTTGAATTGAAGTCGATATAATGTATTATTTTAATAGTAACAATTTGGTATACAGTAGTGATCAAAGTAGTGTATACAGTAGGGGACACCTGAGGAAAACATGACACGATCAAGTGAAACAAAAATTTATAGGTTAACTATTTCCATCTTAAAAATAGACCCAGGTAGAGTGGAATTTAATCCATACATTTTGTGAAAATTATTGATTAACTCTTTCTTGATTGGTGAATCTATTTGACCTATCTGGGACATAGAAGTCAAGAGGTCTATAGGATATCGTTTCTAGAGCTTATCCGTTCAGTGTGAGAGCATTACATATTCGGGTATGTTGTGATGTTGAATGAAGTGAATATGGGGAAGAGGACGGTTGGGATGTACCTGGATATCCAGATCGGTCTATAAACGATTCTGATTGGTGAAATTTGACAAAGGTCATTTTGAGAGTATTTGTCACTCTGCAACGTTATACAGATGGTTTCACGATACCTTAACACAGTGACAATTCAAAACACTTTTAAAAAGTGATATAAAGCCATTAGAAACGATGAAAAAATAATTTTAATCCTAACCCAACCTACTTAACCCAGTTAATAAAGTTTTTGTTTCATCACTTTCCATGACTTTATATAACTTTTTAATGATGTGATGATTTATCCGGTCACCGGTACAGATATACATACCTGCCTACTGTTCTTATAATGTTTTAAATTACTTGTAAGATATTTATTTACATTATACATTTGCTTCACAGAAGAGTCCTTCACTAAAATTATTTTTAACTAGGCCTACTCGTATGTCATCTTTAGGTGATGATGTTTTGGAGGGTCTTTTAAGAAACTTAAGGAGAGGAGGTTCTGGGAAGGAAAAAAGGTGATGATTGGTGGATAAGTGTGTCTAGGAGTGACAAACAAATTAATTCATCCCTCCAACTGCGGTGCAAAGCGATGGGTCGATATAGTCCGTCTGGATAGGTGAAAGGGTCTCTCTCAACTGGCCTCTCCCGATCCAGTTGCTGGGCAAAAACATCCGCCGTCAGAACCTGAACAAACCTAACCCCAAGAACCAAGGCACCTCGGCAAAGACATCAAAATTAACTACTTTAGGTTACCTATAGCAGATGTGTTGGTTATCCAATAATTAAATTAATTGTGTTTCAGCAAACATACCTGTCTATATAAATTCACTAAAATATTTCTCACACAAAGATTCAAGCCTAAGAGATAAAAAATAATTATCATTAGAAAAATGCGCAAGGCAATACTTACTCCTAAGCCTTTTGAAAGCAGTTCATTATTTTTAAATAGCCTCGTTTTTATCTAGCACGGACGATCAATAAAGCGATATGTCAAAACGATATTGACGAAATCTGTCATCTTTAGACAGTTAGCGATATTTGCGAACAGGGTCAGAATGATTCCGACAGTCGGTAGACAAAAGCCGCTACTTTTAGCGCGGCCTCTAAGTCAATGCACAACTTTTTGGATATTAACGCTCGTTATGTAAGATAACTGGCTTATTGATGAATGAAGGTTAACTAACTAAGCTCTTAGAATTGAAAGAAATGATAATGACACGATCGATTCCGTTCCAGCCTGGAGAAACAAAAATTGCTAGTTACGACTCAAGACCTCATGAACTAACTATTTTTTTAGTGTCAAAAATTACACTCTAACTGTCAATAAATGATAATGGTATTATTTCAATTCGACATTGTCAATTATTTATTAGTTTTTTTTAGGTTTTACGTAGCCGTCTGACGTTTACAAATGTCGATTCATAGAAAATACTTCCAGTGTTGAGTTATAAAACTCGGTCTGGCTATCAACAGAGCGACAGTGCTCGAAAAAAATTGACATTGTAAAGTTACCAATTTCACTGTGGTAGACCCCGATCGTGTATTTCTGCAACCGTCAATATATGAAGAAAAGTTACATGTTTCTATTGTGGCGGAAAGATTCCCCGTAATGATAACACGAACTCGAAAGACAATAAACTAACAATGGGGTTTTGCAAGAGACGTTATGGAGAAAGGGCAATATTTTTGATGCTGTAACAAAAATCTGACAGGCCTGACAAATAATTATGGTGAATTAAAAGAAACGTGCATATATACAAAGGGAATTACATTTACCTAATGAGCAATCTTCCCAACAAGCCATCCATTGACTTGCTCGGCTTAGCTTTAAGACATACTGAATTTCCACTTATTTATCACATACTTCCCTTGAACACTTTAAGTTTTTAAGCTTTGAAAAATATATGTAATATTTTAAGATAAACTCAATACATTTGGAGGGTTGAAAAAGTAATTACATAAAATTCCCTCGAAAGAAAAAAATCGCAAAGACTGCGCCGAAAATTAGAAAAACGTAAAAAAAAAAAAACAAAAAAAAAACAAAAAAAAACGAAAGTAATTTTTTCAATTTTGTCATGTTAAACCATATCCGGTCTATTATGACTAATCGTTCGGTCTGTTAGTATAGTTTTGATTATATGCTTCCTATAATTTGTAGTATTAATGACTCTTTCCTGAAGGGCATGCATAAACCCTTCAATCCTCAACTCTTCATTACTCAACCATTTGTTTGAGAAAAATTTATCAACATACGTTTGGTTGAGATAATTGAAGTGTTTTGAGCGAATAATTTTATTTGACCAAGATTCTAATAATTCCTGGTAGGGATTTATAAAAATGTTGGCATTCTCGTCATATAAATTTAAAGGTGTAATTTTTATATCTGCCTTGCAAATTGTTTTGTTCATTTATAAGCTATTAGCTTTCATATGGAAAAAAGTTCCAAGCATTTCTACCTGATTGTGTTTCAAAGAAGTTATTTTGACTAAACCTCTACGTCCTAAATTTCTAGGTTAATTATTTCGTTCTATAGCTGAATTTGGATGATGGAAATTAAACTTTGCTAGCGTAGTTCTAGTTAATCGTTCTAAGTTATCTAAATCTGTATTGGACCTTTTAACTATGCCAAATGAGTACGTTAATAGAGGTATTGCCCAAGTATTTATTGCTTTTACTAAATTTAGAGCAGATAGATTGCATTTTAAATTTTTTCCGATTCTAGTTCGAAATTTAATCCTAATATCATTTTTAATACTAGTATGGTCGAATTTATTTGATTGTGGGTATACTAAATATATATAAACCTCATCCCTTTTCACAGAAATTTCTAAATATACTCGCGTCTCCATATTCAATTTTGCCTACCTCTGTATAGATCGTTCTAAAATTATCTAAACCAAAAGTCATTTTAATATCATCTGAAAAGTTTTTAACCACCTTGATCATTTTCTCTAAATATTGTTCAGAATTCGAAAATAATTTTATATCACCCATAAAAAATAAATGCGAAATTGTGCTACTCTCCCTTGTATTAACCTTATTTTTTATTCCAAACTTGCTTTTAAATAACATTTTAGATAGAGGATTCAATGCTAAGCAAAACCAAAGAGGACTCAATGAGTCTCCTTGAAAAATCCCTCTTTTAATTGAAATGCCCGGTATTACTATTTTCTTACCTTTTAAATTGAAAAGTAAAATGTAATTCCAAAAGGACATAATACTTTCCAAAAAGCTAATAATAATGGGGTTAATTTTATATAATAATATATGTCAAGTATTTTACTATTATTATTTCAATAAGTATGATAAACAAACGTCAGTTAAAGTTGTGTTTTAATCTATTTTTTTTTATTCTTTTACTTCCCTGCTTTTTTCTTTCCTCTCCTTCTTTTGTATTAAATATGTACCCATTTCCACCTCGGTGGCTTCGTCAACAAGCAAAATCTGCGTTAACAATGTAGTGATCAAAAACATATTTTTACGACTTGATTATAAAACATCGACTTTTTTCTCCTTTCCATAAATATAATATGCATTATTATATATGCAAATCGTCCGTAAGAAATTTTCTAAATGATAGTGAAAACCGTATCAAAATTCGTTGCGTAGTTTAGAAGAACTAAGCGCACAGACAGACGCGGATAGCGACTTTATCTTTACAATATTTAGAGATAGTGTCTAGGCTTACGACTTGTGTACAGATTTTGTTCCAAGCTGCACTAACCTCGAATTTCAACCAAACCCAGCTTAAAATAGACTGATATACCGGGCCTTAAGGGCTGTAATGCATAGTATGTACAGCAATGTTCAGTGGAAAAATATGATACTAAAAATATATTAATAAAACTTAACAATCAATGTATAATAATTATAATGGGAACTAGTTACAAGCTTATTGATGCCAGGGTTCTCAATGTGAATCACATAAACGTTATAAATTATTGAAGGTTAGGAATAATAACAAGCGCGCCAATAGAAAAATTTCATCATCTCATTGTATGTTCCATTATATTTTCCGAATCAAAGTATGTAGATCCATATCTGGTTATGGGCGTGACTTTATACCCAAATTAAGGTCAATTTTCCTCTCACTTTTTATATTTTTTCATACGAACACCGCACAAGAGTCCCAGCTGCTTCCAGCCGTCTGGAGCTAGTGAGACTATGGCATCCCCAATTGGAGTATGTTGTGAGGCTGAAGGTAGGGGTTAGAGGAAGGAGATGGGAAAGAGGAAAGTGGGGGAGTAACTGGCTATTCAGATCTAGTCACCAAACATGGCTAAAGCCATAATGATTTTTAATGTGAAATCGCGCCAGAGACCCACCCAACTGCTCACAACCGTCTGCAGCCAGTGAGACTATTCATCCCCAATTGGGGTATGGTGCGTGGCAGAAAGTAGTGAGGAAGGGAAGGAGAGGGAGAAACGAAGGTGGGGGAATACCTGTCTATTCGGATCCAGTCACCAAACACGACCATTTCAAGCAACGTTTCAATTCTGAATGGTGGTCTTACACCGGGGCGATACTGAGAGTATCTTCCACTCTGGAACGTGTCGCAAGCATACTATATATTATTTTTAATTATTAAATTGTGAAATAACACAAAAATAAATTTCCTTGCCCACGCCGGGATTTGAACCCGCGACCTCCGGCTTGCTAGTCGAGAGCTTTACCCCTCGAGCACGGAGGCCATCAAATTGATGAAGTTTATTAAGATTTTTTAATTCTTTCCTAAAGACATATTTATAATATAAGAAAAATAATCAATGTGTTTTTCCTGTCTATTTGAAATTGAGAAGGCGAAACGAATTATGTGAATTTATGACAATAATTTTTTCGAAAATCGGTGACTTCACAATTTTTTTATTTATAACTAGCGCAAACCGTGAAAAATCACGATAATCATTATTGTAAAATCTCGAAATCTGACTTAACCCGCGCATTCCAAATTTGTATACATTTATAACACATTTTTCTTGAAGACTTTAGTTTTTAAATTCATAATTTTTTTTTTTTTTAAATAATATCGATACATTTTTAGAGTCATACGGTAAAGATATAAAATTCAAAGAAATAATCGCACAAAATTACAAAATACACATTTTGTCCTGTTAATTAATATGTGATGGGAATAACAAAATTCACAATGTATCTTTAAATGCAACTTAGGAATTTGCCGAAAGATTTTTTACTTTATTTTCAACAAGTCGTGTTTTATTAAATGTTTTAAAATAAATTTTTTGAACGCTTACTACGGAGCCTCAACTTGTAAATATTGACCCTAGGAAATTTAAACAAAAGAAATATATATAGAATTAATCATAATTAAAACAATTTTCTCATAATTCAAAAAATATTTATTTAAGATTGTCACTAGGCACTATACAGTAGATAGGTACTAAAGAAATCTGGCAAAAAAACAAAAATGACTAAATTTTAGGTTATTAGGTACTGATTGATAGCTTTATTACAATCAGTTCCCATTTTGAAAATGACGCTTCAATTCGAAACAAATCCGAGTTCTAGAGTTCATCGAACCAGAGTTACAGATAGACACACAACCAATAGGCAGGTACAGTAAAAAAACAGTTTAAAATAAATGTACACAAAAAAATTCGGTAATTTTGATTTTTATTTTACGTAGGTAACTGAAATTAATATTTTTGAATTGAATTAATGAAATAACCTTTCAGACAGAAAAATATTCAAAATGATAATTACCTTTGAACTCTCTCCAAAGATTAAAATACGGCACGAGGATCATTACGAAATATTCCTAAGCTAATTTAATAGTTTGACACGGTTTGTGAGATGAATGTAAAATGATCTATTTAGCTTAAGTGTTCTTTAAACTGTTCATTCTTCTAAAGTCATTAGGACTAGAATGAAATATTAAGTTAAAGGTTTATGTTGAATCCGAAAATGCTTACGAATTAGAACTTCAGATGAAAACGAAAATGGACTGTACAAAATTTCAACGAGACGAAATGAAATTGTGTTTGTTGGAATTGGATGAAAGTATGTTTGGAAATGAACAAGGTAAAGGAAGAAGGAAAACAGTAAAACCAATCACTCACCATTTTATCTCTACGAATGAGCCCATAACACGATCACAATATAGTGAGATCCATCGCGATTCCTTGAGATAAGTACCGCCACGACAAAATAAAGGAGTACTGAAAACGATATTAAGCGCTTTCAAGATCGCCATATAATTCTTTTAAAGATTATGTAGTAGTTCCTTATCTTATTTTTAAAATAAATGCACTCGAATTTGCATTAGGTTCTTGCCATTGTTCAAATTTCAAATACTTTTCCAGCGAAGTTTTTTTTTATTTTTATTATTCTTTATATTGGCTTTCACCCATTAAGAGTGATCTTGGCCATACAATACAGCATTTTTCTTATTAATAAATACAACAAATTACAGGATAAAATTGATTACACAACATGACATATAAGATAGTAACTCGATAAATGACATCCCGGTAGGAACTAAGCACATTCTCATTTCCAAACCAAACAGTTTGTATTGTATTTAACTTTAGGGCTACAGTCAGGGCCATTAGGTAATTTATAAAACACGTTACACATTATGTTTTTATATTTTGAGTGGTGAAAAAGTTTATTATTTACGATTATGATCATGGATTGAAAATATGTAATTTCGATACTTTCAATCATAATTATTGATTTAAATAACGATCTAAAACCGCACATTCCTAAACGTTTCCAACTGGCTATAACGACATTATGACGTAGAGACCGCCAATGTTTAGTAATACGTCTGTCACCAACGTCGCCCAGTGTGACGTCAACGCTGCCTAATTCACGATTAAAAACGGACATGTCCTTTTGGCGGCAAGAATTTTTTTTTTCAAAAATGAAAATAAAAAAAAAAGCAGTTAAATTACCCTATTACAGTGAAATAATGAGAAAAGCTAAACAAATTTGCGAATATAATAATTTGCGCATTTGCGCATTGATTTATTACGGCGGATTTCTCAGGGGTAAGAGTGTCCAAAATCCAATGTCAGATATATAACTAATTCTAGATGTTTAATTATATTAATTAAAAAAAAATAGTGAATGATCTGCACTGGGATATCCCGTGCTGAGGATTTCATTTACATATTATTAAAATTTAGTATTAGAGATAATATGAAGTAATTACAAATACAATTATTTGTTGATAAAACCGTTATATTATTTCAAGAAGAAAATTGGATGAAAACATTTTATTACACTTAGTACAATTGGCTGAAAATTAACTCGCTTACCCTTAATACATTCAAAACTAAATACGTTTTCAATGAACTCAAGGGGCCAACCAGTAAAATCCCTTGAACTAAAATTACACGAATGTCATAGAAATAATGTTCAATGTCAATGTCCAATTATAGATAAATCACAAAGCATAAATTATCTCGGGGTAGTATTTGATGAAAATCTTAGATGGGACCTAAATATCAAAGGTATTACGGAAAAGCTTACACAACTTACAAATGACTTTAAAAATCTAAGAAATGTGGTAAATAAAAAGGACATGAAAAAATTCTATTACGCTTTAATATGTCATTCTCATATTGAATATGGAATTACAGGATGGGGATCTACTGTATCTAAGTATATATATATACGTATAACCTGAACACAATTCAAAAAGGAATCATAAAGACCATACTAATAGTACCCGTAAGAATGTCGAAATGTACCAAATGTACAACAAATATATGCTAAAAATATACTATTGAATGTATTAAAAAATACTGAATCCTCTACAATACCGCGTATTCATCAAACAAGGTCAAATCACAATGACATAAAAAATAATCCAGGTCATAAAACCACATTTGGAAAATAAATTATATATATTTTGCGACGAAACTCCACAACATCCTTCCTCCTGATCTGGCTGAAAGAGATTAATGACAAAACTCTGAAAAAAAAAACCATTAAAAACGACATAGAAAACTAATATAACAGAAATGAATAACTTTAGTCCGCCTCAGCACAGGTCACCCTAGTGAGGAGGACTAAGAAATACAATTTACTATACACATATTTTGTATGCACATTATGTACAATCTTTAAATAGTCACTATAATAAAATTTAAAAAAAAAACACAACGTTGTGTTTTTTTCTGAAATAATTATAAATAAATTACATGTTGTTTTTAGTGCAGTCGAGTGGTTTCGGTTTCGGTCTGTATTTGAAGTCAGCATATATTCTATTTTCAGAATCTCCCTTTGGTTTTCTATCCAGCATTTTATTTGATAATTAAATGTTATAATTTTTTGTGAGTTTGGAATGAGAGTGGAATTTTGTTGATAACCTAACCTAATCTAAACAGAGGTGGTTAGATTAGGTTAGGTTGACTTATTGTTGTTCTTATTAAAATTCTTATTTTGAACATAATTTAAACCTTGACCCAATAAATAGAGATTTTAAATAAATTCAAACCTATACAAACTAACATAACAAAGTAATCAAAAAGCTATTTCACTTCAAACCTAGAACGTCCACAAATTATATATGGAAACAAAACTGTTAACATTAAGAAAATTATATGAATATAATACATGTCTCCTTATATACAAAATAAATTAATAAACTCATACATACAAATAACTTTACTTTACAAGGCAACCCGATAACATACATTTAAATACCATACATACTCACTATGGCAAGCAATCCATTGGTAACAAGGGGGTAACATATATAATTGCCTTCCAGACAAAATTAAAAAAAGTCTAGGTACATTTATTAAAAATTGTTCTCTTTTATGCTCAATCAACAAAACATTGAAAGTCAATAAAATTGTTATGTTATGTATTTTTGTGTAATTATTTCTAGTTAAATAAGTGAAAATGTAATTGTCTTTTATCTTTTATAAGTCAACCAAATATTTTCTTTTAAAATTTTTTTATTCTTTTAAATATACAAACATTTCACAATAATTTACAAATATAGATATTTAGAGGGTAATTGCGAAAAAAAGATTATTTTTTTAACGAAACTGCCCAACTCAATTGAGAAATTATTTCTTGTATTTGAATGAATTTTAATGATTTTCGATGGAATCCCATTTAGATGAATTGATTTGTACCACTGTGGAATATTTTTCAGAGATTACTTTTTTTTCAAAGTTTTTAAAAATAATAGTTTTTTTAGGTTATTAAATTTCAACCCAATTAAAAACAATGTATTTTCAATTTTCTACCTAGTTGCGCCATCTCTTGGCCTGATAGTTTTTTTTTTGTTTGTTTGAGTATTAAACCTTCCTCCCCAGGGACTGGAGTTATTACCTCTAACACCTAAGCCAAATCCTAATTTTATAGTACCGACATTTACTTTATATAATGACAGAATGCATTGTCATAGACAACGAGTCTAACTGCCGAGTTTCAGATCGATCGGATGGCGGGAAGTGGTTACATTTCCATTTTTAAGATTTATAAAGAGTAATCCAAAATATTTATTTAAAATATATACATCTTATTGTATGCATTTATAAATTCAAAACGTATTCACGATGACCTCAAAAAATATCACCTAGATAAAGGTACAATTTTTTCCCATCTAAACGAAGTAATGCAGAATGTACATCTCCATCTCATTAAATTGAATATTCAAGGATGTGAAAGGTTTTACCGCCAAGAAATAAGGTCAGAAGATGTAACGGATGATGTTACAAAGATGAAAGGTTCATCTACACGTTTTATACACGTAATCACAAAATGAATGTTTTTTCGAGATCAGTTGGTTTAAAGGCTACCTTACACAAAGATCGCAAACAACTGTTATTCACTCAAACCGAGCATATAGAAGTAAATGTCTATCTATCTCCTACGGTGTGCCCCAAGGAAGTGTTCTAGGTCCGCTCCTATTTCTCATATATATGAACTCACTATTGAAACTGGACATTGATGGCAATATAATATCTTTTGCTGATGATACGGTTATCATATTCACTAGCAAAACATGGAAGACATCAATAAAGAAGGCAAATTATGGTATTAACAAAATTAAAAAATGGCTAGACTCCAACCTCCTCACCCTAAATGTACAAAAAACACAATGCATACACTTTTCAATCCGTAAATTCACACTCCCAAAAAATCTTCCCAAATTAATCATTCACACTTGCTCACAAAATCTAAACACATCTCCACTATCACCCAATAATTGCTGCTCATGCCCAAATCTTAAACCATCAAATGAAATAAAATACCTAGGAGTCATTATAGATAACCAATTACGCTGGGAGGCCCATATTAACTCCATAACTAAGAGACTCCGTAAGTTATGCCATATTTTTTATTCTCTACGATCAATCCTTGATATAAACACTCTAAGAACTGTATATTTTGCTCTATTTCAATCGATAGCAACGTATGGCATTATAGGATGGGGAGGTTGTGCAGCATCCATCCTCTACCCTCTAGTGACCGTTCAAAAACTTTTGCTAAGGGTCATCTTCAAATGTTCCCCCTCTCATCCATCAGAGCCACTCTTCAAGAAACTCACAGCCCTTGATATTCGCCAACTGTATATCAAGATAGCTCTTATCCATATCTGGAAAAATGGATTGATAAACTCTACACAAACGGACATACATACACGCTACTCAAAGCACGGAAAATGCATAATTCCTGTAACAAAAACCACTTTTTCACAAAGGCAATACTCATACATCGCACCTAAAATATTCAACACGTTAAAAAACGACATCAAAACATCAAAAACACTTACTCACTTTGCAACCGGTGTGCATAAATGGATATCTGAAAAGGGGCGAAATTTCTTTAAGGAACATATGAACCTATATCACCAGTAAATAATTTAAATAACTTGTATATTACTAAACAATATATTTCTTTTTCATATTCATCATTAAAAAAAAAATATATTTACCACCACTGATATGTTTCTAATACTCTAGTATTTATTACGAAAAATATTGTGACAATAATTCCACATTTGTGTACATATCCTTAGCCGTAGCTCAAACGTGGATTTACACAAAAATTGCCGATATATATCTATACACCTATGTTACCATAACACGCACATGCAAATCGCTCATCAAGATATAACTTATCCCTACTTTCTTACCAAATAGTACTTTCTTTGATTTTATATTGTATTAGTATTCTTTTTTTAGAAATACACTTGTACTTAATGTACTTGTATTTTTACTACACTTTTAATTCTATTTTAATTACACAAATGTACTTGTATTTTTTTCTTTTTTTTTGATACATGCTCCTTGTATTATTTTTAATTCAATAATACGTATTTTCTTTGATATACTTTTTATATTATTTTAAATTTTTCTGTTTTCCACACCTATTTTTTATATTCATATATCTTAAACTTATGTAGATATTTTGAATTATTTTTAATTCCTTTATACTTCGTACCTGTTTTAGATGTATAAATTATTTTATTTTATTTTTATATTATTTTGTTTTCATTCAACTTATTTTTAATTTGTATTATTATACTTAACATAAAATTGACCACTACAACACGGGCATGTGCCTAGTGTGGTGGCCAAAAATTTACCCGTTTACTGTAATGTATAAACTTTACTGAATAAAGAACATATAAAAAAAAAAAATTAACAAATCGAGATAAATTATGTTCCGGAAGCTGTTATTCTGATAGTATACCCAGTTAATTAATTTGAGGCCTAGACCGAGAGGTCGTGGGTTCCTATCCCGGCGTGTGCAAGTAAATTTAATGTGATAATATATGTTATTGCACAATTTACTCATTTAGTAATATGTTTATATATTTAAACAGAGTTCAAACGTTGCTCGAAAAGGCGGCCTTGTTCGGTGACCAGATCTGAAGAGTCAGGTACTTCTCCACCTTCCTTCTCCTCACCACTATCTTCAGCATCACACCTTACCACAATTGGGTATGCCACAGTCTCACTGGATACAGACGGTTGGGAGCAGTTGAGACACTTGTGCGGTATTCGCATTAAGAAACCAAATAAATTAAAACGGTTTAAGTGAGACAACACGTAGATTTGTAATAATTATTTAAATCAGGTTTTTTGTGTAAAATTGGAATTGTTTTGTATTGTAAATGAGTATTTGAATTCTGAGTGAACAACGGATTTTGTATTAAATGTTCTACTTACGAACCAATTTTCCAGTTTGTTTTAATTGTATAACTAGCACATATTATAATTCTTGGATTTGTAAAGCTGAAAGAACACGCTAGGACAAGGACAATTGCTGCAGAATTATCAAGAAAATATGTGTTTACAGTAGCAACTTCTGATGACAGTATCGTAAATATTATTTCTTGATTAGTTTTCAATAAAATTATGTCTGAATTGCAGATATATCAGTTCCAATTTCTAAAAAGTCACTTTAAGGCGATGCACTACGTAGTAATGCAAAATCATGTGTTTTTGGTTTGATAATTTGGTCGCCTAGAAATGTTTCAGATGCTTTAAATAAATACCGCGAGTATAATAAATCTTGGCTTTTGAAATAATCGAGTATTTTTTACATAAGTCTTTTTATAAGCCCAGAAAAAAATAATTTATAACGCCTATGAAAACTGCTTTAAAGTTCAAAATTTCCTACTTACGAACCCATTTTCGGTTATGGTTTTATTTTATAAGGTGGCAAATTAAGTTATTTATAAAATGATCGGAAAACATTTAAATATTTATGCCTGAACATCCACAAAATAAAATAAAAGGCACTTTTTGGCCATGTTTTTTTCTTGCCTAAATCAAAACAGCTGGATGGTGTTATGCGGGAATTTAAGCCTTATCGCCATCTACGTAAGGAGTGTTATTGATGGCGGCTCGATTCAAAATATTATACGACGTAGTGCATCGCCTTAAATAATTTTCTTTTAAAATATCGTGGGGTTACTGCCAAAAGTTGTTTATTAAATTGGCGATGATTTTAAAGTTTATGTGTTATAATCTATGTCCGGAATAATTTAGGGTCTCCTCTTATGTCATTAAGTAGGTTCTTATTCGTAGTGTGATACAGTTAATTATGACCGAAAGAGATAGGGTCCCATTAGCTCAGTTGGTAGAGCGGTGCCCCGGCAAGGCAAAGGTCCTGGGTTCGAGTCCTAGATGTGACCGTTTATTTTTCTGTTTCAAATTTTCGTTTGGGAATCGCTAATATTACCTTCAATAATTAAATATAAAAATTTGAGGTTTTACTCATTAAGTTATTGCAAAAAAAATATTTGTCGATTTAGTGAAGGGACTAAGATTACTTAATTATGTATGACCTTTATAGTCATTTAAATGTATTACGTGCAAGATATGTCATAATTAAATATTCCATTTAAGGCGATGCACTACGTCGTGTAGTATTTTAAATTGAGCCGCTATCAATAACAACCCTTACGTAGATGGCGTTAAGGTTTTAATTCCCGCTTAACACCATCCGCCTGTTTTGATTTATGCAAGAAAAAAACATGGCCAAAAAGTGCCTTTTATTTTATTTTGTGGATGTTCAGGCATAAATATTTACTATTTTTCCGATCAGTTTATAAATAACTTAATTTGCCACATTATACAATAAAATCATAACCGAAAATGGGTTCGTAAGGAGATTTTGAACTTTAAAGCAGTTTTCACAGGCCTATACATTATTATTTTTTGGGCTTATAAAAAGACTTATCTAATAAATACTCGATTATTTCAAAGGCCAAGATGTATTCTACTCGCAGTATTTAATTAAAGCATCTGAAACATTTCTAGGCGACCAAATTTTCAAACCAAAAACACATGATTTTGCATTACTACGTATGGCATCGCCTTAAAAATAATCATATAATATAAAAGAATATAGAGTGCACAAAATAGTAATAATAATAAGGTAACAAATGATGTGATTTGTACTGGAAATTCAAACAAGATTCAATAATATATAAGTAATTATTTCTATATAAAATTCTTAATGGTGCATTTGATAGTCCAGAACTATTGTTTGCACTGATTAGCTTTCAGATTCATCTACGTATTACTAGAAGCCGAGGTTTATTTCAGTGCGGAAATTCTGGGACTAACTACCATATTTATTCCCCATTGTCCAAAACACAATCTTCAATTTATCACTAAATATTGTTTCTCAAGGCCTATGTCATCTTTTGGGATACTGTTCGTAGGGTCTTTTAAGGAAAGGCAGGAGAAGGAGTTCTGGGAAGGACCTTGTGTATGTTCTTATATACCTTTGTATGAGGGTTGGGTAAGAATCTAGGGATCAGTATGTCCAGGAGTGACAGACATATGAATATATACCTCCCACTGCGGCACAAGGCGATGGGTTGAGAGACCAGTTGGAGGGGTCAAAGGCAGTGGCTTTTGAGTGGTGGCTCGTGACTTTTGCTAGAACTCTTGTACAACCAAAAGTCACGCGCCGCCACTGGTCAAAGGATCTCCCCAAACCAACCTCTCCCGATCTGCCAGGCCACGCAGCTGGTGGGTAGGCGCATCATTAACACACCTCACCCGGTAAACCCGGGCACCCCTGCTGAATCATCAAACGTAGCGAACCACTTGCAATTTGTTATCCAATTAACGGTACCTACCTAAACCCGCCTCCCAAATTGAATATTGTTACTGACCCAGTTCAATTATGTAAACAAAATACTTAAGAAATTTTAGTCACAGCGGTGCTGCCAGGGTCTTGTATATGTGAGAGGATTTTGTGTCAGCCCTTTATTAGCAGCAGACACATACCTGAATGGATGACGAACCTCGTGTTGGCACTGTTGTTGGACGCGTTGTACTCTCTTGCTGCAGCAGCTCGTCCAGTTTCTTCACCACCTAGGATTCTTGCTGCAGAGTCTCCATCTTCTATCTTCGTGGCACCTGTTCCTGTACTTCATTTTACTTGACTTGACTTCATTTTATTTTTGTAATATTTATATTTTTTGTAATACCTGCATCAACTGTAAAGCGCTCCAGAGGTGATTTCTCACAAAAGCGGCGCTATACAAATTGTCCAATAAATAAATAAATTTAACTATGCACTCCTATGTAAAATCTCATAAAAATGGCGTTAATGATTACATAAAGAAACAAGTAAGGTAAAAAATATCAATTTTCTGTGATAGAGTGACAAATGGTAGATGACTACAAATGATCTTAGTTTCACAGCGTACAAAATGACACACCTAAATAAATAATCAAATTTTTATATTAATTATCCTATTTTTCACAGCTTAATACATTTATAATGACGGTTGTCTTGAAATTGTAAGTGGTTTCACGTAATTAAGCACGTTTATATAATCAATTATATATTTTACACAAGAAATAATGTGTTTCTTGCGTCGACCCTGAGGGTGCCAAGATACTCCCACAAAGTTAGCAAATTAAAAAAAAACAATGATTTTGTGTAAAAAGTTTCGCGTACGTTTCCCAATGTCTCATTAACGCGGCAATGGTTGACTTGTTGGGTTTGGATGGTGTCTTGATCAGATAAAATAAGAGGTTTTGCAGTCAGTTAAATATATTTAAAAAAATCACATTATCATCATCACGCCGCTACATTCCAGGATGGGATTTGGCAATCTCCATAAAAATGCTTCTGCGGTACCTCGCCATTTCTTTTAGTCCTGGGTCGATCGTTAACTACCCGATCATTGAAACCCGCTCACGATAAACGAGCGATCAGGTTACTTAAAAAAAAAAGATTCGATCCTCTTGTGTCCCGTTATGGTGCCCGTGTGGGGAGCGACAATATATCCATGAATTTTATAGACCGGGCATTTCGAATCTCGTTTTCAAGATAGACGTATAGAAATGGTAGGTACCTGATCTGAAATCTAAAATTGACCATCAATACATAACAGGCATTTCTAAATTTTGCTAATGTTCTCAGCTATATAGGTACCTATATTATAATATTATAAACTTATATTGTTAATTTGACTGTCCTAAAACGAGAAGTTACTGATTAAACAGTCAAAGGTTACATGTTTTGTAAATTATTTTCTTACTCTATAAAATAAAAATAAAATACCAACTTCAAACGAAAGTACCCAGTCAAAAAAAACGGGTGACGGATACTTGGGTCTACATCTCGATCTTACTTTTCTGCCTCTACTGCATTTACCATTTCAAAAATACCCGAACAAAGAGCGGGTTATCTTCACCCGATCTATCTGCCAGTCGGTCAAGAGCGACCCGGGTCACGTAACATGATCCATTGACCCAGCTTTAATTCCTGTTCGGTCCTCAGTCGTTTCCACCTTATTACTTCGTTTGACATGGTTATTTTGGGTTTTTACATGTATATTTTATAACTCTAACAGCATCTAAATGAGCATAACATCAAGATGAAAAATAATAGATTAGGAATAGTACAATAAATAAACTAAAATAAGTCGAAGCAGAGCTATACTAGGGCAGTTAGTTTAAAAAGATTTGTTGTACTGCTTGACCTTATAAATTCTACTAAGACCTGTTTCAATTTGATGATTGACGCGTTAAATATGTCAACAACATTCTTATGATCACTGCCCGAATTCTCTATACGGCGAACGGGAGTATACATTTATGATTCCGTATTGGAGTTATATTGCTTTCTCGTTGCTTTCTACTAAAACACAAAATACAATAATTACAACCTGCATTACATACAGATAGCATCATCGCAAGTATTTCATATCCACTTCGGGGAGTACAAAATCAAATTTATTACCTAACTCAATTAAACAGATTTGCTTTTAGGTTCCACCTCGAATTAACCATCAGTTTAATGACTTTCCCACGCCTCCGTTAAAAGTTAAAAGTTCGCTGCAACCAAACGGCAGTTACTGTCACACTGGGAGAATATCTTAACCACGGTTTAAATTAAAGCAGTATGGTACTTTAATAATTTCTTGAGTTATGATTGTGAAATGCAAAGATTAAGGAATGCGGGTTAATTGTTTCGGAATCTGATTGTTGGAGTTGCGAAACGTTAATTTAATTAACTGCAGACAAAGTTCTGATGTGCTTTTTTTTAACAATGAAGAAGTAATTTGTGAATCATTCATAAGTGCGTGCAGAAAAACCATTGGTCCATGACAACGGTGGAAAGGGAGATTTATTGTGAACTATGATATGGTACTATATTTTTGAGCAGAATTGGGATAGGTTAAGGAAGATGTACGAAGGTCAGGTTAGGTTAAGTATGATATGGTTACGTCATGTTGGGTTAGATTAATCTTTTGGTTACACAAGAATAAAATAGTTTTTTGATTAACTATAATTATTCAATAACTGAAATTTACTTAGTAAAAAATCACGGGATAGTCTGAATTCTCGACAAATCAGTTCAAATTTTGAAACTGATTTCTTCACTCCATCCCCTGTCTGTACGCTTGGAATAAACTTTCCCCGGAACTAAGATCCATAACAAGTCCAACAGAATTAAGGTCTAAACTAAAAACTTACCCTTTTAAGCAGTCACACGCTTTAAATAAATAAACCTGTTGAGAAGTAAGAGCTTCATAGATGCACGCACAGATGGCAGTGCATAGAGCTTGCGTGGAAGTCCGCAAGATGGAGCCAGTGGCCAGTAGTCGCCAGGGCCAGTGGAAAGGCTCTCCGAGAAACTTACTGTTTCAGATTCCAATTAGCCAGCTACTTGTTAGGTCGACTATCGAGTCACCTTTATAATACGATTAATCTAAAAAAACCATTTATTTATAAACTCCTTCCAAGACAGTTGGAGACCTGTTTGTACGAACACAACAAAACCATTCCTGAGAGAAAGTCCAATTATATCCAATTTTTCAATTATGTCGTAAATCCTGTATCTAAATTTCGCAAATGAACAATTAGTTAATATTAATTAAGTGTTACCAGGTAAATATGGCACTGTATGTCTCCGTATATAGTTAGTAATAACATAGATCATTATAGAAATGTATTATATATTTGTACAGCGCCCTTGAGGTGATTTTGCCACAAAAACGGCGCTATACAAATCATCCAAATATTATTATTTACACAATCAACACAGTAAAGACAACCGAAATTAATATGATTTTAACTAGTGCAGATCTGAATAATTAGGTATTTCCCCAACATTCCTCTTCTCCATGTTCTTCCCTTCTCAACTACCTTCATCCTCACATGGGCTGCCATGGTCTCATTGGCTCCAGATGGTTGGGAGCAGTTGGGGTTCATAAAATAAACCTGCAAAAAAACAACGTGCTAGTTTGAATTCTGACACGTCTGTTTTAATTTGAAATGTTTTTCTGTTATTATATATATGTACTTTATCGCTTGTTTGAATTTTTGACACAGTCAGTTCCAATTTTGAAATAAATTCGACTTCATAGAAACGGAGTAACAAACACGGAACCAGACAAAATATGATGGGGATACACCTCTTTGTAAAGCGGGTAAAAGCTATTCTGTTACCAAGAATGGACATATGTCAATTCATTGTAAATCTTACTATACTTTATATCTATAACCTTTTTTAACACTTTAAAATTAACTAGGTCTTACAGCGAATCTTGGTCCTTTCCTTTTTTATAAATGTTATTTTCGCACGAGGCTACTTACTATCTGAACATAGCCAGCGGGATTATGGCATATCCAATTGGGGTATTTTATAAATCTGAATGAGGTGGTAAAATAAAGGAAATGAGAAAGTGGTAAGTTGGGAAGTACCTGGCTATTCAGATCTGGCTACAAACCACAGCTAATGCCATTTACATTAACCAAACACAATTATTTTAATACAAAAAACACTGCAAAAATAAATTGTAGTTTAGTATTTAGTTAGTGAAGTTCTTTGTATTTTATTAGTAGTTATTAGTTATTGTAGTTATCTATTAATTTATAAATATACTAGCTGTACCCCAGTTGGTATAGCTGGCCCAGTCTGTCTGTGCAGATGGAGAAACAATAACGCGTTTTGCTTTTACGTCCAACAGATTGCGCTGTTTTTCAAAAAAACTTTTTTTTTACTTGTCACATGTGACATTTTATGTAAAAACACACAATAATTCAAATGTAACGTTGTGTCAAAATTTAAAAGCAATCGGTGGAGAACTTTCAGAGATTTAAGATTTTGAACAAACGAACAATAATATTTTTATTTATATACGAGTAGATTGAAGTTAATGCCCGTTAATATTAGATATGAAATAAATTACTTCTAAATTCAATAGTGCCTACAATAAATATATTTTTTCAATAATATTTTTCCAAATAACAAAAAAAAAATCAATAATAATATTAAATATATATTTTTTTTCTTTATTTTTTCCCAATTTATACATTTGACATTACAGTTTTATAATAATAAGAAAGGGAACCCACTAGGGCGCAGCCCAAAGATATTAGAAGAACGAGATGTGCTATGCGCAGTTCGTACTGAGTGGAATTGTTTTGACGAGTGTCGCCGGTTTTGTTCACCAATACTACTGCACACCTTCGCTTACGCTAAGGCATCGCTAACGTATCCGCACTAATGATAGAACAGATTTCTGTGCGTACACGTCCCGATACCGTTCAAAGTACCCTAATTAGGTAGTACTCCGGCTACGGTCGGGCGGCCAACATAGCATATCTCGTTCTTCTAATATCTTTGGCGCAGCCTGTGCGTGGGTAATATAAGTGAATACATTATATTTTTGTACCAAAAAATAACAGTAAGCATATAAAGAAAAACGGTAGGATTATAATTAAAGTTAGTCTAAAAGATTGTGCAAGAGGTACATAATAAAAATAAATCAAAGTAAAAATAAAGATTGTAATATAATATGTATGAAGTAAAAGAACACAAAATAAAATAATAATAAATATACAGAAACAAATAGAAAAAGAGAAAAAAGTAAAAATTAAATGAATAATGCTTCAAAATTTGCATTGTACAGCAACAACTTTAATTTTTTTTATTTTTTTTTTTATTTAGTATCTATATTATACATTTTTTTACATTTTTATAAGAATATATATATAAAAAATAGATGTTGGTTATATTCATAGTCCTCCTCACTAGGAGATCCTGTGCTGAGGGGGACTAGGTTTTGGATAAGTTATTCAGCGACTTCTATGGTATGACTCCATGTTTTGGGTAAGGGTGTCCAGAAACTTCTACGACGATGTTTTAAATATGCTAGTAAGTTCTTTTTCCGGTAATTCCTTAAGCCAAGATTTAATGTTCTTAATGCTGTTGTTTTTTGTTTTGATTTGTTTGATACTAAGTGGGAGTTTGTTATATACCTTTACTGCTAAAAATTCAGAGCTTCTTTGTCCAAAGGTAGAGTTACACTTTGGTATAGTTAGTATCTCTGTTTGTTTGGCTCTGGTTTTATGAGTATGTGAGGTGTTTTCCTGAGAATTATTTTTGAGGTGTTGTACCAAAATGTTTTTGGCATAGATTTTCTGTATGCTTGGAACGTCAAATTGTTTAAAAATATCTGTTGTTGACGTCCTTATGGGAACCTTTAGTTTTAATTCTTTTTGGTATTGCGCTAGTTTAGTTGTTACTTGAATTTTTTTTGGTAATACATTAAAAGTGCGAGGTCCAATAAAGCTAGTGTGAGTTTGCATTAGTTTGGTATTGGTTTGTGGGGTATAAAATACATGATTTCTTCTAAAGTTGATTTTGGGTTCATATTTTTGAAATTTGTTTTGGTTTTTCAAGACATATTTCAGGCTTTGAAGTAAAAATAGTTTACGGAGATTGAATTGTTGAGATTCCTTGTACAATTGATCAGCCGAAAATGTCCTCTTTTTATTATATATAACCTTGATAATATGATTTTGTACTATTTGTAGTGGTTTTATAAATGTATCTAGTGCGCCACCCCATACAAATATACCGTACATAATTAAGGATTGCACTAGAGAAAAATAAATAATTTTTTATTTGTCAACATTGAGTACTTCCTTAAGTCTATAAAATATGTACGTCAGATATATATCTAGTACTTGTCTCGGCGGTCTTTATCTAAATTTTTTTAACCATGACTGACATTCGTCCAAAATGAACAACAATTAAAATATTCATTTGGCAGAAATTTTTCAATTAAATTGATACGTATCTCAAGTTACGTGAACACTACATAAAAAAAACAATGTTCCTATAGGTGCCTAATATCAAGCCGCCTTCAAAAATCATACCATAGGCCTTAGAGAGGATAGTTTGTGAACGGTCAACATTTTTATGAAGATACGGTAAAAATTACTTTCTATTCATAAACTTTTATTCATAAAAAAAAAACTGGAAAACTTAACATTAAATCTTTATTTTTCTCAATTTTTTTACGTTTCTTCGCCATTTTAAAATAAAAGTTGCTCTCAAAAAGGTGTAACACGATGTATTATTGCATTAAAAAAAATCTTTTTATTGTTTTCCATTTTAACTGATTTCAAAAATCAGTTCTTTTAAACGGTGAATAACACCCGCTTATATTGTACAAAGGTTCCTAATTTTATATATACCAGCTCAGGGTATCGATTCTCCAATCCAGTCCGCTCGCAATCGCCGTCGAAAGTACCTACATTGGTCGAAATTCTTATTCTTGAGTCTTGTAGAAGCTACATAATTACAAACGCTAAACGTCAAAAGTCATTCCACTCGAGCAACGAGTGGGTCGAATCACTCGTTGTTCGAGTGGAATTATTTCGTCGAGAATCGAGGCCTGTACTGTTTGTTAATCACTGTTTTAGAATCGTCTTTATGTATGTTTTCCCTCATTTACTGTCTTTTAAAAAAACTAGTTTGTCTCTTCGAGGTTTTGTTAGTTTAAAAAAAAACTGATTTTAATCGAAAATCTGTATTTTATATGGCCAAGATCACCCTTAAAGATATCTAAAGAAATTTTAAAAAGAGTTTAAAAGATTTTATAAATAAAATTATTTCGGAAAGAACGGCAAACATTTTCCTACCGATAACTTTGCCTGACTTTAAAGTACTTTACGTCTACCAATGTGTGTTACAATTTAATAAAAAAAACGACAGCAACTTGGATGGTGTAACGTCAAAAACCCATATCTCCATGTAGAATAGAATTATAATTAGAAAGATACAATGCTAAGATTGCCTTTTTTACTTTTCTCACGGCGGATTTTATTATCTGCGTTGTTCATAAGAAATAACATGCCTCATAGAGTGTGTTGAAGATTGTGCAACGCTATGGAGCCTGGAGGACTGGAGTATTCTTGCAATATTCCGAGTAACATAACAAAGAAGTCTTATGAACTTTGTGACGTGCAGATTAAATTCGTTGAATTTGTGTGAGTTCAAATATCATTGCGATATATTTTTTCTCTTCTATTCCTATGTGTTTATGATAAATAGGATTTCGTTCGAAAGTCTGTCTGTTATTGATTGTAACCATGGTTCAATGAACTCTGATTTGTTTTTAATTAAAGTGTCATTTTCAAAATTGGAACCGAGTGTGTCAAGAATTCAGACAAGTGAAACCTATAGTATGGTACTTTAAGGCGATGCACTACATCGTGTAATATTTTGAATCGAGCCGCCATCAATAACTCTTCTTACGTAGGTGGCGATAAGGCTTAAATTCCCGCATAACACCATCCAGCTGTTTTGATTTAGGCAAGAAAAAAACATGGCAAAAAGTGCCTTTATTTTTTTCTGTGGATGTTCAGGCATAAATATTTAAATGTTTTCCGATCATTTTATAAATAACTTAATTTTCTATAGTATACAATAAAACCATAACCGAAAATGGGTTCGTAAGTAGGAAATTTTGAACTTTAAAGTAGTTTTCATAGGCCTTATAAATTATTTTTTTCTGGGCTTATAAAAAGACATATTTAAAAAATACTCGATTATTTCAAAGGCCAAGATGTATTTTACTCGCAGTATTTATTTAAAGCATCTGAAACATTTCTAGGCGACCAAATTTTCAAACCAAAAACACATGATTTTGCATTACTACGTATTGTATCGCCTTGATAATTATTGTAATTTTAAAAGTTGGAACTCATGTTTCAATAATTCAGGTATGCGGTAAAGAACCTACAACATAATATTTTTGAATTATTTTCATTGTAGTCATTTTAAGAATTCAGTCTATCTATAAAGTAACTAGGTAATATAATATTTTTTAACCAGAAAATATAATCGTCAATAAGCAAGAGGCCTGAGGAATGTTTCGAAGGGATGTTTGTTATATTAAGTGTTAAGAGGGGTAAATAACACGTGGAAAACAGGGCTGCAGGGAAAGCTGTAAGTTTATTGCATAAAAAAATCTCTTATCATGTTAATGACGTTAAAAAATATGTTGGCAATCCATAATTTGTGCATTCACAATGTTAAATGTTTATTGTCTTCATAATATTTCTCCTACATGGCGATTATTTGCACTTCACATGCAATTAAAGTTTGAATTACAAACATCACGCAAAAAAGTCTCCCCTTTTTACGATTTGATTGACTTATGAAACAATGTTCTTTCTGTGAATTTCCTAGATTCATTATCGAGAGCAAGATCTTTGATTGAAGGGGATCATAAAGGAAAGTGTAGAAGTCTGCGACTGACATTTGATTTTGGTTGCTTTGAACAGATCAACAGTAAATTTACCACATATTATAGCTTTTTGAGGTATTAAATATAAGACCGGAGGTGGCTCTAAGGTCAAGAAGTGGAAAGTCAATCGAAAAAAAAATATTTATGCATATATGCGTAGGGAATATTATAAAAACGCCAATTATGTAATTAATTTGCCGGTACCATAGACTTAAGTATAATACATCAATGGCCAGTATTATCTATTTTAATTATCAATTATTTACACGTGTAACTAATTAAATTGTTTTCTTTTAAAAGTTTTTTTATTTTTTTTATTTATTACTTGTAAATTATTTAACATTATAAATGATAACAATATGCAGACTTATATATATAATTTTTTCGTTATTATTCTACTACTCCATAAGTTGAGCTCAGGAGCTCGTGTTTATGGGAGGAGTATTTACCTTTAGTTCTAATGATTTTTTAAACAATAATCAAAAACTTTTGATTAAATACAAACATAATATTAACATAGGTACACAAATTAGGAAAGTGTGTTTTTAAAGATAATTAAAATAATATATCTTTTTACAGATTAAGTAAGCGTGAGGAAATTAAGGGTACAATATATCAGGTACACAAATTAGAAAAATAGTTTTTTAAAGACAATTAAATTAAAAATTATATATATATTTTACAGATTGAGTAAGTGTAAGAAAATTAGGT
Source organism: Hesperophylax magnus (assembly GCA_026573805.1). Taxonomy (NCBI): domain Eukaryota; kingdom Metazoa; phylum Arthropoda; class Insecta; order Trichoptera; family Limnephilidae; genus Hesperophylax; species Hesperophylax magnus. Next base: position 4,065,368 of record JAIUSX010000018.1, read on the forward strand.
TAGTTAATTTTAATTAATTACAATATATCATTATCCAATTTTAGGGACTTAATTAACTTTTTGAATTGTTCATAATTCACAGTTTCGGTTACACTAATTTTATTTTTGGACAATAATATATTATACTATCTCACACCTAAATACGAATAGTGGTGCTGAGCCGTGGTCGTTCTAAGCATAGGAATGGCTATTAAGCCATTAGTTTTATATCTATTGCTTATGCTATCTGAGGGGTGAATTTTAAAAATAAAATATTCTTTATAAATTTGATAAAGGCGATTCTCTTATACAATTCTGTGATAGATGGTACATTAAATTCCCGAAATATCTCTAAAGTAGGTGAGTCATATGGTTTCCTAAGGATGATTTTTATAATTATTCTTTGAATTGTAATTATGGGCTGTAAAGAAGCCTTAAAAGCCCCTCCCCACCCAATAATCCCGTACTGCAATATGGACTGAATTAATGCATAATAGACAAATTTGATAGTTTTCTTATTTAAAATATTTCGTATATTATAGAAAATATGGATAACTTTTTTTATTCTTTCAACAGTGAGATTAATATGGTCTTTCCATTTAACATTTTTATCTATTAAGATACCAAGATATGCCAAGATTTGAGTTAGTGATTTAAAAACTTGCCTATTAAAAGTTTTTAAATCACTAACTCAAATCTAGGTGCATTGTTTATCAGTAGAATTAAAAAGTAAACAATGAGAGCAAAAGTACCTATACGTTCATTTTATTGCACCCGCAAATCCACTTTCAAAAATTATTTAACTTTTCATTTTAAAATATCGTTTTGAACCTGTTTATTTTACTCGCTTGTAACATGAACTAATTGTCACTTAATTTGAACACGTATGTCATGATTCAAAGAATTGTTTTCAATTTCTTTCAATACGATATCATTGATACAATTAAATTTAAAAACATTTTTTCAATCAAATAGTACAACAAATATCTAGTATGTGCTACTTTATTTATTTGTATTTTAAATTCTTATAAAATACAGACCATTAACATTACAAAGAAATCGATTTTCATGATTTAAATTAAACTTTAGTAATTACTTGTGAGTAATCATTTTAAAGTAGATTTTTCTTTTCGCTTTTTAAATATAATTAAATTATTAAATAAGCATTTTTTGATAGGAGTAAATTCATATTACAAACGACCGATTTACGTTGGAACACAAATTTGTGTGCTAAAATTTATGTTTTATTTTATATTTCACTATCAAAAATGGTAGGTTGAGCAATATATATATATTAATAATTAAAATGAACTCACAACAAAATACCAAAGTTATACATGAAAATTAACATTTTTTAATTATATATTTTGAAATACCTATCAAAAAAAATACTTATTCGTACTATATATTTAATATACTTTTTGATTAAAAAAATTAATATTATTTTTGGTCAAGTATTTTGGGCTCAAATCTAATTTTAAGTTTTGCATATTTTTTGCATTCGCATTCCTCTTAACTGTGTTCGGTGACCTGATCAGAATGACCAGGTACTTTCCAACTTTCTTATTTTTGCCTCCTTTACCTTCCTACTACCTTAAACCTTACAATGTATCCTAATAATTGCGGATGCCATAGTCACACTGGCTCCAGACGGTTAGGAGCAGTATGAGGCTTTACGCATTATTCACATTTAAAAAAACGCCAGACTCAATTGCTCAATTACGGGCTTTGTAAGAATTCGTTATTACTTATGTCTTGTGCTGATTGAATAAACTGGATACCACGTTGTCTTCTCCTTGTATGGGCATACAGTCACCATAACAAAGCACCATCTATTGTCTGAATGGGAAAGCATTCTAATATATTTCTTTTAAGTATTATGAAGAATTAAGAAGACATTTGAATGAATTAAGCTGAAATATTTTCGCTTGTCAAACAAATTAGTCTCATCAGTAATCAGTCAAGCAAATGATGAAATATATATATGGAGAACTCGTTTCTGACGGTAATGATGACTTCATTCATTTTTTGGAGGATTGTGATTATCGCCAATTTAAATGAGTTGTTGGCTAAATGATTCTGGGGTTCTCCAATCCGCAGAATCCAAGGTTGCGTGATTACTCTTGGTGTGCAAAAATGAGAATTCGGATATCTTCAATTTGGTTTTTACTTTAACAAAACTCACGTTACAATAATTTTATGAACAAAACAGATCGCGTACGTTAGATGAAATTTAGGGCTAAACCGGCGGCTAGACCACTGGAGATAGAATGAATTATTTGCCGCTCGAGGTATCGCGCGCAGGTTCACAGTGATACCAGCTTCACAAGAATGTGGGTAAAAGTAATGCTGTCATTATTTTCGGGAGATGTATACTCCCTATAATTCACCGTACAATTTGAACTCCCTCGCCCTTTTAGGTGATCATACAAGTAAAGAATATTTTTTTTTATAATTTAAAAAACATGGTTAGTTGAAGTGTTTTTTGAACATCTCAGTAGGAGAACATGTGCTGAGGTGTTCGCATGTTTTAGGAAAAGTGTTATTATGCCGTCATGTTTAAAAACACAGTATCGTCTTGAGATTCTCAATGAGGCTCAATGTTGTACATATAAGGTTAGAGGACGTTACATTATAATATAACAGAAATACAATTTAGTGAAACGAAAAGGATACCACAAAATTATGTGGGTACTTCGCTTAATAATCGTTCAACAATGAACCTACGAACAAAATAAATTAGAAATACTATGTAGGTATAATACATATCTTCTTTCTCGTACATTCCACAGTAATATTGATATTACTGTTTCAAAGTTTTAAAGATGAAAACAATTATCATGACAGTCATCAATGCGACATCCTCCAAAGTTAAGCAATCTCCTCATAATAGTGTATTCTTGTCACAGTAACTGAGAGTATTGATACCTGTGAGGTGAATGAATCCCACAGACAAAAGATTAAATATAATATGTATACTTTTGAGAAATTGTATGAATAACTAGGCAGCAACCCAGTATTTCTCAATCATTCAAACATATTAATATTTTGTAACTGTTTTACATATTTCAAAAGCCTTTTCGTGACTAACTTTGGTCAGTTTTCAATGTTTTGTATCAGCTGTCCAAAATCACAAGCTTTTTTTTTAGATTATTTTTGATTTAATGTTTTACCGGCGCAGAACCGTGAAATATTTTATTTATTTATTTTATTTCTATACGTATGTACATTACAGTGTCTACAAAATTATTTACATTTTGTATGTAATATATTTAAGACTGTTGTTAATATGGTGTTTGTTTTATGCTAGGTGTAAGGTAGGTTTAAGTAGGTGACACTGTGGTGGGTAATGTTATATGTTTCGTGAACACCTCACTAGGATAGCCTGTGCTTTTTTTATTTTTTATATTAACTCCACACAGGAGGCCCTGAAGAAAATAATTTCCTTCAGGGCCTATGTCATCTTTGGGGATGCTGTGTGGAGGGTCTTTTTGTGGAGAGGAAGGAGTAAACATGGGTCTTGAAGAGTCCCATGTTGTAGGAGGGAGGAAACACAGAGGCCGGCAGTTCGTTCCACAGCCGAGCTGTTGAACTTAAGAACGAATCGTAGAAGCGACCCGTTCTCATGTGACAAATGTCAACTGTGTACAAATGTTGGGCGCGCGTTTGGCGTGTATCCCGACTACGCACCGGTGCCGAAGGGATCAATGACGCTAGTTCCTCAGAGCATCTTCCATTGTAATACCGATAGAACAAGGACAGCATACCTACCTGACGCCTGTGCTCTAAAGATTGCAGTCCGTTTGTTAAGATTGGGGAATCTATCAAACGGACCGCCCGTTTTTGCACAGAGTCAAGGGTTGAATGTGTTTACGTAGTTACGATTAAGTGGTACAAGAATTTATGTGTATTGGTTTAATTTTCTTATTTAAATGTATATTGGTTTTTTTAAATGGTTATTGTACATTGATGTTTTTTATATATACATACACACATACACACATACACTTTCATCCTTAAACACATACACATACTCTCATATACACCCACACACACACACAATGTACAATGTATATACAATGTACGCGTGTGGATGTTATAATTGTAGAATTCGTGGAGCTGAAAGTTCGGAATAAGAACAATAATTATTATTGCTGAAAAAAACTTTAGTTAAATACTATAAAAAAAAGACGCTATTGGCGTCTGTCTGTTTGTGCGCTTAGTTCTTCATTATCAGATTTTGATAATGAAGATAGAATGATTTTGATAGGGTTTTCACTATCATTTAGGAAATTTCTTTCGGAAGGTTTATATATATAAATATAAAACATGCATATTATATTAATCAAGTCGTAAAAAAATATTTTCGAGCGCTTACATTTCTAACGCTGTCTAAAATTGTAAATCATTAAAAGGACTACAGAAAAGTCCAGGATGTTATATAAAATAGGAGAATAACTTTCCGAGTGATAAAAATGGGCAAAGACTTTTGTTTATTTGACCTTAAAAAAAAATTGCCTGCGGCGCTCTATTCTATCCCAAGTTTGTGATTTATATCCTTAATGGCATATGGGTTTAGGATGGAACTACAGTTTCGCCAACAACCAAGCAACTTTATAAAGTTCCGTTGCTGATAATTTTTTGGATCAACTATTATAAATATGTAAATTTCTCATTAAAAACAACTATACTTTTTCATTTACTATAAAATTATGACAAGACACTTAGAACGGGTTGTTTCACTGAAATTCAAATGTAACATTGTCATCAAATTGTGTTCAGCAGGAAAGGACAACAACTGTCATATTGTTAAGATATAATGGAGTTATGCATGTTAGTGCGATCATCTACAGACAAGTTCCTACTAAAAAACTCAACACATAAATACGCTACAAGGCTCACAGAAAACTTACTAATACCAAAAGCAAACAAAAAAATATTCCAAAAAGGACCATACTACATGGCCATTAAAGTATATAACAACCTTCCACATAACATTAAATAAATACAAGATACACACAAATTCAAATCGTTACTAAACACTTTCCTTGTTAATAAATGTCACTACACGTTGAGTGAATACCTCACGTAAATGAAACGCCTATTTTTATTAGTATATATATATATATATTTTTTTTTTTTTCATTGGCATATTGTTATTTTATCTGTATAAATATTGTAATTATTATAATAAAACAAATAATATTATATAAACATTGTAATTAAATAAATGTGGTTAGCTGGAAGAAATGGGGTCTACCCATAAGCTACACCTTTTGTTATTTTTATTTTACAATAAATAATTTTTGATTTGATTTGATTTGATTTTAAGCTAGACAGTTTATTACAATTTGATAGAAAACTTAAACGCACATAATATCAACGTATCAACTGTAACAAAAAAAATAAAATGGCACTGAATGTAAATTTGATGACTTTGTCACACGTGAATTTCCGCAAACAACTGGGCCTTAATCATTTTTGAATTTTTCAACCGTTGAAGGGGGCAAAGCACCAATAAGTTTGAGAAACACTGTAGTAGGAATAGGTACCTAGTCGGTTGGTTGGTTGGCACTGGGTGTGCGTGAGAGAGGTATTATTTGTATGGAAAATGAAAGTGAGCCATTGTCCCGTGTGTTATGATGCCGTTACGAAAGCGGTGAAGCTATGCGAGGTGAGAAAAAATACATAATTCACTTTTCGTCAGGGATTTGATCTTTTGAATGGTAACTAAGAATATTGAGCATTCAAGAAATAGCGCAGAGTAATTTTATATTTTTTATTAAACTGAATTGAAAAACTTCTCGCAATTTATAATGTAGGTAGGTTCTATACAATATACCCAGTACCTTATAATGCAGGTAGTTACTATACAATATACCCTGTACCATATAATGTGGGTAGGTACTGCACAATATACCCAGTCCCATATAATGTAGATAGGAACTATACAATATACCCAGTACCATATAATGTAGGTAGGTACTATACAATACATCCATTATCATAATATGGAGATAGGTACTATACAATTTATCCAGTATCATATAATGATGGTAGGTACTATACAATACCCAGTACCATATAATGTTGGTAGGTACTATACAATGTTCCCAGTACCTTATAATGCAGGTAGGTACTATACAATATACACAGTGCCATATAATGTAGGTAGGTACTATACAGTATACCCAGTACCATATAATGTAAGTAGGTACTATACAATATACCCAGTACTATATAATGTAGATAGGTACTATATAGTATACCTAGTACTGTATAATGTATATAATGTAGGTAGGTACTATACAATATACCCAGTACCATATAATGTAGGTAGATACTATATAATATAACCAATACAATATAATGTAGGTACGTATTATACAATATACCCAGTACCTTGTAATGTAGGTAGGTACTATACAATATACCCAGTGCCATAGAATAAAGAAAAACACATGAAATGGTATGTTGACATGTTTCGTGACTGGCCAATCGGAGATTAAATCTCCAATACATAACGAAAATGTTTACGAAACTCAAATGGGATGAAGATTTACAATGTAAGGCGTGTCTAAGTGAGACAGAGCGCTGGGAGAGTGGGCTAAAACATTTGTTGCCATTCAAATCCTTATGGAAGATATTTCTAGTTTTCTTCTTTATGTCTAGTACTTGCAGTTATTACTAGTTCGATCGATCTTAAAACAATAACTCGTTCGTATAAATAACTCAGTGCCTAAATCATCTTTGGGGAAGCTGTGAGGAGGGTCTGAAAAGGTAAAAGGGCATGAGTGGTGGGTAGAAATTTGGGAGACATATGATTCCATCCCTCCCACTGCGGTGCAAGGCGATGGATCGAGATGTTTACTGGATTGATCAAAGGGTCTCCCTCAAGTGGGCCTCTCTCGATTAGGTTAGCCGCGCGGTTGGCCAAGACTTGGTCAAATCTCACCCCATGAAACCAGGAACCCCTGCTAAATCGCCAAATGTAGAGAAAACTACATGTTGATTATCCTGGGCGGCAGAATATATCAGATAATACATAACCATTTTTAATATTCAATGCACAATTATTTATACACGAACTGCAGACACCCTTTGGTCAAGTCATTGAACAATGTATGCCCCAGCAATACATAACATCTTTGATCGTGTTGTCTTATCTTGTGGGAGGGAAAAAACACAAAAGCCGTTGATTCATTCCCCACCGAGTCGTAAAAGCGACCTGTTCTCGTCCTTTCTCCAAGACATCAAAATTTAGACTTATGACAAAATTTAGACATGTACTTTAGTGTAGTTGCGGGAGTGTGATTTGTTCATAGCTATCATGTTTTTATGTCTGCGTCCATTTCTATAATAATAAGTCAGCAAATTATATCATCGTTTTATAAATATTTTACTTGATTGAATCGTAATTCGTAATACTGAATGGTGCATAAAAAAATAAACAATTTAAGTGAAAAGAGATTCAATCTTTATTGTTCATGAAATTACGATAAATATGGTCCCACCACATTGACTTATCTCGGATTACGGATTAAAATCTTTTCTTGGAAGGCTTGTCTCATTGAATACGTTTTTTTTTATTTGTATTCAGTTTTTACTTACGTAATAAATACTAGCGATATTTTAAAAAGTTGGGTATAATAATAATCATAATATTAATTTGGCATTCTCAGACTATAAAAATATTACCATTTGTTATTTCGGCTACTGGCATTATACCTAGCTCTCTCATTCAAAATTTAGGCGTATTAGATCTGTCAAAGAATTAATACATACAAATGCAAAAATTAGTCATTTTAAATACATGTAGGATAACGAGAGATTTTTTAAATATTTATATTGAGGGATCAGTAGGATTTATAGGTCCAATTAGAAGTTTTACCGAGCCGAACCCTCTGATATGAAAATATCTGGAGTCGATGAAGTATTTTCCCATTTGATTTCTGGTGATTTGACGTGTTGTTCTTGAATTATTTTGTATTTATTATATTTATATAATGCACTTGCATAATGTGGATTGACTAGATGATCATTTGTGGAGAAGTGTGTGGAAGGGTTTAGTTTTTACTGTGGGGAAGATTTAACCCATACATAAAGTCAAAAATAAATATTGAACGATCAAAAGTTCTAATTTCGGCTGTGGGCTGTTTGAAAATGATTGTAACTCCGGTTCAATAAACTCGGATTTGTTTCAAAATGTTTCAATTTTTAAATTGGAACTGATTTGTCAAGAATTCCAACAAGCGATATCTACCTGTAATGTAATATTTCTTAACCAGAAAAGTATTTTAATTGTAGATATATTTGAAATGTGTTTTTCTTTTGTTTAAATTTTAAAGCGTAAATTTTAACAAGTAAATTCAGATATCGGGATTTTTCAAGGGTCTGCGCTTTTTCCATTTTCAAAAACGCGTAATTTATAAATGTATCAGGATTTGAATCCGTGACCTCAGGATCAGAGCCGAGCGTAACCACACATCATCATATATCTATTCTTGTATAATAATTTGATATAAATAGGTCAGTCGAATAATTATAGATCAATAGATCATTAAACAATGACCATCATTATGTATTTGGTTGGAAGTGCCAAGAGTTAGACGATCATGCAAGAAATGACGCAACGTCTGGGTACGTATACCTAGATGAAGCAAATTTGCATTGTTTATGTAAAATCGTGACCCTTCGTGCTGTGAACTACTATTGCACATTGATGGGCCGAAGATGGATGGACGCGAAAACGTAGGGGAAGGTGTTGTACCTAGAATACGTTATTGCTTGAAACATATTAAAAATTCCCGCATTCGAAGAATTAATACTGCGTTGGTACTTTGGTTTGGTCAATACTATTATATAGGAATACTCTCCTATTTGTTAGGACCATATTCCTATCCTGACTTCAGCCTCACAACATACCCTATTAGGAAATACCATAGCCTCACTGGCTCCAGATGGTTCGGAGCAGTATTCACATAAAAAAGTCATATTTGGTCATGTTTACCTCATAAGAAAAGAGAAACTCTTGTACCTGATAAGGGAGCCACGATTCTTACATAAAGATAACATGTTTTAGTGTACAATCATTAAAATCTGATAATCTAATAATGATATTAAAATCATATCTAATAGAACAGTATTCCTATGTAATAGTGTCCTATTAGATAGGAATACTGTCCTTTTTGTTAGGACAGTATTCCTCTCTAATAGGACAGTATGACACTATTAGATAGGAATAATGTCCTATTCGTTAGTTGAAAAGTCACATAGTTTTTAACCCCTCGAGATAATTTGTTCGCTTTTGGAAACAGCTCATATGGTCTCACAGAAATCGTCGTGTCTCCCTTACTGTCATAGTAAAAAGTATGTTTTAAGCGGTTTTCAGAAAAAGAAAACTTCACGTTTTATATTCAAATCTAGAAGTTAACCACAGAAAAATCAAAAAGATAGATTAATTTTGTAATATATGTGTCTAATAAAATGTGTGTGTTTTTTTTCGTTTCTTTTTATTTGTCACATAATTTTAGTTTTAAAAAACGGAAGATGTGCCATTTTTTCAAAAAAATCATGTTTGCATTCAAAATCTCGAACGTTATATGTTTATTTCTAATCGCCGTTCAAAACAGTTTTCGAATACTTTCAGAAATTATCCATTTATTTGGCTGCGGTTTTTATAGTTTGTCAAGAAAAATGTAGTATTTTTCATCCTCGTAGGATACATTTAAAATCACATGTAAATAAATATCTGTTTGATTGGAATAACTTATATTACTGTAAATATGTATATTTAGAAACGCGTTCCTGGGTACTATATTTCTACGCTAGGTACATTGATTTAAAAAAGAATAATTATGTTTTCCTTTAGTATACAAATTATGATGTGTTTGTGTTAATACGAAGGATAATTCTCGGGTCAATACATTTTATTATAAATAAATAAGAACTTTTTTTATTTAATTGTTAATTGGTATTATTTGTTTATAATTTAAAATGTATATATTTTTAAATATAATTATTTTTACAAGGCAAGGTTTTTATGCAAAGCACAAAAGATAACAAATTATGTAAAGCAATAATTATCTGCCTGAAGCACCGGGGAAATTTATTTTTAATCGGAAGATTTTTCAATTTATGTGGGTGTTGCAGGCTTTTGTAATAATTCGTTATCTTGTGATTTGCATTAAAACCTTGTCTTGTAAACAAAAGTTTATCTTAAAAAAATATAATAAGATTAGACAAGTACTGAAAAATGTCTTTCCTAAAAAAAAATGTTTTTTTTTTAAGGTGAAAAAAAATCTAATAAGCAATATTTTTTTAATAAAATACTGGAATTATTGATTTATTTGGCGGTTTAAAATAAGCCGACGTGGCTTCGAGTACGATTCCCATCGGCGCCATTTATTTTTGACGGAAGATTTTTTCAATTTATATACAAAATATTATTTATTTATTTATTTATTTGAGGAACATAAACAGTCTTAGCAATACAATATGCATAAGAGGATAACAAAAAAAAAACAGACCAATTATTAATGTTCACAGATAGATATTCAGAAACATAAAACTAACCTGTAAACTAGAATATTTAATAAAAATAGAAAAAAAGAACAGAATAAAGCAGCAAATAAGAAAAATAATAATACGAATGTAAATTCAACAAACGATAAACCTATAATATGCCTACAATAAAAAGCAATAAAATAAATGTGATTATAACTATACTTAAATAGACTTGGGTTGGAACGGGAAAGGGGAGGAGAGGGATAAGGAAAAGTTGCCACGCAAGTAATATTAAAATATTAGGTACAATCAATTTAACAGTCGTGAATATGAGTTAGAATGTGATACAAAGAAATTCTGTAGTCATAGTAACTAGCAGTGAATATGTCAGCACGAGTGTCTATATTTGCAAATTTATTATTATAGTAGTTACTTACATGTCTTTTGCATAAATTCATTTTGATTGGAATTGGTATTGCATCTATCTATGTAGAAAAGGGTATTTTGTCTGCTATATCGAATTGACGCATGGACATTTATTTTGTTCAGCAACTCCTTATATAGCATATATATTGCACACCCCTAAAACAAATCACTATAATACAAATTATTGTTTATAATATTAAAAACAAAAAATATGCTCATATATTTTAATTCTTTTTGTACCGGTTTGTCTTATTTTAACGGTATCTTTCCAAAAAAATATATTACGTGTTTCAAGATACATGTTGTGTTTCAAAAAATGACGTATTTCCAAGCAGGTTCATACTAGACTGTTATAATATGTTCAAAATACCATGTCTTTAGGTACTTGTCTCTAACGGTGTACACTTGTCTATGATATGAAATAAAACCTCTCCCGTTTGGCCAGCCTAGCCAAGAATTTTGTTTTGTTCAAAACCTAATTAATGTCATATAATTAACATAGACTATGGTATACCTTGAAACAGTTAGCCGATTATTACGATTTTATTTGAATGCATTTAACGCCTTTAGTAGCAGAAATATATAGTTTTCCGAGTCAGGTATGATTTGAGATTTTCACGGTCAATCTCCTAAAGGATATCTGAACACTTCAGAGCATGTAAACTCGGCCACTTTGTCAAGCATTTCAATTCACAATTGTCGAGCATTTAATTGATACCGGACATTACTTTGGATTTGTTCCTGAAGTCCTCGGGAGACCCAAAACATATAGAGCACGTCTGATTACGGAGGCAATGGAAATTCATAAAAATCCCTTAAATATTAATAGAGACATTGGAGCTAGCTTCAGTAGTTCTTGGTATCCGGTAATTGATGGCTACACCAGAACTAAATGCAGAAAACCACTTTGAAATTATATGTTAATATCAGCTCTTAAAGGGTTGGAGCTGGCCACACGGTATCGTATCTTCATACATAAGCACACACCACCACGACCTTAGATAACACATCTGCCCTGATGATGGACACTGTAATGCTGTCCGAAACGTTAGCTAAAGAAGGAGGTAGCGCAACACGGCATAATACCCCAAAAACAAATCACTTTAAATCTTTACCTACAATAAACACAATAAGTAACTGCAGAGCTAAATTTTAAAATTGTATTCATAGCACAACACCTTCCTCTATCGTAATTGTATGAACTAGTAACCGCCTTGGGCGAGTAGAGAAGGATGAATAGATTACCGGACCGTTGTTTATGACGTATTGCGGTCATGTGAAAAAAAAATGATGCTCCATATTGGTAAATCGTGTGAAATAAGAAATTTTTGCGTGGAATGGCATTATGTGCCGTAAAAGTGTTTTATTTCCGTTTAAAATTGTACCAAAGTTTGCAATACCCAATCCGCAATAAAGGTGATAAATCTTAACTTAGACTGATTTTATCGAGTGGATACGTTTTTAAATTTGTACGTGAAATTTAGGGTTTTAAACTCTCGAGTTAATTTTAATTTTATGTTAGGCAGCTTTGCAATATCAATTTAGCTGTAAAAATAAACACCACACGTCATTTTTTCAATATTTTAATACGATGTGTGAATATTTCTGCCTTTCCGTGAGCTATTTTTCGTTTTATGTTTTTTTGCCATAGGCTTTTTTTATTATTTTTATATCTTGTCGCAGAGAGGTAATTCATCATTGGTTCCATTTTTTGGAACATCACACGTCTTGTGAACGTTCCAAAAACTGTAAAATATAATTTGTTAATTACCAGAAAATTATTGCTTTTTATGAAAATCTGCAGTTTTATTTCGTTGTGAGAGTTAGTTTTCGTAAAACCACCCCATTCTTTCCACCCCTTTCTCTTTTCTCACCCCTTTGAAGCAGAATTTTTATATTTCTTGATGAAATTTTGCACACTTGACGTTCAAAACTAAAGGAAATTTGCTATCTACATGTGATTTCGAAAAATCGCGTAACGCGTGAGCAACACCAGGAACTTCAGCTGTAAATAAATAAATAAGATTATCCAAAAATACTTTAGTCTATGTTTTTAAATCACGGGCAAAGCCGGATATTAAATCTAGAAAATACTATCTTTCACTCCGAAACACAGATTACGTAGATTTTGAATGACGTTCGAAGAGAGATCTTTAGACCTCTCCAGATAGACTCTCTCGACCTAACGCCTTGCGCCTAAGTAAGATGGATAGATTCATAAGTTACTCCTGGACACACCGACCCCCAGATTCCTATCCACTCCTCATACTTTTTTCCGTTTGCCAGAACTTCATCTCCTTCTTTTACCTCCCACAACAGCATCCCCAAAGATGACGTAGGCCTCAATTGTAATTGTTTTATTTTCTTGGATGGAGTTAATGTTTAAAAAAATGATAAAGACCTTTCGCAAAAGCAATATTGTACATTACTTTGATGTGGAACGAATTTAATTTTAAAAATTACCTAAATTTCGTTTTACAAATACACATTTTTTTGCAGTTCAGTTATGCAGTTTTGACCTTCGACCTCTTGACTTGCTGTGCAATGGAGCTCATTATTTCAACAATCAACCCATTAAATTATACACCGAATCATTAGGGATACCCTTGAAGAGTGAAAGCAAAAAACAATTATTTAAATTTTGCAAAATTTTCCTTTAGATTAAATTTAATAAATCCGTATAAATGCACTTTGAAGTTTTCACTTTCATCCAACCGTCCACTGAATTGATAAACTGACAGAAGTGTGTTTTATGGGCGTGTCCGAGTGTCACAACAAAATCCTATTCCCAATCAAAACTCAAAACAATATTAAATCTCAAATAAGAAGCTGGATTCAAAATATAGGGAGATCAAAAATAGAAAAAAAACTGACACCAAATACAGACTGAAACCAAAACACTCAAATGAACAATAAAATAATTTGTAATAATTTATAATTATTTTAGAAAAACACTACTTAATATATTTATAATTACTTTATACAAAATATCCATACTACTAAATTTTAATATGTAAATGAAATCCTCAGCATGGGAGATCCCAGTGAGGATAGCATTATCTCTATTTGTAACAAAATAAAAAAACACACACTTTTTTTAGTATCATTTCTGCTTTTTATGTGATTAGATACCCCAAAATCCGGTAAATCGTAACACACTTGTGTTTTACTGAAAGTTTATTAGGAAACCTATCAATTCATTCGTTAGAGCTCTGAAATCCCGATTTTAACCGTATTACGAATATTTTGAAGATATTTTTGATAAATTAGCACGATTTTATATCAGTAAGTTTTCTGCGTGCATAAACCATGAATATTTCATGAATTATTGATAATTTTCATAAGCCTGTCTGGGACCTAGGAGTCAAAATGTCTGTGAATGTAAATTGGCAACATCATATTTCTTTCCAATCGTCACAGATTACACTTCTAGGTATTACCCATTCATTGGCTTGAACGCAATAATCTATCCATCAAAACTAAATATCACTTTATCCTTCCTTCGGGCATCTTTCAATAGAGAAGTAATAAATAATGTAATTCTGTACAACAAAACACCGTGTACGGTATACACCGCGCCTGGTTAGCTAGGTGTATAACTTGATGCATAGATAACGACCGTTAGCCGCGAACTGAGATAACGCCCGGAGCACGTAACGATTGCATAACGGTCCGTTACCGTATTAGAATCATCATTGTTCACTCTCACGTATTCAAGACTTCTAAATCTTTAAATAAAGATTTTTTCGATTCATCGAATGTATTTATCTTTGGAAGTTTGTACCTGCCTATCCATCAATTTAATATTACAAACATGATTATTATGCATTAGTAAAATTAAGATCTTGTTCAATGTTTGTAGCTCTTAAGGCTCCGTAGTAAACATTCTAAAGAAGAAGAAGATACGTTGATAGAAAGATATGTAAATACGAATGTTTTTGAGCTTATTTTTGACCTTTAATTGAGCGAGCAGGAATAAATTAGCCCAGCTGCTCTGCCCCTTCTTAGGACTCTCGGCTTTAAATATATTTAAATGTTAACTACACATTCACCACATGTATGGCTACTGCTGGAACTAGAATTATTTGAAAATTTTGGTTTTAGGTACTTTGTTATTTTTACATAAAAAAATATAATTCTAGTTTGGACAGAAACCTACTGAACTCAAACCTTTTTAGTTTTTGTATTTTAGATAAATCTGCTCCGAAGATCTATGAAGCTGATATCGCTTTTTCCAGGGGCTATGCGGATGATACTACTAGGGAGCGTATTTCCTATTCCGTGTTCAATAGGAGGCAGTTTATAAAGAGAATTAGAGTAACAAACCCATGCGTGTTTTGAGGCAGTACACGAAACACGAAAAAGGAATTACGATTAATACTTTTATGGGAACCATACAAAAAAAACGGATTTTCGGCCGTCTTAAGTGAGATGATCCAATAAGTTGAAGTTGAAGTACCTATGATAAAGTTGAAAACGAAGTAATTTGATATGGTCGATTTAACTTACTGATCAGAGCAATGCCCCGGCAAGGCAGATGTCCTGGGTTCAATTCCCAGAAGCGACCAAATCATTTCCTGTCTTCTGACCACACGTGCAATTGCAGTCCAGGTGTTAATCACACAAAAAATAGCATATTGAGCGGTTAGTGGCCGAGTTGACATCGCGTCAGGCGTTATGAGCCTCTGCTGGCTAAGTTCTTCTTCATGAAACAAGCAACATTTTCCGCTCTCCGTGGTGGTAGTAGGAGATTTTAAAATTGTTGTTATGGAGGTTAAAAAAAAACTTTTTCAAGTGAAAATATTGTTGATAATTTAATGAGAAAACCATTCCATTCCATTATCTTCATCCTACCCATTAGACTCTTAGTTACTCGGTAGCCTTAAAAAAGTGCAACTTTATAATAATTTAAAAAAAAATACATTGGTTCAATTCCTAATTGTGACCGGTATCTTTTTATTTTTCTGTTTCTTGTTCTTTTTCATGTTTCATTTAAATTTATTGGTATTATTTATTTTTCAGTCATATATTACATTGATGGGTATAACCTTCAAAATAAGTTAAAGATAAAATGTTGTTTTTGAATATTCATTTAGACTTTAAAAAAGTCAATAGGTATCCCATATAAATAAAAATCGGAAATGTTTATCCGAGACACTATTTAGGTTTCAAACCAATTTCATTGGAAACTTTGTTTCTATCTAAAAAGGTAGATGCCAAAAATATGTGAAAAATTAGTTGCAAGATGATATTGTTAATTCCTGGTTGCGAACGTACTCTTTTTAGTTGAATGTGTTCTGTATCATGTTCTGTTGAGATTTATTAGTTATATCCTCTTGTTAAAAAATGTACAACGTTTGATCGGCGCATCTCGAGATGAATCTTGCTCTAAATAATGCTGTATCATCTCCAGAGGGCTTTCACTTTTCACATCAGCCATGCAGAATGTAGGTTAACCAACTGGCGGCTGGTTAAACTCGTTGTTGTTGAATTATTGTTGTGGTAGGCCTGGAGTTGTGGTATATATGTTATATTTTTTTTTTTTTTTTTTTTTTTTATAGTGAATACCTCACAAGAGTCCCAACTGCTCCCGTCTGGAGCCAGTGAGACTATGGCATCCCCAATTGGGGGATGTTGTGAGGCTGAAGGTAAGTGGGGAAGGGAAAGAGGAAGGTGGGGAAGTACCTGGCTATTCAGATCTAGTCACTAAACACGGCTAAAGCCATTTGGAGCAACGTTTCAATTCTGAATGGTGGTCTTACACCAGGGCGATACTGGTAGTATCTTCCACTCTGGAACGTGCCGCAAATATGCTATATATTATTTTAATTAATTAATTATGAAATAACACAAATTAATCAAATAAAATTTATTTGCGCACGCTGGGTTCGAACCCGCGACCTTCGGAATGGCAGTCCAATGCGTTACCACTGGACTATGCCGGCCGTCAAATATATGTTAATATTTTCATGCACACCGCTAAGGAACTATTAATTAATTAAAATAAATCTTGTTTTACTGATATGTTTTGAAACGTATGCGAAGACAGATAATGGAAGTAATCTATTAAGTTGTTCTTAAATCAAGCTTAACTTTTCCTCAATCCAGTGAAATTGTTTCTCGAACAGGTAATCAATTCCATCGGCCTGTCTGGGACCTAGGAGTCGAAACGTCTTGACGTTATCCGTTTTCGTTCAAATGGCTATCTAAGTATCGATTTTTTGTTTTTTGTATGTAGGTTACTATTTTTTTTGTTGGATTGGTCGAATATTCAATTCTATTGAATTATTTGTAAATAGCCCTTTAATATAATTAAGTTTTAACTCGACCGTTTTGCATTTCGTCGAACTGTAAATTTGCTTGTACGTTTCGTTTCCGGTTCAAGATGGTGGCCGAAGAAATTGTCGTGTTTTTTTAAACTTTTTATTAGTGTTTTTCAATTTTATGGTACCTACCTATAATGAAAACAAATTACACAATATAAATGATTTATATTTATTTACCTACTTACAAATCGTATGGTTTCAGAGGAAATTTTGTTTCTGATGTATTAAATAAGAGAATATTAGAAACATACTTTTTCATACAGAATTACTAGTTAATATCTACTGCAGTACTGCCCTGAAGTAGGCACGGCAGTTTTCATACAGAACTACTAGTTAATATCTAATGCAATACTGCCCTGAAGAAGGCACGGCAGTTTTCAAAACCAGTTTTCAACTTAACTGAAATGGTGTACACGCTTATATATTTTTTATTACCAAACTAATTCATTAATCAACCGACTCATTTGGCAAGCTATCACTCCAAGGTCAGCCCGTATTTTAATCTGAACTATTGGCAATACCTAGGTAAGCTTATAACTACAAGTCAAACGCAGGTAAAACGATTTTGGCTTTGAAAACCGGACACAAATGCGGATATAAAGGTTAACAAAGGACATTCAATTCTATAAACTGTAACACATGTTTTGTAATTAATTAACCTGTGCTAAAACTACCTTTATAAATTAAATCAATATTTTATTTATTTATTTTAAAAAACATTCGCAGGTTGCGAATATGTAGATTCATTCTACCATCATCTTTATGAGTAGAAAAAAATGCTTTTGCAATGATCGAGAAATTAGCTAGCAGGACCAATTTTTTTTAGGTACTCGACTACTAACAGGAGTACTTTATTGTAGTATGACGATTTTTTAAAAATCAGTTCCAGCTGTTTCCAACTGTCTAGAGCCAGTGAGACTACGGCATCCCAAATCGGAGTATCTTGAGAGGCTGAAGGTAGTGTGGAGAGGAAGGAGAAGGAAAATAGAAAAGTGGGGAAGTGCCTACCTGTCTATTCTGATCTGGGTCACTAAACACGGATAAAGCCATTTTAAGAAACGCAAAGCTTCGATTGTGAACGGAACTATACTGAAGATATTAATGAAAATGAAATTCATAGCAAAGTAACGTAATCACTCAACAACGGAGGATGTCGTTGAGCACGGCTTGTTGCTGAACTACCGTTTTTGTCACGTTTGTCAAACCATCCATATCATTGTATCCGAATATTAATAGATATATTTTAGAAATATGGTATTCCATAAACTATGACTACAGTTGTTGACTAAATGTGTGGGAGGATTTAAAGATTATATTTTAATTCTGATCATTGTGCTAAAAATGTGTGGGAGGATTTAAAGATTATATTTTAATTCTGATCATTGTACTAAAAATGTGTGGGAGGATTTAAAGATTATATTTTAATTCTGATCATTGTGCTAAAAATGTGTGGGAGGATTTAAAGATTATATTTTAATTCTGATCATTGTACTAAAAATGTGTGGGAGGATTTAAAGATTATATTTTAATTCTGATCATTGTACTAAAAATGTGTGGGAGGATTTAAAGATTATATTTTAATTCTGATTATTGTACTAAAAATGTGTGGGAGGATTTAAAGATTATATTTTAATTCTGATCATTGTACTAAAAATGTGTGGGAGGATTTAAAGATTATATTTTAATTCTGATCATTGTACTAAAAATGTGTGGGAGGATTTAAAGATTATATTTTAATTCTGATCATTGTACTAAAAATGTGTGGGAGGATTTAAAGATTATATTTTAATTCTGATTATTGTACTAAAAATGTTTGGAGGATTCAAAGATTATATTTTAAAAACTATCTAATGTTATTTTTTTATACGGCCGCTGAATTCACGAAAAAAATGAACATGTTGTTTTGGCGGCGATTCGAAAATGGCACATTTTAAATTGTTACAGAAAAAATGCATTTGTCAACATAAAAGTAAAATAAAAATAACTTCACTATCATAATTTTTTCAGATTAAAAAACAATGAAAATACCCCACATTGGAGTTGGGAAATTAATACATTTGATAATTATTAACAAAATTAGTTGTGTTAAAGAAATTTTTGAGTCGATAGTACAAATAAAGTGAATTTTAATTATTAAAAAAGGGATTTTGTTAGGTTAGATTAGGTTAGGTTTCACAGCATTTGAATAATTCATCAAATTTAAAAGTTGATTTTCAAGTTCTGCGAAGGTTCTATTCAAGTTCTGTTCCTATTTCAGTTTTGTGAAGCAACTGACCAATAACGATATAATAATAGAACTTGATTAGAACCATCACAGAACTTGAAATTCGATGAATTGTTCAAATTCTTGTTCACTTTAAACGGCCTCTTTCAGACATAATGGATCACTCTAGCAAGCTTAAGCGAAACAGGTAGTTGCCTATTTTAAATGTGCATAGTTTTTTTTTACTATATTAAATTAAATTAAAAAAATCTATAGTTTAATAGCCAAGCTGGGTGTGTCTAAAAATCTCCAATGCGCAAGCACTTACATAAAATGAAAACCACAAACCTTCGGCATTAATGTTTGATACCGCAAGCTTAATTTATCATATATAATAATTATTTTCATTCAGACGTACACTTTGAAAGTATGTAATACCCATGTATCTACTTTTAGTGCGTAAATAACGATATGTTCCTATGTTCCTACAACGCACTATGCCTCAGACCTAACTAAGACATTTGACAACATTTTAACGGTAAGTGTTTCTGATATACATAATAGGCATTGTAAAAACTATATAACAAAGCGTTTAAATACAATGTAGCCTTTAATTTATGTAATTTTTTATTTACCCGTCGGTCAAATAGACAAATCTCATATTTAAATATGGTAAATAATATGGTAAATAATATGGTGAATAGTGCAGACCTCATAAAATCTTCAAGTAACAGGATACATAGCTACTAGTAGTTTTGTGAACAGTAGACATCGCATAGTTTTTTTGAATATTCTAATGTGACAGCTCATGCACAGGAGCGTGCTCTGGCGGAATAAAATGGCACCATCAAATGCGGCTACCATCTTAGGGTTGATCGCACCCGGAAAAAACAAATTTACAGAAAAAATGCAAAGATGTCGATCTGAAATAGAACTTCGCTACGCTACGCTATGATAACATATATTCTTACGGAAAAATCATTATCCGAAATCAAAGGAAATGATTTAGATTGAGAAAGGAACATACCAAAATGTTATATAATATAAATATATTCCCTTTTTGTAACAAATAAAGATAATGATATCCTCACTTTTAAATCATCCGATTTTATGTCCGTGTTAAATCTTCCCCATAGGAAAAACTAAACCCTTCCACACACTTTTCCACAAATGATCATCTAGTCAATCAACATTACGCAAGTGCATTATATAAGTAAAATAAATACAAAACAATTCAAGAACAACACGTCGACTCACCAGAGATCAAATGGGAAAATAATTCACCGACTCCAGATATTTTCATATCAGAGGGTTCGGCTCGGTAGAACTCCTAACAGGGCCTATAAATCCTACGGATCCCTCAACATAAATTTATAAAGAATCTTTCGTTATCCTACATGTATTTAAAATGACTGATTTTTGCATTTTTATAAATATTTTTTTTGATTGATCTAATACGCCTAAATTTTTAATGAGAGAGCTAGGTATAATGCGATATAATTATATTGTATAATTGCTATATTATTATTATCATTTTGTGCATCTATATAAAAAGGTTTACATATATTTTTTTGGCTCTGCCTGTCTCACAAGGAAATCCTGTGACGAGACAGACTAGTTTACAAATATTAAAATAAAGTACATTTTTCAATAAAGCAAAATTATTTGATAAAAAATTTCAGGTTGGTAAGTAGTGATAACAATAATGAGATATAAGATTATATTTGGGTGAGGTGACTAATTATTGCACGACCCTTTTCGATGATCCATTGTTTGATCAGGATTTTGTATTTGTTAATATTATTCGATTGTCTTGTTTTTGTACGCAGGTTATTGTATATTTTAGACGCAATGTATTTGAAATTTCTTTGACCAAATGTTGTGTTTGTTTTAGGTGTTTGTATGAGTTCTTTGGTTTTGTGCCTTGTGTTTACAATATTTTGGGTATTTTCATAAAATGTATGTGTTTTTTTTTTTAAACAGATGACTTAAGATAGTTTTTGTGTAAATTTGTCGAATATCTAATACATGGAATTTGTAGAATATATCTGCAGTATTTGTTTCTAAGGGAACTTTAAGAATAACTTTCATAATTAATTTGTGTGCCTTCGATAGTGAATCTATAGCTGATAGTGTTTCAATTCAATTCAATTCTTTTGTTTTCAATTCAATTTGTTTATTCATTTCAAAAACATTACAAAATTGTTAATTTCAATGCGTTTTTAAAATATTTTTATAATAAAAATTCTTAGATTAATATTAACAATGTGTAAATCAACTATACCAGTGATAATAGAGCTTGCCTTTTAAAGGAAGCTTCATTGATGCAAAACATGTCGATATCCGAATTGATTCTGTTCAACAGCAAGATTGCTCTCCCCACAGGCATGACCATTGGCAAGTTAGTTCTAGATAAAATAGTCTATGTTGTCGGTGACGTAGATAACCATCGGGAACATAGAAATGAATGCTCTCCATGATGACCGAGTTTTCAAACCATCCACGAATCAGTCTAAAGAAATGTGTAGCAATGCGCACATCTCTCCTGACCCGTAAATAGTTCATTCCGAGCATACCCAAAAGAAAGTCAGTGGGATAGAGCCACGGGTAGTAGCCATACTCCCTCATGTAGAGAAATCTCAAGAATTTCTTCTGAACTCTCTCCAACATGAGAGAATACTTTACCTGGTGTGGACTCCAAATCACCGACCCACTTTCAAGTCTACTCCTTACTAAGGAATTAAATAAAACTATAAGCACCCGGTTATCTCTAAAATTCCTTGCAGTGCGTACAACATAGTCCAGAATTCTAAGTGACGTGCTACATGCCGCCTCAATATGAGCATGAAATGTCAGCCTACTATCAAACATGATTCCAAGATCCTTCATTGTCGAGACACGTTTTAAACTTCGGGCGTCCATTGTATACCTGTAATACCAGGTATGACTCGTCCAAGTGAATAACAAAATTAAACATTTAGAAACATTAAACTCAATCCGATTTATTTTACTCCATTCAACAATTCTATTAATGTCTGACTGGAGTTGCACCTCCCCATGCGATTATTCCATACTCAATGATAGATTGACAAAGAGAGTAATAAACAATTTTCATAGATTTGGAGTCTAGTATGTTTCTAATGTTTTTGAAGAAATAAATACTTCCCCATATTTATTTTTCCCTGTCTCTCTTCTCTCCCTATAGCCTTCATATGCCATATGCCATAGACTCATTATTTCCAGACGGCTGGGAACAGTTGGGACTCTTGTGCAGTATTCACATGAGAAAATATATGTTATTGAAGAATATGTAAAATAATGTGACAGATTTCAAACTATACGCGTACTAGTTTTTATATTATTGAATTGTTTATCCCGCTATACGGTACATTGTCTTCATAATGTTTGCAAGTTGATTATCACTCAGTTTTCTCAACTATGTTTTGACTTTAGTTTTAAACATACTGGTTTCTGTTTATTGTTTGTTTGATTTGATAGGGCGGTATATAATTTCGTAGAAGGAAAAAAATAGTAATGCTGATTTATTAAGAATCTGTTCAAAGTATTATTCATCCTGTTAAAAACGGCTTCCTGATAACGTGTTAATAATATCGAAACACTTGTTTATCCACACGCGTTTGTCTTAATAATATAAACTAACTAAGTAACCATCACACCGTATCCCGCAGGGGTAGGCAGAGAGGACGGAACGAAACAACTCGGTCTTGACACACGCTCCTTGCCTCATTCACATTCATTCATCGTCTCATACTTACTCTTCTATTATTCTGACTCTTGACATGACCCGACTCAAGTATCTGATTCACTTGATCGTGCCATGTCTTCCTCGGGCGTTCCCGACTTCTTCTACCATTCACATTTGCGTCATATATTCTCCTTGCACTCCTTTCTTTGCTCATTCGTTATAAATGACCAAACCATCTAAGCGTCCCTATCTTAATCTTACTCATTACGCTTACATCAGCCTTGCACTTTTTGCGGATCTCCACATTTCTCACACGATCATATATGGTTTTACGACACATACGCCTCAAGGATCTAATTATATCATGACGAAATGAAAAAATGTTATGATTTTTATGAATATCGTGACAAAACATTGGTAGTTTATCAGTATACCTATCATTTCATTCGTTAATGGCATACAATCCCGTTTTTAACAGGAATATGAATAATTTCAAGAAACTTTTAATACTTTGTTTTCTGCGTGTACCACGAAATTTAATGTTTATTTATTTATTTATATATATATACGCCTAAAAAGGCTTTTACATAGAAGTGATACATGATGCAGTACAATAAGAGAATATGTATTATACAGGAGATATTGACAGTAAATAGATGTAATCCATTTTAAAGAAGGAAAAAAAATAACATAAAGTAAAAAAGAAATTACAACAACATTACATATAACGTTTTCCCGGTATGATTTGAGATTACGCATCTGCCCTGATAATGGACACTGCAATGCTGTCCGAAACGTTGGCTAAATAAGGGGGTAGCGTGACATAGCATAATACCTCAAAAACAAATCACTGTAATGTTTTCCTGTCCAAAATATGTAACTGGTAAAAATCAGTATATTTTGGCTTATTTATCTCGGCATATTTTCAAAGATGACTATCTAATATACCTAGCTGTTGTTATAGGATTAATCTAATCATTTCTCAATAGTTAAAGAACCTACTTATTTGAAAGCCAGGATATGTTGTGTTTGATATTATTTATTGCGCGCAAAACCTATACTTAATGCCCTCAGGTAAAAACTTTCTCATAGTATCTACATTGAAATTATGGCATATTATATCCATTACTCGTTTCTTATCTGCACACATGCAGAGGTTACCACGCCCCAGGCAGAATAATTATCAAATACTGTGCATAATGTACCTACGTACGGGAAGGTGTTTTGCTGGAGTGTGATTTTAATATTCCTAATGAAAGCTTGGCAATTGAACCCGCAATCTATACAATCGCGTTTTGTACTTACTCGGAGGCTGTTATAATATAATATAACTAAATACTTATTTGCGTGCGTCCAAATGATAGGCTTTTGAAATATTAAGATGGATTTTTATGTCGTAATTGATAAAAATGCGTATAACGCCGAAGAAGAGTACTAAATTGAGTGTACGAGCAAAAGTGCTCGCAAGGAGACTTAACAGGTGCAGTCCTCCACTGAAGAAGCAATTATTCCAGACATACTGCATGAGCTTTTATCCTAACGAACTGCGGACCACGTACATACAAGGCGCCATGAACACACTCTGAGTGAAGTATAACTAAGCATTAAGGGCGCTGTTCGGCCTCCTTTGGCGATGCAGCGCCTCGCAGGTGTTCGCAGAGGGAAGGGTGCATTGGTTAGCTGCTTTGATGTACCACAGAGTAGCCGGGACGAGTCACTACAGGCCGTCGCCCAGTGGTACGGCGCTCCCCTACTCCATACATGCAGAATTTCTCTCAAGTCGCCGTAGTACATGTGTATGTTAACTATTTTATTTTGTTAAATTTGGTCTGCGGCCCCACTTGAACAAAAAAATACCCTTTGACCAGAAACGAGTGATAGGTTTGATAGGTTTTCCTGTCTTAACAAACGGATTGCAATCTTTATAACACAGGCGTCAGGAATGCTGTCCTTGTCCTACCAGCATTTCAATGGAAAATACTTCAAGGAACCAGCGTCATTGATTTCTTCAGCACCGGTCGGGAAACACTCCTAACTTGCGCCCAACATTTGTATACGTTTGACTTTTGTCACTTGAGAATGGGTCATTTCTAAGACTCTTTGATTGAACAGGACTACGGCATCACTAATTGCACCAAGTGCATGTTGTGGGCTGAATGGAGTAATGCCTTATGAAAGGCCATCGTTTGAAAGCAAAACTAAAAGTATTCAATGCCGGTCCAATTCCCCTCATCGGAATTTCTTTTTTCTCGAAAGATTTTTTCAATTTAAATTTGTGTTTTATACTAACATTTTTTGCTTATAATAAATAATATTCAATTTCTTTTTCATTACACAATATTATAAAGAGTCATATGTAATCGCTGATGACCAAATTAGTGTCATATAATATAATGTCCATTCTCGTTGGGTTGAAAAAAATCCACATCCGTGGTTAATGGATGCAAGCCTCACAGAAAAACTGGAACGACCAAGTGTATCGAATTGAGATAAATGACCAATGATAAACGGAAGGCCAAAAAAAAAGTTTTGTGGCAATTTGGTCATCCGAAAGTGGTTTAAGCAGACCGCACTAAATATAATAAATTGAGGTGTGGGAATAATTTGTGAACCATAATATTGTTAAATTCATTTGCAGAATAATGTCTATGTGTAATTCATCGGATAATCGTTCTGATTCGCTCATTTCTTATGACAGAATGAATAAATCACCAACTATATAACATACCTAAGTATATTGGATTATTTTTATAGCGCCGAATAGAACTGTTCATGAACCAAGTTACTTACCTCTCATGCTAAATACGAAATAATATTGGCGCAGCCGGTATGGTACAACTTTTATTTTTTATCGGCAGCGGTACACTGAAAAAAATGACTTTTGCTAATTTATCAAGCATCTCTTAAAATTATTGATGATTCCGATTAAAACGGGATTGCAGGCCTATCAAATGAATTAGCAGTTTTAGTCAATGAACGCGGAAGAACGGTTCGTGAAAATCCGAACATTTTTGCACTTCGTAATGATAATAATAATAATTTATATTGAGGGATCAGTAGGATTTATAGGTCCAATTAGAAGTTCTACAGAGCCGAACCCTCTGATATGAAAATATCTGGAGTTGGTGAATTATTTTCCCATTTGATCTCTGGTGATTTGACGTGTTGTTCTTGTATTGTTTTGTATTTATTATGCTTATATAATGCACTTGCATTGTGTGGATTGACTAGATGATCATTTGCGGAAAATTATGTGAAAGGGTTTAGTTTTTCCTGTGGGGAAGATTTAACCCGGACATAAAGTCGGAAAAAGTAAAAATAATCGGATTTTCATGGTGTTTTTGGTTCTTACTAGCAACTAGCGAAGCGAGTGGACAATTAAAGTCCTTTGAAACATTTTTCATTGCGCATAACCCAACGCGCACATGGCGATATTCCGAGATGTGTACTTTTCTTAAATTTCTTTCTCGTTCCTAAGCAATCCGCGAAACCGCGCATGAGCACTTGTTTCATACAGGTCGGGGAAAACTTTTAAATCCCCTCGTGACCAATATTATTGGAACGATTTTAAGGTTCCAGAAATTAACACGAATCCGGGCGGATAAATTAAGTCGTTTGAATTGAGCTCGATGAAAATTTAGCAAGACATTGCATTACTTTTTTGGACATCTGATTAGATACATGACATGTCGATGAATATTTTTTTAGAGATATATTATATATTCTCCAGGTCAGATATTCTCAAAAAATCTTTTCCGATCCGGCCTGCCACGCAGTTGGTGGGCAGATGCATCCTCCACCTAGACCTGAACACACCTCACCCCATGAATCCGTGCACCCCTGCTAAACCACTCGGAGTGACCAATGGCAGAGGTGTTTGTTATCCAATAAATGGTTCCCGGGGCGGCGCTACCCATACCAGCCTCCCACATTAGGTTTGGTATCCACTGGTTTAGTTTTAAATTACCAATCTCAAAGCGCCAAGGCAAAACGAAGCGTGTAATTACTAAGACGAGCCATTCACGAAAAAAACAACGCACTTATTCGTGTTAGTTAATTAATTAATAATCTTCAATCTGTGGAACTAATCACATTTTTAACTGCCTTTTGTCAAAGTCTTCTACATAATTTGTTTGCTAATGTGTAGGCTTCCTGTTTTAATATTATGGTCATTTAATGTTGTATTTTGTAGGAGTTTAATTCAAATCTCCGCATAGATAAGGAGACAATGGAATATTTCTTCATATTGTCCATGACTAGACGGCGTGTTGTTGTTCTTCAACTGTCACTTTCTAGGCTGATTTTAAAAATGGCCGCTGGGTAATGACAGGTCATTGCTGCTAGTAAACAGGGAAGAACTGGTCTGAAAACTAATGGGG
This sequence comes from Hesperophylax magnus, assembly GCA_026573805.1. NCBI lineage: Eukaryota > Metazoa > Arthropoda > Insecta > Trichoptera > Limnephilidae > Hesperophylax > Hesperophylax magnus. The sequence goes on from JAIUSX010000018.1 coordinate 4,092,893, forward strand.
AGTTTACCAGTAGATAGACATTTTGTGTACATATTACTCAAAATTAGATGTGACTAAAAATCTAACCTGTTGTGGAATCTTAACTTTAACCCTTTACAAGATTTCTTCTTGTTTTTACTTGACTTCACTTGACCTAGTAAAGTTGTCCCAACTCTATTGCTTTAACTGGTTTTGTACTAATTAATTGTTGATACATTCGAAGTATTATTTATAATAATATAATATGTGTTAATGTGATTGTATTAATATTGTTTAATTGTATTACCACGAATGTTTTTAGGTAGTGAGGTGTTTGTGTATTGAAACGACATCAATATATTTTGATTACGACGCTTTTTTGTATTGCGCGGTATCCCAGATTTTCTCTATTCTCTGGTCACCACTCCCCAGGTTACGAAAAATAAATACATCCTTGCCACCTCACACCCCACACCTCACAACACACACCTCACAACCCACACCTCACATCTCACAACACACAACTCACAACGCACACTTCACACATCACACCTCACAACCCACACCTCACAACACACACACCTCACAACACACACACCTCACAACACACACACCTCACAACACATACCTCACACCTCACACTTCACAACACACAACTCATAAACACATACCTCACACCACATACATCACACCTCACACTTTACACCTCTTACGTCAAATCTCACACACTACACCCCACACCTTACACCTCACTCCTCACACAAACATCTCACAACCCACACCTCACACCTCACAACACACACCTCTTAACAAACACCTCAGATCTCACACTTCACAACACACACCTCACAACACACACCTCACATTTCACAGCTCACACATCTCACCTCACACTTCACAACACACACCACAACACCTCTCACCTCACACCTCACACCCCGAACCTCCACCTCACAATACACACCGCACAACACACACCTCACACTTCACACCTCACAACCCACACTTCACACCTCACAATTCACACCATACACCTCACAACACACACCTCACAACCCACACTTCACACCTCACACTTCATACCTCACACCTCGCACCTCACACAATACACTTGTATGAACCAAAAGTTACCCAAAAATAACCCGCTTCCTTAATAATTATTCTAACATTCCCGACATCCAATCGAGCTGAAACACGTCAGATAGATTACTTGTCAATGACAATGCACTCTATCATATTGGTGGCACTCAAACACCCCCTCACACACATACATTTATCTGAATATCAATCTTGGTACTATCCAATCAATTTGGCATAAGTGATATCGCGGTTTAATCACCCAGTCCCTGGAGAGGAGGGTTCAACCCTAAGCAAAAAAAAATGCAAAAAAACTATATAAACGAAAAAATATTACTTTGTTTTAAACCTCCTATGCCATTACGTCTCTGGCCTTTGTTCATAAAGACAGTTCATTGCGGCCAGCCGTAGACGGTAGTTCTTTGTTCAAACAATTTAAGGCTGCGTTTGTTGTATGTAATAATAATATGCGCACGTGATTGATTGTACAGGAGACATGAATCAAACATAATTGCAGTACTCGTATGTTTCAGGAAGGCAGCTGTGATTTCTTCGCCGTTAATACCACCTATACCAGAACTGATTATTTCGCGTGAAGACGATGAAACAATTTAAGTAAACGGCTTATTAAACTATCTTATAATTGATTCCACGATAAGTCAGAATAGTGTAGTCATAAAGTTATGAAAAAACTAGCCCCTAAACCTAACCTAACCTTACCTCGTAAAGATGTGATTTGAGAGTTTCAGGGCCAAAATTACTTGATTTACTTGTGGGGTATTATGCCGTGTTGCACTACCTCCTTCTCCAGCCAACGTTTCGGACAGCATCACAGTGTGCATCACCAGGGCAGATTTTAATTTTCGAGTTACCGTCATCTGTTTTTCCTCCTTCATATAATCCGGGCCTCTTCCAGATCCGCATTAATAAATCCCTTCTCACAGCCCCTACCTTAACCCGCCTCACAACGCTGCCCAAACAGGTGGGCATTTTTTTCATACTTGACCTGAAACATTCCAACTTTTGACATAATTTACTCGAAAACGTAGGCTTAAATCAAAAAATGTTACACGACAAAATCGACTCCACATGTGATGTAGATTCACAAGGTTCCCGCTTATACCACTAGTTTCCGGACACCATGTATTTTTAGATTATCAAACGTAAAGAATTGAACAATTTTACAAGATGAATTTTTACAAGAACAGCAACAATTTTACAAGTTGAATTTTTTACAAGAACAGCAGTAGCTTAGTGCAACATGAATTATTTCTCGACATTATTTTGTTTTAAATGGAAACAAATCTTATGCACAGTCACTTACGAAAGCTAGTAATGCATTTATTTTTTATGTGAATACCGAGTCCCAACCACCCGGAGCCAGTGCTGACCATGGCATTGCAAATTAAAGGAGATTTGAAGGAGATAAGGAAGAGGATAGTTGGGAAGTACCAGTAAATGTAAAGATTATTATATAACGTTTCTATTCAGAATGGCGCTCTTTTATCGGGGCGATACTGAGAGTAATTAATACTGAAATATTTTTAAAGTTTAAATGAAAATATGACCGTCAAGTCAAAGGCTTGGGATAAAATTAAAATATCAAGGCTATAAAAATGCACTTACAGAGAACACTTATTTAACCTTTGAAAGAAATGACTTTAAGTTGGCATTTTTAGCATCGTTATGTAATATTCCTCACCTTTTCTTATCCGGTTTTACATAAGAGATATCACGAGAAAGAATTTCATCGGCAATCATTAAGGATATGATAGTTAATTATTACAACACGAATCTACCTACGTACGAGGTGACGTATATAAAATAATAGTAAAAAATATATCCGCTCTAACACAGGAGTAGGAGTACTCCTTGTCTCATTCACACTCATACATGGTACCAAACATACTCCGGTGTTATTTTAACTCTTGAAATGGCCCGTCTCAATAATCTGGTTCATTTGATCGTGCTTGGTAAATATAAATGAGAACTGAATAACTTCATAGACTGTCCTCAAATGTTAAAATTTCGTGTCTAAAATGTTAAATCAACTCGACTAAGCCATCTTTTCATATTTCTCTATCCTTCATCAAATCAAAAATAAATAGTTGTGAATATGACTGATGTGTTTCTGTTTTATGTTTCAAAATAAAACTAACATGTGCCTGTATTATATTTGTAAAATGTATTCATTTTACTGATTTGCATTATATGTGTGTACTGATGTGTTATTTCTGCCTGATGTTTGCAAATTTTGGCATGTATTATTTTCATAAAATGACAAGTATTTATTGTACTGATATTCATTATTGATTATTTCTCCACGATGTTTGCAAAAATTTGAAATGCATTATTTTCTGTATTATGTTTGTAAAATGATAAGAATTTTTTGTACTTATACGTATTATATCTGTGTTCTGATATGTTATTTCTGTATGATGTTTGTACATTTTTGACATGTATTATGTTCGTAAAATGAAGAACATTTATTGTAGGTCCTGATGTATATTATATGTGTGTACTGGTATGTTATATCTGCATGATGTTTGTAAATTTCTGGAATGTATTATTTCTGTATTATATTTGTAAAATGACAAGTATTTATCATATTTTATTTCGCGGTGATGTTTTTTAAATTTTAGACATGTATTATGTTTATAAAATCCTTATGGGCGTTAAATAAATAAAAATATAAAAAAGCTTATATCCCAAATAAATTGTGAAGAATATAGAATGTGTGTAAAAGGTGAAGAATATAATATTATTAAACTTTAAAACGGCATTTGATAAGTTTTAGTAATTATGATTTAGTAGAATAAAAATCACCAACTGAACCAGACACAATGCGCCTGTTGTATAATATTATTATCTTTTTTCGTAGAAAGCCATCACTTTGTGGTTTAACATTTTAATGAAATATAAACAATATTTTTCGTTTAAAACCACGATTTTTTATTAATTTTAAGACCGACCGGTTTCGCTACACTCGAGCATCGTCAGGGTACAAAATTAAACTAATCAATAATACAAAATGTGTCATTATATATACATACAGAGGGAGATAGAAAGTAAAACCAAAATGAAACAACAATATATTAAAAGAAAACATTTAGTGTATATAAATATTATAATAATAGAGAATAGGCATTAATAATTGTAAGGTGATTAAGGGATACTGGGAATTTTACAGTTTACAGGGAATATTCCCAGTATTGGGCTTTTTGACAAATCTAATTGATTATTCAGAATTAAACTTTTGGTTTTAAAGGCTTTCTTAATTTCTAGTGCTTCTAGGTTATTCAATTTGTTACTATGGTCTTTTCTATGGAGAATCTTAGCACCGTTGCTTTTATTGAATGTATGATCTTTTTCAATAAGATGATTGGCAAACTCTGAAAAGCCATTGCTATTTAGGCATCTAAGATGTTCTTTAATCCTAATGTTGACATTGCGCGTTGTCTTCTCGATGTAAAACGCTGGACAATTGTTACAATTTAATTTATAAATTCCTGCATGACCAAGTGTGTCATCTTTATCTTTAGAATTGACTAAAAATTTACCTAAATTGTTGTTGGTATAAAACGCCGGTTTGACTTCAGAAGGAAGGTTAACTATACTGCAGGAAGAAAAATTATTGATGAATAGAATACGGCGCCATTGGAAAGGAAGATTATTATTATTGATATTATGTGGACTCGCGAATAAGAAGTTTTTAACTGCTAATTGTTTTAGTTTTTTACTTAAAATTCTATCAATAAAATCTGGATCGTATCCATTATTAGACGCTATTTTTTTAATTATTGATAATTCGTTAGAGAAATTAATATTAGTTAATGGAATCGTGACCAAGCGATGGACCATTGAGTGAAATGCTGAGTGTTTGTGTGAAAACGGATGATTGGATGTATTATGTATGACAATATCGGTGTAGGTAGGTTTCCGAAAGATGTTAAAATCGATTTTATTATTTATGAGAGATAAGGATAGGTCTAGGAAGTTTAAGGATGAATTAATGCCTATCTCTAATGTAAATTTAATATTTTTATGATAAGAATTTATAAGGTTGAGGAAGGAATTAAGTTGACGTTCCGTGCCTGTCCATATACAAAATATGTCATCGACATATCTTTTCCACAGAAAGACGTTTTTTATAAGTGGTGAGTTACCGGCAAGTATTTTACTCTCTAATTTATTCATGAATATATCGGCAATCAAAGGGCTAGTGGGAGCACCCATAGGTAAACCTTCTTTTTGCTGATATATTACATTATTAAATTGGAAATAGTTTTGACTTAGGCACATATTAAATAACGACGTGAGATCATTTACAAAGTCTTTAGATAAATTAGAAGTATTTAATAAGTCTGATATTAAACATTTACTTTTTAACTAAAATTTTTAACTAAAAACCCCAAATCTGGTATTTGTGGTATCTTTGTCCAAAGCTTGTGTTTACCGTCGGAGTTTTTTTTAATAGTTTTTTTTTGTACGATTGTCTAACTGATTATGATGATAATGATTAATGATAATTTGTTTTTTTGTATAATTTATTTGTCTGTGTCAGTTATTTTATGTTTTTTTTAAAGTATTACCTTTAAAATGATTTTCTGTGCGATGTACAAAATGAAGGTGAAACTAACAAACATTTTTTTTTTTAAATTAAAATTTGTAATATAAAAACCATTGGTCGATTTGTGAAATTAATGTCTAATGGCCATAAATAATAATATAGTTGTGTGTTTTGATTATTTACTCTCTTTGGAAGGTGACGGCATAGTTTAATATTGATTCATTCATTCGAAATATGCGAGTATAAAGGTAGGAACACACTGAGTCGACCTACGCGACACACGCATTACTACGTTCCCTGGTCAACATGCACGCTGGTTTTACACGCAATGAGTTCTCTAGTTCAGTAAGTAAAAAGTATTCTCTATTATTTTATTAATGATAAACTAGATAAGACCAGATAAGACCAGATAAAACTAGATAAGACCAGATTTTTATGCATAGCACAAAGGATAACAAATTATTATAAGAAATAATTAGTCGCCTGAAATATCCATACAAATTGAAAATATCTCCCGAGTAAAAATAAATGCCGCAATCAACAATTACTGCCTATTATATTTTTTTCACCTGTAAACAACCAACTTTATTTTTGTAGGAAAGGCTTTGTTAGTGCTAAATTTCCCACTAGATGGCGTCGAGACATATTATATTTATATTTGTTGGTGAAATATTTTGACTAGTCAAATATTATTATTTTTTAATGATAAACTAATGTTTATAAGACAAGATTTCTTATGCATAGCACAAAGGATAACAATTTATTAAAAGCAATAATTATTCGCCTGAAATATATATAAAAATTGAAAATATCTCCCGAGCAATAATAAATGCCGCCGACGGTTTTCGCCGATTCTCTAGTTCTTAAGTGAGGGGGCGCGCAGGCGCATCAGTTGATTTCACGTTTATTTTTTAGGTAATGTTTATGTGTTTCACTTTTCAGAAGATGCAATTCGTAGCTTTGTCGTGTCTTGCGATTCATAGAGTGAATTTGAGAATAAAGTACTTAGTTTATTATTTTATTAATCTAACTGTCAAAACAAACAACCATAGATATATCAAACATAACAGTAGATGCATAGATAATACCACTCATAGATGGGAAATTAAGTCGTTTGAGGCGTGATGCCATCCCCTTTATCTTTACATGTCTCACGCCAATCTGCAGCAATGGTTTGCATTGCGTGTTACAAGTTAGTGTGTTTCTAAAGCATCTGTTTCCATAGAAAAAGTATGGGTTGAAATTAGTCCAATCTTAATGCGTTGCTTACGTAGAGCACGTCGACTCAGTGTGCATCCACCCTATTGGATTAATGCGATGATTTTGTAGATTGCAAATACGTGTAGTCTTTTCATATAATATTTTGACCACAATATCCATCAGATATTGCGATCAAGGTTGATGTTATAACAATGTAGAGATGACCTTTAGTGTGAGAAGATATAACCGTTGAATAAATTTATGTTTTTTGTTGCAATTGCATACAAACGATGATTTTTGATAGCGCTAATGATATTTTAATTATTAAAAAAAACGGCTGGAACAATCAAAACAAATCGGAGGTCATTTATTAAATTGTGAACCATAACATTGTGTGTGAACTGTGAAGAATAACTTATTGTGGTGTAATGAATCGTTTTCCCATATATGGGATGCTTCCCATATATAGATGGATGGATATAAGGTGCTTTTATGAGTTGAAGGGGGTTGACCAGATCTTCTCATTGCGTATGCTCACTGAGAAGTTTCTGGCAATTTCTGGCGAATGCTCACTGAGAAGCATATGACCGAGTTGACAGGAAAAAGCTATGGAAGGTGTTGTCCAAGTATGGAGTGAATACGAATCTCACACAGGCAATTACGTCTCTGTATGAGGGAAGCTTTGCATGTGTTAGGGTGAACGGTGGTTTTACGGGGTGGTTTTATATCACAAAAGGTGTTAAACAAGGCTGCGTTATGTCACTGTGGTTATTCAATCAATACATTGATAATTGTATGCAAGAATTGAAAAATGTGGGATTGGCCGCGAATTTGAGTAATCTGAAAGTATGTTACCTATTGTATGCTGATGATGCAGTGCTGATTGCTAACAGTATGGATGATCTACAGTCTCTCTTGTCTAGGTTGAACGAAGTGTGTATGAAAAATGAGTTATTGATAAATGTAAGTCTAAAGTAATACAATGGTGTTTGAAAGAAAGAGTACGAAAACAGTGTGCAATATAGTTGTGAATGAGAAATATTTGGAGCAGGTGGATAAGTTTGTGTATTTAGGGAGTATGTTTACGAGATATTGGAAGGCTGACAGAGATATTGAAAGAAGGGTAAATGCAGGTAACTCCATTAATGAAGGACTGAACGCAGTTGGCGCTAAAAAAAATGTTCAAAGAAGTGTTAGTTGGCAATCCACAATGGAGTGCTGGTACCTACCCTGATGTATGGAAGTGAGGCACGGAACTGGCAGAGAAAGGATGAAAGTAGATTGAATGCTGTTAAAATGAGATCCCTGAGGCGTATGAGTGGCAAAACCATGTATGATTGTATGAGAAATGTGGAGATCCGCAAAGAGTGTAAGGCTGATGTAAGCTTAGTGAGTAAGATTAAGAAAACATTCCCGTGTTACGAATAACCTGAGTATATTTGAAAACCTCCTACTACCATCACCGTAAGTGGAACATATTGCTTATGGTGTGATGGAGGACTTAGCCAGCCGAGGAATTGAACAAACTACGCCTGGATGAGACGCAAACACGCTGTCAACCCAGCCACCGACCGAGACTTCGATAAAATTTGAAAATCAGTTTTTGAGATTTGGTACACATAACATTTTGATAATTCTAGAATATTGAAAACATTTAAAACAACATTTTTTTTGGATGGGAGACAAAAATTCACGAGTTACGAATGACCAGAAAATATTTGAAATTCTATGTACCATTGTTATGTTTATCGTTACAGCCTTACTAATAAACGTGTTTTAAAATTTACAAACCTGTTAAACAACCGTTTACGATACATACATTGTTGTACATCAGTTGAGTAAAATTTAAAACATGTGTACTTAATTCCTCGAACTCGGTTTAATTTATTCCAAAAATTTTAATTAAATCAAATTTAATAATGTTATTATTAAGTTCAGCAAGTATTTTTGTTTATAAATTACATCTATTTGAATTTCACAGTGTTTTTGTGAATGAATGAATGAATGTAAATCTTAGAAGCGGAAAGTAACCCACTTCCAGACATCCGATCGAGCTGAAACTCAGCATATAGGCTCGTTGTCGATTTCAGTGTATTCTATCAACTTTGTTGACAATCACGTACACACATGCGGACACATACGCATTTCTCTGAAATCGGATCACATTACAGAAGTTTTTTTTCTGTCCAATGTTTTTGATTTTATCCTTCAAGGATGTTTTAAACATTATCGGGTGAATTCATATATTACTTGGCAAATTTAAAAATTATATCGAAGATTGAAGTCGAGTTCAGACGTAGAAGAGGTGAGATTTTAAATGGAGGGGAGGCAGTTTTAGATAAGTTTTGATAGAAAAGAGGATATTTGTTTAGGACAACCAAAAAAGATGTGACCCAAAGTCCCCACTTCTAGACCACAGCATATACAATCTGAGGAGTCAAGCACGTGAATGTTTTAAAAGGTGTCAAAAAGTGTCCAATCCTTATTCGAATAGGTGAGGAAATTTATTTTTTGGAACAAAGGTTTTGATGGGATGGTCCTTTTTCTTGAGGAATATACAAAATAAATCTCGGTGTTATCCAATCGAGATTTGGCTCGTCGGTAGAGTTGTCAACTCCAGTTCCTGGGTAGAAAGGTTCAATCTTCAGTAAAACAATTTTTTCTTCTTTTTATAGTATAGTGACTGATTTTTTTTTTATTAAGTTGAAGTGTTGTCTGATACCAGATTTTGATAATATTGCATGATAAGTCAGAACCAGAGGATTTTATAATTATATGAAACATAATTTTATTTTTATTTTTTTTTATTGTGTTTATTTCTTGCTACAGCAATCCCGATGAGTTACAGAACTCATTTTAGGACAGGAGGAACTTACAATTCATATGTAGGAGGTAGTAGGTACATTTTTACAACGGTATTTTGATATCAAATATAAGTTTCACATTCAATACAGCATAAAAATTGAAAATTAAAATAATGACAAGTTAAGTAGAAAAAACAACAATAGAAAACAAGGGTAAGATAATGATGGATAAGATATAACGGATATGATAAGATACAACAAGAAATGACAACACAGTTACATATTTTCATTTTTAAATGTAGTTAAAAAATATTCTTTTAAAGCATTGCTTTGCAATTTTTTGTTATGGTGGATGTGTTTGTACATATCTGGAAGCGAATTATATAGTGTATAGGCAATATAGTTCAGTGATTTTAACCCATATTTTGTAGTGTGTGTTTGAGGAATGCGGATTTTATTGTTATTTCGAGTATTGTGGTTGTGGATGTCTTGATTGTAAAGTGGCTTGATGTTGGTGTGAGTTGATTTTTGGGTAATTTGTAGGATGGTGCTTGTGATTTCATATTTAGGAAGGATTGTAATTGGAAGGATACCAGAAACTGAATAGATGTCCCTAACATGAGTGTCCCATGGAAGTTCAAACACATTTCTGAGAGCTCGGTTTTGAACCACCTGCAGGTCAGCTATCAATTTCTTTGAGGCAAAACCCCAGATACAGCAGAGATAGGAAAGGTGTGAATGTACCATGGCATAGTATACTGAAGTTAGTAAAGGAATGGGTAGTAATCCTTGAAGCCTATATAGTACACCAGTTATAGGGGTAATTTTCTCTTTTATATGATTTATATGGAGATCCCACGAGAGTTGGGAATCTACGATCAGACCCAAATATTTTGTGTTCATTTTCTTTTCGAGGCAGTTGTCTCCAATTTTAATATCGAGGCTGAAATTTTTCTTGTTACCGAAAAGTATATAATGGGTTTTTTTTACGTTAAGAGTTAGTTTGTTTATTCTCAACCAGTTTGTGAGATGGGAAATATCAGCATTCATCTCCGTTTCAAGCTCCGCTAGGTTCAGTTTATTGTAAAAAATTACCGTATCGTCAGCATAAAGTTGTATAGTTCCTTTAATCGAAGTCTACTTAACAGCCAAGCAGAATTAATTATTTTCTCATTCGTTGACCACTACTCTAATGGGGTTGATTGGAAGTGACTCACTAAATGACTTTAAAATGACTAAATATTTTAAAGCAACACCTTCAAACTTCTTAACTAAGTGACGATTGAAATTTGTTCTTGAAGTAATTAATCATTTCCGACACGAATATTGTCATCGCTAAATTAGTTGCTAGAAGTTCACAAACAACTGTTGTTAAGTTTGATAATGTTAAATTTACAAGTCTTGTGGTGTTTTTAGTCTAGAAAACTTAATTTTCTATAGAGGGTGTTATTTTATTTCCTTTTGTTTGGGAATATTCGTTGTTTTTGCAAGGCAAGGCAAGACTTTTTTTGGCAGTAAAATTTTATCAAATTATGAACAATCATTGACATACCCCTGTGGCAATCTTATCTGCACCAACTTGGTGGGCTGGTTTTTCTTGTTTACTTTAGTGTTTTACTTTCGGAAGAGATTTAATGAGATCTCTCAGTATTATAATGATGGGAAGACATGGAATAATAAAACTCCCGTGTAGGTACACTCTTTACACTTTATTGTTGCACTACTGGTACAAGTTAACTGAAGGAAGCTCGCTGGTAAAAATACACGAAACAAAAGCAGACATACCCATTCATATGAGTCGGCATAGTCATGCTAAATCTATATATAACCCACACACGGGCAGTGACTTGGTGGGTTCATTTACCTTTGTTTTATATTTTTTACAAATGTACATTTTTTTCTAAAAATGTGGTAAAAATAAATAATAAAAAAAATAAAACCATATTTATTATAATTATGTCTGCAGTATATATTACATTTCGTTAAAGTTTTTATCAAAACACCATCTATGTAAGCATTGTATATATATACAGGGTGTATCGGCACGTACCCGACAAACTTTAACCAGCTATTCCTTAGCCCATTTGGAGTAAAAAATGTTATGGGCACTTTGCTGTCGGGTAACATTTTTTTTTAATAAAAAAAAATATTATTCATATTTTCACCACATGTCACCAATGTTTTATCCTTTGTCAAAGTTTGAAAACCTATCTGGCAATATTTTGTTCGAGTTTCGTTGAATAATGTACGTACGTACCTACGTTGGCGCGCTTTTACAATCACAACGAAATGGCACGGCACCATTCGTCTCATTTTTAACTATTATTATTTAGTGTGTACGAAAGAGCGAGGACACTTTTTGACACACTTGCTAATAACAGCTGTTGAACACGAGATTCAATGCAAATGGCAGTGACGGAGTGTGGATTTTTTATTTATTTTTTGTTTTTAATGGAAAAAAAATGTTACCGGACAGCAAAGCGCCCATAACATTTTTTACTCCAAATGTGCTGAGGAATAGCTGGTTAAAGTTTGTCGGGTACTTGCCGATACACCCTGTATATATATATATCACTGTAAGCGAAGCAAGCCAATACAAACTGGAATCTAATAGAAGAATCAATTGTTTGAATACTTACCGTGTCACATCTGTTGGAAAATTACAAACATACAACCTAAAGGTTCGGACATTAAAATCTACGTACTTACAAAACATCACTGGAAATAATCGGAGAGAATTTACAGAAATGAACACAGATGCAATACTCAGTAAATGGAAAGAAGAGATTCGTAATACCCTAAAGGTTGAGTCTGTGATACATGATCTAAACATCAATGAATGTTCCAGGACTGCCAAAGAAGACCAGCCTGTCATTCCAGACGATGTGGATGAAGAGCCAGAGATCAAGGAGTATACCAAATTCGTTACAGCTTGCCTGAAATCCATGGCTATGCAGCCGATCTTCATCAAGAACTCCAACTGGTTCCTTGATGCCATCAATCTATTCTACATCGTGTTTGTGAACTTCACCAGTTTTCACATAATGATTTTTTCGCTGGCCGATGTGCTTTTTAGTTGGGATGGAAATATCTTTGGTCTCACGTTTAATATGATTGTCACAGTCATATACGCAACCAATACGATACTGCTGTTATACTTTCAGGTATTTCCAAAAAAATATTTTTTTCCAGTTAGTAAAAAATCTATTTTAATGTATGTACTAAGGTCTCAAAATGTTTTCTGGTAATTTTCAGTTAGCAATATAGGTTTCCATCACGATAAAGGGTTTTTGAAATATGTATTCTTTGTAAAAACGGAAGAAGAGACGTTGATTTGTTTGCCTAATGTACGATGTAAAAATTACAGAAAAATATTTTAAAAGACAAATTTTTTTAAATATAAATGGTTTTTTCGTTATGTGATCTGTAAAAACTATTGCAACTAAGCAATAAACGTTTGTAATAATAACAAATTGAAAAGACCCAAACATATTTCTGTGCTCCTTGTATTTAGTTCTTGTCGGCAGGTCGTTTGGAGGTATATTATTTTTACATTTTAGAGTCAGTGCAAAGCACAGTCACTGCACTAACATAAATTACCCTATGAAATTTCTGTGCTCCTGGTATTTTGTTCCTGTTTTCATGTTTCCGGGATTACGTTTTGACGTTCATCATTTATACCAAATCACGGGTAATCTATATTCTCGACAAATCAGTTCCAATTTAGATAATGGAAAAAAAATATTTCTTCTTAAAATGTTATTATAAGTAAGAGTGGATCGCTCGTCTGAATTCTCCAAAGAAATACTTTCGTAAGAATGATGAAAATTATGTAAAAGTTTGAGGGTTCATTGAACTGGAGTTACAGACAGACAGAATCACACTGAAAATAGTATAGTAATTACACTGAAAATAGCAATGTTCTGAATATTGAACTAATATTAGAAAAACTAAATTAGCCAATAGTCGCAAAAATAGTAAGCGGTTTCCTTACTTTGTCCTAGATTCGTACATTCGCACGCTCAAGGTTTCGCAGGAAACCCATTAAGTTTATAATTACCAGTTAAGTACCTAAATAAATGACAACACAGCAGATTCATCTTTACCCACTGATTATAAACGCTATAATCACTGTGGTTAATGGTTCATACAAAATCTCGTTAAAGTTAAACCACAAAAAAAGTTCTTTACAATTTCAACAACTTCAGTCTCCCCACATACCATCCCATTGATCTTCTACTCATATTTTCTGGTAAATTTTAGTAAAATATTGTAACTTGACATAAAACTAATGTGTCGTCAATAATGACATATGCCATACCATCCCAAATGGAGTAAGGTACATCGAATTTGGAAAAAAAGTGTTAGAAAGCTGGTTCAAATCCCGTTGCGCATCTTTTATAAATTACTAGCGGACTCGTGTATGCTTCGTTATTGTTAATGTCTTTTTCGGGCGTCACTGACTTCTTCCGCCATTCACTACTGTATACCACAATGCTACTGTTAAAAAACTTCAATACGTCGACTTTAACTCGACTCTGTATCTCGTTCCAGTGCAGAGATATTGCTCGACTACTTCTACCGTTCAAATTCTCTCTAAACACTCTTATCATTAAAAAGAACAAACTTTGATATTTTCAGCGATATCGGTAGACTACTTTTTGAGTTTTGCAAGCACAAACATAAGCAGGCTGAATTTTTATGAATTAAAACTAGCTGACTTAATTTAACTAGTTGCTCGACTTTACTCTATTTTCTATAAATATGATTTCCATGTATTTTCTAGAAACCTTCCGGAAGAAATTTTTTAAATGATATTGAAAACCCTATCAAAATATGTTGCATAGTTTAGAAGAACTGAGTGCACAGACATAAAATGATAAAGATAATCCAAAAATATCAAAGGGAAATTTTGTTTTTGTTGGTTTTTGTTAGGCCCAGAGGAAAATAATATCCCTCAAAACCTAGGTCATCTTTGGGAATACTGTGAGGTGGGTATTTTTGGGAATATGAAGGAGAGAAAGTTTCGGAAAGTTTTGGAAAGTCTTGGACAAACCTCACCCATATACCTAGGTACCTCTGTTAAGTCACCAAGCGTAGTGAATCACTTGGAGTATCCTATGGAAGAGGTGTTGGTTACTCAATTAATTGATCCTGAGGTGGCGGTACCCAAATCAATCTTAGAATGTAGCAAAGAAATAAAATAATACGACAGATGAATAATTATCGATATATAGTATAAGATTTATCATTAGTTCTTAACACATAGGAAGATGGGTAAGCAAAAAGGAGCAATTAAATGTAAGCTGTTTAAAAACAATCCTCTTTTCATGCTCTTGTTATGCTGCGTTCTGTCATTTTGTGCCATTTGGTATCTTAAGCAAGTCGTGGCACGTATAATCCATATAATTTCTAGGTGAATAGCCTATCAATAGAGTTATGAACTATATTCAAACTAAGTATTGCAAGATTTGCAGAATATCTGGTATTTGGTTGCATTATGCGACTTGTCTTATGTATTTTGTTGATTTATCTTTCATCCTCAGTGCTATTGGAAAGATCTGCACGTCCTCCTGGAAAGGCTCAACAACACCTTTCGGTTCCGGTCTGCGCACGGATTGACAGTGCTAAATATGAAGGCTTCCTTCCGGTGGGCCCGCATCCTGAGCGCCATCTTCACCGGGGCCTGCATCATAGGGGCAGCCCACTGGGCAGTGCTGCCTATTTTTACACCGGGTACTCGTACATAAGATTTTTATAATATAATGTGTTAAAAGAAACTACCCACGTTTCAAAAGATATTGCTGGTGGTGTTCAAACATCGCCTCGTAATTTTTAACAAATAGTTGAAATATTAGAAATCTGATTTATCACTCAAGAGACAAAGCGATATAAGTGTGCGGTGCACGTATCAGTGTGCCCGGATGTGTTCCTTTCTTCTGGTGAAATTGATCGAACATTCTTAAAGACAGAAATTCTTTCTTGAACAGATAATCAATTTTATTCGCTTTGCTGGGACTTAAGATTTCAAAGGTCGAACAGAAAGTCGGTAGTAATCGCACTATCATTTGTTTTTTTTGGAATGTTGTCGAAAATAAGACAAGAAGCCAAGTTTTTTTATTATTCTTTATTTTGGCTTTCACCCATTAGGGGTGATCTTGGCCATACACAATTAACATATTTTTCTTATTAACAAATACAACAAATGACAGATTAAAATTGATTATACATCATAAACATAAAATAACGTAACATAAATAAACCTAACATAAACATAACATAACGTAACATAAGCATAACACTACATACTTAGCATAAACGGTACAGAGCTGGTAACAGTAGGTAATCACAAAATTATAAAAATTGGAACCTGTGTACAATATTAGTGGGCGTTTTTTATTATTTAACCAGAGATTTTTCCAAAATTTGTAGCGTTTTTTTTAACATTCTGTTTTATTACATACTGCTCAATAGAGAAATTACTTTTTGGAATTCGAGTCAAGCCAGATAGTAACTAGGAGACAGTAATTTGTGCATAGATGTGAGGAGGTCATTAAACGAGTTATGCTACATTTATAAGGAGCTGGACCGAATTCATCAAACTCAAGAAACCAGTGTCCACAAATACACTGATTATTTGCAGAAATCAATAGATGGCGACCAGTGGCGGTCTATCACCTGGATGGGGGAATTTACCAAGAAGTGATCGAGTTCAACAGAGGGCGATGAAGTTTTTACTTTATTCTATAACACGCTATACAATACGGTTAATGACGTCAACAGACTTCTTATTTTCCCAAGATAGCTGAGGAAGCGATAGAGTCCAACAGAGGGCGATGGAATTTTGACTAGATTCTATAACACAATATATAATACGGCTACGTCAACATAATTCTTGAGCCAAGCCTCTAGCCACGATCATATCTGACACGTACAGATGTAATTATTTTCTTTGATTGATATTAAAATCTGTGTATTGTATAATCTTGTATTTTTAGCCGTGGATGGGGTCAGAATGCTTCCTCTAAAACTATGGTACCCCATGGACGTCCAGAGGACACCATACTACGAGATCGCCTACTTCTTTCAGTTCTATGGACAGATAATGACAGCAATGGTGTATGCAAATTTCGGTAAATTTAATTATACAGGGTGTTAAGATACATAGCTGACTGACTTTAAACAATGATTCCGACATTATTTGGAGTAAAACATTAACAGCAACAAGTCCAAATCTGTTGTTTTTTGATAATGTATATTTCATTTTTGTTCGTGCGTAAATATGAATGCAACTTTTTTTAAATTTAACAGTATTCACTGAAATTTCTACATTTATGCAACTGGGTAAATTTGAATATTATTTTGATATTTTAAAACAGGTTTTTCGAATCTTAAGGAGACAAACAGTGAGATTTAAAAAAAAAATATTTGACGCCTCATAAGAGCAGCCCTGTCTGAACAGTGTGAAGGCAGCGAAGCTATATCGCCAACCGGTTGGGCAGCGTTGTGAGGCGGGTTAAGGTAGAGGCTATATGGAGAAAGATGCCCGGATTGTTTGAAGGAGGAAAACCAGATAATTATAATTTAGTTGCTGTTTAAAATTAGGAAGAGCTCCTATTGGCGAATTTTTTGATACCCATATCGTAATTTATGATTTTACGGATATACTTCCGTTTTACTGGTCCATCAATCGAAGTCCAGTAATCGCCCCCGATTACTGGACTTCGACTATGGACATACCCCCAGACCGTAAGTCAGGTACATATTTTAACACTCTGTACGTACAGTTTAGATTAACTAAATATTAATAAAAAAATTAGGCGTATATTTTTCACAAAAATGCTGCAAAAGACTGAAAAGACAAAAAATTGGTTTTATAGTCATTTGAGTGCTCCCCTCCATGGAAATCTTTAGTAAAAGGCGAAAGATTTATTCGTTATTGAAGAGAAACCACAGTATGAAGCCTTCACCTTCCACTCCCCGTCTCAGTCTTCGGACTATGCGGCGAGTATCGCTTTTTGGCAAGCGCGACACTCCTACCATGAACATGGTTGTGACATGTCATCCAGCTGCCCGTAAGGTCTTACTAGACAGCGGAATGTGCTTCCTTGGGTGGAATGCCTGTCGGACTCGGGACTACACTGGTGCCACCAGATGTTTCAAATGTCAGCAATATGGCCATATATCCAAGTCATGCTCTCAGGAAAATGAAACTTGTCGCCACTGCGCCGCTGTGGGGCACACTCATGAGGATTGCCCCAAGAAGGAACTTCCCGCTGTCTGTGCTACCTGCACTCGCTTTAGGAAGCCTGCCAATCATCCTACGGGGGACAGGGATTGTCCTGCTCACCTGGCTGCCATTAATGCTCAAGTCCGCATGACCGATTATGGCTCCTCATAATTTACTCTCCCTAGGTCAGATTAACTTGCAGCGATCCCGGTTGGCCACCCTGGACGCGCAGCGGGTCATGTCTGACCTCAACATTGACATTTTGCTTATTCAGGAGCAGTACACCTGGGAAGGTAAGACTCCAATTGAATTTCCGGGAGCGGTACTCGAAGTCGGCTCATCTCCAGGGGCGGGTGTTCTGGTCAATACATCATTGATCAGCCCCCTCCTTCTGGCTGGACTGTCTAATGAGTACCAAACCTGTGTATGTATTAAATTTGCTGATACTGAGATCTATCTGATCTCAGTCTATTTTAAATGGGGGAACCCGGTAGGACCACATATCCTGAGTCTGACGCGCGCCCTAAACGCGCTTAAAGGTCGTAACGTAGTTATCGGAGGGGACTTTAACGCTCGCTCTCCTCTTTGGTTTGACAATACTAAAACCCATTCAGTACGATCACGGACTGACGCCGTCGAAGACCTGATTGCTGCGCAAGGCCTTTGTATCATTAACGAACAGAGTTCGTTCTTTACCTTTTCAAACACACTAGGAGAGAGCAACATTGATCTAACTCTTTGCTCTGGATCAGTTGCGGCCAGGATATCTAAATGGAGGGTCCATGAATGCGCAATAGTTTCGGATCATAGATTAATCACATTTACAATAGGTGTTAAGAAAACTGAAACTCCGAGATCCTCCTGGAATTTCAACACCTCCAGGGCGAATTGGGAAAACTTTGGGGAGGCGCTACGAGATACATTAAGGGATTTTCATCACGTAGCAGCTAATGATCCGGACAATTTGGGGAACTTTTTCAATTCTGCCGTTGTATCTGCGGCTGATTCCTCTCTGGGTAGATCAAACCCAAAGACGAAAATTAGAACGCCGTGGTGGTCACCTGAGCTGACTTCGCTAAAGGGGGCCTACAAAGGAGCCTATAGGGCCTTGGGACTGTCCAGGAGGGGAAGCTGTACGGAGGAGGAGACAGCTGCCCTTCAGGCCGCTCTCAGGAGATCCAGGGCAACTTTCAAACATGCGGTTCTCCTTGCGAAACGAGCTGTCTGGCATAATTGGGTTAAAGATGTGGGCAACGCCAACCCGTGGGAAATCCACAGCGCAATTGAAAAATCCGGCAAGGGATCGGATCGGTTTTTGTCAAGTTTAATTGGGAATATTGATGGGAGGGACGCTGAGACTGTGGACGTGGCCTCTACTCTCAACACACTTTTGGGCAAGTTAGTCCCTGTAGAGTCAGTAATTGGGGAAAGTGACCACCAAAAACAGATTAGAAATCTAGCACGGCTTCCACCTAGAGACCTCGCCCAAGAGGATAGAATCACTCCCGTCACTAGAGCTGAAATAGGTGCTATAATTAAGGGTTTGGGTCCAAAGAAGGCACCAGGGCATGACAGACTCAACGGCGAAATAGTGAAGCATGTCTGGGTCCACGCTAAAGAGGAGCTCTTTCAAGTGATGGAATCGTGCCTGAGAAGAGGAATTTTCCCTTCTGAATGGAAGAGGGGCGTGCTCAGGATTATACCTAAAGGGAACGGCAAACCACTCACCGATGTTAAGGCTTATCGCCCGATAACCTTACTCCCAGTCCTCGGTAAGATCCTGGAATTACTTATTCGGCAGCGTCTTCGCAGTACACTATCACCGCCCAGTGAACTTCAATTTGGTTTCGTCCCGGGTAAATCCACTGTGCACGCCATTTCGTTTGCGCTTAACTGGGTGAAGGTCTGCACAAAGAGGTATGTTGTAGCAATCTTCTTAGATATAACTGGTGCCTTCGACTTCGCGTGGTGGGACATGATACGCACAAAGGTTAAAAGTAGGAATTGTCCAAAACGCCTGTTTAAATCGGTTGACAACTACCTATCGGGACGAACTGTCTCGATATCCCATGGTGATTTTACTATAGAACGCGAAGTAAATATGGGCTGTCCTCAGGGCTCCGTTCTGGGACCTGAATTTTGGAATATTGACTTTGACGACTCCTCTAGGTTACCCTTGCCTGAAGGATGTATCATGATCGACTACGCGGATGATAAAATGTATCTTGTCTCGGGGAACAGCAGAAAGGAAATTGAAGAAAAGGCTGGTGATGGTTTGAACACCCTCCTTAAATGGGGGGAGAGGAATAAGATGACCTTCGCTCCCCACAAGACAAAGGGTCTCCTGATGAAGGGCTCTCTCAGTAGAACAAGAAACCCTACCATCCGGATGGGAGACACCAACATCAAATTTGCAGACACGGTCAAGTACCTAGGTGTAACACTCGATCGATCGTCCTCATTTCTGGCTCATGTTAAAGATGTTTCAAGCAAGGCTCAGGCGCTGTTCCTAAAGCTGAGGAGACTCTCCACCGCTGAATGGGGACTACGCAGTCCGGCACTACGTGCTCTGTACAGGGGCGTATACGTTGCGCAAGTTTCGTATGCTGCCTCTGTTTGGGAGCACCGCCTGGATAACTGCCTTATACTCCTCGCTCTTACTAGGGGCCAGCGAACTTCTTTGCTGGCACTATCTGGCGCATACCGTACTGTTGCTTCGGACGCTTTGCCAGTTTTGGCCGGCATTTTGCCAATCGATCTGGAGATTAGGGAAGTCTTAACCAAGCAGAGACTTTCCAGAGGATCCCCGGCAACCCATCTTGGTGTCGTTCTGACACCAGGTGGACCGGGAACTCTCCCTGGACTGCTTCGGACGATGAGGGACCTTTCGCTTAAAGAGTGGCAGGTCCGTTGGGATAGGTCGAGCATGGGAAGATGGACCTTTTCCTTCTTCCCATCAGTTAAACTCAGAATGGAAGGGGCCTTCCTCAAACTGGACCATCACATGACGCAGCTCCTCTCAGGACATGGGGAATTCAGGGGGAGGCTTCACAGCCTTGCCCTGTCTACCCATCCCAATTGCGCTTGTGGCAATACTTACCAGTCGGCCGAGCACATTCTGTGGCACTGTGAGATCTTGAAGGATGCCAGAGACGAAATGATAGACGGTCTGAATGTCCCCATTAGACCGGTGTGGAACACCGATCTTGTTTCTAACAGAGTTAATTTCGAATGTCTGAGGAAGTTTACTAGGATCTGGGTTGAGAGATGGTCTGAGCTTAGAGTCGCTGACTAGCGTGATAACTGAGAACCCCTGGTGTATTGCTCCTGCTCCATGACTAATTCTTTTACAAATCTCCGATTATTGTTTATGCTATTCTGTTCTTCTTATTTTTATTATTTTTCTTTCCTTACTGTACCAGCTGCTGCAGATGATTTTTCTTTCGTTTACATTTCTTTTAAATAACTTGTCTCTTATTTTTCTTCTTATTTTCAGTTTTCTTTTCTTATGTTTTACTTTTTTTGTTATCTTATACTTCACATGCTGTCCTCTTTACAGACTATGCAGATTTTATTTTTACACTTTCAACTTTGTTTTTTTGGCATTTTTGGATTGTTTATTGTTTTCCTTTTCTTTTTTCTTTTCTCTTCTTTTATATGTATTTTTTTTCTTTTTTCAGTAACGGCAACGAGTTTACAGGCTAGAACTGAACTCCGTTGTTTGTCTTGTATTGTTTACTTCTCCCCAATAGGGGTTGGACAACGGGCCTCGTCCCCGCATACCTTGCTGGAGCTTCTTTTATTTCCTTTTTTTACCGGGGGACTCCGCCAATCACCTGCGCCACCCCTGAGGAGCGTTGGTGGTCAGAAGGGCGACTGTGCGGGTTGGGGTAACCTCCACCCTGCCTCCGACCTCCTGACGCTTCTTTCCCCTAGGTTCTTTAGGGTTTATCCCTCTTTTTCCCATACTTATCTTCAGGGCTCCACCGGGTGGTTGGCTAAGGGGTGTGGAAGTCCTGACCTGCGCCAGTCGCCCCAACCACCACCAATCTCTCAACAGGACTGCCAGTCGTGGTTCGGCGAAACTCCCCCGTCACTCTATTATGTCACTTATTTCTTCTTTGTGTTTACAGGTACTGGAGTGTGGGTTCCCTCCACCAACTATTTGCCTGACACTTTTACCTGATTGTTTGATGTTTATTGTTCTGTGTTGTTCTTAGACTAGTACCTGTAAGCGCTCGCATTACCGCTTCCTAACACCGTATGCGGGGACATTGAAGGTCTAGCTTCATTTTGTACTTTGTAGAGCCGTTTATTCAAAAAAATTAGATTCATGCGAGAGCTCCGAAGGGGTGACCATAAGTCACCTATACCGGGGTGGGACAGGGTGGGTGTAACCTTCCCCGTCTCATTTTCCTCCCCACTATCTTCAACGCCAAAGCATACCTCAGTTGGAAATGTCATAGTCTTAGTGAGTCCAGACGGTTAGGAACTGTTTGGATTGCATATTATCTCAATCACAGGATATTATAATTGTAGGATTAAAAATAGCAAAGTGTGTAAAAAACGCAGACCATGGAAATATCGCGAAATCTGACTTTATTTGTCAAGATTAACCTTAAGAAATTTAAACAAAAGAAATACACACATCAAATATAGAAATGAAATAATTTCCTGGTAAAATATATAAGATCATATGTAGGTACGTAATTATGTTCTTTTGAAAATGACACTTAATTTTAGGTATCCTTTTTCTCTCCGAATGCGTTCTCATCTGTGGTCAATTCGACATTCTCTGCTGCAGCCTTCGTAACCTCCGTTATACAGCCCTTCGTCACAGGGGATATCCCACTTCATCCCTTATAGAGCTGGCTGGATATTCTCTAGAGGGAGTGAACCGCTGCACCCTTCCAGAAGACGAGTACAACCAGTACATAAGGGGCAAACCAAAGATCCTAGACCCCAGGCTTGAGATAAACATGCAAAGATTCTTGGACCCTTTAATAGATGATGCTCATCTCGACAAGACTGACCTCAAAGAAGAATTAAGTACGAGAAAGGTTAATGGTGATCGAAGGATTGGCATAATGGTGTCGTTCAAAGAAGAAAGAGGTGTTGCTGACATAAATGTTAATAAAACTGGTAAGTTTAGGCATTTTAAAATGATAAAACGTGGTGAATAACCCTTAGTGCAAAGAATGCGTTATATATTTTTTTAAATTACCTTTATTCAACACACAATATTTACAAATTGATTTAAGCCTATGACAGACCACGCTATAAGCGCGCTATATTTTCGTAGCTTGGCCTATTTCAGTATATCGCTCTCCAGATATTGCCAGTGCACACAGGAGTTCCCGAGGAAAATAATTCAGTTTAGGGCCTATGTCATCTTTGGGGATGTTGTGTGGGGAACTTTTTAGGAAAGGAAGGTCTGGGAATGAAAAATATATGAGGGGTGCTTAGGAATTTAGGGGCAGTGTGTCCAAGTGTGACAGACGTATGAATCCATCCCTTCCACTGAGGTGAAAGGCGATGTTCCGAGAGTGTCCTGCTGAGCAGACGTATCCGCCGCCAAAACCAGGACACCTCTCTCCGTGAACCCGTGCACCCCTGCTAAGTCACAAAAGGTAGTGAACCTGTTGGGGTCATCAATGAAGAGGTGTTGGTTTCCATCCAATAAATGGTTCCCGGTGCGGCGGTACCCATACTTGCATCCTAAATTTAGTGCAGTATGAAGATTTCTCTTATAATAGCCAACCTCCGATTGGAGAGAAGAATTGCTTAAATCTCATAAAGGTCGCTTCCCACAGACTATTGTGTATCTACTAACCTTTAAAAATAGAGTTTTAATTTTTCTTTTAAAGTGCTTAGTGCGAATAACTTATAAAATGAAACTTGGGTAATTGATTTTTATTTTATTTATTTTTGATTATGTTTTTTATTCTAGATAAAAGAAAATTACATTTTCACTTACTAAACTAGAAATAACTAATACATTACACATAAATACATTACATAACGATATTATTCACTTTCATTGTTTTGTTGATTAAGCATAAAAGTGAACATTTTTTTTTAAATGTACCTGTAGTGTTACGCCACTACTCAAATCGGACGTCATTCTAGAAGTTTTGGCCTTTGCCAAACAAACTTCTTGGATTTTCTTTAAGTTCTTATTATTTGTTACTGTAGCAACTGGAATGTTCGAGAACGTTTGATTTTTCTCCAATATAAGCGACAGCGGGAAGGAAATCCACAGTACAGTTCCAGCAACCTTGACATCGAGATCAAATTATTTGCCTGCGTGATGCGCTTCAGAACATTCTAGAACCTTCCTCCCGTAAAACATTCTGTTGTATTTTCTACGTTTATTTATTTTTCGGATGTGTTATAAAACTGCCAAACTCAGTAGTTATTTATTAATATTTAGAATACGAAATACTACATACTACAAAATACGAAATACTACATACCTAATTTCAGTCAGAATGCGGGGTCTTCCTCTATCTCTATCTTCAGATTGTGGTGGAGTGTGTGTTTGTTGTGAGAATTTAGAAATGATTACAAGCCTTTATCATCGATGTTCTTTGGTTTTGATGTCTAGTTTTGGTGTAACCATCTTATACCGGATTCAAGAAGTATGAAAATTAGCCCGTTGCTCATCTTCGGTGATTCCCATATGTTCTTGGAACATTCTTAAAGATCCCCTTTCCAGTGACCATTTTCCTATAATAATTACCTTCCACCATCTATCTTCCACGCATTCCTTTTCGATAAACAATAGTTTTAAATTTATAACGAAAGACGCGAATTGGAGAAATTTTTCTTCAAAATTAGACTCCATTGTTCAAGCATCTAAGTCTTCCCTTGTCAACACTAGTTTACAATGTGAATTATTTCCTAACATGATAATAAAAGCTGCAGAAAAAACACTTAAAAAACGTAATGTTAACATTAAGATAAAACATTCCACCCCATGGTGGGATGAAGAATGCACTAGTGTCGTTAAATCCAGAAGAGAAGCAATTTCCATTTTCCGTAAATGTATGTCTTTCGAAA
This sequence comes from Hesperophylax magnus, assembly GCA_026573805.1. Taxonomy (NCBI): domain Eukaryota; kingdom Metazoa; phylum Arthropoda; class Insecta; order Trichoptera; family Limnephilidae; genus Hesperophylax; species Hesperophylax magnus. The sequence goes on from JAIUSX010000018.1 coordinate 4,117,794, forward strand.
ATTACCTTTCTGTGAAACGCGTCCAATCAGAAACTAAACGTATTTTGAAAAATAAAAAGCGGTCTGGATGGCGAAAATTCTGTGAACGCTTGTCTCCTGAAGCTCCCCAGTCATCCGTATGGTCCAATTTAAAAAAATTCGGTTCGTCATATACTCCGCAGCGTTCTAAACATATTCCAGAAGAAATTATTATAGGTTTTGCTGATAAGATAGCTCCTCCGTCAGTTGCCAGATGTGAGGAAATGCCTTCCTTTATTTCTTATCCATCTCACTCTAGCTGGCTGGACTCTCCTTTCTCAGTAAGTGAATTAAATCGAGTAATCAATTCCCTTCCAGACTATTCTCCTGGCCCTGATGGAATCTTATATAGTTTCATTAAAGCATTCTCAGACATGTCGGTTGAATATTTTTTATCCCTAATTAATTACATGTTCGAAACGGGATTTATTCCGGAAGTCTGGAAAGTTCAAAAAATCCTTCCGATTTTAAAACCTGGCAAAAATCCATCTGAAACCTCATCCTATCGTCCTATTTCTCTTTCGTCATGTTTAATGAAAGTAGCAGAACACTTGATAAAGAACAGATTGGAATGGTTTGTTGAAAATCACAGAATTATCTCTCTTAATCAATATGGCTTCCGGAAAAAGAAATCAACCATAGATAATTTAAGTGTGTTAACAACAGACATCCTTATATCTCAGTCCCTTAATTCTTGCACTCTGGCCACATTTCTTGATCTTTCGTCAGCTTACGACGATGTATTAATTAAAATTTCGAAAGAAAAATTAATTAAAATAAAAATTCCCTTAAAACTAGATCAATTTATTATCAATTTACTAACAGACAGATCCATTATTATCCACTTTTCCTCAAAAACGATAAATCACAAACTATGGAAGGGGTTACCTCAGGGGTCCGTAATCAGTCCATTATTATTTAATATATATATAAGTGATTTAGACAGTGTAATTCCTTCATCTATCAAGCGACTTTATTTTGCTGATGATTTCCTTATATATTTATCACACAAAAATCTATCGCGCGCTGCGAAGGAATTGAATTTGGCTTTACATAATATTAAAGTTTGGTTGTTGACAAATGGGATGAATTTAGCTACGTCTAAAACCAAAGTAGTGGCTTTTACGCGCAAAAGAAAAATACCCCCCTTTTCTGTCTTCTTTGATAATGTCCCTCTTCAAATCGTTAAGCAAATTAAATTTCTTGGACTGCTTTTGGATCATAAACTTTCCTGGCTCCCGCATATTCAGAACATTTCGGCTAAGTGTGAAAAGGGGCTAAATATTATGCGAGCTGTTTCCAGAGTGTGGTGGGGATCTCATCCTACTACTCTTAAATTAATGTATGGTGCTCTAGTGCGAAGCCATTTGGATTATGGAACATTTCTTTTTGATCCTCTTCCTAAATATTTGGACAAAAAACTTGAAAGAATTAAGTCCTAAATTCAGTTCTCAGAATAATTATTGGAGCGATGAAATCTTCTCCAATTAATTCTCTCCAGGTAGAATGTGTTGATCCCCCCTTAATTTTAAGGAGACAATTCCTAGCTGATAAATATATTTTTAAATCTTTTTCTATATCGCGTCACCCTTTAGAACAAAGCCTTGATTATTTGTTCAATAACTTAAATAACGAAAAAAGATCGACAGATAAAAATCGACTTCCTCTCCTTCTAAAAAGTTTTCTTTCATTCAAATCTCTGTCTTCTTCCCTCCAAAATCTACAAAAAGATCCTATCCTTCCTATTTTCACCATCCCATTTGATTCTATCAATTATACCCCCAACGTTATAACTTCAGACTTCCGAACTGATATTTTAACCTCATCTAATCAAAATGTTGAGGAAAAATTTAAAACTATTACATCTTCTAAGTTTCCAGAATTTTCTCTCATTTACACAGATGGTTCTAAGTCTGATAACAAAGATTGTGGAGCTGCGGTACACATTCCCGAATTCGATTTAGATTGGTCTTATAAATTGCCTAAAGAAATTTCCATATTTACTGCAGAATGCTTCGCAATTGAACAAGCTTTGAGCCAAATCCAGCTTTTCAATATTCGACGAGCCTTACTGTGCACTGACTCACTAAGCGCAGTGTTGAAAATTTCCTCAAATATCCATAAAACAGAAGACTATATTATTTATAATATCAGAAACACCCTTAAATCTTTAAATGAATTAAATTTCGAGACAATATTCGTTTGGGTCCCTGGCCATTTGGGAATTGAGGGTAACGAGAAAGCCGATTATCTAGCTAAACTTGGAACAATTTCTGGCTCTAATCCTTTAGATTTTAGAATTCCTATCTCTGACGTCATCCCAATTCTTAAATCCAACATGATCCGCTCCTGGGAAGAAAATTGGACAGCTACGAAAACCCGAACTGGTGCTTTTTATGCTGGAATACAAAATCATATTCCAAGTAAACCTTGGTTCCACGGCAAGAAAAAATCCAAAAGATTTATATCCTGTATCTCGAGAATGAGAATTGGTCATTGCTCCATTGCATCCCATTTGTTTAAAATCCGGGTCCTAGATAGTCCACTCTGCCAGTGCGGCATGGAAAATGAGACTCTTGATCACGTTTTCTTTAATTGTAAAAATCATTCATCTTTCAAAGGCATTTATCGTTTACTTATAAAAATCACCCACCAATCTCCCCTTAGTATTCCTTATTTACTTTCTCTCAACAATTCTCGCATTTTCTCAGTTCTATACAAGTTCATAGACTTGAATGACTTCAATATTTGAGATTTCCTATTCCCGTATAGATTTCCCATAAAATTATAACCATCTCCCTTAACTTTAACGGCACATAGCACTCTCTTTAGGGTGAATTGCCTAATACAAGAAAAAAAAAAAAAATTAGCCCGTCGCGGTCGTCCTTTATAATATTATTTCGTATCTTTGGCTAAAGAATAATGAAGCCCAATAAATCACGAATCTAAAAAAGCCGTTTAATAAAATTCTAGCGGTCAGTAGCTGAGTTGGTATCACGTTTGAATCCCACCCACGCGTAGTATGTTTAATTCCTCGGCTGGCAAAGTCCTCCATCACAATACAAACAATATTTTCCGCTTATTATGAGATTTTAAATATTGGCAGGTTATTTGTAATACTGGACTGTTTGTCTCTCTATTAAATTAGTAAATAAGTCAATCAAAATTTAGCGATGGTTCACCACCATCGATGATAGATGTGTTGAACTATAGTTATAATGTTAACCACCAGATGCATATGACGAGTACAGAATGGAAGTGACGAAAGTGATAGAGGACTGCGTGCACCACCACCAGGAGATCTTGGACTACTGCCAAAGCTTTGAAAGATTCTGCAGCCCCATATCCATGGTCAAGATGTTCCAGATTACTCTTCTGGCCTGCTTTGTGATGTATTCCTTCAGTGTGGTATGTAAAAATTCTAAAAAAATCTAATTAAATATAATCTAATCTGTCGATAAATTACAGTTTATTTTTCTAAATATTTAATTTAATCAAGTACAAGGTATTTCGTGTTATAGTTCGTATCCGCTAATATAGGAGAGTGTAATGTCTGTGATTACTAGTTTAAATATTCTCACTCAGTATTAAATAAACTTAAGTACGGAAGTCTTCAATAATGTTTGATTCGTTAAAAATTACTATAAACTTACTATAGTAGATAATTACAATTAAAGTCGTACTGGATATCTGATTGAGTCTTTAAGTTATTCTGCTCGAGCAATGAAATACAAATGAGCTCCCGGCCTATCAATCGGCTACCGTTCGGGTGCAGTCGGAACCTTTCGGGAACCGATTCGGGTCCCTCACCCGACAGTGCAAGCACTGCCATCTATGACTAACTCTCAAAACTATACAAAGAAACACCAGTACTTTCATATATTTATTTAATATTTTTTACTTCTAGACCTAAAATTCTCACCACTTTAAAAATAATAATTCTTACACATCATAGAAAAAGTCAGACAATTAAAGTCAGTCAATTTCATTTAAGAGTGTGTTGTAGTTCAAAAAAAATGTTGGAATGCCCATTTTAAAACATAGAAAATGTACAAAAAATAACAGTTTAATAAACTTAATATTGTCGAAATTTCTAGCTAACCTAGTTATAAATCCCAGTTTGTAAGGTCTTCTTAAAGATTTTATGTCTCAAGAGTATTATATATATCAATGTTGTAATTAAACACCACTGGATATTTTATTAGAAAAAATCTGTCTACTTGACATTATGAGATATTTAAGTAAAGTCGGTACCTATTCATTGCACCAAATTAACAATTCGTTGATATTATCTTTAAGAATATTTCAATGATAAATGTAAATAAATATTACAATATCAAAATGATAAATATAACACAAATGGTGAAGTGAAAACATTTCTAAATGAAAATATATGAATTGTGAATACTCTGTTACAACATTGACAGAATATTTCATTAAATTTCAAATCAATTTTCTCTCAATCTCTCAAATATATAATCAAAAATAATTTTTCAACATTTCCTCATTCTCTCTGACTTAGTTCCCTCTAAAAACTTTAATACAGTCCCCTTCTTCATCCTGATGATCACTTTGTATGCCTTATTCGAGAGATGATAGCCTCCATTCAAAGCTCTGAAAAAACTGTAACTCTGATTTGGATTCCTGGACATGTTGGTATCATGGGAAATGATATTGCAGATGCCTTGGCAAAACAAGGAGCGTCCAACCCTGTTGTTACCCTCGTAAACCACATTCCCCTATCTGACATTTTTCCATTATCAAAGGTAGTTCCCGCAATGTTTGTGCAGAGTATTGGCACATTGCTAGTCAATCCAAGGGAGCCTACTTTGCCTCAATACAAAGGACTATCCCATCAAAACCGTGGTTTCAACAATTCCCCCATTTTTCCAAAAAGGAAATTTCTTCACTTAATCGAATGAGGATCGGACATTGTTCCGTTCCTTCCCACCTTTTTAAAATTCACGTCCTTGACTCCCCCAGATTGTACATTCTGTAGTCTAGAAGTGGGAACTTTAGATCACATATTTTTTGGTTGTCCCTCTCTAAACAAATATCCTCTCTTCTATAAAGCCTTATCTAAAATTGCCTCCCCTCCATTCAACATCTCATATCTTTTAAGTCTGTTTTCCACTCCAATTTTCATTATAATTTTGAAATTTGCCTATTTAAATAAAATTAATATTTTAATTCCACCTTTCATTTCTCCATAATTTAAAATGATCGCCAAGAACACCCCTGAAGGGTGAAAGCCAGAAATAATAGGAAAAAAAACATTTACTAATTTATTGTTGTTTTTTTTGCAGAGTTTTCAGATAACAATTCTGGAATATGGGACTCTGACATTCTGGGATTTGTTTTTGCTTTGCTATTTTGGAAACGAAGTAAGAATTAGGGTAAGTTTAATTCATATCTCTGTAAATGCTTACATCCAAATTATGTCGCACAACGCTCAAAGCCGCTCCCAACTAGTAAAAAAGTAATTGAGCAGTCAAAGGGGCAATTTTTTTTTTAAGAAATCCATTATTTTGACTACAATATCATTAAATTATAATGTTTTCTGGAAAAGGCGAAGTATTAAAAAGGCTGATGGATGGAAAAATCCTCAACGATTTTATAATGGGTACAACTTGTATTATATATTGTATTTCAGAGTGCAATAGTTGCTCAAGTAGCCTGCAGTGGACCCTGGCACGTCGTTGATCAGAAGACCTTTAAGAATCTAGTCCCCCTCATCTTGAGGGCTTCTAAGCCTGTGTCGTTCACCGGAGGAAGTTTCTATATTCTCAACTTGGAGAATATGATTGGGGTGAGGTGTTATTGCCATTTGTTTTGACCTCATCATTTATTTAATGAGCTTTGCGAAGTCCTGTTTATATTATGGTACTTGCTTCTTGCAATACACCAACTACATCACCACCTCACGGCTCTGGTACAAAAATGTCACATGCACGAAATGTAATGCAAATTACCATCCACCCCACCACCTCACCACCTCAACAACTGAACACCTTACCACCTCAACAACTCACCACCTCACCTCCTCACCTTCTCACCACCTCACCACCTCACCACCTCACCAATTCACCACCTCACCACCTCACCACCTCATCACCTCACCACCTCACCACCTCACCACCTTTCCACCTCACCACCTCACCACCTTACCACCTCTCCACCTCACCATCTCACCACCTCACCACCACTCCACCTCACCACTTCACCACTTAACTACATCACCACCTCACAGCTCTGGTACAAGAATGTCCCATTCATGAAACGTGATGATGTAGCGCCAATACACCAACCACCTCATTACCTCACCACCACTTTTCTAGTAATTCGATAAATAGAGTTGGAACAAAATAAATGTATTTTGTGTGGCTGGACATTTAAATTTTTAAATGGGACATTAAATTTGTAGTGAATCTTGTATGAGGTACTCAACACTAGTAATGAGATTTAATTTGTAACGCCATCTTTGAAACTTCACCGAAAACCACGAAACCAGAATGTAAAATCATTCTCGTTGATGTAATGAAATAACAGGTTTACCGCCTGTAAAACCAGTTAATGCTGAAATATTTTTATAGATGGCGCTAACTTCTTATTATTGATAGTAAAGCTTTACGAAATACGTGACATTTTTTTATTACAGTTAATAAATTGGCTCCGAGTAGCTATAATTTTAGTGCTTGAAAAATACTATATTATTAATGTAACGGTACCAAATTAATTGGCACCTTTTACAACAAATTTTTCATTATTTTACTCACGGTTAAAAACGTGCCCATATTTGATTCAACTATCTGAAATAAATTTTACTGCTTGACGTCATAAGTCGAATTGCAAAGCCGACTACTACAGCACGCGATGGATTTTGAAGTGTCACGTGATCCAGTCAGTGCCATCGAGAAATGACAGTTTTCAAATGGCGGCGGTTGTTGTTACTGATGATTTGTGTGTTGTTTTACCGCAATCTTATTTTATAAACAGAGGGATTAGATTATTTTAGCTACCTACAGTGAAATTTGTTTAATGACAGCATCAGATCGTGCGCCCAGGCCTGTTCTTTAGTCTGCATTGTTGAAATGATGTTGCAATAACCTAGGGATATTACTAATTATCATGGCTTATAACTAATTATTTAGATTATTTATTCAACTTATGTACTCAATCGCAACTTTGAGTCACAATCGAAATAATGGATTTTATTATTTTTTTCAGGTTCTAAAGGCTTCGTTTTCTTACTTCACCGTGCTTCGTAATATAAATGAAGCTCAATCTTAAAGAATTGATCATTAATATCTTTATCAGGGGTTTGAAAATTAGTAGCACGCGTGCCCCACAAAGAATTTATGTTGAATCCAATTATTTTCTTCTTTACTTGCTACAAAAAACGTAACAGAAAAGTTTATTTATGCAAGCACATAATATAAAAAAAAAATCCTGAATGCGCTTTCCTTTTTGCGGAATACGTCTCATTGTAATATCCGAATAATCACAGAGTACGTACGTAAGTATTTGGATGTCCATGAGGATGATAAAATCGATAGCGTGATTTTTGTTTCGCCTGTGGCGCTTTAATGTCCAATTGTGACATACATAAGAATGATATACAAATATAAAAATGATAACATTTTCTAGTTCCATCATAAACATGGATTTTTTTTTCGCCTGTGGTGCTTTAACGTTGTTTGATATCTCAGATTGAAAACAACTTTTTGTTATTTTATTCAAAATTCAAGTTTTGAGAAGCAGAAGTAGTTCTGAGAAACCGTCGTATAGATTAACTATCCTTATGATAAAATGGAAAGTATTTAATGATTTCACTGTATTAAATAAATGTATATTTTTAGGGGTTCCGTGTCCAAAAAAAACCCCGATCCACACATAAATGTTAAAAATCTTGCAAAATCTAAAATTCAGTCAAAATTTCAGTTGTAATTTTCCAAAATTGTTAATTATTTTTCAAATGAATTGATAAGCAAATGCATTCTATAAAAATCTATTTTTAATTTACGAAATCATTTTCGAAATGCTTTACATGTATTAAATAAGTTCAAGTCGTTTTGTTGACAGCCTCAAGTGTTTTGTAGCAATAATTATACTAATTTATTTTCTAAAAAGACGGCACGTGGAAAAAAATTCACAATAATTTATCTCATTTTGGCACTTTGATCAAATCCTATATGCCATCCCTGATCTATATCATCTGGCCATGGAAAAAATAGCTAGTGATTCGGAAAATTATATTTGTAGGTTATTTATATTTTCAGCAATCTTCTAATATTTTACTCATTTGAGTTCCAATTCAATGCTTTGCACACTCTCATATTATATTAGTCGTAGGTACCTTAGGCACTTTTAAGAAGGAAAAACTTGTGCACACATGACAAATGCGTGTCATCTTTGTATATGCTGTGTGGAGGGTATTTTTAAGGAAAGGAAGGAGAGGAAAGTCTAGGATTAGTGTGTTCAGGAGTGACGGACGTATGAATATATTTAAGGCGATGCACTACGTCGTGTAATATTTTTTAATCGAGCCGCTATCAATAAGATAAGGCTTAAATTCCCGCTTCACACCATCCACCTGTTTTGATTTATGCAAGAAAAAAACATGGCCAAAAAGTGCCTTTTCTTTTATTCTGTGGATGTTCAGACATGAATATTTTTCGATCATTTTATAAATAACTTAATTTTCCACATTATACAATAAAACCATAATCAAAAATGGGTTCGTAAGTAGGAGATTTTGAACTTTAAAGCAGTTTTCATAGGCCTATACATTATTTTTTTCTGGGCTTATAAATAGAGTTATCTAGAAATTACTCCATTATTTCAAAGGCCAAGATGTATTCTACTCGCAGTATTTTGTTAAAGCATCTGAAACATTTCTAGGCGACCAAATTTTCAAACCAAAAACACATGATTTTAAATTACTACGTAGTGCATCGCCTTAACCACATAACAGAAATCTCTAATAAGGGCTTAAAAATGTTGGGATATAATATATTATATCCAAAAATTTTTAAGCCCTTATTAGCCTATAGGCTAACCAGAAATTTTAACTATATAAAGTGTATTAAATTTTTATATGTTATCTATGTAAGAAGTCAACTTGAGTACAATTCTCCTGTATGGAACCCACATTTTTATTTATTTTATTTTTTTTAAAAAGAAAGTCAAACATTCCTACGTTACGAATAACCCGACACTATTTGAAAATCTCCTACTACCACCACAGTAAGCTGAAAATGTTGCTTGTGTTGTGATGGAGGACTTAGCCAGCCGAGGAATTGAACACACTACGTCTGGGTGGGACCCAAACGCGATGTCAACTCGGCCACCGACCGGTCAATATTTTAAATTTTAATATACATGTACAAGCTGTTGAAAGAATACAAAACAAATTTTTACGTTTTTTAAATTTTAAAATGGGTATTGCAGCAATTATGTTGAACTAAACACGATTGTTGTCTCAAATTGTCAGACAGAAGAATTTTCACTGACTTGTTAGTTCTATATAAAATTTAAATAATTTAGTTGATAGTCCGGTATTGCTAGAATCGATAAGCTTGCGGAATCCACAACGTAATAGGTACTAGAAGTCAGGATTTATTTCATTGCAGAAATTCTGGAACTAACTACCATGTGTATTCCTATTTGCCCAGAATACTAATAGGATACCAAGTCAGTGGACATCTTCAATTTATCTTTAAACAAATATAAAATGTTGTTAATGAAGCAATTCAGTTATGTACAATAAATAATGTATATTTCTTAATATTTTCATGTAAAAGCCACGAAAAAGGGCGTTAATAAATAAGTCAATAAATAAAATATCCCTCCCACTGCGTCGCAAAGCGATGGGTCAAAAGACCAGTTGGTGAGATTTTTTTTTTTTTTACAGTAATACCGCACAAGAGTCCCAACTGCTCCCGTCTGGAGCCAGTGAGACTATGGCATCCCCAATTGGGGTATGTTGTGAGGCTGAGGGTATTGGGGAGGGGAGGGAGATGGGGAAGAGGAAGGTGGGGAAGTACCTGGCTATTCAGATCTGGTCACCAAACACGGCTAAAGCCATTTCAAGCAACGTTTCAATTCTGAATGGTGGTCTTACACCAGGGCGATACTGAGAGTATCTTCCACTCTGGAACGTGCCGCAAATATACTATCTATTATTTTAAATTAATTAATTGTGAAATAACACAAATAAATCAAAATAAAATTTATTTGCGCACGCCGGGTTCGAACCCGCGACCTTCGGATCTGTAGTCAAAAGCGTATACCACTAGACCACGCCGGCCGTCAAAGGGTCTCCCAAAACCAGCTTCTCCCGATCTGGCACGCCACGCAGCTGGTGAGCAGACGCATCATGAATACACGTCACCCGATGAACCCGGGCACCCCTGCTAAATCAACAAACGTGGCGAACCACTTAGGGTGACTTATGGCAGATGCGTAAAAAGTTAAAAATTCTTACTTACTTTATAAGGTATGAAAGTTGAGCAATTAAACTATTAATAAATAAAAAGCACACGAAACATGTATTTATTTTATTTGTAATAATAACATCAAAGCAGTATGTACAAGCACAAAAATGGCAAAACAAATATGGCAAAGAAAATGATTATTTCCGAATCGGTTCTAATAGGTTCTTATATCTACAAACGCCTGCGTCTCCAAAACCGACTATGTGCCATATATCTTACGAGGACTTTGTTTCCAAAACAAAGACAATCTAAAATGGCACTTAAGCTTATTATTTATAATCCCTTTGTTCATTTTTGTCACACACCAACACAAAGCATAAACTACAGAAGTTCGTTATTTTTATCAACTGCAGCTAACGACAAAAGCGTAAAAGAACAGCACCTTAAACTTACAATATCATGGAATCTGTCTTAAGGCTCAGTTGTAGGCGTGCAAAGATAGTTTGAAAGGGAGATATGTAAATACGAATGTTAGAGGGAGCGCGCTGATATAAAAAAAACGATATTAATTAAGCGAAAATGGTGAAAATATTTATTGAAACACGACTCTTTTGAAATACAGCAAAAATCTCTCGAAAATTGCTTTATTTGCATTTAAAGACATACTGTACATTTTTTCATGCCTACAACATATTAAATAACAGAACAAAACGTGTTTTTAATAATTTTCGGAGCTTACTTCGCGATTTTTTTCTATAGAAGGAATTTCATATAACTAACGTTTCGGCATAACAAATGTATAAATATAATCTTCAAAAATAACTTATTTTTTTGGAACTTAAAAACTTAAGGAGTTAAAGTGTAACTTGTTATAATTTGGTGGAAATTGGAAATGCGGGGGGCCCTTATTACGCGTGTTCGTAAAGTTAATATTGGCAAATCAAAGTTTTCAATTATCAAAATTCGAACCAATTTCAAGAAAAAATAATCAACCTTTTTTTTTTACTATAATACATTCATTTTTTTTAATAAATTTATTTAATTTTTTATTGGTTTGATTTAGGATTGAACCTTCCTCCCTATGAACGCACTCACTATTGTGAACTTTTAAAATGTCTTATAAAACCTTTTTTTGTTTGACTGAGGATTGCACCTTCCTCCCGATTATTGGTAAGACTAATATTTATTTAATATATTAACTGCTGTAATCCAATTTAAGAAAAATGCGTATATGTCCACGTAAGTATGCATGATTGTCACCAAAAAGAACAGAATGCATTGTCATCGATATCGAGTCTATCTGCGGAATTGTAGCTGGATCAGATGTCGGTAAGTGGGTTAATTTCTACTTCAAAGATTTGCATTAATTAATTATCGAAAACAAAATCGAAATTCAAATATATGTATTTAATAATTTGAATCTGGATATAAAGTACATTGTCAGTTTTGCAGACGGAGGCAAAATTATCTCTCTTATATTTTTAAACACATAATTATTACAATTACACATAACATTCTTAACCACACAATCAATACACATTTTTATAGAAAACCTGTCTATATTTTATAATATTTATTTAACATAATATTAATGCATTTGTACACAAATATTTACAAACCTGAGGCGATATCTGCGTCACTTCGACAAACATACAATATCTACCGACAAAGTTCTCTTACTGCACTCATCTGTTTTAAATATATATATTTTTTAATGATCTTGCCTTGAGAGTTCTTTTGAAATTAACAAAATATCTGATAGGGTTATTTTTGATACATGTGATTTACATACAAACACTATAAAAAACATTGAACGTAAATGATTTCTCCAATTATCTGATTTTTCAATAGCATTTTTGGTACCCATTGTAAATCGGTCAGAAAAACTTAGGTAAAAGTAGGTAGGTACCTAATTAAATTAGTTACATGATAATATAAACTACAAAAATTGTTAAATTATAAAATAATGATCACGAACGTTGCAAATCAAACGTAAATAATGTGATTAAAATCAACAAAATTCGAAAAAATATATCGGTTGTTGTTCACAGAATAATATTTTACAAGTAAACGAAAAATTATTTAAATGTTAAATCATAGTGATGATGCAATGATCATAAATAATTTCGAGTCATAAATATAAAATAAATGAATTTGAACCACTGAACCAATAATTCCTGGAGGTGTGATTTTAGTTGAAGTTGATTTTAATTTCAAGAATATGTACATTTTCAAATGTTCAGTTTTCCCACAAGTTAGAATTTTTTAAATTTTGGCGCATGGACACGCCCATAACACACTTCTATGGGTTTATCTGGTAATTATTATTATTTAAAAAAAACTTCGCATAAGATTAATTACAATTTGAAGAAACTATTTTAGTGTTAGGAGAAAAAAATGCATTTTACTAGCCATTTCGTTCAAATTAATATACGGATAATTTAACGTCCTTGGTTTACGCCACGTTTTTATATATTCTAATTTCCTTGAGAGAAGTGTACGAGCTCACACATATATGGCACTAGATTACTCTATTAGATTATGCATAGATGGCGTTTAGCTGTCGAGTATTGCAGAGGCCGAGTGTATGATGAATAAAGTGGGAACCTTAAGGTCAGGATCCATATTATTCCAACCACCTGCTAATGACGATATCAGAGCTCATTATCAATCTATCACATTAAAAGTCCAAGTGTTTTGTTAAAGCCGGAGTTTTATTTATTAAGTGAATTTGTGAGAAACCCCGGAGACACCACATATATGATGTTGGTTCTTAAGTTAGTTTTTTATCTCTTTTTTTAATGAAACCCAAACTAATAACCTATTTTAGGTTCTTGGGTTTTTAGTTTTGATTAAATAAAAGTTAAAAAAAAACGTTCAAAATTTTTTTTTCATATAAGGTAACATCAATAATTATTTATTTATTTTATGCATTATTTTGCTTCTCCAGTGACTGAAATAGATGATCCCCGTTGTAATGCAACTGTTACGAAGTGTTTTTTTTATAATTACCGTTTATCTCTTCAGCGATTCGAACAAAACTTCAACCGCCAGGGCTGGCATAAAACACACAAAAATCATCAAACATCGTTACCGATGCTTGTGTCATTTCCATTCTGGATGTCCAACAGCATGGCCAGGGCACCCTGAAAACCGGCATTGAAGTTCATGTTGACTTCGGTGAAGACAAATTCCGCCCTGGTGTCGATGAAGACGTCGTTCTCGTCTGGACCAGATACCAGGGCACCATACAAGACCTGGGGGTTGGCCTCTGTTGAGTGGAGACGTTCCCATCCACAAGGTGCTGGGAGGTCTGGGCAAGAACTGGAAAGCGATAATCATTGGTAGATTTTAATTATAATGTACACAAAAGATAGGGGTTAACATAAAACCAACCGTCCAATGTACATCAATATGAAAGAATTATCCCAAACCTATGAAAAAATTACATTATAATTATTATTGTACAATTTGTGAAGCTGGAGGTATTTATTTGAAATATTTGCTTCTGGATTGACTACCAAAATAAAATATTGTTTTTCTTTAAAATACATTTATTTTTTGTTGACAAATAATTAGTGAGACGACTATCGAATGAACACAGTTAGCACATCAGATTTAGATGTATCAAACATTTCAACAAAAGGTATACACATTTGAAATAAAAAATTACAAAATGATAAAATAATTTTGTTGCCCACTTTATTGCTTGTCTGATATGATTTACACTTATCAGTTCCAATTTTGAAAGTTACTTAATGCAATAAGAGAGTTTTTGGTAGATAGCGATAAAAAAAGTGTCGATATGTGGAATTTCCTCAATGTTCAAATGACGGTACCGGCAACACGGTAATGGGGAATAAGATAATTAATTTGAAATTATTTAATTAAACTAATAACAAATTATTACTAAATAAGGCAAGAGTAAAGTGGGGAATACCTTGCAGCATGGTGGGGTTGTGTGGGAGGGTTCTCACCAAACCCAACCATGAAACTCCTTCCTCCGTCTCCCAGCACATAATCTACTTGCTGCTTCGCCATAACTCGACTGGTTTCTGCTGCAATTCCAAGGTTTGCCACCTGTAACCACAAAAACAACTTATAAGTACAGTCCTCAATAAAAAATAAAGCGCAATACCTTCTCACTTCGCATTCCGCCTAAGGTCCCAAAAACCTTTACAGATGGAGGGAGAGAGGCACCTTCAGAAATCCCACACTCCAGAAGATGACTGGAAACTTAAGTGGGAACCGGCTGACGTGAGAAATGTCCATCTCATATACGACCCCACTAAGAGTCAGCCTAGATTCTGACTGCCTCGTAAACTCTGATCCTACATCAATAAGATAAGGTGCTCCCATAGCCATTGTACCCTATGGGGCCGTAAAAAGTCGGCGATGTATGAAAGCGGACATTTATTGACCACCGAAACATGTGGTCCACGAATGCCCGCTCCATTCACTCGAAGACGGGATTAATGAGGTCTACAGGTAGTCGCCTGAGGCCTAAATCTCCACCTCTAACCCCCCACCATACGAAAGAAGAAAAAATAATTATGCAGTTTAAAAATTTAAGGTAAAACATGAAAGCGTTATTTAGGAATTAGGGGTTTGGAGATTATCGATAATATTAAGACTGTATGTAAATAATAACATCTGCAAATGATAACATCTTATTTCCAATATCCACGGTACATAGTGTGTTCATGAATATAAGAAATAAAAATGGACCTAGTAGGCAGTCTTGAGGTACGCCGTAGGACATAGATAATTGTTTGCTCATATGTATTTTATAAGAATTTGAGCCAGACGAACCTAGCGTGTGGGCATAAAAACGACTAGCTACTCCAGGATGCACTTTTGCGTATTTATAATATCTGCTTAAATACACATTTAAAAAAAATGTTTCTGGCTGTCAGTATTTAAGGGTATTCTAGGCCATCATTAAAAAATATGGAGAGAGGGAAGTTTTTTTATAAACTGGTAAATTTCAAAAGTATATGGATGATTGTAGCTGAATTTAGATTAGGAAGAGATGAGATATGGAATGGAGGGGATTAAATACACGATGAATGGCTGGATTCGTTGGCTGCCATTTTGTTGGCTGACAAAATAACAAGTGTATTGTAATTAAATTACCTGTAAACACAAGAAAGCCACATTAGCAGCATGCTCCAAAGCTCCGAATCTCTCAATGCACAGCAGACCCTTGGGAGACCTCTTCTGATCATTGGCTTGGTAATCGCAGAACTGTTCGGCCTGTTTCTTGAATTCTGTTCTACCTGTCGCCTCTGCTAAAAGGACTTGAACCCCCGCTACTCGGTGTCCGGTGGAAAATTCATTTGGTCTTTCCTGAAAAGACACCAGTTGTGTAAGTTAAATTACTCTTCATATCATAAACAACAATTGTTTTTTTTTTTAATTACCTTTTTATTTTATTTTATTTTTTATTTTAGAAATAAACAGTACATTAAAACGTAAAAGAACCGGTATTGACACAATTTTCCCCATGAAATATTTGGAGAGTTTTGTTGGTACATGCTAGGGAATGATTTGAATTAATGATAAACGTTATAAGATTATTTTTTTAAAGCATGAGGGGTATAAGTGAATACATGTATTGGTGTGTGTATGTGTATTGAGTTTGTCTGTGTGCTTGTTTGTGTGTGGGTGTGTGCGTACCTCAGTGTCTGAATTGTGTTGTGTATTGGTGAGTTCGCATTGATTAAGTTACGAGTAATGTGATGGTTGGGAGTCAAAAATATGTCGAAAATTGAGTTGGGACAAATATTATTGAATATTTGGAGAGCATGGGAAATTGGTGAGTTAGGTGCAGCGTTTGTTTTGTTATTTAATATGTAAAACTGTCTGATGTTTAATGTGTAAAATAATATGTCAAGATAAAATTATTATTGGAGGTTGCAAAATGTTGGTGTATTGAAGATTAAGTAAAGTGATTTTTACCTTTAGTCTAAAGACATTGTAGTGGTTTTCCGCTTCGTCCAAATAAAATGAGTTGTTGGTTGCTTTGTAAAGCCAAGCTGCTGCCCAGGCGAGTTCATCCCCATAGCAAGAGGATCTGAAAAGCAAATGAAGCAAGTTCAAATTTAATATGTTCGGTATTTAATAAGCCAGGTTAAATTTTATTATTATCCATTAAAGGTCAAAGCTACCAAGACAATCACCAGCCAGTTTATTAAAAACACTCTGAAGACGTCTTCTTTAAAAGCTTTAGCTGACAGCATTAGACATAGGCCTTCCTCAAATATTTCCCTTTTTATGATTCTTAGTGGTTCCCATCGGGAACCTATAAGTTGAATGACCGATTGAAGTGCAGGCCTGGGCGGGCAAACGCCAAATTAAAGTCAGTTCTAAGTACTGTTTAAAATAGTCTAATAATTTTGTTAATTTAATAAGCTTGCGGTAAAACAACACACAAATCAGCGGTAATAATAAGTATCATCAACAATCACCGTTATTTTAAAGCTGTCATTGATCAATGGCACTGACTTGATCACGTGACATATCAATATCATATTACTTTGGTTGGCCTTGGTTTGGAGTGTGCCTTTGTTATCCCGTACTTTACTTATTCGACTCTTTGTTCAGTAGATTTATAATGATAATTCATGTTCGCCATCAAAATGTAATAGAATATCGATGGTTACAACTCACTCATGGAACTGAAGAATATCTTTCATGGACAGATGGTATAGACCTCGATGTTTGTTGGCGAAATGGTAAAGTTCTGTGGCGTGGCGGAGGCAGAGGTCCGCGTACACTGGATCTCCGTGGAGCCTAAAGGCCATTGAGGCAGCTGCCAAAGCCGCAGATACCTCCCCGGCCACGTCGGATGCTGGAATGACAATCATTAAATATTGATCATTGGTTAAAATTAATATTATTATTTATACTATATTATGCTACGCCAGTATGGGTTTTTACAAAAATTAGATACACGTAATGGTTTAGTGCAACAATAATCAAGAAATAAAAGTTATATAAATAAATCATGTTAAAGGACATACACGCCTCTCTGAAATTGGAGGCAATATCGAGGCAGTCAGAGCCACTCCTATTTTCTGATGTTTGGAAAGTGTTGGCGCCGTCTTGATCTACTAGCGCTTTACTGCAAGAACAGTTTTACACTGCAGGGGCGGGTGTGTAGAGAAGACGCCCGTTTTACTCCCACCACCAATCTCCATAAATCGCCTCAGATTGTAGGAAGGTGTGTGAGACCTTTTATATATAGCTTGTTAGCTGATGATGGGTAATTAGCAAAATCTCAACAGGTATTAATTAACTTACTGTAATGCGAAATACTGCTCAACTTAACGATTTATTTCAGAAAATCATCCTCTTAATAAACAAAAGGAGTGAGATCTTCTAAACGGGGTTATTAATCCCTCAGGATAATTTGTTCACTTTTGGGGACAGTTCTTTTGGTATCACAGAAACTTGAACTAAACGGTGTTAGAAAAAGAAAATACTACACTTTATATTCAAATCGAGAATTTGACAATAGAAGAATTAAAACGAACACCTCTATGAAATCAAAGGTTCTGTTTCATATATGTATTTCTAATAATAAAATTTGACAGCGTATTTTATCCCCTTTCAAGAAGAGTTTATAATTGTTGATAAATATTCTATTTATTTGGACTTTATTGCAAAGCGGAAATGCTCTGACTTTCTGACAGAATATGCCACAGACCTGAGGGATTAAGCCAATGTTCTAGAAAGCCTTATTGTGAGCATTGTAAGGGTTATATGTTTTATTGTTTGGGACACATGTTTCATAAACGTAATAGGTAGATTCCTTTATTCCATAAACTTCAACCAGATTTTTCCATGTAACCAATAGATACCTAATGAAAAAGAAGCTGTACAAGAACTCAAGAAGAGTATTGATTGAAAGGCTAGCTGACATAAGTATGTTTGTTATTATTTTTTTGGTAAACTAATGTTTAAGACAAGTTTTTTTTATGCATAGCACAAAGGGTAACAATTATTTTATAAGCAATTATTATTAGCCTGAAACACTCATCCACATTGAAAAATCTCCTGATTAAAGATACATGACGCCAACGGGACATGAACCCGTGTCCTTTCGATTTCCGGTCGACAGCTCTGACCACTGAGCTATGGCGGCTTATCTCTTATCCGCGAAATAATTCAATATATACTAGTGTTTCATTCAATAATAAATGCTTGTTACATTTTTTCACCTGAAACAACCAACTTTATTTTATATGAGAAAGGCATTGTAAGTGCTAACTCTCTCACTAGATGGCGTCGAGACAAATTGTCTACATTTTTTGGTAAAGATACTAGAACTTGTCAAATATTAATTATTCAAGGTTTAAGTCCCGTTGGCGTCATGTATCTTTTATCAGGAGATTTTTCAATGTGGATGAGTGTTTCAAGCTAATAATTATTGCTTATTAAATAAGTATGTTTGGTCTGACGCTGGACCCTGCAAAGCTATCCAAAACTTTGGTTCAATGAAAAGAAGTTGGCACACCACGTTGAAAAAATCATCCAACAAAATACATTGTCGGATTAGAAAACTTTTTCGTAATTACACAATTTAGTTTTTTAAAAATTTAAATTGATGGCTTCGTTCTAATTGATAAGATGTAATATGGATTTTAAAGCATACCTGGTTTTGACGTATCCAATTTATAAGCAGGTCGTGACATATTCATCTGCTCTGGCCTTCCCCAATAATTCTTATCGATGTTGAAATCTCCAATCTACAACAAAGAAAAGTTATTTTGAAAATAAAAATATTTATTTATTATCTTTCTTAAGAGATGAATCTAAAGATGAATTTTGTCAATTTTAACATTTTTTGCATTATACAAAAAATACAAATAATTATAGATTTCCTCCTTGTGTTCAGAAATTAACAGAAGTATAAAAACAAAACACATAATTATAATTTAATAAAAATATGAGATGTGCATGAAACAAATTAAATTCAAAACAGAATTATATAAATAACATTAGACTATTTATATTTCTTCAGCTCGGAATTGAAAATGTCCACTTTTAAAATCACGTTATTGTAATTATCACATTTACAATTCATTGCTTTTAATTTTGTTCACAGTTTGTTTTGCATTGATTCACTTTGAATATGGCAGAAGAGCGTGTGGAGCGCGCAGGTAGGTACATTGAATTGCGTTGTCAGTAGTGGCGTTATGTTCTCCCTACCTACCTTTGCAGGATCAAGTGGTGATGATTAATCATTTAGTTAATTTAATTATAAAGTAGGAGTGAATGATTATTTTTCATTTCTTGATACAGTATTTTTATTCTGTTCTACAATCCAAATGTTTTAGAAGAAATTTTTCTTCTGGAGCTGTTAAATATTGCATATTTGTGGATAAACTTTACAATTTTCTTAAAACATTTGTTCTGTTTGATGATCCCACGTACAAAGACTGGTATTTCAATAAAGTCTCATTACATATTTATTTTGTTGCACTCTTGACATACTTAAAAGGTTTTCTGAAGAACTGAAGACTAGTTTAATAATGAGATGGATGACGATTTTTTCATACGTCATTCTTTAAAAAAATCTTGTTGCGTATCTCGATAGTTAATATTATACCCGCATGATTGAAAATAGTTACAAGCGTTAATAACCTCAAGATACGCATAGATATTTTTAATAATGGCAAAGAAAAAGTTTTCTAATTTGTATAAAATTTAAAGAGGCCCATAGATCTTGGATCAAAAATCAATAAATCAATGCCCGAACGGTTGCAAATCGCATGAGTTTTCCTAATTTTTATATTTACTTGTATCAAGTCGGGAAACTCTGGAATGATTTTGGATCCAGAACACTGCGTCTGCACCCAAAAACCTGGTAGTAAAATCTTCAACACTTTATTTATAGGACACAGCAAATGCGTCATAGTAAAAAAACTCTTCATAAATCATGTAATAATCGTGAATAATGAGTCCCTTGGAAGAGCCATTATTTACTTCCATTGAATCCGAAGATAAATGGCAAAAACACCATTTCGTGATAAATGGCTTCTAAGAATATTCTCAACATCTTCATCTCTTCTCTAAATAGTATAAAATAAAATCGATATCCGCGTCTGTCTGTTTGTGCGCTTAGTTCTTCTAAACTACGCAACAGATTTTGAGAGGGTTACTATCATTTAGATAATTTCTTTCGGAAGGTTTGTATATATAGTACATTTATATTATTGTATTTATAGAAAGTAGAGAAAAGTCGATGTTTTTTTTTTTTTAGTTATTTATTAAGTTAAAAGAAATACATATTTCGCTTTGTTAACTTAAGTGTACATTGATTAAAAACAAAAATAATATTTATATAAATAATTATGGTTTACTACCTAAGTAACATATTTTTCTTAAGTAAGAGCATTTTGGTTTTGCTCATTGATCTTGAGGGCAAACAGTTTTTTCTTAAATATATTTATTCTATTTACGGTTGTCAGGCTATCAGGAAGGAGATTATATATGTGTACACCCTCATGGCCTATGTTTCTTTTACCACACTCTGTCTTTGCTGAATTTGTGTATAATTTATTGTGTTGTCTTGTGTGGTGGTCATGTACTTGTGATGTTTTCATAAATGAAGTATTTGTGTGTATGAGGCCATTTTGGATTTTGTGAATTAATAAGCATATGTTGTATTCGTACAGTTTTCTAATTTTAAGTAAGTTAGTTTCTTGGTATACTCTTTTGGTGGGGGTATCTGGTCTATAGTTAAAAAGTTTTTTTATAACTTTGTTTTGTATTATTTGAATTTCGTTTAGATATGTGATGTTTGTGTTTCCCCATATTTCTATGAGATAATTTAGGTGGGATTGAATTAAACTAAAGTATAATCCCCTCTTTACTTGTATTGGTAGAAGATGGGCTATTCTACCAAATACACCAATTAGTGGGATAATTTTTTCTTTTACTTTTTGTATGTGGTGTTTAAAAGATAAGTGTTTATCGATATGAAGTCCCAGGTATTTTTCACTATCTGAAATTTGTAGGTTTTTTCCTTCTATTTGCAAAGGTTTATGAGACGGCGTTTTTCTTTTTTGTGAACTTAAGATCATGTAATTTGTTTTTTTAGTGTTAATAGTTAATATATTTTTAATTAGCCAGTTATTTAATTTATTAAGATCCAGTTGGGCTTTTTCAAGTAAGTTTTCTAAGTTTTTACCAAAGTAAAATATAGCAGTATCATCCGCGTATAAAAAAATTTCCCCATTTAAGTTTAACTGACAGATATCGTTAATATATATTTGAAACAAGAGAGGCCCTAATATGGATCCTTGAGGTACACCATAATTTATATTATTGTGTTGACTGTTTTTGTTATCTAAGCTGACATATTGCATTCTGTTATTTAAATACGATTTAATGAGTTGGAGAGCAGGGCCGGTTACACCTATTTTTTCAATTTTTTTTAGTAGTATCACATGACTCACGGTATCGAATGCTTTTTGGAGATCTACGAGGATTGCTATAGCGTAATTTCCATTGTCTATGCTGGTTCTTAGTTTGTTTATTAGATCATTAGTTGCCGAAAGAGTATTTGATTTTTTTCTGAAACCGTATTGTTTATTATATAGCAGTGATTTGTTTAGTAGAAATTTGTTTAATCTTTCATAAATTACATGTTCGAAAATTTTTGATAGAATTGGTAAAATTGAGATTGGCCGATAATTTGACGTATCCGTTTTTGATCCAGATTTGTATATTGGTATTACCTTCGCAATTTTAAAGCAATCTGGAAAATTCCCCTCTGTAATGCATTGGTTAATTAGTTTTGAAATAGGGGGAGCCAATAGTTCGGACAGATTAAGTATTGTTTTACATTTTATTGTGTCATAGCCAGCACTTGCATTTGGTTTAAGTGATTTAATAATTCTGTTTATTTCAACCTCCGTGGTAGGTTGAAGATATAGTGATTGATTACTATTATGCTCTAACGTTATTTCGTTAGCTGTATTGTGTGCGGGCTTATTTTTTATGTTATCAGCTAATGAGGACCCAATGTTGCAAAAGTAGTCGTTAAAATGTTTACATATATCATTTTTATTTGAGATTATTTCATTATTGATTATTATCTTGTTACAAGATTTGTTGAGAGTTTTTGACTTGTTTGTTAGTATGGTATTAATTAGATTCCATGTTTTTTAATCAAGTCGTAAAAATATATTTTCGGGCGCTTACATTGCTAACGCTGGCTAAACCTTATGAGATACATCAAAATTATGTACTACGGAATTGTATATCTCAATATATATATATATTGATAGAAAAGTACGCGACGGATTTTTCTGTTGGCTGTTTATATCTCCTAAGCATAACCCCCAGCAACGCCGGGTACACGTCAGGTAGTAAAAAATATTCAATACCGTTACTACGCTATTACGGTCCAGAATTCTGGTTCTCATCTTCGGACTTGTCTGAAGAGTATTTCATAAATAATGATTTTGGCCACTGTCGCGAGTATTCTCACATTGGAAAGTGTTAGCAGACCGTAGTAGCACCTATGCTTCTGTAAACTTGTCTCTTTAGAACGTGATCAGATTTAAAAAGTAAATAAACACCGGTTTTTTCTTTAGTCATTGTCAAACATACTCATTTCACGCCATTTTAAAAAGATTGTCGAAAAAGTCTGACCATACAGATTCGCTGCACAACGATTCTCTTAGATGGGTATCGAAAAAATCAAATGATTAAGGAGTGAAATACATCAATATGTTTGGCTTTTCTAAAATTGCTGAACAATTTATTATTTTCTTGAGATTGCTTGAAATTTTAAAAGCAAGTCCTGAATAGAAAGGTACTAAACAAATAATCCCCCTCGCTACACCCTTAAGCCTAACACATGTCCCAGTTGGGCAGGCATGCCATAGTCCCACTGGTTTAAAACAAATTGTATGTTTTTATTTAGTTATAAAAAATACATTTTTATATGTAGTATAAAACCTTTTAAAAACTTATTTCTATGAGATTAAGGACACTTTACAATACATCTAAAACATATTTTTATAGCATTTAGGCATATCCCACGAAAAGCAGCAAGGCTTTTAGCTTCTTTAACATCTGTCGGTAGCTCATTAAAAATCTTAAATCCTTTAAAATAGAGATTATTTTGGGTTCCCGACAAATTTGTTTATAGAAGTCTAAAATCTCCACAGTTTCTCGTGGGGTAGCCATGTATTCCATTAAAATTAAAATAATCAAATTAAAATTTGCATTCTTAAACATGTATTTCGGGAGCATCTTGCTTTGTAGCTTAAATATAAATATTAGGGTATTGTAAAATATTCGCTGTCTCACACTTAACATTCCTAGTTTTTTCTGCTTAATAATTATCTTAGAATATCTACTACAATTCAATACTGCTGGCATGCATCTATTTTGAAATATTTGCAATTTTTTTATCTGTGTTTTATTGTACAAAAAAGATACTATAGCAGTAATTTAAACTAATTTACTTGTATTTAAAATCTATTTTATTTTTTATTCTTCTAAAAAAAATTACCTAATTTTGCCATTTTCTTATTTTGAGTTAAATTTGAGTCGATTGTCTATTATAATGCCCAAGTATTTGATTTCCTCTGCTTTCCCTAGTTCTTCGGTACCTATGATAATTTTACTGAGAGATATAGTACACTATTGCGGTATTTAAATGAAATGGATTTTTTTTTATTTTTTTATTTTTTTTATTTATTATAAATATTTAAAGATACCAGTTTTATGCAGTCCCACAAAGCTGTCACACATGACGGCTTGTCTGTAGGTTCTACAAATAATATATATAAACATTTTTAATTTTTATTACATGTATGACACAAAATTATACAATAAACAATATCACAAAATAATATATCTCAAAGTACCTACCTATCTACAAATTATTTAGGCAGGTACGTTGAGATGTTCAGGAATACATCAATAATAAAGTTCAGAGATACATTGATTCGTCGCTTATTAGCCAACGCTTAGTGTTTTTGGGGCAGGGTCTCTCATTATTCTGAGGTTTAAAATAATTATTAAATTTATTGAAAATCTCTGGTATTAAGTATTTAAGCGTTCGGCTTCCATACTTATTTGTTACTCTTGGAATAATGAGGCCCTTATTTTCAGTGAATCTTGTTGTGTGATTATGCACCGGTTGCTTTTTATATTTGCTATCTCCCTCATTATCCATTATAATAATGTACCAAAGAAGACCCTTTATTGGAAGTAGGCCCTCAGAACCATACAATAGTTTTAGATTACTTCTTTGTCTGTAAATATTCGGTGGTACAATTTTTTTTATTATAGCAATTTGTAAGTTTTGTATATATTTAATATAAATATTGCTTGAGTGCCCCCAAGTTCGTATGCCATATCTGAGTATGGATTCGACCATAGAAAAATAAATTATTTTAAGAGTACAATGAGGCAAAACAAATTTCAGTTTATAAAAATTACTTGCAAAAGATCGGAGCTGGTTACAGATTTTAGCCACTTGTTTATCCCATTTAAATTTATTGTCTACTATTAGTCCCAGATAGGTATATTCGTTAGTAAAGTCAATTGTTTCACAGTGGCAAATATTTTCAATTTTTCTATGAATACATTCAGAATTATGAGCAATTATTTTAGGTATATTCCATATTCCCAGGCTTGGTGATTTTACATACATACATTTTGTTTTTTTAACATTAATAATTAAACTAACATCATGAGCCCATTTAAGTAGCTCGTTTAAGTCACTTTGCAATTGTTGAATAGCTATAATAGGATTTTCATTGGATACTACAAGTGCAGTATCATCAGCAAAAATGAATCTAAAGGCCTTTTTAAAGAGTTTTGACATAACAATAACATATATAATGTACAATTTTGGACCTAAAATTGATCCTTGCGGTACTCCTGATTTAATATGTCTTCCTTTACTCATATTATTTAAAATCTTTACGTTCG
This sequence comes from Hesperophylax magnus, assembly GCA_026573805.1. Classification (NCBI taxonomy): domain Eukaryota; kingdom Metazoa; phylum Arthropoda; class Insecta; order Trichoptera; family Limnephilidae; genus Hesperophylax; species Hesperophylax magnus. The sequence goes on from JAIUSX010000018.1 coordinate 4,143,215, forward strand.
TTTTTCTATTAGTTAAGTAGTTTTTAAAAAAAGAGAGGAGTTTACCCCGGATTCCAATGTTTTCAAGAACCTTAATTAATTGGATATGGCTAAGAGTGTCAAAAGCTTTTGAGTAGTCAATAAAAAGCACCAGTACATGTTTTTTAGAATTAAGTTGAGAATTTATAAAATCAGAAAATTTTTCCAGCAATTTATCACAACTTTTTTTTTTCTGGAACCCGTACTGGCATTCATCTATAATATTCAAATTATTCAAATATTTATCTAAATTTATCGAAATATATTTTTCTAAAATTTTTTCTAGTGCCGGGAGAATAGAAATTGGCCTGTAATTGTTAATTTCGGAGTGATCTCCATTTTTGAAAATAGGCCTTACAATGCTATTTTTTAATTCATCGGGGATGAGGCTTGTATCGATTATTCTGTTGATAAAGTGAGCAATAACAGGGCTAAGTAATTTGACATGTTTTTTTAAATCAAACATACGAATTAGATCTATGCCCGGTGACTTTGAATTTTTCATAACTCCGATAATATATTCAATTTGCTTAGCATTAGCTCTAGGTAAGTACATTGAATGCGGTAGGGATTCTTGCAAGTGTTTAGACGCTCGGAAATCACATTCATGTAACAACTTATTAACTCCTTCATCAAAAAAGTTAGCAAAATTTTCTGCCACTGCATCAGAAGATTGTGACTTTAGGAAATATTTAGATAAGACTTCATCGCAACCAGATTTATTTTTCCTACCCAAAATTGTATTAATTTCATTCCATGTTTTTTTAATGTCCTTGAAACAGTGATTAAATTTGTTATTATAGTATGCCTTTTTTGTGTTTAATATTTGTTTATTAAGTTTATTTCTATATTTTTTGAAAGCGATTTCATATATTTTATTATTAGGCGTGTTTTTCCACTTTTTCCACATGGCATCTCGTATTAGAATACTTTCAGCGAGACTGTCATTCATCCAAGTTTTTTGGTTATTTCGAAATTTTTTTGTTTTTAATTTTGTAAAGGTACTTTTTTCATAAATATTTTTAAAAATCGATTTTAATTCTGCATAAATAATGTTTGGTTCAGACAATTTTAACATTGCATTCCAATCGGTGATTTCGATCAATAAATCAATCCTTTTGTCCGATAGTGCAGTGTAATACTCTTGGTGCGATTTGTCGACGGTACATTTATCATAGTAACAGAAGTTAATACTAGCTGCAGTTAGGTAGTGGTCAGCTATTATTGAATCGCATACGCATGAACTGATTTCGGTCGTCTCCTTCACTCTTACATAGATATGGTCTAAACATGAAGCCGTTACATAGTTAGTCAATATCGCTTCTCTAGTCACATCATTTATACATCTGGTCATTCCAAAATGAGACATGAGGTTTTCATATTGCATAGTTATGGGTTCGTGTACATGTGTTGTATATTATTTTTTAGAGATGAAATAAATAGTTCTGGGAATCCTCGTCGATACGAGATACGTAAAACTGTACACGTATCAATTATCAGTTGATAACAGGTAATTTATTCTGCTGTCGGAAGAACATTGCTTTAAAAATTGCTTGAAATTCTAAGGTTATTAAAATGATTGCTTGTCGACCTTGGGAGCAATGACCCACATCTACGAACTATCTACTTATTTAACGATCAGGTAGGTACCGTGTCATTATTATTCAATAGCGTATATTATGCAGTTCTTATTAAACGTGATCTATACGAGCGGGTAGGTTGTATATAAACGTAGTTCAACTAACCGATCGTGATGATTGAGGTATGATAATCAGGAGCTACGTGCGATAAAATGGGAAACCTGATTTATCTAAGTTAAGTGGATTCCGTTGAATTGCTGCACTTAAGGCACCGTAGTAAGCAAAGATATTAGAAGAACGAGATGTGTTATGAGCAGTTCATACTGTGTGGAATTGTTTTGCCCAGTGTCACCGGTTTTGTTCACCAATACTACTGAACACCTTCGCTTACGCTAAGGTATCCGCACTAATACATAGAACAGATTTCTGTGCCGATAGTATTCAAAGTACCCTAATTAGGTAGTACTCCGCCTACGGTCCGGCGGCCAACATAGCATATCTCGTTCTTCTAATATTTTTGGTAGTAAGCGCTCAAAAATAAGAAAAACATTACTGAATATGGTTTGAAGGGGAGATATTTAAATACGAATGTTAGAAGGAGCGCGCTAATATTAACTCCTCAGGCTAATTTGTTCGGATTTGGGAACAGCTCATATGGTCGCATAGAAATCTTTGTATCTTTCTTACCGTCATAGTTGGAAATGTGAACTAAACGGTCGCGGTATTAACCTTCCAGCGGGCGCGTTGAGAAATTTCCCTTGAGCGGGCGCTTGTCGTAAATTTTACGTCATCAAGTTTTCTCCATGTAAGTGGTGTTTTTTTTTATATAAATGTCAGGGAATTTTTTTAATGATATGAAGAATGATAATAGGCAGTACTTAAAAAAAAAAAAAATGACTTTCTTAAAAAAAACGAAGCAACACTCTAAACATTTTAATATTTCAAAACAAAATTTGTTATCGACCTATTTAGTCAGAATCAATATTCCCATCCTTACAATTGTTACAAACCACCTCAACTGAAGAATGGTTCTTGCATGTAAAGGACTGGCAACGGCAACACTTCATTGATGCTGAGGATCTTTTCTTATCCAGTGCACATAACCGACAAACACCGAGTTTTGGAAAGCTTATGTTTTCTTCTTCTGTCATCGGTTCAATTGCCCTACCGTAACTCACTTTGAGAAAAACATTTATATCTTGCGGTAAATGTTTGACATTTGATTTGACTCTAGCATAGCTCGAAGCTCGATGCTTACAACTAAGTGGAAAGAGTGGGGGAAGCGATAAGGCGCGTCTGTCGTAAATTTTACGACAGCGCGCCCGCTGGAAGGTTAAAGAGAAAACACCAAGCTTTACATCAAAATATAGAAGTAAACTACAAAATAATAATAAAATTCACTGCTATGAAACCAAAAATTGAGAAAATTTTTCAAACATTGTGAATTTTTTATTTATTATTTTTTTTAAAATGAAACGACAAAAAGTGAGGTGGCAGTAATGTTTGTAATACATTTGTCTAATAAAATAGTGAGACGAGAAAATGTAAGGTGAACCATTTTTAAAACTTTTTTTTATGTTGGATTTCAAAATTTTAATATTGTTGGATGTCGAACAATTATTTGTTTATTTTTAAATAATAAAATTTGACAGCGTCCTTCATCACTTTTCAAAAACAGGTTTTTTAGAATCGTTTAGAAATATCGCATTTATTTTAATTTTATTGAGAAGCGGAAATACAGTCAAATTCGCCGACTTTCTGACAGCAAGCTTTTTACAATTTGGGAGACGGGTATGGGTACCGCCACCCCGGTATCCATTTATTGGAAAACCAAAACCTCTTCCATATGTCACCCCAAGTGGTTTGCTACGTTTGGTGACTTAGCAGGCCCGACTGGGTTCCCTGGATGAAGTGTGTTTAGGATGCACCTGCCCACCAGCTGTGTGATATGCCAGATCGGTAGAGGCTGGTTTAAGAAGACCCTTTGACCTCTCCAATTGGTCTCTCTTGACCTGTCTTCCGCCACAGCGGAAGGGATAGATTCGTACGTATGTGGGGTTAATGTAAACAAAGCATCTTTAAGAAATATACCGGTCATTATGCCAGAGGCCTGAAGGGTTAAAAGAAACGATTATGATTAACAGGCATAAGCGACTTTGTCTACTCTCTCCGAGGCAGTCTAATGCGCACAAAAATGTATATTAATTGATTTACAGACCTGGCCATAGAGTTCATCAGGCGCGACGTGGCACTTAATCAAGAAGTCGGTGGCCCATTGGAGGCAGGAGAGCCCCTGATCCAGCAGTCCTGCGACCTTGTAGCCCCGAGCCCCCTCGATCAGGCCCCAGGCCAGGACTGTGGTTGTGCCCGCTTGGGTCCACACGAATTTCACGTAGTCGGCAGCTGTTGAAAAAATAACAATTCTATTAAATTAGATCACTTGTCTGGAAGTACTTTTGTGTAACGATGGTAAAAACGAAAAGTATTTTTTGTCTCTGGTATATTGTGTTTATTTTTCTTAAAAACGCTGTCAGAAGTCAAAAATCCAAAAAAATTAAATATTTCTAATGGAATCTAAAAATATATATAACTGTTTTTGAAAAACAGTTAAAACCCCGCATTCCGAATTTCTACTAATTTATAATAGGCTTCCCTTAAACACATTAGGTTTTTAAGGTCTTAAATAAATATGTGTTTTTTTATAAGATAATATCCGCACATTTGCTGAGAGGAAAAAGTAATTATGAAATTCTCCATTAAAAAATCGCAAAGTATGCTCCGAAAATTATAAAAACACATCTGGTTCTGTTATTTAACATGTAATAGGTACGAAAAAATTCTCAGTGTTTTTTCAAATGCTAATTAAGATATTTGTTGGAAAATATGTACTCTATTTTAAATAAATTGTGCTTTATTAAATATTTAATTATGAAATTCCACATAAAAAAAATCGCAAAGCATACTACAAAAACTATAAAAACACATCTGGTTCTGTTATTTAACATGTAATAGGTATGAAAAAAATTACAGTGTTGCTTTAAATGCTACTTAAGAAATTTGTTGGAAAATATGTACTCTATTTTAAATAAATTGTGCTTTATTAAATATTTTCGCTTACGCCTATTAAATAAAATAATGTTTTTTTATATGAGTGTGCTCCCTTCAACTTTCGTGTTCACGTTTCTCCCTTTCAAAACTTCTTCTCTCTGAACAGAAGGTTAGAAAATCCCATTAAATTATTATTATTTTTTTTTATTTGAGTGTCCCATTCCCTCGGAAAGATCTTATAAGCTATTACAATTTTGAATAATACATGTGTTTGAAGAGGTGATTAACAAGTCTTGGATAAATATATGCCATCTCCTATAAATATAAATTTCACAACATTCTAATTTCAACACTCGCTGCGACAAGCACATAACAGATAACTTAAATATCTTTCCTCTGTAGACCTTACTATGGGACAACATATTGATTCAGTATATATCTGACTCTGAGTATAAAACGAAATTGGAACATGAACACAACCAAAGATATTAGAAGAACGAGATGTGCTATGAGCAGTTCATACTGTGTGGAATTGTTTTGCCGAGTGTCGCCGGTTTTGTTCACCAATACTACTGCACACCTTCGCTTACGCTAAGGTATCCGCACTAATACATAGAACAGATTTCTGTGCGTACACGTCCCGACAGTATTCAAAGTACCCTAATTAGGTAGTACTCCGCCTACGGTCCGGCGGCCAACATAGCATATCTCGTTCTTCTAATATCTTTGAACACAACACTAGGTTCACAAAGGATGAAGGTAAGTTTGTTCCAAAATATAGCAATAAATAAATACATACCAAATAACTTTCTTTCATGGAATATTGTAAATTAATACATTCATTAATTAAAACCAAGCCCAATTAGCTTACAACGTATGCTTAACTTAAGAATTATTAAAAAATAACTATTAAATCGAAAATTCGCCAATTCAGAGGCAACAGAGAATAGGTAGTAAGTATAGTTCAATCAATGTTTACCTTCACCACTAGTGTCCAAAATAAAATTCAGTCTGTTGGAATATTTGTAACATATCTGTATTTATTTCATGTTCACATTTTATCTCTATATTAATTCAGCTATGTTCTGTAAAAAACTCAATTAATAAATGTTTGTTAATTACAAACGTGCTTTACAACAAAACTGTTAGCAAAAAAATACAAAAATGATTATTTTTATATTTATTATATTACAAACTTACTTTAAAAACGTTATTTTATTACTATAAAATACTTATCAAACTCCACTGTACAAACCTTTGATACATTGTTATATCTTTAATATTTTTATCGCTGTATCAATTTAGCTATTCTGTAAAACATCCATTCGGACATAATAAATGTGTGTTAAATACAAAAATCCTTTACAAAAAAACTGTTCACATTTATTTTTATTAATGTCAACTAAGTTACTACACATTTGTCTTTAAGTACTTTCATAGTACCTTAAGTAATTACTTTGTATTCTTGTAATAGAACTTTATAAGATAACTTGAATCGTACCTGCTTATATTGTTCATACTCAGTTTTTTTATGTCAAGAACTCCTGAAAAACTTACCTACAACAATTTAAAAGCCTTCAAGGCGTGAATAAACAAATAAATATAATAATAAATCAATTTCACTTTACATTATGACATGACCCAGGCGGGGTATAACTAGTTTGTAAATATTTACAATTCCAGTCTAATCAATAAATAAAGAAGTGAAATAGTGTTTTTTTTTCAAATATGTCTACAAATATCAAAACTTTGCGCGGAATGAAATCAATATTTGATAGATGAATCTGGTATGCCAAGCATATTTGCGAATTCCGGAGTGTCTATTGAGCTCGGAGTTGTGATTCATGATGGGCATTCAATATTATGTCGTACAGTCCATCAACTCAACACTGCGTCACCTTTCCAACCAATAATTAGCACTTCTCTTTTAATATGGTGTTTGACGGAACGTTAATATCTGATTTCATTACATAATTAAATAATGGTAAAGCTTTTCACAGCACAACGAGTGCGAGAAATCTCCAACGATCTTAACATCATGTTATTTAAACAATTCTAAAACATTACTTCTTTACATAAACACAAAACATAAGAAATACTAACTAACACGCATATTAGAAAAACTTGATGTCAGGGTCGAAAAAGAATCCAACAAGCAACTCTACGAATAAAACATTTGAACAAAAAAGCTTCTTACACTATGGTAGTAAACTCCACAAAAAAATCCTACTCTCATTCAAATATTACAGATTTAAAACTCAATAATTATGCATTTTAAACCTTCTTTAGCACAGGTTTTTGACGGATATTTCTTAATGTTATTGAGTTTACTTATTCATTTGAAAGTTTGGGCAATATACTCTGTCCATTTATTGGGTTCATATATTGTTATACCTAAATATACGTTATGTGTTTTTTGTCAGTATCGAGCATTTTGATGTCAGAATAATTTTGAGAATTATGAATAGTCAAGTTCGATAGTAATAATTATTCGCCTGAAATATCCGTACAAATTAAAAAAATCTCCCGAGAAAGAATACCTACATGCCGCCGACGGGAATTGAACCCGCAGCCTTCTGATTATGATTACAGGTCAGCTGCTCCAATCATTAAGCTATAATAGTTATCCTTTGTGCTGTGCATAAAACCATGTCTTATGAAAATTAGTTTTTAATTAAAAATAGTAATTTTAAAATTAATTTTTCCATTGCTCTTTTTTCCGTTAGTGTAAATGTCATCAAGTAAGCTTTGTTCAAATTTAAAGAGAAATAAAATAGATAAATAAATTCCGAATACCTTTATCTAAAGGTAGTATTATATTTAGGTATATTTGTAGGCAAAGGAAAAACTTGCATTAGGTGAAAAAAAACATCCCTATACCATTTCTTACCATCATAATATCCTCCAGAAAGGTCTTCTCCGTCGATTCCCTTATCGCCAAGTGCTGAATCTCCCCTCCAGGGTATCCTGTTATCCTCAGGTAGTTTGCCAGACCTCTGGGCTTCGTAGAACAGCAGGGACAGTCTCAAAGCCTCAGAGTAGTTGTATTTACTCCAGGCTGGCCCCGAGGACATCATCATCCCCTCGGAGCTCCTCTCCGCTGACTGTGATGATCCGATAGGGAGGATTGCAGAGTTAACTGAGGAGGGGTGGGTGGTGAGGATCGAGAGGAGAAGGAAGGTTGTTATATAGTGGAGAAGGGTGAGAGATAGTTTGTTTGTTGACCAATGATCCATCTGCAAAGATAAACCAAATATTAACTCATGGTTGATACTTCAACAACATCACTGCCAGAATTATGGGAACGACAGATTACAGCATATCGCTCGCCATAAAATCCCACTGAGTATGCAGGGCGAGAGATATGCTGAAATAGGCCAAGCCAAGATAATATAGCGCGCTTATAGTGTGGTCACAGGCTTTACACACAGACGGTAACATAAATAGATGAAATTTCACCTAGAGAGTTTTATAACTACCTAAACTACACCATGTAAGCGTAATGGGTAAGATTAGGAAAGGGACGTTTAGATGGTTTTGGCATGTAGAGTGAATAAACGTAAAAGTTGTGTAAGGAGTATGTGTGACGCAAATGTTAATGGTAGAAGAAGTCGGGCCTTTCCGAGAGAGACATAGCAGGATCAAGAGAACCAGACACTTGAGTCGGGTAATCTCAAGAGTCAAGAATAACATAAGAGTATTATGAGACCATGTGTATCTTCCAGAATGCGACTATTACATATTGCTCAGTAAAATTTAACCTTCAGGCCAGTTCTCACAGTTCGTATTTTCAAGTTTAGTGTAGTTTCACACATTTGTCGATTCGACCCTACAATAAAACAATTCATTGGCCTGGTATTTTTATAAAGATATTGTCTTGTTTGTGTATCATTTATGATTTAAGAATTTGTGACATTTTACTTCAAGCAGCGGCAGCTTTCAAATAGAGCTGTTCGCTTTCTATTTTATGATGACCCTAGTTAAACCATTATGCCTAAAAATATTTTCCAATACCTTTCCCACCCCTGTCCCATAGTAATAAAAGCCCCAAATAAAGTTTCATCTCCCTTAAAATAATTCCTTTAAAATAATTCCTTTCAAAAATATTTGTATTGTTTAAGTCACGTCTGTACCATTAACAATAGTTAAGTGCATTTTATTTTATTTTAAGAATGTTGTTTGCCAACGAGCGGGTGGAACATCATTATTTTGGTAAAATGTCCTTCAGAATTTAGTTTAAATACAGATACCTCCCAGAAAAAGGGCAGTATTCATATAACTGGTAGGTACAGACGTACCTACGCAGGACACAGTATTATAGTGTTGCTAGAACGGGTAGGTACAGACGTACCTAGAGGAGCTAGTATTGATATAACTGGTAGGTACATGCGTACCTAGGCAGTCAGCCGTGAGATAATTACTAGGTTTATGTAAACCTAGGGAAAACTGAAGAATAAAGGAAACTAGACCTTTATTTCTTTCAGTTTAAGTTTTAGCAGAGGAAAATAAGATCCTCTGCAATTATATTGTGAATTAATAAATTTATATGTCAAGAAGAAAAAGTGTTTTCCTGCATTCTATCTGACGGCGTGTTCTCGTACCACGATAGCAGAAACATATGGTCCTTCGAGCCGGATCGGGAACAGCAGCATCATGGAAGCGGGACAACACTCAAAGACGTCATCTGTCTGCGGCAGCAAGGCGGGAACCAGCAGCAGCTGGACGGAGGCTCAAATAAAAGCTTCAGCAACCAAGGTGCACATCACGAGACAAAAGGCCCGCCTACTTACGGAGATGGCCGAAGAAAAGATGGCTGCTTCCGAAGCAAAGATGGCTGCTTCCAAAGAAAAGATGGCTGCAGCAATGTCAGTCTTGGAAGCAGAGGAGCAACATGCGGCGCTCGTTTTAGAAGCTGCATCAAGGACTTCGCAACGGACTCTCGAGGATAGAGTCAATGACTGGGTGGACCAGTCACATCACAGTTCATCATCAGAACTTGGAGATCACGATGAACAGCCTCTTCGAGTTCAAATGGAGCAGCAACAGGAACTGCTCCATGATGGGCGGTTATCACTACAACCGCCCACAAGAACTGCACAGCAACAGCCCTTGGCAGGGCAGACTCTCCCGTCGCAAATGGAGCCTCGGGTAGAGCAGGCTCATCCGCTGCAATTGGAACAGCGGTTGGAGCAGCACAAGGGTGGGCGGTACGCATTACTCCCACCAAAAGGATCATCAGAGCAGCAGCCCTTGGCAGGGCAGACTCTCCCATCGCAATTGGAGCCTCGGACAGAGCAGGTTCTTCCGCTGCACTTGGGACAGCGGTTGGAGCAGCAGCAGCAGGGCGGGCGGTACGAGCTACTCCCACCCAGAGGAACATCACATCAGCAGCCCTTGGTAGGGCAATCTCTTCAGCTGCAGTCGACGCAGCATCAGCAGCCAAGCAGTAGCTGCTGGGAGCTGCCTACATCAGAGCAGCCATTCAACTTAGCAGAGCAACGCGACGGGCAACAGTGGCCAGAGTCGCAGGGCCGATTCCAGGGACCAACACCTGCTATAACTGAAGACCGTCTCGCGGAATCAATTGGTAAGGCAATGTCTTTATATAATACCAGGCCCAAAGTTAATGATCTTCCCACATTTAACGGCAATCCAATTGAATGGATTGCATTCAAATCAATATACCATCATACCACAGACTTCTTAAAAGTATCTGACAGCGAAAATTTATATAGATTACAAAAAGCGTTAAAAGGAGAAGCGCGTGACGCGGTTTCTTCCCTTCTATTATCTCCTTGCAATGTCAAGGAAATAATAAATACGTTAGAAAATATTTTTGGCAACACGGATCACATCATACAAAAAACTATTGGTGAGATCCGAAATTTAAGTAAATTAGATGAGAATACCAGTTCAGACGCCATAATTCGATTTTCTTGTAAAGTAAAAAATTTAATTTCTATGTTAAAATCATTTAAAAATATCGGACATTTGCACAATCCAGATTTGTTATCGACATTAATCGGTAAACTACCTAGTACACTACGAACGTTGTGGCTTACAGACAAAGATAGGCGGAACACAACACAGCCAATACTCTGCTATTTATCACTTTGGCTGGAAGAAATCGTAATTAATTCACGCGACTCAGGAATAAGTTTTAATTCTAAAATCAGTAATGAAACTAAATTTGCTTCCAATAACCATTTCAAGCAGTATAGTAAAAATTATCATCCACGGCAAGCTAATCAACATCAAAATAAACAAAATTTTAATAGGCCTTATGCATCCAAAAATAATCATTTCGAACGTTCGTACGATACGTCAAAAAAATTCCTTTATCACACCACTAATAATGGAAAACCACCGTGCTGTGTTTGCAAAGGAGAACACCAGATTTGGCAATGTGAGAAATTTAAAAATGTCCCAATAACGCAAAGATGGGAAATTGCTAAATATAATAATGTTTGTTATAAGTGCTTAGGGTACGGACATTCCCGTTTTAATTGTAAAGTAAATTTAAAATCACCAAACAAAAAATTTCATGATTTATTGGTTAATCACAATCGGGTGGAAACCGATGAAGTTGTCACAAACACGTGGGAAAGTAATCAAGTACTTTTAAAAATTATTCCGATTACGGTATACGGGCCACTCGGAAGCCGAGATATTCATGCGCTGTTAGACGATGGGTCAACCGTCACATTGTTAGACCAAGAAGTAGCCAAACAAATCGGTTTGTCTGGACCAGTTAGTGACCTCTCATTGCATGGAGTCAATGAAATGAGCTCCAACAACGCGGATTCTATGTCAATAAATTTAACAATAAAAGGTAAAAACGAAGTAGAATCGTACATAGCTAGTGCTCGAACCGTTCGGGATTTAAAGATACCAGCTCAAATGGCGCTATCTAATTCTTACATTTCGAGTAATAAACACTTAAAGAACGCTCCTCGCTTTGAAAGGAATGTAAAACCCCAAATGTTAATTGGGCAAAACAACTGGGAATTAATTATTTCCAGAAAAATAGTTCAGGGAGATAAAAATAAAGTATCATTATCTTATACAAAGCTTGGTTGGGTCGCGCTCGGCCATATTTCAAATAAATCGGGAAATAGTGTAGAATTCAATTTTCATGTTCAGGAAAACGAAAATAGCGAATTGCATGAAATTATCAAAGAGAGTTTTAAGATAGACGAGATGGGAGTAGTGAGCCCGAAAATATGCAAAGATGATAAACGTGCATATTCCCTGTTAGAAAGTACCACAAAACGCGCTAGTCAGGGGTGTCATTGGGAGACGGGTTTGCTGTGGAAGGAAGAAGAAAGATATTTTCCTGATAGTCTTCAGGTTGCGGAAAATAGATTAAAAACTTTAGAAAATAGAATGGACAAAGACCCTGAATTTGCGGAAGCCTACTGCAACAAAATACAACATTATTTAGATAAAGAATATGCAAAAAAATTCAATTTCAGTGGTAGGTATCCGGATAGCTCGGATAAATTTTATTTACCACATTTTGCTGTTTACAACCCAAATAAGCCAGGAAAGCTTCGGGTTGTATTTGATGCGGCGGCAAAATCAAAGGGAATTTCTTTGAATGATAGGCTTTTAACCGGGCCCGATCTATATAATTCTCTGCTAGGAATGCTTTTTAAATTTAGGCAAAATAAAATTGCATTTACCGCCGATATCCAAGAAATGTTTTTACAAATTAAAATTATTGATGAAGATACACCGTTTCAGTTGTTTTTATGGAGAGGAAAAGATTGTAAGGTAGCCCCGTCTATATACGCTATGAATTCAATGATTTTTGGCGCAAAATCATCACCTTGTTCGGCGCAATTCGTAAAAAATAAAAACGCGGATCAATTTTTATCTCAGTTTCCCCAGGCCGTCGAAGCAATAAAAACAAAACATTACATGAACGACTATTTAGATAGTGTAAATTCAGTAGAAAGTGCGAAAAAATTAATACTAGATATTACATACATACATGCTCAAGGCGGGTTTAAGGGTGGAGGTGAATGCGAAATTACCTACTACAACCATTTAGTCAGTCAGTAAGATATACATTTTTTACGGAATTTCTAGTTTTAAGACATTACTTACTACACAATTTTTAGTCATAAGATTTACATATTCCACGGAATTTCTAGTTTTAAGAGTAGCATAAATATTTGTATTTCAGATATTTTAATAAATTTAACTGGTAATTTTCGTAGACATGCAGTAGGTACCTAATAAAGATAACAGTCGCATTCTTAGCCTGTTTTGTGAAGTACCTTCACGGGAGGAGGTATGTATCTTCCAGAATGCGACTATTACATATTGCTCAGTAAAATTTAACCTTCAGGCCAGTTCTCACAGTTCGTATTTTCAAGTTTAGTGTAGTTTCACACATTTGTCGATTCGACCCTACAATAAAACAATTCATTGGCCTGGTATTTTTATAAAGATATTGTCTTGTTTGTGTATCATTTATGATTTAAGAATTTGTGACATTTTACTTCAAGCAGCGGCAGCTTTCAAATAGAGCTGTTCGCTTTCTATTTTATGATGACCCTAGTTAAACCATTATGCCTAAAAATATTTTCCAATACCTTTCCCACCCCTGTCCCATAGTAATAAAAGCCCCAAATAAAGTTTCATCTCCCTTAAAATAATTCCTTTAAAATAATTCCTTTCAAAAATATTTGTATTGTTTAAGTCACGTCTGTACCATTAACAATAGTTAAGTGCATTTTATTTTATTTTAAGAATGTTGTTTGCCAACGAGCGGGTGGAACATCATTATTTTGGTAAAATGTCCTTCAGAATTTAGTTTAAATACAGATACCTCCCAGAAAAAGGGCAGTATTCATATAACTGGTAGGTACAGACGTACCTACGCAGGACACAGTATTATAGTGTTGCTAGAACGGGTAGGTACAGACGTACCTAGAGGAGCTAGTATTGATATAACTGGTAGGTACATGCGTACCTAGGCAGTCAGCCGTGAGATAATTACTAGGTTTATGTAAACCTAGGGAAAACTGAAGAATAAAGGAAACTAGACCTTTATTTCTTTCAGTTTAAGTTTTAGCAGAGGAAAATAAGATCCTCTGCAATTATATTGTGAATTAATAAATTTATATGTCAAGAAGAAAAAGTGTTTTCCTGCATTCTATCTGACGGCGTGTTCTCGTACCACGATAGCAGAAACACCATGTATGAATGTAAATGAGGCAAGAAGTGTCAAGACCGAGTTGTTTGCGGTCCCTCCTCTCTGCCAACCCCTGCAGTGAAACGGCGTGGTGATCAGTTAGTTTAAATTACATAAACTGGAGTTACACGTGTCAAGTGGGTTTCAAATTTAAAGTATAAAATTTGTGCTAAATAAATTTCACATTGAAAAAAAAAACAAAATAAAGATTAGATTAGGTTTTTCACTATCCAATCATATGCTGCATATAAACAGAACAATTATAGGAAAGGAACGAAGAAACATTTTTTCGTTCCTTTCCCATAATTCGTGGTTTGGCTCAAGCTTTCTTCGTCTGTTCATACGCGCCGCGTAATATTTACACCACGTTTATAAGTAAGGAGAATATCTATGTGGTATACAAGCGTTTAATGATATCTGAAGCTATAAGAACCAAAAAAGAGTTAAAAAAATGTAAAACTGTTAATTTTATTCAATCTCTTAGTGTATTCTGCGTCCCTGGTGGACATTTTTACGACTGAATCCAAATCCACAGTTCTGGGTCATTTCTGAGGAATTATTTAAGGATTTTCTTCACGTAGTCTCTCTAAAATGTAAAATCGCACTCAATTGGGTAAAGCGGCCTTCGCTTTGGCCGAACAGTTTCAATAACTTATCATGGGACTTAAATGACTTCGGAGAAAAACTTTCATATTTGAGTGAGAATTTCTGGCAGACGACATATTCAACGCAGATTATCTTAAAAATTTCAGTTTCTCAATTAACGTTTTTTCTAAATTATAAAAAAAATGTCAATAATTCTAAATCCACTACCACCCCATTGACTATTATTCTCACTGGATCTTGAGGTCCAGGGTTCGAATACCGGTTTGTGCAAATACATTTTGTGGCTAAGAAATATTTCACGTCATTTGCAAATCAGCGCCATCAGTTAGACTTAAAAGCAACAGGCGCTGTTGTTCCTCAGACTGAGCCACAGCAATGCGTGGCGAGGTTTAGCTCGAAAATTAATAAATGCTACAAATATTCTATACACGGTGTACGGAAACTCATAGTACACACGGAAAACTGGTGAATCTACACGGAGAAAAATTACTGATATTGAATTAACGAATGAATTGAGGTTTCCTAATAAACTTTTAGTAAAACACGATCGTATTATCACAATGTCGGAACACGTGTTCATAAAAATCATAATATATCCGCATTTCGTCATTGTATATTATCAAGGCAAGTGCAGGTGCATTAAAACGTGTTCCGATATGTAAGGAATTTACTTATAGTTTATTAGGAAACTGCCTGCAATCCAGTTATAGCCGCATTACCAATAATTTGAGGACATTTTTAATAAATTAGCAATACTCATTTTTCTCCGTGTATATCACAAAGAGATAGAGAACCTCAAAATAATAATATTATTTTTTCAATCTGAGCGTTTGGAATATATTTTTTCAATCTTAGCATTTAGAACATATTTTTTAGATCTGAGCATTTAGAACATATCTTTTAAATCTGAGTATTTAGAATATATTTTTCGATCTGAACATTTAGAATATATTTTTTCAATCTGAGCATTTAGAATATATTTTTTCAATCTGAGCATTTTGAATATATTTTTTAAATATTTATTTTTTTAAATTTGGGAACTAAAGGGTCTACGGTTTGGTGCATTTTAAAAGTCATTAAACAACTGCTAACAACCCCCTGGCGACCGATTTTTTTCAAATTGACCTTAAGAATTGCAACTTCGGACTCATTTACTCAAAAACGAAAGCTCAAATCATAAAAAACTTATACAACATAATTAACCAGTTTCCCGCTAGTACTACTACGAATTTCCGGATATCGTAAGTGCATATTAGAAATCTTAGCATTATAGCCCTGGTAAAAGATAATTTAGCCTTGTTTATGTAAGCCTTTCTCATTTACTTCCCATCCCCCGTTCCATTTGCCTCGCAGCACACCATAATAATTACTAGGAATTCCATAGTCTTACTGGCTCTGGACAGTTGCTGACTTGCACGGTATTTACATACAAATATAATTTAAAAAACCTACTTACATCTAATTTGGGATTTTTCAGAAAGAAAACACAAGTGTAGTGCAATTTAAAGTACCTAATAATATATTTAGTTCCCTTCCTTGTTTTTAATGAAGGCGCCGTGAGTGTAGTTTTGTTTATTGGTTCATAATTCTATGAATTTAATAAAAAACAAAGATAATTATTGTCTTTGATAACAACCAAATTGAAAAATATAACCGCTAATCACTACTTTGATTGCTGTGTGTAGTGCTCCGCTGAAGACAAAATTCCAAGAATTACATTATAAGATCCCTATTCATACAAAATTCCCGACGACTAATTTTTAATGACTGTTGTGTACATTAATAAAATAAATATAGTGTTGATGAATTCCGATAGATGGTGCTAGTTCGGTTTACGGAGATAGCCGAATACTACCGACTCCGTCAACCAGCGGCGGGTAGAAGTATTGCTATTGAAATTACGTGTATAATTGAGATGAATCATTTACATCTGCTAACTCTTACACAAACATGTGAACATTACAATAAAATTAATAAAGATGTTAGAAAGCGTGCTTACTTTGGGAATACAGACCCGCCACAACAAGCTTATTTTAGTTTATCTCTCTAATAGACTCCAAGGCAAAAACGTGGCCAGTAATAAAGATGAGATGTCACGTAGAGAGCTTGAAATGCTACCAGCAGAAGAAGTTAATTGCCCCCGCTATCAACTTCTTCTGGCAAAGTGAAAGTAGAATATTTCATGAGAATGTCTTAAATTGTTGAAATAAACCTATCTTTACGTGTTTATTTATATGTATGTGTATATTAAGTCAGGCATACAATTAGCGGCGGAGTTTAATAATATAAATTGCGAAACGATTATGTATAATTTTGTATAAGTACATTTATCTAATTAATCAAGAGACACTAAAGAACTTATAGAAGGTACTAGCCCCGTACAAACAAGACAACAACTCAAAGCAGATAATATAATTCAATGAAGATGCTAACAGGACTATTATCAATATATTATTTAATTATTATTTTTTGGTAAACTAATGTTTAAGACAAGATTTTTTTATGCATAGCACAAAGGGTAACAATTATTTTATAAGCAATAATTATTAGCCTGAAACACTCATCCACTTTGAAAAATCTCCTGATTAAAGATACATGACGCCAACGGGACATGAACCCGTGTCCTTTCGATTTCCGGTCGACAGCTCTGACCACTGAGCTATGGCAGCTTATCTCTTATCCGCGAAATAATTCAATATATACTAGTGTTTCATCCAATAATTACTGCTTGTTATATTTTTTCACCTGAAACAACCAACTTTATTTTATATGAGAAAGGCATTGTAAGTGCTAACTCTCTCACTAGATGGCGTCGAGACAAATTGTCTACATTTTTGGTAAAGATACTAGAACTTGTCAAATATTAATTATTATTTTTTGGTAAACTAATGTTTAAGATAAGATTTTTTTATGCATAGCACAAAGGGTAACAATTATTTTATAAGCAATAATTATTAGCCTGAAACACTCATCCACATTGAAAAATCTCCTGATTAAAGATACATGACGCCAACAAAAAATCCTAAGAATATTTCGTATGATCTGAATTAATAGCTCGTACAATATCGTAATGAGGGCTGACATAATTGCCAACTCATAAGACGTTATTTACAGCTGGGAGAGGCAAGCAAAACTACAAGTGAGATATTGATCAAAACCATGTAGCACTTGTTGGGCTAATTATATTATGTATTACTTGTGACTCTGTTTTTGTAGTGTGTGTAATTTGATTCAGTAGTTTAGTACATTTATTTATTTATTCATGTTCTCCATAAAACGGTTATTCACCAATATATTACGAAAAATGACAAATTTGAGGTACATGTAAGTATAAAAGTTCATGAGGACAGTTTTACTATTTTGTGACATATGTCAAAAGATTGTTGCTGAACCGTCTGCAAGTGACGTTGAAAATGTCGATGGCCAGTACAGAATCGTTGAGCAGTTCAGTTTGTTGATTGGCAGAAGTCCTCGTTTTAATAAAAAAAAGTGCATGGGACCTTTCACGAATATACTTGTTAGGCATATATAATATAATCCTCTTAAGAAAACGGATGGATACTGGGATGGATAGTACTTATATTCTCTTGTATAAAGGTAACGCATAAACCACTTTTCTACCTTTTCTTTTTCTGGAATATAGTTTTCCATTTCAACTGTAAAAATCCACCTATAGTGCCAATATACCGCTTTGTTTGGAAGAATGTTCAGATAACTTGGGATCCTGATAAAACAATACTGAGCTAAGATCAAAGGAATAAGGTGAAGCATAGGAGATGCACAATGGTCCTATAGCCAGAATGCTTAAGAGATTCTTGAAGACAGTACCGTTACAAAAATAGTAGCCACTGGGTGTAATTAAGAAATAATGTTAGCTCTATCGCATTGAAAGCAATTCAATCGTGAATTGTCTTTTTTTTTTTTTTTTTTTTACAGTATTACCGCACAAGAGTCCCAACTGCTCCCGTCTGGAGCCAGTGAGACTATGGCATCCCCAATTGGGGTATGTTGTGAGGCTGAGGGTATTGGGGAGGGGAGGGAGATGGGGAAGAGGAAGGTGGGGAAGTACCTGGCTATTCAGATCTGGTCACCAAACACGGCTTAAGCCATTTCAAGCAACGTTTCAATTCTGAATGGTGGTCTTACACCAGGGCGATACTGAGAGTATCTTCCACTCTGGAACGTGCCGCAAATATACTATATATTATTTTAAATTAATTAATTGTGAAATAACACAAATTAATCAAATAAAATTTATTTGCGCACGCCGGGTTCGAACCCGCGACCTTCGGATCTGTAGTCAAAAGCGTATACCACTAGACCACGCCGGTCGTCAATACAATCATAATCAATCGATAATAAATAACATTGATCTCATTGCAGTAATATTTCTCGGAAATCTCGTAATTGCATAACAAGAATTCGATGATTATAGTTCGTATTCTGTTCAAAGTGTACCTATGCATAACACCCATTTTCATTGGCCATAAAACCAGAAGAAGAAAAAATAAATTGCTCTAAATGTCTTGATCCTTTCAATGCATCATAATTACATTCCGATACTTCAGATGTAATGATAGTCTGATTCATGTAGGGTACTCGGAATATGATAGTGAAAATAATAAAATTGAAGTAATTAAATAAATAAGATATCTCATATTCCATATAAACAAATGGACATCATGTTAACGTGGCGTTCATACGCGATTCTGTATAACTAGATAGTAATGTACTAGTTCCAAAAGGCACAATCTCTTACCTATACTTTTCGCTAAAACAACTTTTGGCCAAATACGATAATTTGCAACAAAGCTAAACAATACTGTGTTGAAAACTCCGATTGTGTTACATGTTCCGATTGTGTTGTAAACTTCGATTATGTTGTAAACTCCGATTGTGTTGTGAACTCCGATTGTGTTATTAACTTTGATTGTGTTGTATTCTCCAATGGTGTTGTAAACTCCGATTGTAATGTAAACTCCGAATGTGTTGTAAACTCCAAATGCGTTGTAAACTCCGGTTTTGATGTAAATTCCGACTGTGTTTCATTTGATTGTAATGTACTGTAAACCGCGCCTGCTCTCAACAGAATTTCCTAGCGGTACAGGCACATGTACTAATAAACTTTATAAAGATTAATGAACGAAAAACCTAAACAAATTCTTTACCGTTAAACAGATATGGTTAAAAAATTCTGAAATCGGTTACATTACAAAATGAGTTTTTCGTATCGCTGCAGAAGATCGATGTCGGAGGTGATGTCTTCAGTTGTTAGTTGTCCGCCTAACGATTTGAGATGTAATAACACGGCATTTTTAAATTGAACAAGATTCCCAACTGCCCGCAGCCGGTGGGGCTAATAAATTAACATTTGGTTGGTATTGTGTTGTTGAAGAGAGTGGTCAAGGAAAGAAAAAGAGAAAAAAGAAGGTTAAAAACTATTAACTATTTTACACTGCTATTTAGACCAAATCACTTAAATTGAAAATGCCAAAGTTTTGGTTCTGAAAAGTAGTTATAAATCTGGGCCATACCAATAATCTGAACCTTTCAGATTTTAGTTTTTTAAGGAAAATATGTATGAAAAGCTCTTTGGCCGAGTTATTAAATTTTTGTATACATGTCTCGATTATGTCCTTCAACATGTCTCATCAAATACCATTCACCCTGTAAAAATATCGATTGAAAAACTGTTTAATCTGTTCGGCAGAATAGATTACTTGAATTTATGTGTTATTATTTACGTTTCCAGGTGTTATTTAAATGATTACAGACACTCAAACTTACGCAATCTTTACCATTATTATTGACTTCAATTTGTAGTTTTTGCACGTACATAACAAACCGACGGCGCTTTTGAGTAACAAATTGGTGACTTTACATTGGTGTAGGTTTTAAATGTATTTATATTGGGTATGTGGGTAGGGTATATTATATTATATTCTTATTATAAGTATGTTTATGGATATTTTATATTAGGTGTGTTTGACCAGTTAATGTGTATTTTGACCACAGATAAAAATACAATGACATTTTAGAATTAATTCAAATAATGGCCACAAAATAAATCTGCATTTCAAATTGGGACATACAAAACATTGTATCTTCAATTTTGGTGCAAAGTACTGAAATGTACCGAAGATATCATTTTTTATGTCCGTTCTCCGTTCCAAATATACATATAAACACATTGTAAATCCTCCAGGCAATGTTTTTAAGAGCACAGACATTGTATCTCCTTAACAATAATACGTATCCTTAAGATAAATGAAAGTCCATTGCAAAATATTGTATGTATGTGTTTTATTAAATGTGAATATCGCACGAGACCCACCCAATTGCCCCCAAACGTCTGGAGCCAGTGAGACTATGGAATCCCCAATTGGGGTAGGGCGTGTGGCTGAAGGTAGTGGGGAAGATGAAGGTGGGAGAATACCTAACTATTCAGATCTAGTCACCAAACACGACCATTTCAAGCAACGTTTCAATTTTGAACGGTGGTCTCACACCAGGGCGATACTGAGAGTATCTTCCACTCTGGAACGTTCCGTAAGTATACTACAAATTATTTTTAATTAATAAATTGTGAAAGAACACAAATTTATCCAACAAAATATACAAATACTATAAAAAGATACAGATACTACATAAAGATACATATACTATAAAAAGATACAGATACCATAAAAATATCCAGATAATGTAAAAAGATACCGATAACGAATACGGAACTAAAAAAATATGTTTATATCACAAAATCTAATCTAATCCAGGTTTGCAAACCTTCAAACTCAGTTTTCTCAATATTATGTTTATTGATAGGTACCTTCTTTCAAGATCTTTTTCTTACAATTTTTATTAAAAAATCAAAGTTTTTTTTCTAACTCGCCATGTCATCCTGGCACCAGATCCGTATTGCCTCACCTCGACATATGACCATGGCATCAGATCAGTATTGCCTCAACTTGACATATCACCATGGCACCAGATAAGTATTGCCTCACCTCGACATATCGCCCAGCCACCAGATCAGTATTGCCTCAACTCGAGCTGTTCAGAATTATTTGTATGCAACTTCATACTGCTACGCACTAATCAGCATCGTAACGGGATCGCCTAGCCTCGGGACAAAATGAGGCGAGGCGCTGTCGATCCGAGCCTAGCTGATACGTGTACGATAGTCTTAATATTTAGAATAAAAAATTAGAATATTGCTGTCCATACGAAAAATAACACATTATAGATTGTGATATTTTTTTTTAAATGTACTTACATTAAATAAATACAGGAGGTCCTGAAGAAAAAAAACATCCCTCGGGGCCTATGACATCTTTGGTAAGGAGAGTAATCTCTCTGAAAGAAAAGGGTACGAGGGGCGCGTAAGAATCGGGTGTAATGACTTCGTCCCTTTCACTGTGGTGCAAGGCGTTGAGTCGAGAGAGTCCGGCTGAAGATGTCAGAGTATCTCCGCCAATCCGGCCTGCCCGCAGACGTATCCGCCACGAAGACCTGGACAAAACTCGCCCCATGAATCTGGCACCTCTGCTAGGTCACTTGGGGTGACTAATAACAGAATTGGGGTGAATAATAAAAGAACACAATTAAGATACTAAAATCGATAGTAGTTCTTCACCATAGAAATCTAAAACTGACAAGAGCACCTGACACCGTCAAAGAACACAAATAATTCTAAATATTTCACGGTCAACATGTTTCGCTCCTCCTACTGCAGATTGCAGGCGTGATTGTGTTTCTAATGCCCCGAGTACAAGTATCCAGTGTCCAGTGTCCAGTGCCCATCACCAGAACCAAGAATCCACTATATAAATCAGACGTGCGTATTCGTGTGTATATGAAAGGCAATAACTGAAATATATTCTTATTACTGGACCTCTGCTGATACGGTGTGAGGTATGCAAAATATGCAATTTTCAGCAGTTCGCATTATTATCGCCGACGTGATGATGTATTCTTAAGATTTAAAAACCGTTGAGGATTAGATCAGCTTTCAAATAATCTGATCAGCTTAGCTTCCATTTTCCCTTTTAAAAGCTTTGCAAGAATAGCCACTACATAATATTTCGATCATTTGGAAACGTTCTGAAGTAGTATCCTTATTAGAGATTATCAATTGCCAAAAAGCGTAGAAATATACAAGTCAAATTTTGCCATCGTAACTTTGAAAAGTATCTTCGATAGCTAATTCATCATTGAATCATCGATGGTATCAGATTAATATTCACCGTGGGAGTATAGGCTGTAGACAGAACCCAGCAATGGCCTTTCTCAAGAACTGACGTACGTGGCCTGACAACTAGCAACTCAGCTGGGGAGGTGATGGTAACGCGTCACACGCTCGCCTCAGTGCCAGAAAGTGAAAAGTACGCATTCATCATGGACACAGGAGAAAGCGAATTATTTGGGGTAGGACGTAGAATAAAGAAGGACTCGTAAAATCCGAAATAGGTGTGTTTCGTAACCCAAAAGTCTGATCGTCCTTTGCTTAAATTTCAAATACAGAAATTCATTTCCTTATCATCATGAAATTTTCATTTCGATCAGATAGGATGGCAATACACGATGTTGATCAATTAAGTGTTTCACAAAATGCTTAGCCAATTAAGTGTTTCACAAAATGCTTAGCCAATTATGTGTTTCACAAAATGCTTAGCCAATTAAGTGTTTCACAAAATGCTTAGCCAATTAAGTGTTTCACAAAATGCTTAGCCAATTATGTGTTTCACAAAATGCTTAGCCAATTAAGTGTTTCGCAAAATGCTTAGTCAATTAAGTGTTTCACAAACTTGTTAATTATTATCTAGAAAGTTTTTTTACAATTTAATACCAACATAGTTTAGAAACAAACAACATTACAATAAAGATTTCCACACACACCATACAAGGCTGAAAGAAAATATTAGACTAAAAAGATTGAACAAAACCAAAAACGAAGAATTGTTTTCTATAAAGACATCCAAATGGGTAGCACAGTTCCTAGTGTAACTAAAAAGTAAAATTAATTAAAATAATAAGTACTAAAAATAATCAAAATGTAAAATAAAATATAAGAATTTGATTCTCTATGTTTATATCAGGCCACATGGAGTGGATCTACTTTAAGTTTAATAAATAAAATAAAACACAAAGTACGAAATCAGTGGCGGCATCGGTTTCCATTTATATCTACATGGAAACATTTATGTATTAAACTTAGATGAGATATGAAGCGAAAAAAATGGTTTCACTTTTTGACCTCCAAGTGACCCCCAACTCTCCCAACGCTCGAACCAAAATTACAGATTCCAGTCTACGCGAGCCGCTTATCGCGTTTTAATGGTGGAACAAGTTTAGAAGAGATATTAGTATGCAGTAGCACATCTAATTATGGCTCTATGCATGGAAAGCATTTCTAGAGAAGGATAGGAGGCATTCAGTGGGGTAGGATTAGAAGAAAAAGAGAATCTTTTGAAGTAATTGAGGTATGGGCGAACACTACCTGTATTCTTCGTGTACACTGAGTGAAAAATGGCCACCACGTTGGCGACATTTTAAAATATAACCATTCATGGCCCTTCTCTCTTGTTTCTATTATCAATGTTTTGAAGGCTACCATCGCATGGTTGAATCGTTTCTACATATGTTATAATATAAGCTTTACAGACGGACAACATCTTAAAATAACTCTCAATGATTAGTTATTCAGTTTTGACCGGATGGTCAATTATGTAGATATCCAATTTTATTAGATCGGACGAAATCGTTAATTAAAAAAAAAACATCAATCCAACGAACCTATTGGCGAGGAATTCCCTGTAAAATAAAACAGGTTATATGGAAATTTGGTTATTGTAATTGTACTAACACGACGTAAGAATTTATCATTTGTTTATGTTATTATAAATCGTACCTACGCACGTGTACTTTATTATGATGCCATAGGGAATTCCTCTGATGTAATACGATTTTATTTTAAACTACTAAAACGAGTAGTATTAAGTTTTTTGGATACCTAAAACACGCCTCTGAATTTTATACATTTTTTATACAGTGGCCCGGATTTTACGCAGGTTTTTCTAAATCACATGTAGACAATCTCCAGCTTCTGTGGTTGAGAGGTAAGGCTCTCCACTAGCAATACGAAGGTAGCGGGCTTAAATCCCGGCGTGCGCAAGTTTATATCTTTAATTTGTGCTATTTCACAATTTATTAATTTAAAATAATATATTGTATCGTTGCGGTACGTTCCAGAGTGGAAGATACTTTCAGAATCATCTTGGTGTGAGACCACCATTCAGAATTGAAAAGGTGCTCAAAATGGCTTTAGCCGTGTTTGGTGACAAGATCTGAATAGCCAGGTACCCCTCCACCAACCTCATTCACATCTCCTTCCCCTCCATATCACATACAGCTTTACAAAATAACCCAATCTGGGATGCCATAGTCTCACTGGCTCCAAACGACTGGGAGCATTTGGGACTCTTGTGCGGTATTCACATTAAAAAGACACTAATTTTGCTTGTATTTGTAGTGTGTAAAATTTCATCAAGAAGCATCAACTTTCTGTTTTATGTGAAGAGAAAATAGAATTGTGGGTGGTTCTTCGAAAGCTCACGTAGACAGTGACCGTTCTCTTGATTGAAGGTTAAGTGTGCAAATTTTCATCAACCTCGGTATCAAATCGTAGATTTGTTTTAAAATTAATTCACGCAGCCCGACGCTGTACTTTGTGCATAATATGGTTAGATGATTGTTTTAAGATATACTAAATCGCGAAAAAATTCCATATTGGACAGTCAAAAATTTTGTATTAATAGTATTCCAATTACAATTTTATTTATTCAGGTTAAGAAACTAATATTTGACTTATCTATACAGCGCAAAAAGCATATATGGTATAATGTATCCAATAAAACAATCAATAATGCACCCATATGTTCCACACTCTCTACGTGTGCTTCAGTACCTACTTTGAAATAAATAATTAATTATATTTACACTTGGTGGTAAATTTTTATTACGAACCACATTTTCTAAAGAAATTCAAAATTGATTATTTCCTAGTATTTGAAGTGTTTATATTATAGCGGTTGGTTTTATATGCACAGTCTGGTATTGGGTATGAATTAAATATGAAAAATGTCAATCTTTTACATAAATAATATTTGTGTATTGATTACTTTTATTAGTTATTTTTTTATCAAACATCAATAATCATCAAGTATTTTATAGCCTTGTAACAGGTAGAACGTTTCTTCACGTTTTTTTTAATTTTATGCGAGTACAAAATTGCCCCTAATCGTCTGGAACCAGTGAGACTATGGTATCCCCAATTGGGGTATGTTGTGAGGCTGAAGGTAGAGGGGAGGGGAAGGACATGGGGAAATGGAAGGAAGGGTCAAAGCCATTACAAGCAACGTTTCAATTCTGAATGATGGTCTTATACCAGGGCGAAACTGAGAGTATGTTTCACTCTGAAACATGCCGCAAATATACTTAATATTATTTTAAATAAGTAAACTGTGAAATATCACAAATAATCAAATAAAAAATACTTACGCACGCCGGGATATGAACCCGCGAACTCCGGTATGCTAGTCGAGAGCCTACCCCACGACCACGTAGGCCAGCATATATTAATTTATCTATAAATGTCTAAAAGAAACATTTAACATCTTGTAATAAGTTACATGTTACAATTTTTTCGATACTGTTCCAAAAATCGAATGTAGTTTTGGAAGCTGTTTTTCCTTACATAAATTTCCTTACATTTCCTTACAGGTGACCCTGAGGAAAATAATTTCCCTCTGAGCCTATGTTATCTTTGGGAATGCTGTGTGGAGGGTCTTTTTTAGGAGAGGAACGAGTAAACATTAGCCTTGAAGAGACCCATGCTGTAGGAGGGAGGAAACACAGAGGCCGACAAATCGATCTTGAAAACCTGTTGTAAAATAACCCGCAAATGTCAACCGAGTTCAAAAGGGGGAATCTGCCAAAAAAATCGGAAAATAAGAGTTTAATATCATTGTTATTAGTGTATGATCTCACCCATTGATGGCAACAGAAAAGTCTATTAGGTTACTGAAAGATGGCTTTAGCTGTGGAGAATAAGAGTATAATAAATAAGGTGAGAAACTCAAGGTCAGGATCCAGATTATTCCAACTGCCTGCTAATTGAAATATCGGATCCATTGTCGATCTATCACATTAAAAGTACAATTGCTCAAGTATTTACTGAACTGTAAATCAAATCCACAAAAAACACGACAATGTAAAGCTCATTCAATTGGTTTTGAAAAATCACGGGAAAGAGTGGAATGAAGGAAACAGCCTACCTTGAATTCCCATGAATCCGGGCAGTAGGGCTCTCGATGAACTTGCACTGTTCACGGAGTGAAATTCCCTCCGAAACGAGATAATCTTTAATATGATTTTGATATTTGCAAACCGAGCACAAAGCATGTGAATAATACAACGACGACACTACGATTGAACCTTCTTGCTACACGACACGAATTCGAATGTTGTACTTGCGACAATGCAATGCAACAAATCATCTTTTCTTTTCAAGTGTGGATAAGGCTGTTTTTATGGAAGGAAATGGATAGTAGGTATATGATGGGAAAAATGGTAGATATTATCCAAAACTGTTTCAATACTAAACAGTTTTATTGAAGCCGGAGTTTTTTGATAAAGAGAGTTTGTGAAAAAAGCCCGGAGATACAACAAATAGTATTTACCATTTCGCACTCTTGCAAAAAATTGTCACAAAACAATTCAATAAAATGACAATCTTGGATATATCATAGAAATTAAAAAAAAAAACTTTCTGTAAAATTTGTTAAAATTTATTTGATTAAAATAAATTTGGTTGTTTACAGGTGAAAAAAATATATAATACTACTACTTGTACATATTGAATTATTTGGCGGGCTGGGAATAAGCTGAGGTAGCTCAGTGGTCTAGAGCACCTGACCGGACATCAGAAGGTGTGGGTTCAATTCCCGTCGGCGACATTTATTTTTACTCGGGAGATATTTTCAATTTGTATGGATATTTCAGGCGAGTAATTAATGCTTATAATAATTTGTTAAATTTGTTACAGTTGATCCTTGGACAGGTGACCGGTTCGATTTAATTGTTTGTACATTACTATAATTGCATTTAATGATCGGAAATAGCGCATTCTTTCATAATCTATCCCTCCGGTGACTGACCACCGCTTATAATAAATGTGTTGCTGAAGTATCTTCAGCTATGTTGGTGTGGTTTAAAAGTGACTTTACTACATTAAATGACTTCCAGATGCATGTATCTAATGAAGAAAAATACAAAAAACTCAATTTTACAATACACAGGCAGTGTAAAAGAATCAGAGGGCGTACTAAATGGGATAAAACCAGAATGTACAGTAGTGACATCGGTTTCCATTCAAATCCACGTGGAAGAAATTCATGCAATTGCTACATTAACGAAAATATAATTTTATTAAATATATCAGAAAATTTATACCGCTTTGAAATAGTATTAAAAATACTATGATATTAATAGAGACCTGAAAATTTCGCGTTTGCAAAAACGCGATTTTTACGCGAATTCAATTAAAAAATAAAAGAACCACAACCTTTTCTTCTACAAAGACACCCAAAAGGTAATAAAAAATCATCTTTTTCGAAATACAGTGAAAAATAACAGCGGTTTTCTCAAAAATATATACTCGAATATCGCAAAAAAAAAACAATACGAATTTCGCCAAAAATAACGCGAATTTCGCCGAAAAAAAAACGCGAACTTTTCAGCTTCCTATATATCACTAACGGTTGATTTACTCATAATATCCACAATGTCCATCACATTGTATTACACCGTCACAACATCTCAACAGCTTCCAAGTACATCACACTACTAACAAACAAAACATACACAAGGCCGGACATAAAATTACGATAAATGTTTATATATTAAATGAATTTAAATAAATTTAATAATCTGTTAAATGCATCAGCAAGATGTTCAAAACAATTTTAGCGCATTTCCGAGAAAAACTTTCGTTTAACTATGCGCGTTTCTGCAGCATACTACATACCAGTATAATCTTCACATAATAATGATAATAATGAAAAATAATAATAATTTCAGTTGTCTGTGAAGTGCGTTAGTGGTTAATGGTAATGGCGTTTCACGCAGCAGATTTTAGTCCTGCCTAAAATCTCCTGCGTGAAATCTCGTTCAATGAACTCATATTTGATTTTAGTGTCTTTTTCAAAATTGGAAGCTAAAAAAATATGATTTAAAAAAAAAAATTGGAACTGATTGTGTTAAGGATTAACTCTTTAATTATTAGGAGACCAAATTTGTCCCCAAACATCATACGAATTTGGGTTCCTGATATTTAAAGGGTCAACACAAACGATAAAGCAGATACCTATCTATGATATTATACTTACCTACGATATAATATTTTCACAGAAAAATATTTAAATTGTTTTTTTTTCAAAGTTTGAATTAAAATATCCCGTGATTTTCGTGCACATCTGCAATATTGGCGTGTTGTAAATTGTAGTTAGTAAATCAAAAAATGGGATTATGCGGTTACCACTAAGATGTAAATTCCAGATTGAATTTTACAGTCTAAATATTATAAAAATTTCATGAAAGCGACGTTTTTCCACGTAATCAAGAAATTGACGTTTTAAGATATGCAAACAATGTGTTGAAAATGTCAGTTTTTTTGCTTTTTTTCTGGGAATTAAAAGCAATTTTAATTTTTGTGTTTGTGTGAACGAGATAAATGGTGAGTTAAATTTTTTATTGCAAATTCCTTAAAACTAGTTTTTATTATGTTTTTTTTTGAATTTTGTTTCTACGTTTTAACTAAAACTAGCTTTTTGCCCGTTGCAGGCAACTACTGGGTAAAAATGTGGTGCGTGGTGTAATGTTTGAGTGCGAATGAAGTAGTGGAGTGTGGGACTACAAAATTGAAAAAATAAATTAATATTTGGAGAAAAAAGGTGGCATGGAGCTTACTGATCATTTTTTCACCGAGCCATTCGGGTTGTGTAGGTCGAGACGCGTAGTTTGATACCCATATCGTATGTACGGTTTGTGTCACCGAAACTCTTGAAAAGTCCTAAGGAGTTTACTGCTTTATTCAGTACACTTTCTGCCATTTCAAAGCTTTCAGTTTTATGTTATAAATATTTAAGTAGATATTTATTTCAAATACAAAAATCTAAAAGGTTATTTTATCTAGTTAATAAAATTGCATTTATTTTTACGACATCTTCAAAAAGAATAAATATACAGCACATTTAAAATACACAGATTAACTAAAGACAAATAACATATGAACAATTCCCTTTGGCTGTGTAAACAATGTGTATATATTTCCTTGAACTATTTTATGGCAGTTTCTAGTAGTAAGGTTTTTTCATACACAGTTGTTTATCAATTGTATACAATATTCACCACGTAGGGCTGTAAGTTTATATTATAAATGTTGTATATAGTGTTTCGTGAACACCTCACTAGGAGAACTAATGCTGAGGTTTTTTAGTTAAAGTTTTGTATGTGTACTTCTGCAAATTAAGTACAGGTTTATGTTTTATCCAGGTAGTGCAGAGTCTCGAAGAGACCTGTAACTAGTATGCGGAAGCCGGATCAGCGGTTACTCTAATTGGTTTATCAATTAAGAAAACCGCCGACTTCCGTCATAATTATGTCATTTCGTTCAAGTTATTTTATTTAATTACACATCGGTTAAGAGGCCGGGGGAATAACCGACATTCATTTGTAATAAGTAATAACAAAAACCAAACTATATTCTTCGTCAATAATTGTTCGTATTTCAAATTATATTTTCTTCTTCAATGTTCGTATTTCAAATTATGTTTTCTTTTTCAATAATTGTTCGTATTTCTAATTATATTTTCTTCTTTAATAATTATTCTTATTTCAAATTACATTTTCGTCTTTGGTAATTGTTTATATTTCAAAATATATTTACTTCTTCAATAATTGTTTGTATTTCTAATTATATTTTCTTCTTCAATAATATATATATATATATAGTTCGTTTTTCAAATTATATTTACTTCTTTAATTATTTTTGCGTACTTCATATTATATTTTCTTGTAAATAATTGTTTTATTTCAAATTAAAATATTTTTTGTTTCAATCCCACGTTTTAATTTTTGGTTCAATATTCGCATTACGATTTTGTTAATCAATTTGTGTAGGAGTTAGGGCCGGTTCCCACTTCCGTTTTAAAAACGGAGGCGGGTCCCATTTTAAAATCGGATGCCCTAGCGGCTGTAGTGGATGTATGGAGCTGTTCACACTTGTCCGACACGATTTTAAAACGGATCCGGCATTTTTCGTCGGATGGATCGCCAGCGCAGCGCGTCCGTTTTAAAATCGTGTCGGAATTCGCTCGCTCATAGTTTTGTATGGAGCTGTTCACACTTGCCGCCTAGTCGTTCCGGCAGAGTCCCCGCTACACCCCGACCCCTCCCCGCCCGCTCAAAGTCGCAAGGAAGCAGGCACGCTGCGTGGTTGTATTTGGTTATTTTGTTAAGTAAATAAATTAAAACAATAATAATGGATAAGGAAATCCGAAAATTTAATCCCATTGGTCGAAGAAAGAGTTGTGCTGTCGGATAAAACGACAGAAGGGAATAAAAATAATAATTGATTAAAATTATCGGCTTGGCGAGAAGTTAGCTGTTTATTCATGCCGGATTTTAGAAATTAGAAGAAAATCAAAGAAAAGATTTTGGTAAATTATCAATTTGTTTCAAAATATATATTTTATTTTTTAAAATTTAAATGAGATGCACGATGCACGGAAGAGCGTATTAGTTTAATAAACACATAATAAAAAATATTTGAGTTGTTATTGTTTTCTTTCCTTAAAAATATCGATAGCCTTTCTTCGGGACAAATGCACTCTCTCAATTTTGTATTTTGATATGTTAAGCTCTCAGAAACTCGTTCCAATAGACGGTTAAAGGAAGTGATAGACATAGTAAAATAATTAAAGAACTTTAGTTCATCACTTCTCAACTCACCAATTAACACATGGAAAGTTCATACAGAAAATCTTTCAGCTATGATTGGGTGTACCCAGAATTTTCTTTTCACTTTTTTCTTTCTTTTTAATAAGTACCACATCACAACAAAAGCTTCTTCGTCGTCCATTGCGCACGATCATCTACTGAAGAATGTGCAAATAAAATATTTTGGTTTAATTTCGATTTTAAAATCGGTAATTTAAATATTAAATTTTAAAATCGGTATTTTAAAGTGTGAACAGAGCCATGGGGCATCCGATTTTAAAACGGGACCCGCCTCCGATTTGAAAACGGAAGTGGGAACGGGCCCTTCCAGCCACCGTGGTTAAGTTACGATTCTTAGCTATGAACCCGGAGGTCTCAGGTTCTGATTCCGGAGCAAATATATTTTGTTTTATTTCACGCAAACTAAATTTTTTTAGTAATATTTGACCCGCCATGCTAGGGATGTCCTTGTGCTAAAGCGAGCGAAGTTTACAGATTCAAATTTGTTCACAATATGCATTTAATAATTGTTAACCTCTAATTTATTTACCTTTATAAAATTATTAATTTGTATTATTATCATAATACGTTCCAGAGTGGTATAGTGGTACACTCCATCTCCTTCCCCTCCAACTGTCTTTAGTCTGACAACATACTTAAATTGCGAATGTTGTTATCTCATTGCTCCAGATTGTTGGGAACAGTTGGTATAGTCACATAAAAAATTTCAAATTGTTTGAATAATATTCAAATTGATTTTAGGTAAATCAAGTGTTACTCCCTTCTGTTTTTATACAGTTGAAATTATAATAGTTGGGCACAACGCTCAACCACAGAGCAAAGTGGTATTCCCGTTGGAAAGGACTTACAATTAGATAGTGGCGAATAATTAACATGCGTTCTACGAAACGCATCCAACAACGATTTCCTTAGAAATAATAATGACTTATTGCGTGGGCAGTACTAAAGTTACGGGTGCCGTTTCAATACGTCATTCTAACCCTTTGACGCAACTTGATTTTGGATGATTTATAGACTTACTATTACATACTAAGCCTACAATCAATAATTTTATGGATGGACGAATCGGTGCACGTATAATAATTGTATCGATGGACGAATCAAACGGTAAATAGAGGTAATTCCTTTAATGGAAGACTGAACGCAGTTGGCGCTAACAAAAAAATGTCCAAAGAAGCGAAGTTAACAGTCCACAACGGGGTGCTGGTACCTACCTTGATGTATGGAAGTGAGGCATGGAACTGGCAAAGGAAGGATGAAAGCAGATTGAATGCTGTTGAAATGAGATCCCTGAGGCGTATGTGTAGTAAAAACATGTTTGATCGTGTAAGGAATGTGGAGATCCGCAAAGAGTGCAATGCTGACGTATGAGTTAGATTAAGAAAGGGACGTTTAGATTGTTTGGGCATGTAGAGCGAATGAGCAAAGATAGGAGTGTAAGGAAGATATATGATGCAAATGCGAATGGTAGCAGAAATTGGGGAGGACCGGGCAAGACATGGCACGATCAAGTGAATCAGATACTAGAGTCGGGCCATGTCAAGAGTCAGAATAATAGAAGAGTATGTATGAGACCATGTATGAACGTGAATGAGGCAAGGAGTGTGTACCAAGAGCGAGTTGTTTGGCGGTCCGTCCTCTCTGCCTACCCCTGTGGAGAAACGGCGTGATGGTTAGTTAGTTAACAAAAATTCAATTTCAGTAGTCTAATTCAAGGAAATAATCGACATGGGATTTTTTTTCGTTGCGCGTCTGCTAATATTACTTTAAAAATCCAGTTTAATAATTAATGTAATGTAATGTATTTCTAAAAATTTTAATTTTGGAATTCGTAAATGAATTCGCAAAAACGATTCGTTAATACAGTCTATACCGTGACTGAAATTGAATTGACTTCGTAAATAATGTTGCACTGATTTTGATTGTAGGTATTGGAGAGGAGATGTACACTGGAAAGAAGAAGGTTGGTGAGTACCTAGTCATTCAGATCTGATCACTGAACACTGTTAGAGCAAAATCATGAAAATAAAATCGATACTAATAATTTGCAGTTATAAAAAAATTGACCAAGATTTCTCGCAGTCGTCATTTATCGATAAGGAACTAGAATAATTAAATGTAAAAAATCATTTGCGATAAAACCAAATATCGTTATCGCATATTCAAATCTGAGTACCGCGGTACAGACCCGGATTTATATACAGGGTGACTAGTAAATGATGCTAAATAATTAGTCATACTAATGACTTTTAATGTACTTAAATTTACTTTTATATTAAAGATACTTAAAGGCACTTAAAATATACTTCAATGTACTCAAATTTAATTAAAATTATGGACTTAAATATTTTTATGTATATAAACTTAAGAGGATGCTACAAGCCAAAAATGTGTATATTCTTGGTGGTGACCGGATAAATCATCACAATGATAATTCATCACATCTTTAAAAAGTTATATAAAGTCATGGAAAGTGATGAAACAAAAACATTATTAACTGGGTTAAGTAGGTTAGGTTAGGTTAGGTTAAATTTTTTTTCATTGTTTCTAATGACTTTATATCACTTTTTAAAAGTGTGTTGAATTGTCACTGTGTTGAGTTATGATGGAACCATTCTTAGTATACCTTATATCGTAGGTAATAGGCATTTCGTTCGACAAACTTTCGACAAACGTTCGACAAGTAAATGGCTTTACAAACGGATTCTAGAAACGTTCGATTTCAATAGAAAAACTGGTTTTTACTTATTTTGTAAATAATTTTATAAGAAAGCAAAAAATTTAATCAATTGAAACTGTCACAGATAATCTTAGCTATAAAGCTGTATTTTTTAAAAGTTGTTTCCTTTATGCGTTAATTTTTTCTAGTAGTTTGCATTTATATTTTTTATTGAGTAATTTATTTTTTATTTATATTCTACTCAAGCGTAGCGATAGGAAAACCTTCAATTTAACTAAAGCCTATTTTTTGGTTTTCATAATGTACACCAATTCGTTATGAAGATTAATGAAAATAGTGATTTGACATTACGCTTCGCCTTAAACGTACTTATATGAAAATGTAAATAAACGTATTCAAATCTTCCCAAATATACTAAAACATACTCAAGTGTACTCAAATGTAATCAAAATTTACTCAAAAGTACTTGATTGTACTCAAATGCAATTTTTATTTGAAAAGAAAGTTGAATAACCTGACAATATTTTAAAATATACCCCTACCACCACATTAAACGTAAAATGTTGCTTGTGTCATGGTCAAATTCAAAATCAAATTAAAAAATATATTTATTGAACAAAAATATAGAGTACAAAGGGTATAGCTTATAGGTTACATCCTATTTCTTCCAGCTAACCCAACAAATATACATTATATTACATAACACAACAATCACATGTTAATAAATGTATATAAATAAAAAATTTAAAAAAACATCTTGTGGAGGATTTAGCCAGACGAGGAATTGAACTCACGAAGCCTTGACCGTTGTCACTGACTGGTCGGTTATATGTACTCAAGTCAACTAAAATGTATTCAAACGTAATAAAATGTATCCAAACGTAATAAAATGTACCCAAACGTAATAAAATGGACTTAAGAAATATTTTTTTACCATTTTCGGGCCTCTTCCGGAGCTACTGTTTCCTGTTAAGAATGAATAAAATGTTAACTTGAATAAATTTTGCTTGAAAGATTTTCTCCATAGTGTTATTTTCAATATTTCTCATCATGTTCTAGTCACCCTATATATAGTAGGTATCAGTACAAACATTCCGATTGCAGTTTTTTTAGGAGTCAATTTATATTCATGCAACGCCGTGGGGAGGTTTTAATCGCCTGAGATATTTTTCTACTTAATCAAATCAATTTAAAATTCGCCAACACTTGCCTAACATACAATCCCTCTCACCACTAGACTTTTAGTGGAACAAATAATTTATACCCTGGTTATAACACATGCCAGACACGTAGTTATTAGTTACCTTGTGAAACATATGGTAATTCTATGTTGTCACACGAACCAAAACATTGAAAGATGTATGATTAGATAGTTAAAATTGCTAAAATGAATACCAGAATTAAATAAAGCACTACGTGCAAAAAAATCAAGTAAACTCGTAGAAATTGTGAAATGTCTCATAGCAATATTTATTTATTTATTTATATAAACGCCTAAAAAGGTTTTTACATAAAAGTGATACATGATGCAGTGTACATAGGAGAATATCTGTATTATACAGGACATACTGACAGTATATAAATGTAATCCATCCTAAAGAAGGTACAAAATACACAATTGTAAAATTATTGTCATCACAAGTATAATGAGAAAATATTAAGAAATAATTAATAATAAGAAATATAAAAAAAAAAAATTAAATTAAAAAAAATAAAATATGAAGCAATATTAGTAAAACGTAAAAAACATGAAACAAGAAAAAAAGAAATTACAACAACACTACATATAAGAAAAATCGTTAAAACTAATTTACGAACGCTTCTCTAATTTGTAGAATTCGACAAAATGTTGGTATAGATTATGCTTAATTCTATAAATGGATTCAATAAATAAATCAATAAATAAATCAATCAGGTATCGTAAATAAACCAATAACGAAGTATTTGTCAATAACGAACAAGTCGTATGTACCATGCGTGTTTTCTCTTTAATTTATAACTATCTTAGTAAAACATTTTACATTAGCTCATACAGGAGGCCCTGAGGAAAACAAATCCCTCAGGGTCTATGTCTGATATGAGGATGCTGTGTCGAGGGTCTTTTTAAGGAAAGGAAGGAGAGGATTTTCCGGCAAGGTAAAAGGTATGAAGGGTGGGCGGAAATCTGGGGGTCAGTGTGTCTAGTAGTGACGGGCGTATGAATCCATCCCTCCCTCCCACTGGTCGAGAGAATTCGGTTGGAGAAGCCAAACGGTCTCCCTCAGCCAGTCTCTCCTGCGTCGACCTGAACCTTCAAAACCTAGAGAAACCTCACCCTATGAACCCGGGCACCCCTGCTAAACGTAGCAAACAACTTTTCTGTAAAAATTCCTTTGTCTGAATTCTTCAAACAATCAGTTGCTATTTTGTAAATGACATTTAAATTTGAATAAAATTTGAGTTCATCGAACAAGAAATCACGCAGGACGAACACACAGCACAGATAACCGAAATTAGTAAGTTTGATGACCAGAGATGTGCTTTATTTCAAATAAATCCATTTCAAATGGAAATGCAAAATGCAAAATGGGTATTTTCCATTTTGCATTTTAAATGCTTTTCTAAAAACCATTTTGCTTTTTGCATTTTAAATGCTTTTCTCAATGCATTTTCCATTTTAAATGCTTTTTTGCAACATTCTTCCTACTATCTACACTCATCTTTTTTTCATAAGCCCCAAATATCAGTCAGTCCTCAACCTCGCTATGAGAGATAATTTACATTTGTCAAGTTGCTCCCTGGTAGGAGCCCTGGCACTTGAGTGATACCATTACAAAAAATACTGAACATGGGGGCATGAAGCTGTAATATTAAATGTTAGATAGCAGTTTCTATGTTTTTACGTTGGCAACATTAGTCCCGCGCAAATGTTTTGTAGTTTCATAATCTGTAGTCGTGGTGTTTTTGGATTTACCATCATGTAATATGTTTGTTTTACATTCATGTCCATTATTAAATGAAAAAATTCTATAATTATTTTAATTCTTTGACCTGAGAAACCATTTTGCATTTTCAATGCATTTTGAAAATAGGTATTTTGCATTTTGCATTTGAAATGCTTTTCTAAAAACCATTTTGCATTTTGCATTTTCAAATGGAAAAGTTTTGACCCATTTCCATTTTGCATTTCAAATGGTTTTAGGTACCCATTTTGCACATCTCTGTTGATGACACTGAACGGAAAAGAGACAGGCGTCAGAAATCCAATGAGTACAAGAAGAACTATAGCTATGAATATGTATTTCCAACTGTTCCTAACCGTCTGGAGCCAGTGACACTATGGTATCCTTAATTAGGGTATATTATGAGGCTGAAGGTAGTAGAGAGGGAAAGGATGTAAGAAAGAAGGTGAGAGAATCATTTTTAGGTGGTAGAAACCTGGGCGATACTGAGAGTATCTTCCACTCTATCGAATATCATAAATAATTCTCATTTTTCTATTAATATCCAAAGTAAATATACCTTAACGCGTGGCATCTGTCATTATATAAATAATCAACAAACTGACAATAATTCCACGAACGTCATTCCGTTTAATAACATTCCGAGAATTTCTTTCAAACATTTGGCCATTTGCATATTTGTCTTAACAATCATTTCATAAGTATTTGCATAAAGCCTGAAGTGCCTAGTGTTATTTAAGTGACAATTTTAAAAAATAAGCATATTATGTTTTAAATCATTTCAATGTTTTTAATTACAAAATATTTAAATCTAACTATTGGAATTAAGCTAAAAAATATTATTAAATGTAAGAAAAAGAAATACGCATAATTGATAGGTTTAGCAGTACTGTATTTTTGGTTTTTCCTAATTTTTTTGGCATTCGATTGAATCTTGATTTGAGTAATATTTTTACAAAAAAATATTGCTAATGCGGAGAGCCGTTAGAGCGGAAAAAATTCCGTTTTTAATGCATTTCTTTGAATTTCACTTTTGTTTTCGTCAATAAATGAATGAATGAATGCAAATTTTGAAAGTGGAAATAAACTCACTTGCTGACATCCGGTCGAACTGAAATTCGGCAGATAGACTCGTTGTCGACGACAATGCATTCTATCGAAAACTTTGGTGGCAATCACGTATATACACGCGGATATATACGCTTTTTCTGAAATCGGATAACATTACAGCAGTTAAAATACGACATAAATGTTGGTCTTTCTGATTTGCATTTGGCAAGGTTAATATATTCATTTATTTATTCATTTACGGGAAATCGACAGTTTACATTTAATCAATTTGTAAAGCTAAAATAAAACCAATAATGGATTTCCTCCTTGTGACTTTACCTCTAATGAGACAGCATAATATGGAATAAGTAAATTAAATTTGTGAAAAAGGAATATGAATTAAAAAAATTATATAAAACAAAAGATTATATAAAACGATAAATTTACAAAACAATAAATTTATAGCCATGAAGAGAGGTTGTAGATATAAATCAAATCATAATAGAGATATAAACAATAGAGACATAAACATTAATCACAAACCATCAGAGAAATATTCTTTTATGGACCTCTTGTATTTGGTAAGTTCGCAACTGAAAATATCAACCTTGGATAATACGCTATTATAATTATTGCATAGTTTGTTCAGGCAAGAATTCTGTTTAGAGTTCGTTTTGCTTTGATCAATCTTGAACAGGACACAAAAGCGTGTTGACTCCAATTCCTGGGTAGGAAGGTTCAATCCTCAGATTCAAGTTTTAATAAACCTTTTAAATAGATGTATTACAGTAAAAAACGTTGTTCTTACGTCTTGATTTTTTGTAGAAACTTTTTTTAATAAACATGATTAAGTAGTTTTAGTTGATGGGAACTATTGCTTCTTCGTTGGCGTGTATGCTGTTTAGCTTGAGAAAGATGATAAATTACCGACGTTGTCGATAAAACCTTTATCTAAGTACTCCTGCTAGGGGTACAGAACAGTTTGAACTCTCTTAATGTAATAATAACATAATATATTATTATTATCATAAACTCTCGTTAGAAATGACTTATCAGAAAAGCAATAACATCGAAGGTGTTAAGTAATTATTATAGTTCGTTGACATTTGGCGAATTTATTTTTTTATATGCAGTAATACCTGCGCAATGTTTGTAGATCTTAGAAGCGATTGCGCATGGCATATTTTCGAGAAGAACAGAGTTCAGTGAACACGACCAACGTGCGCAGATAGCCACTAACAATAGGAGATACAACAAGGTAACAAGCTAAAGGTAATATATTTTAAGCAGCCACTGAACAGACAATCCCTAGAAGTGCGATCTTATTCCATGACAAAACAGAACAGTGACAATACAGAACAAACAAACAAACAAAGATACAACAAACCAAATCTAACCTAATCAAACCTCATTTCACCTCATCTACTCTGCAATAGGTAGGAAGTGCCCGGAAAGATATTGTTTTTAGACTTTTCAACTGGTGGACGCATACTGCCGGAGTTTTTTTTGACAACTCAACAACTTTTATAAACAGCCTATTATTCTCAAACTTTAGAGATTACTGATAATATAATTACACAGTTTTTTTATTTGAAAGCTGCATTTAATTTTTTTGAGATGTGTTTTAATGCATTTATAATCATTAAAAATAAAAGGAGCCTTATTAACACGTAATATGTGTAGGTCAATTTTTAGTAATTTAGTGATGTTTTATTTGTAAAAAATGTATGTATGTACAATTTTTTTTTTTTTCATTCACAAATCATTACAAAATAAACAAAAACTTTCGCATCTCCGGTGCAATAATTGGAAGGACGTCTTACCCGTTCTACGTGTTTGTACACAGTTTCTTTTTGATAAAATCTTCTTACACACAAAAGCCAAGAAGTTGAAGAGTTGGTTAAAATTCATTAA
The DNA here is from genome assembly GCA_026573805.1 of Hesperophylax magnus. Lineage (NCBI taxonomy): Eukaryota > Metazoa > Arthropoda > Insecta > Trichoptera > Limnephilidae > Hesperophylax > Hesperophylax magnus. The sequence goes on from JAIUSX010000018.1 coordinate 4,183,334, forward strand.
CCTAACTTAAACGATTATTTTATCATGATCGGTTTGGTTTTTATTTGTTCATTTTATCAGACAGTATTTTTGGTTAAATAATATTCTTATTTGGGAGGCGTGTATGGGTACAGCCACCCTGGAACTATTTTTTGGATAGCCAACACCTCTGCCTACTTCAAGTGGATTGCTTCATTAGTTGACTTAGCAGGGGTGCCCAGGTTCATGGGGTGACGTTTATCCGGGTCTTGGCGGTGAATGAATCTGCTACATTATTCTCTAAGCTTTGGCCATGGCCGCCAGTCAACAGACCTTAGAATTTCGTTCAATAAATATTTAAAAAACTTGATTATATGATCAAGAAAGATATCGATATTTGTAAATGTTCGAGAAACGAACAAGGGTTGGGATAACCGTAATTTAAAGGGCTAATCCACACAGATAAAGCATGGATAACGCCTATGGCTTATGACAGGCGAATGCGATAACACAATTTGTAAGGTAAATTCACAGTCAGCTTACCGGGTGGCGCACGAAATCTGCATCTCGAGAATCATCTGTCAGCACTAGAACGTGGTGATCGTTGTACGGTAGCACTAGTTATGTTGAATTAGATAGTTGCGATAAAATACGTTTAAGGGATTATTCCAATAAATAACCGGCGATAGTACACACATTGGTTTTGACAGGACGAACGTTTTGATGCGACAGTACGGCTCACGGCACTCCGTGATGATAGCTGACGTGTGTGATTCCAAACCGTACAGTTCAAAATTTGACCCTACTATTGGTCAAGGCCTGTCAAAAGCAAATCGGCGTGACGGAACAGTAAATATTTTCAAAATTTTAAATGGAAGTAAAGAAAAAAAAATAGTTAATTATTTATATATATATACATATATTACGGCACCCGGACACGCCCACATTAAGGTTCTATCGATTTATCTCGTCGGTGCTGGCAGCTATGTCCAGGGGACGTGCCCGGAATGTAACTCTCAAATAAATCATAAGCGATGATGTGTTGCAATTCGCGAAACACTGAATAAGGTACTAACTGGGAAAGTGGCCGATGGACGTTTTTTGTAGGCAAACAAAAATAATTCTGATGACTGACTTCTGATTCCGACAGATACAGAAAATAAAACAAAAGTAACGTTTGCAACTGGGACTCGAACTCAGATCATTTAGTCTTACCGGTACTGGTACACTATCAATTGATCTATTGCCACCTCATTATTATTAGCAGCTCGTTACTTTTGGGTGTACTAGAATGCTTATATTATACACAATAGCTTTATTGATATTGTTGTAGCCTAAAACAGCTTATTTTCTCTTTTGAAAATTCGGTTTTGTTGTATGAAGATTTTTAGGAAATCCAGCCAAACTGAAATTTCCTAAAAATCTTCAAACGAAAAATATAATGAAAAAAATAAAAAAAAATTGCACTAAACAACATCAATAAGACACGAACCGCCACTGCGCATTATATTCTGTCATTTTTATCAATATCATTTGAATTTTCAACATTACCATTAATAATACACCTTCTGGTGTGATCGCAAATTCGTAAACCGCATATATTTACTATCTAGATGGTATGCCGATTATATAATTACAACTTTCCAAAAACCTAACCTAAGCTAATTTTTTTTTCAACGTTTTTTCCTCTTTTCATCAGTTCAAAATTTTGTATAGGTACCTACAAAAGAGGCTATTCTTGCTTCGCTAATAACAGATATTCTTAATTTTATCTTGTTACTTTCATGTTCATAATTGTTTCATTGAAAATTAATTTTTTGTCTTACATAACATCTTCGCTATAATACTACAATAAAGTCGCTATATCAGTCTGTGTTTATGCGCTTAGTTCTTCTACACCACGTAACGGATTTTGATAGAGTTTTCACCATAATTTAGAAAATTTCTTCCGAAAGGTTTATTCATTAATAATACATACTATTATATCGATAAAAAGTAGAGAAAAGTCGATGTTTTGTAATCAAGTCGTAAAAAAATATTTTTGTGCGTTTACATTGCTTACGCTGGCTAAAACTTTATGAGATAAATCAAAATAATGTACTACGTAATTGTATTCCTTAAAAAGGCCTACAAAAAACCCTGCCACGGTTTATGTCTATTTCCCAAGGATAACCTCCAGCCGCGCCGAATACACGTTATTCATCTAGTATTATGCAAATAAATACATGATTTTTAGCACATACCCACCGAAGACTCTATATTTTAACACCCACCAATTAAAAACTCTTTTTTTATGTTTGTAATTCCATCGGGCAGTAATTTTCTCCGTGCGTAATTTGTCCAAGTGTAATAATTCCGTCTTCGAATTTGATCCTGACCCCGATATAACTAACGCATACAATATGCATTTGCGGAATGTATTGCTAAACTGCATAATTATCCAGGTCAAAATTCTTTATTTTTTCTTACATAATATATACAGTTTAATTTCCTATACAAATTCCAGGAATTTATAAGCTGAACTCATTAACTCATTTCTGATGTTGACTCATAATATTTGCTCTGATTTTGTATTATTTGCACTTGTAAATTTGAGAATAACCTAACCGTGTTCTACGCTCCTACCGGGAAACTTGGGGGGATTTGTTGTAATAATCTAAGACAAAAATCTAATCAAAACAATATTTCAAAGAATCCCTAATTACAAAAAAAATAAAATAAAAATTGTCGGTTGTAATCTTAGCATTTATTTGTTGTTTTTGTGTTTAATTCGTAGAACTCCATTTTTTTTTTTTAATTTAATTAAAATCAAATTTTATAATATAATTATTAAGTTCTGCAAGTATTTTTTAGTTTTTGTTATTGTTACAGCTGTTTCTGCTTTCAGGGCCATTTTCAAACTGTGGTTTAGCCACGTTTAGACGACTTATTAATATGATTCTATTTTACCCCCTCCCAATTTAAAATGATTTATTACCGGTTAAACCAATTTACTGACAAAATAATTGTGACAATAGATTTCATATTCTGTGGGAGTATTTGGAAGTCTGTTTTCCCCACATTAATGTTATGTTTATCGTTTAATAATGATTTAGCAGTTATTAATTTATTTAAATGTGTTAATTGTTTAGGTTTTGTGAAAATACTTAGAAGCGGGGAATAAATAATTTTCCTTATTTATTAATTAATGTTAATTTATGAATTAATTAATTTATTAATTAATCTAAGGCCCTTTCTTTCTATGTGCAAGGGTTTAAGTTCATTGTTGTCAAGCGGGACGTGATTATTTACTAAGAGATGTTCTGCGAATTTTGAAAAGGTGCTTTTATTATGATAACATCTTATATGTTCTTTGAATCTAGTTGAGAAAGCCCTTTCCGTATGTCCGATTTAGGTAGCGTTTGCAGTCGGCGTGGTCACATTTGAATTCATATATGCCACTAAACTTAATAAAAATAGTATATGTCTGGTAACAGTGGTAATTCATTTGGAAACGTGTTCCAATTATTGTAAGATTCAAAAATAAAAAGGATTTTGAAAATCAATATAATTAATAGAACAGTTAAAGAAAAACAATAATTAATGTAACTAAATAACTAATAGTCTAACCATCACGCCGTTTCTCCGCAGTGGTAGTTAGAGAGGACGGACCGCCAAACAACTCGGTCTTGGCACACACTTCTTGCGTCATTCACATTCATACATCGTCTCATACATACTCTTCTATTATTCTGACTCCTGATATGGCCCGACTCGAGTATCTGATTCACTTGATCATGTCATATCTTCCACGGGCGTCCCCGACTTCTGCTACCATTCGCATTTGTATTATATATTCCCCTTACACTCATTTCTTCGCTCATTCGCTCTATATGCCCACACCATCTTAGCGTTACTTTCTTGATCTTACACATTACGCTGACATCAGCCTTGCACTCTTTGCGGATCTCCACGTTCCTCACACGATCATACATGGTTTCAACACACATACGCCTAAGTTTTTCATGATAATATTTTCGTGTTTTAAGCGTTTAACAATACGATGTAGTATTGTATACAATGTACTTGTATACTTACGATATAGTATTTTTTTCTGTTTTGATAATACATAGTAAGTATCGTATTACTTTTAAAGCTTTCACTAAACCAGATTCATACAAAACCAAGCCTTCTTCAGTCAAATGTAATGACAAAATAATACATTTAAAAAAATAAAATATATGGTAGTTGAAAACACATTTCAATTTAAATCATTTTAACTTATGGCATTTATTAAGTTAAAGACAAATCACTAGGAAATAATTAAAAATCATGTGTTTTTCGTTTGAAATTTTGATGACATAGAAATATTTTAGAATATTTGATTAATTGAGAATAGGATACACCTTGGCCTTTGAAACAATCGAACATTTTTTGAGCCCCGAAAAAAGTAAAAAAAATGGTTTGCAATTCAAAATCTCCTACTTACGAAACCCTTTTCGGTTATGGTATTATTGTACGATGTGGCAAATTAAGTTTTTTAGAAAAATATCGGTTAACACGAACTTAAACAAGGTACACTAACTTCGCAAAATAAAATAAAACACACCTTTTGAGATATTTTTTCCTCATTAAATCATTAATAATAATTGATTGTTTGCTATTTAAATGATTTTTTTTTTCATCTTTTAATTTTTTTTGCAGTAATTTTTTGAAACGATGTATTGTTTTTGGAAAATATGCATATTAGGAGTGTATATAAATAGTAAATATTTACCAAAAATACAAGTAGGTACTTATTTTACAGGCCGTGTGTGGCTTATTTCATTCCAATTATACATACACGGTCTCAAAATTCCAGAAGAGAGCGTAACGTACCTTTTTTTAGATTCTGAATATACTTCTAGTAAATTATGTAAATGACTTCAAAATTAGCATTAGTTACTGTGAGTGATCTGTGTTAGTTTTTCTTACCTTGTCTTCTCGGGGAAATCCACGTAAATACCCAAAACAACAAAGAACGTCGAACAGCACGTTTTTTTCAACTGTCACTCTGACAGTTCCTGATGTATTTGTAGCAATAAAGTTATGTCAACAACCGCACATTTTACACTGTCACAATACCTTCTAAAAACTATCAAAAATGAATAATAATTTTAATATTATTAGAAACGTTAGAATTTTGTTTTATTTTTTGTCAATCAATAAAATGACGCTTTGTTAATTTTGTTTTTGTTAAAATTTAAATCACTTTATTTATTACAAAATCATTTTTTGCGTAGGGTTTAAACAAATTGTAGAATATATAATAATTTTAATGAATATAGATTTTAATACTGATATTCTTAAGAAATGTATTTTTCTATAATTATTTTGATTATTTAAATAACAATATCACAAACACTTTGATTGGCATATTATATTTTAGTAAAATATTGAGTTAATATATTATAAACAAATATTAATATTGTGTCAATAATTCAGATCAACAAATTACAAACACTTACGAATACTAATTAAGATTGCAAATATTTACAATGTTATTTTAATGTTGGTGGTACAAATTTATGTTTGATGTTCGTTTTGACACTAATTGACAGATACACATAAATATCGTCTGATCTGATAAAACACGAATGCGAACACAATTTATCAGAATGTCGATTAATTTCTCGTGTTCTTGTCGACAACTGTCCGGTATCGAGTTTGAATATCGAATGAGCGGAGTTTTGCAGCCGATGTTTATACAGTCAACCGAAGTGGTCGCGGAGTGAGGCCGATTCACCAATCGTTAATATTTATTTACAGGTAGCCACGCTGTGACGTTTTTTGTTTGATGAGGAAAACACTTGTTTCTAGTGATGGTTCCCAATCTGAAAGTACTACGCACTCGAAATGAACTATAAAAAAACTGCGCTATTTAAATTAACTTTTATTGGGTTTATTATATTGTTTTAAAGTAATTTTATTTTTTTTAGTTTAGTAAAACCAAATGGCGGCTGGAGTATTTTAGCCTACGATAATATGGAGTATAATATATTTTACAGATATTTTTAGCACACTTTTGCCTTCTTCTGCTATATTTTTCTGCAATGCACCAATTCACACAACATTATGCTACGTATACATCTGCGAGCCGAACTGCCGAACTGAACCTCAACTTATGGTTCTTTTTTTTATGTCTTTGTATTTAAAACAATTTAGTTTATTTCAGTTCATATTATAAGACAGGTCCTATGTTGATCAAAATATTTTGAATACTTTAAATTTTTGGCAAATTTTATCATTTTAATCGGTAATTTTTGGTTGGATTTATATTGCACGTTATGCCGTAAATTAAAAATAAATTAATACACTAAAAAGAAATAGTTCGATCAAATCAAAAAATGGTACAAAAATGTCCATTATTTGCAATAAGAAAGGAAGATACTCTCAGTATCGCCTTAGGTAAGACTACTATTCAAACGTAGCTTGAAATGACTTAAGCCGTGTTTGAACCTTCAGTTTCACAACTATACGTATTTGAGGATATCGTAGTCTCACTGGCTCCAGATGGTTGGGAGCATTTGGGGCTCTTGTACGGTAAGGAGGAAAAAATATTTAAACAAGTTTTAAAAAACATTTTAATCATTCATTTATGTACAATATTAACTAATATAAGTAGAATGGGAATTTGTGGTATTTTTTTCCGTAATTTGTGCGTAATTTTTCCCACTTACAAAACAAAACAAAAATACATTGATAGAACTTTTATTCTAAGCCAAGTTCCCAGAAATTCACTGCTATAATTATTTTGTATTGTTTATTTTGAAGAAAAACCATGGGTCTATCGAAACATAATTACATAATAAGCAGACCGCAGATTTTGATTGATTTCGGTATCCAGTTTTATTGAAACACAGCCTCCTATTAAATTGATGATTAGGGGGTCAATACATCAAAATATTGAAAAGGGACTTCTCCTTCTTTGCTCGGTAAATAAGGAGGTATGATTGTATTTTTTAGAAAACTTGTTTTTAAATGTGGTACTGGAAGCGAATCTTGAGGAACCCCATACAATACTCTTTAAGTACAAGGACAAATATATGTATGCATTGATGGACGAGAGCGTTAGCAAAATAGTGAATTGTTTTAGTAAATGTCTAAGAAGAAAGCCAAGAGGATGATTCTTCACATTATTATTTAACTAGCTGACTATATAAATGATTTACAATTCCGTAGTACATTATTTTGATGTGTCTCATAAGGTTTAGCCAGCGTTAGCAATGTAAGCGCCGAAAATATTTTTTTACGACTCGATTACAAAAAAATATTTTTTCTCTACTTTCTACTTATACAAAATGTGTATGTTATATATAAACCTACCGGAAGAAATTTTCTAAATGATAGAGTAAGCCCCATCAAAATCCGTTGCGTAGCTTAGAAAAACTAAGCGCACAAACAAAGAGAAGCGTTTTTATATATTTCGTATAAAAATTGTACAGTTTATTTTCGTGAACACCTTACAAGAGTTCAAACTGCCTGCGGGCAATGATACTGTGGCATCCACATTTAGAGTATGGTGAGACTGAAGGCAGTGGGAGGGTGAGAAGAAGACTAAAGTGTGAAGAAGATAGAAAGCAATAAGATTGGAAAGTACCTGACTATCCAGATCTTGTGACTAAACACGGCCATGTCAAGCAACTTTTCTATTTTTAATGGTGGTCTTTCACCATGGCGATACTGAGAGTATCTTCCACCCTGCAAATGAGTGAATGGCAATTGGATAGAGACAGCACTGGCACAAAGTAAAATAATACATACAAAATAATATGAGAGATATTTAGACTTGTCTCCATAAGAGCCAATATTATTTGGTTCATTCTCAGACTTGTCTCTATAATAGAAAATATTATTTTGTTAGTTCTTAGACTTGTCTCGAAAAGAGCCAATATTATTTTGTTAATTCTTAGATTTGTCTCCATAAGAGCCAATAGAGGAAATATTATTTTGCTAATTCTTAGACTTGTCTCTAAAAGAGCCAATATTGCCTCCAAATCCTCCGAATTATAAAAAAAACTCTCGATTTCTAGGAAGGATTTTTCGACTTTCTGGGGATAATTTTATAGCAGAAAGTCGCTTTTCTCAGAATGAAAACCTTACAGTCCTCGTAAAAAAGTATAATTGGCCCTTTCAGAAGCGTAAAGAATTATTGTTTATCAGTTGTAATCAATCATCTTAAATAATCGAAACAAATAAAACCATTTCACGCAGTAGGTAGGTACTTGGAAAGACGTCCAAAAATCTTTTATAAAGAAATTATTCACTGGCGGCGTTTGCCATAAAGGGTTTCTGTAGACGTGAAGAACGAAGGTTGTGATTAGCTATTTATCCCATCCAAAATCATTTGGTTGAATTCAAAATCGTGAAGAAAAACAAAAGTTTAGCCATAATCATTTTATTATGAACGATGTATGTTATGGAGAACCTTCTGCGGGTTTTAGGAAATAATATTCACATCTAATTTTTATTTTACAGTTCGCAGATTTTTAAAAGTTGCTGAGCAAATTGCATAAACGTCTCAAAATGGTTAATGAAGGAAAACCTCACATAATTATATGAATTTGTTCTACTTAGTAATTGATATTGTTTAACCAAATTCTACCAAACTTTAATAATTCGAACTATTACTTATCGGATATTGATATTGATTTGACATTGAAGTGAAATAAATATTTGTGATGCGTGGTCGGTTAGTTGATCGAGCATGGAGTGGTCTAAGGCATTGGGTTCAGGTCCTCTACAAGCTAAGTCGTTCATAATTACACAATCAACATTTTTCGCTCATAATGTAAAGTAGTAGAAAACAACCAAAGTGTCGGTATAAAAATGATGAAACCTCATTCAACAGTGCTTCAGTAACGTTTATTCAAAATATGATGAAAAGAAAAAATAATATACACATAATAAGTTTAGAATATATTTATTTACAAGACATTCGAAAGGTAAAAAAAAATCTAAAACAAAATTCGATAACATTTAATTAAAATAAAATTGAAATTTTTGGCTAAAAAAAAGAAATTTTTGTGTGTAACATATTTTGAAGTAAAAAGTGGATATTAACGTACGAAAATCGACTTGCAATCTAACTCAAAACTTAAAAACGAGGCAAACAATTTGAAATTACCGATAGACGTTTCGATATAAAAGTGCGAATTAAAATAATGTAAAATTATTCAAAGAAATAACAATTAAAATTAGAGATACAATCGTTTATAAGATCACAATAAGTGCATCAAGCAATCATTAGGTATTTATTTAAAAAGGAAACGTAACATGAAGATGATAATATGACTTAATTCAATGATAATACTTTCTTAATTAGATATAGTAGGCTTTCGAAATCGGTAATCTGTAAAAAATTCGAAATCAAAAAAGTATTTTTGTTCAAGTCTGAAAATGATAATATGTTTATTATGTCGCTGAGTTCATTGGTTTCCTAGAGATTGATTTCTTTAACAGCGCCACCTCATGAAATGGATACAAATAATGCAGCAAATGCAACATAGCCTATAAATTCGAATTTAATTTCGAAGATGAATTTTGCCGAAATAATCTAATTATTTCTAGAATTTTTTAAGCCCAAAAAGGTTAAAAAGGATTGAAATTTTCTAAAAATTTAACATTTTGAATAGTTTGAAAGTATCATAATTTTTTAAGGCAACAGTAGATTCAGCATTATTATCCCTGAGATGACGACGGTTGTTGACGTCTAGTCGATGACCAGCTGCCTGAAGCTTCCATCCATGCCGAAAAGATCGTCGTATGTCTTGGGCTTGCCAGGACGTCTGGCCTCATCAGCCTTGACGGTTTCCTGCTCCTTGAACCAGGTGCTATAGCTTTCCAGCTTTTTCTTCCATTCATCTGGAAAATAAGAGAGCATTTTTAGTGCGATTCATTGTGTTGGAGGTAACGAGCGGGCTGATTCAAAGTACTCATAAAAGGACCAAACCCTAGACCAACCAAGCAACTACTCAAGATGGACAGAAACTCACTATGGAAACTTGTAGTCTTACTAACATGACACCGCAGCTGTTGGAAGTGGAAATCGCCAACAGATGCAAGAATTGTCGATGGGATGAAGAGACTCTAATTCGCTAATGGTGTCAACCCCCCGCCCGGATTTTAACAAGGCTCATATTTCTGGGGAGACGCATTGTGGAAACAAATATCCATTGACAACCCCGGTCAAATTTATCAAAGGGACCAGGCTATTATAGGAATGAGAGGAAATATAACATAGCACAATGGGCCCATTGCCTGAGTGCTCACGGGAACTATGAAGTTTCAAGTAAACCATCTTCGCAAAATAAATAAATGAATAATAGTACGATTTTGGTGTTTTATTAAATCAAGCAAAACTTATTAACCACTAGAGGATGGAACGACACATTTCTCATTACTTCGCCCACATTCCTACTTCTTCTATTAATCCGATTCTTAGGATGACTCGGACTCAAGTTGTTTTCACCTGTTGTCTTTTAAGTGTGTCTGACATTTTACTTCATCCACTTGCGCATTATAATGTTCACTTGGCACTCATTATCTGTTCAACCGCTCCATAACCCAAAGGTCCCTTTATTAACCTATCCCTATTTTATCTATTTTCTTGTTTCTGTTCATTGTGTTCACGTAATTGTTGCTTATTTTTAGATCTCTTGTATGTCTTAAAAATTGCCTTATTCACATAATTACTGTAGATTTTTATGAATTTTCAGACTTACTACTTGTATTTAAAAAATCGTTATATTCACATATTTATTGTACAATCGATGTGTAAGTCTGTATGGGAATTGTGGGATTGCACTAGCCTCCTCACATCCTGGAATAAAATTATTATTAATGTTGTTCGTTATGCTTTCTCTAATCAAGCATTATTTTCGGTCGATCCGTCATTCGTTAGATGTTCGTACTAGGTAATTATGCGCAATGATTAAGAATTTATTTTAAACGTTGATTGCTGAATAAATAACACAGACAGTTGTTCTACGTGTAATTTCAAAGAGGACATTGTTAAATGTATTTATACACACCGACAGTATCAAAAGATTTAACAGAGTTTTTCGAACTAGTTTGATACAAATCTTCTCTCATTGAACACCAACAAGACATACTATATACATTTCTCAATTAACAAACTAAAAACACTCTCTAACACTAAAATAATTATTTACAATAACAAATGTAATAAAAACACATGTATCCAAGGCTGTTCAATATTGAACTCAGTATCAGAAATTAAATATCTCAGAGTGATAATAGAACAACATATGAAGTGGAAGAGAAATGAATTGGTTAAGCGTATCAGAAAGTGTGTATATATACTCACAAGATTAAGAAATATTTTAAAAAGAAGTAACCTAAAAAGAGTATACTGCGCACTAATCCAGTCGTTAATTCAATACGGAATTACTGGATGGGGGGGTCATACAATAAGATTCTAACCTCGATCAAAGTGGCCCAGAAGCTAATCCTCTAAGTAATCCTCAAGAAACCCTTCACGTATCCAACAGAAACGCTATTTACAGATTTCGGGGTGCCCCGAGTAGAGGATATATTCAAGAAAAATGCAATTATCCAAATTTATAAAGATAATATAATCAAAAAATTTGAAACCCACCTATCTAAAAGATATCAATACAATATCAAAATTCCAAAATCTAATACCAAACAAATGCAAAATAACTATACCTATTTAGAAATAAAGCATTTCAACAACCTTCCGATTGAAATAAAGAAATTAAAGGATATTAACATACTTAAACTAAAACTGAAGTTACACTTTCAGAAATAATTAACTAAATAATTGCCTGTTTTTCCCTTTATTGATATTTATTATCAGTCTATACTCATCTCCACTGTATTTAGATGTTGTCTCTTCATATATTGTTCCTATTATATATATATATACTTACCAATGGCATAATAGTATTCTATTTTTTCTTATAATTAGTGTAACTCTCTCACCAGGTACAAGAACCAGTTTCTTCATTGGTGATATTGCGAACATAAATATATTTTGTAACCATATGTACTCATATAACATCCTGTACCCACTTATGCAGGGTGTATCGGCAAGTACCCGACAAACTTTAACAAGCTATTCCTCAGCACATTTGGAGTAAAAAATGTTATGGGCGCTTTGCTGTCCGGTAACATTTTTTTTCCATTAAAAACAAAAAATAAATAAAAAAATCCACACTCCGTCACTGTCATTTGCATTGTATCTCGTGTTCAGCAGCTGTTATTAGCAAGTGTGTCAAAAAGTGTCCTCGCTCTTTCTTACACACTAAATAATAATAGTTAAAAATGAGACGAATGGTGCCGTGCCATTTCGTTGTGATTGTAAAAGCGCGCCAACGTAGGTACGTACGTACATTATTCAACGAAACTCGAACAAAATATTGCCAGATGGGTTTTCAAACTTTGACAAAGGATAAAACATTGGTGACATGTGGTGAAAATATGAATAATAATTTTTTTATTAAAAAAAAATGTTACCGGACAGCAAAGTGCCCATAACATTTTTTACTCCAAATGTGCTAAGGAATAGCTGGTTAAAGTTTGTCGGGTACGTGCCGATACACCCTGAATATATTATTAGTTTGGAGCACCCGGCCGCAGTCCCCTCTTGCCAAGAAAATTCCCAAAAACAGTGGCTGCGTAGCGACGTTAATCAATTCCGATTATATTTGATTCCACAATGCTCTAATAACTCTAATACAAGGGTACAAACAAAGATCTTTTAAAAATGATTTACCAGTGTGAAACAATAAAGAATTCTATAATTAGGTTGTAAACTACAACCAACTGAAAGTGCGTTATAGCCACCTAGCGGTGGAAAATCATACCTGGTTAAGGTTTTGTTTTGGTTTGCATCATGAATCGATCGTATTACAGTTTCCAAGGTTCGGAACTTGGGAATTAAAGTAAATAGTTATGATATTTGAAAGAAAACTTACTATTTATATCGACGATGGATCCGGCATTGCCACCGTATTCCTCAGGCATCATTTCTTTAGGAACATGCTTGTAGAGTGTTTCAATATCACTGTGGATGAAAATCTGAAACAAATTACACAAAATTATATTAAATACTTCTACCTTTACTTAGTCTCAAACAGTTTATGGAACTAAATACGTATCTGTGAACCACAATATTTAGGTTAAGCCTCCGTATACCCAATTTCTACCGATCTTGTTATAGTTTCTCGTTAACTCTTAATAATATCTACACATTGGTTATACCTAAACGTTAAGCTCCGAAAATTATTAAAAACATGTTTTGTTCTGTTATTTAATATGATATAGGCATGCAAATATTCACGTGTATCTTTAAATGCAACTAAAGTATTTGTTGAGAGATTTTTGCTCTATTTCAAACGAATCGTGTTTTATTAAATATTTTCACCATTTTCGTTTGATTATCGTTTTTTTTATATTAGCGCGCTCCCTCTAACCTTCGTATTTACACATCTCCCTTTCAAACCACCTTTGAAGTTTACTAGGTCTTAAAATAGCAAATATTGGACAGAACTACGACTTCTATAGGTCAGCAAAAAGGGCAGGCTTCGATAACAGCAGAATAAAAAATATACATATTTGTCAAGAAGAAATGAAATTACTTTAAAATGAAATGAAGTTGTGTAAACAAATATCTTTTTTAAATCAAGATTCTGGAGTTTTGTATGTGTGCTATACAGTTATCCCTGTTTATGGAAAATTATACGAAGTTAACAGCATGTAAATGTGATTATGTACATAAAAGAAAATTGCATAATGTTCAATATCAGTATCTTCTTCTTCTTCTTCCTAGCACTATCCCAACTCATTGCCTAGGTAGGCTGTTGGGGTCGGCTCTTCTCGTTCTCAGGTTATAGCTTCTTCGGTTCTGAGTGTCGCTTTCATCTAGGCCGTTTTTTTGTAGGATTTTGGAGCATTGGGTCATCCAGGAGTTCTTTGGTTTACCTCTGGATGACTGTCTTTGAAGCTCTATAGACATTGCCTGCTTCACTGTGTGGTCTGGTGGTCTCCGTCTTATGTGCCCATACCATCTTAACTGTCGTTCCTCTAGCTTACTGTTTATGTCAGTGACATGAATGTGACAATGTTCAATATCAGTATAACAAGGAAAAATAGAATATTGGTGAATTTTCCGTTTTTTATTAATGATGCTTACCCTTTCCCTGATCTTTTCCTTGATGAAGGGCTTGACAAAGTTGACGATGGTGTCTACGAGGGGAGACACGTTGATGACGTGCACCTCCTTCAATTTTACAGGGTAGGCTTCCTACAAAGAAAGAAACACATTTATCACAAAAAATCAAAAATTGTTAACGGTTGCAAATAAATAAAAGCGTTTAGTACTTAAGGCGATCCACGTGTCAAAAATTATTTCGAAATTGGGAGCAGCCTGGCATTTTATAATGGATTATAAAATACTTAAAAAGTCTGGACAAGACTTCAAAACCAATAAAAAGAATCCCCCGTTAAACCTGTTAACGCCCCTAACCTATAAACTTGGTCTAAAATACAAATAATTTACTAAGAAAATATATGCATTTTTTTAAATAGTCTTGAAAATATAACTCTTCAACATTTTCCACTCTTCAATTATTTTATTGTTGATGAAAAAAACCAATCCTAACATTTTTGGTAACGTGAAAGTTGCAAAAAGACAATTTTGTGAAAATTTTAACTCTACACTTACTCTAAAATGATATTAAATTTAATTTAAGATAAGAATCGATAACGTGGTAAAGATTTTAGTTGCTTTTAAAATTAGAAAATTAGAAATTACCCAATTAGCATCCCTGAGGAATGCCAAAATTCAATTTGCTTGGTGAATGAGAATAAAGGATTATGTGGTTCATGCGGTTTGGTAATCTTTCTGCACTTTGTAAGATTGACAACATCTTCATCTGTGTATGAGTAATTATTTTTTAAATTAACCGGTTATCCCTGAGCAACACGACAAACTATTGAATATGTTTGCTTAGAGAGTAGGAATAGAGGGTTTCTGTTATCTGTGTGATATTTTCTTATTTTTGTCTGTTGTGGGGTAAACAACATTTTCATGTCATAAACAAGAAATTTGAGTTGTTTTAAATTATTATTTTTTAAATGATCCAGTATTGTTCCCGATGAACGTCATAAATTATGAAATATGTTGATTTGCTTGGCAAGCAGTAATAAGGGTTACTGCGGTCTGTGTGGTTTGGTCTTTGTTCTGTCTTTTGTGAGATTACTAACATCTTCCTGCCTATAGTCGACTGACCTGTACGCAGATGAGGAACTTCTTCACGATGGTCGGCGTGAACTTGGCGAAGTGGTTGGGTGTGGCCACGGACGCATCCAAAATGTAAACATCTCCTGCCACGCCGATGGACTCCTCGGCCAAACGGATGTCCCCGATCATGAGGGCTGCCTTCAGGGCTTCGGGCACGTTAGGGGTTACTACGTCCTTGTTTGCCCCTGGAAACAGATAATTTTGAAATTTGATAATCTAAAAGATCAAAATTGTACCATTGTGTTTCTGATCTCGGTGCTCAATTGTTGAAAATAATAAATAATGTTCTGTTAGGTGTTAACACAAAGATGCTATCATTTGAATACAGGAATACCAAAACGTAATTACCTCTCATCATCACAACTCTGCGACCTTCTGGGGTTAGACCGGGAAGTGGAGGCATGTTCCTGCAAAACAAAAGTTAAAGAACTGTAATTTAAACTGATATTTTTTTGCTCAAGGAAGTGAGACAGTCAGATAGTTGAAGTTTTATTAGCATCACCCAATCATCGCAATTTTCTTTATTTTAGAAATATACATATTTTACCAATTACTACTGAATTTAAGAAACGAGTAGAGAGAGGTTCAAAAAGTCAAAATTAAAGTTATGAATAACAAAATGTCATGGTACTTCAGATGTCACAGATTTTCTCGCATTCCCAATGGCGCTCGTTGAGACGCTGAAACCTTCTTCCGCTCATGTTTTCGTTAATATTCGCTTTTCCTTGATTATTTTAAAATCTCAGTGCAACAGGTCCGTTCTTATTGGAATCACGCGTTAATTACTATGTAATGTTAATCTTAATCAATAAAGTGTCTACTTACAGAACGGTGAAGACTTCCTGCAGCTCGGGCCTAGCCATATCCCTGTCTGCGAAGAACTCGGGTACCGCCGTCCTCATGGTGAAGTACATGTCCAGCTTCCTCTTGCACTTCTCCAGTGAGAACTTGCAGCCGCGCAGGAAGGTCATCAGGCGGGCATCATCTGCAATACACAACCCATAGTTTAAAACTTTGGTTTCTCTAATCATTCTGAGGGGGTCAATAAACCAATACCAGTGCACGAGTCCTACATGCGGTACTGAATGTCCTCTGTACTGAAGCCAATGTCTATAAATAATCTGATTTATAGAAATCACCTTGTTGGCAAACCACGGCTACCTACCACCTTGATAGAGGAATTTTCCAAGACCGCTGACGAAATGATCGAGTTCAACAGAGGGTGATGGAACCTTATTCTATTTTTGCTGAGACAATCTTCACGGAGTTCAATAGAGGCATTCCTCATCAGTTGAAGAGTGGGGAAGTGTGTTTCATAATAAATGCACACTACGTAACTTATGTGTTGTCATTTCTCTATGCTTCGAAAAGGTTGACACGGTAGCAAGCATGCTACTGACGTTAGTATAATTTTTCATCAAAGTACGGAGCCACGAACATAGTCTGACAAATACATGTCCTAAAATTCTTCTTACCGTGATTTTATAGATCTTTGGTATCAAAGGTTTTCTTTGATTCCAAAAAGTCATATGAGATCATCTTTGCAAGAAAGAAAGACTATTGAGAAGGCACATTAGAAGCAAAATAGATGTAGTTTTCTTTACTGCAATAATATTTACTCTTAAGTGGGACTACGCTAGACGCGGTGCCATAATCATATGGCGTCTCTATTTGGGAAAGAGAAACAATCTTTACCTACAGGTAAGGTAGGATGTCAATCTATACATTAATTTTGTCTATTTCAGTTAGTGAGAAAAGCTAAGAATGGAAAGGATTGGATAGATCTTGGAGACGAAGTCCTATATAAACGCCAATCAACTAGTTATGTTCGCATAACGCAGATATTTCGGTATTTTTTTGGTGGTCCGCTTAAAGAAACATTATTTTTAAATACACTTATATTAGATACAATAATGGGTCTAAAGTCTGAATTGGTTTAAATTTCGTTTTTTATACGAAAAAAACGACAGAGAGAATTCTACGAAATATCAGGACAGAAATGCAAACGATATTGTGTTATTTGGTGACAGTGAGAAAAGTTATTTCAGGTAAATAATTACAAAGTCAAGACAAATATAAATGTAAGTAGGTACAGTTTTTTGGAAATCAGTGACTTCACTATAAAGCAATAATGTGTCCAAAGTGGTGTGCCTGTTTGGGCACTTTTTTGGCATGAAATTTCAAAGTTGATTTTTAAGTTCTGTGAAGGATCTATTCATGTTCTATATATATGGTCTATATATATGGTCATTGTCCAGTTGCTTAAAAAACTGAAATAATACCAGGAATTGGATAGAACCTTCACAAAACTTGAAAATCGACTTTGAAATTTGATGAATTGTTCAAATTTTGTAAAACAACCCGCCCTTAATTTTGTAACTGTTATTTTCGCAATAACATTAATTAGAGGTCAATCGTTAAAAAAACTCGAATAATTCATCAAATTTCAAAGTTATTATTCAAGTTCTGTGAAAGTTCTATTCAAGTTCTCCTTGTTACTCTATAGTATGCCAGTTGTTTCACAGTACTTAAACGATAACAGAACTTGAATAGAACTTTAGCAGAAATTGAATATTAACTTTGAAATTTTGATGAATTGTTCAAGTCTTGTGATTTCTACTGCCTTTAGGATTTTTTTGTATCTACATGACTCAATATTAATTTACCATAAACGTCGTTTTTCACGATAATTCCGCAAAACTTCGTGTGGTTTAACTCGGACATAATAATAAATGGTTTCGAGATATGGTCGTGACCGTATGCAGCGATGAATGAATTTACGATGTACCAGGAGCACAGAATGCAGAGAAGGTAAGGTTTGGTCTTACCCCAGGTGTTGGGCAGATGTGGTTGCTTCTCCAGCCACTCCTTGATATGCGCCAGATCTGATTCCCTGGTAGAGACATTCTCATTCAACTCCTTCTGGATCATCGAGGACATCTCGGTTGAGGGCTGAACTAGAGTCATCTTTGGTCTGTTTTATAACCTGGGAATAACAAAAATAAAAACATTGTATTTACTTCATTGGTATAACTTTCAAAGGTTATAAGGTTGTCCCAGTAAGACAGATATCCTGGGTTCCGTTCCTTGTTGCGAACGTTATCTGTTGATTTTCTGTTTCATGTTTTTTCCCAACACATTCTAGAATACGACGAAGAGTGTTTTCAATTCGCCAATTTACGCCAAGTAAAAAAAATCCGTAATATTCTTAATGATTTCTTAAAATTTATTTAACAGCAGTTTTGGAGTTAATATTATTATTAATTCGTGAATCGAACGTAAAATTGTATTTTTTGTTTAGTTTGATAAAATATTCGTATTTTCTGACAAAAACCAACATTATTTTGACAATGTTGAAGTAAATTTATTTAAATTTATGACGACATTTTCAACACCTGCAAAATCTGCCTTGCTCTGTATAAACTCAATTGAATGTAATACAAAATATATTATTTGTAAATTTTCATAGAAGTTAATACACAACACCTTATTCTGTTATAAGAAACGAACATAATAAAAAAAAATAAAAACACCTTCGATTCTAATCATTCGAAAGCAAAAAAATAATATTTTGCTGCAAAAACTATCTCGAATTCTAATATTTCTAATTTATTAAAAATATCTTCAAATTATTTCCAATCCGGTTCAAAACGGGATTACAGGCCCATAACAAATTAATTGATAGGTTTCCTGTTAAACTTTTAGTAAAAGAAGAATGTAATATCGCGATGTTGGAATACGTGTTCATAAAAATTCAACATTTTCACATTTCACGAAAGAAACGCCCTGCAATCCCGTTTTTAAATTTTAAGAGATTTTTAATAAATCATCGATACTCATTTTTCTCCGCGTTGCTTCACGAAACATGCGTGGATATTTGTGATTAAAAATTCCAGGTTAACGCTTTTACTTTTTGCCCTAAAAGTTATTTCCATCACGAGGATGTTAAGGAACTCTGATATATGCATGAAATGTAAAAATAATAAGACAGGTCATGTTTCTTTCTTCGATTTTTCTGACTGCACAAGATGAAATAATAGTCCAATAGCATAGTCATGTACGACTTGTGAAAACATTATTTTACAGGATGGATGGACCGTGATCAGAGATTTGGCAAACTAAAAAAATAAACGTTTTTGTACTAAAACGAGACAAGGCAAGTTCAAGGTCTCTCTCTGACAATAACCGCAGATTTGAATTGCCAATTTTACATTAATTTCCGCAAGTTATAATTTTTATCATTATTTTTTACACGTTTGAATGGACTTTGAAATCTACAAATGAATACAATAAGGAAATGTACAATAATACTGTAAGTTGCAAAGATATCGTGCTATTTTTTATATAGAAAAGTGTCAATTTTTTATTGTGAATGATCAATTATTATTTTTGCGTTGTACCATTATTCCTCTCGCACAGTACGTAAGTTGATATGTTTCACTGACGCGTTATTTGTAGTATGACGTGGTGTTAAAGATACAATGTTAATGTTAATACGTTGCACGTACACGTAATAATTTAAATTATGATTGTCTGTTATTAATACTAAGATATGCTTCATCTTCACTGGGCACCTAGGTCGCAGGTTCGAAACCCTACAGGGTGCCAAGAAAGGTTTTTTTTTTCATTAGGTTATATGTATATTTTACTTATTTATTTACATTATACACATATAGGGGCTTTTATAATTATATAGAACCCATGCAGAAGACATCATTAATCATAATTATTGAGGTGTGTTATCATAGCCTTCTTGTAACTATATTCCGTGCAGTTGAACACATCCAGCATATCTGCCAAAGTATTGCCAACTGAGTTCAATCTAGGCACGAAGGAGTATCTACCTGACTCAGTCCTGATATTGTTGTTGCAATTAAAAGAATTTTCTATCCAGTAGTTCTAGATGATATAATGAAGTTGATTAGAGTAAATCAGGACTATCTATAATTCCACTAACAATTTTAAAAATAAAAGTCGGAGAGACTGAAAATCAAAAAGTAAGTAATATTTTTCTTTCCTAATTTTCTAGGCTGAATAAATTTCAAAATGTAAATCAATTTTGACAAATATATATCATGTATTTTATACATTAACCCGCTTTACTAGGCTAGCCTGTGTTGATGCAATAATTTTTACAAATCATCTTATAATATCCATACACAATTAAATAGATTCGCTGGACTGTTTGGTTTAATCAGTAAGTTGGAATTTAGGTGAGTGTCATTAATTTTGATCCATTTTTTTACATTACGTTTGATTTTTTTAGTTTATCAAATTTTTATACTATCTGGAAGAATGTTGAAAATTCTTGTCGCAAAGTACTAAAGTTACTTTGACCAAGAGTAGTACTAGTTAAAGGAATTTGAAGTAAACCATTGTAATATTTCAAATAAAGCGAGCGTTTCCTTCTAAATTTACTGAGAAAATTTCTCGTTTCAAATCAAATACGTTAGGAAAGACTTGGGTAGCCTTTTTTTATGGTATTCGAAACTTTAATAAACTTATTTACGTTATTATATCAAATACCCAATATTATTAATAATACCTCTAACTTCTGACAGTTAACATACATTTTGATGGCAACATGCTACACTAGCGCCTCCTAGAGGCGTGAGTTGGGCACCTTGGTTTTCTTTCATATTTTATACGTAAAAAAATGACTGATTTGATGTATAAAATTATAAGTTATTTTTTGATTTCTTCTTTCTAGATTTCACTTTTTATTTTCTTTTTATTTTTTATTTCACATTATATTACATCAACTAACCTGTCAACGTGTTTTGGCATCGTGAAAATGACGTCGTTTTTATACATATTTTTTATTGATCAAAATACATATTAGAAAGCACAAAAAACCGCCACCAAGTACTAAATAAATTTAATTTGCCGCCATTGAAAGGAATGTAAAAGTCAATATGCTACACTAGCGTCTCTAGCGGCTAGAGTTGTTGATATTGCCACTATTCCACTGTAGTTGGACGTATTATTAATATTATTGGGTGTTTAAATTTTGGGTGTCCAAGCCAATAATGGCTAATTGTTGATTCATAGAGAATTAGTTTACTGGCAATGAATTTTGTTCCCGACCCCCCTTTCTCCTCTCCTTGATACCTCTCCCCCGTGCCCGAGCATTCATTCCAAAACCAACAGCCGTGACGCGAAGTGAACATTATATTACCTATAAAGCATCGCATATCAATCAGAAAATCATCACAAACACATCGCAATAAATGAAATTTGTTAAACCAAAACTATCGTGAAAGTAGCATCCCAACAAGTGTATGTTCCTCAACCTCTGTAAGTACCTTCTACCTTATAAAACTCATTGCCAAAGTAACGATATCAACATAGAATAATTGATTTGTTTACTAGAAGTTCTACAGCTTGAAAATAGGGTATTTGATAATTTCAATATAATACTGTCTTCAATGATTAAAAATTACAATTTGAGATTTTACTCATTAAACTATTCCAAAATAATAATAAAATATCATCCTGGACTTCTAGAAAAGTTAATGTATATATCTATCCGAGACACTACCTAGATTGCATTTAATTATTATTCGGGAAGAATCTTGTAACCAATAAAAATATGCGTCGTAATGTTGGTAGTTCTTAGTTAAAGTATGATACAGTTAAATATGACCAAAGGAGATAGGGTCGGATTAGCTCAGTGGTAGAGCGAATCCCCAGCAAGGTTCAGGTTTCCTAACGGCGACCAAACCGCTTTCTGATATTTCTGTTTCAAATAAATATATTTTTATTTTAAAGGTGAACGTTGCATCTGGTCGGTGTTCATAAAATAACACAATTTTCATGATTTACTTTTTGCTTATTTTTTTTGTTTATCTATGATTGTGCTGAATGATTAACACGCCTTATAATAAAAAGCCTTATAAATAAGTAACTTGTTTTTCTTAGTTTTTACGTCCAAATAATTGTCGTGATCTTTGGAACTTGGAACTTCACGTTTTCCCAGACAGACCACACCAGACAACAATCATAATTCATAAAAAATATATAAATTACAGACTACGTCTATTCAAAGTAATAATTAACTATCCCGCAGCAAAGTGGGGGAGTAGGTAGTACCCAAAATTACTATCCTTATATTACCTTAAATACTTGATATATCATTTTAGTATTTTACGTATTTCTACGCAAATACATAAGTTACCATTAATAATTGGTATTTGTATAGTTTAAAAGCCCATAAGACAGAAAAATGCATGGGGTCGTCAGAAGACCCACTTGGTTACAGACGTTTTGTTTGGTATCTTGGCCTGTCAAGAGTTAAGCGATTTTTATTTGTGTCATTTAATTTTGATGAATTAGGTTAAATTTTTGTGTAAACTTGCGAACTCCATAAAATTTATCACAAAAAAGAAATTAAATCACACATAACGTATTAATTTCGGTTGTCTGTGCTGAGAATTAGTCCTGCGTAATCTTGTTCAATGAACTAAAATTCGCTTTGAATTTAAGTGTCATTTTCATAAAAGATATCAGTACTTATCGATAAATACGTGATACATTATTTTTATTCAAGAAACTTATTTTATGTTTTAAATTTGAAATGTGTATTATTTTGTTTGAATTTTTAAGGGGTTAGTTTTGAGAAGTAAGATGAGATTTCGTGTTACATACCGTCTTTCTAATATGACTACAAAAACTTATAATTCTATGATAAAGAACAATGACAATTCAGTTTTTTATTGGAAATCTTTTGAAGGTATATACTTATCAACGTAATAAATCATTTAAGAAGAAGATAATACTTATATATCGAAACAAAACATAAAACAGAACAAAAAAACAAAAAATTAATGGTCTCAACTGAAAAAAGGTTTTAAACACTTGTACAAATATGGTCTCCTATTGTGTCTATCATTTGAGTGCGGAAGTGAAATTTTAAATATTTCTTTGTGAAGTTAGATTTATCCCTAGAAACTATCGACTCGATACAAGTAAGCTAATTACAACCAACTACGAAATTACAAAAATGCATGACGAATATTATTTGGTCTCCCTCGCTATTGCAGCGCTTTGACCATGATTGAAAACAATAGAAAAAATATTGAAGAAGAAGATAATTCTGATGAATCTCAGGACATATGTCATCTTTGGGGATGCTGTGTGGAGGTCTTTTTTTTGGAAAGAAAGTAGAAGAAGTACTGTGAAGGAAAAAAGGTATGAGGGGTGGGTGGGAATCTAGGGATCAGAGCGTCCAGGAGTGACGGACGTATGAATATATCCTTCCCGCTGCAGCGCAAGGAGATGGGTTAAGAGACCAGATGGAGAGGTCACAGGGTCTCTCCAAACCAGCCTGCCTCACGCAGCTTGCATGCCACGGACAGGCGCATCTTGAACACATCTCACCCGATGAACCCGGTCACCCCTGCTAAATTACCAAACGTAGCGAACCACTTGGGGTGACCCATGGAAGAGATGTTGCTATCCAATAAATGGTTTCCGGGGCGGCGGTACCCAATACCGCCTCCAAAATTACTGATAACGAAATAAAATATTAAAACACACCCATTATTAGACAAATGTATTACAAACGTTTCATTTAAAAATCTATAAAAATAAAAAATTAAGGACGGGTTGTTTCGGAGAATCTGAACAATTCATCAAATTTCAACGTTCATTTTCAAGTTCTGTGAAAGATTTTTTCAAGTTCTGTTTTTATTTCAGTTTTGTCAAGCAACTAACCTACAATGATATAAAAACAGAACTTGAATAAGTCTTTCACAGAACCCGAAAATGAACGTTGAAATTTGATGAATTGTTCAAATTCTCCGAAACAACCCGTCCTAAGTGTTCGTTTGTTCAAAATCTTATGAATCTGAAAGTTCATCATCGATTGTTTTGAAATTTTGACACAACTTTGCATTCGAATACGCGTGTGTTTTTATATACCTACCTATATTTATTTATTTATTCAAACGCCATATAATGGCTTTTACAATACAGTGATAATTGAGTAACAAGCGTACAGTGATAAACATGATAATAATAGCAATAAATTAAAGAACAACTAATGTGTACACAAAAGCATTATTGCAAATGATGCAGTTTTTTTTTTTTTTTTTTTTAAAGCAAGACACACATTCCCGGGTTACGAATAACCTGACAATATTTGAAAATCTCATACTACCACCACAGAAAGCGGATAATGTTGCTTGTGTTGTGATGGAGGACTTAGCTAACCGAGGAATTGAACACACTACGCCTGGGCTTGTAAAAGACCTGTCATAAGTCGAAGTATGAGGTGTCTATGATAATTTATTTATTTATTTTGTAAGAAACAAACAGCTTTTATATAATATGCAGTGATAGATATATATATATACAAGTTAACTAAAGTCAAGCCACAGAAGTTTCTTATGTTACAGTGCATTAGAAATGAAGTTTTAGTTTCTTAAAATTAATTTGGTCTTAAAGGAAGGGGAAAGGGAGAGGAAAATAGGAAGAGGATAGGAGATGCTGCCGATACATTCCATACTCTCATATTAATAATCGATCGTACGCATTACTTCATATCGATATTTCTTTAGGTTATTACCAAAAATGTCAATGCTGTAAAAAAATTTATTATATTGTGCACATATACGAGGAATTGGGGAATTTTTTCGAATGTTTGTTCTACACGAGGGTAGATAAAATAAATCAGATTGTCGGGTTGATCTAGACGGAATATGAAAATTTATTAAATTGGAAAGTGCTGGTGAGTCCAGACCATTATTTAGGATATAATAATAGTCAGTAGTGAGTTTATTGTTAACCACAAAATTAATTGTACTTGGAATAGCTGAGTTGGCATCGCAACTTGGCATTGACAATTCAAGGCTGTCAGAGATTCAATGATGCTATGGATAAGAAATAATAATTATTATATAGATGTCACCTGTGCTGTGACAGGTAAAAACGTGCTTTTTTAAAAAAAAAACAGCACCATCTGTAAAACGTTAAACAACACGCGCTATTCTTTTTCCATCTGCACAGACAGACTGAGCCACAGCAAATCGTTGCGGGGTACAGTTAGTAATTAATAAAAAGTTCACGAAGTTTAATTTTTTTTCAAATTGCGTTCAGAATCTATGGTTTCATAAACATTGTATTCAATCTTTCTAACACCGTTTATATATTATGACGTTAAGGGAAGTACAACGATTTCTATGAAACCATTTGATTTGTTCCCAAAAGCGAAAAAATTAGCCAGAAAGGTTAAAAGAATAAGTTTTCCCAATAAAAAGCGTTGGAATCCAACAAATATCTTGACTCGTAGTAAAATACATATTACTATCGCGCTATAGAGGCGGTCACCAAGTTGAATATTATGAAATGAGTTTTGTGTAAATTGTAGTTTCATCTTCATAAAAAAAACCTCGCACCTGTGACCTGTGACGTCGTCGAGGCTATTAACATGTTTTTACAGCGTTTATTATTCAATCATAATTATGTGATATTTGAGACGTTGACTGAATTTGTTATTCATTCTCATTATATCATTTTATTATGAGCGATATGACCACAAAAAATAGGTTTTTAATTTTTTTGTATGAAACATCACAAGAGCGCCCCTGTCTGTACAGTGTAAAGGCAGGGGAACTATGTCACCACCCGGTTGGACAGCGTTGTAAGGCGGGCTATGGTAGGGGCTATAGAAAGGGATTTATTAATGCAAGTCTTGAAGAGGCCCGAATTATATGAAGGAGGAAAAAGAGAATCCGGTATTTGACCCGTCTCACTCAAAAACGAGTCGAGGATGCGACCCGTTCTCACGAAGCTAACATCAACCTGAACGGGTGTTCAGCTCATGTACGTCAAATTTCACGCACGTTTACCAGGTATCTTAGAGCAGACTCCATTAAAATAGCCTTATAACAAACACACATACATTGCCACCTAGGTGGGGCAGCGTTGTCAGGCGGATTAAGGTAGATGCTGTAGAAAGAGATTTATTTAAGAGGAAAACAGAAGCCGATTGCTAATTCCGCGTACGAGCTGTATTAAGCAAAAACTAGTCGAAGAAGCGGCCCGTTCTCATGAAGTGAAAATCAACTGCGAAAACAAACTGTGAAAATCAACTGTGTTCCGCTCTTGCGTAGGTCGAGTTTGCACCACGTTCACCAGTGCACCGTGGATCAATGCTGATAACTCATTAGAGCAGGCTCAATTAAAATACCTGTAGAACAGACTCAACATGCCCACATTGAGTCTGTACATTAGAGATGGAAATCGGTATGTTAACATTGGATTATCAATCAGACGGCCCTCCTTTACACAGAATCATTTAGCTTTATTAAGAATGTGGGGCTCCAGCCCAAAGGTGGCTCCCAAATTCAATTACTGGCTTCTATATACTGACGTCTGATATACTGACTCCAAGCATTTCAATGGAGTCTTTATTGGGGAGGATGCTTTCATCAAATCGCACCAGACAGTCATTGATCTCTCTCTTTGCCGAAATCAGACACGCTTGGGTTTTTGAGATGTTGAAACTGACCAGGTTGGAAACATAATATTATTAAAATAACACAAATTTTATAACGTAACAATGAGAAATGTTTACCTTACTAATATCGCTAGTTATTTTGTTGAATATTTCCAACGAGAATCTGATGATTATAATGCATAATTAATTATGCACTCATAATAATAATACGCAAGTTAAGACAAGTTCATCTTGCATATAATTATTTAACATTTCATTGTCAATAAAGATTAATTGTCTCGTTTATTTAATAAAACTTGTATTTAAAGCAGTGACGCAACGTAAAAATTTCCCGTCTCTGGGCGAGTCTGTTCATCAGAGCCAACATGGTAATTATTATACAAAAACAAACAAATGAATCAAATTCGTAATATTTTATATATGTTAGCTTTATGTCAGACCAATTTGTTCGCTTTTGGGAAAAGCTCATATGATCGCATAGAAATCGTTGTGACTCCCTTTCCATCATGGTTAGAAATATAATCTAAGCGGTATTAGAATGAAAAAAACATTCAAATCTTGAAGAAGGCGATGCCATACACAGTAATGCAAAATCATGTGTTTTTGGTTTGAAAATTTGGTCGCCTAGAAATGTTTCAGATGCTTTAATTAAATACTGCGAGTAGTATACATCATGGCCTTTGAAACAATCGAGTATTTTTTTAGATAAGTCTTTTTATAAACCCAGAAAAAAATAATGTAAAGGCCTATAAAAATTGCTTTAAAGTTCAAAATCTTCTACTTACGAACCCATTTTCGGTTATGATTTTATTGTATGATGTGGCAAATAAAGTTATTTATAAAATGATCGAAAAAAAATTAAATATTTATGCTTGAACATCAACAAAATAAAATAAAAGGCACTTTTTGGCCATGTTTTTTTCTTGCATAAATCAAAACAGGCGGATGGTATTAAGTGGGAATTTGAACCTTATCGCCATCTACGTAAGGTTTGTTATTGATAGCGGCTCAATTTAAAATATTACACGACGTAGTGCATCGCCTTAACCACAGAAGAATAAAAATGTACACCACTATGACACCAAATTATTTGAAATAATAATGAAATTTCGTGAATTTTTTATTTATTATTTTTATATAACTACAAAAAGTGAGGTGAACGTTATGTTTATAATACATTTGTCTAATAAAATGTGTGTTTTTCGTTATCAGTATTTTTAATTCCTTGTTTACAGTGAAAAAGGTAACGTGAGCCATTTTTAAATTTTTTTCAATTGAAAATTGTAATATTCCAATAAACATTTTTTGGTTTTATATTTATGTGAAAACGCACAAGGGAAATATTTTTTTATTATTTGGAGCCAGTGAGACAACGTCATCCCCAATAGGGGTATGTTGAGAGAGTAAAGATAGTAGGGAGAGGAAGGAAATGGGTAGGAAGGTGGGGAAGTACCTGGCTATTCAGATCTGGTCACCAAACACAGTCAAACCCATTTCAAACAATGTTTCAATTCAGAGTGGTCGTATTACACCAGGGCGATACTGAGAATATCTTCCACTCTGGAACCTGCCGAAAATATACTATATATTATTTCAAATGAATAAATTATGAAATAACACAAATAAATCAAATAAACTTTAATCGCGCACGCTGGGATTTGAAGCAGTGACCTCCAGCTTGCTAGTCGAGTGCCTTACCCCTCGACCACGGGGATCGTCAAATATTAAAATTTGATAGGGTATTTCATCACATTTTAAAACAATTTTAGTTTTCGGATACGTTCAGAAATATTCCATTTATTAGATTTTATTGCAGAGCCAAAATATTCTGACCTTAGAGAATTTGAATTTAGTGTACTGGAAGGTCATGGCAGTCTCTATTTGGAAAGTTTTAAATTAATCTCTCACAATAGGTTTCGATGCTGACCGAGCATTGATATTTTTCGGTGAAAATAAAACTACAGGCTTTTCCAATAAGAGGTGTTATTTTGAATAGCCCGCTATTTCAGTAGATGTTACTTTTGAAGCTGTCATTTTTGACATTTGACAAGCGGAAACTACGCCATTAATAAAAATGGAACGATACACGCTTCAACAACGCATTGAAATTATTTAAATTCACTTGAGTGAATCAAATGCAAATCATCTTGAGTGATGAGCCCATTTCCACCTCGGTAGCTTCGTCAACAAGCAAAATTGTCGCATCTGGGGCTCGGAAAACCCAAGAGTTATTGTCTAAAAGCCTCTCTATCCTCAACGTGTGACTGTTTGGTGCGGTTTATGGTCCGGCGGAGTCATTGAACTTACTTCATACTTTTTCGAAAATGAGGCTGGAGCAACAGTTACGGTGAATGGATTGCGCTATCGAGAAATGATAAATGATTTTATATGGCTGGATGGTATTGATCTGGACAACGTTTACCTTTAACAAGACGGCGCTTCGGGCCACACAAGCAACGAAACCATTGATCTTTTACGATTGAATATCAAAATAACACCTCTTATTGGAAAACCCTGTTTTATCACTTTTACCTTGACTTGCTCCTTGATTATTGCACATTTATTATTACTTCTGTTATAGTTGACGTGATTGACGTTTGTAAGAGTCTACCCAAACCGTGAATCCGACTGCTCGTTTAAAACATTTAATTTTTTCAATTAATTTCTACACGTAAAACTTAACAAAAGATGAAAGGATGTGTAGCGATATTTTGTTAAAAAGAAAGACCAAAATAAACAAATAACCTGACAATATTTTCAAATCTCCTACTACCACCACAGTAAGCGGAAAATTTTGCTTGTGTCATGATGTAGAACTTTGCAAACCGACTAATTAAACGCACGACGCCTGGGTAGGACCCAAACGCTATGCCAACTCAGCCACTTATCAGTCAGATATGAGATAAATATTGGTGTTAAAGTCAGAAAGCGGAACAGTTTACGTTATAGATATTATATCATCACATTTGGAGTCGATTTTGTAGTATATTTTTTTTTGATTTGAGCTTTCGTTATCGAGTAAATCGAGTTAGAAGTTCATTTTTTTTTTTCATCAAATTCTTATAAATTATTACTGAAGATCAAAGTACCCAACTAATTAAAACTATTTGAAAGTAAAACAAATGAAGAAACTCGGATTTGAAGCATTATTTTGAAATCACCCTTCATTTAATCCGGTGTTATCATAAAATATTTCTGCTCTGCAGGGTTAAAACATCTGTTGTTCAACCCTAAACACCAGCAAAAACTTTAACCCAAAAATAGCCGAAAAATATTATTTTTGGTTTTTTTTTTTTTTTGTGAAAAAGCTCAAATCAAAAAACTTTATGTTTTTTTGGGTTCCCCATGTGGTGTAGATTCTCCAGTTTCCCGCTTGTACTACGAGTTTCCGGACACCGTGTATATAAGCTGATTATTTTTTGATGTTATTTGTAATGAAATAAATATACTACACCCTTTACCTAGCTGAATAAAACACCCAGTCAACAGTAGATATCGGCGGTATGTTAACGAGTTTAACCGGATTTATTATCTAAAAATCTTGCACCTGTAATACAAACTATAGGCATGATTTTCTTTGCACAAGAGACGCATTAGAGAAATCCTTTCAGCAAACCTTAACCTGCCTCACAATATCATCCAATTGAGTGATTATATTCTTATAGTTCTCCTATTCTAGTGGAGGCTGGAGTCACTGTATATACCTGCCATGGAGATTGGAACCGAAACAAATGTCGCTACTGACTTAATTAATACCTTTCGGTTCTAGCCTAATCCTGATATCGTATATCGCCATCCTGATTTTTTTTTTTTTTTTTTTTTTTTTTTTTTTTTTTTTTTTTTTTTTTTTTTTTTTTTTTTTTTTTTTTTTTTTTTTTTTTTTTTTTTTTTTTTTTTTTTTTTTTTTTTTTTTACAGTACAAGAGTCCCAACTGCTCCCGTCTGGAGCCAGTGAGACTATGGCATCCCCAATTGGGGTATTTTGTGAGGCTGAGGGTATATTGGGGAGGGGAGGGAGATGGGGAAGAGGAAGGTGGGGAAGTACCTGGCTATTCAGATCTGGTCACCAAACACGGCTAAAGCCATTTCAAGCAACGTTTCAATTCTGAATGGTGGTCTTACAGTATCTTCCACTCTGGAACGTGCCGCAAATATACTATATATTATTTTTGTTGTTTGTTTTTGGGGTGTTATGCCGTGTTGCGCTAACTCCTTCTTTAGCCGACGTTTCGGACAGCGTTGCAGTGTCCATCATCAGGGCAGATCCGGTAGATCTGAAGATCTACCGGATCTGCCCTGATGATGGACACTGCAACGCTGTCCGAAACGTCGGCTAAAGAAGGAGTTAGCGCAACACGGCATAACACCCCAAAAACAAACAACAAAAATGCTTTTGGCCGTGAGAATCTAAAAACTTACCATACTATATATTATTTTAAATTAATTAATTGTGAAATAACACAAATTAATCAAATAAAATTTATTTGCGCACGCCGGGTTCGAACCCGCGACCTTCGGATCTGTAGTCAAAAGCGTATACCACTAGACCACGCCGGCCGTCAAGTATTTATTTTTTTACGTGAAAATGTTCCCAACCGTCTGTAGTAGTAGAAGTAATGTAGTGGGGAGGGGAAGGAGATAGGGAAGATATAAGTAGAAATGAATTTAAATGTCATATAATGCTAATGACACACTTAACACAGTTCTATATTTAAAATTTAATACCCAAATTTAAAAAAAAATTATATCACCAAACTCGCTCACAGTGCATGTCTTGTATTATTTTTTTTATTATATGACTGTAGGGGTCTTTTGAGGTCCTGCACGAAAGTCCCTACTCCCAACCGTCTGGAGTCAGTGAGGCCATGGCACCTTTTTTTTATAGTGAATACCTCACAAGAGTCCCAACTGCTCCCGTCTGGAGCCAGTGAGACTATGGCATCCCCAATTGGGGGATGTTGTGAGGCTGAAGGTAAGTGGGGAAGGGAAAGAGGAAGGTGGGGAAGTACCTGGCTATTCAGATCTAGTCACTAAACACGGCTAAAGCCATTTGGAGCAACGTTTCAATTCTGAATGGTGGTCTTACACTAGGGCGATACTGGTAGTATCTTCCACTCTGGAACGTGCCGCAATTATACTATATATTATTTTAATTAATTAATTGTGAAATAACACAAATTAATCAAATAAAATTTATTTGCGCACGCCGGGTTGATTGAACCTCCAATTGATTCTCTCACGAAAACGGCGCTATACAAATGATCCAATCATTATTATGTTATTTTGAGATGGTAAAGGTAGTTGGAAGGAGACGAATAAGAGGAAGGTAGGAAAGTGCCTAGCTATTCAGATCTGGTCGCCAAACACGGCTAAAGTCATTTCAAGCAACGTTTCGATTATGAATGGTGGTCTTATCCCAGGGTGATATTGAAAGTATCTACCTCTCAGGAACGTGCCGTACATTTTGTATATATTATCTTTAATTAATAAATTTTGAAGAAACACAAATTGATCAAATAGAATTTAATTGGGATTCGTACCCTCGATCTACGGATTCATAGCCAAGTAAAGTAACCACTCAACGACATAGTATTGTTGAAGTATTATTGTTATGTAGCAACGAACGAATTCATCATGAATTATATGATTTACCGTGACTCGAATATTCCTTCGTTTTGTTTTTAATTATCCTTAAAAGGTTGTAGAAATTCTAAGGCACCCATTTACGAACGTAGACAATGGAGAGAGTGTTTACGCAGAATTAAAAGGATCGATATTTCATATATTATTATGTATATAGAGCACTGAAAACGTTGCAGCTATTAATTTTGGCTATGTTTAGTAACATGGCGGTCTTATCAAAGAGTCTAAACTTTTTTAGAAGTCGACACGAAAGGTAGTGAGATTTGTGAAATAAAAAAGTGTAATGTATTTGAAGCCTGACAGCTTGCTGGCTAACTTGCAATCGACGATACTACAAAATAAAGCACTATACCGATGAAAAATAGGTATACTTAAGTCAAGAAAACGTTAGATATAAGAGTTAAATATCTTGTCATTTAAACAAATTATTTACTTTAATACGTCAACTGAATTTCTGAGAAGAATTGAAAACTTGCAAAATAAGCACACCCATAAAACGAGGAAAATAAATCAAATTAGACTCCCCTTTAAAACTTGGGTCCGAAGTCTTTGATGTATTTAAAAATTATGTGAATACCGCACAGAACTGCTCTCAGACGTCTGGAGCCAGTGAGACTATGGAATCCCGATTGGGGTATTTTGCGGGGGTGAAGGTAGTGGGGAATGGAAAGAGATTGGGAAGAGGAGGTGGAGAAGTAAGTATCTGGATATTTAGATATGATCACTAAATATGGCAAATGTATGGAGCAAAAAATATTATATAATTTAAATATATTTATTAAAGTGTGTCATTAATTTACAGTAAAAAATCAAAGGTTATTAAAATGTATTTGTGCTATGGGGCTTTGCTCGCCAGGTATTAGGGAAAAAAATACTGGATAGACAATTTTCCCATGGAAGTGAAATGTTTTTCAGGGATGAAACGTATCCTATGTCACTTCCTAGTCTTTAAACTATCTCTAATAAAATAAATCGGTTGCTCCATTGCAGCGCGAAAGAAGGAAAAACAAACAAACACACATTTGAATTTATAATGTTAAGTTAGGAAAAGGACTGTAAGACAGATCTATTGAATCTACAGGGTTTTCCAATAAGAGGTGTTATTTT
Source organism: Hesperophylax magnus (assembly GCA_026573805.1). Lineage (NCBI taxonomy): Eukaryota > Metazoa > Arthropoda > Insecta > Trichoptera > Limnephilidae > Hesperophylax > Hesperophylax magnus. The sequence continues at coordinate 4,216,809 of JAIUSX010000018.1, forward strand.
GATATTCAAAAAGCTATCGAGAGATGATTAATGATTTTTTTATGGCCGGAATTGGATGGTATTGATCTGGACAACGTTTACTTTCAACAAGACGGCGCTACGTGCCACACAAGCAACGAAACCATTGATCTTTAACAGGAAAAGTTTTCGGACCGTGTTATCTCTCGAAGAGGTGATCACAATTGGCCACCGAGATCTTGTGATTTAACACCTTGCAACTTCTTCCTTTGGGGCCACGTGAAAGAGAAGGTCTACGCCAACAGCCCAGCGTCGATTCAAGACCTTAAAGATGGAATTCGTGAGGCTATCGAGGACATAAGGCAGCAAAAGGATATGGTCCTGTAGGCGTAGTCGTGGTGGTCATTTGACTGATGTTATTTTTCACTATTAACGGCATACCTATATACATATTAAAAAATGGCATTTTTCTTTGAATATCAAAATAAAACCTTTTATTGGAAAACCTTGTATTTAAAAACTATAAATAAACGAAAAAATCGCACCATTTTTCCAAAGGGTTTGGATAGATAGAAACGTCGTTACATTATTGTATAGTGTCTCTAAATCAAATAAAACTAGAAAAACCAGTACAGGTGTCATCATTATTCTCATTTGTCAATAACACTATTTTTAAAATTAATTGTCTAATCGAGTCCTGTAATAGTTTGTTATAAAACATATTTATTTATTTATTACAGAAAATAAGTCAGAAATTCTAATAAATCATTTTATACAAACACAGATAAAAATATTTAAATTTTATTGAAATAACATTTTTTAATACCATTTTTCTGTCTTGTTCTGTTTTACGTTTTTTAAATTTAGTGATATTGACTCCTTCTTCAATGGAATATTATTAAATTGATGGGTATAAAACTTCAAAAAAAGTTCAATAGGTGTCCCATATTTATAAAAATCGGTTAGATATCAGAGACATTATCTAGGTTATAAAGTAATTCTAGTAGAGCTTTTTTAATTACTTTGTATTTAAAATATTATGAGATGAATAAATGGCCGAGTGGTTAGAGTCGTTGTCTCGGTAAGACAGAGATCCTCAGAGTAACATTTTTATTTTCTGTCTTTTGTTGTGTTTCATGTTTCATTTAGTATTTTTATTAGCATTATTTTATGATTCACTGATATGAGTTTAAGTGACAATTTTTTTCCTGTAAAATGGCTGCATCTTATAAAATTATTTGTTCCGTGCAAAATAGTCGGTCCTTAGTTACAGTCTAAAATTATTAGAAAAAATGCTTTAAACGGGTTAAGTCATTGACGTGTTCAAAGTTCACACAATTCCGGACAGCTGGGTCCACTTTCAATCGTATCGCAGTGTCTTCTTTACTCAGTAGGTATGAAAGAGATTATTGGTTAGATCCAGTGAACTGAAAAATCTCTAGAAGTATAATATATTTTTATTTGAAACAAAACTGACATCTTCAAAGGTTGTCCCAGTAGTACCCGACCTAATAAATAAACACAAAAATTTGAGAAAAACTATCTTTATTTCTCAACATAGTCTCCATTTAGCTAGATAAACTTTTCCCAGCGGTGTTTGATATCTTTGATACCCTGTTTATACTGAGAACCGTTATGCTTCTGAAAATAGCCACTAACCGGAGACTCTCTTCATTGCTGGCAAATCACTTACCACCATTTTGTTCAGTTTGGAAAGAAAAATTGTGCCCCAGACAAGCCAATAAAAGATTAACTTTTGAAGTGAAACTTCTTTACGCGCGTCATGCAATTTCGAGGACCGGAGTAAAACCGACTCATGACCGAAACGAAAATGCGGGTACCCCCACCACCGATTAAAGTTCATTTGATCTAGTCAAAGTTTTGAAGTAACATATAAATGCTTCTTAGCTCATCCCGACAACTGGCGTTGGTGGTGTAATGGTCAGCATAGTTGCCTTCCAAGCAGTTGATCCGAGTTCGATTCTCGGCCATCGCACATTATTTTTTTGTTTTTAACGCCTTTTTCATTCAATATCTTATTTTTTAGTAGGTCAGAACATTTTTTAAAAGAAAATAATATTGCAAAATAATAAAAACACTTATCTCACTGTGATAAAACATTACTCCGCTAGAGCGCGCTTTGCGTTATTGTGTTGGATTAAAATTATTATCTAATCCGTATATTATGATAATTGTATTACATTTATTTAATTAATTTATTTATTTTGATAATATGTAATAATTTACAGAAAAAAAAATTAAAACTATCTCCCTCTGATAAAATATCCGTTCGCTAGAGCGCACTACGCGATCTTGTGTGGGATTCTATTTCTGTACATTGTACATTATTTTTAAAAATATATTATATTTTGGGTGTGATGTAGGTAACATTATAAAACATAACAAGCTCTCATATTTTCAGAACCTACATAATATAATCAATTTATGCGGCTTTGCTTACAGTTGGTGCTCAGCGTGGTTGGCTTTCAATCAGTTAAGCGAGGTTCGATTCTCGGCTGTGGCATTTTTGAAGTGAAACCTTGTTGAGGTGGGGGAGCCGCTCACGAACGTTCTCTCTCTTCTCTTCTTTCCTCTCTCTCAGACACCAGCGAACTGCGCCACGCCAAGCATCAGCTGAAACTAGAAGTTTCACTTCTGTCTTGCGTAGGCTTGACACACCCATTTTTTTAATAAATAACTTCGATCTACACTTGAAATGTTTTGATATACCTAATTAGAGATTCTCATGGTCAAAAGTAATATCATGATTATTTTTGAGGTTATTATGCCGTGGTGCTTCTTCTTCCTTTAGCGTTTTGGATAACGTTACAGTGTTCTTCATCAGGGCAGATGTCCAGATTGTAGAATGTGGTGAAGTGTGTGTTTTAGAATATGGAATGATACTGTGCTGCGCGCTCCTCTTGGGGGCGGTATTTCAGTAAAACATTTTTTTTAATTAATGTGGTTATAGGCGTTTAGTTTTGGAATAGCCATCAAGTATATCAATAACTATTAACATTGACCCTGTCGTCTCCATTAATATTAATGTATTTTTTTGTGAATTGAGTCAGGACTTCACGAACAAATACAAAGTAATGGTCGGTTTCATTTATTAAGCGCTCGGCAATTACCGATTTATCCGGATTGCCGAGTTTACACGCTTCAAAGTATTCTGAGCTCTTTTCGTTCTGTTAGATGATGGGCACTAACGTCGTTCGAAACTTTGACTATATAAGAGTAGGAAGCGCAACAAAGCATTATAACAATAAAAATAATTATTAAAATTATTGTGGTTTTCGGCGTTTATCTTCGATGTAGCCATCAAGTACCGGATACCAAGAACAATTAAGCTTAGCCTCGTCATCTCTATTAAATTGAGTTCGTTTCGGATACACTCACAGGCACATGACACACTTCTTCCGGAGTATATCTTCAGTGGTTAGGTCTGTGGGCACATTGTACACGATCAGCTGTTGAACGGGTTCTCAGTTCTCGGGCAGACTGAGACTGGTCCACGGAGCGCAGACAACGAAATGAGTATAAGAAAGCATTATGTGGAAGCTTGATTGCTTTTTCAGTACAAGTATTTTCATGGTGACAGTTTCTTCTAACGTTGTTTTGAATTGAATGTAACATTACGATGACGGTTACTATGAAACTGTTTCGATTTTTAATAATTAATTTCGATAATACCGCGCCTTGTAGGCGTATTTCGTAAATCAGATATTTGCCTAATCGAAGCTTGAATTTTCAATACAAAACTGTGTTCTCGAAACTCAGATGGGATGGAGATCTACGATGTCAGGAGAGTGTAAGTAATACGTAACTCTGGGCTAATGGGCTAAATGAAACATCATTTGTATCCATTCAAATTTGTATCGAAGGCACTTCCAGTATTATTATTTATTTCATGGTTTTTGGTTATGTCAAAAATGTGTAATTTTTTTGCTGTTAAATATTAAAAGTTAAAATAACATCACTTTGTTGTAAATTACTTCGAAAAAAAAATATTGCGAAATCTGCACGTCCCTAATAATACTCAATACCGTTTCTTATGTTATATAATATATATAGTCTAATATAAAATGAACAATCAATAATCAAATTAAAAACTTCGCATTACTTTTGTATACCTAGTTTCTGGTTTTAATACTTAGTTTTGACCGGTTTCGATGCAATTATGTCTACATGACGGCCGCTATGAAATTTCGCTTTTTATCATCGAGTTTAAAATACTGTGGTGTAAAATAATTTTCAGACGATGTAATATTTCCCATAAGAATGTAGCATACTGACTTGGTAATAACACTTCTTGATTATACTGATTCAAGTATTAAAATCACAATTCTCATCCGACACATACCGACCTTAAAATATTGCCAAATTAAAGAATAATCAACTTGTTCGAGACTGAAGTTACCACATTATATTGTCCCACATAGGGAAAACCTGTTTTTGCGTGGTCAACCAAAATAAAATATTAAACATCTTATTCACAGACTGCGACCTGGTATCAAATGAGTAAGCATCTCTTATCTTCAAATTTTGATAATTGTCAAGTTCTGTGAAAGATTTTATCAAGTTCTGTTATTATTTCAGTTCTGTCAAGCAGCTAGCCTATAATTATATAATAACAGAACTCTAATAGGATTTTCACAAAACCCGAAGATGAACATTGAAATTTAATGAATTCTTAAAATTTTCCGAAACAACCCGTTCTCAGAGGTTTGACTTAAAACATTTAACAGAAAACTTATATTATTTTTTTATAATGATAAATTAACGTTTATAAGACAAGGTTTTATGCATAGTATAAAGTATAAAGGATAACAAATAATTATAAGCAATAATTAGTCATCCGAAATACTAATACAAATTGAAAATATCTCCCGAGTAAAAATAAATGCCGCCAACGGGAATTGAACCCGTGCCTTCTGATGTCCGGTCAGGTGCTCTGTATCCACTGAGCTATGTCAGCTTATTTTTTTTATATTTACTCCACACAGGAGGCCCTGAAGAAAATAATTTCCCTCAGGGCCTATGTCATCTTTGGGGATGCTGTGTGGAGGGTCTTTTTGTGGAGAGGAAGGAGTGAACATGGGTCTTGAAGAGTCCCATGTTGTAGGAGGGAGGAAACACAGAGGCCGGCAGTTCGTTCCACAGCCGAATTTTTTCCAACCCGCCAAATGATTCAATATGTACTAGTAACTCAAAATCAACGCGAACACACGAATTATTGATGCGTTTTTATGGTTTCTATGAAATATGAATACTGTTTACGTTAATTTATTATTAAGTAAGTTACGTTTTATCGCTTTTTTTGTTTTTTCACTGCAATAAAGATAAGTACGACACCTTTAAAATATATCTAGTGAGTAATACTGATATAAAAACATTTTAAAATACAGTTAATATAAGGTAGAACCATTGTCTAATTGTCTATTATTTCGTAAAAGAGAATGTCCAGCAAAGTGAAATAATTATTCAAGATCTAATTTATGTAACTTTTACTCCAGTAAACACGCGAAGAAAGTAAATATTTGTGCAAAGAAGAAATAATTACATTGGAATTATAATCGTCTTAATTCGTATTTTGATTCCAACTTTTTCAGACTGTGTGATTGGTTAACAGGAAGAAAAATATTTTACCAGTAAGATTAATAACACCAATAAGATACTCCTCCATTTGACTCTTCATCGAGTGTAACAAGATACTCCTCCATTGGACTCTTCATCGAGTGTAACAAGATACTCCTCCATTTGACTCTTCATCGAGTGTAACAAGATACTCCTCCATTTGACTCTTCATCGAGTGTAACAAGATACTCCTCCATTTGACTCTTCATCGAGTGTAACAAGATACTCCTCCATTTGGCTTTTCATCGAGTATATTGTCTTAACCCTTCAGGCTAATTTGTTCGCTTTTGGGAAAAACTCATATGATATCACGGGAATCGTTTTATCTCCCTGTTCTGTGGTAACAAATGTGTTCTAAACGGTGTTAAAAATACTGAAAATACTAAAAATCCTGATACAGGAGATCTTGGGCTGTGCATTGATAAGCACTTAACATTTAAACAGCGTATTCATTAAAGATAAAATCACCCCTTATCCTTACTTCTGCAATACAAATAACACTATGGATCCTTACATCTGCCATACAAATAACACTATGGATCCCTACATCTGCCATACAAATAACACTTTGGATCCTTATATCTGCAATCCAAATATCACTGTGGATCCTTAAATTTGCCATATAAATAACACTATGGATCCTTACATCTGCCATACAAATAACACTTTGGATCTTTACATCTGCAATACAAATATCACTGTGGATCCTTAAATCTGCCACACAAATAACACTACGGATTCTTACATCTGCCATACAAATAACACTGCGGATCCTTACATCTGCCATACAAATAACACTACGGATCCTTACATCTGCAATACATCTCAATCATAATACTCATAAATTCTACACTCTAACCTCATAAATACCTTAATCTTAATATAAATTCAGCTTTCGTATGTTTTCGATCGTAAAACTCGAAAAGTAGTCGACCGATATCGATTTGATGTTTGTTTTATTGTTAAAAAAATTATCATAAAGCGACATTTAAGATAATATTATAAATTAAATTAATATAACTAGCTTTTTGTGTAGTTTTTTTGCAATACGCATAAAATCTAGAATTAGACGGTTACAGAATTTTAATAGAGTCCTTGTAACAATTTCGAATGCCTTCGGAGGCTGCCACGAAATTATCTAATAATTTATTTTTAATTTAAACTATTTTACGTGTTATTATGAAGAAACCTTTCAGATATTCAAGCATTCAACTTTACCTTAATTACCACGCTATTAAAGCATTCAACAGTCTTCCACTTGAAACAAAAATTGAGGAAAATAAAAATAAATTCAAACACAAAATAAAAAAATGGATTAAAGAACAAAAAGACAATATTACCAAAATTCTATAACATAAAAGAATAAAACATATACACGCAACACAAAAAAATATATAAAACACGCAACACGCACAAACACATATATCATTATAAATGCCGATTTACATTCTCTTTTGATATTTTTCTTTTAGTGTTATAATAATTTTAAATTTTAATTTTAAATTTTAATCTTTATTTTTATTTTAAATTTATCTTTATTTTAATGTTGTTTTTCTTTTTTTTTAAATGTATAAATTCTTAAATTATAAAATGGGGGCCTCAGCACGGGTAAACAACCCAGTGAGGCCAACATTACTGAATTGAAATATGAAATATTGTAAAAAAAAAATGTATCAACAATAAAAAATAAAAAAATAAAAAAATTCGAGTGGCGCTCTCTTCAAGGAATTTAATGTACTAGATGTCCGACAGTGCTATATAAAAAAAATGTAATCCGTGTTCATAAAAATAAAAACAAAATGAAAACAGCCGAACACAAACATCAAACAAGAAGTAAGGGAAGGAATTACCTTTCCGTTCCAAGAGGCAACTGAGCGGCTTATCAAAAAATATTCTCATATCTCGGTCCTAAAATATATAATAAAATCCCCTCTCAGCTGAAACTGTGTCAATTGTCATCCTTCGGTCCAAGAGTGACAAAATGGTTGTTGGATCTAGGCAGGACTGATTCCGAAATGATAATAAAAAATGTAATTTGAAATCACGAACGCCTCTATGTATCTTTATGTATCTTTTTTTATGTATCTTTTTATGTATCTTTTTATATATCTTTTTATGTATCTTCGTTTTAACATACTTATTTTAGCTAGTCTTAAATCCTATATTCGTCTAGGATAACTTGAAACTTGTAAATTTGACTGTCCTGATACGGGAATCCTTCCTAGTTGGACAGTCAAAATCATAAAATGTAATCAATATTATATTATAAAAAAATAAATAAATAAAATTTGTTCGAAATGTGAGCGATGTATACTCATTGTGTAATTACTGCTGCCAATCCAAAAAATGAGATGATTTTACAAAATTAGGTAGGTCATAGAAGAAAACATCTGTTCGGCGTGTACGAACCTACCCGTTTGACGTACATTTTTAACGGTAGGTACCTAATTGAAATAAAAAATTATCATTTTTTATATAAATTATGCGTAGTGGATAAAAACTAATTTAACAAGAAGAAAAATTGGAATTGCTAATTTATTAAAAAACTCTTAAATTTTTTTGATATTTCGGTTAACAACGGGATTGCAGGCCTATTTTTGATAAAAATTTGGTAAATTGCTTATATATCGGAACACGTGTTCATGCACCTGCGTTTGACTTACATTCATTCGTATTTTACTGAAAGTTTATCAGGAAACCTATCAATGCTTTCGTTAAGGGTCTGAAATCCCCATTTTACCCGATTACGAATAATTTTTAGAGATTCTTAATGAAATAGGAATATTAATTTCCCACTTTCACAAAGCTTTACATATTCTTAAATTCATATATTTTTAAATAGCGTAAACATTATATCCTCTCAAATAAAAACATCACAAGGGTGAATCATTTATACCTGCATTAAATTGAGAAAAAATATTATTGAAAGGTTTTAAGACGATGCCAACAGATGATTTACTGTATATCCAAAACACTATTTTATTTTTATTTTTATTTTATTGATTTATTGTGAAAAACAGTATAATCCATTTACATTTCACAAATAACAGTTTATAAATTACAGTTTATAATAATTAAGTACATACATTTATTTGCATGGGTAAGTACATCAATACTATCTGATTAACCAGATTTGTTAAATAGTATGCTTATTGCCGTCTTAAATTCTCTTTGGTTAAAATTGAAAATGTCAATCACAGAAGAAATGTGATTTAACAAAGTAGTTATTCTCCCCAAAGGCATGATCATTGGTAGGTTATTATATTATTATACTATTAAACAAATCAATGGAATTAATCTAACTTAAATATCTTGACTGCGCAGGCCTTCTATGGGATAAACTATTAATTCTGTATATCTGACTCTGAATATGAAAATCAATTGAAACATGAACACAACACTAAGTTCACAAAGGATGAAGGCGTGCTTGTTCAAAAATATAGCACTAAATACGAGAAAAACAGCTAACCCTAGAATAAAACGTGCCGATCTGGTCAGAAACACTGCTAAAGTTATCATTCAACCAAGACGATACTTGTAGTATTTTCTATTCTCTAACTTTATATTATTTTTAATTAATAAATTGTGAAATATCACAAATTTATCAAATAAAATTTACTTGCGCACGCCGGGAACTGAACCTTCGATTGATCACGGAGGCCGTGTAACGTCTGAGTGCTCAAATTTTAATGATTTTTAAGCCAGTGCATGGCCACCAAACTGGAAATTATCACATAAGATACATTTTGGTTTGACCTGGTTCGAGAGTGAGATGCTGGCATTGGCTATGAAAAAAAACCACAATAAAGCCAAGGTCACAAAGAATAACTTTCTCTTAGGAGACTCGAACCTGATACTTCGTAAGAAGCAATTATTGCGAAATAAAAAATAGTCTTGCGGTTCTTACATCATTATATTTGCTGTCAGAAACAGTGCTGGATCGATAATAGATACAGAAGAAATGTGAAAATGGGTATATTTACTATAACAAGAGGCGCTGAGGCCCTTTCCCTAAGGGCCTATGTCATATTTGATGGGGCTTTCAAATCTGCCCACAGCCGAATTGTTGAACTCAAGAACTAGTCTTAATAACGACCCGCTCTTCACGGAAAAAAATGCTATTAAAAAAATGCATTATTCGTAATCCGGTGAAAAACGGGATTGCAGGCCTTTAACGAATGAATTTATAGGTTTCCTGATAAACTTTTAGTAAAATACCAATGTATTGTCACGATGTCGGAACACGTGTTCATAAAAATCTTAACATATTGTCATTATATATTATCAAGACTAACGCAGGTGTTTGAACACGTGTTCCGATATTATCACGAATTTACTAAAAAATATCAGGAAACGGCCTGAAATCTCGTTTTTAACCAAATTACCTATAATAATTTAAACTATAATAATAAGTATGAAATTTTCTGATTTAAAAATCGCATTTAGATGACATGGCTTGACGTGATTTTTAACTACTTTGCCGTAGTCTATTAAGAAGAAGTGAACTCATAAAAAAGGTTAAGTCATTTGTTAGCAATAAAAAAATCTTCTGGTATCAATAAGACCAGTTTTGATGAAGTGGTTTCGATTACTCATATTTGATTTGACACCAATTCGATGTTCTTTACGATAGTAGACACAAGCAGTTTTTTAAACAACATCAATTAGTCAAATTTTACACAAAAAACTGGTTACGGTCTGGCGGGATAATTTTTTTTTGTTTTTACTATTTTACAAATTTTCTTACAGTTGTTTGATTAATACGTACGATTTTTATTAAAAATGTTTGTTTCTTTACTCAATAGTGTGACGTGGATCTCGTAACGAAAGACACGTAACGCATAAGATGAGAAAGAATTTTTGGTATTCATCTCAGAGTGTGCTCAGGAATCCGCTAGATTTTCCAGTAGCTCACCGTACTTGCCTCCATTGTATGTTTTTTTAACCTTATAAAAGGCTCTTAAAATGGCTTAGCAAGGAAATAATGTATATCAATTTTATTCTAGTTTGTCGTTTTGTCACTTGTAAACATGTTTATTTAATCTGTGAAAAAGCGCGTCGCGAAATTCCGTGTCAAACATCAAATTTTTTATTACCATATTTTTTTGCAGGAAAGCCTCAGATGACTGATTTTTATTGAAAAGAATATGTACGTATGCCTTCGTTGTTTAATTATATTTTCTTACAACATTTGAGAGAAAGAAAATATTTCTCTTAATATAAGTAGGTCTTTTGGGGAAACTACATGGGATAAATATTCCAAGCAATATTTATAAATATGTAATTACGTTATCGGGCAAGACGGTACAATTTACAAAAAACATGCAAAAAACCATACAAACCTTGCAAAAAACACGTAAGTTATTACGAAAATAGTGTAAGGTAATGCAAATGGAAGTTGTTAAAAACTCGCAATAATTGTAATATTATTTCAGTGTTGTTTGGTTGTACTTTGGATACCGCCCACTAGTGCCGGTAGATTGTATATTTAGGTTATTATTATCCATTTAATGCAGTTTTAAGGATTTCCATATATGGCGGTACTTGCACCATCTGACAGAGATAGCATGTCGGTTGTACCCTAATGGTTACGAGGACAGCCGATGCTAGCCGATCCCTAGGTATGGAGCTCACTTCCAGGTTGCCCTCGTTGCTCATAGCCTCTGATAGATCTAATAGAATCGACGTAGAGAATCCTGCTAGAGATTCATTGTAATAAAATTATCATAATCTTTGATGAACCAAAACATCTATTAAATACTCCTGTACTTAAGGGTATTCCATACTAAGAAGATAACCGAACAGTTTACCAGTACAATACAACTAGGCAATTTCGTTAAATATGTAATTTTATCTCCTCTGAATTGATTTTCATTTTACCAAGAACAAGAAATGATCAGTGACTCACGTTAATAATTTATTGATTGCAAATCATATTTCACGTAGTATTGCCAAACGAGACCGCGGAAGTGTTTTGAAATACATATCGCGCGCTGCCCTACTATTTCTAGGCTAGTAAGAGTGGGTTGTTTACAACAATCTTCAGCTATTCATCCATGCAGAAGCGTTGGCCAATGTAATGAGGTTTTACCATTGATAAATATGGTGTTAGATAAACCTTACGCCAGCAAGATGTTGCTAAGATGCTCATCTAATTTTGCCTCCTTGAGCTTCGAGTACGATTGTAAGTTTTTGTTATTACCTGTCCCATTTTTATAAATCTTGTTTTGTTTTCTTCTTCTTCGCGTGGTGGGTGATGGTTGGCGGTCAAAGTGAGATGCTGAGGTTTTCTAGCCAGTCAACTGCATTCATTCCCTTGCGGGATTGATGAGGTCATCTGACCTCCCATCATACGAAATGAGAAGAAGAATCATATACTGACAACGACAGTAAGATATGTTTTTCGAGGGAGAGAGATTCTTGGCAGTTTGATAGTTGGGTTCACAAGAAGTGTTTTCGTGTATGAACTGAGTCAGTCACGACACTTCCCTGAAGTACAAATGTATTATACAGCTTAGTCAATAGAGTTTACATAATTGCAAAGTACTGTCTTAGACAACAGGGTGATAATAAAAAGAGACCGAACAACCAAGCATATTGTTTATAAACCAACAGTTGTTTCGTTCTCATACAAGACTCCACTGTCTCGTTTATTACAGAGAGATTCTAAGACCCGAATACTACGATGGAATTACAATACGGAAGTGATTATGTATGTGAAATAAAACCAATCATTAACTTTATTGTTCATTTTTCATTGCCTTTGAAACGTTTTTCACTTTTATGGTCGGTATAGTGGTAAAGTTGGCAGAGGTGCGATAATTTGAAGGGCCACTACTAAAACTTTAGTGGTGAGATTGGGTGGCAGAAGTGGCATAATTAAAAGGACCACTACAGAACCTTAATGTTTCTGAGAAATCTTTGTACTGTATTCCCGTGGCTTTCGTTTGAAAATAGACGCATTGCCATTGCAATAATTGCAAACTCGGGTATTATTAACAATAATAAAGCAAAATGTGTGGATAATTTCACAACGGTAAAGAACCGCTTGCAATTTGAAAGCCAGATCGAATTGAACACAAATCAGTATATATAATAAACTCCCACTTACTTTGTTTTTACATATCTTTCAACATTTATTGAAAATTTTACTGCCTCAAAGTAAGTACCATCTGGTGCATTATTATTTCTTAACGGAATTGAGTTTATTTACCGCTATATAAAATGCGGAGCACAGACTGATACGTAAATTAATTAAAATAATTACAGTAATCTCGCATATTTTTATTCTAAGCTGGATTTAACAGTTTAAAACTCCAATAATTATAAAGAGAGAGGAAAGAGAGAGGGAGAGATTGTCATAAATGTAGTTTCCTTTGTGTTAATGAGATCGGCAAGTTTTTACAGCTGTTAATTTTATATCATTTTACTCCAATGCTGAAAATCAGATCAGTTGAAGTCTAGTCGATTGTTTAGCCTACAGAACATAGCAAAAATGCCTTTAGAGTTAAGGCGATGCACTACGTCGTGTAATATTTTAAATTGAGCCGCTATCAATAACAACCTTTACGTAGATGGCGATAAGGTTTAAATTCCCGCTTAACACCATCCGCCTGTTTTGATTTATGCAAGAAAAAAACATGGCCAAAAAGTGCCTTTTATTTTATTTTATGGATGTTCAGGCATATATATTTATTTTTTTTCCGATCATTTTATAAATAACTTAATTTGCAACATTATACAACAAAATCATAACCGAAAATGGGTTCGTAAGTAGGAGATTTCGAACTTTAAAGCAGTTTTCATAGACCTTATACATTATTTTTTCTGGGCTTATAAAAAGACTTATCTAAAAAATACTCGATTATTTCAAAGGCCAAGATGTACTCTACTAGCAGTATTTAATTAAAGCATCTGAAAAATTTCTAGGCGACCAAATTTTCAAACCAAAAACACATGATTTTGCATTACTACGTATGGCATCGCCTTAAGGGTAAACGTAACGTACGTTGTAATCTACACGTTCATAGATGGGGTTAATTTAATTATTTTATGAAAATACACTTTTCGCATGTTATGCCCTAAAATATTGAGACAAATTATTTGTTTGCGCAATATAAAGAGGAATAAATTGTTTGTCCGTAAAAAACTCAATTCTTTCAAGAATGGCATACAAATACCAAATTAGATTGAATCACTGATGCACTATTGTATTTGTATTTGAGGCAAAAATACTTCACCAAAATTAATAAGAATTTAGAATTTTTTAGTGAGTTAACGAGAACAAATATAATCTCAAAATAATAAGTAATAATAACAATATTTGGATGATTTATATAGCGCCATTTTTGTGCAAAATCACTTCAAGGGCGCTGATAAATACTATTAAATAAAGTCGTTATCCGTGTCTATCTGTTTGTGCGCTTAGTTCTTCTAAACTACGCAACGGATTTTTATAGGGTTTTCATTATCCTTTAGAGAATTTCTTCCGAAAGGTTTATGTATATAATTCATGCATATTGTATTTATAAAAAGTAGAGAAAAGTCGAGCAACGCCGGGTACACGTCAGCTAGTGACACATGAAATAAAAACCGTTGTTGGTCATAATTTTAAATTAACATACGATAATTTTGTGTTTCGCCGTAATAAAGAATTTGAGTTAATAATATTTAGACTTTCAAAAAATAATTAGATTTTTTTTAAATATTTAGACTTTTAAAAAATATATTCAAGTAGAAAAAAAAACACCGATTCTGAATATACTAATGTATTTGTATATTTTTACTCTCAGAATTAATAAATCGTTCTTGAAAAATGATTTAAAAGCTGTATTGTGTAAACGCTCCGTGATTGGTGGAACTAAATGTGATGTCAAATGTACTCAGTGTTAAGTTTGTACAGCGTAATAATTAAACATCTCTTTCTCTTACATGCTATCTTGGATAATAAGAGAGAGAGGTCGCTATACAATTCTATATTGTGTAGATAGGTATTTCGATTTGAGTTTTTGAGATGATTTGTGGTTATCGTTTTAGTTTTGTCGATGGTTTTAACTTACATCGCCGTATCTCCTGACCGTTTGTAAATTAAATATAAGCTTTACGTTTTTTTATTGATTTTATATAACATTATATTTACAAAGTAGGTAGGGCAAAAATATTTGTTAATAATTATCATCAACTCACAAATAATTACCAAAATTGTCTCAAAAATAGTGAAAAATTCGATTTCTTTAATGGCTTATAATTAGAAACACAAATTTAAAAATTTGCACATATCAGTACCGTTAACCGGATAAATCATCACAATGATAATTCATCGCATCTTTAAAAAGTTATACAAAGTCATGGAAAGTGATGAAACAAAAACTTAATTAACTGGGTTATGTAGGTTAGGTTAGGTTAGGTTATTTTTTTTCTATCGTTTCTAATGACTTTATATCACTTTAGGTGTATTGAATTGTCACTGTGTTGAATTATCATGGAACCACCCGTACCAAATACTTTTTACATCTTTGATTCAAAACATATTTATATTAAATATATTCAAAATTTACAAACTGCCATAGTAGAAAATATTTTCACATCTAATATTTACAACCAGAGACATAACTTAAAAGTACTATATGGATCAGAGAGCCTACTTACAATAAAATGTCTCTTTTGGTTCACTATTATTATGGATAACATGGGGGAAAGCTCATATAAACACCCACTGGTACACAAACATACCACAAGATTTACAGAAGAAAAGGGTCTTAAAATTACTCGAATAAATAAATATGGAAGCCGTACTCTTCAATATATAATTCCAGTGATTTTCAATAAAATCAATAAGAATCTTAAATGTGAAAAAAATGAGAGACTATGCCCTATGTATCTACCTATATGTATAACTTGTTTTTAGTAGAATGTTTAATTGGTAGAACCTACAGACAAGCTTCCATATGACAGCTTCGTGGGACTACCTTAAATTTGTACAAAATTGTTTCTATTTACTTAATAAATTAAAAAAAATAAAAATAAAAAATTCATTTTGGGCAAGTATTTTGGCCTCAAATACAAATTAAGAAATAATAAATAATTATTTTCAAACTTTCCAATTCAAACAGATTTTATTTTCCAATTTCCAAAAACGTCGTGTATTGCCAATAAAACGCGGTCGAAAATTAATCCATTCTTAATTAATGCTTTGTAGAATACATTAGAGCACATCACGAAATTGCTCCGTGGTCGAGTGGTCAGCGTGTTTGCTCATCACGCAATATTACTGTCTCGGGTTCGAAATCCGCTCGATTAAGATGAATATTTTAGGAGAAACTCCAATTATGATTGTAAAATTTCTAATTGAGAAACATTGCCGGGAAATGTTGGAAACTTTAATCCGATTCTAGAATTAATTAGCACAGCTTAATATTTATGTATCCTACTGCACAAACATTCTTTAATCTTATGAATATAGGTGTAATTCTTTAATGATATGAATATAGGTGTAATTAATTAGATAGTTTATGGATGGTTACTCCCAGATTAATTCAATGTGTTAAACAATGAGTGTCAACAATTCGTAACGGTATAATCATTGCGCATTCCTTTCTTTTTTCGTGTGAATACTGCATCAGAGTACAGTTGTCCAGAGCCAGTGGGACTATGGAATCCGC
The DNA here is from genome assembly GCA_026573805.1 of Hesperophylax magnus. Taxonomy (NCBI): domain Eukaryota; kingdom Metazoa; phylum Arthropoda; class Insecta; order Trichoptera; family Limnephilidae; genus Hesperophylax; species Hesperophylax magnus. The sequence continues at coordinate 4,233,065 of JAIUSX010000018.1, forward strand.
AATAGGGGTATTTTATAAGGCTGAAAGGAGTGGAAAGGCAAAAGAGATTGGAAATAGAGATATGGAAGTGCCTGCTATTCGTATCGACGACCTTTGTGGCCGAGGTCCATGAATCAGATTTTCACGGGTTCAAATCCAGGAGTGTGAAAATAAATTTAATTAAAATGAATTTTTGTTTATGTTGTCAATTTGAAACGCAAATTTGCAATTAAAGACAGTAAACTTTTGAACGCAAACATAGGTAACGTTTTTAAAATCGCTTACCGATGGTTTTTTTAAGAACTAAAAAAAAACACATTTAATTTGACAAACGTTTTGTAAAGGTTATCTACACTTTTTTTTCGATTTATATAGTAATGTATTTTTTTAAATTTAGATACCTTGACGGGTGAACTGTTTGGCTGTTCTCCGTTTGATTTTTCAAATTATACGTTACGTCTATGGTATACTTTTAAACGCAAAGAGAAAGCTTCGTGTTTTCTGTCTAAATCTATTTGTTTTATATGTCTGACTGTAGGAAAAAATGAGATACAATGAATTTTAGGAGGAGTTGGCTTTTAGTGACAGCTATAGCACCACGTGTCCCGGTGGATTTTAAATATTAATAAAGTACTGGGCACGTAATATATAATATTAAGATTAATATGTCAATAATATTATTATACAGATTACGTACATCTCTACTAAGCAACAAACAATGGTTTACAATAATTGGACGATCATGTGGGTTTTTCTCGTGTACCCGTGAACTCTGTACAAAACAAAGAGTGTAGGTACTAAGAATACTAATTATCATCTTATTACACAATCTCTTTTCATAATTCTAAGTATTCATTATTAATACAAAATGCCGTAGGTTCCTACTAAGGTTCCGTTTAGAAATTAATCCAGAAATGTTAATCTTACGCTTAACAAAATGTATGTCAATATATACGATTAAAAACTAGATTTTAGAGAAATATTAAAGAGTTACAATACTCTTTATCGATATTTTTTTCTGTTTCATAAACATTGTTATTCCACTCTACAGCTGTCCCATTTTTATAAATCTTGTTTTGTTTTCTTCTTCTTTACGTGGTGGGTGATGGTTGGCGGTCAAAGTGAGATGCTGAGGTTATCTAGACAGTCGACTGAATTTATTCCCCGGCGGGATTGATGAGGTCCCCAGGGCGACACCTGAGGCTCTAGACTGGCTCATTGATCTAGTTGTTCCCCTTTGACCTCCCATCATACGAAAGAAGAAGAAGAATCATATACGAACAACGGCAGTAAGTGCTTCGGATGCGGTATTATCTTGGATGACAGAGTGACAAAGAAAAGAGATGGTGATTATAAAAATATACGTTTCATACCAAATCATTGCGAGTGACGCCAGAGCACATTGCTCCACTAATATTTTTGCTCTTGTTATAATTATTATATTTAATATTATATTCATATAGAAATAGTAACGAAACTTAATCTGAATACATTTTAGAAGTGGTCGACATTGGATAATGTGGTTCACCTAATTCTGTCAAATATTCTTTGGACGCCCTCGACTATTTCCCTCTTCGATTCTATCTCACTTTCTTACATCGTTACAAATACAAGAGATATTTTTTATGGCTTGGTTATTTTTTGTTTCATTAAAATAATTGTATATTAAATTTAATGCAGTGCTGTAACAATGTAAAGAAATTGCTTATGTTTCTGATAACCAACTAACTTGCAAACTAACCATCACGAAGGGGTAAGCAGAGAAGATGGACTGTCAAACCACTTGGTCTTAATACACATTCCTTGCTTTATTCTAATTCATACATCGTTTTATATATATACAATACAGTTATCATGACTCTTTAAATGGCCCAAGTCAAGTAATAGGTTAACTTGCTAGTGCAATGTCTTCTTTGGACGATAACTTCCAAGTGCGTTATAATCAACATTTATGGATGTTCTGCATTAATTTACCTTTTAAAGCAGAAATTCCTACAGGTCAGTATTAACACTAACGAATTTTTTACACGAATTTCGTCATATTTAAGCAAATAACGCGAATTTTTGTATTTTTCGTGCGTTATTCTGGTATTTTAAAATGTGATAGTAATATCATATAGGTACTATTTCCTCAATATTTTTTGTTCAATAGTTTGATGAGGTTTTGATGAAAATTACCATAGCTTTTCACAAAAATAACGCTAGTCTAAAAAAATATAACTGAAATTTTGCCAAAAAACGGAATTTCACAAGAAAACGCAAAATTTTCATGTCCCTAATACGTTTCCATGATAACTCAACACAGTCACAATTCAACACACTTTAAAAAGTGATATAAAGTTATTAGAAACGATGAAAAAAAAAACTTTAACCCAACCTAACCTGACCTACTTAACCCAGTTAATAAAGTTTTTGTTTCATCACTTTCCATGACTTTATATAACTTTTTAAAGATGTGATGAATTATCATTGTGCTGATTTATCCGGTCACCCCCCAATACAAACTACAAACAAATAAACACGTTAAAAATAAAACATTTCCCAAATCAGACAAATTCATATGAAATATGAAAGTATTCAACAAAATCTAAGGTATTACGTGGTCACCCTATTTAATACAGGTGAATTTTGGTAACCATTTAAAAAATTCAGATAAATGAAAGTTAAATACAAGTATATTATGTTCATTGAGGTAAAACATTACTAATAGATGATTTGAAAAACTGCCAATCATTGTCAAAATAAAATTGAAAAAACATTAATTTATTTTTCTTTCTTTCCACACTTAGAAAGGCAACTATTTAGGTACCTGTTTACAACATTTCGAAATCTTTACTTTCCACTTACCTGAGTCACAAGAAAAACAACAAAAATCACAAAACAAAATAAAGCAGGAAACCACAGAACAAAGCAAATACAAGACAGGAAATAATATATTTTCGAGCACTCGAGAAAGCTGAGAAGATTTCTTAATAACCACCTTTTGATAGTGAAAACTCGAACTGAACTGACGTTAGCCGCCGGAGACTTATGAAAATGGAATGAGGTGTGATTCGCTGGACCGTTAGGCGCAAACTTCAACGCTCGACTGCGATTGGTCGCCTGGATGCGCGCCTTTTTATGACAGATACCCAAGCATTCAAGATGGCGGTCTGTCGGCGGGGAAAATTCGCTCTCACATCAGAAATACAAACGAGTTTATCTGATAAAATACGAGCATAAAGCAATAGATTATGACTTTATTGTAAAGTTTATCGTTGCTCGATTGTTTATTTAGCTGTGCCTGGCTATATACGGCATGCGGTACAGTGTATGCACCGTAACAATAATATAATACATGATGTTCCTTTATGAATAAATGTCATTATGGAATGAATTGGTTTTTATTTTGTATTGTAAGATCGCTGCTTTTCTTTGAATAGAGTATGAAAGGAATATTATTAATTTGTATAAGGAAAATTAATTACTTAATTATTAATTTTTATTTATTGAAATTTTTTTATTTTTTATTTTGATTTAATAGATTAATGTTTAAAAATGAACGTACAAGATTGAGGGGTGGGGAAGAATATGGGGTAGAGGAAGGGGGAAGAATATCTGGTGGTCTTTCACCAGGGCAATACTGAGAGTATCTTCCACTCTGGAACGTACCGCAAATACGAATTATTTGTGAAACATCACAAATAAAGATGAAATAAAATTTACTTGCGCACGCCGGGATGTGATTCTCTTGATCACTACCAGGCTATATCCTCACCGCTGTACATCAAGATTGGTGTCAAATCTACACTATGTACAAGAGTTCCAACTGCTCTCAACCGTCAGGAGCCAGTGAGACTATGGCATCCCCATTAATTGGGCTGTGTTTTAAGGGTGAAAGTAATGGGGAGGGAAAGGAGATTGTATTGGAATAACTTTTAAAATTGTACTGGAATAACTTTTCTTTTAATAAGAAGAAAATACTAACGAAAGATGAAACAGAACAAAACACAGAAAAGTAATAAAAAGGTAACGGTCTCAACAGGTAATCGAACCTAAGATCTGTCTTACCGGGAAAAGCCTCTAACCACTCGACTATTGGGACGTAATTATTTTATTTTATTTTGATCGATCTCATATTTAAAATTTAGAATTAACATTATTATTTTCATCTAATGTTCCCTTAATTTTGGCTGCTATCTTTTTGCATTATTACAATTCAAAAGAATATGTTTGTTACTTCGATAGTGTAATAATTAGGTCACAATGGCTGACTGGTAAGAGTTAGTCTCCTTGGATTAGGTAAGACTTGCGTTGGATTCCATGTTTTTTTAATATTTTTTATTTCTTGTTAGAGCAACCTCGATCAATTACAAAACTCATTGTAGGATGGGAAGAACTTACAATACATAGATGGGAATTAATAGGTACAATTTTATATTGGTATTGTGATATCAAAATTATAATCAAGAATCACTGACGAAACAGTACACAAATAGAAAAGGGGAGGATAAGTAGAACAAACAAGAAGAAACAAAAAAGGAAATAGACAGGGATATACACATAAGCACAGAGCCAAGGTGGGAATTTAGAAGAAGGAACTTACAAATACAGGGGATAGGAAAGGAGAGAGAAAGAAACAAGACAAAATACAACACAATAAGAATTACTTATTTTCGTTTTTATTTGTTTTTAAAAAATATTGTTTTAAAGCTTTACTCTGAATTTTTGGATTATACTGGCTGTTTTTATACATTTCTGAAAGGGAGTTATAGAGTGTGTAGACAATATAGTAAAGAGATTTTATTCCATATTTCGTAGTGTGTGTTATAGGAATGCGAATATTATTGTTATTCCGAGTATTATGGTTGTGGATGTCTTGATTGTAAAGTAGCTTGATGTTAGTGTAGATTGATTGTTGGGTAATTTGCAGGATGGTGGTCGTGATTTAATGTTTGGGAAGGACTATGATTGGAAGGATACTGGAAATTGATAAGACCGTTACCTCTTTATTCAGTGACTTTTTATTTTTCATGATTCATTTAGATTTGTTAGTATTATCTTCTCATTCAACGATATAAATATTCTTATTTTTATTTGTAAACACTCTATGAACAGTGATATTCCGATAAAAAGAGATCACTTAATTAAGCGGTTAAACGGAATTGTGATTTGGACGTATTTACTGTTCAGATAACAGACACAAATCATGATTACTTAGATAATTACGGTTGTGCTTGATTTATATACTAAGAGAAGTGCAGTTAAGCATAATTGAATTTAAACTCACGCTACCAATTTATAAAACGAAACATTTTATTGGTTCTAACGGACATTGAAGACTTTATCTTACAATTATCCACGGAGATAAATAAAAAATGACTATTGCTAATGTATTAAGAGTCTCTTCAAATTATTGATAATTCCGGTTAAAAATGGGATTGCAGGCCTTACGAATTAATTAACAGGTTTCCCTAAAAGCCTTTTAAAATAACAAAAATATTATCATGGTGCCGGAATATTTTTGTATTTAAACGAAAATTCTTTGTATCTTCATGATGAGGCAAATCAATAAAAAAATATTCTTTTAATAAGTCCTGGTAATTTACCGTTAGGGCAAAAATTGAGCTGAAAAATATTTCTTTTAGACAGCATTGATAGCGGTGAGCTATTAAAACCTTAAAAAATCATTTCCATTAATTATATCTAAAACCTATTTATATAATCTATATATATAAAAACAAAAAAGATTAGGCAGATAGATTTCTTCAGGTGTATAATAATCTTATGAAATGTAATGAACGTATGTCTAAATATATGAAAGAGACATTCGTGTATGAAAGAGATATATAACTGCTTTCGTTTTATGTATTTATACCAGTAAGCTTCCTTCAAGTAAGTTGTACAATTAGTGCGTCAATAAACAGTGTAACCACACTCTAACTAACTAACTAACAAACCATCACGCCGTTTCCAGGGGTAGGCAGAGAGGACGGACCGCCAAACAACTGGGTCACACCACACACTCCTTGCCTCATTCACCTTTCTTCTTTTTTCACTTGATCGTGCCATGTCTTCCTCGGGCATCCCCGTCTTCTGTTGAACTAGCCATCCCAAATATCACTCTAAGATAACTCACTAGATCTCTACCAGAAGTACCAAACTAAAGTATTACACACTGGATTCAGTCCATCACAAATTGCTCCAGTCGATATCACGAAATTACAAGGAGTCGAATAAAGAATGTTTATCTCGAGTAAAATCACGTAATAATGCTTACTTATATATGTGTCTATCACTTTTTTTCATTTTCGAAAAAAAATTACCATGATGGAGGTATTTTCATGTTGACAAAACCATTTTCTATAACGATTTAAAATATGCCAATTTCGATTCGAAAACGACATGTTCATTTTTATTCTTGAATTCGGCGGCAATGACGTCACGCCGGGCGACGCTAGTGACAGCTGTCTTATCAGACATTGGCGTTTTCTATGTCATAAAGATGTTGTAGCCAGTTGTGACTGAAAAATAAACTTTAAATCTATCACACTAATTTTTTTAATAGTATTCATAGTTTGTGAAAATATCCCATTAGTTTAATATTTTATTACATAATGTCATTAAGGCGAAGCTTAATGCCAAATCACTATTTTGAATAATCTTTATAACGAATTATAAAAACCAAAAAAATATGCTTTAGTTAAATTGAAGGTTTTCCTATCGCTTCGCTTGAGTAGAATACAAATAAAAAAATATTTTTTTCAATAAAAAATATAAATGCAAACGCATAAAGGAAACAACTTTTAAAACATTCATTTTTTAAGCTATGATTATCTGTGACAGTTTCACTTGATTAACTTTTTTGCTTTCTTATAAAATTATTTACAAAATAAGTTAAAACCAGTTTTTTGCTTGAAATCGAACGTTTCTAGACTCCGTTTGTCAAGCGATTTTAATGCCTATTACCTACGATATAAGTCATATAAGGTATACCAATAATATACACATTTTGGCTTGTACCTTCCTCTGAAGGTGATTTAAAAAAAAAAATTCACAATTATTATTTTTAAATAAACCTATAACTTAGGTAAGTTTTTAGATTCTCACGGCCAAAAGCATTTTTGTTGTTTGTTTTTTGGGGTGTTAAAGAAGGAGTTAGCGCACCACGGCATAACACCCCAAAAACAAACAACAAAAAAACCTACAACTTACTTCTTTTGTTAGCTTAAACAAAGGTTATTTTGTTTTTAATGTCACGCACAACTGACACCTCAACAAAACAATTAAAATATTTTCACGACTTTCATGATTTCCACGACATAAACTAATTACATTCTGTAAAACATCATCAAAATCATCAAGTGTTGATGTTGAAGACCCATAGAAATGACGTGGAATTCTTGTCATCATCTGACAAACTCTACAGGGCCTTACAGGATTGACATACATTTTTTTAAAATTATGTGAACAACAAATCTTATTAATTTTAACCCTTCAGGCCTCGGAAAGACATTACTAGCCACATTCGTCATATTCCATTATAGCCTCTGAAGGACAGATCTGACCGGGGAGTCAATACATTACAAAAGTTTTTTTTTTCTATAATGCGTAGATATGTGATATGTTCGTCATTGGAAAGATAAATAATTATTCTTCACAGTTTGTATCAAATATTTATACATTATTACACAGAGAAATTTTTTTTTAAATTGTCACAGTGCTTGATTACGAATTTCGAATTTTTTTCATTGACAGTTGAATGTTAAAAAATTATTAATATTTTTATTGTATAAACGGTGTACAAAGTGAAGTGACAGTTTTATTACTTATTACCTACATAAAAGGAATATGTTTTATAAATATCGAGTTCTTTCAAAATTAGGGACTTTCCGAGTAAAAATGTAATGGTAAGTTTTTTTGTGAACATTTTCATGATATGAAATATTAAAAAAATTTTTTTAGAAAGATGCAAATATTTCAAAGATAATTGAATCTAGTTTCTTAAAAAGTATTTCTTTTAACGACAACTTCAAAAATAAATATTATGTACCTCATTTTAGATACCTCGATAGCATTCCGAAATTCCCAAAAATTCACCATGTCATTGGGACTTGTTGGTAAAAATATTTTAAAACCTGAAGGGTTAATACCACAAAAGATTCCAAATTGCTTGGTGCCAATGGGATTATGGCATCCTTCATTGGGGTATGTTCTGATAATGAATGGAGGGGGAGGAAAAGGAGATATAAAAGGAAAGTTAGGAATTATCATGACTAAATATGTAATTATCAATATATGATGAAATGTCCAATAATTGTATCGTGTCATCAAACACTAAATATAGTTAGTGTTAGCCTGGCTTATCACCAAAACAAACAGTATTTATTTTGAGGAAATATAAACACTGTCCCAACAATTATTTTCGCTTATCTAAGCGCATTTACTTATATTATATAATTATATTAAGGAAGTGGTGATAGAAATGATCCGTTGTCACGAATGTTTTTAACAAATCTTGCAGTATTTTGTTGTATTATTCTCGATTTTTTATAGAAAACTTCTATGTTTTGCTATTAAATGGGCTAAATAAATTATAGGGAAAATTGATGGTCCGTCTTTGTTACAAGGGCAAATTTTGCCAAAACATATTGCCTAATGCTTTTTAAATGAGGAAAAAATGTGGTTGCTTATTTCCTTCACTGACAGTATTCTATTTTACCTTAAAATTGACCAATCTCGACCGATCTCAATTTGTCTAAAAAAATTGTTCAACTGGTTAAACATTGTATTACTATTAAAATTTAAAAAAAATCACTTAGTAAAATACCACTTCCTTTATACTAATTTCGCGATAGGTTTCGGAAACACCGTTCCTTCATCAAGGTTAAAAACATTTAAATAATTGTAATAATATAAAGGTTTTTTTTAATGTTAAGCCGCATAAGAGTTCTAACTGCTCCCAACCATCGGGTGCCAGTGAGACTATGGCATCACCAATTGGGGTATATTTTGAGGCTGAAGGTAGTGGGGAGGGGAAGGAGATGGAAAAGAGGGAGGTAGGGAAGTACCTTGTTTTTTCAGATCTGGTCACCAAACATGGCTAAAGCAAGGTTTCAACTCTTTATTGTGGTCTCACATCAGGACGATGCTGAGAGTATCTTGCACATAGTATATATTTAACCCTGACGAAGGAATGGTGGTTCCCAAACCTGTCTTAAAATTTTCTAAATAATGTGGTGTTTTTTGGTGAGATTCGTTTAATTACAATAATCGTACAGCAAAGAAGAGATTTTAAAGACAAACAAATAGATATAGACAAAAATATTACAAAACATTACATCTAAAATAAATAAATTTATTGTAAAACATGTAATTATGGATTTTATTTATTTTTTATATTTTAAACACCTCAAACTGGGCATATCTTGGTGGTAACATAGAACAAATAAGAACATATAACAAATGCAATTAATGTGTCTATCAAAAAGTTTTAAAAATTATCACAACAGAATCGAGAAGTTTCTAAGAGATCTAAGCTCATCGTCCCACGGGTCGGTAAGCAATCTACATAAACCGAATGCTGCAAGACCATACGCAGAAAAGTTCTACACTGAACATAGCCTCGTTTATCTTTATGTCGATTGCTTACCGACCCGTGAGATGACGGACTAAATAATATACAAAAATATAAATTTTTACGCCTATAGGATATATTAATTTGAAAATAAATTTAAGAGATGACTATTTTTTTTAATTATTTGGTTATTAAAAATATGTAATTGATTATTATATTTTTCTAATTTATAAAATTTCAAAGTTGTAAACCCAATGTATTTGAATGTTAAAATCTTAACCGTATATTTAAATGAAAATAATGATTTGTTCCGAAATCGTTATCGGCAATTTTTGTAGGTGCTCCTTACCTGTAATATTAAAATTTCTAGAAGTCATGTAAAAAACGTTTTAACCGTTACAAATTAATTTATGGACACCCATTAAAAAATATATATCATTTGATTAAAATTATTAGTTCAAACTTCCAACTACCTGGGGAAAATTGTGGCTTACACAATCCTGGGATTTACGTTAGGTTAGGATAATATTAGTATTATCTTCTAAGGAAGAGGAAGGTTACTAAGTAGGTACCATCCTGGCTGCTCATATCTAGTCACTAAATCTAATTTTGAAATTTAGTTCATTTAAATTCGTTGTATTTTAGTTTTTTTTTTGTATAAAAAGTTTATTTTTATTCTTATTTTATTAGTTTATATAACCCACGGTGAGTGCCTTTGTGGGATCCCTTAACAAAGCTATTATAAAAATTTATACGTGTGTATTTTTTTATTCTGAAAATACATTTTGAACTTTTACTTAAAAAATTATTGGAAATAAAATTATTCATTTCTGTAGGAAAAAAAAGCTATTTGAAGTAACTCTTAATCAATTCTTGAGTATTCCTTTGGTATTGGGGTTAATCCTTCCTAACAAGGCGCATCTATGCTATATTACTTGAGTATTCCTTTGGTATTGGGGTTAATAACTCTTAACAAGGCGCATATATGCTATATTCCTTGAGTATTCCTTTGGTATTGGGGTTAATCACTCCTAACGAGGCGCATCGAGGCTTTATTCTGATATTGAGTTAGTTGAGGAATTTTCCGGTCTATCGTCGAAGGCTCTCTGTTTGTTAACCAAAATAATACTTTGTACCCACTAATCTAGTCTAGTTTTACAACATTCTAAGGGTCATTAATTATTATAGTTAAAGGGATTTCATCAAAATTTTCGTTTAACCCTCCGCATGCCCGGTGAAATCGTACCACTAGTTATGCCTGGTAGGGTCTTTAAAACTTCAAAGATTTAAAAATATTTGTAAACCCTAATATATCTTTTCGTTTTAAAATTTATATTCTAATGAATACATACTTAAAATTTAACTCTTTTATTCACTATAAGCCAAAAAAACCCTCTAATTTTTATCTAACAAAAACTTAACGCTTTTTTAAAAATCGCTTAAAATTTTAAATATAATACAATCATAAACAAAATGACCCATTTTGTGTTGCACGGGAACCATTTTTTTTAATATTTAACTTTGGAAAATAACATTTATGATTAAGCTTCGTTAGAATTTATTACTTGGAAAATGGCACATTATTGGAAGAAGTTATTGAATTCTCTGATCAAATGAAATACTTGCAAGAGTGGCATACATACTTTGTCTTGCAGTATTATGTCTTAGGACATGTTGTACACCTATATTTTAAATCGTTGAAAATCATTATGATAGCATGTAAAATAAATCGTATCGGAATGTAAGTCAATTAAACATAAAAATTTATCCGGAATTATGGTTTTTTTCAATGAATAGTCCCTTAAATAAGACAATAATACAACATAAGAAAACAATTTATTTTATTTATTTATTTAAGGAGAAAACACAGATACAGACAGTAATTAAAAGATAATTTTGTAAAACAATAACTTGAGAATTCGCCTGTATCCTAACTATTTCTCACAGATTGACTAATCATCATTGCTTTGAGACCTTACCCTACCTTGGACAAGAAAAGCAGGGTATGTGAGACCCCTATCAGGCCTACAGTGGGTTAAAACAAGACTGCGTTTGTCTTAGATCGGTGATTTACATCAATTTCATCAATTATGTTACATCACTAAATAGGCCAGTGAATAATTTCCCAAAAAAATATTTCCGTGGCGAGTGATTGACACATTGTACTCACTAACAACATAAATAAAACACATTATTCCGCAATGAAATAAAAAAAATAATAATAAAAACAGGTGGGGCCACTGAAATTTGATAGTTATGAATATGTCACACCGTAGATTATTTACAACTACGCAGAGCAACTGGGGTTGTAGCAACATCATAACATTCCCAAAATTTGCGCTGCTAGGCAAAATAAACTTATCCGAGGTGCACGCACCATGTGGACTTTCTTGAGGCAACGAATAGATTTCGCCTAGAAACCAGTAAGTTAGAAGTAAGTGATTGTGTTGTACGGACTCTAAAAAGCACTATATATAATAATAATAATTGGATGACTTCAAGGGCTATAAATATGCTAGAACAAATCCAGAAAAAAATCCCCTGGTTATAAACGGGCGTTTGAAACTTATACGAGGTTCAGGAACCATATCGTGGACTTACTTGAGGCAACGAATAGATTCATCCTAGAAACCAGTAAACTAGAAATAAGCTGCATTATGCTAGTGGTTAATAGAATTCACATGAAATTAAATATAATAATATGCTGGAACAAATCCTGAAAAAAATCCCGTGCTTGGAACATATTCAAGATTCATGCACCATAATTTGGACTTACTTGAGGCACCGAATAGATTTAGCATATTAATCAGACATTTAGAAAATCTTGCAATATGTATTTAGTTTAAATATAGTGCATTTACTCTGTTGATAGCCCATTCCTCTTGGAATGATATGATTTTTTCGTGCCTGATTCAACCGTAGTCGTCACCACGACGTGTTCAAGATACCATACGGCAGAACAGATGTTCTAGAACAGCGTAGCATGACAAAAGGGATTGCGTTATCCAATGAAATTTCTAAAAGAGTTAATACGTATATTTAATTACTCTTTAAATAACCTTAAAATTTTTTGTAACTGTAAATTAAATTGTTCATGCGATAACCTTATAATATCAAACGAAATTAAGTACTTGGGGGTCATTATAGACAATCAACTGCGATGGGAGGCCCATATAAATTCTACAACAAAAAGGCTTCGCAAATTATGCTACATTTTCTACTCTCTCAGATCTATCCTTAACCTACAAACACTAAGATGTGTATACTTTGCACTTTTTCAATCAATTACTACATATGGTATAGTAGGATGGGGAGGTTGTGCAAAAACGATTCTTCATCCCATGGTTTTAATTCAAAAACTGTTACTAAGGATAATATTCAAATGTAAGCCAACAAACCCATCAGAACCACTTTTTAGAAAACTCAGAATATTAGATATTCGACAATTATATGTTAAGACCATTCTCATATACATACGGAAAAATGACTTGGTGAATAAAACACAACAAAAAATTAACACCCGTTACTCGTCACACCTAAAATGTAAAATTCCCCAAACGAAAACAGCTTTCGCCCAGCGGCAGTTTTCTTATATTGCTCCCAAAATATTCAACTCGCTGAGTATTGATATCAGAAAATCAAAAACTCACAATTTGTATGTCATAAGTGTTCAAAATTGGTTATTTATAAAGGGAAGGAACTTTTTCAAGGAATGCCTGCCATCATTAAATTAAGCTCATTTTCTTTATTAGTCATTTTTGTTTTTCATTCAATTCTGTAAAGAAAAAAGTTTAATAATTAATTAATTAATCTTTATTTTCATTATTTCAACTAGTTCATTTTCATAATTTCTACTTTATTTTCATTATTTTAACAAGTAAAGTAACCTATTTATTTGCTGATTGTGTTCATTTTATCTCATTAATATCAACAGTTTAAAATACGGTTGATGTACACTTGAGCAATCTACTGAACTGGGAACCAGTAAAAATGTTACCTATTATACACATACATTGCATGTAAGAAAAAAAATACTTAGATTAACAAGTTATCAAATATTACATTTATATAATTATATAAACCTATGTATATAAATTTCGACTACCATAATACGGGCATGTGTCTAGTGTGGTAGTTGAAAAGCATGTAAAAACTGTACACATTAATATTTCATGAATAAAGGAAAAAAAAAAAAAAAAAAAAAAAAAATTATTATCTTCCCATATGGTAAGAATATCAAAATAATAAACTTTGTAGTGTAACTGCGTAAATAACCTGTAGTGCAATAAGTGAAATAGGTTTTTTTACATTAACCCCCACACAGGAGGCCCTAACGATAATAATTTTCCTCGCGGTCTATGTAATCCTTGGAGAAGCTGTGTGGAAGGTCTTCTCCTGGAGGAATTTCTGCGAAGGGAAAAAAGAATGAAGGGTGGGCAGGAATCTAGTGATCAGTGTATCCAGGAGTGACGGGCGTATGAATCAATCCCTCCCACTGCGGCGCAAGACGATGGGTCAAGATAGATCAGCTTAAGAAGTCAAAGGGTCTTCCCAAACCAGCCTCTCCCGATCTAGCTCGCCACGCAGCTGGCGCATCCTGAACACACTTAAGGCAAGGCCAAACCGCCGCGATCATTCTGCGTCCGCGATGGCGTGCACGGTGAGCGTCCTGTCTGCGTGCAGAACCGTTCACACCAAACTAGCGATCAACTAGCGATCAGCTGGCGTCCGTGGCATTCGTACATTCGTGTCGGTTGTGTGGTAGGTATAGCTCGGAGCGGGAACCATTTAAATAATCATAATCATGTTTGGAGACGAATCTGAAGTAGAATTATTACTTCTAGCGGCTATTGCAGATGATGAAGATAGTAGCTTATCTACCCTAATAACGAATATTTTCGATTTACGATTTACGGTTTATTTATTTATTAAGTTGGAGTTTATAATTCGGTAATCGAACCTATGTATAGTGGCTATATATTGGATAAGTTGGCCGATTTTTTTAACCACTGCAAGTATTTTATTTTTATTTTAATAATATTCGGTATTAGGGTAGATAAGCTATTGGGAAGATGGTGAAAAAGCCCCTGAAAAGTGTAAATTTACTTAAAAGACGGTTTGGTAAGATAAATAATTTCTACGGGTTGGTAGGATAAAATGAAACCCATAATGCAATTTTGTTAGAATTTATGTATATTTGAATTAACTATTTTTTAATGAATTTTAATTACAAGAGTTTCTTTCGATTTCAATATTTTAAATATCAGATTAATGGGGACAAAATTCTTAAGAATGGTTTACACTTACATAAAACAAATTAATCGAACACATATATAATAATTACAACTTCTTTGGTACAAAATATAAACATAGAACTATGCTAAAAAAATACACGCGTTCCGGTGCTGTGTAGTCAATACACATCTCAAAATAAGCGATTTAATATCGGAAAAATATGAATATTCATAGCTAATCGATTATGTTTATTATATTTTATATCGAAAGTGATAATAATTGTAATTTAATTGCTGAAAACATGAAAAAACCATCGGCAGATGCTCATTTCGTTGATCATTCTCTTGTATCCGACATCATGAAAAATACCACAAACTCAGAGATAATTACGTTGCGTGCAGCGTGCAGATCCTGCAAGCAGCAACTGATCGCGGACGCGAGCGATCGCCGCGTCCAGACGCTGCACAGGACGCCGCGGCCAATCTGAGAACGCTTCGATGTGAACACGTTGCTACAAGTTCATACACAACATCTGATCGCCACCGTGCACGGGATCGCGGACGCGCTTTGAACGCGGCGGTTTGTTCAGGCCTTTTTAACCGATGAACCCGGGCACCCCTGCTAAATTACCAAACGTAACGAACCACTTGAGGTGACCCATGGCAGAGGTGTTGGTTATCCAATAAATGTTTCCTCACACTTTGTTTGAATAAATATTTAATTTAATATTTTATTTTTCGGAATAACTTAACTGAGTAAAACCTCAAATTGTAATATTTAATTATTGAAGACAATATTAGCGATTTCTAAACGAAAATCTGAAACAGAAAAATCAGAAAAGGATACGGTCACATCTAGGACTCGAACCCAGGACAAAAAAATAGTTGATAACATAAAGATAGTTGCTAATAAAAATGTGCGGTGAAAAAATGAAGACAATGTTGGTAGTTCTTATTCGAAGTATGATACAGTTAAAAGTGACCGAGGGGGATAGGGTCCCATTAGCTCAGTGATAGAACGGTGTCCCAGAAAGACAAGGGTCCTGGGTTCGAGTCCTAGATGTGACCGTATCCTTTTCTGAATTTTCTGTTTCAGATTTTCGTTTAGAAATCGCTAATATTGTCTTCAATAATTTAATTTAATTTTGATAAAACACAGTCACCTACCTTAAAATGCATATCGCGTTCTTAAATACTCGTATATTATTGCATTTTCATGTGTAACTTCTTCACTGAATGTTAATTAATTAGGTATAAATTAAATAAGCGATTAAAGCGCTAATGAAACCTAAAAGTGAGCTGCTTTTTTCTTCCTTTCATTTATTTGTTTGACTTTCTAAAATCACGCAGTGTCAAATATGAAATTTTAACAAGGGGAAAGAAATTTTACATCAATACATTTATTATTCGCTGAAGTCACGCTATATTGTGTAATATTGTACGTGTACTTTAATTGAATTTATTATATTTATTTCCGTATTGGTACATCTTTACTGTTTCTTCACACCGAGTTGCCACATATGAGATATATAATGATAATTACTAATGCATTACAGAATTGTTTACAGGGGGTAGTCTATATTCTCGACAAATCAGTTCTAATTTTGAAAAATACAATTTAAATAATTTTCTGTTAGTATAGGCATAGTACCTACCTACTTTATCTGTTGTCTCTTAGAGATTACGAACACAACATTTATAAAAACACCACAAGTACATGAATACTACAAAGACAATATAATAAACCATACATAAATTCAGCAAATACTGAAAGTGGTAAAAGAAACATAGGTCACGAGGGTGTACAGATATACAATCTCCTTCCCAATAGCTTGATATCAGTAAATAGAATGAATATATTTAAGAAAAAACTCTTTCCTCTTAAGACCAGCAAGCTAAATTAAAATGTACTTATGTATGTTACATGTAGTTAAAGGTAGTTACATGTAGTTACAGGTATTTAAAGGTAGTTACAGGTAGTTACTGATAGTCATAGGTAGTTACGGGTAGTTACGGGTAGTTACAAGTAGTTACATGTACTTACGAGTAGGTAGTTACAGGTAGTTACGGGTAGTTACAGGTAGTTACAAGTAGTTACAGGTAGTTACAGGTAGTTACGGTTGGTAACATTAAGTTACAGTTCGTTACAGGTAGTTACAGATGGTTGCAGGTAGTTTTAAGTAATAACAGGTAGTTTTTGGTAATTATGGGTAGTTCCGGGTAGTGACAGGTAGTTACAGGTATTTACAGGGAGTTACGAGTAGTTACATGTAGTTAAAGATAGTTACGGGTAGTTATAAGTAGTTACAGGTAGTTACAGGTAATTACGGGCAGTTACGGGTAGTTATAGGTAGTTACAAGTATTTACAGGGATTTACAGGTATTTACAGGTAGTTACGGCTAGTTAAGATGTAGTTACAGGTAGTTACAGGTAGTTACAGGTAGTTACATGTAGTTACAGGTAGTTACAGTTAGTTAAAGGTAGTTACAGTTAGTTAAAGGTAGTTACAAGTAGTTACAGGTAGTAAACAATAATATTTTTATTTTTAATGTGTACTTTTAAGATAAGAAAGTGAAATGTGTATATTTCTTTTTACTTAAATAAAACAAATAAAAAAGGGACAGTTTTTCCGGACGGAGTTCTCGATGCTCGACGAAGTCATTCTCTTTCCTCTTAAGACCAGCAAGCTAAATTAAAATGTACTTATGTATGTTACATGTAGGTACAGGTAGTTAAAGGTAGTTACATGTATTAACAGGTATTTAAAGGTAGTTACAGGTAGTTACTGATAGTCATAGGTACTTACAAGTAGTTACATGTACTTACGAGTAGTTACAGGTAGTTACGGGTAGTTACAGGTAGATACAAGTAGTTACAGGTAGTTACAGGTATTTACGGTTAGTAACATTAAGTTACAGTTCGTTACAGGTAGTTACAGATGGTTGCAGGTAGTTTTAAGTAATAACAGGTAGTTTTTGGTAATTATGGGTAGTTTTTTTTTTTTTTTTTAATTTATTTATTTCATCAAAAAATTACAGAATATATATAATATATCATTAATAAGGTGTATAATTATATGTCAGTTAGAAACAATGAAATTGATGAAAGAATAATGTTACAATAAAACGGCAGTTTCTAATATAAGAAAAAATATATATGAATGTAAGAGTGTTATATAGAAATGGCATAATATATTATATTTTAGGTTGTGCATAACCTGCCTCACTAGGCGAACCTGTATTGAGGCAGAATTTTTAGTTAATTATTTCTCCATTTTGTCTATGGTTTGCTAATATGTAAATGTTTAATATGGGTTCCCATACAGCAATCCATTATTTTAGGTTACATTATTGTTTATATATTGAAGATACAGATAGAATAAGTTTAAACACAATACATACTATAATAACTCACTGTGACAAGGCATTTGGTTACTTTTCATTATTGTTTGCATTTACACAATACGTATATAGTAAGTTTTAGCACCGTACTCACTGCAATAACTGTCAATGACAAGGCGTTTGGGTGGAGTTCCGGGTAGTGACAGGTAGTTACAGGTATTTACAGGGAGTTACGAGTAGTTACATGAAGTTAAAGATAGTTACGGGTAGTTATAAGTAGTTACAGGTAGTTACAGGTAATTACGGGCAGTTACGGGTAGTTATAGGTAGTTACAAGTATTTACAGGGAGTTACAGGTATTTACAGGTAGTTACGGCTAGTTAAGATGTAGTTACGGGTAGTTACAGGTAGTTACAGGTAGTTACAGGTAGTTACATGTAGTTACAGGTAGTTACAGTTAGTTAAAGGTAGTTACAAGTAGTTACAGGTAGTAAACAATAATATTTTTATTTTTAATGTGTACTTTTAAGATAAGAAAGTGAAAAGTGTATATTTCTTTTTACTTAAATAAAACAAATAAAAAAGGGACAGGTTTTCCGGACGGAGTTCTCGATGCTCGACGAAGTCATTCTCATTGTTCCAGTGGAATGACTTTTGACGTTTGGCGTAATGTGTATGCACCTTCGACGAGACTCAAGAATAAGAACGTCGACCAATGTATGTATTCTCGACGGCGACGGCCTGGATTTGAGAATCGGAATTGAACGTAATGGCGACACATGTGAACGAATTAAATCAGTTACTTAAGTTTATAACTTGATGCGTTGGTTTTTCCTTTTTTATTAACCCACAACTTAAGTCATTATTTTCTAATGATGGCGCCCTATAGATTCAATATGCTTCTTGTGATAATTAAGTGAAGTGAATTTAAAGTTATGTTACTGACGTCTTAGCGTATTGTCTACCCCCTGGGTGGTGTTCATAAGAAGGTCTGTGTCTTGTTCTGTTTTAAGAAACTTTTTTCGTGTGGTTAATTACGTTTTCAGCAATTCTTTATTGTTACGAATGACAGCTATTTCGCTTTCCTAAGGCATTACCAAATCTATTTTTTTATGCGAGGATCGTACATTATTCGCAACTTGTTTGAATTTTTTTTTACACATTGTTAATACCGGACAAGAGACCCAACTTCTCCCAACGATCCGGGAGTGTGGAATATGGAATCCCCAATTGGGGTACGTTTTGAGGCAGCAGAGGAAGATTGTAGGGTGGGAAGTAGGATGTAGGTACCTGTCTATTCGGATCTTGTCACCAAACACAGCTTGTTGACGCAACTATTCATCTCCCACTAACATTTGTTCCCTCATTCAGTCACCCTGCATTCCCTTTCACAATTACCTGTCCCTGTCTGACAGTTTGGAATACTTACGTGAGTGACTATTGAAACATTTGATCGATACCTCGTCACTCCATTAAGATAACCTGTGTAGTGTACACGTCAAGTGACCCTCAGTGTATATAATATCGAGTCTGATAAAATAACCAGGAAAGTTTACACTTGCTCTCACGAAAAGTGCTTCAAAAGACCAAGGAAGACCAAGCGAGTTCGACCCAATTTTAATTAAATCTTAACCAGCTTCCCAAATTGTAGTGTCAATTTGAAAAGATAAGAAAAGATTGATTACAATCCATGAAATATGCGACCACACAGCTAAAGCCATTTCAAGCAACTTTTTTAGTCTAATATGTCACCAGGGCGATAAAGAGAGCATCTGCTACTCTAGTATACGTAGAAAATACCAGAAAAAATATGTGATTAAGAAATTAAACCGTTCATTTTACCCATTAGACCAAATTCAACCGTACCACTGCACATTACTCGTGTTAACAGACAAGCCTATCCGGGATTCGAACACGCAACTCGTTTCAATGCGCAACCACTGTCCACTTGACCAGCGAGCTGTGAATATTGGCTTTTTTGATAATAAATTATTTCACACTATATTACATAACACGCTTTTTGCTAATATGACGTACGGGTAATAATGTGTTCCTTTCTTGGTGGCTTTCGTTATGACTTGAACACTGAAGACAAATCACATCCGTACAGAATTGATACAAAAATTATCCGGCCAATAATTTGTAATAATTTGGCCAGTGATTTTATTCCATGTTTTTATTTAGTTATAAAACATAAAATTTTTATATCTAGTGTAAACCTTTTAACAACTTATTTCTATGACATTTATAATCAACAATAATCACCATGATGGACTCGCCGAACGTCTATGTGAGGTGTCAGCGCTCTATTAGCAGCAGACACATACCTGGACGGATGACGAACCTCGTGCTGGCACTGTTGGTGGACGCGGTGGACCTGCAGCAGCTGGGTCCAGTTTCTTCACCACCTAGGATTCTTGCTGCAGAGTCTCCATCTTCTATCTTCGTATCACCTGTTCCTGTGCTTCATTTTAATTAACTTAACTTCACTTTATTTTTGTAATATTTATATTTTTTGTAATACCTGCATCAACTGTAAAGCGCCCCTGAGGTGATATCTCACAAAAGCGGCGCTATACAAATTGTCCAATAAATAAATAAAAAAAATTAAGGACCCTTTACAATACATCTAAAACTCATTCTTTATGGTATTTAGGCTTAACCCACGAAAAGCAGCAAGACTTTTAGCTTCTTTAATATCTGTCGGTAGTTCATTAAAAATCTTAAGGCGGTTTAACCAGCAGACGAGAATTCAAATTTCGTTAAAAGACGGTCTCGCGATCGGACGTTTTTTTAGACCGAGACAGAAATACCGAATTCATTCCGCTGCGAGCCGTATACTCGCGCGGCTGTGAAAACTACAGCATGGTTCCGATGAAATAACAATTATTGTTGTTAAATTCTTGGTTGTAGCTTTCTTCCTAATAAGTAGTTACATACATATTTGTAAATTATACGTCGGAGTGAGTAAACATAAATAAATACAAATGCAGTTTGTTGACATGGTAGATATAAAATATGTAGGTATACGAATATACATTTAAAAAAAAATTCAAATATTTGATTAATTTGTTTTTTTTAAATATTTTACACGAGTTTTCCAAAGGTGAGTAAAAATCTTTTGTTTTACTTATTTATTCGTTTGTCCGAAAGGTATTACCGGTAAGTTTTATTTCTAATACTTATCTTTAAAATATTACTTGATTTGATATGTATGACATTGAAAATAGGGTTTATTCCTTACAACTGAAGTAGTATATATATTAAAACTAGGTTTTATTTCCAACTATTTTCTACGGTACCTACCTACATATATGTAGTTATGCGATTGCATAATATTGTATCGCTTTCATGTATTTGTTTTCATGATTAACGGAGCGACCTGACTCTAATTGTCTAATTTTCGAAATGTTATTAAATTCACGAGTATATTTCGATTGAAAAATCATAGGTTAGTATGTCAAAAATAACCTTGTTTTTTTTCTCAATTCACAATATGACATTATGAAACTGACAAAAAGTAACACAAAAAAATTAAATATGTTTAATTATACCAATGTAATAGTGAATTGGACAATAAAACAGAAATTATGAACAAAAAAATGATTTGAATCGCACATCACGAATCGAAATTCATTTGGTTAGTGGCACTTTTTGACTACCAATCACAAACAGTTTCACGTACTTTGGCATAAGTTTTAACATTTATACATGAAAAAACGATGACAGACATAAACTCCTGTCCATAGTTGATTCTTTTCCCTGGAAATTAAACAACACAAAATTATCGCCAAATGTTATAAAAAATATGTGCTTATTCTGACTGATTCTTTCGAACGACTCTGTAGCATATAAGTACGTACAATGTACACGGATAATTAAATATCACTAACCTTTGTTTTTTCTGAAAATATATCTCCCACGTACGTTTTTGATGTCGTAATTTGTGCTATCTAATAAAACTTTTTTCCGAGGGTATTTTCCTCCTCATTTTTAAGCGAGGAATTTCTTTAAAATGTTATCAAGTAGACTGGCGTGGAATAGACGTCCGCTCGCCGCCCTGTCGCAGCGGGGAATGATAAAATTTCGGATTGCGCCGGGGTAATCACAAACAACAAACGCGAATCGAAATTAATTACTATTATGTACTTTAAGAATATATTTTTTGGTCATAAATTATTTCTAATGTTTCAATAATGTCTTGTTAAATTATTTTTCTAAAAAAATCTGAACTATACCAATTTGTAAGACCATAAATAAATAGTCCAATTGAGGGATTTTCGTCACAAAACGCGTGCTCGGATTTATTTATTAGTAATTTTATTTGAAAT
Source organism: Hesperophylax magnus (assembly GCA_026573805.1). Lineage (NCBI taxonomy): Eukaryota > Metazoa > Arthropoda > Insecta > Trichoptera > Limnephilidae > Hesperophylax > Hesperophylax magnus. The sequence continues at coordinate 4,255,507 of JAIUSX010000018.1, forward strand.
AAAAACAAAATTCTTATACATACATATGATAGATAATTTATTGATTGTTTATACTGTATTATTATATGATTTGAAATATTTGTTGTATAATACAACTTCACCTTTGAAAATGCAACAAATCTGCGCATCGTCCAACGGTAACACTTTATTATGATATGAAAATAATATTATTTTTCAAAATTTTACATCTTACTTTTTCTAGAAAAGTGTCCATACGTCTAAAAGTGGCCTCAAAAATGCCAAATTTCAGGTCAAGTCTACCTATTTCGCCTTAAATCCTTTAGAATAGAGATTATTTTGGAAGTCTAATAAAATCTGCATTAAAATCTTCTGTGGTTTTGGAATAAGTCTTTCCTCTAGCATTAGATTGTTAAAGGTAGTCGCTGGTTAAATTTTATTTCTAAATGTTTGTGTGTCAATAATATATAGTACATTTAGGGCACGTTTCATACTGGAAGATGATCTCAGTATCGCCCTGTTGTAAGACCACCATTCAGAAATGCAACATTAAATGGCTTTGGCCATGTTTGATGACCAGATCTGAATAGCCATTAGCTAGGTACTTCCCCACCTTCCTCCTCTTCATCTCCTTCTCCTCTTTACTAATTTCAGCCTCACAACATACCCCTTGATGATTTATTAAAATCCTGTTAAAAACGGGATAGCGTGCCGTTTCCTAATAAACTTTTAGTACATTCGTGATATATCGGAACACGTGTTCATGCACCTGCGTTTATCCAGATAATGCACAATGACGAAATGAGAAAATATTTAAAAAAATTATGAACATTTGTATTTTATTGTTTGTTTTTTAGTGATCCTGTCAATTCATTCATTAAAGGCCTGCAGTCCCGTTTTTAACCGGAGTATGAATAATTTGAAAAGATTCTTAATAAATTAGCAATATTTTATATCGGTAAGTTTTCTCCATGCAGACGCTTGGTAGCAGTTGGGACTTTTGTGCGGTTTCACATAAAACAAAACACAAATATTTACATGGTTAATTACCTTCTAGGAGCACCTACCGCTCGAAGATGTGCCCCAAATCTTTTGGACGCCTGCAGAGATAAGTATGTCATGCTGCACAATCAATAAACTCACGCATTAGCAAAATTTCATATGAAAATTAACAATCTTTAATTAATATTGAGTCCACAACATTATTATCCTCTTTCACCGCAATCATAAATTCAAAATGTAAAAAAAATATATAATTATATTTAATAGGTGTACCCAACCTCTCGGATAATTGCACATATACACTAATGAATCATGCCAATTATGAATCATCTTCGCATTTTGCATTACTCAACTTGTAAAAAGAAAAAAGCCTTTCGTTCTCGCCGTCAGTAGGTATTTAGTATAAATTATCTAATTTACTTCTATTTTACAGATCTTATGGATTATATTGTTAATGATCAGAAACTGTATGTATATCGGTTGGGTTAAATGAGGAGAACCTGTGCTGAGATGTTCACATGTCATGTTTTGATGAAGTCTGCCGTCACAAGTAAAAGTACAATGTCCTCCTTGAGATTTTCAAGGTTTTTAAAGCCAGTATTTAAAAGCACTACGGTGTAGTGGTGTACTCGTGTCTTCAATTTGGTACTAATGGTAAAGCCAGTATTTATTTATTTATTAATCTTAAGTTAACTCACATCTTCGTGTGTGCTAATAGTTTTATAAACATATAAACATGTACATTGTTTGGCAAACATAATCTTTCTTTAAATATTTCAATAAAGTCACAAAAAAAGAAACATTAATAATTGAGATAGACATATTTTCTTAATTCATTTTTGAACTTATTAATATTTTCTATCACATCAATTTCCTTCGGGATTTTGTTATAGAGTTGAACGGCCTGGTACATCAGAGATTTTTGGGTGCTTGTTTTTTTCTTGTTGGCAATCTAATTTGCTTAGAATTTCTCGTCCCGTGTCCGTGTATCTCGTTATTGTAATTTATTTTTCTTTTCAGTTCCTTAGACATCATCCCTAAGTTAATTTTATGTATAAAAATAAGTACATTCAAATACACAGTTTGCTTCACCGTCAAAATATTCAGCTCCTTTAACATGTCTCTTATCCGTGTGTATATGTTGCGCTTAAGTATTATTCGCATTGCTTTATTTTGCAGTATTTGCATTTTTTTCATTTTCTCTTTATTGTAGAGAAAAAGAATACTTGAACAGTAATTAAAGTGTGGTGATATAATTGTATTGTATATTATCTGGCATGTTTCTTTATTTACTTTGTTTCTGATTCTACCAAGAAATGATATTTTTTTTGCAATTTTTTTAATTTTATAGTCTGCATTTTTTGAGAAGTTCAATTTTGAGTCTATAATAACACCTAGATATTTAATTTCTTCCACTTTTTTTATGATTTCTCCATTTATAGAAACCTTTGGTTCCTCATGCGTATTTGTTCTGCCTATATGCATGTATTTTGTCTTATTTACATTTAGTTTTAATTTATTTAGTTTGAGCCATTTTGACAATGTTTCTAAGTCACTATTTATCTTTTTGATTGCTTTCTCATAATTATCTTCTGCAATATAAATAGTGCGTCGTCTGCAAACAGTCTTATTTTGCAATGTTTTAATATTTTTACCATATCATTTATGTAGAGTATAAACAATATCGGACCCAATACAGATCCTTGCGGTACACCCAGCTTATTTTCAATCGGATTTGATATATTGTTTCTTATCTTTGTTGTTTGTTGTCTGTTGCTCAAGTAGTTTTTAAACCATTCCAGTTCTTTCCCTTTTATTCCATATTTTTTTTAATTTTTTAATAACCCTTTTTCTATCTATTGTTTCTCTAGACTCTGGAGCTTTCAAATACACTCTAGAGTCTAGAGTGTACTCGTGTCATGTACTCTTAAAGCCAGTATTTGAAAGCACTACGGTGTACTCGTGTATTCAATTTGGTACTTATGTTAAAGCCAGTATTTGAAAGCTCTACGGTGTACAAGTGTCATGTACTCCTAAAGCCAGTATTTGAAAGCACTACAGTGTACTCGTGTATTCAATTTGGTACTTATGTTAAAGCCAGTATTTGAAAGCTCTACGGTGTACAAGTGTCATGTACTCCTAAAGCCAGTATTTGAAAGCACTATGGTGTACTTGTGTATTCAATTTGTTACTTATGTTAAGGACAATATTTGAAAGCACTATGGTGTACTCGTGTATTCAATTTGGTACTTATGTTAAAGCCAGTATTTGAAAGCACTACGGTGTACAAGTGTCATGTACTCCTAAAGCCAGTATTTGAAAGCTCTATGGTGTTCTCGTGTATTCAATTTGGTACTTATGTTAAAGCCAGTATTTGAAAGCACTATGGTGTACTCGTGTATTCAATTTGGTACTTATGTTAAGGACAGTATTTGAAAGCACTATGGTGTACTCGTGTATTCAATTTGTTACTTATGTTAAAGACAGTATTTGAAAGCACTATGGTGTACTCGTGTATTCAATTTGGTACTTATGTTAAGGACAGTATTTGAAAGCACTATGGTGTACTCGTGTATTCAATTTGGTACTTATGTTAAGGACAGTATTTGAAAGCACTATGGTGTACTCGTGTATTCAATTTGTTACTTATGTTAAAGACAGTATTTGAAAGCACTACGGTGTACTCGTTTTAAAATATTTCAATTTAACAAGTAGTGTTAATTTATACATTGGCAGTTATTTATTTTTTGAAAAACGGCACATCATGTGCCATTAAAATAGGTATAAAGTTACAAGTACAACGTATAAAGTGTGAGAAAATATAAACATACAAGAGGGAATGTTGTAGTGTACTGTCATTTTCGGGGTGGTTATCATTTTCTTTATATCAGATAGGTTATGGTTTCTTTTGAAATAAGTTGCATATCTGTTTTTTTTTGTATATTGTATGTTATTAATTTGTAAAAGCCAGGAATGTTGTAGGTGAATTTTCTCAATAACGTCTTGTGTTATCTTTTTTATATTTTTTTATTTGATAGGTAATAATGCAGTTGTTCTTAACTTCAGTTGCATCTAACCAAGAAACTAAGATTCACTAGCTTCCCAAATCTAATACGAGTTTCCAGATTCCGTGTATATTATACACGGTGTCCGGAAACTCGTAGTACAAGCGGGAAACTGGAGAATCTACACCACATGGGGAACCCAAAAAAACATAAAGTTTTTTGATTTGAGCATTTTCAAAAAAAAAAAAAAAAAACCAAAAAAAATATTTTTCGGCTATTTTAGGGTTAAAGTTTTTTCTGGTGTTTAGGGTTGAATAACAGATGTTTTAACCCTGCAGAGCAGAAATATTTTATGATTACACCGGGTTAAATGAAGGGTGATTTCAAAATAATGCTTCAAATCCGAGTTTCTTCATTTGTTTTACTTTCAAATAGTTTTAATTAGTTGGGTACTTTGATTTTCAGTAATAATTTATAAGAATTTGATTAAAAAAAAAAAAAAAAAAAAAAAAAAAAAATCAACTTCAAACTCGATTTACTCGATAACGAAAGCTCAAAAAAAAAAAAAGTATACTACAAAATCGACTCCAAATGTGATGTAGATTCACCAGTTTCCCGCTTGTACTACGAGTTTCCGGACACCCTGTATAACTGTTTGAATGAATTAAAAAAAATGTTTTCATATAAAAAAAGTCAATTTATATGTACCTACTGACAAACTGCAAAAATGTTTATTCATTAATTTATTAACGCCTTTTTAGGGGTTTTTACATTTGAATAGTAAACATTATATATTAACCAAGTGACATGTATCCGGCGTTACTTATTACTTAGTTTGTAAGAACTAAGCGCCCAAACAGACAGACGCGGATAGCGAATTTATTTTATACTATTTAAAGATACAGTATATATTTATTATACATAAGTAAACTGCCTCAGTAACAATCTTTTACTTGTTTAGTGATATATTAAAGATGTCCGCTGACTCGGTATAATTATTTCCCTTCATAAGTATTCTGAGCAATGAGGAATTCATATGGTAGTTAGTCACAGAATTTCTTCACTGAAATAAATCCTGACTTCTAATATTACGTAGTGGAATCCGAAAGCTTATCAAGCATTTCTGGACTATCAAATGTTTTGTTTTGTTTAGAAAAACGCTAATAAATAAATATAATGAGATATTTCTAATTAGGCAAAAGAGTGTGTACCTATTTCATAAACTCGGCTGCAGAAGTGTTAAACAATTTGCAAGGTGTTGAAGCCACGTGTACCAGAGCAGAACTAATCCGGGAACTGAAGAAACTCCGAGTGGTCATAAATTAATACAACATGCAGGCATGCAAAAGAAAAGCATATTAAAGTAGAGTGTATTGTACTTACCTACATTAATTGGAAAGGAACCAGCTGAAACGGTTATATCCAGGTAGCAAAATATTGGTGGACATATGAGGAGGATGTCGAAATAAAAATAACGTGGGTGACAGGAGGGTCCTTGTGGTATGCCTACATAAAATTTCTGCAAAAATAAAGAAGTCTTTTAATCTGAAATCTTCTGCAGTTTTTTTTTTCAATCCACTTATGCAATGGCCAATATGTATTTACAATCATCGTCGAGTGCGCAAAAATGACTGAGGACAGCTGAGATTCCAACCCATTACTGCCAAGCACCAAACCAACCTTAAAACTTTAATGCCAGAGTTTACAGGAATATTGTCCTACGAATTATTGAAGACGTGAATTTATATATCCTGTAGGTCGGTTGTAATTGTGTATTGATTTAAAGCAGGGAAGGTAAATATTTAAAAAATTGAAACAGATCCGCTGGGCACAACATGTACCATGAGTGAAAGATAACCGACCATCAAAGAGTTGTACCAAGTACGAGTATGTACCAATTTTGTGTAATAAGCCTGCAAGATGAATAATCATTATTTGTAGACCCCTGTGAGGTGACTGGACGGTGTGGTATTGGACAGAGATAGCTGATTGATACCTCAGGACATATTTATTAGGAGGTCTAGCACAGTGAAATCGATAACTTTACAAGATCGAGAAGCGTTACTACAGATTATTTTATACCGATGATCGATATCCAGACCGTTGTTGATAACTTAATAAATCAGAATCGATATACACTGGCAACACTGACGCATCTATGAATTGACATTCCTAAACGTCAGACGGCTTCCTAAAAGTTAATACTAATAAATTGACAATGCCGAATTTAAATATTAACTTTTATATACATTGACACTAAAAAGGGAGTTAATTAATTCATGAACTAGAAACATACGTTTCTACAAGTTAGGAGGGAATCAATCGATCGAGTCTTAGATTAATTAATTAAGAACGTACATACGATTTCATTCAATTCTAAGAACTTTGTTAGTTCAGATCCATTCATTAATAAGCCAGTTATTTTTCATAACGAGCGACATTATCCAAAAAGTCGTGGATATTGACAAAGCTTATCCGACATTTTTGAAGACGCGCTAAAAGTAGCGACTTTTGTCAACCGACTGACGGAATCATATTTTGACGGTGCTTGCAAATAGCGCTAACTGACCGTAGATAACATATTTTGTCGATTTCAAGGGCTCTATCGATCGCCAACGCTATAGCCTCGACACTATATGGGTTATAGCGCTGCTGATAAATGTAGAAATCTACAAAAACAAATTCAATAATTTAACAATAATGTTGGAAGAAAATTATGGAGCGCTTCACTCTCATTGCATTTAGTTTATTTCTAGAGCAAATATGAATCATTCGGCCAGTTCTGAGATTGCCTCACGAGACAGCTTAGCCAACTAAACTTTGCGGTCTAAAAACGCACAATAATTCCAAGTCTTACGCAATTGGAAATAATGTTAAAATATATAACGAAGAAATAACAAACAAGTAGAGGTAACCGCGTTTTATCATTAGAGTGCTGTGACTGGCGCAATGTTTTTTTTATGTAATTTATGATTCTATTACGAAACGGTAGCTAGTTTTTGGTATGTCGATGGTGATTCATCATAATGTTATATACTTATGTGCGTACATGAAAATATTTTGTTTACAAATTATTTGTCAGTAGTAAAAATCAGCTTCTGATAAAAAATTACCCTTTATATCATGATTTTTACTGATAAATTAAAACAAATTAGTAGCTACTAATTAACACTCCGTGGTAGAGGGGTAAGGCTCTCGACTAGCAAAACCAAAGGACGCGGGTTCAAATCCCGGCGTGCGCAAGTAAATTTTGTGTTATTTCACAATTTATTCATTTAAAATAATATGTAGTATGCTTGCTGCACGTTTCAGAGTGGAAAATACTCTCAGTATCGCCTTTGTGTTAGACCACCATTCAGAATTGGAAAGCTGCTTGAAATGGCTTTAGTCGTGTTTGGTGACCAAATCTGAATAGCCAGGTACTCCCCTCCTTCCTTTTCTTCATCTCCTTCCCTTCCACACTACCTTCAGCCTTAAAATATACCCTAATTTGGGATGCCATAGTCTCACTGGCTCTAGACGTTTGGGAGCAGTTACCAGCCCTACTGTAAGAGAGTATTTTAAAAATTACGTGACATAAGAATGCAGGTTATGGTAGCGGCTGTTGGAAGGGATTTATTAATGCCACACGCCAGCTGACCTACGCAAAAACGAGTCGAAGAAACGAAACGTTCTCACGAAGCAAACGTCAACTGTGAACGGGTGTTCCGTTCGTGTCCGTCGAGTTTCGCACACGTGCACAAGTGCACAAGGGAACAATGGTGCTACCTCGTTAGAGTAGGTTCCTTTGAAATATCTGTAGAACACACTCAGCGTGCCTACATTGCGTTTGTGCATCAGAGATGACAATAGGTCTGCTAAAAACGTATTGTCATTTGAACAATCATTTTGGGTAGGATATAAAATTCAGTGAAAAATCTGTCTATCTGTAATATAATATTAATCATCAAACTAAAATTCGTTTCGTACAATTAAAAATCTACTTGCTATCTCCTGATTTTATGGGTGGCATATTCTTTAAAATATGTTAGTGTCAATTACAAAAAGAAATCATTTTTGTAATACGATGATATTTTACGCTTTACGCGTTTTACGATGGCAAAACACTTTAAGCTATTGAAATATATCGTTGAACATTAATTAAAGCACTATAGTTTATTTAATACTAAGCAATAAAAATCTAGAAATCATGCCAAATTTAACACGTGGAACGCTATTAAAGTATCACGCCGTTTCTTCGCAGGGGTAGATAGAGAGGACGGACCGCCAAACAACTCAGTCTTGGTACATACTCCTTGCCTCATTCACATTCATACATCGTCGCATGCAAACTTTTCTGTACTCTTATATCTGATTCACTTGATCGTGCCATGTCTTTGTCGGGCGTCCCCGACTTCTACTATTCACATTCGCGTCATATATTCTCCTTAAACTCCTTTCTTCGTTCATTCGCTTTACATGCCGAAACCATCTAAGCGTACTTTTCTTAATTTTACTCATTACGATTACAAAACTTAATTAAACCTTTTTGATTTAATAATATTACGATGGAACACGTAAATCTTTCTTCAATCTTCCTATTTTTAATTGTCAATATACAGGGTTTTCCAATAAGAGGTGTTATTTTGAATAGCCCGCTATTTCGGTAGATGTTGCTTTTGAAGCTGTCATTTTTTGACATTTGACAAGTAGAAACTACGCCATTAATAAAAATGTAATGATACACGCTTCAACAACGCATTGAAATTATTAAAATTGACTCGAGTGAATCAAATGCAAATCATCTTGAGTGATGAGGCTCATTTCCACCTCGGTGGCTTCGTCAACAAGCAAAATTGTCGCATCTGGGGCTCGGAAAACCCAATAGTTAATGTTGAAAACCCTTTTTAACCTCAACGTGTGACTGTTTGGTGCGGTTTATGGTCCGGCGGAGTCATTGGACCTAACTTTTTCGAAAATAAGGCTGGAGCAACAGTTACGGTGAATGGATTGCGCTATCGAGAGATGATTAATGATTTTTTATGGCTGGAATTGGATGATATTAATCTGGACAACGTTTACTTTCAACAAGACGGCGCTACGTGCCACACAAGCAACGAAACCATTGATATTTTACGGTTGAATATCAAAATGACACCTCTTATTGGAAATCCCTGTATAAAGGAGAGTGTCTCTTTGTAGCTAATGAGCGGCGTGGATTTGATTTACATTCAAATGTACAGTTTTATTCAGATGTTGATGAAATTTTGCACACTTGATCATCAAAACAAGAGGAAGGACACTGTCTACACGAGCTTTCGAAAAACTAGACGTGAAGCCCGGGCAACGTAGGGTTGTATTGCTCGCAGCATTCTAGAGAGTGAGTGGTTCGATAACGGTTCCTTGATAACTCGACACAATGACAATTTACCACACCTTTAAGGCGATGCACTACGTTGTGTAATATTTTAAATTGAGCCGCTATCAATAACAACCCTTACGTAGATGGCGATAAGGTTTAAATTCCCGCTTAACACCTCCACACAGCATCCCCAAAGATGACATAGGCCCTGAGGGAAATTATTTTCTTCAGGGCCTCCTGTGTGGAGTTAATATAAAAAAAAAAAAAAATCCGCCTGTTTTGATTTATGCAAGAAAAAAACATGGCCAAAAAGTGCCTTTTATTTTATTTTGTGGATGTTCAGGCATAAATATTTAATTTTTTTTCGATCATTTTATAAATAACTTATTTTGCCACATTATTCAATAAAATCATAACCGAAAATGGGTTCGTAAATAGGAGATTTTGAACTTTAAAGCAGTTTTCATAGGCCTTTACATTATTTTTTTCTGGGCTTATAAAAAGACTTATCTAAAAAATACTCGATTATTTCAAAGGCCAAGATGTATTCTACTCGCAGTATTTAATTAAAGCATCTAAAACATTTCTAGGCGACCAAATTTGAAACCAAAAACACATGATTTTGAATTACTATGTATGGCATCGCCTTAAAAAGTGATATAAAGTCATCAAAAGCGTTGGAACTAACCTATCCACTTGAGTAATTTTCGGTATATTATGCCGAGGTTGCAAAACTTCTTGAGCGATCCCACGCCATAATATGCCATTTTTCACTTGCAGAATTCGCGCATTATTTTTTAATATATTTTTTTTGAATCCTAAAAACATAGAATAAACGGTAAAATATGAGTAAATTCATTGGCTTTATAGCACTATAATCAGTTTGTATGTATCCGTATTAAAATTCAAAGGTACGTTTTTTGTTAAATGAGGGCGCGAAATTTCCAACTCGAAAGCCAACACTCAACTCATATTCCAGTTATTCGAACACTCCACAGGTTATTCTTTATTTTATTTTTTTATAATATTATTTTATTTGGTTTTACACCCAGCTGGGCCTTTAGAAGGATTTTAAAAACAGAATATACCTAGTGAGCTATCGAACCTAGTTTTTGTTTCATCGATTCAAATTAATATACCATCCTTTTAGGATTTGAAAGCGAGTTCAGTCCGTAGGGGAGAAGGTTCAATCCTTAGTCAAATTATATTTTTGTTTGCTTGTAAGTTTTAAAGACTTTTAAAAATTTCAAACCCAGTCTCTGGGGGGAAGGTTCAATCCCCAGTCAAACCAAAATAATCAATATATTATGTTATAAAAGTAATTGTACAATGTGACTAAAACTTAGAAACAATTCCCGGTACGATCAAGGGAGTTATATGGTGCGGTAGCCCTTTATCCCCCATCCATTAAGAAGGTTCCGTTTTTACCAGCACTTTGTTGAATCTTACAAATTATATCAGCGTTGGTAATGTAGTTTTAGTGATTTGTCTTATATTTAATATTGTTCTAGTTCCAATTTTATTTTATGTTACTGATACATGTTTTACTAATATTATTGTTGCATATTTAGTTTATCAGTTTAACGTTATTTCATGCTTTAAAAACGTTGTGAATAATATTCCATAACTCATTAGGTATATTCTGATCTTATAATCCATGTATAAGCCAAGTTGGACGTAAAACCAAATAAAATAAAATTATTAACATTTTACAAGATATAATAAAAATATTCTTCTATAAGATACATTATTTTTATTTAAATAAGGGTACAAAAGTTCTTAAAAATAATATTATGACATTGTCAAAAATTATATCATTAAATTAGGTGATTATCAACACGTACATATAATAGGATAAACATTTTTTTCTAACAAGTTGTTTGTTTGCATCATCAGTTTCCAATTCGTCATCGTGCCGATCCTTCGGAAGAACTAGGTCGAGGGAGGAACACCAAATACCATGTACAATATACATCATCCACACCCATTTATTTATTATATACAAGGTGGCTGGTACTCGATGGAAAACATTTAAAGACGTAGTTAGCGGAGACTTATTATTCAACCAAAATTTTTGAAAATAGCAGGACTCATTTCAAATTGTTTTAAAAACTTCAACGTTTCGTGAGTTGGTATGGAATACCAAAAATATATACATGGTGTCCAGAAACTCGTAGTAAAAGCGGGAAACTGGTGAAAGCCTATAACACTTGGAGTCGATTTTGTGGTATAACTTTTTTGATAAGAACTCTCATTTTCGCCGTTGGAAGAATTTTTTATGACAAATTTGAAAAAATCAGTCGAAAAAAAAATCAGCGGGAAACTCCAAAAAACTATTTTTTTGGAGTTTCCCGCTTGTACCATATCGATGTATTATATTTAGATGAGACATGAAGCGAAAAAACAGGTTCCACTTTATTGCTCATTGCTCTAACTAAAACTACTGAATCCGGTCTACGCATTATCGCGTTCTAATAGTGGAACACGTTTCGACGAGATATTAGTACGCAATAGCGAGTCTAATTGTATAGCTCTTTGTTGTACCACTGATTTCCGGACACAGTGCATAAAATATTTTTTATTTGATCGGTTTGTAGCCGAATCAAAGCGTTAAATATTGGTATTTAAGGTACTATCAACTCCATCATTGCACAAGCAAAAATTGTTGGAATGGCAGTAAGTGTTAGTATGATTTTAATCAAATATTTCATATAAAATAAGTTCATTTTTGATAATGTTCCCTCCTTACTCTCCTCAAAAAGACCCTTCACACAGCATTCCCAAAGATGACATAGGCCCTAAGAGAAATTATTTTCCTCAGGTGTGGAATCAACATCAAAACTCAAATTTAAAATTGGTTGCAGGTAATTAAACTCATTGTCAAGTTGTTCTGCTTCAAATAGCTTTCGGACTTTGTGTTTCCTCCCTCCTACAATATAAATTTATTCTACATTCAGCTTCAATCCTTCCTTTCCTCAAAAATTCCCTCCAAACAGCAACCTCAAAGATGACAGGCACTGATTTCTTTCAGAAAATATTCTCAAAGATGCCTAAAGAAAAATCATTACAAATAATAAAGATGGGGTCTTCTTAATTATAATTTAAAATTATTGGAATCTTTTACAGCATTTCTTCACGACTTTCATAATCTGGCAACTTCAGTCTTCTTTTTATAAATCAATCGGAAACATTTAAAAATAATAGCATCCTTGTTTACCAAAATTTTCAATCATTTATCGTCCACATTAATTTGTCTAAAAATTCCCTCCAGGGATTTAAACGTGTATATCTCTGAATTTGAAGAAATGTACAGTTGTTCTTCAGGGTTAGGTTTTCCTTTAGGTTTATCCAGCTTGATGCTTTTAATAGTCAATGTTTTGAATTTGACTTCTCGAGATTCGAACCACGTGCTGTGCGCTATCAGCCTTTGTGTCATTGCATCTGGAAAAATGAATAATAAACTGTAAATTTTATGGAAAGTATAAAAGACAAATGAACTCTGCACTTTACATTTCAAAACAAACAATATTTGTTTTAATTAACTCCACACAGGGGGCCATGAGGAAAATAATATCCCTTAGGGTCTATGTCGTCTTTGGGGAAACTCAGTGGCGGTTGCTCCCTTAGGTCAACTGGTGTTTGACCCCCCGAAATTATAAGACAACAATAATATATGATATGTTTCTTATACTCTAGTATTTATTACGAAAAATATTGTGACAGTAATTCCACATTTGTGTACATATCCTTAGCCGTAGCTCAAACGTGGATTTACACAAAAATTGCCGATATATATCTATACACCTATGTTACCATAACACGCACATGCAAATCGCTCATCAAGATATAACTTATCCCTACTTTCTTACCAAATAGTACTTTCTTTGATTTTATATTGTATTTGTATTCTTTTTTTAGAAATACACTTGTACTTAATGTACTTGTATTTTTACTACACTTTTAATTCTATTTTAATTACACAAATGTACTTGTATGTTTTCTTTTTTTTTTGATACATGCTCCTTGTATTATTTTTAATTCAATAATACGTATTTTCTTTGATATACTTTTTATATTATTTTAAATTTTTCTGTTTTCCACACCTATTTTTTATATTCATATATCTTAAACTTATGTAGATATTTTGCATTATTTTTAATTCCTTTATACTTCATACTTGTTTTAGATGTATAAATTATTTTATTTTATTTTTATATTATTTTGTTTTCATTCAACTTATTTTTAATTTGTATTATTATACTTAACATAAAATTGACCACTACAACACGGGCATGTGCCTAGTGTGGTGGCCAAAAATTTACCCGTTTACTGTAATGTATAAACTTTACTGAATAAAGAACATATAAAAAATAAAAAATAAAATAATAAATTATGTGCATCAAAACAACTGGCCTTATTCTTAATTTATTTGAAATGTACAGCGAAACAGCTGCGTACGGCGGCGACGAGTAACGAGCAGTGATGAGCAGTGACATCTGTTGTCTCTAATTAATTCCCAAGTCCACACGATTCTCTGGGTCAATTTAAAGAATGTCCCCTTTGGTTTCTTCTGTCCGTATGAGTGCCATAGAATAAACGAGATGGCACTATGTATTTGATCGAGGTAAAAATTAGGTACCGAAGAAAGCTTAGGGACGTTTAGGTCATGGCCGTGAGGGAGACAGAATGATGAATATTATATGTTTTAAAGGGATGGTGACATAAACATTTGTCGGTGTTTAATTTTACACGCTTTGTGTGTGGAACATTGGTTGTTTTTCAATTGCTTCGCACCGCAGAGGGGCGTTTCAAACTCTTATTTTATTTACTTTAAAGTTGTGCACAACTACATTAAAAAGTCATCTCTTAAAAATAATTTGCCATGAGTACATGGATTGTGTAATTGATTCCAATTTAATATATTAACATTTTATGTATTTATGTAGAGTCGCGGACTTACAAATTGATATAGATAATAATGTATGGGCATTTTTCACAATATCAAATAAAGATTAGTCACACATTTTTTTCAAATGACCTACCACGACTGGATCACTAGAGCCGCCTCTTGGGAAACTACTTGGAAAATCTTACCGAGGTTATGAAAGAGTGAACATGGGTCTTGAAGAGATCCATATTCTAGGATGGAGAAACCACAGAGACCGGCAAATCGTTCCACAGCCGATCTGTTGAAATGACCTGTTCTCACTAGACAAATAATGTCAACCGTGCACAAATGTTGGGCGCACGTTTGGCGTGTTTCCTGACTACGCACCGGTGTCAACGACGCTAGTTACTTGGAACCTCTTCCATTCAAATACCAGTAGAAACAGGACAACATTCCCACGGCACGAATGTAGTCTACAGATTATAGAATCTATCAAACGGACCAACCGTTTCTGTAGACATAGAGTCAATGGTATTTTGGGGGTTCCAAACCAGAAGTGGTTGCCAAATACAACAGAAGGTCACTTGAGATTTGTACAGTGTCAGCAATTGTGACTAACTAACTAACCGTCACGCCGTTTCTCCGCAGGGGTAGGCAGAGAGGACGGACTGCCAAACAACTCGGTCTTGGCACACACTCCTTGCCTCATTCACATTCACACAACGTCTCATACATACTCTTCTATTATTCTGACTCTTGACATGGCCGACTCGAGTATCTGATTCACTAGATCGTGCCATTTCTTCCTCGTGCGTCCCTAACTTCTGCTACCATTCGCAATTGCATCATATATCCTCCTTACACTCCTTTCTTCGCTCACTCGCTCTATATGCCCAAACCATCTAAGCGTCCCTTTCTTAAACTTACTCATTACGCTTACATCAGCCTTGCACTCTTTGCGGATCTCCACATTCCTCACAGGATCATACATGGTTTTACTACACATACGCCTCTGGGATCTCATTTCAACAGCATTCATAATTATCGAGTCCTCCATTAATTTAGTTACCTGCATTTACCCTTCTTTCAATATCTCTGTCAGCCTTCACATACTTCCTAAATACACAAATTTATCCACCTGCTCCAAGTTTTCCTCATTCACAACTAAATTGCACACTGTTTTCGTACTTTCTCTTTCAAACACCATTACTTTAGACTTACATACATTCACCATTAACTCATTCTTCATGCATACTTGGTTCGTCCTAGACACCGTAGACACGAGAGACTCTAGATCATCCATACTATTAGCAATCAGCACCGCATCATCAGCATAAATATTAATAAAGCGTCCGGTACATAACTACATTTAAAAAGAAATTTTATAAATTAATTTTGATTTTCATCCCATAACCTTAATTAACAGTAAAATAGAGGATAACTATTTTCAATTATTCGGTAAATCGATTGAATATCTGGCATAGATGGTCGTAGTTCATAGTGATCATACTACATTTAGTTATAAAAAATGAAGATGCATGCGTCTGAATGGTTAGGTAGTGGAGCTATCCAAAAAGAAAGAAACTAAAACTGTCGTCGTCCCACTTGGCCTGAATTGACATAAACCAAAGAACCTCGGCATAAAATTCCCACAGTGGCTGCGCTACAAACTTTACTTTTCAGCGCATCCGTCTTAGGTTTATGTCGATTTGGGACGACGGACTAAGTTAGCAATCTTTAATAAAATTACAAGCCATCTATGGGTTTTATTTCCAAACGAAGAAGCCAATGGCTGCTTACCTGCCCTAAGGTTTGCGCCTTGGACAAATGTACCTACTATCACCACATTTAAAATTACTAACTAAAATCAAAGTAAATAATTAAGTACCATTGAGATCCTGCAACCTTCCGCTGAGCTGTTCCATTTGCACCCCCAGTCCCTCCAACCCCTCCTCCTGCACGGGGTGAGTTTTCACCCTGTCCAGAACCTTCTTGCTCAATCCCGACATCTTCAACCAGATTCCGATGGCATTCTTGTGCCAAGGCTTCGTCCTGATGATGTGAATGGTGTTCAGCTTTCTGGGATACGTTTCCTGGAAACAACAAAAGAGATTGGTGTCATGAAAGTTTTCAGTGGGCTGCTTTATGTTATGCACAACTACGATCTGTAAAAAATAATGTTTATAGTGTTGAAAAGTGCAAGATTTGTACTGGGACGGTTCCGCTTGGCAGAATGTGTGGCAAAAATGGAAGAAAGTCATTTAAACCCACAAAACATTTTTATTTCCGTAAATCAATAGATATACAAAACAAATGGTGTACCTACTACGACTTTCTCTACACTTTCAACTCCCCTGTAAGATAGTCAAAGTAAAAATCATTGTTGCAAAAAATGTGTCAATATTGACAGATATTATCAAAATTAAATTTGTTATAAGCGTGCAAGACAAGGTAATAGTCAGAGGCCTAAACTTAGGTGACTGGTGTGGTACTGGCACAAACTTTCATAATTCATCTTTAAACAAATTATGTATTGAAATTTGAAATTATTCTAACAGAAACATGTCGCTCATTTGGACGCAATTGCCTGATTGCTTTTTTAAAATACATTTTTACGTCAAAATAATATGTTCTTGACAAATTTGTGCACGAACAATCGAAATTACTGTAATATTTTATCGTTTCTATCACAAGTAGCTTCCTGATATTGAGGAAGTACTTAAAGAGATATCAAATCAATATATTTTGAACCAGATAAAAGCCTCGATAAGCGCTAACATGTATTAGATTATTAATATTAATAAAATGACTTGGCAGAATTTTAAAGTGCAATTTTTGTGAAATATCACTTTGAGGCAAGAGTTCCTTATAACATAAATAATCAGATATTTTTAATCTTCAATACACATTTAAAATATTTGGCTATTCAGATACTTTGAATACGTTTTGAACATTCAAGATGAAACAAATTGAAAAGATACAATAAATCAAAATTTTCAATATAGTTTGAACAAAAATATTAAATTACAAGGGGCAAAATAAAAAAACCTAGTAAATATGCCCTGAGTATGATCAAACATACGAATGTTGGTTGTTTGTGGGTGAAATGTATTCCAGCATTAAACTTTTCACATTCAATGAACTCAAATTTACTTCCAATTTATGTGTCATTTTCAATTCTTACGTTTAAATTTTTGGCAGATATCGTAATTTTTCAAGTGATGGCGTTTATTTGTCAGCAAAAAATATACCTAACTATCATCTAATTATATTGTAAAGACTTTGATATTACTGTCAAACATGGTTATAACGAGCACGAGGGGACCAACTAAATTTGCTTCTTATAGCCATTACTAGTTATTTTTTTATTTTATTTTATTTTTTTTTAAAAAGAAAATCAAACATTCCCAGATTACGAATAACCTGAAAATATTTGAAAATCTCCTACTACCACCACAGTAAGCTGAAAATGTTGCTTGTGTTGTGATGGAGGACTTAGCCAGCCGAGGAATTGAACACACTACGCCTGGGTGGGACCCAAACGCGATGTCAACTCGGCCACCGACCGGTCCAAAATAGTTTTTTAAAAACCATATGTACCCACCTATTTGCCTCTACTATCAATACATTAGCAAATGTACAATATAT
Source organism: Hesperophylax magnus (assembly GCA_026573805.1). Classification (NCBI taxonomy): domain Eukaryota; kingdom Metazoa; phylum Arthropoda; class Insecta; order Trichoptera; family Limnephilidae; genus Hesperophylax; species Hesperophylax magnus. Next base: position 4,273,349 of record JAIUSX010000018.1, read on the forward strand.
TTTCAAAATACATGTAGATATTACTTATAAAATAACACTTACAGTATCAAATTTATTGTCAAAGATTGATGTTGAACATTTCGCTTTCATGCTTCTCAATTTCCTCCTCAAAACAATCAATGCATTATAATCTGGTTCGAGGCTTGCAAGAATAATATCACTAAATGGTCTATCATATTATCACTAGTTTTACATATTGTACAGCTTGTATAATCTCACTTGTCATAAGTCATTGTCAACTAGCTAGCGGGATTGTTATGCTTTTCGGCTGTAAAATTTTACTTGGCACAAACCAGTGATGCACAACCTGCAGCTCAATTCTTGCAGCCTGAGTATCAATTTCATAAAGCCGACTTGGCAATAGAGAAAAATTAAAATGTTTGGGGCAATTCTTGAAAAGACTGGCTGAAAACATTTTTTTATAGAGTTTTGGTTAATTTACGCTGCACGTCCTAAATGGAAACGAATTTGAATAACTGGTTTGCATAACACGAAATTCAAAAAAATCAACAGAAACCTTAAATCTTGAATTTCGCTGCCAACTCTCATCCCCTCAATGAAAACAATAAAAAATCCACTTGTGGATTGCGGCATGCATGAAAAATTTTCAAAGCGGCCTCTGCTGTAAAAGTTGTGCATCACTGGCATAAATTTACACCATGCAGGGATGTAGGTAGAAGTAACTAGATACCTTCATAAACATATTTATTAGTTTATAAAATAAAATGGACGAGTTGTAATAAAAAAAAAGACGTAAAAAGGGAACAAATTTCGCATGTCTTTCGCAGATTTTATGACAATTTTACAAAGTGCCTGATGGATAGCAATGTTTCACAAAGCCAAAAATCTTACACAGGTAGTGGTATAAAAATAGGAATCTAAAATGATAGGAAATTGTGTGCCGGGCAGCTAACCGTTGTGCTATGCCGCCTCGTTGTTTGTAACTACTTACGTCAAGAAAAATTCCCAATTGTATCAAACGTGCCAGATATAACATTAAAAAAATCCATAACATTTTCCCTTTTAAAGACTAGGGTTGATAAACCTGCCCTATAGAGAGGAAACTAATGTTTTAAAAACTAATTTTAATTTAGGCAATTTTATCGCTCGGACCCAAAAGGCAGTTGTCTCGCTTCAACTCAAGCAACCATCTTACTCTGGCTAAGCAGCCGCTGATTGGCTAAGCACAAAACCCGCTCGAGCGGCCCACGTGTATCCAAGAGATTTGTAAAAAATACAAATTTTCAAGTCTTTTTCTGTAATAATAGGAGATAATTTTAGCTAATTAGTTTTACACACATATGCTTACATGTTTTCCCAATAAATATTCATATAATTATAATTATAACCTGTTAGTATGTAAGATATTTACTTATAATCAAAACTCTGAAAATGTTAAAGAGATTTGGCGACTTATCTTGTAGAAAATGTCTTATTTTAACCAAATAAAAAATATTGCAACAGCGTGGTTTTGGCAGGGCGACAGAGGCAGATAAGGCATAATATTATAAAATATTCATTTGTTTCTGAGATAAACTTGGTCCATGTAATAACACGGCAAAACTCACGCCAAAAAAATAAGTTCCTAAAACACAGAACGAGCAAGGGGCGAACCGGGCCAGACACGCGGTCTTGTAGCGCGTTATAAATAGAGCGCTCACATTTGTACCGGCCTCTTTCGCTTCAGACCCTGGAACCGTCAACACCTGCTGTCCGCTCTGCCAGACCCGCTTCGCTACCTGGGACCAATACGCTGTGTTTGATTTCAACTTGCCCCCCCCCACCTCTTCTGCTGACGTCACCCCAGAACGCGAGAATCACTTCTTCTCCCGAGGCTGACTACACTTACCGACTAAGAAAAAACCAACCGTCTTTATAAAGGCGTTTTCAAGTGCAAAATTACAATTCGAACATATATATCGTCTTTTTCAAGACGCTTTCAAAGATTAGCAAATTACAAGAGTCGGAAGACAAAGGTGAATGTGTGCCGGTGTCATATTTTACAGTTTTGTTAATTATTTTCTCTTGTGCAGGTTGACAGATCCCGTACACCCAATTATTCATTTTTTTTTCAGACCCAACGACCCACTCATGTATTCAGAAATTGTGTTAAAAATTATTTGCACGGTATATCAGTGAATCGACCTCGTTATAACAGCCAAAAATTATATGAAGATAAGCCTGAACTAAAATATCGTTTTGTATTTGCTTACTATATCCGTGAACTCGCTAATGCCTTGATCGTTATAACCAAACTCGACTTCAATAACACATCTGCCCTGATGATGGACACTGCAATGCTGTCCGAAACGTTGGCTAAAGAAGGAGTTAGCGCAACACGGCATAACACCTCAAAAACAAATAACAAAAAAAAAAAAGCTCGACTGTATTTGTTTTTGAAAGGCAGTGATATTTTATAATTAACGTTCCACAAATCGTACATTATAATATCCTGTGATTTTTTACAGATGTGTGCTAGTGTTTGACATATTCAAGTAACACTTTTTGATTCCAATACCGCCCGTAGTATCAAATCTAATCGGAATATCTGCGCTAGTAATTGATATTCCAAACCAAACAATAATGATTGCATAAAGTTAGAAAAGAATCATGATTAAATTGATTGAATTGATGATTGCGGCCTTAAAAATGATAAACAACAATAATAATTAAGAATTATTCACTCATTATTATATCAGAGTTAAATGTTTTTTATGGTTCCATGATAACTCCTCAAAAAGACAATTCAACACACCTTTAATTTACATATGTCACCTATTTAACCTAGTTTTTCACTTTTCATAATTTTATAACACTATTTATAGGTGTGTTGAATTGTCATTTTGAAGAGTTATCCGGTCACCGTTTTTTATACATCATTGAAGAAGAAGATAATAGTAATAAATCTAAATGAAACATGAAACAGAACAAGACCCAGAAAAATAAAAATATAACAGACACAGAGACACTTACTCCTGGTAAGACAAGATATCGAACCCACGATATCTTGTCTTACAAGGACAGGCATCTTAACCAACTTGACTGTTATTAAACGTCATATTTGTCGATCTCGTATTTCAAATTCAGAATTAACAATATCATCTTGCAACTAGAAATGAGATCTATGAGGAGTATGTGTGCAAGAAGAGTGAGTGCAAGGCTAATGTAGGCGTAATGAGTAAGATCAAGAAAGGGACGTTTAGATGGTTTGGGGCATGTAGAGCGAATGAGCAAAGAAAGGAGTGTAAGGAGAATATATGATGCAAATGTGAATGGTAGCAGAAGTAGGGGACGTGGCACGATCAAGTGAATCAGATACTTGAGTCGGTCCATGTCAAGAGTCATAATAATATAAGAGTATGTATGAGACGATGTATGAATGTGAATGAGGCAAGGAGTGTGTGCCAAGACCGAGTTGTTTGGCGGTTCGTCCCCTCTGCCTACCCCTGAGTTAGTTACTTAATTAGTTATCTTGCAACTAATTTTCCCCATATTTTTGGCATCATTAAATGGAAACAAAGTTTCTAATGAAATTGGTTTGTAATCTAGATAGTGTTTCGGATAGATTTTTTTTTTTTATACCTTCAGAGATTTAATGAATTTGTTCATATATCCTCCACTGAAGAGTTTCATGGCGTGACTCCGAGAAAACCCTTCCAAGTCGAATATGAACAGATCTCCATTGCTACTGGCCTCTTCTTTGAATCTGAAAAATAAAATGGATTAAGAATGATTATGTCTCAAAAATATAGTTTATTTTGTAAACCATTTATTTCATAATAGTATCTACATTTTAATTAAGTTTGTAGAATCTCTTGATTGTTTGATACGATAAGGGCTCTTGTGTTTGGCAGATATAATAATAATATTTGGATGATTTGTATAGCGCTGCTTTTGTGCAAAATCACCTTAAGGGCTAATCAGAATCCTATGGTTAGAAAGATCTCATTTTTTATTCAAATTGTTTTTACAACTGTGGAGAAATTGTGAAAAACGTAAGTAAAAGAAAAATAAATGGTACTCGTAGATAGTAGGTAAAAAAACTAGGTAGATACTAGATAAAAACAAACTAGGTAGGTAGGTAGGACCTGGACAGCATCCATAGTCGAAGGGTAAGGCTAAGACTAGTAATCCGGCGATATTGGGTTCAAATCTCAGCGTACGCAAGTAAATTTTTTTTTGATTTATTTGTGTTATTTCACAATTTATTCATTTAAAATAATATAAAGTATATTTGTAGTTTGTTTCAGAGTGGAAGATACTCTCAGTATCGCCCTGGTGTAAGACCGCCATTCAAAATTGAAACTTTGCTTAAAATGACTTTAGTTGTGGTTGGTGACCAGATTTGAATAACAAGGCAATTTCTCTTTCCCCACTTCCTTTCCCTCCCCACTACACTCAGCCTTACAACATATCCCAATTGGGGATGCCATAGTCTCACTGGCTCCAGACTGTTGGGAACAGTTGAGACTCTTGTGCGGTATTCACATAAAATAAAGTTTAAAAAACTAGGTAAGCACTATGGAAAAAAAAATAGTAATGTTATAGATTTAAAAAAATTAGCGAGAATTAATAATAAATATTACATTTATCTGTAATTTTTCTCTGTGCACTTTAGTGACGAGGTCAGAAAACTCAGGTACTTCCCTGCCTTCCTCTTTCTCACCTTCTTCCCCTCTTTTCTCGCTGCAGCCTCCCAACATACCCCAATAATTGGGAATGCCTTAATCCCAATGGCTCCGATAGTCGAAAACCTTGTGTGGTATTCACATCAAAGAAAGGATTCGTGACATCGCTGTACATATTTATTTTCATAGCGATACATTCCAAGAATTCGGAAAATGAATAAGTAATCTTATCTGCGACTATGTCCTGTAAAATAATAATTAATAAATACAGGATTTGGTTCCCTTCGTTCACAGAGCTTATTCATTCAACAATTTAGGTTTTTCCCGTATTAATATTGGAGTGGGTTATAAACTTACTTCTCCAATAGATAAACGCATACATTTTATCTGCTAAATGCATGTAACCGTTATCTACGTTATATTTCAATTATATTGATGGAAAATTATCAATAGGTAAATTGGTAGATTACCCCATGGTAAAACAATGACGTATGTAAAAAGGTAAGTCCGCAATAAAATATGACCTCTTATTGTTCGTGGAATCATAAAGTTTAAAGATAAAACCAATAAATGATTCAACCGTGTCAATATTACTATTATTTGAGTGGTTGAATAATCTACTTTGCATATATAATTATTTGCTTTCGGCGTGCGAAGCCCTAAAGCCTAGAATAAACTGTCACACATGATCTAAGACTGGAAATAGTGCCACACGTATGTCGGTCGCTTGCGGTAATATGTATGTGAATTAATGAAGAACTGTAGTGCCACGCGCTTTGTACGAGGACCACTAATCCACATCTGAATGATAGTTCGTTTTACAAACTTGAAACAATGCAAATAAGAAAGTCAAAATAAACAAGACCATTTCAAATTTGAATAAAAAATCTTTCCTGAACCATTAAAACGACCACCATCTGGAAGCAGAAACGGATAGTTCAAACAAAATTACACACAGACAAAATGCGAAACGGTTGAGATAATCAAATTATAAAGTTTGTTTAGTTGAAACAGTTTTGGATAATACCTACCATTCTTCCTATCATATACCTACTATCATACCTACTATCCATTTCCTTCCTTATAAACAGCCTTACCCACATTGGAAGAATAAGATGATTTTGTTGCACTGTAAATTGTCGCAAGTCAACATTTGTACTTGTGTCGTGTGGCAAGAAAGTGTAATCGTCGTGTCCTCGTCGTATATTCACATGCTTTCTGCTCATATCAAATATTATCTCGTTTTGGAGGAAATTTCACCCTGTGCAAGTTTGTCGAGAGCCCTATTGCCGGGATTCATGGGAATTCAAAGTAAGCTGTTTCCGTCATTCCACATTTCCCGTGATTTTCAAACCCAATTGAATGACCTTTATACTGTTGTATTCTTGTGGATTTGATTTTCAGTTCACTTCCGTGTAATAGAACACGGTACAAGAAAAGTTTTTTTTATTATTTTTATTTTTTTATTGCACAACAGATAGATTATCCAATTACTGTACAATTCCCAATTTGACAATCTTAACACCTATGAAGATAATTATTATACAAAAAAAACTTTAGGCTATTTAAAGAAGAATTATATATATTTATTTATTTATTTATTTATTTATTTATTTACGGACAAATAGTCCATTAACAACATATTAATTACACGAATAAGTTTTATAAACATATATATATATATATATATATATATATATATATATATATATATCTAGTGCTTCTGAGATTTCATTCAATAGTACCATTCCTCTTGTCATGCTATGTTGTGCTAGAATATCTGTTCTGCCGTATGGTATGGTATGGTATGGTACGAAAGGACAGACCGCCAAACAACTCCGTCTTGGCACACACTGCCTCAGTCATATGCATACACACTCTTCTGTTATTCCGTTTACTCTTTACATGGCCCGACCCAAGTATCTGGTTCACTTGATCGTGCCATGTCTTTCTTCAAATACCACTATTCAGAATCGAAACATTCCTTGAAATAGCTTCAGCCGTTTTCGATTACCAGATTTGTATTACCAGGTACCTACTTTCCAACCATTAAAAAAAGGTTTTATGTATTGCTAAAACGTGTGTTTTGGTAATTTACCTTATATCAGAGACCATGAAGAATCTTTTGAAAAATGCCTTTTGGTCAAAATCATCTGCTTTAGTTCCCGGAGCGATCTTGGAGTATATTATTCTCTGTCCTCCCTTCGTCAGGTGAGGCAATGTAAACAGATATCTAAAAAAACCACAACAAAAAAATTATGAGTTTCTTTTTGTCTTTTTCCAGTTAAATAACCAATAATCTTCATGAGTAACTTCATTTTAAGAGATTTTACTTTTAAATGAAAAAACACTGACATATTTCAATGTATTAACTGGAGAATTCACCAGCATCCAGCTACTTGTCACAGGTTAAAATAAGCAAAAGAAAATTAATCGTTTACAAAAAAATTTTGGACAATTTTAAAATGTGAAAAAATTATTAAAAAATTGTGTTTAAAAATGAGAAAAAATGCAGTGACTAAACAAAGTGGCAGCAGATAAATACACATTTACAAATATTTTTTATGAAAAATTTAAAAGGAGAAAAACATAAAAAAATAGCGTCACAGAGAATAATGAGAAAAAAACGTATTTAAATTTCTGAAAATGGAACATAACGTGTTAAGTAGCTATTTTGTAAAACAAAACCGGATAATTTGAGGCTATTTTAGTGATATTAAAATATCTTTTTTAACCTATCGAGTGATTTTTGTCAAATTCAGTCAAGTTTGCAAAAACATTTTGAGCGATGGCTTGCCATAATATGCCAAATTTATGGAACCTAAAAATGTGGTAAGATAAACCGTGAAATCTAGGTGAATTCATTGGCTTTAATCTGCAGGTAAGCATTTTCATATGATCCCATATTAATATTTTGAGAAATAGTATTACAGATGACACCAATCACTGAAGTGGGTAGGCTACTCTTTTAATTAAACCCAAGCTAAGAACCTAAGAACCTATTCTAGGATCATAGGTTGATTTTTTGAGTTATTTAAACCAAAAAATGAATCAAAAAGGGGAGAAAAAACCAACCTTAATAACAATGGCCGCCAAGTGAACAATCGATTTTAATTTTAACGAAATAAATTAATTAATAATTAAAATGCATTATATTCTTTTAATGTTTTTCTTTTATATACTTATACAATAATATTATTATTCGACCCACCATGCATTGCTGTGGCTTAGTCTGTCTATGCAGATAGATAAACAATAGCGCGTGTTGCTTTTACGTCCAACAGATGGCGCTGTTTTTAAAAAGTAACACGTTTGTCGAACAGATGGCGCTATTTAAAAACAAAACATTTGTCTACCTGTCACAGGTGACACCTATATAATAAAGGTAAAAAAAATGTTGTGTCAAAATTTCAAAGCAATCAGTGTAGAACTTTTAGAGATTTAAGATTTGGAACAAACATTTATATTTTTATATGTATAGAAGATTTAAAAAAAAATAGTTTATTTATAAAGAAGATCTGCTGTGTAATTATTATTACGTGAAATAGCTGTCACGTGTAATAATAATTACACAGCAGAACTTGTTTATAAATAAACTTTTTTTTTGTTAAATGAATAATTATAAACTTAAAATTGAATTCGACAAATTAAGATTGAAAATAATTTTAAAAAAAAAATTATTTACTTTGGTTGACCTAACTATGTATCATCACGCTTTAACAAAAATCAATGCTAAAGATGGGTTGTTTCATAAACTTTGAATAATTCATCATTTTTTTAAGTTGATTTTCAAGTTCTTTGAGGGTTCTGTTGTTATTTCAGTTTTGTGAAACAACTGGCCAAAATGATATAATAACATAACTTAAATAGAACCTTCACAGAACTTGAAATCAGTTTTGGTATGTATATTTGATGAATTGTTTGAATTCCGTGAAAACCCATTCCAAAAGTGTCATTTCCCTCTTGCAACGTTTCTCTTTACCAATCAGTGCCAATTTTACAAATTATTAATCAAATAATTAACTTTGTAGAAGTTAAAATATAAATACAGCAACACAAATATGTGATTAAGAACAAACACTCTTAAAGGTTAAACAATAAATAAAAACAATTCTCACACAGATTGACAGCTTTTCAAAATCTCATCACTTTCACTATTTCTATTTTGGAAAACCTCCGCCCCTCCAACGCTTCTAGACTTGTAATACTTATAAATATACTTCTTCACTTTCTGAATATTCATTTTGTGCAATTCTAAGATTCTTGTCACAAAGTGCGCGGCATCTTTTTCATTTTCTTCGAATTTTTCCGAGATTCCCAAGTCGCTCCTCATCCATTCCAACAAATCTGTAATTTTCTTTTGGTCAATGGTTTGCATCACCGCTAGATGATTAGTTTCCTGAACGTCCTTCGAGCTTATGGCGCTAGATGTCAGTCCTGACATATTGGTTTTTTTTATTTTAATTTCCTGTTCCAAGACCTCTCATAAACAAAAGAAATATAGCAAACAATGTACGGTAACTTGTCAATTAACAACTGTACTTAACAATGAACAAAGAACACGTTTAACTGTTGAGTTTTAAAGACATTTTAACACATTTTTAACACGTTTTATATTATTTAACACCATTACAAACAATAAACAATAATCACTGACAGTAACTTGTTGTTTTTGTTATGTCAAGATAACTTTTCCGCCGGTAATGTATTAAAACAATTCACTTGTCTTTTTTATCACTTAAAACTTTTAAAACACTTTTTCATGATTCACGTGTTGAGTGATTAATGTTTTAAAAATGCGAAATGAAATGAAAAATTAATATTTGAGCAGATATTCAGACGCAACCGCCGACGCGAGCTCTCGCCTGTAAATGCTGGTAAATGCTATGAATTTTCAACTCCGTATGATATGGACGTATCGCGGTATGACGTTAAGTTGGAGCGTAGATTAAAAAGTGTATGGCGTCAGCCTAGCGATGAAGTTTTGAATCATAAAATATAATACGTATAAGCTGCAGATAAAAAAGTCACTTTTTACGATGTCCGTAAAGACGTAGTATAAGCGGGAGACTGACGCATCACATAGAGAACAAAAAAAACATATGAAACTTTTTCCATTTGTTTTTCGGCAACCGATTCTACTCTTCGACGCAAGTAAAAATAAATTAAATAGCTGATATTACACGTAGCGATTTTTTTCTTCAAATTTTACAAAAAAAAATTTCAATTTCGGATTTACTTGGAAATGAAAGCTCGAATCTAAAAGCGTTAAACCTTAAAATCGGCTCCAAGGTAGATGAACCAATTGTCCGCTTATACTACAAGTTTTCCGACACCGTGTATACAAATTTTGATTGAAGCACTCGCTTTTTAAGTCAGAAAACATGTAAAAAGTGACGAACAATGAAGATGACGAATGGTGTTGGGTAAAATTTGGTAAAAAGTGAAGAACAATTAAGATGACGAATGGTGTTGGTTAAAATTTGGTAAAAAGTGAAGAACAATTAAGATGACGAATGGTGTTGGGTAAAATTTGGTAAAAAGTGAAGAGCAATGAAGATAACCAATGGTGTTTGGTAAAATTTTCCTAGGTGCTCCATTCACTTCTAAATATGCCAAAATTGTTGAAATACACTTCGTTTTAACCTAGTTTGTGTTATTTAAACACGTATAGATTGAAACGCAACCTTCGGCAAACCACAATTTTGTTACAATTATCTTGACTACGAAGTAACCAAAAAAGTTGATTTATGTTAATATTTCAATTTTTAAAGACATGTATTTGAAATTCTATTTTATTTTCGTGAATGAGTAAATGCAAATCTTGGAAGTGGAAATTATAACACTTCACGACATTCGATCGAGCTGAAACTTGACAGATAGAGTTGTTGTCAACGACGATGCATTATATCGGTTGGCAATCACGCGTTTACACTTAGACACACACGTATTTCTCTGAAATCGGATGACATTACAGAAGTTAATACACGAAATACAGTACGTGGTTTATAGTATCTATATGTATTATGAAACGTTATTTTTTATGGTTTGATTTTTTTTTGTGTATTTATGTATAACGGTATGTATTATTAATTACGAATAATCTGTCACACATCCACATTGTTCTTACCTCGCCAAACCTCATGTGGAAGTCTGAACTTTTTCTGGTAATCGGCCTTCGTTTGTGAACTGCTTGCAATTTCCTGGTGACAATGAAGTGACTTATATTTCCATCTTAAAAACTTCCTTTCTTTTTTACGCAAATGAAGATAACTGCGCGTCGGTCGAAAAAAACAAAAACACATTAGCAACTTTTTACTGCAAGAGATTACGGTATTTTCAAAATTACACCTAAGTACATAAATTTATTATTAAAACTAGCGCAAACCCGTGAAACAGACTGGAAAATTTAAAAGTGTTTATAAAATGCAAATGGTTTCCTCGTTATGTGATTTTTAACAAATTAATTTGATTGAGCAATAAACGTTTATAATAATAACCAAATTAAAATACCCCATCAGATATCTGTACTCCTGATATTTTGTTTGTTTTTTTAATAATGAAAACTAGCATATAAGTGATAATAAAAATGACTTAAGCCCCTTTCAGAAATTAACACAAATCACTATATAACATTTCTGTACTCTTGGTATTTTGTTCTTTTATAATGAAAACAGGCAGATAAGTGAGAATAAATTACATTAGTGCCACGCAGAAATTAACACAAATCACTACATAACATTTCTGTGCTCCTGGTATTTAGTTCTTTTATAATACTGGCAGATAAGTGAGAATAAATTACATTAGTGCCACGCAGAAATTAACACAAATCACTACATAACATTTCTGTGCTCCTGGTATTTTGTTCTTTTGTAATTAAACTGGCAGATAAGTGATAGTAAATTACATTAGTGCCATTCAGAAATTAACACCAATCACTATATAACATTTCTGTGCTCCTTGTATTTTGTTCCTGTTGACAGGTTCGCGTTTTGACATTTATTTTATTTAAACAATACCTTGCGAGACGTGAAAAATCACGAAATATTATAATTTTCATTTTGAAAATGACAAGAAAAATAAATTTCTGTTCTAATAATATTATATTATTATATATAAGTAGGTACATTATTGCTTGTCTGAATTTCTCACTCGATCAGTTCAATTGATCAGATTCACAATTAATATTTCTTGATTAAGTCACATTTCTAAGAAAATAATTGTAAGTGTTTTCGGTGTGCATTTTTCCTGAATTTTAATATGAGCAAATATATTTTTGTCGTGTCAATTATTTTTTTAGTCTTTTAGCATTTTCGTCTGCAATTTTCACAGTGAAACAACTTACATATTTTATTTATGCATCAAGACGGATTATTTTATAATACAGGGTTTTCCAATAAGAGGTGTTATTTTGATATTCAATCGTAAAAGATCAATGGTTTCGTTGCTTGTGTGGCACGTAGCGCCGTTTTTTTAAAGTAAACGTTGTCCAAATCAATACCATCTAATTACGGCCATAAAAAATCATTAATCATCTCTCGATAGCGCAATCCATTCACCGTAACTGTTGCTCCAGCCTCATTTTCAAAAAAGTAAGGTCCAATAACTCCGGCTGACCATAAACCGCACCAAACAGTCACACGTTGAGGATAGAGAGGCTTTTCAACAATAACTCTTGGGTTTTCCGAGCCCCAGATGCGACAATTTTGCTTGTTGACGAAGCCACCGAGGTGGAAATGGGCCTCATCACTCAAGATGATTTGCATGTGATTCAATCAAGTGAATTTTAATAATTTCAATGCGTCGTTGAAGCGTGTATCGTTCCATTTTTATTGATGACGTAGTTTCTACTTGTCACATGTCAAAAAATGACAGCTTCAAAAGTAACATCTACCGAAATAGCGGGCTATTCAAAATAACACCTCTTATTGGAAAACCCTGTATATTCGTCCGTTTAGTGATTAGGCGCGTAACTGCATTTATGTTGTTATAACAGTCGTATAACTGACTCAGAGAAAATATGAAAATATTAAAAAAGTGGGATGGCAACAGTCAAAAACCTAATACAGGATGTTGAGGGACGTACTTGACATACTTTAACCAGTGATTTCTGGTATTGTTTGAAGAAAAAAAAAAATCAGTAGGAATTGGACAGTTAAGGTCGATGTGAGGGATTTTAAGAATAAATTAACAGAGCAAATGATCGTAAATTACAATTTGATTGTATTATTTGCCTATAAACATTTTGCTTACGATCTTGTTGCTCACGATCATTTTACTTGCGATATTTTTTTTCATTTTTAGAAAGACATTCGCGGGTTACAAATAACCTGACAATATTTAAAAATCTCTTACTACCAACACAGTAAGTGGGAAATCTCGCTTGTGTTGTGATGGAGGACTTAGCCAGCCGACGAATTGAACACATTACGCCTGGGTGGGACCCAAACGCGATGTCAACTCAGTTACCGACCGGTCCTATTTGCTAACGATCATTTTGCCATCGATCATTTTTATAATGATCATTTTGCTTCCGATCATTTGGCTTACGATCATTTTGCTAACGATCATTTTGCCATCGATCATTTTGCTTACGATCATTTGGCTTACGATCATTTTGCTAACGATCATTTTGCTTACGTTCATTTTGCCATTGGCTTAGAATCATTGTGCTTACGATCATTTTGCTTATTGACATATGACTTGGCCCTAGCTAGCCTTGAAAATTGATCTTTCCGTGGGGTTTATAAAATTATTTCTGATAAACGTATTACTAATATCTCAAATGTTTCTGGTGGGATTTTTATGAAATTTTCAAACCGTTTTAAGTAAAATATTTTAATCGTAAGGTCCTGTTTTTATTAATCGAAAATATGAATAACTTACATCCGTAGAGATTCCTCTAGAAACATTTGAGATTTTATTAAAAAAATTGTAAAAAATAATTAAAATGAAAGCGTCGAGCAAACCCTCGTCATTATAGTCTTATATCGCCTTAACGTCAAATTAAAAAAAATACTAAGAGGCCTTAGAATTACAAATTAGCTATGAGCATAATATCATAGACGCACGAGTAGCTAAATACCCACATTATTCCGGAGATTAAAAACGGGTTCTATTAATCCTTCTATATAAATTCTCACCGACGGGAATGTAAATGTTCGTGTGTTTAAAATTTGAATTCTCCGAAAGTTCTTCAACGATTGCTTTGTAACCAACAATGTAACGTGTTCTATTACACGGAAATGAACTGTAAATCAAATCCACAAAAAACGACAGTGTAAAGCTCATTCAATTGTGTTTGAAAATCACAGGAAATGTGGAACGATGTAAACAGCCTACCCTGAATTCCCATGAATCCCGGCAGTAGGGCTGTCGACGAACTTGCACTGTTCACAGGGTGAAATTTTCTCCAAAACGAGATAATCTTTAATATGATTTTGATATTTGCAAACAGAGCACAAAGCATGTCAATATACGACTAGGATACGAAGATTACACCTTCTTGCCACACGACACGAATACGAATGTTGTACTTGCGACAATTTACAATGTAATTAATTATCTTCTTCTTTCCAAGTGTGGGTAAGGCTGTTTTTAAGGAAGAAAATGGATAGTAGGTATGATAGTATATGATGGGAAAAATGGTGGGTATTATCTAAAATTGTTTCAATGCTAAACACCTATATTATATGGAAGTCACTTGTGATGGTAAAAACATGTTTTAAAAAAAACAGCGTAATCTATTGGACGTAAAAGCAACATGTGCCAATGTTTCTCTATCTGCACAGATAGACTGATCCACAGCAACACGTGACGAGGTACAGCTAGTCGATTTATAAAAAAAACTGCAAAAGTATATTTAGTATTATTGATCACGGGATCATCCAAACATGGAATGATGGTGTATTATGTTAACCAGTATGAACCTATTTATGCATTATTATGTTGAATTAATCGATTAAGCAATGATATATGGAGTTCTCCATATGAATAGATCTATTATGGATGTTGATTTTAAGAGAAGACGTCATCCCAGAATGGCTGGTGGCAACCAGAAATGTAATGCAAAGAATTTTAGACTTTGCTACCCAATATTCCTCTATTGTCATTGTAAGTCGTTTCAATTTTACCAGAAGTAAAAAAAAGGTCAAATTGGAGAACACGGACACGCCCACAGTATTAATTCTCAGAATAGCCATCACGGGACGCCTGGCAGATTTGAGACATCGAAATTGATTTATTTAAGGAAGTTAAAATGAAAGTAAACAAGTATTTATATTGTTGAAAATAAAACAATTATTTTATTATTATACATTCGTCATAATTTAGATTAGATCAATTGCCAATTTTATTGAGAATATAAGCAAATATATCGCACATAGTTTTGGCGGCCGGGCGGAATGAGCCAACGACGAGGCTGGCCAGTTACTGGTAGTCCCGTTTCCGTGCAAGAGCAATGTCTTGCCACGCTTGCTACGCAACAGTCAGTTTTTCTACCTAGGCCCGCCAAAAGATGCTTCACATAAAAAACAAACGAGAATATTAAAATGTTTTTAATTAATCGCTTGAGGAAATAAAAATGTTTCTTTATATGACTAATAAAATTTAATGTCCCTTCGTAAAGACGTTGTTAACGGCCTTGGCAAAATTCTCAGCCAACACAAAATATTCAAATCAAAATCTGTTGTCAATAATTTTGTAAACAAGTAACAGGAAGGCGATACAAATAATAATATCTTTAAAAAAAATTATCCTTATTTTGCTACTGCTAAATATAATCATTATTTTAGAACTCGAGAACGTTTTTGTTTCACGGTGTTTCAGAAACATTATTATAAAACCCAGAGAAAGGCATAACATAGCTGACAGTTACTTATGTATGCAACTTCTAGAAAACAATTTACACAGAAATATACGATCCAAAATCCCTATTTATTTTTATTGTAATTCCTTATTATTTTATTAATAAGAAATTATGAGTGTCATAAGAAATTACTAACAGATAAAAGTGCAGTTGTGGATTCATTTGCAGACGCATTTAACCCCCCCAGAGTTTGAGGGTCATATATGACCGTGCGACATATTTTATAAAAATATTATTATTTTTTTCTATCAAGTGAAAGTACATAATTTTTTTGACGTTACAAAGAGAAATAATAATTCTTTCCAGTTTGTTTCAAATATTTATACTGGAATTCATTGATAAAATCCTAAAAATAGCTAAAATTAATAATCGTAACAATCGGCTTAACTTTAAAAATTATTTTGTATTTTTTATTATATGAACAAGCTAAAAGTATAGTTTTAATGTGTATTTGAAATATCGAGTTCTCTCAACTTTTTTTATGATTCGAGTAATAAATTAAGCAATATGTGGTTAGCGTTTTTGACAGCATTTTTTACGATTGACATTAAAATTTTATTATTTATAAATACTCATGTTTATTTTAAATGCATAGTTTCTAAAATAGTATTTGTTTTTACCGAAAATTAAAAAAAAATAAGATGTTTATAGCGCATTTGAAATATACAGAAAAAATTGCAAACTGAACAAAAATGTGATGTATGTACTGAAAGGTTAAGAAGAGAGCAATTCACAAGCATCGGCAGGGGTGGGCAGGGGGTGTAATGTTTAGTGCCAGACACAGACGTAACGAGTCGTTGCAGTCGGGGCCAAACTTCCACAAAGGCCCGAGAGGTCCTGGCCTAGAGCGCCAACCTTTGGGTAGAGGGCCCCAGCCAGGAGTTCTTCAAAAATGATCAGTTTATGTGTACGTAATGTGTGGATAAGTCACGCTTGTGTAATTTCGTCACGCCCGGAGAAAACTTATTATTCGTATCCCGCTTAAAATGGGACTGCAGGCCTTTAATGAATGAATTGACAGGTTTCCTAGTAAAATATTAGTAAAACACGAATCTGTTATTGCGATCTCGTAAAAATATTCATAAAAATTCGAATATTTTCGCATTTTTTCATTGTGTACTATCAGGACAATCGCAGGCGCACGCGTGTTCTGATAAATTATGAATGTAGGTACTAAAAGTTTATTGGGAAAAGGCATGCTATCCCGTTTTAAACAGGATTTTAATAAATCATCAATGCTTGTTTTTCTCCACGTATAATCTTATCTGTTACAACATAATAAACAGAAAATGTATTATTTTTATTTTTATGAAATTTTTGTTTCAAATTTCGATAGCTGATTTCGACTGCAAATCCATTAAATCCACCTTTGATTGATTAAAATTGTGTCATTTAGCGATAAAAATAATCAATTATTTGATTACGCATGCACGCTATAATGCATCATTCATTAAAGTATATTTACTTACTATTAAAAATTCATAGAATAAAGGAGAAAACTAGAAATGCGGTGTGGGCGTGTTTTGCGATACAAAGGTCTACCCAATCGGGCCTTAAATTTCCAATACAGAACTGTGTTACTGTGAAAACCAATGTGATGGCTTTATACGATGTCTAGCAAGTACAAGAGAGACAGTTTTCTCTGGACAGCGACAAAAAGCGCCAGTAAATATTGGACCAATCTCTTCTCATAATTCTGCTGTAACATCATCCCCAAATCCTTAATAAACTCCTAAATGTGCGAGAAGATGAATATTTTTTACTCAAATCCGAAATTAATAAAACAGTAATTTATAATCTATCTATATAAATAAACATGTAAATGTTCGTTTGTTCAAAATCTTTAATCTCCGAAAGTTCTTCACCGATTGCTTTGAAATTTTGACACAACTTTGCAATCGAATACGCGTGTGATTTTTTTATATACCTATATTATATAGATGTCAACTGTGACAGGTAAAAACATTGTTTCTTGAAAAACAGCGATATCTGTCGGACGTTAAATCAAAACGCGCTTTTATTTATCTGCACAGACATAGTGAGCCACAGAAACGCGTTGCAGGGAACATCTAGTAATATTTATAAAAATAAATAAAATTTTTAAAGTTGGATTAGTATGAACATAACGTGTATTGTATTTATAAGTCTATGTTAAAGGGAGTTGGTTAAATGTATAAATTATTAAAACGTCTAAATTATTTATTATAAAAACGGCGCTATAGAAATGAGCCGTATATAAAGGTATTGTTGAATAATGAAACATTTTTGTGATTATTCCACATCCCAATGTCCTACTTAATTTGTCATTTTCCTTAAATCCGTTCCTAAAAGTTTTAGCTTGGAATAAACAAGAATTGAAAAAAGAAGACGAACGACAGTATTATTCATTTGTTATTAACACGCATGTGTCATTTGTTTTATGATTCGAATTTTCGTCATAATTGAGGGTGCATGTTATTTCGCTGCTCGTATCAATAATCTCGTGAAAAGTCCATTAAATGGTGCAGATATCATCCTCAAGTTCATTATTGTCGTGTGGAGAATGTAAACAGAGTTCGTGTGATAAAAATCTAACATTAATGGTGATCGTATAAGGGTACACCTAAACTATAAATGACCATAGAATGTTAATGACATCATCACAAGGAAAAGGTTTCCTTTCCTCTCTCCTCGTCATACTTGTGATAATAACACGATCGAATGATATGTTCTTTTCATTAATATACAGCCCATTTTAAATACAAATCAGGTATTAAACAGGTCAGTCAGTGGCGTAATTGGTTTCGATTCAAATCTACATGGAAGGCGTTTCCAGTGCCTATATTCAGTGTTCAATTTTGCTTTTCTAAAAGTAGCAAAAAGTTTTTTTACAGTGATGTCATGATATATGCATGTTCTGTATGAATTTTCACGGAATGATCTACGTTACCTATAAAAATAGTCTGATAAATAATTCTATAATAATTGGATTAGCACAATTTTGTACAGAATTGAGAAAGGTTTTTTGGTTCGTGGTATAAACGGGACGTTATCTGATCAGCTTCAACTATTGACAGTGATATAGGTGGCTGATATACCGATCAAAGTCACTGGAGGGACGATTTATGGGCCACACACGGACAGGAACACAATGATGTATTATTGTCTTCTACGGAGGATTATTGTGGATCAGGCTTACGCAGGGAGGTCTATAATCTCAGTATCGGCTTGGTTCAAGACCACCGTGTATATTCTCAATGTTCCTTATCACTACGAAAATAGGTAATATCCCTAAAAATCGCTTGGCAAATGGAGTCGAAACGGTCAATTTTAGCCCAAAAGTGATCGTAATGATTTTGTGAATAATTCTATGAAAAACAAGGGAAACTTTCACAGATAATCTTGGCCATAAAGTTACATATTTCTAAAGTTGTTTTTAAATGCGTTCTTGCATTGCCAAACGGATTGTTATATTTAGAGCACATGCGTTAGGTAGGTATGCTGTCCATTGTTGTTTGCTGTTCTACCGGTAATAGCTAGCGTCATTGATTCCTTCAACAGCGGTGCATAGTCGGAAAACACGCCAAACGCGCGCCCAACATTTGTACATGGTTGAAATTCAAGTTCAAGTTCTCAAGTTATTCAAGTTCTGTAATTATATAATTATTAGTCAGTTGGTTCACAAATCTGAAATAATAACAGAACTTGAAAATCAACATTGAAATTTGATGAATTTTTCAATTTCTGTGAAACTTAGCTTTCAAATTCCACTACCTAATACGAAGTCTGGATTTATTTCAATGCAGAAATTCTGGTACTAACATATGTATTCCTCGTTGCCCAGAATACTTATAGAGGGAAATAATTATACCATTGGAGTCATTGGATATAATATAATAAATAAATATTCAATATAAATAATATAATAAATAAATATTCAAAAATTTGTTAATGAAAAAATAAGAAAATACACCGATTTAGGAAATGAGATAAAAAGAATTTGCCATTCTCAGACTATAAAAATATTACCATTCGTTATTTCGGCTACTGGCATTATAACTCTCTCATTAAAAATTTAGGCGTATTAGATCTATCAAAAAATATATATATAAAAATGCAAAAATCAGTCATTTTAAATACATGTAGGATAACGAAAGATTTTTTAAATATTTATGTTGAGGGATCAGTAGGATTTATAGGCCCTGTTAGGAGTTCTACCGAGCCGAACCCTCTGATATGAAAATATCTGGAGTCGATGAATTATTTTCCCATTTGATCTCTGGTGAGTTGACGTGTTGTTCTTGTATTGTTTTGTATTTATTTTGCTTACATAATGCACTTGCATAATGTTGATTGACTAGATGATCATTTGTGGAAAAGTGTGTGGAAGGGTTTAGTTTTTCCTATGGGGAAGATTTAACCCGGACATGAAATCGGAAAAGAAGAAATAAATAATAAATAATTACTACGGTCTTTGACAGATGACAACATTTATATCGTACCTACTAAGTCAGTGGTGTTATTTTATTGCTTTAAGGCTTATTTCAAATACACGCTCAGGCAATAGGAGTAAAATGGCAGCAAGGACAATGAAACCATTGCCATAAAAGATTTGATTACAATTATCGTTGCAATAATAAACATCATTGATAATAATTATAATGCAATCATTATTATCTACAAATGCATCGATTATTCAATAAATGATCAACAATTCTTTTGCAATTTGCACATTTCCTGATATTACAATCTGACACGTCTCGACTACTATTTTTATTATTTATTTACTAGCTGTACTCCGCCACGCATTGCTGTTGCTTAGCTGTCTGTGCAGATGGTGCGTGTTGCTTTAACGTCCAACAGATCGACATCTTTATAATATATTTAAAAAAACACAAGCGCATTTGAATGCAATGTGTTAAAATTTCAAAGCAATCGGTAAATAACTTTCGGATATTAAAGATTTTGAACAGACGAACAATTAAATTTGTATTTATATATATAGATCGATAGACTAGCTTAATGTACCCGGCGTTGCTCGGGGCATAGTTTTGGTTAGTTTGCTTCGCTTTAAAAAGCATTATTTTTTTATTTTCGGAAACTGAAATACTCACTTCTCATTATTATTTTTTTTTATTATTATTTTAAAAGAAAGTCAAACATTCTCAGGTTACGAATAACCTGACAATATTTGAAAATCTCCTACTATCACCACAGTAAGCTGAAAATGTTTCTTGTGTTGTGATGGAGGACTTAGCCAGCCGAGGAATTGAACACACTACGCCTGGGTGGGACCCAAACGCGATGTCAACTCGGCCACCGACCGGTCAATTTTTATTTATTATTTTTTATTCTTTACTTTATTAAGAGAATTAACACATTTTCTTATCGCAACTAACTGAAAATACACAATGGAGTTAAATTGTTTTAAAATAAGCTTATATGAATAATGTACGTAGCAGCTTATCTCCAACAAACAGCCAATTTAATTCTAAACCGACTTAGCCTTTTTATCTTTGGTCCTACAACAAACAGTTACCGGAAAAATGTAGTATTGACATACTATATTAAGCCACCTTGCAGATTAACGTAATTGTTTATAACCATTACGACCTACGTTCTACAATCCTAAAAAATAATCGTACAATGAATTTTTTTTCTTTTAACCCCTCCAGCCTTTTAGGGTCATAAATGACCGGGCGTCCATTTCTTATAAAAGTATTTTTAACTTTTTTTTCCATCATGCGGAAATGCGTATATTTTTTGTCTTTATAAATAGCCAGAGTGAATAATTCAACATTTAACTAACTATTAACCAACATAAATTATGAGGTTCATTAACATGAAAGAATCCAAAATAAATTTTTAAGATATGTAAATTTTAAAATGGGCATTTCTAGAGAAAACCTAAATTACGATAACGTACTTTGTTCATTAAATTTAATAAAATTATCTGAACGTAGAAATATTTCCGATTTAACCTGTTTGTATAAAATCATTAATTCAATGTTTGATACCCCTGATTTATTATATGTAATCTCTTTTCGTACTCCAAGCAGGTCGGTTACAAGACAGTACCTACCATATTATTGTAGCAATTCTATTTCAACGTCCCAATATCACACTCCTATGCGACGGATTCAACAGCTAGGAAACAAATACTACGATGTTGTTGATATATTTAGTACATCAATTTCAATATATAAGCATACCCTATTGAAGTTTTTTTCATCAAGTAGTGAAAATTTTTTTTTTTAGATTTTTTATGTTCTGTGCCTGCATGCTGTGTAGATCAAGTTCAGTGATATTTTGACTGTACCTATATTTATTTTTCTGCAATTATTTTAAATAGTCGTTTCCTGCACTATTTTCGTGTATAATTTCGAATTTTTTTTTATATATATATGTATGTAAAAGCCTTAATAGGCGTGAAATAAATAAATAAATAACACTTGGCTTAACTTTAAAAACTATTTGACATATATTATATTTTATTATTTAACATTAGTATTGTTTGTTTCCAGTTAAATAATTTTATTTAGTCTCTAAAACATTACTGTATTTAAATTAAATTTAAAAATCGGATGTATATAGCACATTTGAAATGCTTAGAAAACATTGTAAACTGAACAGAAATGTTCAAAGACTGAAGGGGGGGAAAAAATAACCGGATAATATTTAGAAATCTCATACAAAATAATATAAGCGGAAGATGTTACTAGTCCAATGATAGTGGACTAAGCTAGGAGATGAATTAAAGTTAAATATACAGAAAATACAGAAGAATTAATGTTAAATATACAGAAAATAGAGAATAATTAATGTTAAATATACAGAAAATAGATAAGAATGTAAGTTAAATATACAGAAAATAGAGAAGAATTAAAGTTAAATATATAGAAAATAGAGACACAATATGCAGGTTTTATTTAAAAAACACCTCGCATCAGTTAGATACTCGTAATAATGAAAAGTAAGTATTTCATTTTCCTTCCGTCTAGCTATACTGAAGGTGGTGTTTGCATGAGTTCGTTTTTAATTTGAAAATCATAACTATTGACTTCAACTTATTATATTCAAGGTTTTCATTTAGATTCATTAGTGCTCTATGTGACGGTGCTAGAAGAACCATATCATCTGCGTAATTAATAATATTTACATATTATACTCCTTGAACTTGGCAACTGGCAACCAATGTTTTTTTTTTTTTTTTTTAAAAAGAAAGACAAACATTCCCGGGTTACTAATAACCTGACAATATTTGAAAATCTCCTACTACCACCACAGTAAGTTGAAAATGTTGCTTGTGTTGTGATGGAGGACTTGCCGAGGAATTGAACACACCTCGCCTGAGTGGGAGCCAAACGCGATGTCAACTATTAAGTTAAGTTAAGTTAAGTTTGTATATTTTTATATTTAAGTTAAGTTTGTATTATTAAGTCTTTGAATGTACATAAGCGTACATAAACATAATATTGAAGAGAGCTGGAGAATGCTTCCTGCTTTCGTTATGCCACTTTTCAAATAAAATGGGTTGAAAAACTCGCCAGATCATTTCACCACATTTTCTTTGATTTGAGTTTGATCAAAAAATAAAAATTAGCAATATTAGCATAAAAAACTGTTTCTAAATTTTAATTTTTTGGAAAAAGTTTTTCCAAAGAATAAACATATTTTAATAATTTTACTGTATACAGTGCATCGTTTATTACAGATATTAAGAGTGAATGTTACTATTATGTTACTAACACAAAATAAGTAAGTAACTAACCATCACGCCGTTTCCCGCAGGGGTAGGCATTAGGCAGAGAGGAATGACCGCCACACAACAACTGGGTCTTGACGCACACTCCGTCTCGTTTACATTCATACAATCATACGATCGTGCGTGGCGTCCCCGACTTCTACCATTCTTCTACGTACCCAAACCATCTAATCGTCCCTTTCTTAATCATACTCTGATACAAAATGTTTTTAAAATAATTTGTGCGCATAAAACGTATTTCTATGTATTTATCGAATTGAACCCACGCATTTAATTTCTTTAGGATTGATTGTCATTACAGTGTAGGCTAAAATATCTCTCTCTGCCTATCTCCGCGTGACACCTGATCGATTGTTTGCTCGCCTGATTTAATGACATTTAAACAACTTTGGGCATCACAATATGGTATTTTCTCTCGTGGTTAATTAGCAATACGTAATAGATAAGATAAGCACGAAATGAAAAGATTACGAGCATTGTGTATCGTAAATTCGACTTAGCCGTTTGGCGGTGTTTCATTACCATATGGAGGAAAATCAATAGAGAATGTGATAATCCATATTTTTTTACATTAGATCCCACAAGAGGCCCCGAGGAAAGTAAATAGGATGCTGTGTTGAGGGTATTTTTGAGGAAAGGAAGGAGGGAATGTTGTTGTATGAGGGAGGAAACGCCGAGGCCATTCAATCTATTGTAATGTTTTTTTAACGTGAAATCACACAAGAGTCCATACTGTTCCCAACCATCTGAAGTCAGTGAGACTATCAGGTATTCAGACATCTCTAATTGGGGCATGTTGCGACGCTGAAGGTAGTGGAGAGGGGAAGTAGATGGGGAAGAGGATGGAGGAGAAGTACCTTGATGTTTAGATCTAGTTGCAAAGCAATTTCAAGCAAGGTTTAAATTCTGAATTTTGATCTTACACCAGGGCGATACTGAGAGTATTTTTCACACTGGAGCGTGCCGCAAATATACTTTATGTTATTTTAAATAGGTAAATTGTGAAATAACACAAAATAATCAAATTACCAAGGAGGTCGTCAGGTTCGTCGAACTTCGTTTGTTAAAACGTTGAACGTCAAAATCGTTAAAGCTACTCATTCTTAAGGGCCAATGCAATTAGCGCCAAAAAGGGGGTCGCGATCGTAATTATTCCGGTAGTCCCAATTTTTTTATATGTTTTATTAACTGGTCCCCTGATGTAAAATCTGAGTTTCCGACCTTGGCGCACCTGTGCTCGCGCCGCCATTTTGAAAAAAACCGGCCGAAATCGCGCCAAAATCTAGTTTTTCCCAAATATCTCATTTCCAATGCAAATTTCGGATAAGTATTTTAAAAAATATAATAGAACATAAAATTATCTACAACTTTTTTTAGAAACAATTTTCTTCTATCTCTTATAGGTACCGAGGTAGAAAGTCGTAAAGGTGGGTATATTTTTGAAAAAACAAGTTTTTTGCGCGACTTGGTTTGGTTTTTCGTAAATACCTCGTTTCCAGTGGAATTTCATGAAAATTTTATTGATACTAATTTTGTAGAAAATAAAATTTCATAAAAGAAGCAGGTATATGATTTTTTTTTTTATCTCTATTACGTATCCAAGCTCTTATCCACCAAAACCAGGCCAGAAATTGAAACAGATGTAAAGTGTTTTAAACTTGGCATTCCTTGATTTTATTTTTCGTTAACAGTTATTGTTGTAAGAACATATACGTTGACAACAACCGACATGTCTGTGTCAGACCTACCTATAAATATAGTAGATGGCCTATTTCAGCATATCGGTCGCCTAATAATTAATAATCACTAATTGCACTGGACTATTATGTGACACGTCAACTGTGTGCGGGCGTTTCCCTACTATGCACCGCTGATGAAAGAAACTATGACGCTAGATGATTTTGCATTGAAATACCGATAGAGCCCAGAGATTTTTCAGCAAAATTTATTTATACTTTTTTCTACTTGGCAAATTAATACTTTTTTGTAAGATAGTAAAATTGTCATTTTCAAAAAATATTCAATGCACAATTCATACTAGTCCTTTTAAAACTATACACAGACTAAACCTTTGGTCATAAATCAATGTACGCTACTGCTGACGTTATCTGATCCTGATTCCCCTGGCGCCACCCCAAACCAAAAAAAAAACAATTGCAAGTTAAATCTCAAAAAATAAATAAATATCTTTAAAATACGTGAATACAAATTAAAACAATAATTTATCGAAGAAAGCAAACACTTTGTGGCTTGACATTATACAAAATGAAAAAGTTTTTTGTTTTAAACCACTTTATTTTATTATATATATCGACCGGTTTCGGTTGTTCCCAACCTTCTTCAGGACAATAAATATATAAACTAAATATAGCACAGAGAAATCTTATGAGGTAAACAAAAATGAAAGAGAAAGCATTTGAGAGAAGGGGTGGGGGCATTAGAGACAGGTAGGTAGAGTGGTAAGGGAAGAGTGGGGGTTAGATAGGGAGAACGCGGGAACAACTTTAAAATTGAACTGGTGGTTAGTTCTAACTGTTTATTTAAAATTGGGGAATTACTTTTATTTTTATTTGATTTTACTACTTCTAATGCTTCTAAATTATTAAGGCGTATTCATATTTTATTTTTATGTATAATTTTGACTGACTTTAACCCCCCACCCCTTCTCTCAAATGCTATCACTTTCATTTTTGTTTACCTCATAAGATTTCTCTGTACTATATTTAGTTTATATATTTATTGTCCTGAAGAAGGTTGGGAACAACCGAAACCGGTCGACATATATAATAAAATAAAGTGGTTTAAAACAATAAACTTTTTCATTTTGTGAAACAATAATTATTTACGAATTGAAAAAATACATCATAATATTTTTTTTTTTGTAAAACCTAAAATTCTAATATTTAGTAGACAATATTGGCGACTCTCAAACGAAATTTTGAAACAGAAAAAAATTTTGTCGCTTCTAGGATTGGACCTCAGCCTTGCCGATGCTTTGCTATACCATTGAGCTATTTCGACCGTATCCCCTTCTGTCATATATAACTGTATCATACTTCATACATAAAGATAGCAACCAATAAAAATATGCGTTAAGAAAATGAAGATTATATTGGTAGTCCTTAGTCGAAGTATGATACATTTGAATATGACCGAAGGATATGTGGTAGAATTAGCTCAGTGGTAGAGCAAAACCCCGGCAAGTCTGAGGTACTGAGTTCAATTCCTAGATAATCCAATTATCGTTTGAAAGTCGCTAATATTGTCTTCAATGCTTGAATAATAATTCATCATAACAGTCTTCTAGCTACCACCGTGTTTTGTATACTATAATTATATTAAACAAGAATATGTAGTAAAACTTTAATAGTAATACAGGTTTGCATATAATGAAATGGGTCCTGCTTGGAATAATAAAAATATGTTATTTCCGCTCCACGAATCAACTCACCGGCAGTACTGACTCACCTGTAGTACGTGTACTACAGTACAAGGAATATGACTAAAGTATACTCTAAGTGATTCGTCATCAGTTCAGTATTAATCCTCTATTATACGTGCCATTAATAACGTATCTATCTTCTATCTATTATTATATAAATAAAAATGTTCGTTTGTTCTAAATCAAGGGTTCAAGTGCCCTGAATGAAGCCAGTACAAATTGTGCTGCATGATGTTTAAATCCATCCATGAATTGTCCCCACCCTACAAACACTAGTCTGAGGCAGTCAACTCTTAGATCTGCAACATCATCAGCTATAGGCAAACTGATGGAAAGTTTGGAGATTGCCTTTCGGAGTATCTGGGCCGAAGGCTTGGAATAAACTCCCTCCGGTACTAAGATGCATAACAAGCCCAACAGTTCAGGTCTAAACTAAAACCTTTTTGAGATCTATTGCGTGCGAACTGTATCCAAGTTTCTCTAATAAACAATAAACAATGTTAATCTCAAGTGACCTCCCAGGTAAGTATGGTTCTGTATATTATCTGCGTGTATAAAATATAAATAAATAATAATGATAATAATGATAATATAAATGAGATTAAAAGAATTTGGCATTCTCAGACTATAAAAATATTACCATTTGTTATTTCGGCTACTGGCATTATACCTAGCTCTCTCATTCAAAATTTAAGCGTATTAGATCTATCAAAGAATTTATATATAAAAATGCAAAAATCAGTAATTTTAATTACATGTAGGATTACGAAAGATTTTTTAAATATTTATGTTGAGGCATCAGTAGGATTTATAGGTTCAGTTAGAAGTTCTACCGAGCCGAACCCTCTGATATGGAAATATCTGGAGTCGGTGAATTATTTTTTCATTTGATCTCTGGTGATTTGACGTGTTGTTCTTGTATGGTTTTGTATTTATTATGCTTATATAATGCACTTCCATAATGTGGATTGACTAGATGATCATTTGTGGAAAAGAGTGAGAAAGGGTTTAGTTTTTCCTGTGGTGAAGATTTAACCCGGACATATAGTCGGAAAAAAAATAAAGTAATGTAATATAATATAACATGTACATTCTTACGCAGCATCTTGTTCATTAATCAATGCATTGTACATATAGTTTTGTAGTAGTGATTGACAAACCGGTTGCTAATTTGACTGTCTATAGTTAGTAATAAGAATGACCACTGTAGACATATACTTTATACTTGTACATCGCCCTCGAGGCGATTTCGTACAAAAGCAGCGCTACACAAATCATCCAAATATTATTATTTTTTTTATTTTTTTATTTGGTAAAAGATTATACATTTATATACATTATTTACGAAATGTTTTGACTGCCCAACTCGGAGGATTCCCGTTTTAGGACAGTCAAATTAGGATGAGTATTAACATTTTGATAAGTTGTTTGATAAGTATAGTATTAAAATAATAGGTATATGTACTTTTAACTGGTGCCTTAGCCTACTAACATATTTTGTATAAATATGAATAACAAAGAGAAGAAATACAATAAAATAAAACATCCAATTAAACATAAGATTAACTGTTGCTTGGGTAGCATTCTAATTTAAAAGTACTAGGTAGAAGTAAGGTTTCAATTTTAAATAGTGGTACTACACGAGGGCGATAACTAGGGTATCTTTCACTCTGTGACGTGCAGAAAATAGAGTACATATTATTTTTATCGAATCAATTGTAGAATACTACAAATAAGTTTAATCAAATTTATTTGCGCACGCCGGGATTTGAACCCGCGACCTCCGGATTGCTATTCGAGAGCCTTACCCCTCCACCGCGGAGACCGTCAGTGTTTACTAAAAATTTTTTTTTTAAAACCGATTATTTTTAAAAAGTTATACAAATACAATATTGTATCGGTGATTCAATACAATATGTGTTTGTATTGATAAATATAATATTAATAAATAAATTTATTTATTCATATTGCGTATGTACGGGCGCAAATATAAATTATAAATCATCTTAATATTTTAAAGCAAAACATGCAAAAAGTGTTTTTTCATAAAATAATTCAATTACAGCCATTTATGTAAGAGCAGATTATGATTTATGTTAAGTACGCACTTCGCATCTTAAACGGACAAGTAGATGGGTCGCATATACAAGGATAAAATTAGAGGGAACGTTGGTACGAACTTATCAAATTATTATTAAAATATTAAGTGTATAAAATTTTAAAAAATCCCAAAAAAAAATTAAACCAATTTACTCAATAAACAATTAGACTTGTCAAATATACCCATTTTAAACATATTCCCCTCCCGTCCACCAACTTTCACCCCTTCCTCCCCCTCGCCAACTCCAAAGGGGGTGGTGTTCTCTCTCCATCTTCTGACTACCTATAAATACACTGTAACTCTGTTATTAATTTAATATATTTTTATATAACCCTGATGATAGTTCAGGGTGAACCGAAACCGGTTGGTTTTTTTTTCCAATATTTCTGGCTTTCACCCTTCAAGGGTGTTCTTGGCCATCATTTAAAATTATTTAGAAATGTAAAGTGAATTTAAATATTGATTTTATTTAAATAGGCAAATTTCAAAATTATGATGAAAATTGGAGTCGAGTTCAGACTTAGAAGAGATGAAATGTTGAATGGAGGGGAGGCAATTTTAGATAAGGCTTGATAGAAGAGAGGATATTTGTTTAGAGAGGGACAACCAAAAAATATGTGATCTAAAGTTCCCACTTCTAGACCACAGAATATACAATCTGGGGAGTCAAGGATGTGAATTTTAAAAAGATGGGAAGGAACAGAACAATGTCCGATCCTCATTCAAATGAGTGAAGAAATTTCTTTTTTGAAAAAATGAGGGAATTGCTGAAACCACGGTTTTGATGGAATAGTCCTTTGTATTGAGGCATAACAGGCTCCCTTGGATTGACTAGCAATGTGCCAATACTCCGACCAAACATTGCGGATCTATCTTTGATGATGGAAAAAATGTCA
The DNA here is from genome assembly GCA_026573805.1 of Hesperophylax magnus. Classification (NCBI taxonomy): domain Eukaryota; kingdom Metazoa; phylum Arthropoda; class Insecta; order Trichoptera; family Limnephilidae; genus Hesperophylax; species Hesperophylax magnus. The sequence goes on from JAIUSX010000018.1 coordinate 4,303,027, forward strand.
GATAGGGGAATGTGGTTTACGAGGGTAACAACAGGGTTGGACGCTCCTTGTTTTGCCAAGGCATCCGCAATATCATTACCCATGACACCAACATGTCCAGGAAACCAAATCAGAGTTACAGTTTTACCAGAGCTTTGAATGGAGGCTATCATCTCTCGAATAAGGCATACAAAGTGATCATCAGGATGAAGAAGAGGACTGGATTTAAGTTTTTGGAGGGAACTGAGAGAGTCAGAGAGAACGAGGGAATGTTCAAAATTATTTTTTATTATATATTTGAGAGATTCTATTATTGCAATGCACTCGGCTGAAAATATTGAAAATTGATTTGAAATTGAATGAAATATTCTGTCATTAGAATTATTGTGGTAAACGTTAATACCTATACCACAGTTAGGAGAGTCAGGAGATTTGGATCCATCAGTAAATAAAAGAGAAAAGTTGGGCCATTTAGATGAAATAATGTCAATATATATTGAAAATATATACAATAAAGTGATAGTATTTCATTTTAATTATTATAATTATGTATACCCACAAAGTCTTGCTACATGTAAAAAAAATATATATATAATATTATAGATGGACTCTTCAATAAAGTTGCAGTAGGGACGTATGGAGAAGGCTATAATTTTATACATAGATAGGTTCTTCGAGAACGTAGGGGTGTGGACGTATGGAGGAGGCTATAACATTATAAATAGGTTCTCCGATAACGCGGCAGTATGGACGTATGCAGAAGGTTTTAACATTATAAATAGGTTCTCCGATAACGCGGCAGTATGGACGCATGGAGAAGGCTATAAGATTATTATTATTTATTGGATAATTTGTATAGCGCCGCTTTTGTGAGATATCACCTCAGGAGCCCTTTACAGTTGATGCAGGTATTACAAAAAATATAAATTTAAAGAAATAAAATTACAAAACTAAAGTGAAATTAAGTTAAGTAAGAACAAGTGAAGAACAGGAAAAGGTGACACGAAGATAGAAGATAGAGACTCTGCAGCAAGAATCCTAGTTGGTGAAGAAACTGGACCAGCTGCTGCAGCGAAAGAGTGCACCGCGTCCACCAACAGTGCCAGCACGAGGTTCGTCATCCGTCCAGCTATGTGTCTGCTGCTAATAAAGCGCTGACACACTATCCTCTCACAGATACCAGACCTTGGCAGCACCGCTGTGACGTTCGACGAAGATAGAAGATGGAGACTGCAGCAAGAATCCTAGGTGGTGAAGAAACTGGACCAGCTGCAGCAGCGAGAGAAGAACTGCCAAAGAAGCGCTGACACATCACATAGATAAGAGACCCTGGAAGCACTGCTGTGACGTTCGGCAAGTCCATCATTCATCTCCATGTAATCCTGTTCATAGTTATTGTTGAAGTGGTGCATTCTACCCGCAATAAAAAGCGACGGTCGGGATAATAAATTACCCCGGGCTTAGCAAAACACTAGCTCGTACCTTCAGAGTTTCCAAGAATTCCGTTGAAAACATCTGGGGTGCATTTACCGATCGACGTTCGTTTCGAATGTCCAATATTTTTAGCGAAATTTCCGAATATTCACTTTTAAAACACTGCACTCAAATAAAAAAATTATTAAGTTCTAATAACTGGTTATTAAGTTTATTTTTATTGAAGTTAAAATGTTGATTGATTGATTTTAAAAATAATTTCAAAGGGATGTCATAGTTATTATAGATAGGTTCTTCGAGAACATAGCGGTGTGGACGTATGGAGAAGGCTATAATATTATAGATAGGTTCTCCGAGAACGTGGCAATACGGACGTATGGAGAAGGCTATAACACTATAGATAGGTAATCCGATAACGCGGCAGTATGGACGTATGGAGAAGGTTATAATATTATAGATAGGTTCTCCGACAACGTGGCAGTACGGACGTATGGAGAAGGCTATAACACTATAGATAGGTTCTCCGAGAACGTGGCAGTACGGACGTATGAAGAAGGCTTATTATAAATTTTAATAGTATCTTCTGTGCTAGTACTGGCTATCACTGTCAAACAAAACCAAAGATTAAAAAGGCGCTCGCCGCTCGGTTACCGAATGTGCGCCATAGCGGCCATGGGCGGGGCGCGGTTGCCTATGCACCTTAGAGTAATAATATACTATTACTCTAAGCGATGCACATTAGAGGAGAGGCGTAGTTATCGTGCCCAGTAAAAGTACCACGTATTTTCATGCGGTACTTTGTACTTGACAAATTTCCAAAATACTTGGTTCCAAAATCCTTACAAGTATTTTATACTGCGACTCTTCGTATTCTGGGACTTTTGTCCCCAGTCCCAGGTATTTAATAGGTATTTTCGACAGGTATTTTGAATGGTTTTTTTAAAGTTTTATTGATTCTTTTTAATAGCTATTTTTAACAGGAATTTTCAGATGGTAATTGTAGCAGTTATTTTGAATAGCTAATTTTTACAGGTATTTTTCGTACCTGCACTGTAGAGGTGGGTCCTGTGAGTACTTTTCGTTACTGGGTACAATGAGTACAGGTACAAAAAAAATACCTGGTAAAAATACCCGTGACAAAATACAAAAAACAAAACGTATTTAATACCGACCTGAAGGTTGATTAAGAATGAGTAATTTCTAAACTGGAATCACATAAATTCTACCCACGGTTTCCCCACAAATTTTCTTACGTAAACTTGATTCCCCCAATATTTTTTCTAAATCCATGGGGGGGGGGAGGTTGTTAGAGAATTTCTTTTCATGCGTTAATTTGTACTTATTACTCCAAAAGTATGTAACCTACGTGAAGTACTAAAGTACAAACTATTAAAATCATGCAAACATTATTTACATTGAACACCCTCTAAGTAATGTTATGCTCTAAGAATGTTATTCCTGCTTGTTAATTCCGTCTCTCTCTGCCCTGCTCAATCTCAGTGCTCAGCACGCCTCAGGTCCCCGTCATTCCCCGTACTAGTCACCAGATACTGATAGTAGGTATAAAATACTTTATTTTTTATACCTGTACTCACTGTACCCAGCAACGAAAAGTACTGACTAGAGGTGAGGCGTATTTATCATATCTAGTAAAAGTATTGAGTATTTTCAAGCTATTATTTGTACATGTGACAAATCTCCAAAATAATCACAAGCATTTTATATTGTGACTAAATATTTATTACTTACAGGTATTTTTGATAGGTATTTTTAATAGGTACTTTGAATTAGAGGTGAGACGTATTTATCGTACCCAGTAAAAGTACTGGGTATTTTCATGCGATACTTTGTACTTGTGACAAATCTCCAAAATACTCACAAGTATTTTTTATACCGGGACTAAATATTTTTAATAGGTACATTTACTAGGTATTTTTGATGGGTATTTTCAATGGATTATTTTTGATGGGTATTTTTCGTATGTATATTTGACGGGTATTATTGATGGGTATATGTGACTGGTACTTTTTATGATGATTTTTTGTGGGGAATTTTTTCGACAGTGATCTGTAGCTACCCCCCCATGAATTTGGAAAAATTATTGTGGGGAATCACATGTGAATTTTTGTTTCTGGGGATTTTTTTTTCACAGAAATTCTGTAACAACCCCCTCCATGGATTTCGAATAATTAATGGGGGAATCAAGTTTACGTAGAAAATTTTGTGGAGAATATGTGGGCAGAATTTATGTGGGTGCAGTTTAGAAATTACTTATTCTGAATCAATTCCTCAGGTCGTCATTAAATACTTTTGAGTATTTCGTCACCGGTATTTTTACCAGGTATTTCTTTGTACCTGTACCCATTGTACCCAGTAATGAAAAGTACTCATAGGACTAGAGGTGAGGCGTATTTATCGTACCCAGTAAAAGTACCGGGTATTTCCACGTTCCATACTTGTGACAGATCTCCAAAATACCTGGTTCCAAAATACTTTAGAAGTACTTGAGTATTTTATACCAGGACTAAATATTTTTAACAGGTACTTTTACCAGGTATTTTTGATAGGTATTTTTGATGGGTATTTTTAGTAGGTATTTTTGATAGGTATTTTTGATGAGTGTTTTTGATGGATATTTTTAGTAGATATTTTTGATAGGTATTTTTGATGGGTATTTTTCACAGGTATGTTTGATGGGTATTTTTGATGGGTATTTTTAGTAGGTATTTTTGATGGATATTTTCAGTAGGGATGTTGATGGCTATTTTCAGTAGGTATTTTTGATAGGTATTTTCGATGGGTAATTTTGAAGGGTATCTCTAGCAAGTGAGAGGAGCAAAATGTGAGGAATTTCGAAATGATAAAATTCCGTAGCTTCCCCCCATGGAATTCGAAAAATCATTGAGGGGAATAACATGTGTTTGGCTGTGCGGAATTTTTTTCCAGCGAAGTTCTGCAACAACCCATCCCCCCCATTTCAAATATTTCGTGGGGAGTACTCATTTTGAATTTTTTTTGTGGGGAATTACATTTTACAGAAATTCTCTACCGAGCCCCTTCCTCCACGGATTTTGAATAATTAAAGGGAGAATCAAGCTCAAGCAGAATGTTTGTGGGGAATATGTGGGCAGAATTTATGCGATATGAATTACTCATTCTGAATCAATCCTCAAGTCGGGATTAAATACTCCTGAGTATTTTGTAACCGGTATTTTTACCAGGTATTTTCCTGTACCTGTACTCATTGTACAAAGTAACGAAAATTACTCATAGGACCCACCTCTATAATAGGAATTCCCCACAATTTGGCAACAATACGATGCACACTGGGGCCAAATACCAGAAGTTGATACAGTAAACAAAAAAAATAAATTCAATAGTACGATGTCGCTTCATTTGTTTCGAGGTACCTCGATAGTTGTAGCATTATTATATAGTAGGTAGAAACCTTTGACCATACCCTTCTACCTGTGAAACCGCTCAGTACAGAGCGAACACTCGTGCAGATAATACGCCGTTTACAAGTGCCAGCATAAACCTCAAGTTCAAGTATTTATTTCGGAAGACACCTATTACGAATCCCAAAAGTGAGTATGGAACCATCATGTTCAGGTATTTATCTTATTTTTTCACTTTATATTTTGAACATTATTAATTATTTTAATAGATAAAATTGTTGATCAAATATATACAAAAATTTAGTCGTGATTTTTAAAAAATTGATATTCTTTTAGAGATTAGTTGAGCTCCGGGCACCTCCGGGCTATCATTCAAACACTTTTAGAACCAGTAACTATTGTTATTTACGAATCACTTTTAAAATCTTCCACATATGTACACTTTTTTAAGTAATGAATTATTTTAATGTGATCGGGAGCTATAATTAAAATGAACAGTTTTTTTAAAAACTCGGGATCAGACAATTTAATATCATGTTAGTTACAAAACCTGTCAGAATAGAGATTTATTTCAAAATAATCGTTACCGACATTCAATTTCCATTTTTTGGACGTAAGGTGGTAAAGTGTAACTCAAAGATAAAACTTCATGGTCTCCCTTCCTAAAACTGTTTATACCACATATCTGGTCATAATAGAACAAAGATAGAACGCGTTTTCTGAGAGAAAGAGTCGTGTCAGTTGGTGACCGATATAGCACAACGCAATTCAGCGGTTTTTTATGCTTCGTGACAAATACAGCACTACGTGAACCGAGCGGAGAAATTATTCATTTTCCTTTTTTCACACAGGTGTGAATTCTGATACCTTATTCATGACAAGACGACAATTATTCACAATAATGAAGAACTCTGGATACCTACACATTCCAGATCAGCTAAATTCGCTGCAAAAGGAAATGGAGTTGAGGACAGGATGCATCGGTGATCCCAGAAAACATATTTCGAGAAGGATAAATCGCTTCAAATCGGAACACTATTCACAATGGGTGCAGCGCACCGGATTGAAGTAAGTTTTCTGGAGAAAAATAAAACATTGCTGGATTCATCAATTTATTTTCCGAATCTTACACTAAAACGCGGTGGTCCCGGTCGCCCGAAAATTACCTTTGATCAGAGTACAAAACGAATGAAACGACAAAAGACTCTGGATTTGAGAAAGTCTACTCCTCTAACGGAATTAGTTTATGCCACACATATGGAACTTAGAACTACAGGACAGACAGAGGCGTCTATAGCTATCACTGATATTATATCGGATTCATCAAGTCCCAGTAAAAGTAGCTTATAGAAAGTCTCTTGAAACAGTTACTATGTCAGGAGAGGATGCTGTAGCACTCGTAGTGGAAGCGGGATTATCTCGACATCAATACAATGTAATAAGATCAAATGCTCCAAAACTATACCCGTCTTATAAAATTAGTGTTAAATCAATGTTAGTGATATTTCAGTTCATGATGATTTGCAGACAATACTCAATCGTTTGGTCTTCGCTCAGGGCAATGTAATACGTACACTCAATTCTAAGGAATTATAAAATATGTTTTCAATTTGTTGTTTTTGTTATCAGATCCTCTGCGAGCAAAAAGAAGCAGCCAAAAAAAAAGTTGACCACACTCCCCATAGAAGCGGTAGAACTGCTAATGGCTCCATCATTACAGCCGACAGGTGAAAATTATTCAAGTACTCAGGATGATGATGATGATAGTGACGATTAAGATTATTATGATGATCGTGATGATGGTAGTGTTGATGATGGTGATGATGATAATGATTTTGACTCAATCAAGTCGGATAAAGAGAATTGATTTTTTTTGTTTTGTTATTTATTTATTTAAATCGTGAATATAAAATATGTACATAATAAAGTTTACATATCGTCGCATTAATTCGTAGAATGCGTAACTCCCAAATGTAAAATTTTACAGGAGGCACAAAAAACCTCGTAGTGAAAAAAAATGAAAGACGGCTTATTCTTTTTATTTATGTTTCGAACATATAATATATTTGGAAATTTATTTTCAATCATTAAACTTTTGTAAGTTAAGGCTTTCTATTTCAAATCGGAGTTAGGAAGTTTACGTAAAAACCGAGAATGGAGATACGCATTTTACAAAAGATACATACTTTTCTGCGAACAGTTTTATGAACAACCTAGCGGAAAATTTGGGAGATAGGAATTTTACATTTACAAAATAAAACACAACAATGTATGTGTATGTCGAGGCAGTCTATTTAGATGCATTTTAATGATTTTAATGATGCGGAAGGTTATCGTTAAAGGAGTGGTAATCCTTTTCTAATGTCTGTTTTAAGTCTTGTAAATGCTGGTACTTTTCCTTCCTTAAGGGATTAAATTTGACTCTCAAGTGAAATCTTCAAACTCTGGAGATCATTACAGATTCGGCGACGGTTTTGTGCTGGGTGAGATCTACACTGACCGGGAGTAGTCGTGTCAGAGATGATCGTTAAGTGACGCTTGGAGTTGATGAAGGAGATTATAGAAGAATTTGATCTGACATTGTCGATCACCCTTGTTGTCCTGTAGAAATAAAACTGATGTACTTACTAGGGTTTGCAAGACCCGGGCAAGGAGTAGCCATGACAGGAAACGTTGTGAAAGAGACTCCTCAGAGTGTGAAGATAGGTGGGAGAGACTTGAAAGTGGAACTGGTGAGCAAACATGTGCAAACAAGCGTAGAAACTCTTCATGCTCAGCATCACTTTGGAGTAAAGTGAACGCTTCATCTTGCCCGGCTGGTCGATCCCGAGGCGAGAAGAAAGGACGTCGATAGATGCGTGCGTTCCTGCATACAATGCAGGACAGTTGACCCTCCACCATCATCCCATGAAGCGGGTAATCTTAATGTTGTGACAACCTGGAGTCGCTTGGCAGTTGATGTTACTCATTTCGGTAGGAAATGTTTACTCACATTTATCGATTGCGGTCCAAGTAGATTTTCCGTGTGGCGGGAAATCGAGTCAGATAATGCAGCTTCGATTATCAGACATTTGGAAGAAGTGTTTCGGGAAAGAGGCCCGCCCAAAGTAGTTCTCATGGACAATGGTACTGCATTTTGTTCCTACAGTGTTACAGATAAGTGTAAGAGATGGAATGTTCGTCAACGATTTTGCGCGGCATACCGACCAGCTGGAAACGGTATAGTTGAACGACATCATCAAACAATAAAGAGAACTGCAGCCAGAAGTGGAAGCGATCCCCTGCAGGCAGTGTTTCGGTACAATCTTTGGCTGCAAAAAGTCAGGATGATCGAGGTATTGCGCTGTCTAGTATAGTTCATATTTCACACTCGTGGAGACACCCTTCTGCGCAAGTGAATATAGAAGAGGAATTATTGACTGAGCTCTAAGTGGGCGATCTTCTTGCGGTTAAACCAGTAGATGGGAGATGCACATCGTGCATGGAAGGGTGACAGGACTTACTTCAGTCAACAACATCGAAGTAGATGGCATACCAAGTCATGTGCTTGACCCGCGGAAGATGACTGACAGAGAACGGACTGTGTCTGAGGAGAGACGAGATGGAATTGCCGCACGTTCCACCGTAAATATTTTGGGTTTGTTTGAAGAGGACAGTGAAGAACCGGATCCGGATATGCATCAGGAGGAGATCCACTTGCAAAGAGATGGTGACCTTGAAGAAGAGATAATCACAGAACAAGGACCTATTAGGTATTTACGAAACCGCAGAGGCACATAAAACAAGAGAGCTACGGCAGAGCGTCACACGTTGCAGAAGACGTCAGTTTAGACTACAGATACAAAACACTATTCGTGACTTCACAATTAAAATTAAGGTTATAAAATGTTCAAAATTGGTTAATCAACTTATCTCAGTTAATTTCACGGTAAAACTATTACACCGTAAATAAATTTCCTCAGTCAAAAACACAACAAGCGTGCATGGCTCACCGGCCAATACTGAATTAAGGAGTTACGAAGTATTCGCAAGTAAAAATGGCACCATAATTTTACGCAGTTTTCTAATTTGTGTTTATCTAAAAGGTTAATTTTTTTTTAAATTTTCGAGTTTTACTAGTCGATGCGGGTCTAATTTTAACACCAGATGGCATTAAAAACGTATTTTCGAAAAATTTGGAGTTACGCAGTCTACGAATTAATGCGACGATATATTATGTATTTAATATTTTTGTTTTTTTATAACCTTCCTTTCCACATTCAAATTTTCTCTTAAAAACGTCCTTGTGATTAAAGGGCGTTTTCCATCACTCTTGCCCCAGTGTGCGATGGTCAATAATTGCTTAGGCGCTGCTCACTGTTTCTCGGAGAATAATTTGAAAGAAGGTCTTGATTTGGACGCGAACAAGTTGAATACGAAAACATTTGTTCTGCAAATCATACTCCATAAAACAATGAGCGGCCCACCAAGGTGACCCTCAAATAAGTGATTAATTTAACAAAAATTAAATTGACCGCTCAGAAAGCGTCGGTCCCCTAACCGTCTGAGAAAACTCGACAGCGAACGATCATCGATGGTTAGGAATTTGCTTTGCAGCTAACTCCTGACCTGCCTCACGCTCAAGGAACCGCGCCACGTCTCTTCATCACGGAGTGTAACTCTGGTAGAGTGTACACGTTACGAGGGAGGAAGTACTACAGAAATGATCCTGTGAAGTACAGTCCTACCGTTAAACTGGCATCCACACTATTTATCGACCGGTTAAAAGCAAACGCGACTGAGCCGTAGACGTAAGTCATGCCATCTAGAGTCAACGCGTGAGACTAAATTAAATATCGCCCAGCGTCACAGATTGTAACGGAGAAAACTACAAACCCCGGACTGAGATCGATTCTTCAAGATATCGATCGATGAGAGACATCTTTATTGCTACCCGTGAGCTGCGCAGCACATTGCGCAGAAAAGAGGAGAATCATTTATTTCTCAAGCAGTCAGATTTTGGGAGCGGAGCAGACTACTTGTGACTTGCGGAACCATCGGCGACCAGTACCACAACATGGCGGGTTGGAAGAAACTTTCACGTAAATCATCATTTAACTTTAGATAGTTTTTCGGGTTATCTTTATCCTTTTAAATCTTTTTATTTCTAGAAGAAATAAATGGCGCCCTTTATATAATTAACCTCTTAACTTTTATGATGACTTTCATTTATAAAATTCAACATGCAGATGCTCTTCGAGTCCTGCACACGGCCCTGAGAATCCTTTAGTTTAAAAAAATAGAGTCTCTTTGCTACTTCATTTATTTAATTAACCTTATATTGTACTAGCTTCCATTCTGAATAAACGATTATTTGTTAAACTCATCCTTTAATTTACAGTTGATTGAATATGTTTTTATTTCAGAATACACGCAATCCATATTTGATTTACATTTTATTAGAGTTGCTCTTGGGCATAACTAATCATGGATTATTCATTATAAAATTGTTACAGACTAAACGTATATAAATAAACTCTTTATACAATGTAACTTTATTTTAGTTCTCCACAATAATAATATTATGCTGATATCTTATCGTGCAACGGACATCAAAGTTTTTTTGTTAATAAAGCCATACAATTTTAACTTAATGTTATTTTACTGATGCAACTCATAAATATTACTTATATACAATGCATTTATGTAATACGTATGGTCTTCTGTCTTGGGAAATCATTTAGTTCACGTAGTATAATTGTCTTTTTTTTAATTGTTACTTGTGTCTGTGTAATAGCATACTATAATATAAAATTAACTGCTACTAACCTACTATGTATTTATTTATTATATTTATTTTATTTGTTTTTTTATTTTTATTTTTATTTTATTTATTGTTTACGTGTAAGAATTATTATTTTAACTGATTTAAGATGTGTTAATAGTACAAATCATTTGAGTTTGTGAAATGTGATGAGAATTTTATTTATAGACACCAAAAAAATTAAATATTTAATTATATGTTTATAAAAAGTAAACTGTTCAATTCTCTAGACCAATATTATTTCCACCTTAAAATTTATAACTTCAAAACTTTACTCCAAACCCCTAAACGCTAGGTACGCGTCAACTCGTTTAAAATATTTAAAAAAATCCAAAAATTTCCAAGTCGATAACTCGACCATAAATGTAATCATTAAATATAAAATAAATCACGTATAACTGTGTTCGTACACGCTAATCTCCGTAAAGCATCGATGACACGGGGCTAGTTTACAAGCTACAAGCCAGCGAGTTCGCTAGCAGCTTGTAAACTAGCCCCGTGTCATCGGCTTTTTTACAATCTGCTAGTTGACTATCCGATTGTAAAAAAGCAGCGAGTAAAATAGAAAGACGGGCTAATTTACTCGCCATTCGCTGGCGTGTTGGCTTATAAGCTAGTTAACTAGCCGTGTGTCATCATCGCTGCTAGTAACTAGTTGCGAGTATCTTTGCGTTTTGGCAGTCAGCAAAAAATGTCAACGGAAGTAGTTCGTAGCAGCTCGTAAACTAGCTCCGTGACATCGATGCTTTACGATTTCAATGAAATTTTGTGAATGTATATGGATGGTTCCACCTAGAAATACCGGATAGTTTAAAAAAAAATCAACGTTCTTTTTTATACGACTGCTAAACTTTGCATTCCCCAATAAGGAAGTTGAGTGAAAAATATTTTGACTGATAAAAAATATTTTCATGTAGATCAAAAAATATCGATTCTAAATATATAAATATATTTCTATATTATTATTCTTAGAATTAGTTAAACGTTCTTGAAAAACCATTAAATAGCAATAAACTGAATACGCTCCACGATTGGTCGAAAGAATTCTGACGTCACATGTGTCGTTGCTCGTAGAACGGGTCACCGCTGTGTGTATGGTGCATCTCTTTCTATTACATGAGAGATGGTCGGTTTAGATGAGAGAGGTGTATAGGCCAAACGTTTGTTTGGGTCAAATCAAGTTAAAGCTTCCAAGTAAGTAGGTATATCAAATTATTACCTAATTGTGTTCATTTGTACGTTACGATAAATATAATACATTTTTACAGTATAATAATAATTGCGTATTCTAACCATCTGACATTTCGCCATAACCTAACTAGTTTTGTGCAGGTATATTTATTGATTTCGCATGACATGATAATTATTCTCTACTAATTATAATATATATTATAATGTGGGGATGGCTTTTAAATATTTCATCTTTTGTTTACCATATAATAAGGCACTGCTGAAAACCAGCTGCATTCCCGGAGAAACCGTTTTATCAATAGGATCTATGTGAAAAAAATAGTTCCCATCTATTGTCAAATATATGTAGGTATGTATTTGTTGTTATTATTATATGAAATGGATTTCTAAAGATACATATTCGTATAGTGCTTTATAATAATATGTTGTTTATTGCATCGCTTAGAAGTTTTTATTATTATACATGTCACATTACATGTGATTACACTTCAGGCCGCCGCGCAGATAAGTATCACAGTGAACTGGGCTGTAAACCGTTATTTTTCTGCGCGGCGGTCAACAAATAGGGTCTTCAATACCGTGCTTTCTTTTTTTTTTATAGTGAATACCTCACAAGAGTCCCAACTGCTCCCGTCTGGAGCCAGTGAGACTATGGCATCCCCAATTGGGGGATGTTGTGAGGCTGAAGGTAAGTGGGGAAAGGAAAGAGGAAGGTGGGGAAGTAACCTGGCTATTCAGATCTAGTCACTAAACACGGCTAAAGCCATTTGGAGCAACGTTTCAATTCCGAATGGTGGTCTTACACCAGGGCGATACTGGTAGTATCTTCCACTCTGGAACGTGCCGCAAATATACTATATATTATTTTAATTAATTAATTGTGAAATAACACAAATTAATCAAATAAAATTTATTTGCGCACGCCGGGTTCGAACCCGCGACCTTCGGAATGGCAGTCCAATGCGTTACCACTGGACTATGCCGGCCGTCAAAAGCAAATATTCTAACTATGCTGGGCGGGAAAAGCAAATATTCTAACTTAAAATATTAATTTAACTATGAAATCTTAATCAATTTTCTTTTTTTTTAATAACATCAATTCTAATAGACGGTTAACATTGGTAAAAAAATTACTGGAATTCCTTATTCTGGTGGTTCTCACAGTTTGAATGACGTCACACCCACACCCCGCCTCTTACCGCTCGGACTCCGCTCGTTTTGGCGGGCTTAATAAAATTTAAACTTTGAGAATTAATTTAATTATGAAAACAGACTTTAAAAAAAAAAAAAATAATACCAGTATTTAAGTTTGAATGCGAACATTGATAAAAAAAATGGACTCAACTTCCTTATTATGCAATACGATACATTTATATAAAATAATAAACATTATTTTTTTTGGACATAAGTTAGAGGAGAGGCGTATTTATCGTACCCAGCAAATGTAGCGGGTATATTCATGCCGTAATTTGTACCTGTGATAAATTTTCAAAATACCTGGTTCCTAAGTATTTGTAAATATCACAGGCCTTGAAGTACCTCGTACTTTAAAATACTACTGACTTCTCACTCTGGTCTGTTAGAACGTTGTATGGGGAAAACGGACAAAGAAGTATTTTAGCCTATGGTATTTCATTAGTGGAATGGAATGGAAGTACTCTAACACTCTGGATATACTCTTCGCTCCACGGAAGGTGAAAAGAGATAGGTATATTTTGTCGGTTGCTGTGATGCGTCGCACTGTAAAATACTGAAGCCCTTTCGCTCGGTCCTATTAGAAAGGTGTACGAGGAATAAGGACAGTAATGCGTATTCATCCTATGCGTAATTTACGACGAAGTTCCAATTTAATCGCATTATCTGTTGAATATGTTAAAAGTACAAACTGTACTCATTGTACCCAGTAACGAAAAGTACTCACAAGACCCACCTCTAATTCAAAATACCCATCAAAGATACCTATCAAAAATACCTGGTAAATGTACCTATTCAAAATATTTAGAGTATTTCAGAAACAGGTATTTTGGAGATCTGTCACAACTACAAAATATCGCATGGAAATACCTGGTACTTTTACTGGGGACGATAAATACTGTTTAACGTACTGTACTATTAATTTATGTATTTTATACCGGGACTAAATATTTTTAATAGGTACATTTACCAGGTATTTTTGATAGGTATCTTTGATGGGTATTTTGAATTAGAGGTGGGTCTTGTGAGTACTTTTCGTTACTGGGTACAATGAGTACAGTTTGTACTTTTGTAGTGTAAGGTAGGTTACATAATCTAATATAACGAAGTAGGTAATAGGCAGTGCCTATTATGCACTATTAATTATTAGATTTAAGTAAATAAATACAAAAATAATATATTGTAAATAAATGTATGGTATTGTGTGATTGGGGAACACGGGTCTAGTTTTTTTGCAGATATTAAAAAAAAGTATAGTTAATTTCATCTAATATTTAATTAGTTTATTATTAATAATTACGAAAAATTATTGTGGGGAATCACATAATATGACTTTTTGGTTGTGGGGAAATTTTTTTCAGTGAAGTTCTGTAACAACCCCCTCCCCATGGAATTTGGAAATATTTTTTGTGGGGAATTATGTTTCACAGATATTCCCTAATAACCCCCCCCCCATGGATTTCGAATAATAAATGGGGGAATCAAGCATACGTAGAAAAATTGTGGGGAATATGTGGGCAGAATTTATGTGAATGCAATTTAGAGTTTAGAATTACTTATTCTAAATGAATCCTCAGGTCGGTATTAAATACTTATGAGTATTTTGTCACCGGTATTTCTCTGTACCTGTACTCATTGTACCCATTAACGAAAAGTATTTATAAGATCCAGCTCTACTGTACCCAGTTCCCAGTAACCAAAAAAACCGACAGGACAAAACTGAAGACACACGAAGACAGTGACACAGGAGTCAAATTAAAGCAGAAGGAGCCCAGTTACGGGCTATCAAAAATTGCCGTAGCGGACGGTATTTCACGTCCACATGGCGGGGTATTGGTAAAAGTTTTCAACTAGCAATAATCGCACCTCGGATAAACCTCATTGGTTACGATATCGCCACTGCGCAAAGTTAAAGGACTCGGGAAACTCTAGGGTATAAATAGACAACCTGGAATTTTTCGTCTATAGGCTGCGTACGGAAGTGGCGCCATCTTGTGATAAAATTGAATATTTTGACTGAAAGAAAATTGAAAACAAAAATCTTTCAGTTGTTTGGAAAATTAGAAAGATTTAAAAAAAAATGCGCCTTAACAAATTTTACTGCATGATTACTGTTCCACTAAATTATTATGTATATTATTAACATACATATATGTAAAATACCGTATGGGCGTAAAATATTACAAATAAATATATAAAATAATGCATCATTTAAATATACCATAACTTAGTTGATATCTAAACCTAAATTGTAAGTGGTTAGTTATAAATTTAGGTGTAAGTCACTAGTAATACATATTAGCTCTATGTTATTTATTATAAGTGATAAGTTATAGGTTAAATAAATGAAGCTGTGAAGCTGAGGGCATTACAATATAAATAATTTAAATTTTATAATTTTTATTTTTCACTTTTATTTTACCTTTTATCTAAGACTGAATACTGTAGAAATGAGAGCCTTAAGGGGTATGTGTGGTAAAACCATGTACGATTATGTAAGAAATGTGGAGACCCGCAAAGAATGCAAGGCTGATGTAAGCGTAATGAGTAAGATTATGAAAGGGACATTTAGATGGTTTCGGCATGTAGAGCGAATGAGCGAAGAAAGGGGTGTATGTGACGCAAATGTGAAAGGTATCAGAAGTCGGGGACGCCCGAGGAAGACATGGCATGATCAAGTAAATCATATACTTGAGTCGGGCCATGTCAAGAGTCGAATATGAATGAGGCAAGGAGTGTGTGCCAAGATTGAGTAGCGTGATGTCTAAAAAGTCGGTTAGTTACCTTTTTGGTTCGGTAGGTTCGGCCATGGGAATGTAAAATGGTGTCCTTGACTCGATAACCGGACCGTGCAATCTACGATTTGTTTTAATATATTTTTTTAATGATAAACTAATATTTATAAGACGTGGCTCAGTGGTCCAGAGCGTCTGACCAAACATCAGAAGGCGCGGGTTCAATTCCCATCGGCGGCATTTATTTTTACACGGGAGATATTTTCAATTTGTATTGATATTACAGGCGACTAATTATTGCTTATAATAATTTATTAGATATCTTTTAATATTAAAATTATGTTAATTTAAACGTGTGCATAGAAAAAAACAGAACCAAGTTAAGTGATTCCGCAATGTAATGTTTGCGATTAAAGTATATTTTACGTCATTACAATAATTTTAATATGATATATTAAATCAAATAAAACACTTTGTTTATTAACCACGACTTTTTTATTATTACATCTACCGGTTTCGCTACGTTCGAGCTTCATCAGGATGTGAAATATAACTAAAAACTAAGACAGAGGTGATGCATATTTATAGGAAAACAGAGGGAGACAGAATATAATACATTATAAAAGTGGGAGGAGTCAAATATTACACAGTCATAGTGAATTGAATATATATAATAACAAATTACAAAAAACACATTTTTACATGAATTGTACATATAATAATACATTTTAAAGACATAAGAAAAAACATAAACATATTATTAAGGAGTGGAATGGATTGTGGGAAACAAGTTAAATATAGGACTATAGAATGTGTTTTTTTGATTGGATAAATTAATTTGTGTATTTAATAAATGGTCTGATAAGTTACTGTTTATAGATTTCCTTATCTCTAATGATTCTAAATTGTCTAACCTAATGCCTATACTATTTTTATGTAAGAGGCTAGTACCTGTTATTTTATCAAATCTATGGTCTGCTGATATTAAATGGTTGGTTAAAAATTTTAATAAATAATGAGCACAAAATAGTGGCATTTTCAATTCTTTTAATTCTTTCAAGAATAATATTTATGGAGAGATAGCTAAAAAAGTTAGAAAACCTTTGCAAATTGGAGAAATTTCTCTATCTTCATGGAATTCACGCAGTTACATGATAAATGTTGAACAATAAACCACAATTTACTCAAAATGTCTAAAATTTTTACAAAATAGCAAATTTACAAAACGCATTCCTTTTCTTTAAGGAATCTGCAAGAAAACTGTATTACAACTTTTCATCTCGTTTATACAATAAACAAATTACATTTTAGACAGATTGTTTGTAAAATATAAAAATATATTGATTTCTGGGATTTATATTTACCTACACATGTGTAAGGCATTAATTTAATTACAAAAAAACAACTTTCATGAAATTCTCATTATAAATATATTCATAAATTAAACGCGTTAAATTTAATTAAAAATATCAGAAAAATGTCTTAGTTTTCAAGACGCACATGCGTCAGTCTGCCAAAATGCGATTTTGCCAGTTCTTACGAGAAGTTTTTTTAAGAAGAGCTTGTACAGTCTTGATTCAATGTGTGACCGTTTAACGGTTGGGAAGTGTTTTATGTTAGTAACTTATTTTATATTTTAAACATCAGCAAGGAGTGTAAATTATATATATGAAAAACTTTTGGAAGTTACCCAACTGGGTTTATCGAAGATTGTAGCGCTTGCCAAGAAACGAGAAGAGATAAAGTACCGCAACGTAAGAAGCCAAAACAAAAATTATAGTAGCGGTCCGTAGCACTGCGCTAATATCAAAATAAATCTTTGGCCTTTAATACATATTAGAAACATTTTGAAAATATTATCGAGATAATTTTTTGGTTTCTTATCTGGGTAAATGTGTAGATTGTGCTGTTTACGTATGATGTATGTAGAAGTGGTACTGTGTTGCAATGCAGTTTTCTGCGTTTAGTTTTGATGTAGCCGTCTAATACCAGATACCGAATATTAAACAAATATTGTTTTATTTTTACAGTCCCGATAACATAAAATAGTTGCCATGATAAAAAATATTCTAAATAAATAAAATACGAAAGCTACGGTATAGGTACGTTCAGTAAAATAATTGATTGATGCATTATTCGCTTGGGACTACCCTGATCCGTTTAGGTAATGTATTAGGGCTAGGTAAACCTTTTATGGAATCAGGACGCAAAATTTTTATCTATATTATTTCTTTCGGCGAAACAGACATAACAATAACGTTTCAATACACTATAAGCATGACTTAATTCTTAATCGTAGATTACCGACGATATGCACATGGATAAACAAAAATTTCTTTCGGCAAATAGCGATATCTCATACTGATACTGATAAGGAAGATACTCTCAGTATCGTCGTGGTGAAAGACTACCATTCAGAATAGGATAGCCAGGTACATCCCCACCTTCCTCTTCCCATCTCCTTCCCGTCCCACTACCTTCAGCCTCAAAACATCCCCCCATTGAGGATGCCGTAGTATCACTGACTCCAGACGGTTGGGAGCACTTGGTACGCGTGTACGGTTTTTACAAAGAAGCGAAATAGTACCAACCTATATATTAAGTTGAGCAAAAATCTTATTTTATTCAAAGCGATTATTGCACATTCTGAATAAATCCTTAATTATGAATTTATTTTTTATGTGAAACCCCACAAGAGTCCCAACTGCTCCCAACCATCTGGAGCCAATGAATCTATCGCATCCCCAATTGTAATACGTTGTGAGGCTGAAGGTATTGAGAAGAGACTGACTATTCAGATCTGATCACCAAACACGTCCAAATCCATTTCAAGCAACCTTTCAATTCTCGATGGTAATCTTACACCATAGCGATACTGAGAGAATCTTCCACTCTGATTACACAATTTAAGTGTCATTCAAAATAATAGTTTGCAAATCCAGTTCAATGACCTCTATAACTCATATTTGCTTTAAATATAAGTGTCAATTTAAAAGATGGCACTGTTAGTCTGAAACAATTCAGACAAGCGGCAAAGTACCCATTTGTAATATTTTAAAAGATGGAACTGTTAGTTTGAACAAATTCAGACAAGCGGTTAAGGCGATGCACTACGTCGTGTAATATTTTAAATTGAGTCGCTATCAATAACAATCCTTACGTAGATGGCAATAAGGTTTAAATTCCCGCTTAACACCATCCGCCTGTTTTGATTTATGGTAGTGAGACAATAAAAAACATGGCCAAAAAGTGCCTTTTATTTTATTTTGTGGATGTTCAGGCATAAATATTTAATTTTTTTCCGAATATTTCATAAATAACTTAATTTGCCACATTATACAATAAAATCATAACCGAAAATGGGTTTGTAAGTAGGAGATTTTGAACTAAAGCAGTTTTCGTAGGCCTATACAATACTATACATTATTTTTTTCTGGGCTTGTAAAAAGACTTATCTAAAAAATACTCGATTATTTCAAAGGCCAAGATGTATTCTACTCGCAGTGTTTAATTAAAGCATCTGAAACATTTCTAGGCCACCAAATTTTCAAACCAAAAACTCATGATTTTGCATTACTACGTATGGCATCGCCTTAAGTAGATATCTGTAATATTTCAAAATAAGCAACTGTTAGTTTGAACAAATTCAGATAAGTGGTTAAGTACCTACCCATCTGTAATATTTTAAAATATAGAACTGGTAGTTTGAACGAATGCAGAAACGCGGTTAAGTACCCATTTGTAATATTTTAAAATATGGAACTGTAAGTTTGAACAAATTCAGACAAGCGGTTAAATAAGGTAATCTGTAATATTTTATAATTTGGAATCGTTAGTTTGGTTAATTCAGACAAGTGATCAGACCCACCTATAATGTAATATCTTAAACAGAAAATTACTTTAAATGCCATTTTCAAAATTGGAACTGATTTGTCAAAAATTTAGACTATCACTATTCACAAGTTCGTGCAAGTATGTAATATTTTCATAATGTCTTCATTAAAATTTGTTGGTACTGCAATAAGAATTATTCTTTGCAACCATCATGGCGCGTCGCATATTTGTAAATATGGTTTGAGCACGTCACCAAATGATAACGAAATACGAAATCAATTCTTCGATACTCCTCTTCTTCAATTCTGATAAATGCTCTACTCATATACGGGTATTTCAAACCAGTGGCGGATGCTAACTTTTAGTTATTATATTACATATATATCTTCATCCATTCGAGCGATTTTCGGCATATTATGCCGAGTTCATACATAATGTGCCAAATTTATAGAAATATGGGATAAACTGTGAAATTTAGGTGGATTCATTGGCTTTAAACCACAGTAAGCAGTTTAATATATTTCCATATTAATATTTTGAATGGGCACCAATCGCTCCAGTTGATAAACCTTCAGATCCCGGTATTTTTTTACTAAAATTATTAATTACTAGCTATACCCCTCCATGCGTTGTTGTAACTCAATCAGTCTGTACAGATAGGGAAACAATAGCGCGTGTTGCTTTTACGTCCAACGGATGGCGCTGTTTAAAAAAACGTGGTTGTCCACCAGGTGGTGTCGTTTTTTAAAATGTATATAAACACACGCGTATTCGAATGCAACGTTTTGTCAATATTTCAAAGCAATCGTTCAAGAAATTTAGTAGATGTAAGATTTTAAACAAACGAACATTTTTATTTATATAAATATAAGTGTGAACAAGACAAAAGAAAAAATGATATACATGTACAAAGATGGTGAAAATAATGAAGAAAAAACAAAACAAAAAAAATCTTTAAAATATGCACTGCTAAAATTATTAATTAGTACACCTTTATAATTCAACAGAGGCATATTAAAAACTTCAGCTAACCCAGCATAAGAGTTACCAATGGTGTGTAATCTATTTGTAACCGAATTGTAGCCTGAAACCGTAGTGTAATAATGCTCACAATAGTACATATTAGGGAACCTTTATCTAATGGTAGGTAATAAATATATCATACATAGCTGAAATCGTTGATATTATTATTTGAACTCGCAACCTCTTGGTCCTCAAGGAGTTAACCGCTTTTCCACGACATTTACAAATAAATATAAAAAATAATACTAATAAATTTCAACGAAAAATAAACAGAATCGAACCCAGGATCTCTGCCTAACCGGGACACCGTCTTATCCTTTTTAAATTAAATTTTTTTATACTTTTTTATTAAAGGTCCGCCACTGCTTACAACAAATCCTGCAGTTTTCTGTCACCGTCCGTACTATACGGGCAAGCCGTCATTAGAATGCAGCGCATGCAGTCGATAGTGCACCGGTGCATTCGGTATTCATCGCCAAGAGTTGGTTGGCGACTTTGCAATGAGTCCAAATGGGACAGCTGGGAGTTGTTCAGACTTAAATAGGGGGAACGTTGAACTTGGTCAATGTGGGTACATATGTGTTAAACAATAGCAAATTCTTTTTCATCTTATTCCTTTAATTATTATTTTATTTAAATATATATATCTATTTATTTTATTAATACGAGACTTAGAGGGTACATATGGTTTTTGTGATATTTCACCCTCCTTGCTAGGGATGACCCTATTTGAATTTCTCTTTTGTTACACGTGGATATATACATGTTTCTCTGAAATTCAATGACCTTAACTAACTAACTATCCATCCCGCCATTTCCCCGCAGGGGTAGGCAGAGAGTACGGACCACTCCTCGCCTCATTCACATTCATACATCGTCTCATACATACTCTTCTATTATTCTCACTCTTGACATGGCTCGACTCAAGTATCCGATTTACTTGATCCATGTCTTCCTCTGGCGTCCCCGACTTCTGCTACCATTCACATTTGCGTCACATATTCTCCTTACACTCTTTTCTTCGCTCATTCGATCTACATGAACAAGCCATCTAAGAGTCCCTTTCTTGATCTTACTCATTACGCTTAAATCAGCCTTGCACTCTTTGCAGATCTCCACATTCCTCGCACGATCATACATGGTTTTACCACACATACGCCTCATCATTTCTACAGCATTCAGTCTACTTTCAACCTTCCTCTGCCAGTTCCATGCCTCACTTCCATAAATCAAGGTAGGTACCACCACTCCATTGTGGACTGCTAACTTCGCTTCTTTGGACAATTTTTTGTTAGCGCCAACTGCGTTCAGTCCTCCATTAATGGAGTTACCTGCATTTACTCTTCTTTCAATATCTCTGTCAGCCTTCCCATCTCTCGTAAACATACTCCCTAAATACACAAAATAAATGACCTTATAGAAGTTAATATACAAAATAAACGTCGTTCCTACCCCATCGGCATTTGACGAGGTTGGAAAGTTGTCTACTCCAGTTCCTGGAAAGGAAGGTACAGTCCTAACTCAAACCAAAAATAAGAATTATTTTTTGAGTTTTTAAAAACAGACGTATTATACTAAAAAAAATTGAATTTAATATTTTATTAATAACTCTTAAAGATATAATTAACTATATTTATCATGTGTTGCACTGTTAAATACTGGTGCAGAACTGAAAATTTGCAGGGTAGTCATAAAAGCGCTATTGCGTACATACGAATATGTCAAAGAAATGTGTTTTATTATTATCACGCGAGTGGCAGTGCGCGGGGACCGGATTCGGTCGTTCGGGGTTAGGTTAGGTTGGAATTGAAAAATTAGACTAATTGGAGGTAAAAAGTGGAATTAATTTTTACAAAAAACATATGAAATAGAAAAATCAGAAACAGATTCGGTCACATCTAGGAATTTGTGACACATTGTATTTAAGCGTGTCGGTAGATTTTGTCCAGGTGTTTATTCGGGAATTAATAATGTGAGAGAGGATGAGACACGCATTCATTGCTTTATATAAACTGTATAAGCATTCGGTCTCGCTTGCGCACATCCGCTTTAAAGTACACATTACAGAATTGAACCCTGCGTATCGATTCTCCAATCCAGGCCGCTCGCAATCGCCGTCGATAGTACGTACATTGATCGACGTTCTTATTCTTGAGTCTCGTCGAAGGTACATACTTACATATGCCAAACTTCAAAAGTCATTCGAGCATCGAGGCCCAGGACCTCAGGGTTTTAAACACGTGACCTCAGAGTCCAGAACGGATGAAATTACATCTGTGAAACTAACAATAATATAATTTCGTGAAATATTATGTAGTAATCATGAAGTTTTTTTCCATATGTTTATGTTTACGTAGACCTGGGAATTATTTGATAAAGCTTCAAGTTCGTTTCAACCACACCGATCCAAGTAATGAAAATTCTCATATTAATAATAAAGGAATTACTTACGGGATTATACGCCAACGATGTTATTATAAAGTATTACAAGAACAATCAAAGGATATTCGTTTTCGTGGAATTTATAAATGAACATAATTTAATATACGACACCGATAAAGAAAAATACTCGTTCGTACCTGGGTAATATATTTTACGTGATAACAACTGGATTAATAAATGTATTCAGCCGGCTTATAATTTAAACTAGTTGACGTGTATCTGGTGTTGCTCGGGGACTTTTCTGATAATATGTACTGATATTTCAGGCGAATAATGATTGCTTATAATAATTTTTTATCCTTTGTGCTATACATAAAAAACCTTGTCTTATAAACATTAGTTTATCATTTAAAAAAAAAATGATAAGTCAAAATATTTCACCAACAAATGTACATATAATATGTCTCGACGCCATCTAGTGGGAAATTTAGCACTAACAAAGCTTTTCCTACAAAAATATGATTAAGTGTTTACAGCTGAAAAAATATAATAAGCAGTAATTGTTGATTGAAGTACCAGCACATATTGAATTATGTTGGAAATAAGCCCAGAGTGGTCCAGAGCACCTGACCAGATATCAGAAGGAGCGGGTTCAATTCCCGTCGGTGACATTTATTTTTACTCGGGAGATATTTTCAATTTGTATTGATATTTCAGGCGACTAATTATTGCTTATAATTATTTGTTGAAGTTGTGAAGTTGTGAATTCTAGTGTACCTGACTCTCTTTCATCTCTATCTCATTCCAGTGCATATATAATGCTTTAAGGCGACATAAGACTCACTAACGGGGGTTTGCTCGACCCTTACATTTTAATTATTTCCGATGAACGTATTAATAAAATATCACATGTTTCTAGAGGGATCCCGCCGGATATAAGTTATTTATATTTAAGATTAATAAAAATAGGACCTTGCTTACTTGCATGCATTACTCCACGGAAAGTTAGATTTTCCACGCCTGCCAGGGCAAAGTCGACCGTAGGTCGGTCCATTACGCCGGGCCGCTCGCCGAATATTGTTTTTACACGACTTCTTCATTCATGTAGATAAGATGTCCACTTTATTTAAGAAACTTGATAGGGCAAATTCAACAGCAGGTCTGTTCAATACACCAGGGCCGCCCGTCGCATTTTTTTGTCCACAGCTGCTTCACTTCCGTATACTGACTTTATTTTAGGGTAATGTCATGTAAGTCTTTTTCAAGCGTCCCCGACATCTTATACTACTCTTCCCCCATTTTAAACCACTTTCTAAGCACTCCTGGCACTAATAAGAACAAACGTAGAATTTTTCTGTGAATTCATAGAAATGGTATAGGAACTCGTACGGGACAAACAAAGAAACATTAAATTTTATATATGTATATATATAGACTAGTGCAGTTTCGTGAAAAATATGGGATATTTTAATTCAAGTTATCATGTTGTTGATATGAACCCTGTCCAGTTATAAGTGATTCATTTTATAAACATCTGAGCTTGTACCCTATACAATAAGAATTTTAATTATATTGACATATTTTCGTGTAGTTTAGGAACATTTAAAAAAGATACCTTAGCTATTATTAAATAATAATTAATAACATACTGCAAGTTATCATGTTGTTGATATGAACCCTGTCCAGTTACAAGTGATTCATTTTATAAACATCTGTTCAGTTTAGTTGTAGGTATATAGATATATTGGAGATTATTGTTGTTGTGTGAGGATAAATTTGATATATTGAAATTTACTTGTGTTCTTATATCCGATGTTATTTTTACTTTATTTAGTATTTTCTGTAAATATTTTTTGCCCACGGGTACTGGACCCTTAGTTTGTTATTATAATTAAATTTTTAAGCGAAAACCTATCATTAGATATTATTTGTATTTTTTATAAGTTGATTATTTAAGAATGTAAAAAAATCTGTTGGTTTTCCTAAATAAACAAAATAAAAAATAAAATAAAATTCCAGTTTTGAAAAGGCAATTTTATTTATATTAAATTTTACACTTTTTAGGCTTTTTCTAGACACTCGTAGACAAAATTTCTCAACCCTTAAATATATCATGATTATGAAGATAAATGAAATATTTTCCATTGAAATTTTGGAAAACTAATAACCACTTGAACCATATCAACTTATCAGATTTTTTAATTAGTTTTACGAATTCGTAAATATTTGTTTTTATCGTCTGTAAAATTTTCTTTTATGGCTTGAAGGCTTTTACCAAAACCACACTCGTTATGTATCTGAACCTTAGCTATTTTTTCACCCAAGCTTGTGCCCTTCATTTTCCCATCTACTTTCACATATCAATAATACATGTCACCATTTTTCACCATGGTCTAAAATTAGGTTTGTATGAAATAGGCCGCTCAGCTGAATTGGATCATTCGTCCGACTTAAACTCAAACAACGTCGTATATAATCAGTGAAGGCAGACTAGGGTACAGGTTTGGGCGCACGATCGCCAAATGACAAGTCTAATGCTTGCGGTGTAACAGCATACAAATCAGCAGTAACAAGGAGTATCAACAACAATCCCCGTAATTTGTAAACTGTCATAGCGCGATGGCACTGACTTGATCACGTGACACGTACTATTGTACTCTGTGGCATTGTCTGCTTGCAGCGCAAACTAAGGTTCCAGTTTAAATGATATGACGTTCCTTGAGACATGGACAAGGCCGTCTAGACTAGTCTAGAGTATAATCACTTTATCTCATACTGCTTAAGCGGCTTAAGCCTAACACAAGAACAGACAAATGCAGATGTCAAACGACGTCACTATCTATCTTACTTTATCTCACACTGCCTAAGCCTAACACAAGAACAGACAAATGCAGTCAAACGGCGTCACTATCAATCTCACTTTATCTCATACTGCCTAAGTCTAACACAAGAACAGACAAATGCAGTCAAACGGCGTCACTATCAATCTCACTTTATCTCATTTTGCCTAAGCCTAACAAAAGAACAGATAAATGCAGTCAAACGGCGTCACTATCAATCTCACTTTATCTCATACTGCCTAAGCCTAGAACAAGGAAAGACAAATTCAGTCAAACGGCGTCACTATCTATCTAACTTTATCTCATACTGCCTAAGCTTAACACAAGAACAGACAAATGCAATCAAACGGCGTCACTATCTATCTATCTTTATCTCATACTGCCTAAGCTTAACACAAGAACAGACAAATGCAGTCAAACGGCGTCACTATCTATCTATCTTTATCTCATACTGCCTAAGCCTAGAACAAGGACAGACAAATGCAGTCAAACGGCGTCACTATCTATCTAACTTTATGTCATACTGCCTAAGTTTAACACAAGAACAGACAAATGCAGTCAAACGGCGTCACTATCTATCTATCTCTATCTCATACTGCCTAAGCCTAGAACAAGGACAGACAAATGCAGTCAAACGGCGTCACTATCTATCTAACTTTATCTCATACTGCCTAAGCTTAACACAAGAACAGACAAATGCAGTCAAACGGCGTCACTATCTATCTATCTTTATCTCATACTGCCTAAGCCTAGAACAAGGACAGACAAATGCAGTCAAATGGCGTCACTATCTATCTATCTCTATCTCATACTGCCTAAGCCTAGAACAAGGACAGACAAATGCAGTCAAACGGCTTCGTTTGTAAAAAAACAGTTCTTTGATAGAATAATTATTTCAAATAGAGTCTTCTTTGAGAGTAAAATTTAATTATTCTTTTTAAAGTAAAACATCAAGTAAATCTTAAACCATTTAAAAAACAGCATACAACGAGCTGTTTTAGAAATAACATGCCATGTTATTGTGTTACATTTTTTTACAGTATGAAAAGTAATTAGATTTTTTTTTTTAATTTATGTTTTTGTCAAATTTTTTTTTTTTTCAAACCTAAAGCGCATCTATTTTATTGTTGGACTGTGATCAATAGCAGCATTATTCAGGATTACATGACAGAAATTAGAATCCTAAAATATGGAAATTTATAGTTGTGGCTTTAAAAAAACTGACCAAAGGTGTAGATTTTTCCTGAATTCGTAAAAGTGCGAATATTTAAAATAAACTATTGACCTTTTACTGAGGTCACATTTAGGTATTCTTGTCGTGAGCTGGCCTATTACTCCTCGAAAGGTTGGTGTAGAATTTTGGGATACGATGCATAGACCAAAAGCTTAGTAATATTATCCTTGTAATATTGCTGTGAAGGGAAAACGTTTGTACTGGTATCAAAAGTGAAGCTTTATAATTGGATTCCTTGGTTTAAATTGGAAAGGATCCAGGAAACCCTATAATGTCTATTAATTGGTTGCAAATGCTTACATTTCCTTTGTGTTGTTGGCTTTTCGGAAACCCGCTAAAATCTTATTGGCCCCACAACAGCATCCATTAAAATTAATATTGGACAAGTTCCATTAAATTTTATTATGCGTAAAACCACTCAAGACGTGAACCGAAAGTGTGTTTTTGGCGCGTTTGTGTACTTGTCAGTTTTGTGTTACTTCGGGTTTAATCATAAATAGTAGAAATACGGAAGACAGGCCATGAACCACTATTGGCTGAATGTAGGTCCTTTTTAACTCGACCGTTTCGCATTTCGTCAATGTCCATAAATTTGTTCCGTTTCCGATTCAAGACGGCGGCGATTTTAATGGTTCATAAAGACTCCTTTTTTGCAATTGTGAATTCGTCTTTGGACTTTCTTACTCAAGCAAGTTTGGAAAAGTATTGTTATTGATATAGTGACGTTTCATCGTCAAATTGTATAAATTCCTATTTGAAAAAAAACGGTTTTTAATAAAGTACATAAGGGAACCAATGAGGAGTGGAGTGGAGAGATGAGGCCCTCTTCCCTCGTGGGGCCCTCAGGGAATGATGGGAGAGTGGACCCTTTCGTCGTGGACTCTTCCTCCACGGGGCCTTAGGGAAACGAAGGAAGAGTGGAGAGGAGAGATGAGACCCTCTTCCCTCGTGGGGCCCTCAGGGAACCAAGGGGGAGTGGACTCTTCCCTATGGGGCCTTCGGGAACCAAGGAGGAGTGGAGAGGAGATATGAGACGCTCTTCCCTCGTGGGGCCCTCAGGGAACAAAGGGGGAGTGGACTCTTTCGTCGTGGACTCTTCTCAAATGGTGCCTTTCGGGGAACCAAGGAGGAGTGGAGAGGAGAGATGAGACCCCCTTCCCTCGTGGGACCTTTAAGGAACCAATGAGGAGTGGAGAGGAGAGATGAGACCCCCTTCCCTCGTGGGACCTTTAGGGAACCAATGAGGAGTGGAGAGGAGAGATGAGTGGACTCATCTAGGGATTCTGTGTTCGGTGTTTAAAACAAACTGATTAAATTTGAACCTCCTTTGGTTTCAGCAAACTAATTAAAAATATGATTAAATTTTATTTACATATATATTTTAATTGAAGACGCCCCTCGTTTACGAAATATTGCAGATTGACATACTTATCTATGCAGTCGCAGGCGTTGATATCGGGGATAAACAACGAATTAATGAATTCAATAAAAAAAATCATTCAATCGTTTGTTAGTTCATATTTTGTTAGCCTATTTAGATAAGTATGTCAAGCTGTAAGCTGATGTTAAGATACAGGTTCATACAGGTTTATATTTTTTAGTTAAAAGAAAACACTATTTTTATAAATTATGTAATATTATTATTATTTGAAAAATATCCAGTTTAATGAACTCTAGAACTAGGATTTAATTTGAATTTAAGGGTCATTCTTTTCAAAATTGGAATATTTGTTTGAATAAATTCAGACAAATGATATAGAATAAGAACCAATAAATAATTTTTCACAGATTTTCTCGGTCAGCATTGTTAATGTTAATCAAAATTTTTAAGCTTCAACAGTAATTTCCGTTATGAGCTATGAAGCTTTCAAATATCCAATTCATACTTAATTATTTAATGAAATTATACTTAGTTATTAAAATTATACTTAATAAGTAAAATTATACTTTATTATTAAATTTATACTTAATTTTGAAAATTATACTTAATTTTGTATTAGGTAGGAACAATATAAAACAGAACATGTACCTATTGGATTAAAAAAATTATTATAAGCAATAATTAGTCGCCTGAAATATCCATACAATTTCAAAATATCTCCCGAGTAAAAATAAATGCCGCCGATCGGAATTGAACCCGCAACTTCTGATGTCCGATCAGATGCTCTGGACCACTGAGCTACGTCGTCTTATTTCCAACATGCCAAATAATTCAATATGTACTAGTACTTCAATCAACAATTACTGCTTATTATCTTTTTTCACCTGTAAACAACCAACTTTATTTTTGTAGGAAAGGCTTTGTTAGTGCTAAATTTCCCACTAGATGGCGTCGACACATATTATATCTACATTTTTTTTTATTATATTTTATTTTTACTCAGGAGATATTTTCAATTTGTATCGATATTTCTGGCGACTAATTATTGCTTATAATAATTTGTTATCCTTTGTGCTATGCATAAAAAACCTTATAAAAAAGAGTTTATCATTAAAAAAATTATGAATTGGCTTGTTTATGAGTTCTCAAACTATTGGACGGTGACCTCTGACGTTGTGAAAAATGAACATTATTTCTGTATGGAATCAATAGGAAAATATCAAAATACAGGGTTCAGCAGTTTCACCTGTGAACATAGCTGTTTTTTATAATGACGTGAAATTTAATATTAAATACCAGAATGTAAATTAATACGAAATAGGGTACAAGTTCAAAAGTAAACTGGTTATCTTCGGTGGATTTTGTCTGAAACTTGGCTATCTCCAGACTATACTAATCAAATATGGCTATCAATTTCTCGATTGGACGTATTATCGTTAATTGAGGACTAGCTGACCTCTACCCGGCGTTGCTCGGGGTTATGAATAGTTCTTAAGGGTTGTGAATTTAAGTATACTGACCTGAAAACTGGGCGCATTTGGTAGAAATAATATTTTCGTGAAAAATTGAAAAATTTAGCTTTTTAAAGTATTTGTTTTACTTAATCATTCCATTTCTTCTTCGGGCGTCCCAGATTTCTTCTACTATCTACTTTCACGTCATATATTACACTCCTTATGCCGCTTTTTTTGTTCATCGCATGCCTAATTTTATGAAAAAAATATTATTTGATTAATGTTCATCACTTCATGTAGTTTCATAAAATCCACATTGTTAGTGAAAAAAAAAACTATACTTCATAGATTTTAATTCGACCCCTTTCATTACTGTATAACATACTGATGCATTATGTGTAATTTAATTCAACTAATAATGCACAGAAATGCGATAAATCATTCTCACTACAGTACACAATATTGTTACTCTTATAAAAACTACATTACATATATTTTAATTCGACTCTGTATCTCATTCCAGTGCAGAGATAAAACGTTAAGTCTTCCTTGGGCGTCCTCTCTACACACTCGTGGTACCAATAAGAGCAGACGAAATTGTCAGCAAAATCGGTCCAGTAGTTTTTGACCCTGTTGGATACACACATACCAACATTGCCTTTTATTTACATAGATTTTTGATTATTAAACACTCCTAAAATCTTGTCAAATCTTGCAAAAAGGCCTTAATAGCAAACTGCTGAGTTTTTCACCAAGCCAATGTTTGTATTACACAACGTTATACATTTTAAATATGTTGACATTGACAAAGCCGCTTACTCTTTGATATACGAGGGTGAGGTATGATAATTTAATTGCATAATTATGATCACGGTGGTTAAATTAACCTCCTAAATTTATTGTTTAAGATGGAGATAGCCACGTTCTGTTTATAGCGCCACATTTTAGCACTTGCATAGTAAAATATATGATTCATTACACAACCTCAGGGTCAAAAGTCGATGCCTTTTCCGCTCCGTCACCCACGGAGGCACAGCACGTAATTTTATTTCGCTTCATATCAACAACATTGTTATTAATGTAGCAGTTGGCGCTAACAAAGAAATAGTCCAAATAAGCGATGTTAGCAGTCCACAATGGAGTGCTGGTACCAACCCTGATGTATGGAAGTGAAGCATGGAACTGGCAGAGAAAGGATGAAAGTAGACTAGACGCTGTAGAAATGAGATCCCTGAAGCGTATGTGTGGTAAAACCATGTATGATCGTATGAGAAATGTAAGGGTCCGCAAAGAGTGCAAGGCTGATGTAAGTGTAATGAGTAAGATTAAGAAAGGGACGCTTAGATGGTTTGGTCATGTTGGGCATGTTTGAAGAAAGGAATCTAAGAAGAATATATGACGAAAATGCGAATGGTAGCAGAAGTCGGGGACGCCCGAGGAAGAGATGTCACGATTAAGTGAATCAGATACTTGAGTCGGGCCATGTCAAGAGTCAGAATAATAGAAGAGTACGCATGAGACGATGTGTGAATGTGAATGAGGCAAGGAGTGTGTGCCAACACCGAGTTGTTTGGCGGTCCGTCCTCTCTGCCTACCCATGCGGAGAAACGGCGTGATGGTTAGTTAGTTAGTTATAACATTGTTTATGGTAGGTAATAATTCAAAACCACAATTATTTTCTCGTCCCATGACATGACATCGTTTCACATAAATCCTAATTAGAATGTTTAAACGATAATAAGATTTTTTAACGTATTTTATCACTGTAACGATATAAGCTGGAATTTCTTTGGGGCAGAACGCAATATGTTACAGGCCCTGTGGTTGAGTGGTAACTCGTTTTATAAAACTCTCCAAGAATATATTTCAAAAAGTACAAATAAAATTGTTATATCTAAGAGAAAATATAAAAAAATTAAACCTTGGATAACTGTAGGAATAATAGTCTCCATTAAACAAAGAGATAAACTATATAGAGAGATGCTAAATTATCAAAGAGCCTGTCAAAAAAACAATGTCAGAACAATGTCCTTCATGAAAACAAAATATTTACTGTATAGAAATTTACTAAATAGGTTAATAAGAAGTTGTAAAAAAAAATACTATGGTGAACAAATTGATAATGCAAATAATGATACCAAAAAAACGTGGAATATTATTAACGAAATAACGAATAAAAAAAGAATAGCATCAACTGAGGTTAAGGAGATTAAAATAAATAACAATATTATAACTGACAAATCTGACATTGCAAATAACTTTAACAACTTCTTCACAAATGTCGTAGACCAAGTACTTGAATCATCCAGTAAGATTGCTAATACAGCGCCCGTTGACTCATCTCTGCTTTTGGTACCAACAAACAATTCAATTAACTCATTAGATTATTTTACACCTATCACAACTAATGAAATTGAAAAACACATTGACAGCCTAAAACCAACAAATTCTTCAGGAATTGATAATTTATCAGGTAATACACTAAAAAAAATAAAACAATATATTTTAACTCCTTTGCAACATATTTATAATATATCCCTAAAAGAAGGGTATTTCCCAGAACAATTTAAAATCTCCACTATATTACCAGTTCACAAATCGGGTGACACGCACATATTAGACAATTACAGACCTATCTCCTTAGTTTCAAACCTTTCAAAAATATTTGAAAAATGTATCAAAAATAGAGTTATGAAATACCTAGAACAAAACAATATTCTGTCCGAAAATCAATATGGCTTCAGAAGTAAATTAAGCACTGAAGATGCAATATTCGATCTGACAAAAAATTTATACACATCTGTTGATCAAAATAAAAAAAGTCTAGCTATATTTTTAGACTTAAGAAAAGCGTTTGATACTGTAAATCACAATCTACTCATAAAGAAAATTAATCAAATAGGTTTCAAAAAAGATGCACTAAAAATTCTCACTCACTATCTCAAAGACAGATTACAAAAAACAAAAATTGGGAACTTTTATAGCAAAGAAACAGTGATAAAAAATGGAGTACCACAGGGGACTGTGCTTGGCCCAATTCTGTTTCTAATATATATTAATGATTTATGCAATGTTGTAATCCCTGGTAAAATTGTATCTTACGCTGATGATACAGCAATAATAGTAAATGGAAAATCCTGGCCTGAAACTTTTTTAAATGCAACAAAATGTATTTCATATGTCTTATCATGGCTTACTTGTAATAGACTTTTCTTAAACTATAGTAAAACATTTTACCTAACTTTTTATAAAAACAGTAAAAACAAACCTCCCAATAACCTTAAAATTAGACTACATAATGCTAACTGTAATAAAGTAACATGCACCTCTTGCTTTGAAATTGGAAAAATTGAAAAGATCAAATATTTGGGTATATATATTGACACAAATTTAAACTGGCAACCACAAATTAATAACACCGTTTCTAAATTAAGATATCTGACGTACATATTTTATAGACTTAAGGAAGTACTCAATGTTGACAAATTGAAAATGATTTATTTTTCTCTAGTGCAATCCTCAATTATGTACGGTATATTAGGATGGGGTGGCGCACTAGATACATTTATAAAACCACTACAAATAGTACAAAATCATATTATCAAGGTTATATATAATAAAAAGAGGACATTTTCGACTGATCAATTGTACAAGGAATCTCAACTATTCAATCTCCGTAAACTATTTCTACTTCAAAGCCTGAAATACGTCATGAAAAACCAAAATAAATTTCAAAAATATGAACCCAAAATAAACTTTAGAAGAAATCATGTATTTTATACCCCACAAACCAATACCAAACTAATGCAAACTCACAGTAGCTTTATTGGACCTCGCACTTTTAATCTACTACCAAAAAAAATTCAAGTAACAACTAAACTAGCGCAATACCAAAAAGAATTAAAGTTGTGGCTGTACAATGCAAATGTTGAAGCATTATTCATTTAATTTTTACTTTTTTCTATTTTGTTTCTGTATAGTTATTATTATTTTATTTTGTGTTCTTTTAATTCATATATATTATCTTACAATCTTTATTTTTACTTTGATTTATTTTTAATATGCTCCTCTTGCACAATCTTTTAGAATAACTTTTATTATAAGCCTACCGTTTTTCTTTATTATGCTTACTGTTTTTTATTTTATTTTTACTGTTATGTATTTTTAGGTACAAAAATCTAATGTATTAAATTATATTACCCACGCACAGGCTGCGCCTTAGTGGGTTCCCTTTCATATTATTAAAAAACTTGTATTGTGAAATATGTAAATTGGGAAAAAATAAAGGAAATAAAAAAAAAAAAAAAAAAAAAAAAACTCTCTTGACAGTCTTGACTACGAACCCCAAGGTCACGGGTTGAAAGCAACGTTTGTTTCAAAATAATTATTAGTTCATTTAAATTATATTTGCGATTCGTTCCAGAGTGAAAGATACTCTCAGATTCGCCATGGTGTATTCACATTTTAATTCTGAACCACCATTGAAATGGCATTATCTGTGTTTGATTACCAGGTTTGAATAGCCAGGAACTTCCACACTTTTTTTTCCATTTATTTCCACCTTCGGTACCTTCAGCCTCCCATTGAGGATGCTATAGTCTCCCTGACTGGGAGCAGTTGGTACTCTTAAGCGGTAGTCCCAGTGAGACGGAAATAGCTAAAAACCATTTACGTAATATTTTTGCTATCCAGATAAACAAAAGAAAAACTAGTAATCTCAAACAGTACTAATTATCATTGTTACTAATTCGACCAATTTGTTTGGAATTTTGAAGTCCTTACGTAAAAAAATTAACATTTATAAAAATTAATTATACTTATATCCAGAAAATCTCTAATTCGTATTCAGGATGTAATTAATATGGATATAAAGCTCTTGGAAAGTTTAAAACGGGAATAGTGCGGTATTTTAAAAACGACCCAGCTTTTAGCCTGAGCTTTTAAACGCCTTTCAAAGGCCTTTAAAGTTTAATGTGACCCACTACTTACAGCCTTTGTCATTGACAAAGAATAATATAGGTTGGCTCTATAGATACAATATTTACACGTTGTCCGGAATCTCGTAGTACACGGAGAGAAATCGATTTTTGCCGTCACGATAAATTAACAGGCCCTTATTGATAAAACACCATTTTACAAATGTTTTATCGATTTGTTTGGAAAATATATATCATGAAGATAAAAAGAAAAATACACTATAAATAAAACATTCGGATTTTCATGAACACGTATTTAGACATCACGGTAATTTTATCAGAAATATCTGATAATTTGCGTCCTAACAATCCCGTTTTTAACTGGAGTTACTACAATAATTTAAAGAGAATTTTTAATAATTTAGCAATACATTTTTCTCCGTGTATAGGCGAGAAACCGGTAAATCTACAGGGATTTCCAATAAGAGGTGTTATTTTAAAAGCTCTCATTTTTTAACATTTGACAAGTAGAAACTACGCCATTGATAAAAATGGAACGATACACGCTTCAACAACGCATTGAAATTATTAAAATTCACTTGAGTGAATCAAATGCAAATCATCTTGAGGGATGAGGCCCATTACCACCTCGGTGGCTTCGTCAACAAGCAAAGTTGTCGCATCTGGGGTTTGGAAAACCCAAGAGTTATTGTTGAAAAGCCTCTCGATTCTCAACGTGTGACTGTTTGGTGCGATTTATGGTCCAACGGAGTCATTGGACCTTACTTTTTCGAAAATGAGGCTGGAGCAACAGTTACGGTGAATGGATCGCTATCGAGAGATGATTAATGATTTTTTATGGCCGGAATTGGATGGTATTGATCTGGACAACGTTTACTTTCAACAAAACGGCGCTACGTGCCGCACAAGCAACGAAACCATTGATCTTTTACGATTGAATATCAAAATTACACCTCTTATTGGAAAACCCTGTACATAACACTTGCAGTGGATTTTTTGGTTTATCATTTTTGATTTGAGCTTTCGTTTCGAGTAAATTGTGTCCAAAGTCGGAAATTTTTAGCACAAATTGGAAAAAAAAATTTAGCTAGGAGGTTAATGTCACCTGTTTAATGTCTTTTAAATCGAAATGTTTTTTAAAATATTTTTTTTATATTCCATACAAGCCCCAACTGCTCCCAACGTCCAAAACCAGTGAGACTATGGCATCCCCATGTTAGGTATGTTGTGAAGCTGATGGTTGTTGGGAGGGAAAGGAGATGGGGAGGAGGAAGGTGGGGGAGTACCTGGCTTTTCAGATCTGATCACTAAACACGGCTAAAGCCATTTCAAGCAACGTTTTAATTCTGAATGGTGGTCTTACACCAGAGCGATACTGAGAGTATCTTCCACTTTGGAACGTGCTGCAAAAATACAGTTTATAATTTTTTGAATTAAACAAATAATAACAAAAATTACTTGCGCACGGCGGTATTTGAACCCGCGACCTTTGACCACGGGGGCCGTCGAGGTGATAAATAATAAGATAAATGTGATTTAGATTGTACTATGAGTTTTCGTACACCCTGTATAGATATTCTCATGTCCGCTTTACAAGTCCTAACCATCTAAGCGTCTCTTTCTTAAACTTGCTTATAATGCTTTCTTGCATTCTTTCCGGATCTCCTCATTTGCAATACGGTCATACAATATAATTTTAACACACATTCGCCTCAGGGATCACATATCATTCAATCATCCATTTTCTGCTTGTTCCATGCCTCACTGCCATACATCAGGGTTGGTATCAGCACTCTATTGTAGACTTCTGACCTCGCTTCTTTTCTTCTAATATCTTTGGTCACAATTTAGTTCAACGAAATACAGCGCGAAGGACTCTTTAGTTTACTCTGTACCAAAGGACTAAGGTCAATTATTTAATTTTGAGGTTTTGGACCTCGAGTGGCTCTTAAGGCCCGCGTAAAGCAGCAAAGGGCTTTTCAGGAGATTTTCATACTACACTACCCTCTGATACTTGTAGGCAGTATTCAACGCGATTAAAGGTTGTAAAGGATATCTTCTATCAAACAGAAATATGAGTTCGCCGTAAAAAAGACAAAATTTTAGAGTGAAACATTACCACGTTTTAAGTATTCGCTCGATTACGTACTTAAGATGGGTATTAATGTTTTTTATTTGTTAGTAAAGATGGAAGAAAGAAAATAATAGCGTTGCTTTGAACGATTCTGGCTTTATTTGATGAATAGCACGGCACTTTCCTTCTCCCTACTCCATTATCCTTAGAGTATGTAGACCGCTTTGTAAGTTTCCTGAGTGGACAAATGCGTTTGTTCGTGCAAAGTCATTTAAAAAACCTATACCATATTTCAGCCATGGTGAAGGCTATGATAGTAACAGAAATGATATTGGCTTTGTAAATGATTTTGGGCAACCTATATTCCCACAGTTGTCACTTTAACAGAAATGTTACAAGTTTTGTAAATGATTTTAGGCATACAAAATCTACTCTATTTGTACAGACGTCACCGTAACTGAAATGTTACAGGCTTTGTAAATGATTTTAGGCAAACAAAAGCTACTCTATTCCTACAGTCGTCACCGTAATTGAAATGTTACAGGCTTTGTAAATGATTTTGGGAAAACAAAAGCTACTCTATTTCTACAGTCGTCAATGTAACTAAAACGTAACAGGCTTTGTAAATGATTTTGGGCAAACAAAAGCTACTGTATTTCTACAGACGTTACCGTAACTGAAAATTTACAGGCTTTGTAAATGATTTTGGACAAACAAAAGCTACTTTATTTCTACAGACATCACTGTAACTGAAATGTTACAGGCTTTTTAAATGATTTTAGGCATACAAAATCTACTCTACTTCTACAGTCGTCACCGTAACTGAAATGTTACAGGCTTTGTAAATGATTTTAGACAAACATAAGCTAAACTTAAACGAAATATGAAACAGAATAAGACACAAAAAATAAAAAGGTAACGGTCTCAATTGGGAACCGAACTCTGTCTCTGAGGATCTTTGTCTTACCGGGAAAATACATTAGTTTATCATTAAAAAAAATATATATAAAATAATATTTGACAAGTCAAAATATTTCACCAACAAATGTAGATATAATATGTCTCGACGCCATCTAGTGGAAAATTAATCACTAACAAAGCCTTTCCTACAAAAATAAAGTTGGTTGTTTACAGGTGAAAAAGTAAATTAAGCAGTAATTATTGTCGATTGAGGTACTATATTGAATTAGTTGGCGTGTTGGAAATAAGCCGACATAGCTCAGTGGGTCAGAGCACCTGACCGGACATCAGAAGGTACCGGTTCAATTCCCGTTGGCGGCATTTATTTTTAATCGGGAGATATTTTAAATTTGTATTGATATGTCAGGCAACTAATTATTGCTTATAATTATTTGTTAATTTCACTTTAATTCATTGGGATTATCGTTTGAAGACAGAAATACAAATATACATATAGACGAGTGGATTAATATTTGCATACGGATCCCGGAAGAAGATGAGAATACCTTGTAGCTTTATCTACTGGCACTGTAACGCATGCGATGTGAAGCAATTTTCACTTTTTTGTGATTTTTCCTCAGTTGTGAAAGAAAAATCAATGAGATTGGTTGGCAATTAAAGAATAAACGTCAGACTAAAGATACATGTGCATAAAATAACTAATTTGAATACCACGCATTGTGATCAAATACACCTGTGACAATGTAACATTTAATTTTAAGGTCATTACAAAAGCATGCGGGTGGTGATAACAAAATGACTTTACACAAATTATTTCAAGAACGGTATGTCAACCTCTAAAATAATTGCCATAACCGGTTGTTTTTGTTTTTTAATGTCCGTTATACCCACATAAAATTAATCTTTTATAAGGTAAAGGTACGATGTACATTGCATACATTCCTACGTAAAAATACGTATTGTAAGCTTGATTTTGAATTTCTTATAAATATATAGTATGGATATGTGCCAAGTCTAAAATTAATAGATTTTTAGTGGTTCACAGGAAGCCACAAGCCAAAAATGTGTATAGTTTTAGTGTGGCTTAAATCGCCACGAATATTATAGGTATTCGGCATAAAATTCGTCAGACAAAAAGAAAGAAAGTATGACTACCATCTCGAGAATGCTTGTGCCTGGGGTAACCTAGGCCAATCTGGTCAGTTTCAACAGCTCAAAACCCAAGTGTGTCTGATTTCGGCAAAGAGGAAGATAATGACTCCCCAATTGAGATCCTTATGGGGTTCAAGGTGAATGTGGATCGCTGACTCACCTTCAGCGATCGAGGTGCCCATAGATTATTTGACTCCAATTTATAAATTATAACACTGATTGAAATAAATCGAACTTTACTGTTTATTTAGAGTTACAAGGAACAATCGTAAATTTACCAGAAGGTAGAGGATAAGAACTGACTGTCAACGGAAGAGGCGAGATGACGAATGATTTTCAAAATGGCTAGCGCTCAACGATAGTGTTGCTATCTTCCAAACATTGTAAGCGGTTAAAAAGAATATTTCACGTAAATAAGTTGTTAGTTCTTGTTCTCTAACTCTATTGAAATGCTTGGAGTAAGGATAAGGAGGTCAATAAATTTGCAGAGCTCATGAGACCAATGTTCAACAATATGCCGATGCAGCAGAATCGCTGGGTGACGACAAACGGCTGGTTGATACCTGGAGGAGGAATTTACCAAGATCATGTTCATCAAGAGGCGTAAGTTTATGGAATCGATTTGCTGACACGTTCTTGGGGTTTAACAGAGGTCAATCTCACAACAGGCGTAATTTTAATTAGAATGGAGTTAATTATTTGTATCTACATGGATCAAAAACATTGCTGATCACCTGCCTGTAAAATTGTTCACCACCCTTCAGCTTGGTAAAAAAGTCACGAGCGACTCCTGCAAGCATATCACACTGGCTCATTTATCGGAGCTCTATAGAAGCCCAGAGTAAATCTGGCTTCTAAGAAACTGAGCTTCTTGTTTATGGCTCGCAGTTCTTCAATAGTGACCAGCTGCTAACCCTTAACAAATATCAATTAGGCCCGATAATTAAATTTGGGAGCCACCTCTGGGCTGTAGCCCCACAATACTTGATAAACCTACTTAATTCTGTGCAGAGCGCGGTCGCTCTGATTGGCAATCCATTGTTAACAGACAGATTAACTACACCTTAAATGAATACCTTACATAAATTAAACACGTCTGTTTTTTTTTATTATTATTAACATACATTTGTTAGCATGTAATTGTTATGTTATGTAATATAATTTGTATTTGTTGGGTGAGCTGGAAGAAATAGGATGTAACCTATAAGCCATACCCCTTGTACTTTGTATTTTTGTGCAATAAATATTTTTTTGAAGTTTGAATTTTGATTGCCGCCTCTAATGCACATAACAATGTGAGCATACTGAGTCTGTTCTACAAGCATCTTAAAAGAACCTGTTCTAAGGAGCTAGCAGCATTGATCCCCGGTGAAATTCGACGTACGAGCCTCTTCTTCGTCTAGTTTTTGTGTAGAACGGCTCGTATGTGGAACGAGTTACCAGCATCTGTTTTTCCTTCTTCATATAATCCGGGCCTCTTTAAGACCCGCATGAATAAATCCCTTCCTACAGCCCCTACGTTAACCCGCCTCACAACGCTGTTAAACCGGGTGGCGACATAGTTCCACTGCCGTTACAATGTATAGTCAGGGGCACTCTTGTGAGGTGTTCATAAAAAATAATTTAAAAAAAAACTAGTCTACAAACTAAAAATATATTTTTTTGTAATTTACGCTACTACTTTTTGTAAAGTAACTAACATTTTTGTTTTAATTCTACTCAAGGGAAAGGATAGAACAAACCTCAATTTATCCAAAGTATATTTTTTTGTATTTACAATATAAACCGATTCGTAGTTAGATTATTCGAAAATATTGATTTTGCATAAAGCTTCGCCTTAGGGCAACTTTGGCAATTATTTGTGGGAATGATAATGTTTAAAAAAATATTTTTCCCCAGCTACTCTCTAAATACGATGAAATTAAATATAAAAAATTGGGTGGTGTGTCTCTGTGTCTATGCGTAAGAATTCTTGAACTCAAATTTGCTTTGATTTTCAAAATGGCAACGATTCAGATAAAACTTGTAAATGGTAGAGTAAACAGCCTTGATTTAATCAACCTCATTGAATTTCATGTACCCATAAGAGCTACTCGTTCTAAAACCCTGTTTAATTGTAACAATTCCAAGATTGAGGAAAAAAAGGGAAAAAGGCTTTACTATCGTATCTTCTAAATCATTACTAATACAATGTACATAAGTCTACTCAGATAATATTTTGATAATATTTTGTGTGTACTTGTATCTCCTTCTAGTATTAATTTTATACTTTCTTTCGTCATTTTATGATTAAATGCCACAGTTAATTGTTTTTCTGTGACATGAATTATGATGTATGGTATATTTATACCGTTGATATTCAATAATTAAATAAATAAGCAATAAAAAAGGTACCAAAATTATTTTATTCACTAAAAATATATCTTCTAAATTTGAAAAGTGCGTTTCTTTTGTTTAAAATTTTGACAGGTGTCGTAATTTTTACGTTTGAGGAAAATACATTTTTAATGCTTTCATCTTCACAATTTCTATAATGATAATATCCCGTGATTTTTGAAGGGTCAGCTCAAATATAAAAAACATAAAATTTAGTAACGGTCGAAGGTAATAGGCGCACACCTCTTCAACTTAATACCTCAATTAGGACAGTAACTACTCCCCTGTCATCTAGTCATCTAGTCATCTACAAATTGAATTAGTTCAACAGAGCACTCTCCCAAACGCATTTGGATCGCATAACTGTTTGGTGTAAACCACTGAAGAGACAGGCCAATAGAAGTGTATAGTGGGCGTGTCTGTCTGCCTGAAATAAACTTAATTTTCCACACTTCTGGTAAAAATCACCATAAAAAATCCCAAATGTCCAATTCTATCAGATAATCATTATTTTCATTGACCTAGCACAGTGACATCGATAACATTACAATATCGGATAGATAGGCGTAACTTCCGATGATTTTATACCGATTACTGAGCACAGTGGCGCTGTTGATAGCCATATCGATGTTGATAACGCAATAAAAAAGAAACTTATATATTCACCGGTTAAAACATTAAAAGTTTAAAAAAACTAATAAATTGACAATGCTGTATATAAATATTAACTTTAATTTACCTAAATTGGCAGTCCGCGTGTACTTTTTGATACTAAACCAGGAAGCTGGAACGGAATCAGTTGATCGCGTCATAGATGAATTAATAAAGTGATTTTATTTATTTTTTTTATTAATTAACGCCCTTTTTCGGGGCTTTTATATATGAATATTAAGAAATATACATTATTTATTGTACAAAACTGAATTGCTTGATTAACAACATTTTGTATTTGTTTAAAGATGAATTGAAGATGTCCACTGACTTGGTATAATTGCTTCCCTCCATTAGTATTCTGGGCAAAGAGGAATACATATGGTAGTTAGTCCCAGAATTTTAGCACTGAAATAAATCCTGACTCCTAGTATTACGTTGTGGAATCTGGAAGCTTATCAATTCTGCCAATACCGGACTATACAATAAATCATTTAGAATTTTATATAGAAATAACAAGTCAGTGAAAATTCTTCTGTCGGACAATTTGAGCATATTCATATAATTTAACAGAGTGTTCAACATAATTGCTGGAATACACATTTTAAAATTTATAAAACGTAAGAATTTGTTTTGTATTCTTTCAACAGCTTATACATGTATATTATAATGTGGGTTCAAGAGAGGAGAATTGTAAGTTAAGTAAGTTAAGTTGACTTATATTAAAGGCAAATTATAACAATTTAAAACACTTTATACTGTTAAAATTTCTGGGTAGCCTAGTTATAAATCCCAACATTTTTAAGTCCTTATTAGACATTTCTGTTATGTGGTTAATAAATGAAAGATTTGATTGAAAAGTGATGCCTAAGTCTTTGATTTGTGTTAATGTCTCAAGAGCATTGTTATCAATGTTGTAATCAAAAATCACCGGATTTTGTCCAACTAATGAAATTATCCAAAATGTTGTGTATATAGACATCTTATCTCACACTTTGGAGGCCTCCATGACAGCACCTGATAAACAATTTATCGGTGTTTAAAATCCTGCATTACTGTGAAAGAAAAAATGCATAGTAGACCATAGATATATTACTCATGTAGACTGGCTGTGATGTCAGAATGAACAGATTCAGTCGTACTTGAAGCCCCCGCATACCCATTTCCAAACGATTTATAGCAAGTTTCTCGTTAACACTTTTTAAGTTCCTTAAAAAACATATTATATTTTA
Source organism: Hesperophylax magnus (assembly GCA_026573805.1). Taxonomy (NCBI): domain Eukaryota; kingdom Metazoa; phylum Arthropoda; class Insecta; order Trichoptera; family Limnephilidae; genus Hesperophylax; species Hesperophylax magnus. The sequence goes on from JAIUSX010000018.1 coordinate 4,346,252, forward strand.
ATAATAATTTTGATATTATCGATACATTTGTTATGCTAAAACGTTCATTATATTAAATTCCCTCAATAGAACAACTCTCGTAAGTAAGCTTCGAAAATTATAAGCACGTTTTTTCTGTTATTTAATATGTTATAGGCATGAATTCATAGTGTATGTTTGAATGCAAACTAAAGCAACTGACTGATTTTTGCTTAATTATTATCGTTTTTTTTAATATTAGCGCGCTCCCTCTAACATTTGTATTTACATATCTCCCTTTCAAATCATATTTGAACGCTTACTACAGGGCCTTAATGTGATAGTCGTGTTTTAATGTGATGGTGTTGAATTCGTTTTTAAATGACGGTTTGTAAATTCTACGTTCAACAATATATAATAAAACTTATATATTCATAATCTGCGTTTATTGATTGATATGCCTTTAATATGTTTCACTGGAGTTCCTTATTGTTCAAATAGATTGAAAAAAATAGTTCATTGAATGTGAAAAAATTCATGCAGGATTAACTAACATTTCACGCATAATGAAAAATTAGTAATTTTGATGATTCTTGGGAAACTTCATTCAGTGGCGTAAACTCATAATGGGGTAAGTACGGGCAGTATCTTTGACTTTACGCGATGATATTGTGTTTCATTACCCTGTTTTGTGGAACCGACAGGCAGATAAATATATATAGATGGACAGGGAAGAGTTAGTTTTAGAGTTGAATTAGTGAGGTGCTTTCAGGGGAGTACGTTTAACAGCTGTGAAGTCAATACTCATTTTGTTGGCCGCAAACATGACTCAAATGGCGCCTGGACTACGATGAATCCAGGCGCCTTTTAAAAATGAAAAACAGTTTTAGTAAATAGTAATGTAATATATTTTTTTAATTAGTTTCTGTCCATCTTTCAGCATTGGTGGGCAAACGCATACTATGCCAAGACCTAGAGTAACCTCATCCCGTGAACCCGGGCACCCCTGGTCCCCTGCTAAGGCTCCAAAGGTAGCGAACCATTCGGGGTGACCTAAGTCAGAGGTGTCGGTTATCTAACAAATGTTTATCAGGGTGGCGGTACCCTACCCGCTTCCCAAATTAAAATCGTCTCAACTAAATAAAAATATTTATGTTTGGTTTTAAGGCCAAGCACTCGACCATTTTTTTACAAGTCTTTTTATAAGACAAAAAAAAATAAAATATCGAGCTTTTAAGAACTTAAAGTTCAAAATCTCCTATTAATGAATCCCCTTTCAGCTACGGTTTCACTGTATATTGTGGCAAATTAGGTTATTTAGATAATTATCGTAAACCGTTATATATTTTTGCTTGAACTTCGAAAAATAAAATAAAACACCTTTTTTGGCGATGTTTTTTTCTTGCATAAATAAAAAAAAAACTGGCAGCTGGTGTTTAGCGGCAATTTAAACCTTATCGCCATACACTTAAAGAGTGTTATTTTTTGCCGTCGAATCTAAATTTTACACGACGTGGTGCATCCTTTTAATTAAGATAATATAATATTATAGTAGGATACAAAAAAATAAAAGTAATTAAAAACTTGTAAGACATAGCAAATTTTCGAGATAAGCAGCACAATTTTTTTTTAATAATGTAAACATTTTTGCAATAAAATAATCTTCTTTGGATTATTGATACGGACTGATAAATTTACTGATCTGAATAAATCTTTATTTTTTAAATAATTTTGAAACAGCGTTCAAAAAAAATAATTTAAGAAAAACGGCACAATACAACAAAATAAATTTCTCCCATTTTCATGTAAGCATATTTATAAACTTGAAAGATACAGAGTATAAACCCTTATTTTGTGATGGAAAACACAGATAGGGACCCCAAAACTATTCTAAAGAAATTATTATTTTTTTAATTCGCCGGTATTTTAAGTAGGTACTTTTGGACTTTTATAGTTTTGGGCAAAAATTATTAAGCCACATATTTTGTCAATAATATACAATTTTTTTGAAAGTATTTAAGTTGTTAATTATTAAAACAGCTGTTTTGACGTTAAGTCATTTTCTTTTTAATAATAATATTATATTTTAAAATTTATTTATTTAAAATCATTAAAAAAAATTAAAATTAAATAAAACGAAAATCAAAAATAATAATTTCGGTCTGTGCGTGAAATATTACTTATTTCAGCAAGAATAATTATTCCCGCATGAAAATTTATATTTTTTATAATTTTAATTTTAATATAATTTTTTAAAATTGTAACTGATTTTTCAAACAAGCGATAAAGCAGGTGACTACAGATTGAAAAATATTTTAGTAAATAAATCTATATTAACATTTGTATATTCTATATAAAAATCGATTAAGTGATTCCTGACATTATTTGGAGTTTTTTTATTGTATTTTTTTATTTTTATTTATTAACTTTCAAAAATACAGTTTTTTACTATTAAGTCCCTTTAAAATGATTGATATCAGTTTGTTAACGGATTCTTTTAACAATTATTTTTTAAATACATATACAATTTTAACAAGTACATAAAATATACACATTATTACATTAGATAGTAAAAAAAAAATTCTTTCACATAATCATTTTGTAAACATACATTTCCTTCTGTGAGTCAATTCACAGCTTTTTATTGAGTTTGGTAACATGTTGTAATTTATTGGAACGAGGTATTCTAGAGTTCTTTGACCGTATTTATTCAGGTATCTGGGAACTACAAGTCCATCGTCTGCAATTAGTCTTGTATTATGAACATGTGTCACTATTTTATTATGTTCAGATTGAGATGTATGCTGACTCGCAATTTTAAGCCACAATATAGCACGAACAGATAATAAACTTACAGAATTGTATAGAAATGACTTTGGTACGTCATGTCTCTGTTCGTATATAGTTTTGTTTAGTAATAATTTTACCAAAGAATATTGTATATTTTGGACTGAAAGAAGATTTTTTTTGTTGAATGTCCCCATGAAGTTATTCCATATCTTATAAGGGATTCCGCCAATGACAGGTATATTATTCTAAGGGTATTTAGTGGAACAAAAAACTTCAATCTATAAAGTTTGCTCACTATAGCTCTAAGCCGTGTGCAGACTCTTTGTGTATATATATCCCATTTAAAATTACAATAAATTGTTAAGCCTAGATATACGTATTTTGAAACAAGTTCAATATTTTTACATGAGCATGGTTGTATTACAAAGTTATGGATGCAATTAAAATCATGAGAAATAATTTTAGGAGTTATGGTGATGTTATTATGAGGAGATCTGATGTGCATAAGCTTCGTTTTTTTAGCATTGATTATTAAACCTACATCATGTGACCATTTTTAAAGAGTGACAAAGTCAATTTTGCAGTAAGTACTCGCCTTTAATAATAGTAATAGTAATAAATGTAAATGAAATTTTGGAATCCGTTAACATTTTTTATGTTTTTTTTGTTCAAAAGGTTGAGGGGTTGGTCGTTTACTAGGCTGAGTGACCAGTTACGACAAATACAAGAATTTTTATTGAATGATTTTTAAAAATAAATAAAACAAAAACAAATAATGTCAGTAATCACTGGTTGAAGCAAATCAAGTACGTCCCTTAACACCCTATACATGAACATTTAGATATTCCAAACCAATACAATTTAATCATTTTATAAAAACCATTATAAATAATAATTTCATTTTACGACTGTGAAAAAATACAAAAGGTACCAAGATCTTATGCTCTGTAAAATATATATTTTTCTGGGCCAAGGTATTAATCATAAATAAATAATTAATATATTTTGTGGTAGCCCTGATTGGTTTAACGTAATACAGTTTTCATAAACTTACCAAACATTTAATTATATACAAAAACTGTATAATTTATTTGTAAAATTATAACACAATAGGAACCTACACATTTTTACCTTTCGTCCTTTTTTAACTATATAATATAAATATATTAAGTACCAAATTGCGTATTCAAAAATCGTAATTAGTTGAATTATTATTTTTTTCTGCTCAGCGCCTGATATAACAGTATTTTCTAAAATTATTTATATTTTTAATTTTTTAATTTTTTTAAAAAGAAAGACAAATATTCCCGGGTTACGAATAACCTGACAATATTTGAAAATCTCCTACTACCACCACAGTAAGCTGAAAATGTTGCTTGTGTTGTGATGGAGGACTTAGCCAGCCGAGGAATTGAACACACTACGCCTGAGTGGGACCCAAGCGCGATGTCAACTCGGCCACCGACCGGTATTATTTAAATATTGTATTTGTGGCAGCCCTGCAACTCGCACCGCCCTCTTGATGGTGTGTAATTATTTCTGAAGGGCACTTAGCAGATGGCTCTTCTCACGGTGCTGGGGTCGTGCAGGGCTGTCCAACAAAAGGTCAGAGTCAATCATTTCATTTTATCTTCTTATTGTTGTGCTATTCGGATCGGGGACCAATTCTACGCTATTTCAGCAACTTTTGTCCATAGCAGGCCCTGTCACTCCTCGCACAACCTTTGGAGTTATTTCTTCCAACACTAATAATATCACTTACAACAAAATGGAAGGGAGACCCTCTCCTCTGTTCTCTTACAACAAGAGAACAGAGGAGAGGGTAAAGGAAGGTATAGGAAGGTAGGTACCCAAAACGCCTCGTGCAATTGAAATAAGCAATTGAATACGAAGCCAATTGAAATCTACAAAAAAACTAAGTAATTATTTAAGGTACGTATTTTGAAAATTTTTGTGATTCGTATTTTGTGTAAGTATTGAGTGTATTTTGTGTAAGTATGGGCGGGCCATAAAGATGTGCAATCACCCAATTCAGTTGCGTTAAAGGTGGATGGTTTATTTATGCTATGAAGTATTTCACCGGTACGCAGCATGCGTATCGTGTAAACATTCTTTACAAAATGAAGATTTGTCATGTGTTTATTTTGCTCCGAGTTCAATATGCATGGCTTAATACACTGTCCCATTGAAAATGTGATTAAGTGGTAGATCAAAAAGTATGAAGCTAAGGGTTGCACTCTCAATCAGAAGCCTGCATAACGCCCAAGATCAACAAGAAAGGAAAAAGCAGTTAGAGACGTTAGAACTTTCTTACATGGAAATTCCGGTGTTAACGGAATCAGCGAGGTCGAATATGTCATTGGCAGTCGTAAACGAGATGTTTGCAGGAAAACTTAAAAAATTTCCATATAAGGCAATCCTGGTTTTAACTGAATCAGCGAGGTCAATCTGTAACCGCCAATTCTGACCGGTACACAACAACGTTGTGACAATGGTTTTGCTGCAAGAATTTAATGCCTACAATAACAGGACATGGTTCCAACAAAACGGCGCTACACGATATACGTTGAATTGGCAGTCGTAAACGAGATGTTTTAAGGAAAACTCATATCGCGCCGACGAATATTCTATGGTCCTCTGGGAGTCCAGACCTGACTACCCTCGTCTACTTTAGGGTACATTAAATGTTGAGCTTACTACAAATAATCCAACCATAATTGGTGCTATTCATAGCGCAATGTACCAGCGAGTTTTTACAAATTTTAGGTTCAGAGTGTTTGCATCATGATGTTTCTCATTTATACGATGTCGTTTTTAAAAAAATACATTTTCAAGGTGTCTATTATAATCTAAATAAATATTTTGCCCCGTACAATGGATTTTTCACGCATCCTACTTAATGGCACATCTTATAAAATATAAAAGGATTCGGATTGAGTTCAATGTATCGAAATATATAAAAAAAAAATTGTCATTCACTAGGGCGAGTCATACCTGGTATTACCGATATAAAATAGAACCCAGAAGTTTAAAACATGTCTCCCCATGAAAGATTTTGTAATCGTGTGGCTGACATTTTATGCTCATATTGAAGCACTTCATTGAGAATGCTGGGCTTAGTTCTGCGCACTGCAAAGAATTTAGAGTTACCCGGGTTGTCATGGTTCTCTTCGATTCCTTAGTAAGGAGTAGACTTGAAAGTGGGTCGGTAATTTGAAGTCTACAACCAGGTAAAGCATTACCTCACGTTGGAAAGAGTTTAGAACAACTTTCTGAGATTTTGTATACATGGGGGAGTATGGCCACTACCCGTGGCTCTGTCCTACCATCTACGAATCTGAAGAGATATACACATTGCTATACATATCTTCTGATGGTTTGAAAACTCGGCTATCATGGATAGCGTTCATTTCTATGATCCCGATGGTTATCTCCGTCACCGACACTATAAACTGTTCCATCTCCCAGCCTGCAGAACTTGCCTTGATGGGGTAGAGCAATCTTGCTATTAAACAGAATCAATTCGGATATTGAAAAATTTTGCATCAAAGAAGCTAAATATAAATTAATTAATTAAAAAAAACTTACTATGTAAACAAAAGAAAAAATCCAATAAACTACTTTTTAGTAGTTTCTCAATGAGTGTTGAATACATATTGTGTAGTTTGTTGTGGTTTTACATGATGTGTTTGTGTACGACCTGATTGTAATTTGTAATCGAGTGCGTTTAAGTATGTATTCCATTTAGTGATTGTTCCATGTCGTTATTGTGTACTATTAACCTAATTTTAGATTTTCATAATAATTAATAATTTTTTGAACATGCAATATGAGTGCGAACATGCGATGACAATCCCTGCTGGGACGTTTCCGTGACATTGCAAACATTCACGCCACAAATGGGACACTAATAATTTAGATCAGCCCCTGGATTCCACCCCATTGGTCCACGTCGATTCAAATATCGAACACCGGCTAATATCCCATATATTTGTTTTGTCCCTTATCGACTCCGAAAGAAGAACAACGTCAGTTTATTGTCAATGTCAAACACTCACAGATACATTAATATAAACTAATAAACAGCTGAACGATATTGTTAGATTTGTATTTGAGACAAATTCATTGTCTTTATTTCAATTTAAAGTTAGTAGAGGGTGGACGTTTTTTGATACCCCGTTTCGGATATTTTGTACTATGAACAATTTTGTTTTAAATTAATGTTGTTAACCTCTACACACAGTGATTGGTTAATCTTTTAAAATGAGAAAAGGTTAAAAATAAGCCATTTTTTCTTGTTTTTGCTGAGAGTTTAAAAAATCCACCAAGGTAAGCTTTTTTCAAAATTGGTATAAAATTAACAATTACGTTTTAATTTTTTTAAATTTAATAAGCATGATATGAATTACCATTGTTTTTACGTATTTACAGTTGTTTTATAAGAAATGAAACGGTCCAATTTGAAATAATAAGTCGCGGAAGGAATGCCTGACGTCACATGTATCCAAATGAATTGCCATTCTTATTGTTGTAGTCAGTGGCGTGGGTACCGATGACGTCAGAACTCACCCGTTATTAATTAGTGTTTATATTTTTTGAAGAACGTTTTATTAATTCCATGTATTATTTATTATTCACAAGCCAGCAGTGAATCATCGCCACTTCGAGATTTTTCAATACAGAATTTTTAATGTATTTACATCCAATGTTTTGCTATTTTTTAAAATCACCTAGATAAATGTGTCCTCATTTTTTAACCTTTGCAATACCAGGGGTAAAATACCAGTCGACACTATTTTTGTAAAAACTTACTTATTTTTTCCAAATGATGTTTTAGCAAGCTTTACCGTCTTCCCAGATAATGTGTTTATATATATTTAAAAAAAATTAACTAGTTTAAAAATTTAACCCAGGATATCAACATAAATTCAGACAAATGTTTTTTTGCCCTCTAATTAAATGTTCTTGAGTTTTATAAATTTTTTTACAGCAAAATCAGCGTTCTTTATAATCTAAGGATTTCTTTCAGTTCGTTCATAAACACAGTAATATCACTTTTGAAAATCAGAATTATGACACTTGACGTGTAATTGTGCGACGCGCTTTTTCAAAGATAAATAAAAAAATTGCAAGTTACGAGACATCAAATTAAAATAATATTTTCTTTGCCAAGCGAATAAAATATTTTTATTATGTTGGGAGTATTTTATGGTTTATTTAAACGTTTAAAATTAAGACAAGTGCGGTGAGCAATTAGTAAATCCACTTTGGATTTCAAGGCAGCGAAGGCGTTAAATTTTTAACAGAAATAAAATACCATACCCAAACTGCTGCACTGTATACGTATGTAATTCAAAAACCTCTTATATGTATATGATCAGGTCAATTTAACACGCAGTCGAGAAAAACTGCAAAACTGCACTCGAACAAATCATGCAGGTTTTTAAGTCACAGCATGCAAGCGTAATGGGCGTTTTACACGATGTTTTTTTTCGTCCAGTTTCCACATGGGTATGGTTTTCATATGGATTCGGGGTGAAAACATAAACCCGTAAAAAAAACATGTTTTTTATAATTATAATACATCTATTTGTAAATTTAAAAACACACATATTCTTTTTTGTTTGACTGAGTACTCTACCAACCTCAGGTAGGACCGACATTTTTGTCGAATATTAAATCACGTGTGTGTACGTGATTGCCAGCAAAATTAAAATAAATTCATTGTCATCGATAACGAGTCTATTTTAAGAGTTTCAGCGCGATCAGTAGTCAGAAATTGGGTTGATTTCCGCTTTCAAGATTTGCATTCATTCATTCCCGAAAACAAAAGAGAAATTAAAAATAAAAGTATTTTAAAAATGGACGTGTTATATTTTGGTACAGATTTTCGTACAGTTTAAGATGGCGGACATCAATTGACAGGTTAAGTGGAAATTTTACATGTTTCTTTAATTCTTAAAAGATTATAACATGCGTTTATTAGTGATTGCGATCGAATTTTACAATGGCAAATACAAATGATAATGCCATCAATCTGCAGGAATTAACGATCACGTAGACAAAGGTTTTGAATGTTTGTACCGATATCGTTTCCACACGGAGATCGGTATGAAAACAATCATTGAGAAAATTTATAAATGGGAATAAACAAGAAGAATCCATGGCGTTTTTCTAAAGAAGGATTTTTGTGTATTTTCAAAATATTTGTTTGTTTATCAGATGATGAACCAGTTCAAGGTCCACGGCCTGGTCTCAGACCTGATGCCGAACATCACCATGATGAAGGCCTTCGGATTCTTCCTCTTTAACTACAATGCTGGTAAGTCTTACATTTTTAAACACAAATTATAAACTTAACTTACCCTTTTCAAATTACACCAAATCATTTAGGACGGGTTCTGTGAAAGTCCTATTCAAGTTCTGTTATTATATCATTTTAGGCTAGTTGCCTGACAGAACTAAAATAAAAACAGAATCTTTAACAGAACTTAAAAATGAACTTAGAAATTTGATGAAATGTTTAAATTCTCCGAAAAAACCCGTCCTAAATGCCACAAATTCAACTGCCTTCATTCACCATTTTTAATTGTTTTATTAAATCTTACTATTTCAAATTATGAATCCTGGACTCGTTAGAGCTCACAAATTTAATGAAAAATCATATTCCGTTATAACATCACTACATTTAGACCTTCAGCAATTACCTTCAGATGTATCGAATAGAAGTAAAGCGTAAAATCGTAATATATATTGGTATGTTTTGTATCCGGAGCATCTCCTATCCTTATCTTATATTCCCCTCCCTCTCCCCCTTACTTAAAATTAGTTCTAAGACACAATAAAACTCCGTTTCTAACAAATTTTACCATAACAAACTTTTTTGGCTTGACTTCAATTAACTTAATATGTATGTTTATTTCTCTTTGTATTCTATACATAATTTGTTTGTTTCTTACAAATAAATAAAAGTCTTCAAAACGTGCAACAATATTACTAATTATTTACGATCATGCTATTTGCAACAGCTGCAAAAACATTGTCACAATGTGCATCAATCTAAATGATCAACATGGTAACATCCAGCCAAGCTGTTACCAAAATGTTGTGGAAGATAATATCAGAATTGCTAAAGCGAGCGACCACAATTCAAAGCAGAATCATTGCTTGAAATACGCGTTTCTCATCCATAATTGTATACCTACCGCATTACTAAACCCACAAGGCCAATATACATAGAAATGGTCTGATCGCGACTGAAAAATTATTACGAAGTCCCTCCTTTTATTTTTTACAATTAATAGTTTCTCATAGGAGGCCTTGAGTAAAATATTTTCCCTCATAACCTCTTTCACCTTTGGGGATAATGTTTAGGGAATCTTTTTAAGGAAAGGAAGGAGAGGATATCCTGGGAAGAGAAAATTTGTGAGAGGTGAGTAGGAATCTGGGGATTAATGTGTCCAGGAGTGATGGACGTATGAATCCATCTCTTCAATTTGGGAGGCGAATATGGTGAGGTTTGTCTGGGTCTTGGCGGCGGATGCATCTGCCCACCGACTGCTTGGCACACCGGATCAGAAGAGACTGGTTGAGGGAGTTTTGACCTCTCCAGCACGACTTTCTAAACCCATCATATGTGTAAACTTCAATGTTCAAAATAGGTTAATCACGCTTTTTATTTAATATGTTTGCGGTATAAACAACACTCAACTCAGCAGCAACAACGAGTATCAACAAGAATCACGTGACATATCAAAATTCGACACCCGCCATTTTCTGTACTGCAGTCGGCCTTGTAACTTACCCGCTTGTCTCTGTTATTATTTCATCTCCCCGCAGACAACAGCTCTATGCACGTGCTCCTACGCAAGGTGTACTCCTGCATCCACCTGCTGTTAATCCTCATCCAGTTCGTTGGTATCGGCGTCAACATGGCATTACAGACGGAAGACGTTAACGAGCTAACGGCCAATACCATCACGGTGCTATTCTTTGCACACTCCATCGTCAAGTTTGTCTTTTTCGCCATCAAATCCAAGAGTTTTTACAGGTAAAACACCAATTTTTCGTAATTTGTGGAAATAAAACCTTACTGAACAAAACCTACTAGCTTTTAAATATTTATTTTGTTTTTATTAGAAAAAATATCATCGGGCAGCAAAATGATGTCTATGTTTTTAACTCCAAATACTCATGCTCTGGAATCGCTGGTTGAAAATCCTTCAATAGATACTTGCTGATACACCCTGTATATACTTGTGTAAAATCTCGAAAAATTGACGCCTTGTTTTTTTCCAATCTTGTTTGATTTGTATTGTAAAATGGTTGATATTTCAGAACCCTCGGCATTTGGAACCAGTCAAACTCTCACCCACTGTTTGCCGAATCCGACGCCCGCTACCACGCGCTCGCAGTCACCAAGATGAGACGACTTCTTTATGCTGTAGCCCTTGGATCTCTGCTGACAGTCATCTGTAAGTTACTATCTATATATAAACCTACCCGAGGAAGACCTGGCACGATCAAGTGAATCAAATACTTGAGTCAGGTCATGTCAAGAGTCAAAATATATTATATATGCCTACAAAAATATAACTTATTTTCGAAGGAAGCAAATACTTTGGGGTGTGACATATTGAATGAAAAAACATGAGTTGATATTTAGCCCTGATGAAGCTTGGGACAAGCGAAACCCGGTTGGCTATCGTTATTGATTCAAAAATAAAGTGGTGTCTTACTAAGTGTATGTTTTTTCATTCAAAAATATAACTTTTAACTGAGCTAATGTCCGCGCTGTCACTGTGCGTATGTGATTTGCAAATGGAGCGTAAGGGGATCTGAATTATGCGAATGTAAACAAATACACACAACAGAAAATATCGCAGAGAAAGTTCTTTTCATCATATCTCTGCAGAACCAAGTAGCTCTCATTGTCTTTGACTAGCTGGATCAAAGATATTAGAAGAACGAGATATGCTATGTTGGCCGCCGGACCGTAGGCGGAGTACTACCTAATTAGGGTACTTTGAATACTATCGGGATGTGTACGCACATAAATCTGTTCTATGTATTAGTGCGGATACCTTAGCGTAAGCGAAGGTGTGCAGTAGTATTGGTGAACAAAACCGGCGACACTGGGCAAAACAATTCCACACAGTATGAACTGCTCATAGCACATCTCGTTCTTCTAATATCTTTGAGCTGGATAGCCTCAGCATTCAACATAGCGATAAGTCGATCATGAGCAAGCCGCACAATTGAGCTAGCTCCTTTTGATGAGTCGTATTCGTACGGCTCCCGGTAAACCGTACCACGGCTCAATTGAATGGTTACTCTTTTTTCATTATTTTTTTAATTGTAATATAAGGAGTATAAATACATAAATATTTAACAATATTACATTTTAGAGCATCATTGGTTTTGTATACCTTATCAGAAAAGAGGAGTTCTTGTGCCTGATAATGAATATTGATTTTTCAATGTAATGTTTAATTGAAGTTTTTTTAATTTTTTTTTAAATTTAATTTATTTGTTCTGATTGGTTGACAATACAGTGCAGTTCAGAAGAAAGATTATTGTAGTTTTTTATTGCTTGGTAAATTTAATGGTTTTGCATTTGTGTTGTTTTAAAATTAGGTGTAATAATTTGATTTCCATTTCTCAATAGTTTGTAAAATTCTTGGTGTTCTTTGTTATTTTTTTCTTTGTTATTGCCGTGAGCTCACACACTCTGAGCTCACGGCTCACTTGCAATTTAGTCGTATGAGTCGGGACCGTGACTCTTAATAAAACGAGTCATGACACATCACTAATCCAACATCTCTGCTTCGGTATACGAAAAGAATTTCTTCGGAAAAAAATTCTACAGTAAGAACCTATAGAACATTCCAGATTTTGTAAATAAGTTTCAATCATTGAATATACAAATGCACCATTCAATGAAACGTGATAGAAGTCAGTCAGTTCAAATGTAGTTCTCTAATAACAAAAGGACATGGAGAAAAATGAGTATTGCTAATTAATTTAGAATCTATTCTCTCTTAAAATTATTGGTAATCCAGTTAAAACTGGATTGCAGGCCTTGACGAATGAATTAACAGGTTTCAATTAGTTTTGGAATTATTTTGATGTCCGAACACTTGTTCATGAAAATACAAATATATGTACGCTTTTCGTAATGTTATATTATCAAGGCAAGTGTGACCAAGCCGTTTTTAACCGGATTACAAATAATTCGAAGAGATTCTTAATAGTTTGAGGTTTGGAGATCTTTGTCTACACAAAGCGAAAAAAAGATAAAATTAAATGAAACGAACACTTTGTCTTTAACTACAAATTTATTTGAATTTATTCACCAACCGGTTTCGCTTAGCCCAAGCTTCATATCTACGGAGTGGAAATATATTATACAGGTAAAAAAAGAATGGCACATAATAAAAAAATAGAAAAAAAGAAGAGTGCAGATAGTGGTAATGATTCATTATGGGACTACATATGGTACAAATGAGACGAGTGGTACAAATGATACATAGGTACAAATGAGACGAGAAAAAGATATAGTGGTGATTTCCGAAGATTTAAAGATTTAATATTGGACTTTTAAAATATATTATAATCTAATTCAAGAGTATAGGATAAATTACGTTGACCATTAAGAATATAATAAAAATAATATTTGGATGATTTGTGTAGCGCCGTTTTTGTGCAAAATCACCTCAAGAGCGCAATATATAATACATTTCTACAATGATCTATGTTATTACTAATTATATATGGAGATAATATACAGTACAATACTTACCTGGTAGGTTACTTGAGATTAACACTTAATTAACATTAACTAATTGTTTATTAGAGAAATTTAGATACATGATTTAGGACGTAATTGGAAAAATGGATATAACTGGAGTTTCTCTCAGGAATGGTATATTTACTTTAATGGTATGACAGCTTAAATAGTTAAATTTTTAGTTTAGACTTGAATTCTGTTGGACTTGTTATGGATCTTAGTTCCGGAGGGAGTTTATTCCAAGACATCGGCCCGGATACTCCGAAAGCGCGATCACCAAACTTAGTATTTGGCTTGCGCTTAGGTTCCATCAGTCTGCCTACAGCTGATGATGTTGCTGATCTAAGTGTTGACTGCTTCAGACCAGTGTTTTCCGGGACACATAGTTCAGAGATGTAATGTATCTTGTTTAGATTACATGTTTACCCCTTGAGCCAAGCCAAACATTAACATTGAAGGAAACTTAATCAGTTTTGCTGATGATACCGTTATATTATTTCAAGAAGAAAACTGGACGGAAACATTTTATCTGCCTGAACAGGAGCTTAGTACACTTCAAAATTGGCTGAAAATTAACTCACTTACCCTTTATATAAGCAAAACTAAATATATAACATTTTCAATGAACTCAAGAGGCCAACCAGTAAAAGCACTAAAACTAAAATTACACAAATGCTATAGAAATAATGTTACATGTCAATGCCCAGTTATAGAAAAGTCACAATGCATAAAATATATCGGGGTAATAATTAATGAAAATTTTAGATGGGACCTAAATATCAAAGGTATCACGGAAAAACCTTAAAAATCAGAATTGTGGTAAATAAAAAAGACATGATAAAAAATCTATTGCGCTTTATATAATTCTCGTATTCAATATGGAATTATAGGATGGGGATCTGCTGTATCTAAGTATATACATAACCTGAACACAATTCAAAAAAGAATCATAATGACCACACTGAAAGTACCCATAATAACGCCTTCGATTGAAATTTTCAATAGTTTTTAAATACCAAATCTACAACTAAAATATATGCCAAAAATATACTATTGAAACTCTTAAAAAATACTGAATCCTTTACAATACCGCGTATTCATCAATCAAGGTCAAATCACTAAATATTCCAGGTCATAAAACCACATTCGGACAAATAAATTATATTTATTTTTCGAAAAAACTCCACAACATCCTTCTCCCTGATATAAAGGAAAGTGAAAATTTTAATAACTAAGAATCAAGAATAACAATATGGCTGAAAGAGATTAATGAAAAAACTACCACCCTAGTGAGGAGGACGAAGAAATACAATTTACTATAGATATATTTTATATTATATTTTGTAAGTACAATGTTTAAATAGTCGCTATAATAAATAAAAAAAAACAGATTTGAATAAATTTAAAAAAAGTGCTTAAAAAATCGAAAGTAATCGCAAATGATTTCTTTCTATAAAAACAAAGCTTATATTATTTTAATTAGCTTATTATAATGTTATTAAAATGTATCATTATGCTCGAAAATATTTTTTTTTTATTGCCGGCAACCCGGGGGTTTATTGCAATAACATGATCAAAATTACAAACATGAAAGTAACCCGCCTCAGTAGAAGATTTCTGGTAATTATGGTAAAATATTCATTTCATTAGGTTTGTTTGTCTAAAAACCTTATTTTAACTTCTAGAATGTCAATAATTTATGTAAACTCGTTATTTTCGAACTGGAAAATAACGAATGCCTAAGTCTCGGTTTGAGAAAAGCCGTAAGGGAACATATTTTTGCAATGTCAAGAAATGCCATCAATTTATTTGAAAATCGTTAATATCGAAAAGGACTTTATGAGTATTGTATGCCACAAAGTTTTAGCTCGATTTTATTGATCTAAAAATTGTACAGCGAAGATCGCATTCCAACTTCCAAGACTTTAATAAATTATAAATTTCTATTCGTCCGCAAGTTCGTTACGCGTGACAGAGTTGAATTATTGTTTTCAATTCGTCTGCAAGTTCGTTACAAGTGACAGAGTTGAATTATTGTTTTCAATTCGTCTGCAAGTTCGTTACAAGTGACAGAGTTGAATTATTGTTTTCAATTCGTCTGCAAGTTCGTTACAAGTGACAGAGTTGAATTATTGTTTTCAATTCGTCTGCAAGTTCGTTACAAGAGACAGAGTTGAATTATTGTTTTCAATTCGTCTGCAAGTTCGTTACAAGAGACAGAGTTGAATTATTGTTTTCGATTCGTCTGCAAGCTCGTTACAAGTGACAGAGTTGAATTATTGTTTTCAATTCGTCTGCAAGTTCGTTACAAGTGACAGAGTTGAATTATTGTTTTCAATTCGTCTGCAAGTTCGTTACAAGAGACAGAGTTGAATTATTGTTTTCGATTCGTCTGCAAGCTCGTTACAAGTGACAGAGTTGAATTATTGTTTTCAATTCGTCTGCAAGTTCGTTACAAGAGACAGAGTTGAATTATTGTTTTCAATTCGTCTGCAAGTTCGTAACACGAGGCAGAGTTGAATTATTGTTATCTCTTCGTCCGTAAGTTCGTTACACGAGGCAGAGTTGAATTATTTTTTCTCTTCATCCGCAAGTTTATTACACGTGGCAAAGTTGAATCTCCGTATATCTGAGCAAATACTGGTGAGGTTCTTTCAAGCAACGGGTGGTAGTCTTTCTCCAGGGTGATAGTACCTACCACTTAATTAAACATAATTATGTGTTTTTCAACAGCCTGGGTAACCATCACCTTTTTCGGCGAGTCTGTCCGCTTCGCCAAGGACCATGAGACCAACGAAACCATCACAGAGGAGGTCCCAAGGCTGCCCCTAAAGTCCTTCTACCCATTCGATGCCATGTCTGGGATGCCATACATGATTTGCTTTGGTTACCAGGTGAGCAGAATCTGTCAGATTATCAGCTTATTAAAAAAATATATTTGTACATTTGATGTAGAAAAATTATAAGTTACATATTAGGCCAAATAATTCAATTAATATTATTTATTAATTTAAAAAATAATTTCAAAATTGTTCATTTTTATGCGTTTTTAAATACATTCAGTGTTCATGTTCAGGAAAATGTTCACACAAATATAGACAGTGGAAATATGAACTTTACTAGCAATAACAGAGCTCGCCTTTTAAATGTAGCTTCTATCATGCTGAAAATGTTGATATCCAAATTGATTCCGTTTAACGGCAAGATTGCTCTCCCCACTGGCATGATCTGCAGGCTGCAGATAGAACAGTCTACGCTGTCGGTGAACTCGTTGTGGTTTCTCAAAATTAAAAGAAAATGTGACATGTAACAAACATTATTTTGTTTACAGTAAATTCTTAAATTAAGCGTTGTTCAAAGATAGACATTCTTAGAATATGTGCGTACAATTGAAATAGATATAGGATCGGGTGGCGTTTTGGTATAAAAGTTGCGCCGAATACTACATTCTACATCACTGGTGTGATAAGATTCGCTTACTCGCTTACACTTATGAAACATGTAAACGAGTATATGGAACGCTGTATGAAACGACCAGTAGGTTGTCCTTGTTAAACTTATGTGCTACCACGTTCGCTTTCTCGCTTTTCTAATGGCGCTTAAAATCTTCGGGAAACAGTCGAAATAAGTTTATCATTTTTATTAGTAAGTAGTTTGCATGTTTTTACGAACGAAATGTTATTGCTTGGATTAATTTTCCCCTTATTAAGAAGTTAACTTTTTTATAATCGTGGTTAATTTTATTAATAAAAAATATTATCTTTGCATCTTTTTATTGAAAATTATAAAATTTTAATATAAGACCCTCAGCACGAGTTAAGCACCCAGTGGGCCTCACCAGGTGCTTTGATATTATCAAAAAATGTTTTAAAATATGTTAAGTTATTGTATCAAACATTAATATTTTATGGGAATATATATTTATTCCCATAAAATTTTAATCATTCTGGTAACAAGATAAACATTGTTTCAGAAATTCAGACCTGAATATCATTTTTGAGTTCCTGCTAAAGTCCAACATTAAAGTATGTTTTCTAAAAACAACTTGCGAAAAGATATATCTGCGATAATAATATAACCCAAAACTTTTGGTTATCGGTTCCTCGAATCTGAAGAACTTCAACAAAGTTGTTTTAAAGATACTTTATTTTATGTAGAATTGCCTATATTGCAAGGCATCAGTTTAAAGTTGGGTATCAGATCATAAAGAACTTGAAGCGTAGTTTTCAAGGGAAAGTAAATAGACTGGGGTTTTCAGAATGTGAATTTCTTGGAAATTTAATATAAACGTTATGATGAGCAGGTGAAGCCATAAACCCAAGAATCATCTGAAAGGAAAAATGAAATGTAAAATTTTTTGGACATTTATTTCAATGTATTCTATTTATACAGTGATGTTTTGTTAATATTGTTCAGTTTTTGTTTTGTTTTATTCGATCAAATATTTACACAAAAATGAGTGTCAACTGAAACGTATAATTTGGGAGAATTCATCAAAAAAATTCCAGAAAAACTTCGATATATTTATTTAAAAAACACTACAAAATTGTTCATTATTTGATCTTCCCACCAGCCTGATCTTGGCAAGCTAGTCATGCAGGCTGAGAAATATAACAGTCTATGCTGTCGGTGACGGAAATAATCATCGGAAACATAGAAATGAATGTTCTCCATGATGACTGAGTTTTCAAACCATCCACGAATCAGTCTGAAGAAATGTATAATAGCAATGTGTACATCCCTTCTGACCCGTAGATGGTTCATTCCGAGCATACCCAAAATAAAGTCGGCAGGAGAGAGCCACGGATAGTAGCCATATTCCCTCAAGTAGAGAAATCTCAGAAATTTCGTCTGAACTCTCATTATACGCAACTCCATTATTGCTCCACATTTTAAGCTCTTGTGTTACGACAGAGATTTAAAAAAAAATGTTCAAGTAACTAAAAGGATTTAAATTATACAATTAGAAATATCTGAGAGTTTATTTGAATTAATAAACCCCGTGGAAAGATACATTTTTAAGCCTGCTAGGGCAAATTCGATCGTAGGTCAGTGTATTTGTTTATACGCCTTCTTCACTAACCTACATCGTTAAGTTTTCCACTTTATTTGAGAACATTTAAAAGTGCGAATTCGACCGTAGGTCCGTCCAATCTACCGGAGTTGTACGTTGCATATTTTTGTAAACTTACGTCGTTAAGATTCCCACTGTTTGTTTTGGGGTATTGTATCGTCTTAATACGGTTTTACACTAAAATCTACAAACTTATTCATCTAATACCAAACCAAAAATATTACATTTTCCGAGAGGAGAACAAAATAATAATATTTTGGGTTAGGCTAGGTTACGAAGACCGTAATTTAACCTCGTCTACCATTTCAGGTCTACTGGCTGATCTTCTCCATTATGCACGCTAATCTCCTGGACGTGATGTTCTGCTCCTGGTTGATCTTCGCTTGCGAGCAGCTTCAGCACCTGAAGAGCATTATGAAGCCGCTGATGGAACTGTCAGCAAGTCTGGACACCTACAGACCCAACACTGCGGACCTGTTCAGATCTTCCAGTGGAATATCTAATAAACAGATGATTCTTGCAGGTAATATATTATATAAAACAATCTAATATTTTCAATATCACCGTAAAGCTACTCCTGAAGCCAAATCGATAACCTGAAAGGCTGAAATTATTGGATTTTCGAGGAAAAAATGATCAATAGTAAGAAAACTTACAGAAGTTACAGAGTTACAGAACTTAACAAAAAAATAGATATCCGGCTCGAAGGACCAACATTACCATCACACACTGTTAAGAAACACTGAACTGTGTGGAATCAATATTATTAAATTGTGTGTTACTGCGCACAAGTACGGGGATTTTGGATTTTTTTCTTAAGATAGTTCTGCACTCTGCATTCAAGCAAATTAAAAATTGGTTCGTCGGGTTGGTCTTGATGGTATATGGATTTTAATAAAATTTGTAAGTTCAGGTTAGTCCTAATAGGAGTTGTTGAAAATTTGATGTTGTGTTTGAAGGTAGTTGAAGCTGTGGAATTTAATAGATTTGTTGTTATTTGTAAAGTGTACGTAAAATTTATAATTTATGTGCTTAAAATTAGTTCATTGAATTCTTTCGACTCTTTCAATATTGGTTTGGTATGCAGTTGTTCAAATCGGCGTAGAGTGGTGGCGGATATACGGATATGCCATGTATATGGAGTACAGGATTTTTATGTTGCGGAAAGTTTTTGATGATAAATCTCAGCGTTTTATTGGTTTTTCGTTGTTGATAAAGTTAGAAAGCATATTAAGTTACCGCGTGAAATAAGATAACATATTATACTAAATAGAAAGTAGAGATAACAGAAAACAAGGTGCCCGACCATTCCAGCTGAATGCAGTGAGACTGATTCTCAAAAGGCAGGACTAAAAGGCCTTCGCTGATCAACGGATAATTGCATGAAAAATTAGTAAATGCATTTGGATGCACTCTCAATCGAAACCGTGGGAACTCCAGTGCCTTTGATGGGATTATGGTGGAAGTGCTGAGCTGATGCTATTAGCTGTCGTTCACTATTGCAACCAAAGGAACTGCATATTGCACTTTGTGAATACGGCAATTTCATTAATATTTCTCAAATCAACGGTTTTATTCAGTTCATATTTTTGTACTGAAAACGTATCGAATTAAAATCGTGTTTTTTCGGATTAATAACTACAGAAATCAGGGGATTTACTCAAATAATACTTCTTGGTTGGAAATGAAAAAATAATGTATTTTACTAAATGAAACATTTTGTATATATCTGATATATTTTTTTATGAAGTCAGTTGTACGATTTATGGCGTTTACAATAATTGGGGTGTTTCGAGATGCTGAAGGGAGTGAGAGGGGAGAAGATGAAGGGAGGAAGGTTGCGATGTACCCAGCTGTATTTTCATATCTGGTCAATCTAAACATGGCCAAAGTAACACTTTTAAGTAGTAATTCAATACTTATTTCATAAATATATTATTCAACTTATTCTCATCTTTTGGACTTTGGAGTGGGTATGTGGAATATAACTAAATAACCATCACACCGTTTCGCCGTACACGTAGGCAGAGATGATGAACCACAACACACTCTGTTTTGACCCACTTCTTGCGAATTAACCCCTCAATCTTCTCGGATATTCTGTAAGAAAGTTAGAGAATTTCAAAAATCAAAAACTGGTTTTCAAAGGTGATGAAATAAGCTTTAGAATTTTATAATTATAAATAAATATAACACTTTTAAAGTATTAAAATTTAAATTTCAACAAAAGAAGTTTAAAAAATGGCTCACCTTTCGTTTTCTATCACTAAAATTAAATTTAATGAAAAAAAAACCCACACGCACAGAAGTTTCATAAGAAAAATGTATTACAAACATTATTGTCACCTCACTTTTTGTCGTTTCATACAAAAAAACAATCAATTAATTCATAAAGTTTCACTTTTTAATTCTTATGTGGTTAACTTTTAGATTTAAATAAAAAAAAAATGTGGTTTTTATTTCTAACACAGTACAGATCATATTTCTCACCAAGTAAACGATTTTTATGATACCATATGAGTTGTTCCCAAATGCGAACAAATAAGCCTGAGGGGTTAACATGCATACGTCGCCATCGTCTCGTACATCTTATATCTGCAACTTGACATAACCCGACCCCAAGAATTTGATCGTGCCATGTTTTACTCGATTATCCCCGACTTTTTACCAGTTCTTCTATCATCTGAAATAAAACGCTTATAAAATAAATTAATTTCTCCCTTCACCATCACAATTATTTTGAAATGAAGCATTTAAAACCCAAATCGTAGTATTATTTACAACAGTCAAACATGATAGCATTATAATCGTATTACATGACAATCGATCAATAAGTAATTAAATCCCCGCGGTACCTATGTCAAGGGGCGACCCTAATTCCCTTCGGCCCCTCAAGGTGAGGGCGTGCCACCCGCCGTACTTACTTTGCTAACACCCCAGTTGTTATCTGTGTCCTTAAACGTTGGCCTGTTTTATGCTTAAATATTCAACGTCACTTGGTACTTTCTCAGGGCTTTCGCGGCCATCCATATTTAATGATTTGGCGAGTGGAATAAAGCATAGATAGGGATGTACAGTATATGATAGTTTGATCGTTATAACTGTCTTACTTACTTACTTGTTTGAAATCGATAGTTTTGACCACTCTATTACATGTCTTATTTTCTTTAAGGGCTACAAATAATATTATGCGTCGTCATTGTTTGGGATAGAAGAACATAAACAAGGAGATAGAGAATAGATGAAAATAGATTAAACGCTGGAAAAGATGTAACATAATATGTTAAGATAATTTAATAGTAATAAAATTGCATCCAAAATTAAACTATCTGGCAAAAAGGGGTTTTGCTTAAATTTAGAAATGTGTGATAAATGTGGGACTTAAAAGAGGTGAGTACTCATATGATAAAATTTTAAACATTTCTTCTTTGGAAAAACGTAGAAAGGACTCTGATCTGATTTGCATATTCAAAATTATCAACAGTATTACTGACAAACCTGCTTTGTTGCTGCTCATCCAGTTCAACGTTCCTTCCCGTACACTCCGAAATAATGAATTGCTCCAATAGCATTCCAATAATTATAGTTACCATTCTCCTTTGTCCAGAATGTCGAAACTTGTCAACTCACCGTCAAGTCAAAGCATTGAATTTTTTTGGTGTAAGCCTAAATGAAATTTTTAAAGCCCTTTGAACCTTCTTCATGCATTGTGATTGTCTTGTAACAATTGCAATTGTCTTCCATCTGTACTTTTTTATATTAAATGTATATTATCATTGCTCATCATTTATATATGATCTCCTTTAACTACCATCTCTGTTTCTTATTCGTGTAAAAAATATTTTATTGTTAATGGACTATTTGTCCGTAAATAAATAAATAAATAACGATTTGAAGCATGGTTGAAGACAGCTTGTGGCAGAAACTCTTATCAAAAGAATGCCCACTGCTCTGGGCTGATGAATAAGGAATGCATCCCACTTAGATTTGAACTCCTCAGGTTTTGTAATTGGATCGCAGGTTTGACAACCGACGTGTCTCAAAAAATGCAGGATTGGCAATCTAACATTTGCGCAATGGTTAATGAGTAAATGCTGGAGGTGGCACACACTGTAAGTATAGATATAAATAAAGTAGAAGTATCCACACACCTTGTTACAAATCCTTATGTAACAATCCTCATATTTATATATTTCATGTTGATAACGAGAGTTTTATTATAATAATTTTTTATTAATAATAATAATAATTTTTTATTAATTTCTTACACAATTACAAATTAGGATTTAATACATATAAGAAATTAGGTTATATAAATTTTACAAAAGATTGTTTTAAGTATTTATACATAGAAAAAGAAATTTCAAGAAATGTGGAATTTCAAAAAAAAAAAAATTCAGGCAGTGGTGAAAGATCTCGTCAATGTGGAGAGACTCTTTCAAGAATCAGAAGAATTTCCCTTCTGAATCTCTCCTCACTGACGCCAAATATATCAATCTCGGAGGAGATTTGGTTCAGGAGCAATATACTCCTCCCTACCGGGAGAACCATTGGCAGGTTAGTTCTGCAGGCAGGAAGATAGAATAATCTATGATGACGTTGTCTAAGATAGTCATCTGGAACATAGAGACTCACGCGCTCCAAAATGGCTGAGTTCTCAATATAGCCTCGCAGCAGTCTGAATAAGTGGGTAGCGGCATACCCCTCTCTTCTGAGCTGCAGGGAGTGAAGTCCCAGCATGCCCAGAAGAAAGTTCGTCGGGTAGAGCCATGGATAGTGGCCGTACTCCCTCATGTAAAGAAATCTTAGAAACTTTTTTTGAACCCTCTCCAACATGAGGGAGCACCCCGCCTCATGAGGATTCCAGATAAGCGAACCACTCTCCAGCCTACTGCGGACCAGGGAGAAGTATAAAATCTTCAGAGCACGGGTATCCCGAAATACTCTGACGGTTCGGAGAACAAACCCTAACATTTTTAAGGCCGACTGGCACACCCCTTCGATATGAGGACGAAATGTCAACTTATTCTCATACATAATCCCAAGATCCTTTATGTTTGAAACTCGTTTGAGATTATGACCGAGCATAGTGTACCTGTGGTATGTGAGACTAAATGCTCTGGTGAAAGTCAGAACTACGCATTTCATGACATTGAAATGAAGCTTGTTTCGTTGACTCCATTCTGAAATGTTATCAACATCAGCTTGAAGGTGCAGGCAGTCCTCAATATTTCTTATTAGAAGAAATAATTTTAGATCGTCAGCGAACAGCAGAAAGCGAGAAAAACGAATGACTTCAGCAATGTCATTAATGAAAATGGAAAAAAGAAGAGGCCCTAGGATCGATCCTTGGGGAACCCCAGAAAAAACAAGAAATTCGGCAGATTGGAAGATTCCGTGAGTGACAAATTGTTTTCTGTTCTTGAGGTAACTTTTAAAAAACTCTAACATCCGAAGTGAAAAACCCATCTGGGCAAGTTTTATGAGTAAGATATCGTGATTCACGGTGTCAAAAGCTTTGGAGAAGTCGTTGTACGAACAGTCTACTTGGTAACCTCTGTCTAGGGACCTAGCAACATAGTCGGTGAAAACCATCAGGTTGGTTTCAGTGGATCTTCCTTTCCGGAAACCATGCTGTTCTGGGATAATGTATGCGTCTATCTGAGGCATAATGAATTTATGAATTAATTTTTCAAATACTTTAGCAGGAGCTGATAGTATAGCAACTGGTCTATAGTTTTCGATTAACTTTTTCGAACCATTCTTAAAAATAGGACATATTTTTGAAGTTTTCCATACTTCGGGAAAAGTTGAAGTATTTATAGCTAAGTTAAAGATAAGACATAGTGGTGTTTTTAGGAACTCGGCACACCCTTTAATAAAAAATACGGGAACGAAGTCTGGTCCGATAGAGTGCGAGTTCTTCATGAGTCTTATGGCACTCATAACGTCAGATTCCGTAAGTATACCTAAATCGACGTTTGAAGCACTTTTGGTATTAAATGTGGCCGTATTATTAATGTCTAGAAGTGGAGGGTCTTTATTGTAGACCGATTGAAAATGATCAGCAAATGCGTTTGCCACACCCAAGCCACGAAATTCCTGATTACCTTTCATCATGGTGTCTTCGAGACCACCATCCTTCCGAAGAGATTTTATATAGTGCCAAAACATCTTGGGATCATGCATGATGTTTTCCTCAATTTCAGACACGTAGGCTCGATAGGCCACTCGAATCTCGCGCCTAACTAACGCTCGGTAAAAACTAAACAGATCGTATTCACTCTGAAGGCGTCCAGCTTTCCAGCGCTTATGATGGGCGTGTTTGATCTCTATATTCGAGATGACTTCTCTCGAGAACCACTTCGGATACTTGCGACCACCACTGCCTGCACGTTTTTTGGGAAAACAAGAATCAAATACGTCATAAATACATCTGTAAAAATATTGCGCCGCCTCATCTACTGTACAGAAAGTGCTGAGGTTTTGCCAGTCCATCCGGCTCATTGATTCATACAAGTTGATGAAATTACCCTTGTTGAAATTCCATCCCCTTGAGATTTCACGTTCAAGGGTCGGGACTCTATTACTTTTAAAAGGTTTTCTCATCAAGCTGCACTGAAATTCAATAGCCGGATGAAAGCTGTCCTCAGGTACAAGTGGAAATTCACAGCGTCTCACCTCAAGATTGGCATTACACAGAACAAAGTCAAGGATTCTGGAATTGGAATTTAGAATGTCATTACACTGCGAGAGACCAAAGGCCGCGCACAGATAGTCCAAATCAGATTCTACTTTAGAAACTTCACGAGCGGAATGCAAATTAAAATCTCCCAGTATGACGACATTCTTTTGACCAATTGCATCGAAATTAGAATGTATCCTGTCAAAAAATTGATTGAATACTTCCCACCTACTGTTAGGCGGGAAATAAACTACACAAATGAATGTGACAGTCAGTTTGCAAGATACTTTTACCCATAAATCTTCTTGCTCAGTTTCTAGGGTGTGGATGCGCTCTACCTTTACCCCATCCTCACCCTTGAAGGCAAGGAGACAACCGCCACCCTGCCTGTGACCACTGCCATTGTCTCGATCTCTTCTAAAAACTAAGAAGTCACCACCAAAAAGTTCAGAGGTCAAAACACCAGCATTTAGCCATGTCTCGGTCAGTGCTATGATATCACAGTCACCGGCCGCGACATTGTTGTAAAAATGCGAGCATTTCGTTTTCAACCCTCTGACATTTTGGTAGTAAATGATCTTTTTTGTGTGCGAGTTGAGTCAGCTGTTGCCGACCGCAACCGCTGGAAGACGAGGCGCCGTCAGCCTTACTTCCCATTCCTTGATGAATGTGCGGCGCGGCCAGTGTTTTGCTTTCAAAACTTCGGCAACAGCCGGCTGAGGCACGCCAATCTTAAATGAGGAGTACTCACCCCGAGTTTTAATTTTTACGACCTTATATGATGCGGTGCCATATAGTGACGTTAGGTAATGCGACATGTCATCGCAAGAAGTATCAGGATGGAAGGGATAACAGTGAAAGAAGTTCAATACTGATGGCTCCTTTTCACTCTTTTGATTACCCCGTACGGTGACACGCCGTTTGCGTGCAACTTTTGTCCATTGATCAGATAGCCCTTTAGGTTGTAATATGTTGGGAGTCGTATTATCGGTAGAGCTATCAGTCGTGGCAGGAGCGACGGGTTCGACGGGTTCGGCCGCAGGAGACGATTCCAATGGGTCAGCTGGTACGGCCGATGGTGATGGTGATGATTGAAGTACCAGTTTTTGCTGAACCTCAAATTGTGGTCGGACAGATGATGTTGATGGCAAAGGGATAGGTTTGGCCTTAGTACCTTTGACAGTATCTGGTATCTGTGCAACTTCGGGCTTGGCCTTCGATTCCTTTGCCTGCGATCGAGTAACTCTCGCTCGCGGTAATTCGCATTGCGAAACAGGAGCGGGCTGCATGAGGCGCGGCGGGAAGGGGGGCAGGGGCAAGCCGGCCGTCGCGAGAGTTGTACACGCAATAGGTGCCATACTAGTGTTAGTAATAGCTGCAGTCACAATTGTTTCAGTAGTAGTAGTAGGCACAGCGCGGGCGCGGGGAGGCGGGTCGCACTGAATTTCAGGAGTCGGCTTCTCGTTACCGTGCTTCGTTACGCAGGTACTTTGATTAATATTTGACTTACTACCGACTAGTAGTATTGACTTAAATTCTTTAACGTCAGCTGTTAAGCTGTCTACTTTGGTGCTCAACACTTTTACTATATTAGTGAGCACTTGAAGCTCATTCATTAATACACTTAGATCGCTCATTTTTTGGCAAAGTAATAGTATCACGAATAAATATTCAAAACAAACGGCGCGCGGCGTAATACGTGCGTTCCGCCGGCAAGGTAATTCTCACTTGATTATATACAATTATATGTTTTTGAGGACTGAATTGTTTTTAACCACATTCTTTTCTTCAAAACGTTAATCCAATGTTCTTCACCACTCAATAGATAATACAAACTATGATTGTCTTCGGTTTAGATATGTATAGAAACCAATGTCGCCACTGACTTAATACTTTTTGGTTCTAGCCTATTTAGCACACGCTCGGTCTCTCGTACACTTGTCTGACTTAAATTTCATAATGATGATGATTCACAGTTCTGTATTCGAAATTTAAGGCCCGATTGTCCAGATTTTTGGATGATAAACACACCCACATCGCATTTCTCGTTTTCTTCTTTATTCTGTGATCTTAACCATTTTAAAAAGGAAGAGGAAATTTAAATCATTGTACCTTCGGTAATTAGTCAATTCTTCGAAGGAAACCTAATACTTTGATGTACGAAGATGTTGACGTCGTCGGTAAAACAATTGATTTATACGCCAAGGCAATTCGTGGAATAATGCTTACTGTTTGGGATATTAAAATTAATCCGATCAGTGAGTTCAATTCCTCGGCTGGCTAAGGCTAAGGACTCACGGAGCGATTTTTACCCGCGCCCGCCGCGGTTGCGGGCCCGCAGCCTTTGTAGAATGCAGATATTTATGTAAAAAATTAAAGCACATTTCACGACGCGTTTTACGCCCGCGGCGTGTGCGATTGTTTGCGGGGCCCGCTGCACCGGCGGTCATCTTGTACCGGCGGGCGCGGGCGCGGCCCCGCAGCCGCGGCGGGTTGCTCCCGCGCGCTCTGCGATCGGTTGGCGGGCGAGTTAGTGGAACTCAGTCTTGCAACCGCCCGTCTTGCGATAATCAACCGCCAAGATTGCGGGCGATAACCGCGACCGTGGCGGCTGCGTCACCGCAAAAAAGAGCGGTCTCGTGAGTTTTGAAAATAAAACTCCATTCCGCCACCGCAGCGGGCGCGGGTAAAAATCGCTCCGTGAGTCCTTAGCCTAAGTCCTCCACCACGATATAAGCAACATTTTTCGCTTACCGTCGTGGTAGTAGGATAATTTAAAATAATGTCTGGTTATTCGCAATCCGAGAATATTTAAAATGGCAAATTAAGCGAGCAGGGCGCAACCCTGAACTCATGCCAAAAATCAACGACATTTTACAATGAAATTGAAGTACAAAAGTTAACAAAAAACAAGTCGAAAGTTCACATCAAATTGGAGAGTATCCCGAAAGAAAATTTGGATTAAGACGAGACGTTACCCTAAAATAAAGCCAACTTCTTAACGACGTAAGTGAAGCAGCCGTGCACTAAAATATGCGACGCGCGGTCCTAGAGTATTGGACAGACCTGCGGTTGAATTCGCTCTATCAAATCTCTTAAATAAAGTGGGAATCTTAACGACATAAGTGATGAAGTCAGAAATATTCAGCGAGCGGCCCATCGAAATGGACGGACGTAAGGTCGACTTTGCTCTAGCAGGCCTAGAATATCGATCTTTCCGTGGGTTATTTTAATTATATTATGATGAACGTATTTACTCTCTAAAAGTCGCTATCCGCGTCTGTCTGTGCGCTTGGTTCTTCTGCACTACGCAACGGATTTAGATAGTGTTTTCACTATCATTTAGAGAATTTCATATAATGCATATTATGTTTAAAGAAAGTAGAGAAAAGTCGAGCAACGCCGGGAAAACGTCAGCTAGTTTAAAATAAAACAATAACTTAGTAAACACGGCTTTTATTTTTTATACTTAATGCCAACTGGGTATCGCTACAACCGTAGCTTCGTCAGGGCCCTTCAAATATTTATTAAACAACCCTGAAGAAGCTACGATTGTAGGGAAACCCGAACAAACTAACTTAACTGTACGTAGAGATGAGTGGACTAATTTATTAAAGTTTTTTATCCAAATAAATAAAACACTTAACAACAGTCAATTTGTAATAATTTTATGTTATTAATTTTTACAACAATAACGAATTGATTGCCTTCTCCCGCCGCTTATCGATATATTTTTGTCTATTCTTAAATCTAAATGTTTAGTATATTTTGAATCATGATGGAAAAAACTTCTTTGTAAACATGTTGATAAATTTTATCCACTGGAGCGTTCTGATATACTCGTATAATCAATTTCAGCCTTGAGTGCTTGGAAATTTTTAAATGTTTGGTTTGGAAATTTCGCGCCCTCTTTCAAAAAATTATTTCTCCGAAATTTAATATGGTGGCACATTAAATGCTTATAGTATTAGAGAGCCATTGAATGCACCTACATATTTCATCGTTTATCGCATATTTTTGGAATTCATGAAATAATTATAAAAAAAATTGTTAAATTTTTAAATCGTGAATTCTGCTTATTATTTACTGTAAAATTGCTGTTTTTGGTACTCCCATGTGGAATTATATTCAATATTAAGATTTTTGCTATAAATTTAAATTCTAACATGCATTTTTATATGTAAACACATGATCAATGATTTGTAAGAAAAAGTATTTCAATAATTTCGCTTCATGGAATGTAAATAACAAATAAGTCGAAAGAGATAAGAAATATCTTTTATTGGAATGTAAAACTACTAAGTTAGTTATATGATTAATCGAAGATTTCAACGCGCTGGAGATAGCAAAATAATTCCAATAAATGTTTTAAGATATCGTTTGCAAATTGGCCAAAACGTAGCCAAATAAGGTCCAGAGGTTATTAAAAAAGTGCGTATAAACAAAGTTGGTAATTGGTCAACTGTTTTCAGACATTCTATAAAAATCCTCGAGGATTTTAAATATTAATTTATTATTGCGTGGCTCTAGAAACAGCAAATGTGGTGATGTCAAGCTAGCCGGGCATTTTGAAGGGATAGTATTTTATTAATGACGAAATATTATTTCTACGTAATGAAACGAATATATTCAGAATTGGCGTTTGTCGACCTATATGATTATATATTTTATATTACACTGAACTTCTTTATTGGTATTTAATTAACTGTGCTCTAACATTCTGGAAAGAGCCATAAGTTTGAAAATAGATTAGAAAATTTTAACATACTGCAAAATGATATAAACATATATGATAAAATATAAAATTTAAAGCGGCCGCTACACTACTCGCTTCGACGCTTCGACGAAGTCCTCGACGAAGTTAGCCGAAGTTCGAAGTGCGTGCCCACACACTCGTGCAACTTCGCGAGTAACTCAGTCCAACTCAGTCGTGATTGGTTTATTTATGTGTTCGAACTTCGGGACGCTTCGAGTCCTTGGACTCGGGCGCATTTACCGACAACAATCGGAAGTCGAGCGAAGCGAAGCGAAGTTGCCCGAAGCGAAGTGAAGTTCGTGCCCACACTATCGTATTCGGTCAACTTCGATCAACTTCGCCAGTAGTGTAGCTGGGTTATTAGAAAGATATTCAGAGCAGGCCCTAAACGATGTATATACATTCAAAGTTTGACTCAAGCCAAAGAAGGGTCAGATGTTTGCGGAGTTACCATGGTAAGTACCAGGGTGCAATTGGACGAAATTTGAATTGAAAGTCTTCAATGTAACACAAGTTTTAATCGGGGAATTGGTTTGCTATGCTACCCTGTCCTTTGGATTATGTGGAATTACTGCGTTTAGTTTGCATTAGACGGTTCAAAGGGTTTGGGATGGTTCAGTTCAGAGATTATGTGTAAATGATCCTGCCACTGAATGCTTCATTGTGACTTCTCCGTCTTTCTCATAAACGAAGCGTATCACAGAAAGAGAGGTCAAAACGGGTACGAATTTTGGCTAAGAATTTTGCTTCGATTTTCATAGATTATGTTCAATTTTAACTAACTTACCATCACGCCGTTTAAGGGACAGGCAGAGAGGACAGACTGCCAAACAACTCGGTCCTGGTACACAGTCCTTGCCTCTGTGACTATTTGCATGGTCCGACTCAAGTATTTAGTTCACTTAATCGTGCCATATATTCACATTCGTACATGTCACATATTCTCGTCATATCTTACATTCCTTTCTTCGTTCATTCGCTCTACATGCCCAAACCATCTAAGCGTCTCTTTCTCGATCAATCTCCGCATCTCCACTTCTTATCATATACGCCTCAGGGATCTCATTTCTACCGCATTCAGTCTACTTGCATCCTTCGTCTGCCAGTTCCAAGCTTTGCTGCCATACATCAGGGTAGATACCTGCACTCCATTGTGGACAACTTTTTGTTAGCTACAACCACGTCCAGTCCTCCATTAATGGAGTTACCTGCATTTACAGTTTTTTCAATATTTTTATGAGCCTTACCATCTCTCATAAATGACTACATTTAAAACGAGAATTTAAATATCATACCGGATACTGCACAGTGTCTATTTATCTTGTATTCAAAATGTCGCCAATTATTTCAATTTAAGGCGATGCACTACGTCGTGTAATATTTTAAATTGAGCCGCTATCAATAACAACCCTTACGCAGATGGCGAAAAGGTTTAAATTCCCGCTTAACACCATCCGCCTGTTTTGATTTATGCAAGAAAAAAACATGGCCAAAAAGTGCCTTTTATTTTATTTTGTGGATGTTCAGACATATATATTAAATTTTGTTTTGTTTTGTCAAGCAACTAGCCAACAATGATATAATAACAGAACTTGAATAGGACTTTCACAGAACCCGAAAATGAACGTTGAAATTTGATGAATTGTGCAAATTCTCCGAAACAACCCGTCCTAAGTAATCTAATGTACCAGCTATTTGACACTTATTTTGTTTTACTTTTAATTAGAGGATATCACCCTCATACAGGTTCATTCTATTCAGGTAAGTATGTAATTAGACATTATGTTCAAGTTTAGGGTATTTTCCAGGCAAGTAATCATAATCTAAATAAATGCTTAATAAACTCAATAATTCTTACAACCTCATTTCGATTTTGTAAAACAAAATTTCCAGTTTACGCCAGTCATCCAAAATTATAGACTTGCCCTTACATGAAATCTGTGTATCATTTCGATGAGCTGAAGGAAAACCACGTGACCATATTTTTGGCACCAGGAGGGTTCGAGCATGCTTTGAATAAACTATGAAATCAGTCGTAAATTGACCACCGAAGAGCGCATATTGAAATAACCAGACCAGCGCAGTTAGCAGATCTGTCCATTGTGGTATTTTTTTACGCAGGATCTGAATGTTCGTTCTTAAACCAATCGCCCGGCGTAGCGACGCTAAAGTTGCGTGGCAAATTTTTATCACATTTGTTAAAGTGTAACAAATAGTGCAACAAAATATTAAATTCTAGCTGTACAACGCCACGCTTCGCTGTGGCTCAGGCGGTCTGTGCAGATAGAGAAACAATAGCGCGTGCTAAAAAAACATATTCTTTCCTGTCGCAGACCTTTCAGAAATTTAAGATTTTGAACCAACGAATATTTACATTTTTATTTATATAGATTGGATACATCCCCGAACTTTTGCTTACCCGATTTGGAATATGTAGTTAAGTTTTTTACCAGCCATAAAAAACAAAATTAGCCAGCAAATTTCGCGCCATTGTAAAAAGGACTAGTAATTTGTCAGCATATTTTATAGGACTGAATGGTGATATTACAATGCGAGTTGCTTGTATACTGACAGGTTAATTTATTGACAAATCTCCTTGGTTCGAACTTGGTTTGTTCCATTTTCCCTGACTGGCTCGTTTATTAATTTGATTATCTATGGTTTATGCCGATTGCTAATTTTCTTTGAAATGATTTGCCGACTTAAACATAGGATTTCACAGGACGAAGGTTAAATTCTTCCTTTCCTTATAAAACCCTTCGCACAGACAAAAAAGGACACAGGCTCAGGGGAAAATCTCAGGCGTCCTGATGTTTATAAAACGCCTTTACGTTGTTATTCTTTAGGCACTTAAAAAAATGAATTTCCTTTATTATCTCTTTTTGTCCCAAGATATACTTTATTTTTCCACACTTATCCCTTTCTAGATTCTTTTGTTCGGTGTAGAATATATATGGTGATAATTCCGTTAATAAATGAGACCGCTATAATACCGTACGATCGTGAGGTCTCTGACAGAGCTAAATAAATTTCTCAGCGAGTGCTCCATAAACAGTAGTCTAGGAACATAAATAGCTAATAATGATAAAGATATATCTTAGTTTATTATATTGTATCAACTGGAAATGGAAGTGCACATTTATTTGATATACTAATTTTTGGAATGACTTAATGAGTAAAACCTCAAACTGTAATATTTAATTATTTAATTTAATATGAGGGATAATTAAATGAAATTTTGAAACAGTAAAATCAGAAAAATATAGGTCGCTTCTAGGACTTGAACCCAGGACCCTCGCCATGTCAGGGCACCGCTCTACCAACTGAGCTAATGGGACACTATCTCCTTCGGTCATATTTAACTGTATAATACTTCGAATAATAACTACCATCACTATCTTCATTTTATCACTGCACATGTTTATTGGTTGCTATCTTTAGCAGCAAATAAAGCCAAAAAATAGCTAAATAGCATTGGCAAGGCGAGGGTCCTTGGTTCACGGGTCCTAGTTGCGACCGTTGTAGCAAATTTTCATTTAAGAATCGCTAATATTGTCTTCGATAATGAAATATTTAATATACTTTCATTACGTGCATTTCACTCTCATGAATAATAAACGGATAAAGTTTAAATATATTTTAACTAATTCGTAAAAAACAAAAAAAAATACCATCCGTAATATATCTATTTTCAAATTTTCGACATTGATACCCCATTTCTTTGGCCGGCTCGTACCCAATTTCAAAGAATTTTTTGTTTTTGTTTTTGAGTCTGACTAAGGATGGAAACTTCCTCCCAGGGTCTGGAGTCAACACCGCTAACAGCTAAGCCAAATCCTAATTGGATTGTACCAAAAATTATAATGAATATTTAATGTCTATCTGCCGAATCTCATTTCGATCGGATATCGGGGAGTGGAGTAATTTAGACTTGGAAGATTCAATTTCATTCATTTAAATTGAAATTAACATAGAACATAGTCAAATAATGACAGGACTTGAATATTAACTTAGAAATTTGTTTAATTGTTCAAATTACATGAAGTAACTGGCCCTTATTCAAATACACAATTTCATTGCAAAATTTACTTAGAATAACAAGATTTTTTCAAGAACTGATTACCATAAGCAAACCAACTCCAAAGCCGAAATCTACCCCAACTTTACATAAGACAATAACAAACATCCTCCCATATAAAATGAATAATACATTTCCCTGTTCGTCCGTAATCCAGTTTCGGGGCCTCCGCGACAAGATTTGTGTTAGTCCCACGTGTGTTTATTTTGCAAATTAATTACATTACGAAAGATCCCGAACAAAGGGCTGTGGCCTTGCACGAACAACGTACTAGAGAAGAAAACAACAATAATGAATGTATTTACTTGCCTAATTCCCATATAAATTTCAATTACGATACGGTGTGACGCTGGATTAGTATTAACGCGGGTTTATGGCAAAAATTTTAATATAATGGTCTGAATTTTATTTAGTAATTCTTATCCAGCTTCGTTCGAGGTTCAATGGACTTTTTGAATAATTCTTAGATGGAACTTAGTTTTTTTCATTAAAAGGATGGTTTGTTTCACAGAATTTGAACAATTCGTCTAATTGAAAAGTTGATTTTCAAGTTCTGTGAAGGTTTTATTCAAGTTTTGTTGTGATTTCATTTTTGTTTTGTTTTTATTTTTTTTTATTTTGGTACATTATTTTTTTACATTTCTTAGTTTTCCAGTAATGTTGGCCTCACTGAGGCCTTCATTTTATAACATTAAAAATAATATTATACATTTAAAGAGAAATATATAATCTTGTGTGTTTGTGAGTGATGTGTGTGAATTTATTTTTGTTTTCCTCAATTTTATATTCAAGTGTTAGACTGTTGAATGCTTTTATAGCATGGTATTGATAGTGTCTTTGTCCAAAGCTTGTATTTCCAGTCGGAGTTTGTGTGTTTTCTTTTTACGCTTGTCGAACTGTTCTGTTAGTGATATTTTTTGTATCTTGAAATTTGTTTTTTTGGTCAAAAATGTAGTATAGTAGTGTTTTAACGTATAATTGGCGTAGGTATATCTAGTACGTCCCAACTGTTGAATATTTGGTCTGTATCAGTATCATTTTGTGAAGCAACTGGCCAGTATTGATATAATAATAGAACTTAAATAGAACCTTCAAAGAACTTGCAAATCAACTTTGAAATTTGATGAATTGTTCAAATTCCGTTAAACAACCCGTCGTTGGTTTTTAAATATATCACTTTTTCATCATTTTCACTTTTGTTTCCTGAATGGGTGAATGCAAATCTTGGAAGTGGAAATTAATCCACTTCACTACATCCGATCATGTTGAAACTCGGCAGGTAGACTCGTTGTATCTCTTGAGGTGATTTTCTCACAAAAACGGCGCTTTACAAATAGTCTAATCATTAATGCATTCTTCAACTTTTGGTGGCACTCATGCACACACACGCATTTCACTGAAATCGGATGACGTTACAGCAGTTAATATACGACATAAATGTAAGTCCTACTCGATCGGCAGTTGGTAAGGTTGATAGAGTTCTTGGATAGGAAGATTCAATCGACAATAAAAACAAATATATATTTTTTTTTTTTGAGTTTTAAAAGACACATTAGGACGACTTATTAATGACTTTGTTTACCCCCACCATATTTTTATATGTATGACTAAAAGCAATTTACTACTATCGGTAAAAACCGATTTACTTAGGAAATCAATTGTGTGCCATCATTTTGTGAGGCTAGTTTTCCCCACTTTAAATGATTTCAGGTTTGTCTAATGATTTTATAATAGAGTAAGTACATTGACTAAAGTATAATACATCAATGAGTGAATACCCAATATTTAAGTCGTTAGTCATTCGACATTACCCGGTAATGAACTTAAAAATGAAACAGCTGTCACAATAATAAATACTAAAACACTTGCAGAACTTCATAATAACATTCCTAAAATTGATTATCCTTCAATTTGCTTTAAAAGTGGTGTCGTAAGTTAAATTTATAATTCAAAGCTCCCCAGAATAGCATGGTATGCTCCAGTTGTGTGGGCAGACTAAAGAAATATTATGAAATATTTAAGAACACTAATGAAAAATTTAGATTAAGAACATTCAATAGCAATAATAAAACATTTAGATTAGGAACATTCAACATCAATAATAAAACATTTAGATTAGGAACATTCAACATCAATAATAAAACATTTAGATTAGGAACATTCAACATCAATAATAAAACATTTAGATTAGGAACATTCAACATCAATAATAAAACATTTAGATTAGAAACATTCTGAAGCAAAACATTTAGATTGGAAACAATCAACAACATTAAAGCATTTGTGTCTTATGTATAACGAAAATGATATGGTCAATGCAATTGATATATTCTCCGACCCACTAATAAAAATCTAACTAAGACGGGGTTTGCTCGAGGTTCACATTTTATTTAATTCCGACGAATTTTTAAATATAACTCCTCTGTTTTCATGCCAAAATCTATGGATGTCAGCTACGACACGTGCCTTACGACAAAAAGATTTTACAAAATGGTTTGAAAAATTTATTATAAGTTTTTCAACCATTAAACTAGCGATAAGCTAATAACAGATTTTATTTTTCTAGACGATGAATTAGTATCTTACCGGTGTATTCATTTAGGAACATCTGAGATTTTAGTAATACGTTTATCAGAATTAATTAAAATAAACCCCGCGGAAAGATCAATTTTATGGACTTGCTTGGGCAAATTCGACAGTAGGTCCGTCCAGTACGCCGACCCGCGGGCTGAATATTTTTATAGACGACTTCTTCACTTACGTCGTTTAGATTCCGACTTTATTTTATGGCCGCCTTAATGGCATGTTTTCTTTTAAAATATGTTTTCTTATGATCCTTGAATTTGCACTTGTTCCTATTTTTTCTTGTCTTCTTTTGTATCTACTATCTTCTTTTGTGTCTACTTAATTAACCCTTCAGGTTTTTAAAAAATTTTACCAACAAGTCCCTACGACATGGTGAATTTTCTTGGGATTTCTGAATGTTCCCGAGGTATCTCAAATGTGCTACATATTACTTATTTTTTAAGTTGTCGTTGAAGAAATACTATTTTAGAAACAAGACTAAATTCTATTTTTGAAACTGACAATTCATGGTGGTATTCCATTATAATAATATTATAATAAAACAAATATATTTTTTTTTACTTTTATTTTATTGACCGTAACCGGTTTCAGCTCGTTAAAGCCATCTTCAGATTGGTACAAATTGTTCTTAATTTACGGTTTATATATATAATATATACCTCCCTCGCCTCCCCCATATATATAAAAATAATTTGTAGCAGTCTGAAGATGGCTTTAACGAGCTGAAACCGGTTATGGTCAATAAAATTACAGTGGAAAAAAGTTTCATATCTGTTTTATTATAATATAATATAATGGAATTCCACCATCAACTATCAGTTTCAATAATAAAAATTTAATCTTCTGGAAGGGGGGGGGGGTATATGTTATGTATATAAACCGTAGAATAAGAATAATTTATCCCAGTCTGAAGATGGCTTTAACGAGCTGAAACCGGTTACGGTCAATAAAATTGAAGTGGAAAAAAGTTTCATATTTGTTTTATTATAATATATTGAGATTAAATTATCTTTGAAATATTTGCATTTGAAAAAAACATTGATGATTCTAAAAAATAAATTTTTAATATCAAACATGAAAATGTTAACAAAAAACTTACCAGAATATTTTGACTCTGAATATCCATAATTTTGAAAGAATTCGATATTTATAAAAAATATTCCTTTAGTTTAGGTAATTAGTAATGAAACTTTTTGTAGCGTTTATACAATAAAAACAAATGCCGAAATTCGTAATCATGCCCTTTGACATTTTTTTAAAATTTTATCCGTGTAATAATGTATTAATATTTGTAACAAACTGTGAAAAATAATTATTTATCTTTTCAATGACGAACATGTCACATATCTACGCATTATAGAAAAAAAAAGATAAAAATGCTTTTATAATGTATTAACTCCCCGGTCAGATCTGTCCTTCAGAGGCTATAAACGGAATATGATGTTTGTGGCTAGTAATGTACTTCCGACGCCTGAAGGGTTAACTCATGAAGAGAAAATTTTGTAAACGGATTTACGATCTTATTTTCATTTTGATTCTATATATTATTTTATTATTATATCACTCTGTTAAATTTTTCCAACAAATAAAAAAATGAATATGATTCAGAGGGCCTGCCTTTCCTCCATTATCTTATGGTAAAATGGCTTCCTGGGGCATAAAATTTCTACCTTACTGTGATTATATTATGTAATGTGAATAGCGTACAAGAGTTGAATTGCCTGGAGCCAGTGGAACAAAATTTATGTTTTGCAGCTAAAGGGATGGATAAGGGAAGGGGGTGAGGAAAAAAGAAGTTTGAAATGTATATAGGTACCTAGTTTGTATTTTCAAAACAGAGTCAGTGAAATCAAGAGCATCTCCCACTTTGAAATATGCGATTAATATATTTATTTTCCATAGACGACAACGTGAAGAACCCGGAATCCTTGGACGTGGACCTGCGAGGTATCTACAGCAACCGTCAGGACTTCGGAATGAACTTCAGGACCGGCTCCACCCTGCAGCAGTTCGGCTCCAACGGGGGCAACCCCAATGGGCTCACTAAGAAACAGGAGATGCTGGTCAGATCGGCTATTAAGTACTGGGTGGAGAGACACAAACACGTCGTCAGGTAGAGTCATTACTCATTTATTTGTCATCATCATTATCATCATTTCCACTGTTTTTTTAAATGTCAAATCTTCAATCTCAAATCATTTTACTTTTTTTTTTATAGTTTATACCTCACAAGAGTCCCAACTGCTCCCGTCTGGAGCCAGTGAGACTATGGCATCCCCAATTGGGGGATGTTGTGAGGCTGAAGGTAAGTGGGGAAGGGAAAGAGGAAGGTGGGGAAGTACCTGGCTATTCAGATCTAGTCACTAAACACGGCTAAAGCCATTTGGAGCAACGTTTCAATTCTGAATGGTGGTCTTACACCAGGGCGATACTGGTAGTATCTTCCACTCTGGAACGTGCCGCAAATATACTATATATTATTTTAATTAATTAATTGTGAAATAACACAAATTAATTAAATAAAATTTATTTGCGCACGCCGGGTTTGAA
Organism: Hesperophylax magnus; assembly: GCA_026573805.1. NCBI lineage: Eukaryota > Metazoa > Arthropoda > Insecta > Trichoptera > Limnephilidae > Hesperophylax > Hesperophylax magnus. Next base: position 4,385,518 of record JAIUSX010000018.1, read on the forward strand.
CCCGCGACCTTCGGAATGGCAGTCCAATGCGTTACCACTGGACTATGCCGGCCGTCATAGTTACTGTTCTTTAATCTCGTATATTTTTAATGTTCTTAAAATTTCAAACCTTTGATACTTTAATTGTTACTTCATTAACGCATGGAAGAAATTTTTGATTTTCGACGAATAATATACCAAGATTTTTAACATCAGACATATTTTAGGAAAAATGTTGCTAAAACTGCAATGAGACCAAACAGGATTTTTATTTCCAGAGAATGATATGAATTGACACTTATAAATATTTAAAAAGAGTTTATTGTAATTACACCACCTTGAAAGTGGTCAAGATTAGGTGGAAGATTATAAATATTAATCATTGTATGGAAGTAATCGTAAATCTTAAGGTTATCGTCAAACAAGGGTGTGTCAACTCCTTTACAAATTGTTACAATATCATTCATGCATACTGAAAATAATACATATCCCAGGTGAGAACCATGTGGAACTCCACTGGAAATAATGAAACAATTTTATTGAAGGATGACGGAAGTTAGAGGCGAGATCCTTGCAAAATGATCACTTATTTCATTCAGCACTCGTGGTTCAGAAATATTTCAGTTTAACATTTATTTTATAATGTAAAGAGCACTGGACGGGCTGGCACCATCATGCTCAACAAACAATTGATGTCTGCGTGATAAACATTTGCAAATTGCCTGTGAATATCTTATTTAGATGCAATTCACTCAGATCAACCAAGTTTGATGCATCTTATAGACTGGTTGAACTTTCCTCGGATAAATTTTGAATTTTTTTTCTTGTTTTAAAGGGCTTTCAACGTACTTAGTCCCAACAGCACAGCACGATAGTCCTAAGAAATTGACACGATTGGGACTATTGCATCTTCAATAAGGGTAAATTGTGAGGCTGAGTCAGAAGGGAGGGGAAGGAGATGTCATAGGAAGGTTGGGAAGTAACTGGTCATCGAATGGTCGTCTTTCACCTGGCCAACTCCAAGAGAAACTTCACAAGCGGAATTGTGAAGGCCCAGAATTCCATAGTTACTATACGTCAACCCCATAAATGAGTCATTCGAAGAATATAATATCCTTGTTCGTCAAAACTACACCGACAAGTATTTTTTTTATAACGAACCCGCTCATTATAATATATATATGACACTAAATTATATCTAAAAATCTCTGCTAGAAAATATAATATTAATACTATAAAATTTCCTCTCTTAAAATATGGGTGTTTTTATGATTCAAATTTAAGCGTATTTTCTGCCTACCCGTTAAAAATATCCTTCTCACAGCATCCACAAAAATAACATTTGTCCTTAGGGATGCTTCGGGGCGTGCGAAGTAATAACATGCTTAAAGGAAACGGCTGCGCGGCCCTTTTCATACAAAACCTAAATTTGGATTTGAGACCAAAATACCCGACCAAACTGATTTTTTTTTTTAATCCAAAGGTATAGCAAATATCCAGTACGGATATGCAGTTTTATTTATTTGTGTTGTGAATTGTAAATTATACGCCATAAAAGAATTTAATTTTTTATGACTTAAAATGTGAATTTGGCAATTATTTGTGAGTTAATGATAATAACATAAAATAACTTTGCTATATATTATTTACTACGCGAATACAATGAAATATCCAATAAAAGTGAAGATGGTTTAAAAAAGCATTTTGATGGACGTAAATTAAAATTAAAAATGACCAATTAACTTTGGAACACAAATTTGTCAAATAAAAATAAAATTTCTACCCAAAAAACACATTTGACAACGACAAGAAAATATATCTTCTAAAATACGTTTTAACACAGACCGTTTTAAAAGAAATTTCTCTTTCTACAGAACATTTGTTACATCCGAAACTGCTTCCGAATTACTTCTTTTAATTTAAAACGATACGAAATGAATGATAATTGTTGGAATTGAGTGATATTAGAGACCAATCACTTAACAAAAAGCACCACAAATCACAACACAATTTATAAGAGTTTCACCACGATTCCTCGAGGTAGTTGTCACCACAACACAACGAATGAACACTTAAATTATATTAAGCACTTTCAATAATTCGATTCTTTTCAAAGATTATGTATACAATAACCATAAAAAAATCTGATAGTATTATTACGCTAACGTCTGGACGGTCTAGGCCCTCTGATTGGTGTAACGATTTGTGTATTGGATTGTTGTAACACATATATTTAAGCACTGCAAGTCTCCAATGAGCAAATTATATTAGATACGGCAACAGTTAATATAAGTTGTAGACATGTAGTGAATAATACTGTTTCATTTGAAATAATCCATCACAAATACGTAAAATTTCATTTATTCAAACAACTGTCATTCTTATTATGCCTAAATTGAGCATTTTATTATCCCTTAACTCCTTCCTGTTCCGTGTTTAAACAATATATACTCACCCTCTCTCTGTGAATGACCTAATATCTCTATTAAATGTAACTGTTGTTAGGATCACTTAAACTGGGCGAAGCCCAACAAAGTGCCGCCCGCTATAATTACCTCAAAACAAATGCACTCGAATTACAGTGTTCTTTCTATTGTCTTAAATTTCAAATCTTTCTCCAGCAAGGTGATGGTTGGAGATAGGTAGGAACTACATAAATGACATTCCAGTAGGAACTATGCATATTGTCATTTAAAAACAAAAACAATTATTAAATTAATTCTTATTTTAACATATCCTTCAGTTCCTTTTTGGATACGGTGGGCGTCCACTGTCAATCCGAAATTTAATTTGTGGTCTCGTGAATCCAATTTCCTTTCCATTAGAATCCCTTTGTCGAGATATCCCCACGCGACTATGTATGGGTTACTCCTAGTTGTTGCTTTGCTGTGTTGTCTAGTGTTACATTGTTCGGTGGTTTCCTGACGCGATTTAATTAGACTGGAATTATAATTATAATTAATTCATGGCCATGGTTGGTAAGCTCTGTTGTAATGTTTAATTATTTTATGAAATTAGTAGCTTTACCAACCAGATTTTTGAGTGTGATGTTCCCAGTAATGTTAATCGTTAATTATTAAATAAACTAAATTTTGTTAAAAGGTATAGTTAAAATATATGTTCATCTTTCAGCCCTAACGGGACACAAATCAAATAATATTTGTAAGATTTTTACAGGGAAAACTTTAATAAATAAAATATATTTTTTAGCAAATTTTTTTGTGACCAGTTTGAAATTTTTATTCTAATTTTTCGTCAATTCATTTATATTTTATTTTTAAAAACAGGACAACACATATTGCCTGGCTAGGATCATAAAATAAATAAATGGTTAGGACCAATACATTGCTAAATCGATAAAAATTACAAAAAATATAGTTATATGTAGGTAATATATGCTACCTGTAGGTATACTTATTAAGAAGTTAAATAACATTTCTTTCTTAAAATTGTTGAAGAACACGTGTTAAATATCCTAGTTTCCTTCGAGTCAGTTAATTAACCTAGGAAGTCTTCCCAGGAGCATCAGTATTGGTAAGTTTGCTCTACACCTGAGAAGAATCAGAAGCGGGTGTTGGCGGCCTCGCGTGAAATTATCCGAGTCACAGAATCCTATTTCAGCGTAAAGAATGTCTGTTATTTATAAAAAATCTATAATGCTGATTTATTGAAAATCTCATCAAATTATTAGTCATTTTGTTAAAAAGGGAATTGTAAGCCGCTTCCTGATAAACTCATAATAATATCGGAATACGTGTTCATCCACCTGCGTTGATTTTAATAATATATCAGGAAGAATATCAAAAATGTGAGGACTTTTATAAACACGTGTTCGGATTTGGTGACAAAACATTTACTTTAAGTTTTTTTAGGATACCTATCAACTCATTCGTTAATGGCCTGCAATCCCGTTTTTAACAGGAATACGAATAGTTTGAAGAGATTTTCATTAAATTAGCAATATTTTTTATCAGAAAGTTTTTTTCCGTGTATTAGTCATCAGCATCAGCAGCGGCATCCTTCCTGAAACATCACCGACTTTATCAGTCATGCACTTGCCCTTCTAATATCCTCCCTCACTCGACTCACTTCTCTCTGAATATCTGCTCTATATTTCAAAGTTATTAAAGTTTCTTCAAAATGTTCTTCACGCTCATTACATTTTTAATCGGAATCCTTATTGATAATGTTGTAGTACAAGAATTTACCACGCAAATTCACCCAGAGATCTCATTCCTACTACAGTCAGTTCCATGTTTCATGGTTAGTAATAGAAGTCCACTATGGACTACTAACCTTATTTGACACTTTAAATAATAAATAATTGAATTTTTAACATTCAAGCTCTGTCTCCAACAAACTTTTTCAAACGTTTTCCCAAGTATGCAAACTCATCAGCCTGCTCTTAACTTTTAACTTTCTACATAGGCATAACTTTCAAACAGTTCACTTTGGAACGCTAGATAGAGGCAGTAAATATCTACATATTATGAATATGTAGATATTTGAGATTTTAAAATATGAGAAGAAAACATGCGTATTCGTTTTTTCTATTTTGCACTCATTTTATAAAACGATGTTAATTAATATTGAATCAGTTTTTAAATTATTCAACTTGCCAGTGTCCTGTTCCAATCGTCAATTCCTTTGATCCTCGCCTTCTTAAAAGTTTTACCTACGAAGAAACACGAACGGAAGAAAGAAGAAATATGCAAGTGATAGTTGTTGATAGTGTATCTTATCTCGCTGTTCGCATAATTATTCTCGTGAAAAATCCAATAGTGCAGAATGCATTCCCAAATTCAATGTCGTTGTGTGGTGAATTTAAACAGAATAGTGTAGTGAATGTATGAGGTTTACACCCATAAACTCTATTTATATAGCGTTTTCAAGAAACCAATAGGACTCAAAAGAAACCAATATTATCATATGGTAAAGCTTCCTTCAATTTCTCCTTGTATTCCCAGTGATTTTAACACGATCAAAAGAAACTCTTTTAAAAGCCACTCGGGCATCAAACAGATGTGGTAAATAAACTGCCATAGCCTGGGCAGAAACTGTACATTTTTAAACAACATAATAGAATGTCATTGAAATAAAACAATTTTTTAGGTAGGTACTATTAAAGGCCATTAAAATACATTAGAGTAGATTTCCGTCAAGAGATTATCGAATAAAAAAACTGTACAAATTACTCAAAAAAAAGTATTTAACGGATTTTTTGCATTGAAATTCTGGACAAAACTTCCTTTAAAACAAAACAAACTCGCAAAACTCTCACGTGCAACTGACATGGAATAACACTGACAGTTGTCACTCCAAATTTTTTTAACGTCACCTACAATTTTCGAGTGTTGATAATATCTATGATGGTCTGTAGTTGCACTTTGTGACACGAAGAAAAAATAATGATAAAATTATTGCAAATTTATTAATAATCTCTTTATTCGTAATCCGGTTAAAAACGAGATTGTAGGCCCTTAACGAAAGAATTGACATGTTTCCTTATATCTTTTTTTCGCATTTTGTCATTATATATTATCAAGTCAAACGCAAATGCATGAACACGCGAGGAAGGTCTTTTTTAAGGAAAGGAAGAAGAGGAAGTTCTGGGAATGTAAGAGGTACAAGGGTTGGGTAGAAATTTAGGGATCAGAGTGTCCAGGAGTGACGGACATATGAATATATCCCTCCCATTGCAGCGCAAGTCTATGGGTCAAGAGACCAATTGGAGAGGTCAAGGGATCTCCCCAAACCAGCCTCTTCCGATTTGGCACGCCACGCAGCTGGTGGGCAGGCATCCTGAACACACCTCACCCGATGAACCCGGGCACCCCTGCCAAATCACTATACCTATGGCAGAGGTGTTGGTTATCCAATAAATGGTTCCCAGGGAGGCAGTACCCAAACTCAAACTCCCAAATTGTATTACCGAATTTGATTACGAATAATAAGAAGAGATTTAATAAGTGCATTTTTGTGGTTAGAATACGTTCACCACGTTTTGAAAATGATGGAAATACAATGCGGTAGATGTTCTCCCAAAGTCTTTCAAAAGGTTAAACTACGTAACAGCGGCATAAACGTAAAGTCTTCTCACAGTCACATAGAATCCACTGTGAAGTTAAGCAAACTCCGTTCTTGTTAGCATATATACTGTACATTGTAGTACTCCCTAATTTGAGTTCAAGTAACACGAGTTTCGCTCCAAAGCACCTATTTTCTGAGGCCAAGAAAACACATCTAATTCTACAAGTAGTTGACTTGACGTCTCCCGGTCTCAAGAGAAACAATGTCATGTTGTGTAAAGTAAACACAGTAGGTACAGTTGTTAAGACGTTTGATGTCCCTTCAAAGAGCCGAAATTTCAGAATTGAGAAAGCTTTTGGTGATTTAATATTACATGAAGGGATATCACTATACTATAAGAGTATGTTTATTAAAGAGAGGGGTGTTTTTATTGGATTCAAAAACTTGTTTGTTTGGTGTGATATGATAATGTTTTTGCCAAGAATAAGGAATAATAAGAAACTTTATTTATTTATTTTATATTATAGAAACAAACAGTAGATTATTTACACAGATGAAATAATATACAGTAATAAGATACTTCATGTTGGGTACCTATGATGTGTTTCCTTGTAATGTCTGCCAAGTGGTATGTTTATGACCTGGTGACGTGTGTAGTATATAGGTGTGTGTGTGTGTAATGTATGTGTGAGTGTTTGTGTGTGTGTGTCTGTATGTATGCGCATTGAACAGTTTAAATTATTGACATGATGCCACGTTTGAATTTGGACAGTGAATCCGAAAAAATATCAATGTTAGAGTTAAGACAAATATTATTTATTTATTTATTAATCTTAAGTTAGCTCACATCTTCGTGTGCGCTAATAGTTTTATAAACATATAAACATGTACATTGTTTGGCAAACATAATCTTTCATTAAATATTTCAATAAAGTCACAAAAAAAGAAACATTAATAATTGAGATAGACATATTTTCTTAATTCATTTTTGAACTTATTAATATTTTCTATCACAGCAATTTCCTTCGGGATTTTGTTATAGAGTTGAACGGCCTTATTATTTAGAGTATGAAGAGCTCGGTTAATTGGCGAATTAGAATCTGCATTTATTCTCACTAAACGTATCGAACGACGGCATGGTTGTTTCGATTTTAGGTATAAATATTTTTTTCGATTTTTTAAATTAAACTATATACTCACAGCGAAATTCAATAGAAAATATGATATATATTTAGCATAAAGATTGTTGTTCTAGCTGAAAACAATTTTTTTAAATTAGGTTGTTTTCGGTGGAGTTCAATAGTCGACTTCCCGAAACTATTATTATTACGATTATTTTGTTTGGAAGTAATCCTTATCATCACACCTGTGCAGCCAATAATCATTATTGAGACATGTTGGGGAGATGCTGAAGGGAGTGGGAATGGGATAATATGTGGGAAAGAGGAAGTTGAGAGAAGTACCTGGATATTCAAATCTGGTCACCAAGCACGGCAAAAGCCATTTCAAGCAACGTTTTGATTCTGAAAAAAAGTATCTACTACTCTAGAACGTGCCGCGAATATAAAAACATATTATATATATATATTTTTTTTTTACAGTAATACCGCACAAGAGTCCCAACTGCTCCCGTCTGGAGCCAGTGAGACTATGGCATCCCCAATTGGGGTATGTTGTGAGGCTGAGGGTATTGGGGAGGGGAGGGAGATGGGGAAGAGGAAGGTGGGGAAGTACCTGGCTATTCAGATCTGGTCACCAAACACGGCTAAACCCATTTCAAGCAACGTTTCAATTCTGAATGGTGGTCTTACACCAGGGCGATACTGAGAGTATCTTCCACTCTGGAACGTGCCGCAAATATACTATATATTATTTTAAATTAATTAATTGTGAAATAACACAAATTAATCAAATAAAATTTATTTGCGCACGCCGGGTTCGAACCCGCGACCGTCGGATCTGTAGTCAAAAGCGTATACCACTAGACCACGCCGGCCGTCTAACATCATAAATGATAAATTAAAAAAATGAATTAAAAGCACAATTTAATCTAATAAAATTAATGCCATTGATGTATTATGTTAAGATGAGATATGATGCGTAAAAATATGTTCCACTTTCTCCAATTAGTCTGATGTGGCCTCAAACGCTCCCAACGCTATAACACCGAACGACGGAAAACTACAAAATCTGTTATACTCGCACCATTGACTAACATCAATGACCCGCACCGATTATCGCTTTGTAATAAAGGAACACGTTTCGTCGAGATATTAGTACGCACTAGCGCCTCTAATTGTATAGCTCAATGGCGCACACCGGGATTTTAACCAGCGACCTACGGTTGGTAGCCCAGAGTGGTAACTAATAAACCATAAAGGTTATCGAGTGTGATGATGTATAATGTCGTTGAAGTTTTTACTTATAATTCCAATGTTCGTAATTTATTGTTATTTAATGTATTGATTTTAACAGATTGGTTGCTGGTATTGGAGACACCTACGGTACAGCCCTTTTATTCCACATGCTGATCTCCACCATCACTCTGACTCTTCTGGCCTACCAAGCAACCAAGGTTTGTTATATTATACTACTATAGATAATAAAGACAATTAAGATTGGCCATAATGCTATCCCTTGAACAAAAACGGCTGTATGCAAATCATCCAAATATTAATATTAGTTATTTTACAAACCTCTGCATGTTATTCCTGTGGATACACTTTTAATCCCAGGCACAATGGAACGCCATTATAATTCAATACAACAACGAATATAGGTACACGGATAAAAATGAGGACTGCTAATTTATTAAGAATCTCTTCAAATTATTGGTTACAAACTGGATTGCAAGACGTTTTTTATTACATCGGAACATGTGTTCATGCACCTGTAAATGCCTAGACAATATATAATGACTAAATGCGAAAATATTAGGATCTTTATGAACATGTGTTCCGGCATCGTGATAACGTATTCGTATTTTACTAAAAGTTTAACAGAAATCCTATTCATTCTTTCGTTAAAGGCCTGCAGTCCAGTGTTTAACCGGATTACAAATCATTTAAAGAGATTCTCATTCTACTCCGTGTATTGTGTGGATTATTTGGGTTCCACACCAGGTAGAGTATTCCCTCATGTTGGAGAGAAATTTCTGAAAATTTCTCTACATAAACGAGTATGGCCACTACCCGTGGCTCTGTCATACAATTTACGAATCTGAAGACATGATATGCTTTTTTTGGATATGCTCTACACCAAGGCTGCCCAACCCCAGGCCCGCGGGCCACAATGTGGCCCGCGAACGAATTATAAGTGGCTCGCGTGAAAAATTTTCAAAAAACCCACCAATCCGCCAATTTGAAAAAGTGTCGCGGGCCCGCGGTAAAACAAACAATGCAGCTTGCGCGCGGTCACCAGTGTTGCCAACGACGGCGATTTATCGCTATTTAGGCTACTCAGAACGAGAATCAGCGACGAAAAAATCTAACCTGTTGAACTTACTTTTGAAACAAAAATACACCGGATTTCGACATAATATTCTTTGCGTCGAAATGGAATCCTGTAGCCACCCCCCCCCCATGGAATTCGAAAAATTGCTGTGGGGTATCTCATATGATGTTTGGGTGTCCGGAATTTTTTCTCAGCGAAGTTCCGTAACAACCCCCCCCCCCCATGGATTTCAAATATTTTGTGGGGAGCACGTATTTAGATTTTTTTTGTTGTGGGGAATTATGTTTTATAGAAATTCTCTAACAACCCCCCCCCCCCCATGGAAATAGGAACCGTTAGGTATTCAGTGGCCCGCCAGTGATTCAAAATCGTCAATTTCGCCCAACTGCTAAAAAGGTTGGGCAGCCTTGCTCTACACCTACGGGTCATTTTCCAGCCTGCAGGACTAAATAGCAAAATCAATTCGGATATCAACATATTTAGCAGCAATGAAGCTGCCTTTAAAAGACAAGCTATGTTAATACTAGTATATTTAATATACTGTCTGACAGGAGAATTATGTCGAACCTGGTTGTATTACACAAAGCCACTAACAACTTAATTGACAGCCCTGCCATCGTCGCTACTATAAAATTCCATGTACCGACGATAAATGTAACATTATTATGTAATACATACACAAACAACTATCAGACACACTCGCTAACCAATATGATGCATGATCTACGCAAAAAGTTTGAGGGCATTATTGACATATTTAATGATACCGTTTATGTTATTTCATGCTGTAAAACTTTGTGTATTAATTTCGATAGCTTTGTACCTACACTATATTTTTTTCTTAAAATTTCCGTAAAAGCCCAGCTGGACATAAAACCGAATAAAAAATAAAATAATATATACCCACTATCTATATTATTTTCAAGTGTATTTAAAAATATACTAAAAAGAATAATTTTGTAAATAATAAAATTATACATTGAATTGAAATTAGGTAGAGTAATTTGTTTTTATACTGCAACGAGGCAACTCCCGACGCAAGTCAAATCATTCTCGAAATGCTTTTATAAAAGCCGCAGTCGGTTGGTTAAACGCCCCAATACAATTTTGTCGTAATCCGTTTCTATGCCATATCTCCTTATTTTTATATTAATCATGCCAAGTGTTTTAAAATACAGTTTATTTTCTTGTTAAATATTAAATTTAATTACCGTTATATACATAGCAATGGTTGTATGGAGTTAGTTTATCATGACAATAGGTCATTGTTTTAGAGTGAAAATGCCATTGTTCTACTTCAAAGTGTTTAAAGAGTACCGCGAAATTATAATGTACTTATTAACAGTAATAAATTATTTATGAAATATCCCTGAAAACAATAATGCATTGTCTAAAAATTTGCAACGATAACAGTATTTTTATTGACCTACATAATTAAATTTTCAGCCAAGTGTTTGAAAAGGCAATATTGATTTTAGTTTTCACAGCCTTGCATTTATCAAATAATGCAATTCACAGCTAAAATACATCATATAATTATGCTACGTCTTTATCCTTGGAATATATTGATTATGCAGTTAAGGAAAAATAGCGAATTTTTTACAGGTTAACAAACAAAATGGCAATACACAGTCAATGACAATGTACAGTTCGACAAAATGTGAATCAATATGTATAAGTATAGTGTTCATTTGTTTGTGTCCAATAGACTCAAAATTTCAAATTTTGTACTAATTAGTGTCAGGAGTGCTAAGAGTTTAGTTTGAATGGTAGAAGAAGTAGGGAACGCCCTAGGAAGATTTAACGCATTATCTCTGAACTAGAATGAGATACGGAGTCGAATTAAAATTGACATAATGTAGTTTTTAACAGTAACAATGTAGATTTCAAGATAGTACATGAAGGGAATGATATAAAAAGTCAAGGGTGCCCGAGGAAAACGAGAATTGAATAATTATTTGTGGTAAAATAAGATGTAGGTTATGAACGAAGAAATAGGTGTTAGGAGAATGTAAGACTTGGAAGATGAAGAGTTCGAAAACGCCATCAAGTGAAAAAAATACTTATTCATATACCATACATGTCAGGTACTCTCTAATTCACAATCTCAAAACATTAAATGACACCATTTATAAGTCCCCGAGCAACACCGGGTAAATATCAGCCAGTAAATATATAAATTAGAGTGTATGTGGGTGGCTTTCTTTTTAAACAAATCTGCAGTTTTTCCAAACAAAAGGAAGGCCACTGTCAAATTATAAAAACCACCGCATTCCCTTTTTCGACACAGAATTTAATAAATATTGTTACTTCTTGATAAAATGTTGCATAATTGACATTCAAACTGAGAGGAAAATTATAGTCTGCGCATTTGATTTAGAAAAAAAAAACTCTGCTTGAAGCACGGGCAACGCAGGGGACTTCAGCTAGTTCAAATACCTATACGAAATGTTCAATATTAATGCACTGATTTAAATAACAGTATTTTTTAATTACTTTATATTTATTTATTTATATATATACGCATAAAAAGGTTTTTACATAAAAGTGATACATGATGCACTGTACATATGAGAATATCTGTATTATACAGGAGATACTGACAGTAAATAGATGTAATCCATTGTAAAGTAGGTACAAAATACACAATTATAAAATTGTGATTACAAGTATAATGAGAAAATATCAAGAAATTATTTAAAGAAAAAGAGAACTAAATATGAAGTAACACAAAGTAAAAAAAAAATTACATCAACACTACATATAAGACAAAACATTAAAACTAATTTACCAACGCTACTCTAATTTGTAGGATTTGACAAAGTGTTGGTATAGATTATGCTTAAATCTATAAATGGAGTCAATAAATAAATCAATAGTGCCCCCATACTTGTTGCCCAGAAAATGCATCCTATTGGTCAGTGAGTGTGTCTGATAGTTGGTCGTGTATGTATTGCAGAATAATGTTATATTTTGTCTTGTATTCCTAGTCGGTACATGGAATTTAATATTGGCAACGATGGCAGGACTATCAATTAAGTTGATAATTTATTAATTCAATTTATTATTATTAATTAATTTAGTTGATTGTAACACAACCAGGTCTGAAATAATTCTCCTGTCACACGGTGTTATTAGATGCAATCGATTCATATTATTTATGATTAAAACAAATAAACTTTTCAAATTAAATTAAAAATTATCAAAATGGACTGGTCTGTCTAACTTTCAAAAATTTATTTAAATTAATACTTTTGTGGCTGCTGTGCAAATGAATTAATAATATTTTATTTATTTTCAGATATCCGGAATTGATGTGTACTCCCTCAGTGTCATCGGATATTTGGTTTACACCTTGGCTCAAGTATTCCTATTTTGCATCTTTGGAAACAGGCTCATTGAGGAGGTAATGTGAATCAATTAGTTTTTTATAATTTCAACGAGTTGTTCTTATCAACGCTCGCAGTTGAAATGTATGAACATTTAAATGTAGTAATGTGAGTTGTTTGGTATTATACAACATTGTTTTTTTTCTATTACGAGCTGCAGTGGTACAGGTTGAGATTCTAATGAAATATCATGAACTAACAACAATATTAATGATAACAATAACGTTGTTCTAATTGCAACACGAGGATATGATAACATCGTATTGTCCCAGCTTCAGACCTATTATCCTAGTGGGAACCGAAGTTATATATTAACAGGATAGGATAATGGACCAATACAGTATCCCAGAGATAGACGAGTAGGCTATCTCCACAGGAAAGTTAACAATTTAAAAACCCCCCACTCGGACAATACAATAAATGTAACAATAACCTCAAAACTAATCAATCTATAAATTCACCAATTCCAAGAATTCATCTCCGCGCAAACAAACGCTGTTAACTTATTGATATGTTTGGTGTTAATAATTTTGTGGGTTTCAATTACTAAATAAATGCGAATGTAGCCAGATCGCGCATACGTGTGGATCCCTTGCATTTTTTTCTGCTGAAAATGCCGCATATGTAAATAAAACCTGGAAGAGAGTGCTAAATTTATAACCATATATATATACAGTGAACACGACAGTTTATGTCGTATCGATTGCATGAGATATGGGGATAAACAGTGCTGAGAAAACGCTGTGGAGGCAACTTTTTCTGCTATGGATTCTCCTGAGGATTTTCCTCTTCTGGTTTTTTAAGGATAATTGTAAATAATATTAATATTACCTCGCGTCGTCCAGTAGTCATTTTCGCAGTGTTCTGCGTTTGAACTATGGACAAATTGTTGTATTACTGGGAGCTGGGACAGGACAATCTAGCTATCCTATATTTTGTATTGTCTTCGTGTGAACTCGGTGTTAGTGGTGCTAATGCCACGTTTTTGAAAATGCGTGCAGGATGAAGTCAAATTCACCATGTTAATACAAAAAATGAAAAATGTCCTTTTTTGTATGATATCATGGGATTAGGTAGCAACAATTTTAACAACAAGTGGAAATAAAATCAATTTGGACAATACAAGTTAATGTTCGGAGTATTTTGTCAAGGATTGTTAAAATAAAGCCATGAGTAGGTACTCCAATCCAAAATATTAGCATCTGATTTGTAAAGGGTGGGTTTTTTGTAAATATAATAAAGGAAGCGTTACGCATTTAAGATTTATGTTGAAAAAGTATTGCATCCTTAATTTGAAAATTTCATTGTCAAAAGATGAATGCTCCAGATTTTAAATAAAATGCGATGATGAATTTAGCGAGCGGATTCGTCGGTCCCCAGCCAAAAGTGAGCCCACTGCTCTGGTTGTTGAATAAAGATTGATTTGTTTCTTCTATTATTATTATATATAACACTCAGGTTTTGTGATCGCAGGTTTGACAACCTATGTGACCCGAAAAATTCCAGGGTTGGCAATTTGACCAATGCACCAATGCCAATATGTAGATGCTGGAGGGGCCACACACTGGAGCCCTGTTACAAATCCTTTATGTAACATGTGATTTGTTTGTTTTTGTATTTTTTTTTTCATTTTCTATTTTCCCTCAAGGCTTTTGAAGACGCTGTGTGAAGGGTCTTTTCAACTTTTGTTTTATGTTTTTTGTTGTTGTTGTTTTATGTTTACATATTGTTGTTTCCAGAGTTCCTCGGTGATGGAAGCTGCCTATTCCTGCCACTGGTACGACGGCTCTGAGGAGGCGAAGACCTTCGTGCAGATAGTCTGCCAGCAGTGCCAGAAGGCCATGAGCATCTCTGGGGCCAAATTCTTCACGGTGTCGCTGGATCTGTTCGCTTCGGTAATATTTATTTACTGTTGTAGGGTGATTCCAACAGAAGGCATCGAATCGACGATTATGTCTTCAATGGAAGCAATCTTTTCAAAAAACCTTCCATTGACATGCTTGGTACAGCAACATAAATTTTTCGTCAAGTTGTTGGGTATTGTTCGTTGTTAAAGTTATTGAATAAGGCTCTGCTCTGGGCAGAGACCTGGCAAGGCTAAGGTCCTAGGATCCAATTCCTAGATGCGACCTATCTTTTTCTGATTTTTCTGTTTCAAATTTTCGATTGAGAGTCTTCAATGATTAAATATTTAGATACCCCTGATCTGGACCCCCAAAACACTTGTAGGTGGTTCCGTTTGGTAGATTCCCCACCTTCACCAATGGTATTAAAACGTTTGGGGTGCAGACGTCATGTGATAATACTGTGCACGTTCTACATTTATTTCAATGGAAATAAAATAAGGAGGAACTAGCGTCAACGATCCCCCGGCAAAACGTGGTCGCTTTTACGACTCATTCTTTTATTTAAAAGCTCGGCTGTGTAATGATTTGCCGGTCTCTAAGTTTCCTCCCTCCCAAAACATATTTACCTCTAAGGCCTATGTTGAATCCTTCCTTTCTACAAAATGATCCTATACACAGAATCCTCTAAGTTGACACTGGTACGATGGAAATTATTTCCCTCTGGACCTTCTGTGTGAATTTAATAGCTGTTTTGCATTTCCTACCGTCTGTCACGCATATGTAATAAGACTTATAATAAGATCAGTCACGATGAGAAAATTAAACTCAGGATCGTGGGACAAGACGATACTGTTTTTCACCAGAAAGAATATTGATAAAATAAGAAAAAAATGCTTCTAATAATCAAAATATTTGAATATTAAGCCAGGGAGAGATAACAATAGAGGAATTTTACTAACGCGAGTTCTTCAGGAATGCAGGTAGCACTCTCTTCCAAGCGTGCTCTTCCAGAACCTCTTCTGGAATCATGGCAACGAGGTCCATCCCTCAAGTCCGTGATTTAAGTGGAAAACCGTCTCCGATCTCCGTCTTCTCTCAGCCAACTGCGTACATATGAGCGGGACGATGACATCGTGGCTGTCGGCAAAATTACAGGGCTTGTTTCCAACACCGATTGCTTACCCAACAAAAGAAATGTTTTTTCTAATTTCCATAGACAACAAACCCAGGAGAAAACGCCGTCAATGAGAAGAACGACGAACTCTTTTTTTTTAAACTACTTTAAGTACCATCGCTAAGTAGAAAAAATACTCCTTTGAAATCTATCGATATTCCAGGCAAAATCTGGTTTTAGTTACGCAAACACGCTGCCAGCCCGCAAAAACCCAAATTCACCTCCATCATAATTTTTGCTTCTCTGCCTCTGTCCCAACTTCCGCCGGTAAACTTGCTACAGCACAAAAACAAGGTGCATCTACATTTCTTAAAGCAGCAACGTTACATGTTATCTTGGGGATGCTGTGTGTAAGGTCTTTTTAAGAAAATTAAGGGAGGAGGTTCGGCTCGCCACGAAGTTAGTGGACAGATGCATCTTCGCCAAGATCTGGACAAACCTCATCCCATGAACCAGAGTCACCAAACGTATCGAGCCTCTTGGGGTGACCTATGGCAGATGTGTTGGTTATTCAGTGAATTATTACCGTTCGGCGTCAACCATATTCGCCTCCCAAAATTTTAAATGTTAAATTAAAAAAATTATAATACCGATTGTTATATCCTTGATATTAGAGTATGATTCCATCCATAGATAGCCCTAGATTAGTCTATTCGGTTACCCGTAGATGGCGTTAGCTGTCGAGAATAATAGGATATTCATTAAGGTGGCAACCTCAAGGTCGGGGTCCAGATTATTCCAACCGCCTGTTAAAGATATCATACAGAGTCCGATTCGAGCCGCGGTCAACAGTGGTTGTGTGTACCTTACTATTGCTGAGTGCCGTTCGCCCGTTCCTGCGCTGCGTACAGATAAGAGATTATTGTTACATTTTATTTAATATTGTTTATCGTTTACCTATTTGTTTGCATTCCTGCTTACGGCTAATCCGTTTTTGTTTGTACAGTCAATGAAATAGACTGCGTATTATTTTTTCAGTTTAATTTTTAAAAGTTAAGTTTTTTTTTATATAATGGAGGAAGACGAAGATAGACCTCCCGACCCAGGGTCGATATTGGATTTTTCTGATTCGGAAAATAATAATAATACGAGCCAGGTTTCTATTACGCTCCCATCTCGTAAACGACGACCATCGCAAAGCCTTCACATTCCATCGAAAGTTAAATCTATACCGCCGGTTCAACAAACCTCGACCCATAACGACCTTAACACCAATAGTAACATCCAGCCAAGTACTTTAACTAGCGATAATGCAAAAAGTACTGAATTACTTTATCCTGCTTCAGCTTCCGGTCCATTTACCGTTAATGTTCAGAGAACTGAACAGGGAAAACTTATTCATCCTTTAGATTTTGGAAAATTCGTATTTGACTCAAAAAATAATAACCTTGGTATTGTTAACGGTTCAATTAAACCGGAAGGGCGATATAAATTATCTATCGAGTTTAACACTGCCGCTTCCGCAAATGAATTTGTAAAAAAAATTGACTCGCTCTCAAATCATAAATATAAATCGTTCATCCCTACATTTAACCTTTCGAGAATGGGTCTTGTGCGAGGAATTCCCGCGGAGATCCCAGAGGCTGAAATTGTTGATGCTTTGAATAATTCTCACGGAACCCCAAAAGTATTAAAAGTACGTCGACTGAACTACAAGGATTCTACTGACGGAAACACGATCTGGAAACCTTCCCAGTCTGTTGTTGTTACATTTGAGGGACAATCCCTACCGTCTCGTGTGTTAATTTACTATACCTCGCTTCCCGTCGAAGTTTATAAATTTCCAACAATTCAATGTTTCAACTGCTGCCGGTTCGGACATTCGAAATCTGTATGCCGCTCCCCCCCACGTTGTTACTATTGCGGAGAAGCTCACCCATTTGATCAATGTCCGAAATCTTCCAATGATCCCATTTGCATTAACTGTTCGGGTGCACATACCGCGGTCAGTCTAGCCTGTCCGGAATTAACAAGACAGAAGAACATAAAACATAAAATGGCTACCGACAACATTTCGTACTTCCAGGCCTCAAAGTTAATCTCTCCTGCGAAAAAATCATTCGCAGAGATGACATCGTCCTCAGCTCCTTTCCAAACAACCACCTTTTTAAATTCAACATCATCTTCTCACAGAGAAACCATTCTCAAGCCAGTCAAACCCAACCCAAAATATACACCTTACCTTGATAAAAAACAATTGAATAATATTTTGGCCAGCCCGAATGGGAATGCCAAATCCCAGACGCCCAATGGGTGTGCCATTAATGGTAATTCTTCCCCTCCTGCTCTCCCCGAAATAATGAATAATAATTCTTTTATACACACTTTAATTACCCTTTTAATTTCTATCCTTACAAACAACAATACTGTACCGTCCAACGCTGCCGATTACATTAAATCTTTATTATCCTGCCTCCCCAATGGCTTCGAAACTGAACAAAATCCTTCAGTGGAACAGTAGAAGCCTCTTCGCTAACAAATCTGACCTAATTCAATTACTCGACGAACACGACGTTTCAGTAGCCGCCATTTCTGAAACGTGGTTAAAACCCTCCTTTCACTTAAGAATTCCAGGTTATTATTGTCTCAGACACGACAGACCGGATGGTAAAGGCGGCTCGGCTCTGATAATCCAAAATTCTATCCCTTTTAAAGAAATTAATATTCATACTCCCTCCGACGATATCCAGATAATAGCAGCTGTCTTATCTGATATCACAATATTGTCAATATATATTCCTCCCTCTACGACTTTTATTGAAATTGAATGGACACCAATCTTAAGCCAGATTTGTTCCCCTTATATGATCCTTGGAGATTTTAATGCACATTCCCCTTCTTGGGGTAGCGAAATAACAAATCGTTCTGGCCGCAATCTTTTAAATTTTATTGATACCCATAACCTATGTTTTTTAAATGACGGATCTCCAACCAGATTCACCCCCCCTCATCAACGGAAAAGTGCTGTTGATATATCTCTTTGTTCGTATTCGTTAGCATCTAAATGCTCTTGGGACATCCTAAACGATCCCCTCTCTAGTGATCATTTCCCAATTATAATCCGCTTTCACCATCAATTTAACACTTATTCCCCCCCAGTTAAAAATAATCTCAAATTTAGAACGAAAGATGCGAATTGGAGCACTTTCTCTTCTGAACTAGATAACCTTATTAATTTAACAAAATCGTCCCCGGGAGACATCAGAATGCAATGTGAGACTTTTCCTTCTATGGTTATAAATGCAGCAGAAAAATCCATCCCGAAACGCAAGGCGAACATTAAAATAAAACACTCTACTCCGTGGTGGGACGAGGAATGCACTCGCTCCGTCAACTCTCGAAAAATAGCAATTTCCTCTTTTCGTAAGTGTATGTCACTAGAAAATTTTTTATCAGTTAAAAAAGCCCAGGCAGAAACCAAACGAATTTTGAAAAATAAGAAGCGCGCTGGATGGCGGAAGTTCTGTGAGAACCTGTCTCCGGAAACTCCCCAGTCTTCAGTTTGGTCTAGCTTAAAAAAATTTGGATCATCGTATTCTCCGCCAAGAATCAAACATATATCAGAAGAAATTCTTATAGGATTTGCGGATAAAATAGCCCCCCCATCAGTTGCCGGATGTGAAGAAATGCCTTCTATTAAGCCGTATCCATCTCACTCTAACTGGCTAGATGCTCCTTTCTCCATTGATGAGATGAAACGAGTGATAAGAGCCCTTTCTGACTCTGCTCCGGGTCCCGATGGAATATTTTATAGTTTCATTAAATCATTTTCTGATATGGCGGTTGAATATTTCTTATCTCTTATTAATAATATGTTTGGAACAGGACTAATTTCGGATGTTTGGAAAACTCAAAAAATCATTCCCATTTTAAAACCTGGAAAAAATCCATCTGAAATTTCGTCTTATCGGCCTATTGCTCTTTCATCGTGTTTGATGAAAGTAGCGGAGCGTTTGATAAAAAAACAGACTAGAGTGGTTTGTTGAAAGTCAAGATATTATCTCACCAAATCAGTATGGTTTTCGGAAAAAGAAATCTACAATGGATAATTTAAGTTTGTTCACAACTGATATCCGAGTTTCTCAATCCCTAAATTCTTATACATTGGCCACATTCCTTGACCTTTCATCAGCTTACGATGATGTTTTATTGAATGTTTTGAAAGAAAAGCTAATTAAAAAACAAATCCCCCCGAAACTAGTCCAATTTATTATTAATTTGCTCACAGATAGGTCCATTATTATTGAGTCTTCCTCTAAATGCTTAAGGCGCAAACTATGGAGAGGTTAACCCCAGGGTTCTGTTATCAGTCCTCTGTTGTTTAATATTTATATAAGCGACCTAGACTCGGTAATTCCTTTTTCTATCAAGCGACTTTACTTTGCGGATGATATCCTTATATATTTGTTACATAAAAATATTATTCTTGCAGCTAAGGAAATGAATTTGGCTTTACAATATATTAATAGCTGGTTGTCAATAAATGGGATGAATCTGGCGGCATCTAAAACAAGGGTCGTAGCTTTCACGCGCAAAAGAAAAATTCCCCACTTCTCAATCTCTTTTGATAATGTGCCTCTACAAACCGCTACTCAAATCAAATTCCTTGGTCTTCTTTTGAACCATAAACTTTCCTGGCTTCCACACATTCAGATAATTTCTACAAAGTGTGAAAAGGGACTTAACATGATGCGAGCAGTTTCCAGAGTATGGTGGGGATCTCATCCTACCACTCTTAAATTAATGTATAATTCCCTAGTTCGGAGCCACTTGGATTACGGCACATTCCTTTTTGACCCCCTCCCTAAATATTTAGATAAGAAAATGGAAAGAATTCAATCAAAAGCCCTCAGAATGATTATTGGAGCTATGAAGTCTTCTCCAATTAATGCGCTTCAGGTGGAATGTGGGGAGCCTCAATTATATTTCAGAAGGCAATTCCTTGCCAATAAATATATTTTCAAGGCTTTATCCGTATCACATCATCCTATTAAACAAAGTCTTAATCTGCTAAGTGTTAATTTGAAGTCTAACAAAAGATTGAGTGAAAAAAAATGTTTTCCTCTCCTAATTAAAAGTTTTCATCTCTATAATTCTCTGTCATCTTCCCTCCAATATCTTCAAGAAGTTCCCAATCTTCCTATATACAATATTCCATTTAAGGCAATCACTTTTATGCCGAACACAATAACATCAGACTTTCGGAAGAATATTTTATCTTCCCCAAATAAATTTCATAATGTGGATGACTGTTTTAAAAGCATTGTGGCTTCAAAATTCCCTGGATTTTCCATCCTTTACACTGATGGTTCCAAATTTGAAAATAAAAGATGTGGAGCATCGATATATAGTCCAGAATTCAACATCAATCTCACTTATAAATTACCGAAAGAAGTTTCCATATTTACAGCTGAATGCTTTGCAATTGAACAAGCGCTAAATCAAATCCAGGTTCTCAACATTCATCGAGCCTTACTATGTACTGATTCGCTAAGTGCTCTAACTAAAATTATGTCAAATATTCTATGTTATCCGGAAGACAATATTATATGTAAAATAAAAAATCTTCTCAATTCTCTAAGTGAATCTGGGTTTGAGACGATATTGGCCTGGGTCCCTGCCCATTTGGGTATAGAGGGTAATGAGATGGCCGATTCTCTCGCCAAATCTGGTTCAGATTCCGGAACTATCCCACTAAATTTTAGAATCCCTATCTCCGATGTCTTCCCGATTCTTAAATCCAACATGACTCGTGCCTGGGAAGAAAATTGGGCAGGCTCCAAAATAAGAACTGGATCTTTCTATGCTGGAATTCAAAACCATATCCCTGCTAAGCCATGGTTTCACGGTAAAAAACTGTCAAAGCGATTCATTTCATGTATTTCGAGAATGAGAATTGGTCACTGTTCAATTGCATCCCACTTGGCTAGAATTAGAGTTTTGGATGATCCGGTCTGCCAGTGCGGTGTGGAAGAGGAAACCCTCGACCACGTTTTCTTTAACTGTAAAAATCATTCATCTTTCAAGAACATATACCGCCGTCTTATTAAAATCACACACCAGTCCCCCCTTAACATTTCATACCTTTTATCTCTTAACAATTCTCGTGTTCATACAGCTTTATGTAAGTTTATTAACCTGAATGAATTCAACATTTAATTTGTTTTAGCGATCTAAATGAGTCCAATGATTAATTTGTTTTATTATTCTCCCAATAGATTAACCGAATTTTTTTATCCACTTTAACTGTTACCGGCACAAAGCACTCTTTTCAGGGTGAAATGCCTAAAACCAAAAAAAAAAAAAAGATATCATAGCCATTGTCAATCCATCACAATAAAAGTCCAAGTTTTTTGTTGAAGCCGGAGATTTTTTGAGAAAATCCTGGAAGTTCAACACCAAGGATATACAATAAAATCTTTATTTTCTTATTTTTAGGTTCTTGGAGCTGTAGTGACGTACTTCATGGTGTTGGTGCAGCTGAGTTAGATGCAATTTATTGAGTCCTTATTTTTAAGTTTGAAATTGTCATTATTTGAAATCATTCATGTTGTCAGTTGGTACACTCACACCACAATTAAAAACCCTTATGATTTAAGTCGGGAAAACATTTTACCTTTTCCTTTATTTCACATCGATAGACAATCCTTCGTTGACGATAAATCCAAACTAATAAATTATTTTACATATATAGAAAATTAATATTATCTACCAATGTAATGATTTGAAAATTTTGTTATTTTTGTATTTTTTGACGTATTTATATATAGCAACGTGTTGTAGATTTTTTTTCTTAAATCTAGCAAAAGGGTGTCCGGGGGTAAAGTGCGCTATATTTGGGAGGTGATTATATTTCATGGTAGAAGTAAGAAAGGTTAATAACTTTTTGAGAAATTTCAACTTTTTTTTCCCGCACTAAAATATTTTTCCATAGAAGAATATTTATTTTCCCACACAAACTATTAAACTTTTTTTTACCTAAAAACTAACTTAAAACGTTGAAATTTCGACAAAAGTCATCAATCTTTTTTACTTCTAAAATCATGTAGAATCATGCCCCGAAGTTAGCTCACTTAACCCCCGGACACCTTGTATGAAGTGTAATTTTAAAACTTTTGATTCCGTGAACATTGTAAACAATTTAGTGATTTGAATTTTATTTGTTAACAGATTTGTATTTTATAAGGACACTAGGATATGTTTTTATAGTATTTTTTGTAAGATTATTAAATTTTTTTGTCATAAAAACTATACGTAAACTAAATTGCATGCACCACTTTCTTCTGGATTCAATAATAATAAAATATTGAAGTTTTTATGTCAGGAAAAAAAATCAAGTTCTTTTAAAGAATATAAATAATTATATCATAATTTTAACTAAGGGGCAGTTGTTTGTTAACTTTCAAGTACTGTAAAGGTTCCATTTAAGTTCTGTAAAGATTCAATTCAAGTTCGGTAAACGTTCCAATCGAGTTCTACAAGGTTCCATTCAATTTCTGTTATTATATCATTATTGGCCTGTTGTTTCATATAACTGAAGTATTTTGCCAATCGATAACACAATATGGCATTATAGAATGGGGTGGAACACTGAAAAACACACCTAAAACCGCTTTACATAAATTATTATTATTATTATTATTATTTATTTTTTTTTCTTTTACTTAGATCCTACAAAACTGATCAATCAGTTTAATTGTAAGAAATCTCTCACTTTTTCTATGTATTAGCTTATAATAAAATATTTAATTTGAACTTGATACTTATCTTGATCCACAATATTAATAGTTTTTATGTTTGACGGAGGTAGAACAATCTAATTTTCCTTTTTATTTTTGAATAACATGTCTCATTTTTAATATCTTCTGGTAATGAGTTAAATAATTCCGGAATTTTATGTCTTTTTGTTCTATCTCCGTATACATTTTGCGATATTTTAATAATGAACATTTGTGCTTCTCTATGCCTAGTAGGGTAGTTATGGTTTACAGGTTTTTTGAATTCTGTGTTCCAGAATTCATCTAGCGTTAGTTGGTAATCTATCCTACTATGTATAGAGAGCACATTACACAAAGAAAACATTTTTTTTATAATCGCCTTCACATAATTGTATTTTTTTTTTGCCTGATATCAATTTTAGGAAACGGATTTGTAATTGTTCTATTTTATTTAAGTACGTTTTATACGTTAATCCGTAACTATTTACTCCGTATCCTATAATTGATTCCGCTAATTCATTATACATACAGTATAATATATTTTTATAACAAAGTTTTTTAGGTGATAAAATTTCCCTAATATGGATCTTAATCTATTACATACAATTTCAATGTGATTTGACCAGTTAAAATTGACATCTATTGTAAGACCAAGGTATGTATATTGGTAAACTTTTTCTATGTTTGGGCATTTACATAGCAGAGCTTGGTTTTTTGTGTGAAAACAATCTAATGAATGACTTTTTATATGCAGTTCTTTATCCTGACAACTTGCATATGGAGAGTGTATAAGCATATATTTTGTTTTTTTTTGCGTTAATAATAATTCCATTGTCGTGGGACCATTTAATTATGTTATTTAGGTCTGTTTGTAAACATTCCTCAATTTTCTGTAGATTTCTGTCAGCACATATGATGCAAGTATCATCTGCAAACATGTAACATTTACAACGTTTTATTACGTTAGGTAAACTGTTTACTTGCATTATATAACACGTAGGTCCCGATATCGACCCTGTTGCTACTCCAGTGTCTGTTAACATTTCATCACTGAAAATTCCGTCAATTTTAACTTTAATTTTTCTATTTAACAGATAATTTTTAAACATTTTATTTAAAGGACCTCTAATACCACATTCTTCCATTGCCTTTAGTAATGTTTGATGGTCCAATGTGTCAAAGGCCTTTTTAAAGTCTATAAAAATTATACCAACGTAATATTTTTCATTTAAATGACAATTTATATGGTCAGTGAAATTAGAAAGTAATTGTGTAGTACTTTTTTCTTTTTGAAATCCGTACTGTATGGGATTTATGATTCTGTTATTTTTCTATAAAAAATTGTATTTGGTTAAAGATAGCTCTTTCAATAATTTTATCAATACACGAGAGAATCGCAATTGGTCGATAGTTTGTGAAATCTTTGTGATTTCCTGATTTATAAATAGGTGTGATGATGGATGTTTTAAGTTCGTCAGGCATGATGCTTTTATTTACACAAAGGTTAATTAATTTAGTAAGGACTGGAATTATATTATCAGCAATTAACTTCAATTAACTTTTAATGATGAACTAACATTTATAAGACAAGGTTTTCTATGCATAGTACAAAGGATAACAAATTATTATAAACAATAATTATTGGCCTGAAATACTTGAAAACTAAAAATTGAAACTATCTTATCTTTTCTTTGTGAGTTCTATGAATACTATATATAATTTGTTATTACTTTGTAATTTTCATAATATTAACTCTCTGTCTGCTGTAGACTTACTGACGTTCTTACTTACTTCTATCAAAATGTATTATTTGTTGTTATCAATCTGTCAATGTTTTCAATTCGTATCGGTATTTCAGGCGATTCATTATGGCTTATAATAATTTGTTACAAAAATTAACATCAAAAACAATTCTACTTAAGCCCCGAAGAGAAGTTATCAGTTCACAATGGAGTGCTGGTACCTACCCTGATGTATGAAAGTGAGGCATGGAACTGACAGAGAAAGGATGAAAGTAGACTGAATGCTGTAGAAATGAAATTCCTGAGGCGTATGTGTGGTAAAATCATGTATGATCGTGTGAGAAATGTGGATATCCGCAAAGAGTGTAAGGCTGATGTAAGCGTAATGAGTAAGATTAAGAAAATGACGCTTAGATGTTGTGGGCATGTAAAGTGAATGAGCGAAGAAAAGAGTATAAGAAGAATTTATGATGCAAATGCGAATGGTAGAAGAAGTCGAGGAAGACATGAATCAGATACTCGAATCGGGCCATGTAAAGAGTCAGAATAATAGAAGAGTATGTATGAGACGATGTATGAATGTGAATGAGGCAAAAAGTGTGTGCCAAGACCGAGTTGTTTGTCGGCCCGTCCTCTCTGCCTACCCCTGCGCGAAAACGGCGTGATGGCTAGTTAGTTATTTACTTAAACCGTATACAATATACATTCTCATCATAACTTCTGTTTAAAGAATTTAAGGTTAGATTTAATAACCAAGTAAAGTTATTTAATAGTTTACTAGAAATTATCATAAATATACCAATAAAGATTTTAATTTTCATCTCAAAAAACACTCAAACTATAAACTGAATATAAGAAATAACGAACATAATAACACATCCCTTAAAAAACAAACAAACCTAGCTTTATTATGGTGGTACATCTTAAATATAACATTGTGTGAAATGATTAATATGTACGAATACATTGCAACATATTTTCTGTAAATTATGTAACATTATTATTATTTTTTATAAACATATAACATGTTTGTGTGCATATGTACATCAGAACTCCAAAGAACTTTCACAGAATTTAAAAATTAACGTTGTTAATTATTTTGGAGAATTGTTCAAATTCTGTGAAACATCTGGCCCTAAGTATAAAATTAAACTAATGATATATTATTTTTTCTAAAATATTATTATTATTAAGTATTTTACTGTGATGATTTCCAAATAATTCAACACTTTCTTATTTTTCTCTAGGTACTATATATTATTTATTATATAGACAAAGTACAAGATAGATTAATTTTTTCTAATGATAAGTATGAAGCCCTTAAAAATGTAGGTACACTTAGGTATAATTAAATATGTATCGTATTTTTTTATAAAAACAATTTATAAATTAATTGTTCACTTATCTACTAAAGTTGGTTGTTAAATTTTTAATTTTTGTTTACGTAGAATTTCAATAAAATATTGCACCACGTAAAGCGTTTATTTTGTTAATGTTTTCGTGATGACATTTCTCAACGTTCAACACATGGACGCACTGTGCAGGTTCCACAGATACTTTTATAGTACACAACTGCTGACCCTGCACAACTTCGCAAGTTCTCAACGTTCAACACATGGACGCACTGTTCATGGTCCAGAGATACTTTAATAGTACACAACTGCTGACCCTGCACAACTTCGCAAGTTCTCAACGTTCAACACATGGACGCACTGTACATGGTCCACAGATACTTTAATAGTACACAACTGCTGACCCAGCACAAATTCGCAAGTTCTCAACGTTCAACACATGGACGCACTGTACAGGGTCCACAGATACTTTAACAGTACACAACTGCTGACCCAGCACAACTTCGCAAGTTCTCAACGTTCAACACATGGACGCACTGTACAGGGTCCACAGATACTTTAATAGTACACAACTGCTGACCCAGCACAAATTCGCAAGTTCTCAACGTTCAACACATGGACGCACTGTACATGGTCCACAGATACTTTAATAGTACACAACTGCTGACCCAGCACAACTTCGCAAGTTCTCAACGTTCAACACATGGACGCACTGTACAGGGTCCACAGATACTTTAATAGTACACAACTGCTGACCCAGCACAACTTCGCAAGTTCTCAACGTTCAACACATGGACGCACTGTACATGGTCCACAGATACTTTAATAGTACACAACTGCTGACCCAGCACAACTTCGCAAGTTCTCAACGTTCAACACATGGACGCACTGTATATGGTCCACAGATACTTTAATAGTACACAACTGCTGACCCAGCACAACTTCGCAAGTTCTCAACGTTCAACACATGGACGCACTGTACAGGGTCCACAGATACTTTAATAGTACACAACTGCTGACCCAGCACAACTTCGCAAGTTCTCAACGTTCAACACATGGACGCACTGTACAGGGTCCAAAGATACTTTAATAGTACACAACTGCTGACCCTGCACAACTTCGCAAGTGCGCCCCACTGTTGAATTTGGCAGCCACTTCTGAACTGGAGCTCCAAATTAAAAACCCTTTACTCCAAGTAGTACCGAGCAGTCCGTTTGGTAGATTCATCTATCTTAACAAATGTATTGCAATCTTTAGAGCACAGGCATCAGGTAGGTATGCTGTACTTCTTTTACTGGTATTACAATGGAAGATGCTCCAAGGAAATAGCATCATTGATGACTTCAGCACCGATGCATAGTCGGGAAACACGCACAAACGCGCGCCAAAAATTTGCATTCAGTTGACATTCTTCACATGAGAACGGGTTGCTTCTACGACTTATTCTAGAGTTTAAGAGCTGTGGAACGATATCCTGGCCTCTGTGTTTCCTCCCTCCTACAACATGGGTCTCTCCATGTTCACTTCTTCCTCTCCTCAAAAAGACTATCCACATAGCATCACCAAAGATGAAATAACCTAGATGCTCATAGTCACTGGCAAAGTGTTTGGCAGGAGAAGCTGAGAAAGATCACAGATGCATCGGATTGATCATTTTGGCTTTTCTTGCAGCGTAGGACTGCGAGGAGTGGAGGAGTCCGGTTCAGCTAGACTATTGGGTGATCACAATTCTCAGCAATGTGTCAACGACAAAGAAGAAGGCGATAAAAAAAAATTCTTCATCCGCTCACTAGGACGGCATTTTGGCCGACTTTTTGAATTTTTACCTGAGATCCGAGGGAGTAGTAGGAGGGGTACGTATCCCCTAGATATACTCCCCTCCGCTAGATTGTGATCGAATTCGGTCCAATTAGCCCTCCCCATGACAGATTAGAATAGTGACAAATTCGACAAACGACCAAATCGCTGCACTAGCGAGATTTTTTTTCGCCATTCGATTTGAAACGCAAGTAAATATCACCTTATTTAAAAAAAAAAATGTTGTTGTATTAATTTCACAGTGCTTTTAGTTCATGTGCAGGACTTTTCCTATGCATTTCATTTAATTTAAAAAAAAATCAAATACAATATTTCGAAACGAAAGATAACTTTGCGTTTGTACACGAGTTCTGGCAGAAAAAAAGAGAGAATTGCAGAAGAGGTCACATTTTTTATGATTTGTTTTATGGGATTTAAAAAAAAATATGGCCAAAGTTATTTTAAAAAGTATGTGTAAAAATTTTAGGAGGCACGAGCGAATGAAGGTTTGAAAAAAAATTACGTAATCCATCATTTTTGCATTACCTTATTAGGTAACCATTCGTTTTCCTTTTGTGTTTTCCTTTTTTACTTCGGTTTATTTGCAATTATCAACTAGTGAAAAGAAACTGAGATTTTTTAAAGAAAAAACGAAAGGAAGCCCCTTGCTCCAATTTCTAACAATTTTTTGACTTGAAAACGACTTTTAAATCGATGCCGGGTGCGAGCGGGCAATTGCGCTGAAATGAGCGACATTGTCTGTCGAAGTAATTTCAAACTTCAATAACTCGTTAAAAAGAGACAGCGCCGCCATCTAGGTCTTTTTAAAGAAAAAGGATGAAAGTTTGTGCCAGTACCGCTCCGATATGTGCTTGAAACTTATGTTGTCGTCATCAACTGCAAAGGAGTGTTTTTTATTGTTCTCTTAGTTTCTCAAGTTCACTGGTGCAATTATCGTGTACAAAAAACAGTAGTGGTACTACTGTTTTTGCATGTGTTACGTGCATTTTTTTAGTCCTGATGAAAACGACAATTCCGACTGAATTGTTTACGTTAATCGTTTATTTATTGGACAATTTGTAGAACGCCGCTTTTGTGAGATATGTTAGTTGATGCAGGTATTACAAAAAATATAAATATTACAAAAAAAAGTGAAGTTACGTTAAGTAAAATGAAGTACAGGAAAAGGTGACACGAAGACAGAAGATGGAGACTCTGCAGCAAGAATCCTAGGAGGTGAAGAAACTGGACCAGCTGTTGCAGCGAGAGAGTCCACCGCGTTCACTAACAGTGCCAGCTCGAGGTTCGTCATCCGTCCAGGTATGTGTCTGCTGCTAATTAAGTGCTGACACAATATCCTCACACATAGATAAGAGTACTTGGTAGCACCGCTGCACAGTGGCCAATTTTGATGACTTGGCGCGACATCGCTCTCGGCGTTCAACCATTTGGCATCATTGATGTTTTTTTTAAGTATTAATAACAAATACCTCTATTTTTTTGTTAATTCGTTGAAATGTTGATAATGATTTTATAAAAAGTAGCGTGTAACTTGGGCGCTAAGTTTGTATTTTATAGATTATAATTCTTTAAGAAAACAGATAATAATAATACAGTGAACAATTTTGTACATTATAATTCTTTAAAAAACCAGATAATAACATTTTAAAATAATTATTTTATAGATTATAATTCTTTATAAAACAGATAATAAAAATACAATGAAAACTAAATAATTTTATGGATTATAATTCTTTGAAAAAAACAGATAAATTATATATTGATAATTACGTTCTGGATGTAAATAACAGCAATATTTTTAGTGGTTAATTACATTCAATTTTATTTTTGATGGTACGCAGAATAAAATATTACATTAAGTTGATCTTTCTTTCACATATACGAGTTAAAGATTGGATTCTGAAATAAAATTGACGAAAATTAAGTACAATCATTTCTTAAAAATGCAATTACTGGAGTGGCTGGCTTAAGTTCGTGGTGATTTTTTTTCCGTGTACAAAAAAGACACAGCAATAATATCCTATTAAAATTAGCGTGAAGACTCGTGAAGATTTTTATTCCTACTCCATTAGAGGCAAAAAAATTGAAAAACAAATGGAAAAAAGGTAAACTTTGAACCAAGGCAACAGTTATAATTTATGAAAAAAAAATTTTTTTTTCAGTTATTTAAATAAAGCACGTATCTTAAAGAATATCTTAACTGATTTTTAAAAATGCTTTTTTTGTACAACAAGTTCACAAACAACCTGATTTCGCACGCCTTCAAACTCGCCTAGATACAGCAGCATAGTTGCGCGCCCGAACATCTCAGTTCTGTGCGTAATTACCGAGTAAGTTAGCTTCGGATGTTATTTTCAATGGATTTTTTAATGTCAGTGATTATTTGAGAACACATTGGTAAAAAAAAAAATCATTTCGGGAACATGCCGATCTGGGGTCAATGTCGCGCCAGCGCTCAAATTTAAGCCACTTTGCGCTGTGACGTTCGGCGAGTCCACCATTCATCTCCATCTAATCCTGTTCCTGGTGATTGTGTTAGTTATTGGTGCATTGTGCCCGCAATAAAAAGCGACGGTCGGGATAATAAATTACCCTAGGCTTAGCGAAACACTTGCTAGGGCCTTCAGAGTTTCCGAGAATTCCGTTGAAAACATCTGGCGTACAGTTACTGATCCTCGTTCCAAGTTCATTGTGAGCGAATTTCAAATATTTTTTAGCAAAATTTTCGATTATTCCCTTTTAACACACTTCACTCAAATAAAATTACCATAAATTTTCGATTACTGGTTGTTAAGTTTATTTAAAATGTTGATTGATTGATTTATTAAAAATAATTTCAAAAGGATGTTGCCTCAATTCTGTTAATTTTTCAATATTGAAAATACCGAAAAAAATACAAAGCGGTTGGAGGACGCGTTGGACGACGCTTTCGGTTGCCGCGTAGGTCGCTTCACTAAGACCTCTATAAAAATACTGTAAGTTTAAGATTACAATAATCTCCAATAACGCCCATGCTTATTTGCGTAAAATTGTACTAATTTCAAGAATACTGATCGTAAAAACATTCTCCATTGTCGCCCATGGTGGAATAATATTCGAGTTTCATATATATTTTGAGTTGAAACAAAGCCTTGAATCCTCCAGCAGGCATCTAATGACCCTATTTATATTCCCACTCAGCAAATTGAGAGGCCCGCGTCTGGGGAGTCATAAAAACTTCCAACTTTAAAGTGAGACAATACAAAAGTTTGGAGTGCCAATCAACTTAGCCATTTTCGCTAGATTCGTATTAGTTTCTAATAATGCGCTTAAAATAAGGGTCCAAATATGACCATATGGCAGCAAAACCAATTTTACTAGACCTTTGTCTTACAGACGTTGAAAATGGGCATTTTTTTACCGGATTCAAACATTTCAAGTATTTTAGTGGTATTGACGACCGATTCAGCAAAATTATGCTCTTTTTCAAATTTTTATCTGACTACCTTACAGGAGTCCCAACAGCTCCCAACCGTCTGGAGCCAGTGAGACCATGGCCCCTATTGTGGTAGGTTGTGAGGCTGAAGGTTGTGGGAAGGGAAAAGATATATGTAAGAGGAAGTCAGGGAAGTTATTGAAGTTATTACTGGCTATTAAGATCTGTTCACCAAACACGGCCAAAGCCATTTACTTGTCTGAATGTTGGTTTTTAACATACATTACGTACTATATATTATTTGAAATCACACATGGATCAAATAAAAGTTACTTGAGTACACTAGGATTTAAACCCGTGTCCCCCGGCTTCGTAGCTAAGGATCTAAACCACTTATTCATGGAGACCGACTACAATGTTTTTCAATATTTTTGTATTTTCTGTAATGTTCTGCAATGTAATTTAATATTCTATGTTATTCAATGCGCTGCATCTTCTAATGTTCAACATTGTTCTGCCGGTTGCTTTAGACACAAGGAAAGGTTAGATAAACTCCGTTCTTCTTTAACCTACCATTAGAATTCTAGGAGTCGAATTTCCAACACATCGGTGTGTGTTCTCCTAACTTTACCTTGAAAATAATAATCCTTTTGATGTTAGTATTTCGAAAGACTACACAAGCTCAACATGCACACAAGCAAATATTTTCTGAATGCAAAATTGAACAAAAACTTCAATTAAATTCACAAATCCTAGTCGAAAACATGGTGCTTTTCATTTTATTGTGCAGTTTTTTTATAGAAGACTACTCCCCCACCCTATTCTTCCCCATCTCCTTCCCATCCCACTACCAGCTTCACAACATACCCCAATTGGGTATGCCATAGTCTCACTGGTTCCAGGCAGAAGAGAGCAGTTAGGACTCTTGTGCGATATCCACATTAAAAAACAATTTTATGAAATTTTTTTTTTTTTACATAACTGAGGAAAATAATTTCCATTGTCATCTTTGGGGATGCTGTATGGAGGGTTTTTTTAAGGGCAAAGAAGGAGAGGAAGTTGTTCGAAGAAAAACAGAACAGACAGACGTATGAATCCATCCCTCCCACTGAGGTGCAAGGCGATGTTCTGAGAGAGTCCTACTGGAGTCTCTCTCAACCAGTCTCTCTCTCTCTATCCGGTCTATGCGGTTGGTGGGCAGACGCATCTATCGCCAAGACGCAGATAAACCTCACCCCATGAACCCGGGCACCCCTGCTAAGTCAACAAACTTATCCAACCACTTGCGGTGACCTGTAGCAAAGGTGTTACCCATACCCGCCTTCCAAATTGAATAATTAATGAAATTTATAATGTCTTAGCCTAATTACAACTTATGATTAAAAAAAAATATATTTTTTAAATAAACTTCGTTAAAAAAATGAAAATGTTTTCTTGGAACAGTATCTCTAGGATTTTGAAATATAAGAACATGGAAGGCATTGCAAATCGACCGAAGCCAAGGATTAAAAATTAATTAAGAGTATGTCACTTTTTTTTCTCAATAGAAAGCTACGGCTTAGTTAATTAAGCCCTGTATTCCGAATTTCTACCGATTTATAACCTATTTCTCCTGAACGCTTTAAGTTTTAATGTTAATTTTTTTTTTTAAATGTTAATTATATGAAATTAGTAGCAGAGTATGCTCCGAAAATTATTTAAAACACATTTGGTAATGTTATTTAACATGTTATAGGTATAGGTACTTTCATCAACTTCCCTAAAAATGACACATTTTATGTTTTCATTTCACATATCGTTTTATTTTTTATAACTTCATTTAATATCTGCGATCTTCAAAAAAAATGTACGCTTTAGTATTTTGCATTATACTTAAACCATATAAATGATAATCTAATATGACTTTGTGGGATTTTTGGTTACGCACTACAATATCTTTATATCTTTTTGTATAACTATTCCAATGCTGTACTAATTAACCACCTGGAGAGAGATTTTTGCGCTATTTTAAGCAAGTCGTGTTTTATTAAATACTAGCTGTACCCCGCCAAGCGTTACTATGGCTCGATGTGTCTCTGCAGATTGAGAAACAATAGCGCGCGTTGCATTTACGTCTAACATATTGTTTTTTTCGTTTTTAATTTTTTTATTTATTAAACTTAGTTTTTCTTCCAAAATAATTTCGAGATCTCTCATTTCCGTGACTCTTTCTAAAGCTGTATTGTTAATGAAATATTTCAATAAAACAGGAGTTTTTAATTTCTGTAGAAAGTCAAGGTTTTTCATTTGACTACATTTAAAAACAGATTATTTTGTTTCCATTAAATTTATCAGTTATTTTTTTGTATAGCTTGTTGTCATCAGCAGAGAGCAATACCTCGAAATCGTCGAAGCAATTTGTTATATCGTTAATGAAAATGAGAAACAAAACCGGACCAAGGTGACTACCTTGCAGTACGCCACTGGTCGCACAGAAAGCTTTCGATTGCAAAGATTTTATTTTAACAAATAGTTCACGATTTGATAAATAGCTAGTAAACCATTTTAGCATGTTATCTCTTACTCCTAGGGCAAATAGTTTTCGGGTTAGTAGTTTATGGGATACTTTGTCGAATGCCTTAGAAAAGTCTGTATATATATGCAGTCGACTTGTTTATTTTTGTCAAAATATTCTAATATAAAGTTTTGAAATATTGTTTAGTTAGTTGCGGTTGATCTACCTTTGATAAAACCGTGTTGATAAAAAAAACATGTTTGTCCAACAGACGACGCTGTTTTTTTCTAAAACGTGGTTTTTACCTGTCGCAGCAGACATCTATGTAATTTATATAAAAACACGCGTGTTCGAATACAACGTTGTGTCAAAATTTCAAAGCAATTTAGTAGAGTTAAGATGAACGCTTACTACGTGGCCCTTAAGTCATTATGCATTATAATTCTGTTTATGAAAAGTCAACAATTTTATTCTTATTTTCGTGCTTTTTATTGATTGAATAAACTTTGCACCGGAAAAATTGTTTTTTGTGACGTCAACAAGATATTCATTCTCTGCAGTTATATATTCAATAGACAACAAAGTTGTTGAAAATATTGAGCATCATTCAACAACGTCTCAAAACTATATTTCAACCAAAGGAGTAGCGGTGTCGTGGATGTTACTGGTACGAAACTCAATAATTTATGATATTTATATAAATTATCAAAAGCCTCATAAAGGCGTTAAAGTTAACGCACAATAGTCCCAACTATACAGAGCAAATGAAGTGGGGACGGGACGTAGACTGGCAGTGTGAAGCTTGGGTAGTAACTGGCCAGGAGTTATTGTTTATTATGGAAGTATTAATGAATTTCAAGAAAAAACGTCATTTTATATATAATATGTATTTTTGTAAATTTAAAATAAATCAGATCTGGTCACAAAACACAACTAAAGCCTTAGGCCTATTTGTTCGAAAGATAATGCTCTCGAATACTAATCCGGAGGCTGCAATCAAGTTAATTTTTATATTATTAATTATTTTTAATTAATATTGAAATTCATACATACACATCATATATTACAGTGAAACTGTGTGAATTGTCATTCTTCGGTCCAAGAGTGACAAAATGATTCTTGGATCTAGGAAGGACTGATTCCGAAATGTTACTAAAAAATGTAATTTGATAATTATTTATCAAGAACGCCTCTATGTATCTTTTGATGTATCTTTTATGTATCTTCGTTTTAACATACTTATTTTATCTAGTGTTAAATCCTGTATTCGTCTAGGATAACTTGAAACCTGTAAATTTGACTGTCCTAAAACGTGAATCCTTCATAGTTGGACATTGAAATTAAAATGTAATCAATATTATAAAAAATATTGAAATACATACAATACATACAAAACTCAATTAGTTCTTATTAATGGATACAAATCATCCCCTATAATTGTAACTTCCGGTGTACCACAGGGTTCAAATCTTGGCCCCCTGCTTTTTCTCATATTCATAAATGACGTTGGCTCGAAATTAAATTGTGATTATGCTTTTTTCGCCGATGATCTTAAAATTTTTCGTAAAATCAAGTCTGTTTCCGATCATCAACTGCTTCAAAACGACCTCGACACACTTAATAACTGGTGTACTGTCAATGATATGCACTTAAATGTTGAAAAATGTTACATTTTAAACTTCACTAGAAATAGAATTATAAAGGATTTTTCCTATGTTATTAATAA
Organism: Hesperophylax magnus; assembly: GCA_026573805.1. Classification (NCBI taxonomy): domain Eukaryota; kingdom Metazoa; phylum Arthropoda; class Insecta; order Trichoptera; family Limnephilidae; genus Hesperophylax; species Hesperophylax magnus. The sequence continues at coordinate 4,421,655 of JAIUSX010000018.1, forward strand.
TATTATCCTCAAAAAAGTATCTTCAATAAGAGATCTAGGAATCACTCTTGTTTCTAAATTCATATTTGATGTACACATTAACGACATTAAGTGCAAATCATTAAAAATGATGGGATTTATTCATAGAATATGTAAACCTTTCCAAGATCCTCAATCAATTCTAACTCTTTACAATGCCTTAATTAGAAGTAAACTTGAATACGGAAGCTCTATTTGGAATCCACATTACCGCAAATATGAAAATATAGTAGAATCCATTCAAAAAAAAATGCTAAGAATGTTATCCTTCAAATGTGGATTACATGACCATCTAAGATCATATGACGTACGTCGTGATTACTTCAAAATTGATACACTTAAAACTAGAAGGCAATTGACTGATCTCATATGTTTACATAAAATTATTCACGGTCAACTTGATACTACATTATGTCTTAGCAATATTAAAATAAATGTCCCCAATTCGCATTGTTTAAGACGCCATAATTTTTTTCACCTGAATACATTTATAAATAATATCGCCTACTTTAGCCCTCTGACCCAGATGTGTCGACTATATAACAAGATAGAGTGTGCTGAAATAGATATTTTCGTCGATAATTTGTACGGATTCAGAAAAAAAGTTCTGGCGCTATTAAAAAATATTAGCTAATTCATCGTGTCAATTTTCTCTCTATGCATACCTCTCGTATTTATTATGCCTCTTACCACTTGTAATAATGTATAATGTAATGTGTTACTTGAGCGAGCTTATATATGATTTTGTATTTTATTTTTATTTTTTGATGTTTTTGTTTTCTAATTGTATGTATTTGTATTTAATTGTATGTATCTGTATTTAATTTTTTGTATCTTTATTTAATTGTAGATTTTTGTAATTGCACAATAACTGAGTTTTTATAAGTGGACTGTTCTCACGTAAGTGTGATCATCTGTAAAACCCAGTATAAATAAATAAATAAACATCATATATTACATAGAATACATGCGCAAGTCACATGTATCATGGGTATTGTTTTGAAGTTTCATTTGATAACGATCATTACAGCAAATGTGATTATTGATTATGTTAGAAAATAAGTAAAAATGCGACGGAGTGTAGGGAAGTTAAAATTTGTTTTTGCATACATTTTTAGATGAAAAATCAGAATAAAAATTGGTTGAAAATATTTAAAAAACAGCGCCACATATCGGGTCTAAAACTATCCTTTATTTCAAACTGGAATTCACCATACAATCACAAAATTTCATTGAAATCGGTTGGGCGGATTCGGAGATTAGCGTATACGAACAAAGTGTTACGTGATTTTTATATATTAAGATTGCCGCAAGTTCCAGAGTGAAGGTTATACTGTCAGTATCGTCCTGGTGAAAGACCACATTTCGGAATTGAAACGTTACTTGGAATGACTTTATCCACGTTTGGTGACCAGATCTGAATATCCAGGTACTTCACCACCTTCTTCTTCTCGTCTCCTTCCCCTCCACACTACCTTAAGCCTCATAACATACTTCAATTGGGGATGCCATAATCTCACTGGGCTGCAGATGGTTGGGAGCATTTGATCAAATGTTTCAGATGAAATCAGATGTTTTTCCATAAATGTTTCTCTGGTTTGTTATTTAATTGGGTGATTTAAAAAAAAGTTTGTTTTCAATTTATTTTTTATAGCTATCACACATTGGTGAACAGATCTTAAATCAGGCTCGAGGCTGGCTTTACTACACCATCATTGAACGGGCGTGTAAGAATTTAATTGAATACTGTCGTGTAAGCAATATTAAATAGTGCGATACTTACAATAATTATATAAAGAAAATGAAAATGAGGAAAGAGAAATCAATATTTTCTTAAATCCACGCTTTCATCCTCGCCATGAAAATTGGAAAAGTGAACGACTTTCCTATTGTTCGTCTTATTTCCTCTCAAACAGCTTGGCGAAACGGAAACGAGAAAACTTACAGTAGAACTTCCCTCCGATGAGATCTTTAAAGCTGGAATGTTAGATTTAAAATTTGGTTTTCGTTTTGTTCTAGTAGCCTACCAAAATGTCGCAAAATAATCTGTAATTAACAGTTAAAATATATTAACACTTGGCAAATACTTCTAGAAATTGAAAACGTTAATTTACATAGTAAAATATACGTTAAACAAAGTGAATTGTGTTTTCAAATTGTTGTAAAATAGTTGTCTTCAATTCTTCTTCTTTCGTATGGTGAAAGTAAAACTAGGTCAGTGAGCCAGTCTAAAGCCTCAGGCATCGAAATCACAAATCCCGCCGGGGAATGAATGCAGCGGGCATTCGTTGACGACATGTTTGTTGGTCTGCACTAGAGGTGAGGCGTATTTATCGTACCCGGTAAAAGTACCGGGTATTTTCATTCGATATGTTGTACTTGTGACAAATCTCCAAAATACCTGGTTCCAAAATACTCACGTACTATATACTATATAGTATTTTATACTGGGACCAAATATTTTTAATAGGTACTTTTACAAGGTATTTTTGATAGGTATTATTGATAAGTACTTTTACCAGGTATTTTTGATAGGTATTATTGATAGGTATATTTGATGGGTATTTTTGATGGGTACTTTTAGTAGGTATTTTAGATGGATATTTTTTTTGGGTATTTTTAGTAGGTATTTTTGACTTTTGTGATGATTTTTTGTAATCGGAAAAATGTGGGGAATTTTTCAAAAAGGAATTCCGTAGCCACCCCCTATGGATTTTTTAAAATTATTATAAATTACACCTTAGAAATTTTTTGTGGGGGAATTGTGTTACATAAATTCTCTAACAGCCCCCCCTCATGGATTTCGAATAATTAATTGGGAAATCAAGCTAAATTTGTGGGGAATATGTGGACAGAATTTATGTGAGTGTAGTTTAGAAATTACTTATACTCTGTGCACTCTAGACTAGATGGTACCTTGCACGAGTCTATCGCTATCCTTTTCATTATCAAGAACAAATAGCATGCGCACTCTCTTTGTTTTAATGGACGGACAGCTGCTATGCTTTGTCCTCTTCTATCGCATGGGATGGTTGGTTGGGACCTCTCAGTCGCACACGAGAATTCCCGGCTAGTTTTCAAAATCGACAACCGGAATTCGGGACTGATTTTTAGCAGGCAACCTTATACCATCGTGTTCATAATGAAATAATCTTTAATTTCATATAATTTTTATTCAATAATCAGACCGGTGCAAAATGCTTTTTCGATTTACCTGTTTATACATGGCAACCTGAGAGTTGTGACCGGAAAAGAGTAGGCAACCTAACGTTTGCATATTCTATGGGTTTCATACTTTCGATTGGTATAGAATTTTTATAATAATCAAACCGGTGCAATGTTTAAATTTTTTTTTTTTAATTAATAATTAATCATACCCTGGACTAAAATTTGCTAGGCAACCGATATGCAATATATTTATTGACATATTAAATTAAATATAAAATACGTTTCATCAAATAAACATCTCGGTGACGGTCGTTCTTTAAGGGATCCTATACTATTATATAATATTTATAAGTTCGGCTATATTTGTGAGATAATGTTGGTAACTCTCACTCGAAGTATGATACAGTTAAAAATACCATATGTAGATATTGTCGAATTAGTTCAGTGGTCAGAGCACTTCCCCGGCAAAGAGGTCCTGGGTTCAATTCCTAGAAGGTATTTTTATATAAAGAAACAAGAGGAGGGAAAATGTATAAAAAGTCTGTAGGAATCTGGGGGTCAATGTGTCCAGGAGCAACGTGTGAATCTATCCGTCCCACTGCTGGTCTACCGGCAAGTCGTTTGGTCTAAGGGTTTCCCTCAACCAACCTCTCCTTACCTACTAATACCTACCTGAATAAACCATACTCCCCCTGAACCTGGGCTTCCCTGCCGAGTAACAAAGCATAGTGAACCACTTCAAGTGTTGGGGCGGAGGTGCCCCAAATCGGAATACTTTTAAGGCATTTTTTCTACAGGGTTTTGGTTTGGAAAATAAAAAAAATCCACTAATAACAGAGTATTGCTGTTGATTTATTTGTTTGCATTTCACAACTGCATTTGATTGTTATAATTACATACACATATTTCTATGAAATCTACTGTGGAAGCAGCTACTATCGCCTGCATGTTGTATTAAACAAGCATTGGTTATGTTTACAAAAGTATCGATATAATTTTATACGGTTTTATAAAATGGTAGAAGCTTTAATAAATATAGATAAAAATGTCAACATAGATAAATGTTAAGTTGTTATCATCATGACATATAAAAGCCAAGCAATTTTTATCATCATGTTTGAAACCTTTGTTCATTTTTGTTATAACTGTCATAGATAAAGGCTCAGTCTTTATCATTATCAAATGTGCTGTTAACTTCATCACAAAAAATGATATAAAAAATTTCAAATGTGATCATTGATGATCAATGAACGGCTGTTCAAATCGTCACAGGTAAAACCTACGCTATAATCATAATCACGAGTAAAACCTTTGCTTTCCTTGCTGAAATAATCATCATTCACGGAGAAAACTTATTGATATGAAATATTGTTAATTATTAAAAATATGTTCAAATTATTCGTTGTGTTGATAAAAACGAGACTGAAGGTCTATAACGAATGATGTGACAAATTTCATAACAAACTATCAGTAAAGCATGAATATGTTATGTGGAAGTCGGAACGCGTATTCTTCAAAATAAAACGTCTTCAGATACATTCTGAATGACTAATATTTTATTAGGAAATGGTCATACAATCATATTTTAAGATTATCTTGATTAAAAAGCCGTACTCATTTTTCTCCGTGTAGATTAAAGCTCAGATGTTATCTTCATTAACGTTCACTGTAAGGCTGTCATCATACATAAAGCCTAAGCTATTTTCATGATATGGTTAAAAACTTTGCTGTTTTTAACATCAAAGATAAAGGCTAAGCCATTATCATCATCACTATAATACAACTGTTTCATCGATATAGACGAAAGCTCAGCTGTTATCTATATAAAAGATAAATGCTAAGCTATTATCACCATCATACCAGCAAATATACAAGCAAAGCTATCTCAAACGCTAAGCCATTATCACCATTACAGATAATAGCTGGTGTGTTATCGTCGGACATAATAATTGAATAAAGGCTGGCTATTATCATCATGGATAAATACAAATCTATTATCGAAACAAAGCTACATTGTTATAACAAAAAATAGCGAAATATTACCTTTTACAAATTTTTGAGCAGTTAATGGAAAGAAAATTACTATAATAAAACGATTTTGTTGATACAATAGTTATGTTAAATAGTATAGTAAAAACTTTTTAAATATATTTGTTTTTATATAACTACGATTGTAACAGTCGAAGATGTAGTCTAAAAATATTATTGTGATTTGAAACAATCGGTGCCGCGAAATGATAATTTTGTATTAATTATAATGATCATTGTGATTTCCTTAGTCCTTCATAAAATCAGGTTTAATGAACTCAAATTTGGTTTGAAGTTAAGTGTCATTTTTAAATAAGGAACTGATTGTTTGAAGAATTTGGAAAACAATAAAATAAATAACCATAGTATAATATTTTAATAGAAAATTGTTTTAATTGTATTTTTAAAATTGGAACTGATTTATCGAGAATTAAGATAATCCCGTAATTGTTCACGGTTATGCGTCAATATAATCGCACAAACAAAAATATAATTACAATTTTTAACGTTTCAGGTTCTCAAATGTTTCAGGTAACATTTTGATTAACCACGCTCAAAGTAACTACTAATAATAAATATACACGTTTGGCTATGTAATAAGTAGTGTTTAAAATCATAGTATCAGTTATTATTTACTTTTCATTCTTTCAATGCTTTACGTATGGATTTGGAAGATTGATTGTCAGTTATCCAAAGCTCACAAACTACATGATATATTAAATTTTAACAATATTTTCCATTAAAAAATTAACACAGTTTTATAGATTCAAATTTGCGAAACATGAAAAAGGTGCTTCACAAAATAAATAAAATTTGTTGACATTATTTTCAGGGGAATCATTTTAAAGATACCCATTTCTTGTGAAATGGTTTACTGGATTGTTCAAGAAAAAAAAAATTTAAAACAATTTTTGTTTTTATTAATAAGCTGAAGAAAGTACAAAAAAAAAACACAAAGAGAATCTTGTCGAATTGAATCCCGAGATTTTTAAAGTTTCACAGAATTTTAACGATTCATAAAATATCAAAGATTTTTTTCATGTTTTGTGAAGATTCTGTTCAAGTTCTGTTATTATTTCAGTTATGTGAAACAACTTACCAATAAATATTTAATAACACGACTCGAATTGAAACTTCTTAGAATTTAAAAATCAGCTTTTAAATTTGATTAATTATTCAAATTCTATCAAACAACCCGTCCTAAATTTAAATGGAATTGATAAACGTCGCTACGTACCCGGGATCTTTGGAAAATTTAATAAATACAAATATGTTCTCTTAAAAATGATTTGCCTGTACTATTATCGTGTTTATTTACTAAAACTTGAATAAAATTGTTTTGAATTTTATATTAAGAAAATTTTTATAAATTAAATTGGAGCATTGATTTTATACGTGTGATAGCGGTTTCGCCCTCGAAAGTATTCAAAAGGTCAAACTCTAGTCAGTCCAAACAGCTGTCAACATTAAATGCATGAAACGAAAATCTTTACAAAGATTAAAATTGTTGATACAAAATTAACAAACCCCATACACTTACAAAAAAATCATACACTATTTATCGTTTAACAGTGTAGGTACCATAGATTTAGTTAAATGTCTTTATAATACATATACAAACGTTATTCACAACCACTACAATAAATTAAAACTTATTCAAGAATTTAACAGATTTTTTTCTTAAATTAATTTTCAACGTAATATTTTTTTTGCTGAACAACCATTTCGCATAAAATAAAAATAAAACATCTTAGAAAATTTCACACAAATTTTTTGTAAAAAATTCGGAAAACTTCGTATTATTTTCTAAATCGTTACATATGTGGGAACAAAACAAAAACAATACGTAGAATCTGTAAATTATTCTGATGAAATATTATTTTTCAAATAATCGCAAGTTATACAGCAAAAATATTCAAAATAAGGTAAAATTTTCATGGTTGAAAAGTTTCTAAATATATTTCTAGGTACTCATTATTGTTTTATGATTTACATGAATTTGTGCTCTTTGACTACCTAATATACAACATTATTTCAAGACTTATTTTGGCACGATATTATTTTCGTAGCTTCTATTTTGGCACATTTAAAAAAACTTACAAAAGAAATTATAATTTTTTTTATATCTTCTTATCATCTCATCTCACACAAAGCAAATATCTTCTCTCCATCTCATCTTAAACAAAGCAAATATCTTCTCATCATCTCATCTTACCCAAAGCAAATATCTTCTCATCATCTCATCTTACACAAATAAAATATCTTCTCACCATCTCATCTTACACAAAGCAAATATATTTTCAACATTTCATCTCACACAAAGCAAATAATTTTCAAAAGGATGTAATAAGCAACGAAATATTCAACCATTGAAGCCAATATTAGTGACTCTAAAACGAAAATTTGATACAGCAACATCAGAAAATGATTCAGTCGCATCTAGGAACTAAACCCAAGACCTCAGCCTAGCCGGGGCTTCGCTCTACCACTGAGCTAATCTAACTCCATTTCCTTCGGTCATATTTTGACTGAATCATACTTTCACTAAGAACTACCAACATCATCTTCTTTTTCTTAACGCTTATTTTTATTAAATAATTATAAGCAATAATTAGTCGCCTGACATATAAATATAAATTGAAAATATCTCCCGAGTAAAAATAAATGCCGCCAACGGGAATTGAAACCGAGGCTTCTGATGTCCGGTCAGGTGCTCTGTTGGCTTATTACTAGTACCTCAATCAACAATTACTGTTTATTATATTTTTTACACCTGTAAACAACCAACTTTATTTTGGTAGGAAAAGCTTTGTTTGTGCCAAATATCTCACTAGATGGCGTCGAGACATATTATATCTTCATTTATTGGTGAAATATTTTTGACTTGTCAAATATTATTATTGTTTAATGATAAACTGTCTTGTAAACCTTGTCTTATAAACATTACTTATTTTTATTGGCTGCTATTTTTATGTGTGATAGCAAGAATCTAGATAGTGTCTTGGATATAGTGAAGATGATGTTAGTAGCTCCTAGTCGAAGTACGATACAGCTAAAATATAACCGTATGAGATAAGGTCGGTTTAGCTCAGTGGTAGAGCAAAGCCCCGGCAAGGCAGAGTTTCTGGGTTGAAATCCTAGATCCGACAGAATCTTTTTCTGATTTTGCTGTTATAAATTTTCGTTTGACAGACGCTTATATTGTTTTCAACTATTAAATATTACGATTATAGATTACCATAAATAAGTTTAAAAAAAACAATATTCAGTGCACAGTTGTTGCGTAAAGACAAGCACAGTAAAGAATCGGCGGTTAAATAAATGTTACAATGATTGATGACACTGTCAAATATGACCGGAGTTAAAAAACTGGACCTAGACGTGCAAATAATTGAGACCAGATAAGTATTGCAAGATGTATGGTATGCTGGAGGTGCCTTGTCGAGAAATTGGTCGTAGACTCGATTAGGAACATGACAAAATGAAAAACTCTAAAATTTAATGCATGGCTTTTTTCTCTGGCCATCGTTTTGAAGAAATACAAATACACTCCTAAAATGTTTCACAATTTTTTGTGTCTATATTTCTAACTATGATAACAGTAACGTTCAGTATATAGTTAGTTAAAAAGAATCCTAAATATTTCACACTCAGTTCTATACGTTGTCCTAATATTTAATATTACGGTTACATCATATATAATATTTATAATCACAACACCTTTATTACCAACAGCGATTAGTTGCTGATTTACAATATTATTATTGTTTGTGAGAGATTTATTGCATTTTGAACACAGAAAATATGATTTTGATAAATACTTAACATGTAAGTTGAACGTATCATTAAAAAAATCCATGTATGATGAATGATCAATTAATCAATGATTAATCAATTTAAATTACGCCTCTTCTGACCTTTGCTACAGAGTTCGAATATTACAAATTTATACATTTCTCTGAGCTAGTTGCCACTTTTAGCCAAGAGATGAAAAAACTGCAACGGATAAAATTGTAGTTTTGAAAGAAAGTACGAGGAAAACTATTAAATTTAATACACCGTGCTTTACACTTAAACCGCAAATCTTTCTTAGATTTTTTCATTAAATCCCAAAGAAAATACTAGGTGACTATTTTTTGGGGTCTAGTTTTCAAAAAGTTGATATGACCGTGCCTTTATCTTCCAGATCTCTGAAAAATTCGATTGTCACCGTGGCTTTGGTTAATAGAAAGTAAAACTGGCATTTCGGAAAAAATGTATCAAATGAGGGATATAGAAAAACTTGCCACTTAACACTTTTCAGCAGACACAACAAACGTTTTTCGCCAGTGTTTTAAAAGTTATTAAAAAGATTCGTCTTAGAAATTACTTATTACCATTCTATACTCTCACACATGACAAAATTAGCAAAAATATTGGAGTAAATAAAATGAACAGTGACACTTTTGAATCATAGATTTTTAAAGTGACAGTTTGCATCTCATTGAAATGCACAGTGGCAATTTTGAATCTAACTAAAATTCAAAATTTAAGGCAGCAACGACAGTAGCAATTTTAGATAATGGTGAAGAAGGATTCTGGTTGGTTTAAATTTAATATTGAATTTAGCATCTAATCCTTTATAAAAATAGTTTTCTTTAGGAAAAGAGTATTTCTGCTTTCAAACATCAAGTGTCGTCGATGGGACTTATAACATCGCTTATTGTAATGTTGTAATTTGATGCAGGTATAAATTTCTAGTTAAGATAGTTTTGACAGTTAGTTAGTTTAGACGTGTTTGCACTGTTGGGCGATGCTTGTACCCGAATAGTTCCGATTGCATCCTAGGGTAGCCGATCATAGGTCGGGAGCTCATTTGCATTTCAGAATAACTCATGCACTCAAACAGTAAACTTCTTGTAATCTTGAACGAATCAAAAATACTTGAAGACTCCCGTACTCAGTATATTCAAACAATACTTTAAATAATTGAAACCAAAATTAATATTCTCGTTATTTATGTGGTTATATTATAATGTGTGAATTTAATGGAAACAAGCTTTATTCTATTTGATAATACTGATTCAGCTACATGTCTAGTGCTTTTTCACATTGGTAGATATAACGCTCTTCCACCTGCACTTGGTGATCCTAGTGCACACAATTGCCAAAAGGATGCCGATCATGTTCTTGAGCAACCCGCTAATGTAAACACAATACCATCTCAAACAGCCGAGGAGCAACAACCGCTAAAAAATCACACAACGGTTGCCTTCCAACGCTTCGTGGATATTGTCCATCATCGGAGTGCTAGCATCTCGATCTTTGCAAGTCTGTACACTCTCCATTGCATCAATCGTCTTCATCAACTCTTTAAACACGGCTACCACTCTCCAATTGTACTTGGCAGAACATTCCACATATCCGCACTTCCAATGCTTTTTCACCAGATTAACTATGTCTCTTCTTTTGTCTCTATGCTCTGCACTGTGTCCGTAAAGCAAAGTGCTTGTACCAGATGTTGAAGGTAATGCCAATTGTTGAAGTCCTCCTGTAGATCCAGAACTGCTTGAACCAACAGTATTAACGTTGGAATTACAGATAAGATCTTGTTTGTTGCCTACTACGAGAACTGGCACGTTCCTCATATCCCTGCTTTCATAAATCTGTTCTCTGATCATTTTTATGTATTGAAATGTATCGATGTTTGATAAGTCAAACACCAGAATATAGGCGGTTGCATTTCTAAGACCGTAGAATCTGAAGTCGGTCCATTCGTAGTAGGAGTTGACGGGAAAGTACGGGATGACGGGGATGTCTGAGATCTTCACCTCGTACAGATGGTCGTTGATGATGACTGAAGGATAGAAGGTGTGCTTCCGGTCCGTTGGAGAGTACTCGTCCGAGAAATCGTTCCATACGAATTGCTGTCGGCGGCACATGAAACAAAGAGGAGAGTTTATTTGTGAATGCAAATAGGTGATGGCTTTTATGCAAAGATCTGCTTCTATTATCTAGTGCTAACATATATGATATTGATGAAAATAATTTCAAGGATTAAGTCAATAATTTTGTAAAATACATTAGAATGATCAATAGGTTTAGCTGAAGCTTTATGTAATCGGGTTCCCCAGATTGGCACATGTGCACATCGGGGTTGCCAATCTTTTTGAGTTTGATATACTCATTGAGAATGCCAAATCATTCCAGTGAATTTCCTGAATTCTACTGACGTTCGGCGCCCCTGGATGACAATCTGCAATACATTGAATATAGAACATGAGTTCAATACATTCCAATCAATTGATTGGATGATGTCGTAGTACGGCGCCCCCAAGATGACCATCGTCAATACATTCAATGGGGGATAGGAGTTCAATACATTTCATTGAATTGGCTCAGTGCCCCCACGATAACCATCTTCAGTACCTTGAATACGGGACAGGAATTCAATACATTCTGTTGAATTTCCAGAATGAAGCCGGTGTTCGGCGCCCCCATGATTTTCATATTTGATACTTTCAATGGATGGCAGGAGTTCAATACATTCGAGTGAATTACATGACTGATGTCGTAGTACGGCGACTCCAGGATGAGCATCTTCAATACAGGACAGGAGTTCAATACATTCAATTGAATTACCTGAATAATGCTAGTCTTGCCGACATTCGGCGCCCCCAGGATGACCACCTTCACGAGGTCCAGAGAGTCGGGACTGGCCTCGGGTGGAGGCTGTTTGGGCCGGGACATGGAACCCGGCGGACCTGACGATAGGGCGCCAGTTCGACGTTCCAGGTAGTCGAGGTCCAGCTCTGGAAAGACATGAAAAAACAAAAATTAGTATTTTTGATAATATTTCAAATAATCAGGTTCATTAAAGGGATCATCCCACTTTAGACGACCGAACAATCAGGAATTTTTGCGATTTTTTGTATGGTTCCCAAAAAGATATTGTTGTAAATCTTTTTGGTCTTCATAAAATATCTCTGAAAATATTTGAAAATTTTTATTTTATATATTTATGAAAAACCAAAATATTTTGATTTCAGTATGGTTGTGGCTACGGTCCGAACAAGAATTATGATTTTTGATGTAAAAATAACAAAATTGCGAATTTAAAAAAGCCAATTTTGAGTAATACTGTGATTTTAAAATATAAAAAAAATTAAACTCAAAATTTTCAAATAATTCTGCTTCCAGCAGTCCATGTGGCAAATGTGTAGTTAAGTAATGATCGGTTCAGTAAGAAAATTGTTCTATAAGTATGGATTGTTTTACAGAATTTGAACAATTCATCAAACTTCAAAGTTAATTTTCAAGTTCTGTGAGGGTTCTATTCAAGTTCTGTTATTATTTCAGTTCTGTGAGACAACTGGCCCGTAATTATACAATTATAGAACTTGAATATAAATTTCACAGAACTTGAAAATTGGAGTTGAAATTTGATGATTTGTTCAAATTTAATGAAACAGCCTGCCTTAAGATTATTCGTTAATCACGTTTTTATTCAAAGTTTATAAAAGTCACCCTAACAACGCATGCAACAAACGATGATTACGGAATGTTTTATGCTTTATTTAAAAATAATACACTAATTTTTACGTCTTTTAAAACGTTTCTTTTTACGGTCTTGTAATTCATTTCCTGTAATTTACTAAAATGCAAAATAATCCATGAACCATCCTCGCTTACTCAGCTTGCTTGTTAAGATCTGCCAACAGCACTTTATTATAAAAGCAATTTGTTTGGAAATTTAAACACAACGGATAAATAATTGCATTAAGGAAAACGAGGAAGAGATTGTTACACAAACAGCGAACGCGATACTTATTTTATCGTGATTTATTTTGGGTTATTATGCCGCGTTTCGCTTCCAGTTTTAGTGTAAAGTATTGAAATGAAGAGTGTGTAGGTAGATTTGAACTGGTGTTTCTTCGGGAACAGACTTAAGACCAAAAAGGACGAGGCAAGCATTCGTAGCTTTATATAACATCTGCACTCATCCCCTTTCATACACACATTACATTTCGCCAAAGTTTCGGACAGCGTTACAGGGTTTGTCATCAGGACAGATGTATAGATTGCTGTGCAGTGTGTTTATGCTGAAGTGATAGTGCAAGCGTTAATCCTTTTAGGGGAGGTATTTCAGTATAATTTTCCGATCTAGTCACTAAACATGGCTAAAGCCATTTCAGCAGGACGATACTGAGAGCACATTCTTTTCTTTTTTTTCTACCAAAGCAAATATGATAAAGAAAGATAAATATTCCCAGGTTTGCTTCCGTGGTCGAGAGGTAACGCTCTCGACTGGAGAAATCGATGGCCGCGGTTCGTATCTCGGCGTGCGCAAGTAAATTTTATTTGATGATTTGTGCTATATTACAATTTATCAACTTAAAATATTTGCGGCACGTTATTGAGTGGAAGATACACTCAGTATCGCCCTGATGTAAGACCACAACTTAGAATTGAAACTCCGTCACCTTCATCTTCCCTATCTCTTTCCCTTCTACACTACTTTCAGCCTCACAAGATACCCCAATTGGGGATGCCATAGTCTCACTGGCTCCAGACGGAGGGAGCAGATGGTACTATTGTATTCACATAATAATGATTACGATGCATATGACAATATTTAAATTCCCCCTACTACAATCATATAAGCGAAAATTTTCGCTTGTGCAATGATGGGGATATAGTCAGAGGAATAAACTCGCGACACCAGCGTGGGAACCCCATGCGTTGCGCTACTCGGCCATTAACCGTTCTTGTTGTTAAATTACCTACCTGTAAATATTCCAAGAAAATAATGTAACAAATTTTCATAATTGAAAAATAAATTAGAAAAAATAATTTTGGATTATTGCGTTATGAAAATATTGAGAGGGTTTTTCGTAAATGCAACGTAAATTGAATGAATACACTGAATACCTTATTAACAGAGCTTTTACGTTAATAAACTTTCGCGTACCTGAAAACACAAGCATATCCGCATAATGTAAACCTCATGGTTTGAGCAGTGCATTAAAAGCATGAAAGGTTCGAATAATTAATTTATCCCTAGTGCCAACAAAAAGTGTAACTTTAGAATACGTAAAATTTTAATCATGTGATGAAACGACATTCCCTTCTCCCTCTAACCTGCCTCTGTCCCCCACATTTTACTGCAGAGCTAAACAAACTTTGTGAAAAATTCACAGAAATTAAATGCATTGGGTTTCATGGTTGTAGCGTAGATTGTTGGAGGGGACGATGTATTAGAAAAAACCTAACGAAGTTTTCTAAACATTTTTGCTCCACACAGGAACCTATGAGAAAAATAATTCCCCTCGGCATATGTCATCTTGGGGGATGCTGTGTGAAGCATCTTTTTAGAAAATGAAGGAGAGATAGTTCTGAGAAAAAATAGGTATGAGGGGTGGGTGAGAATCTGGGGGTCAGTATGTCTAGGAGTGACAGATGCTGGAATCCATCCCTCTCACTGCGGTTCACGGCGACGTTCCGAGGGTGTCCAGCTGGAGATATCAAAAGGTCTCACTCAACAGTTACACTATACAGTTGGTGGGCAGATATTTCCGCTGCCAAGACCCGAAAAAACCTTAACCCATGAACCCGGGCACCCCTGCTAAGTCACCAAACGTAGCGTACCACTTGTGGTGACCTACGGCAGATGTGTTGGTTATATAATAAATGGTTCGCTGGGCGGTGGTGCCTAAACCCGCCTTTAATATTGTTATCAAATGTAATATCGTTATTTAGATTATTTTATTCCTCCTTCTTTAGCCAACGTTTCGGATTGCATTACAGTGTCCATCATCAGGGCAGATGTATAGTAATGAATTAAAATAATGTGGCTTTCGACGATTAGTGTTGGTGTAGCCGTCAAGTTCCGGATAGCAAAAACTATTAAGCTCAGGACGGGTTGTTTCGGAGAATTTGAACAATTCATCAAATTTCAACGTTCATTTTCGGGTTCTGTGAAAGTCCTATTCAAGTTCTGTTATTATATCATTATAGGCTAGTTGCTTGACAGAACTGAAATAAAAACAGAACTTAAAAAAATCTTTCACAAAAGTTGAAAATGAACGTTGAAATTTGATGAATTGTTCAAATTCTCCGAAACAACCCGTCCTTAGTTAGCCCAGTAGGATTTTTGTGGATTTTAACTGCCTCTAATTTTAATGGCCGGTTTAAATTAAGTGCTCGGCAATTGCCGATTTGTCCGGATGGACGAGTTTGCACGCTCGAAAGTGTTCTGAGATCGTATTGGAAATGGTAATTATACTTTTTTAAACTAAAACTTGTTTTGTGCTCGTAGCATTGCAATACACGCGTACGTGCCCACCAATTGGCAAATGTATGTATATTAATAGCCATTCAGTAGTTAGGTCACGTTGGGTTTAGATTTAAATTTTAGCTTTCGGCGGAACTCTCTTATTAAATAAAACTCCGGCTCACCAAAACACTTCTGCTCTGATATATTATTGACCCCGACCTGGAGGTTCACACCTTCATTATCATACAATACTCGCCATCTATGGTTAAGCTATAAAACTAATATAGTGCCATCTATGTGTCAGCTCTTATATAAGTATCAAGGATATTACACGTGCGAACAATTCTTTATGTATTTACAATTGAATCTGTTACCGAATGTATCCCTTAAGTTTTCAATACATATTCTCAGTAAATTAACACTGATACATTTAATAACTGTTTGCATATCGCTGCTACAATTTCATATCACCCTGGTGCTCTGAAAGGGGTAGGTATTTTGAACAATATGCCTCCCCATGAGACATGCCCCTACCACCCCGTTGCACACGACGTGTATTCAAACCCCCACACACAAGTTCCGTAGTGATAAACAGTGAACTCTGGCACGTGCATAACATTGTGTAGCTACAATATATTCACTTTGGTAGCGCACTTTATACATGGTTGCATTTATAGGCCACCGCATTCTATGACTTTGTAGAGGAAACTAATTTAGTTAATACACCCCATTCATTGAAACTGAAAAGCAAAAAAAGCGTATATTAGCATATTCCCTTTCATAATTGATTACTTATTTTCATTTATTAATTTATTAAAGCCCTTTTTGGGGCTTTTACAAAAAGCTCCATGGTAAAAATTAAACTGTATTTTTATGCAGTAGCTGACATGTACCTGACAACTACCTTACCTCACAACTGGGTGCGTTTATAGGGTGGAAACAATATCATAATTTAAGCACATTCTTTTCAATTAAAAGGGTGTTTTGTAGTTCAACAAAATAGATGGCATAACAATTTTAAAACTAAGAAAACAAAAGACTTTATTTTTTATTCTTTCAATATCTTGTAGGTACATGGTTCTAGACGGGAGAATTGCACTCAAGCTGATTTGATTGACTAAAATTAAAAGGCAAAATATAACAGTTTAATTGGCTTTATATTGAAGAAAATTTCTAGATAACACTGGGTCCGTTCACTGTATACATGGACCGTCACTAAAATACAATAATGAATTATTTAAATACAATGTCAACGTACGTAGAAAGTTCTTAAGCCTAGTATATAAAAAACAAAATTAACCTGTAAAAAACATTTTTTTAAATCTATGATCTATTTTCAATTTTCGACC
This sequence comes from Hesperophylax magnus, assembly GCA_026573805.1. Taxonomy (NCBI): domain Eukaryota; kingdom Metazoa; phylum Arthropoda; class Insecta; order Trichoptera; family Limnephilidae; genus Hesperophylax; species Hesperophylax magnus. Next base: position 4,438,473 of record JAIUSX010000018.1, read on the forward strand.
TAGTTGCGCAATCTCTCAAATATTTTTTTAGTTTGACTGTAGATTGAATATTCCTCAACATGGGCTGACTCTTAGAACGGGTTGTTCTGAAAAATTTGAACATTTCTTCAAATTTCAAAGTTAATTCTCAAGTTCTGTGAAGGTTCTAATCAAGTTTTGTTATCATTTCAATTTTGTGAGGCCCCTGGCCAAGAATAATATAATAATAGAACTTGAATAGAACCTTCATCAAAAATTTACTTTTAAATTTCATTAATTGCTAAAATTCCGTGAAACAACCCGTCCTTAATCCCTCAGGCTAATTTGTTCGCTATTGGAACAGCTCATAAGGTTTTATAGAAATTGTTACTAAATCCTTTACTGTCATGGATAGAAATATGAACTGAGCAGCTTAGTAAACAGAAACCACAGAATAATTAAGTTTACACCTGTATCGCCCCCATGAAACCATTAATATTAACCATAAACCATGAAATTTTTTTTAAAAGAATTTTTTTTATGAAACGACTAAAGATTGAGGTGAAAATAACGTTAGTAATAAATGTGTCTAGTAAATTATGCATGTTTTTTTGTTGATTAATAATTAAATTAGTAATTTTAGTAACAGAACACATTAAGTGAGCCATTTTTTTAAAATGTTTTAATGTAAAATTTTAGTATATCAAAAATTATATGTTTTTTCTAGAAATATAATTTAAAAGCGTATTATATTACCTTTCAAAACCAGTTTTTTAATTTTCGGATAAGTTCAGAAATATTCCATTTACAATAGAACACATTTACAATAGAACACATAAATTTGATTCAATCGTAAAATTATGGCGAGCCACAAAGTTAATGCTTTATAAAAATATATTACATTGATTTGAATTTTATTGTAATGCGGAAATACTCCGAACTTCTGACAGAATATGCCAGAGGCCTGAGGGGTAAAACTCCTATGAGCTTTTAAAATGTCTTTTTGACAGAAAATTTCCCTATCACACCCCTTATATAAGATTTTTTAAATTTCTTGATGACACTTTGCACACTTGACGTTGAAAATAAGAGGAAAATTAGTGCCTAAAAAAACTTAACTAATGTAATTGTAAAAATACTGGATGAAGCTTGAACAGGTGAAACCGGTTGGTAATTTAAAAAAAGTGATTAGAAACAAATTAATAATTTCATTTCATGAATTATTTTATCTTTCATGAAAATAGATTGAAAGTTCTCAGGTAATCATACTCAAATTGGCTCCACCGCTGTAAAAAACTACTTTTCTCAAAACAACAAAAATATTACCGAGAAAAACAAAAGACAATAGAATAATAGGCGGGCCAAAAAAATCTCGCACAGCGCGGAGAAATACAGTGTACGAGAAACACAATGCCCCAAAAAGCTTTGGGACCCTCATTTAGTTACTAATCTCATTACATTCACGGTCAAGTCTTCCAGTGAGAGATCGGAATGACTTTGTTAAGATTTCAGATCACTTCAGTAAAGAAAAACACATTCCGTTTCAAATATTAGTTTATTGACAATAGAACAATTTATATGATGACTTGCACTTTTTAATCTCTACCCAGTTAAAGGACGGGTCGGCCCGCCTGCTAGTTCTAAAATAGCTTTCGTGTTCCGCGTACGAAATAGATATAAATGATTTTTAAGGAAACTTCTTGTATTTAATTAACAAATTGATCAAACGAACACAATAACAAAGCACTGACAGAATTCTGTATTTACGGGTAACCTCTGAAGTAGCTTCCTACCTTACCAATAGAGAAACTGCTTGATCATATAATCAGTGAAACATTAGTAAGACGACAGAGTTCAGTCAAGTTTCAAACCAAACATCTTAAGATTTATAACATAGAGGGCAATAGTAGTCACGTTTTAAGCGTAATTTATTTTTTAACAGATTTATTGCGAAAACCCAACAATATAACAGTTTATTATCTTCGTAAAACTTGGCGTGAACAAGTTGAAACCATAATGTTTACTTCCCGTATCCAAGATGACCTATGTTAAGTGCAATTTGAAAATTAAGTTTATAAGAATACTATAGGTTTCTAGGTTAATTACAAGATATAAAGCAACAAAATTAATGGAATATCTGCTTTATCCATTCAAGATGAAATAAGTAATGTAAATTCCCCACGAAAAATATATTCACTAAGTCAGTAATCTTCATAAATGCTTTACAAAACACTTAATTGATTTTACTTACAATGTGTGCATTAGGCCATTGTCATGTTACATAGCTTATGTATCTCAATAAGCTTATATAACACAATTCTCAATTTTTTCTATTCCTGTGAAAAAGCGTATTTTTACAACTTGGCATTGAAAGTGTGTTAATAAATAAAATATTGAAGTAACGCGTGCGGGTGCTCTTAGGGTCGGAAGGAAGTTATTGTATTTGGTAACGGAAAGGTTAAATTGAAAAACTGACATCTCTTAGATTATGAGAAAACTCTTATTAATTCATATCCATGTTTATTTATAAATTCAAACATTTGGTTATTAACAAGAAAAAATGAACGTTTTGAGAAAAACAACATATATATTATCAGTAATTTGACACTTCAATATCTATGAAATTAATTTGAGAATAAACTGAAACTCCCGTTGTCAGAGTTATATATCCACTTTCCTTTGTCACCCAGGTCGTATTTCTGTTCTATGGCACGAGATATTTTCGAGCACAGGTTTATTAAAAATAATTCTTTGTTCAGAAGGCAATTAGCCAATTAAATGTATGAAAAGAGAGAGACGCAGACAAACAATATTAATAATGAATTCATTTGAGAAGGTCCCATTCCAAGAAATTTGATTCATTTTTGTTTCGTAAACTCATAAATCTGGGAAAGGCGAGATTATTATTTCACGTGACAAAGCTGCGAAAGCGGATCTAATTAAGAACGCTTTAGGAATTTTTGTAAAGGACAAACCTACATTAAGAAAATAAATTAACGTTTCTTTTACAAAATGAAAGTCATTTAAACGTGAAAGCCTCTAGGTAAGGACACACTGGGCCAACGTACGCAATGCATTAAGATATTGGACAACTTGCAATCGAATTTTCAAAGCATTGAAAATTGATGATTCAGAAATACACTTATCAAACGCAACGCAATCTAAAACTGTGTAAATACGTATATTGATGCTGGACGGTTTGGCTCCAGATTTAACTGTCCAGATCAGCGTGGAACGTATGAAATTAAAATGGCGTTGGTAGAAATCCGTTGAAAGAGTTGATTTGATGGTTAGTTATCAGCATCGTCAGCACAGCATCCCCAAAGATGACATAGGCCCTGAGGGAAATTATTTTCTTCAGGGCCTCCTGTGTGGAGTTAATAAAAAAAAATAAAAAAAAAATATTTTGGTATTGACTGAGATTTGTTGTTAAAATGGGAGACCAACAACTGATAGATTAGTAAGACGTTATGAAAAATCGAAAAATCCATTAAATATTGCGGAAATATTAAGGACGCTTAGATGGGATGGGCATTTAGAGAGAATGAACGAAGAGAGTAGAAGAAGTAGGGGACGCCCGAGGAAGATATGGCACGATCAAGTGAAACAGATACTTGAGCCGGTCTACGGCAAGAGTCAGAACAACAGAAGAGTATGTATGAGACGAAGTATGAATGTGAATGAGGCCCGGAGTGTGTGCCAAGACCGAGTTGTTTGGTGGTTCCTCTTCTCTGCCTGGGTAAACGGCGTGATGGTTAGTTAGTGTTGACGCAGCTATTAATATTCCATCAACATTGTCCTTGCATTTAACCTCTCATTATCTGACTTTACACACGTGTTTGTGTGACATTTTACAACAATAAAAGTGACTGTCAAAGCAGTTTATTGATGGAGCCTGTTTGATGAACATCTATTTGTGATCAGTGCTGTTATTAATATCAACTCAGGGTAGAAGGCCTGTGCAGTGAACATATTCGGTTCCCTCAGTGTGTTTCGTATCCAACCTGGATGTTATGGAAGCTTGTGCGTGAAATAAATCATATCTTTTGTGGATGGAGTATCTCGGGACCTTTTCGCTCTACATCTGCACCTAAGTGCAACCCTTACCGAAGAAGACTGGAGAAAAGTTGACAACATGACTTACCAACAAGCAGTAAGATCTAAACAGTCAACAGATGCGAGACAGAAACAAAAGTTTGAAAGGCTCAACCGAGACAAAAAAGGTGATCGAAAACAACTCGATCAAAATAAAGTTGTCATCAACATTTCGACCCTTGCGTTGAGCCCAGACGCAACTTCTGTGCTAGCAAAGGGGATGAACTTTGCAGTGGCCCCCAAAAAGATACCTGTGGAATCCATCGTATGTGGCGTAGAGACTGCACTACATACAATGATGAAAGTACACAAAATGTCAGAGGTGCAAGCAGAGGACATCCGGCAAGAGACTTGCCATATTTTGAAAAGGGCTGAAATACCCCGCCCCAATATCACGAAAGGAGAGTTTGCGGCCCTAAAAGAATTACGCGCCAATGAGGATATCTTGGTTCTGCCAGCCGATAAAGGAAATGCCACTGTCGTGATTAATACGGTAGACTACACAAAGAAGATGGAAGACCTCTTGTGCGATTCCGGCACCTATAAGAAGATTAAAAACAACCCCACCAACAAGATTGACATAAAGACAAGAGAACTAGTGAAAGCTTCTAGCATCAGGAAAGAGGATTGGTCTAAGCTTTTTGTAAAAGCCTCTAGAACTCCTGCCCTGTACGGTCTCCCAAAAATACATAAAAAGGAAATCCCAATGAGACCGATTGTCAGCGCTATTGGTGCTCCTACATACAAACTTTCCCAATACCTCTCGAGATTACTGCAGATGCAAACTGGAAAAACCGAATCGTGGATTAAGGATTCAACAGATCTGATTAGTAAGCTCAAGAAAGTTAAGACTGAGGAAGGAGATATTCTGGTCAGCTTTGACGTCGTGTCTCTTTTCACAAATGTGCCTCTAGAAGACTCCATGACAATGCTCAGAGAGATATATGAGGAAGACATTTGCAAACTTTTTGAACACTGCCTCAAAACGGGATACTTTGCGTTTCAGGGTGAACTGTTTGAGCAATTGGAGGGAGTTGCGATGGGCAGTCCGTTGTCGCCAGTACTAGCCAACTTTTTTATGGAGAAGTTTGAAGAAGTGGCACTCGACACAGCTTCGGCTGTCCCCAAAGTATGGTGGCGCTACGTCGACGATGTCTTCGCCATTTGGCCTCATGGAACGGAGAAACTAAACGAATTCCTAGACCATCTTAATTCTCTCCACAGCAAAATAAAATTCACAATGGAACTGGAAAACGAAGATAAAATCCTGCCTTTTCTAGATGTGGAGGTGATGCGAAAACACGATGGTAGCCTAGGACATACTGTATATAGGAAACCAACCCATACGAATCGGTACTTACACGCTGCTTCGCACCACCACCCAGCGCAGAAGAGAGGACTTATCCATACATTGGTGACCCGAGCGACCAGAATATGTGAAGAACATAAAATCGGAGCGGAACTTACGAAGCAGACCGATGCACTGGAGCGTAACGGTTACCCAGCAAGTCAGACAAGGCAAATCATAAGAGCAAAATCTGCACCAAACGAAGACAGAATTGAACAAGCGTCGAAAGGCTGTGCCTTCCTGCCTTATGTGCACAATGTAACAGACAGAATTGCCAGGCTATTGAGAAAGGAAAGTATCAAGACTGTCTTCGGAACAACAACAAAGATACAGGACTTACTGAGGTCTGCAAAGACTAAGTTTCCTCTGGAAACAGATGGAGTGTATAAACTCAGCTGTTCCGGATGTGACAAGGTCTATGTAGGCCAGACAGAGCGGACTATCTCCAAAAGGATTTCAGAACACTTCAGAGCTTGTAAGCTCGGCCACCCTGGCAAATCGGCAATTGCCGAGCATTTGATTGACACCGGGCATTACTTTGGATTTGTTCCTGAAATCCTGGGGAGACCCAAAACTTATAGAGCACGGCTGATTACGGAAGCCATTGAAATTCATAAAAATCCCGTAAACATTAATAGAGACGATGGAGCTAAGCTCAATAGTTCTTGGTATCCGGTAATTGACGGATACACCAGAGCTAAACGAAGAAACCCACTTTAAATAATAAAAATGATACGTTAATGTTGGCTCAGAGGGTTGGAGCTGGCAACACGGTATCACAACCTCATACATAAGCTCACATTTTTACACAACCTCAAATAACACATCTGCCCTGATGATGGACACTGCAATGTTGTCCGAAACGTTGGCTAAAGAAGGAGTTAGCGCAACACGGCATAACACCCCAAAAACAAATAACAAAAATATCTTTTGTGAGTGAAACCAACCACCATCATCTTTAAAGAACATCAAAGGGGTAAGTCGGATTCTTTCCTTACTCCATGTTCACCATCTCCAACCATAGTTGTGTCAACTTAAAAGTTCACAATTAATATTTTACAGTCCACTCATGATTCGCCTATTGCGATCACAGTTAGTTATATCACGATACCACAATTAAAATTTGTGCAGCATACGTAGGACATGTGTGCACGTTGGCATGGGAACGTAGTAATTGCCACGTTGCATACGTGGGTCAAGTGTTTCCTTACCTTTAATGAGAAGATATGTAGAGTATCAGTCTCGGTAAAACTAGAGTATCTAGGTTCGATTTCCAGTTGCGACAGTTACCTTTATATTTTCATTATCTTTTTCATATTTTCATGCACAATTGTTGAACTATCTTCGTCATTGATTAAATATCACATTGATGTTAATAAGCTTCTATAAGTTTATTTCTATCCTTTATACAACTGAATATCAAGTTGTTTTTTTTTTAATTTATAAGATAGAAGTCACTCTGAATATCCCTTGCATCTGAAACAAGGGGCTAATTCCGTCCAATTTTAGTCCCAAACTATTTGGTACGACCATCGCAATTAATTTGTTAGAATTGTGGCACTTTCATTCATGGACCGCTATGAAAGTTGTCAGCACGAATTACCTGTTCGGCCGTTCTCGAAAGTTTTGCAATTCATTTCATATGACAAGTATACGAATCGTTAAAGTTAGGTAAGCTATATTAATTAGGGATTTCGTTAAAATTAATCAGAGGATTAGTGTTGTCTTATAGGGGATTCCGCCAATTGGTAAAATACGATAGCGACAGAATGGAAGATAACAGATATCGTTATTGCGCTGGTGAAATATCACCATTGAGAATCAAAACGTTGCATGAAATGACCAAATCTGAATAGCTAGGTACTTTCCAAAATCTTTGAATAGCGTTTTCGCAAAGAGATACCCCAAAATAAATGCTTTTTGATGTGAAACATCTTTTAGCACGACTAGGGGTTTAAAACCAACACTTGCATAGCACGACGTCTTTGCACGGAACAACGCTTCATTTTTTTATTTATTTATTTAGCAAAAGATTATACATTATTTAAGAAATGTTTTGACTGCCCAACTAGGAGGATTCCCGTTTTAGGACAGTCAAATTAGGATGAGTATTAAAATTTTAATAAGTTGTTTGATAAGTACAGTATTAAAATAATAATGAAATAATAGGTATATGTACTTTTAACTGGTGCCTAAGCCTACTAACATATTTTGTATAAATATGAATAACAAAGAGAAGAAATAGAATAAAATAAAATATCCAATTAAACATAAGATTAACTGCTGCTTGGGTAGCATTCTAATTTAAAAGTACTAGATAGGTACATATATACACATAAAGATTAGAACATAAAGGTATCTTTTACATGGTTTATTTTTTGTTGTTGTTTTTGGTTTGTGTTTGATTTCATTTTTTGTGTAGTAAACTAGTTCACTCTCCTTTATACCTAATTGCTGAAACCAATTAGTGGTCAATTTATGAAGAACAGCTGTGTTTTCCTTTTCCCAAGCATCAGGCATGAAGTTGTATAGTTTTGTACCTAAGAATGAGAAGTGTCTTTGAACATAATCTTTCCTCCCGGCCGCCAAAACTCTGTGCGGTATATTTGTTTCTATTCTCACTAAAATTGGCAACGGATCTATTCTAAACCACGATGAATATGAAATTTGTAATAAACTTCTATGTGTATATTTTAGAATACTAAAATAATTGTTTTATTATCAATGTATATTTCGCTTTGAGAAAACTTCGTAAAAATTTGCAATGTTCGACTTCTTTTTAAATATAAATGGTTTTTCACAAATGAATTCGGTTTTATTATTATTCATCGTTTTTTATTTGTTTTTTTTACTATAGCGAGTATTTAAACATTGTAAATACAAAATATGATAGTGAATACTCGTATATGTACAGTAAATTGTATTTCTTAGTCCTCTTCACTAGGGTGACCTGTGCTGAGGCAGTTTTTTTGTGCGTTTTTTCATTAATCTCTTTCAGCCAGATTTTTATTCTTGCTTTGTAAAAATATTTCACAAAATTTTTCTATTAGCTTTATATCCGGGGAAGGATGAACACGCTCCTCAATTGAGAATGCCATAGTACCACTGGTTCCGGTTAGTAGGGAACAATTGGGAATCTTGTGCGGTATGCACTATTTTTAAATACAGTCGATTATGTTTTCTTAAATGATTGTATGAATAAAATGGAATCTTGGAAGTGGAAATTAATCCACATTTCGACATTCGATCGAGTTGAAACTTGGCAGATAGACTCGTTATTGATGACAATGCATTCTATAAACTTTAGGTGATAATCACGTAAACACACGCGGAGATAAATGCATTTTTCTGAAATTGGATGATATTACAGCAGTTAAACTAAGTAACCATCACGCCGTTTCCCCACAGGGGTAGGTAGGGAGGACGGACAGCCAAACAACTCGGTCTTGGCACACACTTCTTGCCTCATTCACATTCATACATACTTTTCTATTATTCTGACTCTTGACATGGCCGGACTCAAGTATCTGATTCACTTGATCGTGCCATGTCTTCCTCGGGCGTCCCCGACTTCTGCCACCATTCACATTTGCGTCATATATTCTACTTGCATATCTATCTTCCTTCATTCGTACTACATGCCCAAACCATCAAAGCGTCCCTTCTTAATCTTTCTCATTACTCATTTACTCAGCAGTTAATATAAGAAATAAATTAAGGTCCCACCCAATTGGGATTTGGCTCATTTGTTAGACTCCAGATCTTGAATAATGTTCATATTTCAAGCTGATGTCAGTAGACCTGTAACTAACCTCAATTTTAATTTTGTTTTAGCAACTTTGGTAAAAATCTCACGACAAAATCATTGGACACATCTCCCGTATGCACAGTGCACAGTACTGCATAGAGCACACTTCACTTCACCGATTGCATATACGATAGCGATGCCGTTAATTGCATCGCTCTAAAAATACTGTTCTGAAATGAGGCCTAGCACTTGAATTGATGACTGAGAAGAGAAGATGCGAACTTTTCGTAACCAGTGGAATTTGAGAACCATTTGAAAAAGCATGTATGTATTTTCCAAAAATTATTTAAAACAAGTTTTGATCTATTATTTACAATATATACGTTTATACCCAACTTCTATCGATTTATAACAAATTTCTCGTTAAATCTTTGAGTTTTAAATTCCAAAAAAAAGTTTTGAAAATAATATCCATACATTTGTTAAGCCGAAACGTTGATCATATGAAATTCCCTCGATAGAAAAATCGCAAAGTAAGCTCCGAAAATTATTTAAAACACGTTTTGTTCTTTTATTTAATATGTTATAAGCGTGAAAAAATCACAGTGTATCTTTAAATGCAACTAAAGCATTTCAAACGAGTCGTGTTTTATTAAATATTTTTGCTATTTTCGCTTAATTTTTATCGTTTTTTTAATATTAGCGCTCTCCCTCTAACATTTGTAATTACATATCTCCCTTTCAAAGTATCTTTGAACCCTTACTACGGGGCCTTACTAAGTGTTGTTATAAAGCGTTAAGCCACTTATACACTCTAATATAAATAGGTAATGACATAAAATACTTGACATTAACAACTTATTCATCTTTTTCCCCTTATTTCTTCTTATTTGTTTTATGACTCCATTAGTTAGGTACTAAAACACTAATCGATTTATAACTGCCGATGATATGAAAACCGTTTCCATTAAACTTAATGAGGGTAGCTCAAGTAATGGGAGCTATCGGCACAATAATTGTGCGAATTTAGTATTATTTGTAAGTACATTAATGCTTGGAAAGGTATATCAACCATTGGCAGGCAATGAATAATTTAGCACAATAAACGAAGATATATTCAAACGGAAATGCTGTAGTTATTTTAAAATAACGGGTTTTCCAATAAGAGGTGTTATTTTGAATAGCCCGCTATATCGGTAGATGTTACTTTTGAAGCTGTCATTTTTTGAAATTTGATAAGTAGAAACTACGTCATTAATAAAAATGGAACTATACACGCTTCAACAATGCATTAAAATTATTAAAGTTCACTTGAGTGAATCAAATGCATATCATCTTAAGTGATGAGGCCCATTTCCACCTCGGTGGCTTCGTCAACAAGCAAAATCGTCACATCTGGGGTTCGGAAAACCCAAGAGTTATTGTTGAAAAGCCTCTTTATTCTCAGCGTGTGACTGTTTGGTGCGGTATATGGTCCGGCGGAGTCATTGGACCTTACTTTTTCGAAAATGAGGTTGGAGCAATAGTTACGGTGAATGGATTGCGCTATCGCGATATAATTAATGATTTTTCATGGCCGAAATTGGATGGTATTGATTTGGACAACGTTTATTTTCAACAAGACGGCGCTACGTGCCACACAAGCAACGAAATCATTGTTCTTTTACGATTGAATATCAAAATAACACCTCTTATTGGAAAACCCTGTACATTGAATGAATGAATACAGAGCTATCTTGGAAGTGGAAACTAAACCACTTCCCAATATCCGATCGATCTAAAACTAGTTGTTGATGACAGTGCATTCTATTAACTGATGGCACTCGTGTACACGCACGCGCGCAGATATTATTTTTTCTGAAATTGGATATCATTATAATTTAATAAATATAGCTATACAACATATATGAAATAAATATAGGTACTATTGTTGAATCCATTCCGAGGGGAGGAAGGTTAAATCCTCAGTCATTTTTTAATTTAAAAATAAATTTATAAGTTCACAGCAGTTTAAGATCCGGTCCCTGGGGAGGAATGTTCAATTCTAAGTCAAACCAAAAAAAAGTATGTATATATTTATTTTTTTAATGCATCTATTCATAAACACTAAACACTTTTGAGTTAATTTTTGAAAATTATTTATGAAGTACAACTAAAGATGAGAGATAATTTGAAAAATAAGAATAAAAGCTCCAGAGACGGTTGAAAGCTGTTGAGATTCTTGTGTGATATCAATAAAAATAAATAAACCCACCTTGTTTTCCACATACGTGGGACATCTCTGAATCAAAGCCCTTCTCCCTCTCAGTATTATGCAGGTAGTAACTTAATTTAGGACTGTAGGCTCCGCGGGGTTACCACTATGGTCCTAGAACACGTTTACCCAATACATCGAGGCAACGCGCTGGCCCACTGTGTACAGGACCACTTGGCCGTTGCATGCGATAGCCGCCAACGTTGGCCGGTCAACCTGATTATTGTTTGTTTTAGTACACACATCAAATGAACTTGGCCCTTACCCGCCAACAACGTTCACACGTTGGCCCGGTATTCAGTTAGCAATACGCGTTCAGCGGAGGCGGTAGTGTTGATTATTGCTATAATTATTATTAACGTTTACGAATTACGATGATTAATAACTAAACGTGCTGTACAAAATAAATTGCCGCGGCCGAGGAGTATAGCTGTCGGCTAGCAATCCGAAGATCGCGGGTTCAAATCCTGGAATTTGGGTTATTTCACAAATAGTATACTAACTACTTGCTACTTGCGACACATTCCAGGGTGGAAAATACTGTCAGTACATCCCTGGTGTAAGACCACTACTCAGAATTGAAACGTTGCTTGACACGGCTTTAGCCATGTTTGGTGACAACATTTGAATAGTGAGGTACTCCCCCACCTTCCTCGTCCTCGTCTCCTTCCTCTCCTCACTACCATTATTCTCATAACATACCCTAATTGGGGATGCCATAGTCTCACTGGCTCCATACGCTTGGGACTCTTTTGCGGTGTTCACTTTAGAAAATATCAAGTGGCCAACGCAGAATAGAGTATTTTCAATGTTTATTCTATTCTAGATAAAAAAATGATATAACAAAGGTATATATATATATTTTTTAATGTTGACCAATAACTTATTTTTTTTGATTTGTCGTCTGAACGACCTGATCGTTTTTATTCGTAAATTGGCCAAGAGCATTGGCGCCGGCGTTCCACGTTGGCGAGTTTGCGCCAACGTTGGCCCATTGCGTCGGGCCAACGTGGACTAAGGGCATTACGAGCTCCGGATTAATCTCGCTACCCTCACGTTTTTCATTATTAAAACTGAGCGCTGTCACGCCCTTCTGATCCGTTAAAGGCTGGGATCATTATTGGGGAATTAATCCGTTGAAAGGAGAACGTGCCTCCACTTTTAGAGGGGTGCGATTAAAGTTAAACGTAACGTACGTAATAATCAAAGCGTTCATAGATGGCGTTAGTTTAATTATTTTATGAAGATGCCCTTTTTTATAATCTATATATTAAGACGAAATATTTGTTTGCGCCCGTAAATACCTAATATCAATAGGAATAAATAGTTTTGCGCGTATAAAAACTCAATCCTTTCTAAAAAGGCATTATAACGTGTTCTATTACACGTAAATGAACCGTAAATCAAATCCACAATAAATACGACAATGAAGAGCTCATTTAATTGGTTTTGAATAAATCACGGGAAAAAAGTGGAATGAAGGAACAGACTACCTTGAATTCCCCAGAATCCCGATAATAGGGCTGCCGACGAACCTTGCACTGTTCACGGGGTGAAATTTCTTCCAAAACGAGATGTGATTTTGATATTTAGCACAAAGCATGTGAATAATACAACGAGGACACTACAATTGCACCTTCTTGCTACACGACACGAATTCGACTGTTGTACTTACGACAATTTACAATGCAACATAAAATCTTCTTCTTTTCAAGTGTGGGTAAGGCTGTTTTTAAGGAAGGAAATGGATAGTAGGTATGACAGGAGGTATATGATGGTGAAAATGGTAGATATTATCCGAAACTGTTTTAATACTAAACAGGGATACATATACAATATTGTATTTTCATATTTATATGGTTAAAAAAAACAGTTTTATTTAGCACCTAGTTTCAATTCGTAAATCTGTTTACTGCGAAGGTTCAATTTGTTATTCAAATCCTAAGAATCAATTTTCAAACCGTCAATGTTGCTGTGAAAATAGATTAAATTTAAAAAAATGTATCCAAAACGAATTCATATATTTGAATACTATTAATGAATTTAACGCATCTGGATTGTTCTAGCATTAAATAAATAAAGTTAACTACAAAGCAAAATAATTCTTCAACCTTTATTAAGAATTGTTTGAAAGTTTCCCATTTATTATTTAAAATTAAGTTCACCTAAACTTTCTGTAAAATCACATTGCATATTAAAATAGACATTGTGTTTGACTTAAGCGGTATTTATATGTATTTTTTTAAATTTTACATTATGTGGCTCCCGTAATTTCGTATTCCGAAGCATGAATTTATTTTTTCAACGTTACATGTTAAAAATATTTAAAAAGTAGAATAATTATATATTTTTAATTCAAATGTCGTGTAAATTATATTTGACTAACGCAACACGTGAGAAATTACAGGATATTATAATTTTACCGAGATGAAGCTGAAAATATTTATATAAAAATAAAACATTTTCAATTTTAGAGACGATCTAGAGTTAAGCTTTCGAATGAAATCTGTCAAATATTTAAACAAAAATAACACATTTTAAATATGTAATTATTAATTCATTAATAAAAATATATAATTTTGGTACCTACTCCATCGCTTTTCTAAATTTTTACCACTTCCAATTTTAAATATGATACTTAAATTCAAAGCAAATCCAAGTTCTAGGTTCATTGAAAATGATTTACATACAGAATCACAAACGATATTAGTCTATTTAAATAGTACAACAAAAGATATAAATATTCGGGTAGTTAGTAAATAGAATATAGAAGTGTTTTGTGGGCGTGTTTCGTGACTCGAATCTGAGCCCAATCGGGGCCTATATTTCTATACAAAACTGTGTTTTTGAAATATAAATGGGAAAGAGATATTCGTAAGGCGAGAGTAAGTGAGACGGTTGGGCTAAATGGAACATTTGTTTCCATTCAAATTTGCATGGAAGGCACTTCTAGTTAGTCTATAATCTTTATTTTATGGGTTAGTATTTTATAGCAAGCTATGTATTTTTAGCAATCTATGTATTTTTAGCAAGCTATATTTTTAGCAGCTATGTATTTTTAGCAAGCTATGTATTTTTAGTAAGCTATGTATTTTATAGCAAGCTATGTTTTTTTAACAAGCTATATATTTTTTAGCAAACTATGTATTTTTTTAGCAAACTATTGTCACATAAATATTTTGTGACTAGTGCAGTTCTTGCCTATTTGAATATTTAGTCTATGGTGTTTTTTTTGGAGTTTGGCATTTTTTTTGGGGAAGACAAATTGGTTTTTGTTTATGGTCACTTCCTCCCGAACAGTTTCTTACCACTAATTGTCTGAGCAATATTTATATTAAAGTCCCTAATAGACATAATTTAAGGAGCCAAAATATATTCCATATTGAAATATTAAATAAAAATATTGCATATTTCAATCCACTATCTAGAATGTGTCGTCTGTATAATACAGTTGAATGCGACCTTATAAATATATTCGCAAACAGTCTCGCATATTTTAAAAAACAAATTAACAATCTTCTACCATGATATGTTATGGAGAACAGTTAAGAGATATAATTGCTTTATTATTTTCTTTACTTTTCTTTCTTATCCTTTCTCTGTACATTTACTATATTTTATATTTAATATTCATGTTTTATATTTCTTTTTAATTATTATTATATATGTATTTTTTTTTCTTTCACTACTAGCATCTCCGCCTAATATCAACTAAACCTTGGTTACGCATGCTGTGAACATTTTTAATTGGGGTGTTAATATCTGTGCACATTCCCACCCAAATAATATAAATGTAATAATTGTTAACACTCTGTAAATGTTTCAAACAATAAATAAATAAACAGCGATGGGCTGGCTGTTCGTGTATTAGTCACTCACCATGGAGGTGTTTTAATCTGAGTAAATCATGTGAATCCAAGTTGTTTTTATCTTTAAAAAAGGTGCGGGGAGTTTTTTTTTCGTAACACGAATAGTTCGTGTACGGTATTATTTTTAGTGGTTGTTATGTGAATCCCACTTTTTTTTCGGTGTTGACAGTTGGTCATTTTGTGGAAATTGTTTTTTGGACTTGAAATTGTAAAGTGATTGGTCCTGGATGTGGCTAGAATAATATGCCTGTTTAACCCCGCGTCGCGAAGTCACGGATTGCTGATGGTTCTTCCGAAATCCGTAAGTCTTGGAGACTGGTTGGACCACGTGCTTTTCGGATGGAGATTCTTGAGACAGCCTGAGGCTAGAGACGCTCCTTGGAGGTGTAGCGCCCTTCTTCCCCAAAGAGAAGGATGACCTAGGTTCCCTGGATTCCACGCCGTCCCCGGTTGATCCGTGGTCCCGTCCCGGGTCCGTTCCCCTCTACCAGAATCAAGTTTTCGTTCGTCATCCGTTGTTTTCCTACAATATTCGGCTTCGTTTATTTAGCTAAGTGTGTTCAGGAGTCCATCTGGTATGTTTATGTTTTATATTCTTAATGTTACATTGGTATAACTTTGCACTCCCATGTTTTGTTTTTTTTTTATTGTTACAATAGAGTTTTATAAAGTTCATTTTCTTTTATTTACTGATTTCCTACCTACTAGACAGAAAACTAGTCCCATAATCCTGAGCTGTGGTCTCTGCTCTGCCGTATAAATTCCACTACATTGAACCTGATTATGTATACCTTTGCACTATGTATTTTATAGCGAGCTATATATTTTGTATCAAGTTATGTATTTTTAGCAAGTCATACATTTTGAGCAAGCTATCTATATTTTTTCAAGTTATGTATTTTATTATGTTTGCCTGGTAAAATAATATTTAATTTTCACTCAAAGAAAAAATCGTCTGAAAAAGGAGACAAATTTAATTTTATTTGGGAAATAATGGTTCACATTTACTCAGTTAAATCGCGAATTTAAATTGGTACCATTTTTCAAATTTGCATACAATATAATACCATTTCACATTACATTTATTTCGTACAAACGCCCACTTGTATTAATTTTATGGTGAAATTTCATCTTGATTTGAAAACAAAATGTGGAAAAAAATAAAACTACAAAAACGTTGTTAAAAGGTTCATAAAAAAACTCAGGTTAATAAAAAATACATCACATAACAGAGGAGAAATAAAATAAATCATATTATAATGTGAGGATGTACCACAATTCAAAATGAAAAATTTGCTCGAAATGGCTTAAGCCGTGTTTGATACCAGATATGAATAGACAGGTACTTCCCAATCTTTTTCTTCACCACCACCTTCCACTTCTCACTCCTTTCAACCTCGTTATATACCCAAATTGTGGATGATATAGACTCACCGGCTCCAGGAAATTGGGTACACTTTCTTGTACATATTAAAATAGCAACTTTGAATTGGAAATAACCTTTTTTCATATTTTCGTGGAGAATTATTGTTATTATCTTCGTCAATTATTACATTTATAAACCTCTCCCAATACTTGTATTTATTTTTAATTTAATTGGAATAAGTTGATGAGTAAAACCTAAAATTGTAATATTTAATCATTTGAGATAATATTAGTGTTCCTCGATAGAAAATTTGAAAGAGATTGAACCGAGGGGCTCTGCTAAGAAGCTAATCCCACCTTATTTCATTCGGTCGTATGTAAGTACGGGTTGTTTCGAAGAATTTGAACAATTCATCAAATTTCATTTTTCATTTTTTTCATTTTCATTTTCGTTCATTTTCGGGTTCTGTGAAAGACTTATTCAAGTTCTGTTTTTATATCATTGTAGGCTAGTTGCTTGACAAAACTGAAATTAAAACAGAACTTGAAAAAATCTTTCACGGAACTTGAAAATGAACGTTGAAATTTGATGAATTGTTCAGATTCTCCGAAACAACCCGTCCTAACTGTATAATATAATATAATAACGGAAAAAAGACTTTTCACAAAGCATTGAGGAATACTGTTTTTGACAAGTAGACGGGAATTTGAGAAAAACTATTATTAAATATTGAAGATTTTCCCCAAAAACATTTTTTCACTTTGATGTCAAAATATTCAAGGAAAGAATAAATTTCTGTTTTCAGGAAACAAGATATGAAATCTAATAACGTTAGCATAAAACAAATACGGATATCGGCGTAAAAAATATCGTTATATTGAAACTGTTTTTAGAACGGGTTTTTGCATTGACACGTTAGCAATAGATTGGTTTCGGAGTTACAAAAAATTGTCCTTTTTTGGGTGCTCTATGTTGTCGAATGTTGCAAATTTACAGTTAAGTAGTCAATTTAAGTTGATTTGAATGACTTAATTGTCAAATTGACTTAATTGTCAAATTGTATGAATTGTCAAATCGAATTAATTATTAAATTGACTGAATCTTCAAATTTCCGAAATGTCAAATCGACTTGATTGTCAAACTGGCTGAATTGTCCAAATGACTTAGTTATCAAATTGACTTAATTGTCAAATTGACTTAAATGTCAAATTGACTTGATTGTCAAGTTGAATTAACTTTCAAATTGACTTAATTGTCAAAATGACGTAATTTTCAAATTGGCTTGACTGTCAAATTGAATTGATTGTCAAATTGAATTAACTTTCAAATTGACTTAATTGTCAAAATGACGTAATTGTCAAATTGACTTAATTGTAAAAATCACGTAATTGTCAAATTGAATTAATTGACAAATTGAATTGATTTCCAAATTGACTAAATTGTTAAATACAACATAGTCGTCAAATAATCGTCAAATGATTTAATTTTAAAATTACAATAATAGTCAATTTTACAATTAAATCGGTAAGGTTCTCGACAACGAATTCGAAGGTCACGATTATTCAGATAAAAAAATGTCAGTGGGAACAAGACACCTTCGTACACGTTTCTTTGGAAAGGAATATAGAAAGTTTCGGGTTTTCTTAGTAGTCGGTGATATTGATTTTGACTGTGGCTAAGAGGGAAGATTCTGCATGGTTATTTATAATTCTATAAATATTTTATTTGTCATAACGCCGACGTTCATTTAATGTTTTATTGGAAATATTTCAAGCGGTTCTTATAGTCGGTAAGCAGTGTGGAACTATTACAATGGCTTACTTTGTAACCGAGGGTTTCCTAGGGCATTTTATCTCTAGGATCTTTTCTATGCAAATTTGATGTCCTTCTAAAAAAGTGTGTCGGTATTATATATCGATACGAGAAATTTATTTGGGAAAAAAAATACAGGGTGAATGAACAAGGGTTGAAAAATCAAACATTTTCGCAGCGAATTCTTAAACAAAATTGTGCAAGGCAAGGAAAATCTCATACAGAAAACAAGCGAAAAATATAATTTTTTAACAAAAATAAACTAAAAAGTTTTTCGTTATGGAATAATTCGTAATCTTATCAAGTATTTGATTAACGAAGCAAGCAGTTTTAGGAATTTTTTTCAACGATTTTTTAATTATTATTATTTTTATTTATTTATGTCATAATAAAACATACTTATCATTGATTTTTCAACGCCCATGTCACTTGAATATAATTATTATATCAAAAATAAAAAGGTTTAAAAAATAAGTACCAAACATTTGAACTATTTAATATAACTGAGCAAAAATTAGTGATGATATATAAGACAAATGTATTATAAACATCACTGCTATCTAACTTTTTCGTAGTTTAATATAAAAAAAATAATTAACACAAAATTCAATAATAACTTTAGCTTCATAGAGGTGAACATTTTAATTATTCTGTGGTTAACTTCTATATTTGAATATAAAGCTTGGTGTTTACTCTTTTTAACAATGTTTAGATCATATTTCTAACTATGAAGGTAAGGGAGACACAACGATTTCTACGAGACCATGTGAGCTGTTTCGAAAAACGAATAAATTGACCCTACGGGTAATAGCTGTCTCTTGCCAAAACCGAACAAATTAGCCAGAGGAATTAAAAATAAAGAAGATATGTTAGATTTGTCCGATAAATCCCTAAATAGTATAAAATAAAGTCGCTATTTGCGTCCATCTGTTTGTGCGATTAGTTCTTATAAACTACGCAACGAATTTGGGTAGGTTTTTCAACATCATTTTGAAAATTTCTTCGGGAAGGTTTATATATACATTTATAGAAAGTAAAGAAAAGTCGATGTTTTGTAATTAAGTTGTACCAAAATTATTTTGCGTGCTATTTTTTAAAACGAAATTATATATCTTAAAAAGGCCCACAGAAAAATCTACGACGGGGTATGTTTATTTCCTAAGGATAAAACCCAGCAACGCAAGATACACGTCAGATAGTGAAAATAATAAAAATGGAGAAAGAAAATATTAAATAGAGGAGATAGGCATAGGCAAAGATATAATAATTTTGACATTCCGATTCTTTATTTTGTGTTTAAATTTATTCAGTGTTACTATTTGTCTAAGTGTAGCTCTAGTGTTAATTGTGTAATGTTCATGCTATGTATTTAATGCCTGGGTAATTTCAGCAAAAGGATAAATAAATTGTTATTTTTGGCAATGGTAGAGTTTGTGTTGGTTGGTATTGTGTTTCATTGTTTTGGTGCAAAGTTACCAAAAAGTTTCTTGCGAATTCGGTTTACGTAATGTTTTTCGAGTAAATAAATACTTAGCATTTTTAAACAGATTTTTTTGAGGACTTATGCATATTTTTTGTACATATACTCCACTCAAAAATGTATGTATTATTCTTAAGGGCGTTTTGAAACTTCTCATAAAGCTAGTCCTAGATATTTAGGTAAGGGTTGTTGGAATGCAAAAATTAATTTCAAAATAGTTTATCCCTTTAGTCCGGCCATCTCGTTAGCTTAAAAGGTTTATTGCCAAAAAGAAGTATAGTTTTGTTATTCAAATTTGGTATTTAGAAATATATTTTTATTATGTAATCTGGCCTTTGGTATATACGGCCTGGTAGCCAACATATTTTCGTTTTATCCCCACCCCTCCCTCTTCAAAAATAAATTAAAAATAAGGTTTTGAAAACCAAAAAATATTATACAATTTACCCAAAACATCTTTATTTCAATAAAATAGCTAACCATGTGTCGATGCAGCACTCTTTTTTAGATATTTTTCTAAATTATTTATTCAATTTTTCCGACTTTATGTCCGGGTTAAATCTTCCCCACAGGAAAAACTAAACCCTTCCACACACTTTTCCACAAGTGATCATCTAGTAAATCCACATTATGCAAGTGCATTAAATAAGCATAATAAATACAAAACAATACAAGAACATCACGTCAACTCAAATAATTCACAGACTCCAGATATTTTTGTCTAATTTATGCATTTTTATATATAAATTCTTTGACAGATCTAATACGCTTAAATTTTGAATGAGAGAGCTAGGTATAATTCCAGTAGCCGAAATAACAAATGGTAATATTTTTATTATCTGAGAATGCCAAATTCTTTTAATCTCATTTCCTAAATCTGTGTATCTTATATATATATTTTTTTATTAATTAAATTAATATTTATGCAGGTATTGCAATTAAATAAATAAGTTTAATAATGTTATAACTCGGGAAAAGCTCGATACGTACTGCTATATCTCTCTAAAGAAACTTGTACAAGGTGGCTGTAGCGTCGAATCGACAATTGAAATCGAAAAACGACAAATCTTTTACAGCTGGTAATTTCTACGTCATTGACCTTTTCGTCACTAGTTATCGAGTTCCATCTCGACCTAAAATTATTCTTTGAAGAACTAGAAATTCGAACAAAGCAGATTTGTAAAGCAGAACTTCTATATAAATATATATGTGAATATAACAAATGAATGTAAATATATATATATATATATAAAACAAATGAATGTATCTTTGATTGTGCCCTATAGACTCCAAAGCTGACCGATTTCATCTTTGGTTTCCTGACTATGCACCGGTACCAAAAGGATCAATGAAGCTGGTTCCTCGGAGCATCTTCCATTATACTACCGGTAGAAGGACAGTGTACCTACCTAACGCCTGTGCTCTAAAGATTGCAATCAGTTTGTAAAGACGTATCAAACGGAGCGCACACCGACCGTTTCTACAGAATCAATGGTTTTCGTCGGGTATTTTGGGGCTCCAGACCAGAGGTGGCTGCTAAATTCAATAGTGGGACGCACTTGCGATTTGTACAGAGTCAGCAGTTGCGTACTGTCTGCAGTATCTGCGGGCCCTGTACAGTACGCCCAGCTTCTGAGAGGCTATCTTGTCTCGGGCTTCGATGAACGCCCTGATCCTGAGCGTTACACCATGCATATCAATGGAAAGCATGTTGAAAAGCTTTTCCTACAAAAATAAAGTTGGTTGTTTGCAGGTGAAAAAATATAATATGCAGTAATTGTTGATAAGTAATTGTTGAAAGTACTAGTACATGTTGAATTATTTGGCGGGTTGGAATTAAGCCGACGTGGCTCAGTGGTCCAGAGCGTCTGACCGGACATCAGAAGGCGCGGGTTCAATCCCCGTCTCCGGCATTTATTTTTACTGGGTGGTATTTTCAATTTGTATTGATATTACATGCGACTAATTATTGCTTATAATAATTTGATATCAAGCTCAATACGTGTTTAGGTTGGGTTAGGTTAGGGGTTGACATTATTTGCTGAACACTCTTGTTCTGCTTGCTGATCACAAGTGTCTGCTATGACCTGACTATGTATATATTTGCTGACAAAAAACAATTGTTACGTAATAGTCTCCCTACTAATTAAAAAGATGGTTAACCTACATTAAAAGGGGCTTGGTTACCCCATTTTACTCACGCAGTTGGCCGTGGCGTACGTGACAGTAGCCCACACTCTCCGGCCGCGCTCGGCAGTCCCCGACCTTCGCTTGCCTCAGACGGCCGGCAGTCTAGAACCGACCTCGGTGGTAACAACAGTGTCTCTTGCGGAGCGAACCGCAAACGCTCGCAATGTTTGAACGCGCAGATTACGTAATGATAGAAACAGACGTGATCTTGTTCTAGTTTATAATTAATATCACGCGCAGCCAAGTCACAAACATGTGCCGACATCACCACTCCAGCTTCACCGTCGGAGCCTTGCTTCCGGTAAATTCCAAGTGTGACGCAATAACGATTGACCGTTGCGTACCCCGGAGACGCAAAACATCTACAGCTCGACACGTCATGCCGCTACCCATCATCAGAACCTGGAAACCCGTAAGCTTCCAGTACACCTCTTTCTTGTGTTCAAATCATTAATACTTGTGAAATCCTCGTTTCATCCGGTCGTCATGTTTTAGAGAGAGAGTAGAGATCTATGTCAACCCTGTATTTCTCGAGATGATCAATATACCTTGTGCCTTTTTACTCATGTGTTATTATTGTGTGTCAGCCTTTCCAACCTCCTAACCGATGGACGAATTGATGAATAAAGGAGTTCCTCACCCCTGATAGTATCCGAGTCTTATCTGCCTACCCTTTCACTGAGCTAGTCAATTATAACCTGGTTCGATTCCAGATGGGTTTTAACCATATCCTAGCACTGACGCTTCAACGTGGGTATTCTTTCGGTTCATTAATCGTCCATCGGGAGGTCAAATTGGAAATAACCTTGTACTCTTTCACTGTGTTTTCATGTCTTGTTTTGTAATAACCATTGAATAACTATGTTTTCTTCCAATAAATCATAGCTGTTCTACAAACCATCGCGTTAAATCTAAACAACCGTGTCACATTAAAACTATTCTGTGTTAAATTACAAGTTTTACGAATCGTCACTCGACAATAATTCAAGTACCGGTATTCTATCACAAAGTGCGCAATCAACGTTTACTTCTTTTCGGACATCTCAAACATCACATAGTGATCCAAAACCATAAAGGTTTACTTTCCAAGTACATCTATTAGAGGGAACGAGCTACAATAAACTACAATTCAACAATTTCAAATCTTGTACATGATACAAAATGAATTTCTTGTTTGTGGAATTTATCAGTCAGTTCGTCTGCACATGAACACAACCAAGGAAAAATTAAAGCCCTTCTGCCATTTGACAATCCGTTTTATATGTAATGAAGGTGGGTAGTGTATCCTTTTTTTTTTAAAAGTAGAAAGCCGACCCACTCTTTACTTATAATTGAGATTCGCGATTGACGTAAATCCCCGACGTTTGGCACTTCTCCGCCTAAAAAGCCTGTCGTTCGTCAAGTGAAGGGGAAACTTGCGAGTAAATAACCAAAAAACTGGTTCTGCCTAAACTCAGACAATTTGTCACGAATCACAACAACCCTCCAATAATTGTTGAAGAACAAACAATACTTCCTCGAAATCTGTATTTGGAAATTTTTCGGAAATTTTTTCGGAAAATTAATTTTTTTTCGGAATTTTTTTTTCAAAAACGCACATCTCAGGGACTTTTTCACTAAAATCCCAGGGTAACCCCTGGCCATTTTTTTCACAAATCAAGGACTTTGAAATTTTTTCGAAAAATTAATTTTTTTCTGAAATTTTTTTTCAAAAACGCACATCTCAGGGACTTTTTCGCTAAAATCCCAGGGTAGCCCCTGGCCGTTTTTTTCACAAATCAAGGACTTTGAAATTTTTTCGGAAAATTAATTTTTTTTTCGGAAATTTTTTCAAAAACGCACATCTCGGGGACTTTTTTTCACTAAAATCCCAGGGTTACCCCCGGCCGTTTTTTTTTTTTTTTTTTTTTCACAAACCAAGGACTTGGAAATTTTTCGGAAATTTTTTCAAACTTGCATGTCAGGGACTTTTCCATTCAAAATACAAGGAAACCGCTGGCCATTTTTTTTTCCATATTGGGACTTTGAAAAATTTCACAAAATTCTTCACCCACCATCACAAGCAAACCCCTGGTGTTCTTTTTGAAAAATAACCAGCCACCAATACTCTGACAATTCTTTTGCTTCTCACAAAGTCAAACTCGACTTCCACAAAATGAATCCTCGAAACAACACCTTAGGCATAATAGCCAACATCTGCTCCAAAGTACTCAAAGCTTAGAAAAGGAATTAAAAGACAGGAATATTTCTCCTTTCAACAAAACCAAAAACGTCCTGATTAAATACGCAACATATTACAACAGGAAATATATTAGGAGACTGCAATTTCAACCCGGCAGTTAAACAATCTCTGACACAAGCATACCTACTTGCACAGAAATTAAACCACCAATTACACCCATCAAGGAAACCACAAAACCCTTCGACCTAACTGGATGGAAAATTAAGTACAACGGCAGTACTAACGTAGAAGACTTCATCGACAGAATTGAAGAAACAGCCGCAATACGCAACATTCCTACTGAGATACTACACCGTAACTTCATAGATCTCATCTCGCACGAGCTACTCTCCTGGCATAGAATCCACAAGAAAAAAGCAAACTCCTGGCCCGAACTCAAAGCTGCACTCCTGAAAAGTTTCGCACCAAAAGAAACACAGCATAGGATTAAGTCTACTCTGTTTTCCATCAAACAATTCTCCAACGAAACAGTAGCACAATACGCCCAGAGAGCAGATCTTCTAAACATCAAACTGACAACTCCAGTCCCTGAAACAGAGCTAGTCCCTATCTTGACTGATGGCCTCCTAGCAAGATATGAGAACATAATAACCTCTCAAAAAATATCCTCAGTAGAACAACTCAAAGATGTCTGTCTTCTACTGGAAAATTATCAAGATAAAAGAAGAAACACCAAGCCTTCTGACGAGCCCCTTCTACCAAGCCTCGCCTCTCGGTCAACCAATCAAATCAAACCAGAGTTTAACGAGAAGAAGTTTTGCACCTTTTGCAAAAGAACCGGACACTCACAATCATCTTGCTACAAAAAAGCAAAACTTTCGTATACCCAAGACAACAGAGGCCACCAAAAGCGCCCCCGTGACCATTCTCCTCAACATGATAACTTGAGAGAAATCTTCAAGAGATCAAGAAATAATCTTGAAAGAATACATCCTTCTAACAACTTAATTGCAAGACCACCCACAGATTTCTCCAAACCTCCGCCAAATTGGTCCAAGAGAACTCCAAAAAACTAAGACTCAACCCCTCGGAAGTTCATTCAATATCTAGGGCTACTGAATGGACCGAGTGGTTGAAACACATTGCACATTTCAAAGAGGCCTTACAACTTTCTACGGTGAGCTGCACTCAAGCTAAAGATGGTCGCCCATACGCGCATTTTTCTGTTAATGACGTTGTCTTCTCTGGACTACTGGATAGTGGAGCTTCAGTTAGCTGCCTCGGCGGTAACGCCCACATTCCCTTTGTCAACAATGGATTCACAATCAACAAACACCCCGCTTTCGTCACCACTGCAGACAACAACACTCAAAAAGTCACAGGAGCAATTGTCCTACCTGTCAAGTGTGGAAGCAAATTATTTCCAATAAATTTTCTAATCGTACCAACCATCACCCAGAAATTTATTCTTGGAGTTGATTTTTGGAAAGCCTTCAACATTGCACCTCAGGTTTTCAACCCTTGCAACAACACCACACCCACCACCTCAAACAACGAAATCCGTACAATAATTCCGTACGAGAACCTTCACCCACCACAGGCCGAACAACTGGAAGACATGATCAAGAAATTTGAATCAATCTCGTTCGAAGAGTGTGGACTTGGTTTGACAAATTTAGTCAAACATCACATCAAGACAAATGGACCACCTATCAAACAAAGATACTACAATTTGGGTCCCCAGAAACTAAAACTGTTGGAGAAGGAACTGGATGATATGCTAAACATGGGCATCGTAGTTCCCAGCAGAAGCCCCTGGACCAACCCCACACTCTTGGTATCCAAAAAAGACGGTTCCGCCCGATTCTGCCTCGACAGTAGAAGACTTAATGCCTGCACTGAGGCTGACGCGTACCCACTTCCCCTTGTACACGCAATCCTGGATAAACTACGCAACGCAAAATTCATCTCTTCAATAGATCTGTCCAAAGCATTCTGGCAGATACCTCTGGATGATGTTTCATGTGAAAAAACAGCATTTGTAGTGCCCGGCAGAGGAATGTTCCACTTTAAGAGACTCCCTTTTGGTTTAAAAAACAGCCCTGCTGAGCTACAAAGACTGATGGACAGACTGTTCGGCCCCGAATCCGACAATAATTTGTTCTGCTACCTGGACGACCTAATAATCATCAGCGACACGTTTGAAAAACACATCGCCACCCTAGAAAAAGTATTCCAACAACTCAAGTTCGCCGAATTAACAATCAACCTAAAGAAATCCGAATTTTGCAAATCACGCCTACGCTACCTCGGCTTTGTAATAGAAGAAAAAGGTCTAAGGACCGACCCTGCCAAGGTCGAAGCTATGACAAACTTTCCCAGGCCAAAGAATGCTAAAGAAGTCAAAGGTTTCCTTGGTCTCGCCGGATACTACAGAAGATTCATAAGGGATTTCTCCACAATAGCGGCCCCTCTTAATAAAATTACCGGTACCCGAAAAGGTGTCAGTAACTTCGCTTGGTCTACCGAAACTGAAAAGGCTTTCACCTCTCTAAAAACAGCACTGCAATCTGCACCGGTACTAAACTGTCCAGATTTCAATCTGCCTTTCACCCTGCATACAGACGCCTCCAATGTTGGAATCGGCGGAGTCCTAACACAAGAATTCCCCGACGGCGAACACCCAGTGGCATACTTCTCTCGTAGTCTAAACAAACACGAAAAAAACTATGGGATAACTGAAAAGGAACTACTCGCAGTCATGGACTCTATCCACCATTTCCGCGGCTATATCGAAGGCAGTAAGTTCTCAGTCATCACCGATCACAGTAGCCTAAAATGGTTGGTATCATTAAGCAACCCATCTGGCAGATTGGCCCGCTGGTCGTCTCGCCTATCCCAATACACCTTTGATGTCATCCATCGTAAAGGCGCAGACAATATCGTCCCAGACGCCCTCTCAAGAATAGAACTCGCCACTCTGACCTCCGAAGAAGCAACACCAACTCCTACCACCAAAGACACTTGGTATTTAAAAACCTACGAGGAATGCAGGAACAACCCGCAAAAATTTCCCAACTTTATCATAAAAGAAGGTCGGTAATATCGTAACTGCAAACCACCACTGTCTATACTCGAGGACTATGCTTGGAAGCTAGTCATTCCCTCAGAGGACACACAGAAAATTATCATCGACAATCACAGCGGCCCCGGATCCATACACCCAGGAACTTTCAAAACCTATAAGAAGATAGCCTTAAGGTATTACTGGCCAGGCCTGTTTAAGCAAGTCCGCAACTACATTTCTAAGTGCGACACTTGCAAAGCATACAAACATAGTACTGCACCCCCATCTGGTCTCATGAATAACTCCAAACGAGCGGACAGGCCATTACAATCATTCTCTATGGATCTCATCGGCCCTTTTCCCAGAAGCTACGCCGGAAATATGCATATACTTAGCATAGTGGATGTATTCACCAAGTTCTGTTGGATCTTCCCATTAAAAAGAGCCACAGCCTCTGCAATCATAAACTTGTTAGAAAAAAACATTTTTATCCCCTACGGCACTCCTCGCACCATCATTTGCGACAACGGAAAACAATTCATAGCTCTGGAATTCAAGGAATTTCTGGCCAAATACGGCATAAAAGATATTTTCTATAATAGCCTTTACACGCCTCAAAATAATACGGTAGAGCGTTACAACCAGACCATCAACACAGCTCTGGCAATCCTGGTTGACAAAGATCAACGAACATGGTGCAAAAATCTAGAAAAAATTCAAGCTGCACTAAACAATACAGTGAACCTCACTACTGGGTACACCCCTTTCTTCCTCAAACATGGTATGGAACAAATTGTCCATGGCTTCTTGCATTGGGACGCTAGCCTCCCATCATCTTTTTCTCCTTCTACTGATAATCCATCAGAGAACTATGCTCACCGTCTTGAGGAACTTTCCGCTATCTACAGCGAAGTCACAGATGCGTTGATACTTGCTCACAAAAAGAGTGCAAACAGATACAATTTACGCAGGAAACATGTTACCTTTAAGGAAAACGACACAGTTTGGAGACGCAACAACACACTCTCACAAGGTGCTCTGTACTTCTCTGAAAAAATGGCTCCCCGCTTTGTTAAAGCAAAAGTCCTGAGAAAAATCTCAGATGTAGTATACACCCTATCGGATGCCTCTGGTAAACACATCGGCAACTATCACGTGAAAGATATTGTCAAACTAGGAAGTGTGGACACAATAGACACCACCTTCACTAGGTCACCACACACATAACTAACAAACTTTTGGCTCTACCTTTGTTCCACGAGATTTGGCCCTCGTGCAGACAAACAGCATGTCTTAACGCGTAAGTTTCATATAAAACTCGCATTTCGACCTCTGCAAGGTAACCTTTTTTTTCTAAAACACAGAAGTGGCAACTGTGGTTTTAAATCATTTCTCACCCATACTTGTACATTTATGCTCTTTTGTATAAACCCTTTGTTATTTTTGTTTCTTTGTCACACCTCACCGTGTAATGTATTTAATTTGTACTCATATTTTGTACGTATCTTCTCTGGAACTGATCATTCTAGTCAAGAGACTTTTTCCGCCTCCCAAAACAATTTATGCTCCCGGAGTCATGACCCTGGACATCATTTGTTAGTCGTCACCATTCTGACACTTACGACACTAAATACATAACTATTTTTTGTCATAAATACCACAAAAAGTCACGTACAACATTGTTTTGTAAATACTATTTTTTTTTTCTCTCATGTTCTTTGTTCTTCACATTGTCTTTCACATTGTTCTTTCACATTGTTCTTTACATTGTTCTTTCACATTTGTTCTTCACATTTGTTCCAATGGGTTCCATCGTACATAAAACAATGGCCCTTTTGCAACATACACCCAATTCAGGTGAATATTCTACCCCTGTAACTTGTAATCATAATGCGTGTGTAAATTCCAGTTTGGTATCGTCATTTGATTCAAGTTTACATAGGTGTAACAAATAAAAAGTTACAATTACTTTGTTTTAAAGTTTTTTCAGTTTTGTCTTAAAAATTGAATGGCGCTCAACATTCCCATTTGCTCTAATTTGTTGTTTTTTTCAGAATTTGATATTGACACGTCAATTCTGAAAAAGGTTGTTGTAAAGGAGAACAAACGCCGTTTTGTCCTCCTCTTCAATAACAATGTATCATACATAACACCTTTCGGTCACATTGAGTATGTAAAATCTTAAGATCTCAACTTCCTGACCCCAATTTGTTATATTATGTACTATATTTTGACTTAAATAAGCATTAATTTGCCTTGTCAAATACACCGAGCCAGGTCACTCATATTAAGTCATCCTGTGTCTCTAGGTGCCTTCTGTATCAAATTTGTATCATAAAGTTCACAACATTCGTGTTCGTGGCAATTTTGGCAACACCAAGAGTGTTTCCTTTGTTTTTTGTCTGGTCATTTTAAGTAAGTAAAACCTTATCAGGTCTTAAATAAACCACTACAAATCTTTTTTGTAAGCAAAGAGTAAGTAAAACCGAGTAGGTCTCTTTTGCTATATGTGTGTCTTGTGGAAGACATCCTTATAGGCATATGTTTTGTATTATTGCCAATTTAAAGCATAAACCCAACCAAAGGTTATGCCATCACAACATTTTGTAAGCAAAGAGTAAGTAAAACCAATTAGGTCTCTTTTGCTATATGTGTGTCTTGTTTAAGACATCCTTATAGGCATATGTTTTGTATTATTGCCAATTTAACGCATAAACCCAACCAAAGGTTATGCCATCGCCCTTTTTGATAATACCAATAGCCACTACTTGATTGTTTTTGACATTGTGTATGTATCTTTTTCCGGTATTGAAATGGTACTTTTTATTATTGAACGTTGATATGTTATTTTCATGATACATGAGAATTTTACAATATCCACCATTAGACGAGGGATCGTTATAAAATCTAACACTATACATGAGAATGTTATAATTTCTACCATGATACGAGAAGTTCGTTATAATTACTCTTTTTACTGGCTTACACACACTGTGGCCAAAGAGATAATTTGTTCCTTTAAATGGTTATAAATATCTATGTTGTACCTTCCTTTCAATACTAGGGTTCTTTCGTAATTCGTTCAATTTCTTCATGAGACGTGGAGACGTTATAATACTTACCATGATTCGTGCGAACGATACAATATCTTGTTGTTGTTTTCTTTAAATAAGTTGACACTATGTACTTGTTCTACCGGACGTAGATCATTTTACCCTGACTTGTCGCCCTTAGTTGGGACCCTTTTGTATAACTCATGACACTGAGGGAAATATCCTTCACTGTAGTAAGAATTTTTTTGTTATATTCAAACAAACATGAAGCTGTGCATTCAGCAATTTTTTTCGCTAACTGATACCTGTGGACTTCTTGTCAGCGGACCCAAGAACCATCCACTATCCATTGACCATGGACTAGCCATCAGCTTCACTTTTGGTTATGAGGTATCATGTCGTGGGAGTTAATAGAGACAGTGACACAAAACCACCTAACTCGTTGTCTGGGAGACGAATAAGAAAAACTCCCAGGTTTGTGAAATTTGAGCAAGGGTCTGTCATGTTCTCACAAACTGTAGAAGATTAAATATGACCCCTAATCTTTCACCAAATACACGTGAAAGATTAGATTGTTATTACTGTGTATTCTCCTTCACCTTTTCATCAAATTCATGTATATTTGTAAAGAGTTAGGAAATCTGCTGGTTGACCACATTTCGTTCTCTGAAAGAGATCGAACGGGGAATCAGCCCCATCACCAACAGACCTTCTCGCTCAACGCCTTTTTCCATCCCTCATTATCCTTGAGGTTAATTTCATGAATCTGGAAGGTGTACCTTACGCACATAGCGTATCGTCTGTCTATAAGACAATCTTTATCCATGAAATTTGCTTCAAAATAATCTCTCCTTTTCACCCCGTTCCTAGGTAATCAACACATTTCTTGTAATTTTGAAAGTCGTAAGTTGTTATCGCTCAAGCGCTAACACCGGCCATGGAAGGCCAACTTCTTTCAGAAACTTGGTGTTACTACTGTACAACCACCTACCTATACCTTGTATATCAAATAGGTAACCTCACGCCAGTCGTGATATTTTTTGTCTCCCCAATCTCGGGATACTCTTGGTATAGTCAGCATATTAGATCTCTCTCTACTCTCTCTACTCTCTCTCCTCTCTAACCAACTACGTTTTTTTTGTCTTTTTGTCTTTTCTCTTGAACACAATTTGTTTCTCTCCAAACATTTTTGCATCATTGGTCTACCAGGCAGGTAAACTTCAAGAATTTTGGATCTAATAATAACCTGTCCCTGGATTAAAAAGAAGATCAGCAGCCCTCCTCATCACCTGCAAGCTGAGCTTCTCTTCATTGCCGCCTTCACTTCCATCATTCACATCTCTCCAATCTCTGCATACCAAAAACACACGACCGCACCCAAATTAGGTGTGAGTCGTGCGTGCAGTTGCAAATCAAGTTGTCTCATCATTCAAACCATATTCAAAAAGAACCAACCTCAGAGCATGCCAGCTCAAGGTTAATTATGTTCCTGCAAATCAACCACTTGCCGTTGTGCAATCAACCACTTGCCGTTGTGCAATCAACCACTTGCCGTTTGTGCAAATCAACTACTGGCCGTTGTGCAAATCAACCACTTGCCGTTGTGCAATCAACCACTTGCCGTTGTGCAATCAACCACTTGCCGTTTGTGCAAATCAACTACTGGCCGTTGTACAAATCAACCACTTGCCATTTGTACAAATCAACCACTTGCCGATGCGCAAACTCAACATAATAGCCATTACACGCATCAACCATCAATCAACATACTGGTATTACTCCATGTTATTACCAACTTCATTTCACCTTGACAACCACTGCTTCACCACATCAGCATAATGGAATTCACGCTGGTACGACAACAGAACCCGGATACTTCTTGCCCTCCGCATCATCATCTCTCAACCACAACCAAGAAGCACAGTTCAATTTCTAAGGCCCTAGTGATACTTGAGTGCAATCTCAAATGGGTCAAGTTACAGTGAAAGTGTAACTTTATAACTTCAGTGAAATTACGTCTACTTGGTACTCTACGAAACACTACACTCTTCAAACTTAGCTTACAGACCAATGAAATTTTAGAGTCATGTTGTTTTTTTCATCACTGCATAAACTTGTATGTTTGTCTTTTCATCACTGCATAAACTTGTATGTTGTTCTTTTCATCATTGCATAACCTTGTATGTTTGTCTTTTCATCATTGCATAACCTTGTATGTTTGTCTTTTCATCACTGCATAACCTTGTATGTTGTCTTTTCATCATTGCATAACCATGTATTTTTTTCTTTTCTTTGTTTTTTTTGTAAATCAACACTGTTTTTTCTCTCTCTACTTCCCTCACGACAAGGTGAAGAGGATTTTTTGCGCCTAAAGCTTCATTACCACGTCGCCTTTTACTGGCGGAAGGGGAATGTGTTACGTAATAGTCTCCCTACTAATTAAAAAGATGGTTAACCTACATTAAAAGGGGCTTGGTTACCCCATTTTACTCACGCAGTTGGCCGTGGCGTACGTGACAGTAGCCCACACTCTCCGGCCGCGCTCAGCAGTCCCCGACCTTCGCTTGTCTCGGACGGCCGGCAGTCTAGAACCGACCTCGGTGGTAACAACAGTGTCTCTTGCGGAGCGAACCGCAAACGCTCGCAATGTTTGAACGCGCAGATTACGTAATGATAGAAACAGACGTGATCTTGTTCTAGTTTATAATTAATATCACGCGCAGCCAAGTCACAAACATGTGCCGACATCACCACTCCAGCTTCACCGTCGGAGCCTTGCTTCCGGTAAATTCCAAGTGTGACGCAATAACGATTGACCGTTGCGTACCCCGGAGACGCAGAACATCTACAGCTCGACACGTCATGCCGCTACCCATCATCAGAACCTGGAAACCCGTAAGGTTCCAGTACACCTCTTTCTTGTGTTCAAATCATTAATACTTGTGAAATCCTCGTTTCATCCGGTCGTCAAGTTTTAGAGAGAGAGTAGAGATCTATGTCAACCCTGTATTTCTCGAGATGATCAATATACCTTGTGCCTTTTTACTCATGTGTTATTATTGTGTGTCAGCCTTTCCAACCTCCTAACCGATGGACGAATTGAATAAAGGAGTTCCTCACCCCTGATAGTATCCGAGTCTTATCTGCCTACCCTTTCACTGAGCTAGTCAATTATAACCTGGTTCGATTCCAGATGGGTTTTAACCATATAGTCAATACCATTTAAAAAAGATTTTTTTTAAGGATAAACTTATTTTAAGAGACAAGATTTTTTATGCGTAGCACAAAGGATAACGTATTAGCAAATAAATGAAGATATAATATGTCTCGACACCATCTAGTAGGAGATTTAGCATTATCAATGCCGTTCCTACAAATATATAGTTGGTGGTTTTCTAGGGAAAAATCTAATAACCAATAATTGTTGAATCAAAAATACGGAATAATTAAATACTGAATAAGCCGACGTAGCGCAATTGATAGAGCAACTGACCGGAGATCAGAAGGCTGCGGGTTCGGGTTTAAAGATTTTTTAAAATTAAGGTGTTTCAAGAAAAACGCTAAAAAATCGCAAATTATTTTACAAATATTTTCTTTCTAAATTTTGTAATTTTCACCATCCCGTGTTACTCTTTGGTTGTTGAGTAACCTCGTCTCAAAAACAAATGTAAATTACATACGTGGTGAAATTTTTATGATCCTTCCACAAGGGAAGGTAATTCTCTCAAAAATACACTGCTATAAAAAAACGAAACAAAGCGGGTGAAAATATCACGTTTTTAGGTGAATTTTTTTGTACAGCAAGTTGTAATATTAGGGGTTGGAATATTTGATCACCCTTATCAAAAAAGGTTGAGTTGAACCTTAAATCTTTCTGCATGAATATGCGTATTGTATTAAACTTTTTAAAACCCTTCGTGCGGGATTAATTCCCTGCTAGATTTATTTTAATTTTAATGCTACTTCTACCCAAGGTTTGCTTTTAAAATATTCTGTAAGTGTATATTTTTTAATTTATTTAACCAATTTAAAACATGCATTCAATTTAAAAAAAAATACTGTTACAGGTTTCAGACTATCAGGGCCGTCTTCGAACTGGTATAATTTTTCGTTACCACGGTTATAAGAATTGTTCGGGGTTAAAGTGCGCTAACTTTGGGAAGTGATTCCACATGATGATAGAAGTTAAAAAGATCTATTCTCGAAATTCCTATGATTTTTACTATACGAACAATTGTACTTCACTTCATCTAAAAACTACCTTAAAACATTGGAATATCGATAAAAAGTTCTTTTGCCTTTTTTTATTTCTACCATCATGCAGAAACACCTCCCGAATATAGGTGACAACTTTACCCCCGGACCTCCTTAATACACACACTTTTTGGGGTGTCAGGGGGTGATTTTTTACAAATAATATTGATCAATTCCAGTTTTCAATGAAGCAAGAGTGAAAAATGTTTTAAACCTCATTGCTTTAAAACGAGGGTAATTTAAAATAACGAGGTTTATACAAATAGTTTTTCCTTTTCGCTTTTTATATAAAAATTATATTACATCGTCCAGTCTTTTTGACAAACGATGAGTAATTTCACGATAAAACAGAGATTTTAATAAACCTACAGCATTTTCCCTATACGAAGTCAGCTTTTCCATTTTATTTATTCATTTTCGGAAATCGACAGTTTACATTTAATCAGTTTGTACATAAGTATTATATAGTAAAATAAAATCAATTATTGATTTCCTCCTTGTGACTTTAACTGAGACAGCATAATATGGAATAAGTTATTTAAATTTGTGAGAAAGGAATATGAATTAAAAAATTATAAAAAACATAAGATTATATAAAACGAATACAATACATTTATAGCCATGGAGAGAGTTGTAGATATAAATCAAATCATAATAGAGATATAAACAATAGAGACATAAAAATTATTCACAAATCATCAGAGAAATATTCCTTTATGGACCTCTGTATTTGGTAAACTTGCAACTGAAAATATCAACCTTGGATAATACGCAATTGTAATTATTGCATAGTCTGTTCAGGCAAGAATTCTGCTTAGAGTTCGTTTTGCTTTGATCAACCCTGAACAGGACACAACAGCTACATTTTAGGTGATAAGGTTATTTGTCAATGTCCTTGTATAATTGTTGAATATGATTTATTTATCTAAAATATTTCATGAAGAAGTTTAAGTTTTAAGGTAATCAAAGTTAACTTCAATTCAGAATGTTTTGAAAATAGATGGTAATATAACTAAGCAATGTGCACCGATTAGTTCATCAACTAAAACACCGTTTAATGGTTGTGAAGTGTTTTATTTTATCACTAAGTCTGTTAAGCGAAGCTTAATGCCAAATCACTATTTTGATTAATCTTTATACCGAATTTGTGTACATTATGAATATCAAAAAATATGCTTTAGATAAATTGAAGATTTTTCTATCGTTTCGCTTGAGTAGAATACAAATAAATTTTATTTTTTTATTATTTTTTTTTTCAATAGAAATGTACGAACGCGTAAAGGAAACAACTTAAAAAATATACAGTATTATAGCTAAGATTATCTGTGACAGTTTCACTTGATTTACTTTCTTGCTTTCTTATAAAATTATTTATAAATAAAAACAAGTTTTGTGCTTGAAATCGAATGTTTCTAGACTCCATTTGTCAAGCGATTTTATTGCCTATTACCTACAATATAAGGTATACCACTGAATATACACATTTTTGGCTTCTATCTTACTCTTAATTTTTAATTTCGTTATTTCTTACCAAAGGCGATTTAAATCCTTCATACCGCCGATCGTTCAAACTATTCAATTTACCCAAATCACGTAATTTTTCACGTGTTCTACTTTTAATGTTCATTTCTACAGTAAAAATGAATATTTTTGTAAACAAACGTCATTCTAACCCCTCAGGGTATTTGAATCAGAGCATCCCCATAACGTGTGTTGTTCCAACCGTTCTATTTGCGAATTCAAATTAATCGTATTTGCCTCTAAAACAAACCTGTTTATTTGCTTGTACAGTGTCCAATTACCGCCCTGCAATCCCAACGGAGCTCTCTGATTGGTCGATTGTGCTGTCCGGCGAACCAATCAAATGGTCTTATCCATTGATTTATGGCTTTGCTCGTTAGTCCATGTGAGTTTGGAGAAATTTACTAAAGAAGACGAATTGGGTAAAAGTTAGATGAGAGGACATAGATGACCACTGGGTCCAATAAATTAGACGACATAGATGGATATGATTTGACGTATTCGCCGACAGTATTATTATTTTTTAGTTCTTATGCCGTTTTGCGATGCCTTATTCTTTAGCCAACGTTTCGGACTGCGTTACAGTGTACATCCGTCATGATGATCGACGCTAACACTGTCCGAAACTAAATTAGAAGGAAGCGCAAACGCGTAGTAACTCAAAAATTAATCACGATAAAATATGCACATAGTTGGTTTTGTGGGAGACACTATGGGAGGCAAAAGCGTCGGGTTCCCAAACGGTTTCAATTCTTCTGCTAGCTAATTCCTCCATCATTGCACAAGCAACATATTATCGTTCTTTATAAAAAAATGGAATGTAGAGAATGTCAGCAGTCGACAGCGGTGTTCTGACAATAGTGTCTTTCTTCCTCTCCTCAAAAAGACCCACCACACAGCATACCCAAAAATTTAGTTTCATATAAAGGAGTAAATAAAGTTTACAAGAAAAAAAATCGCTAAGCGATTTTTATAATATTGCGTTAAAAATTTTAACTTCCGAGTTTGAATTCTACAAATTTTAATGTTCAAGTTCTGTGAAAGATTTTTTATGTTAATATTTCAGTTCTGTCAAGTAACTAGCCTATAATGATATAATAACAGAACTTGAGTAGGACCTTCACAGAACCCATAAATCAACGTTGAAATTTGATGAATTGTTCAAATTCTACGAAACAACCCGAAATTAGTTTATTACTGCTTTTGTCCGTTTATACTATTTAAAAAATGAAAGAGTTTTTGTTCTGCTTTTAATAAAAAATAGTATTTCATTTTGTAATACGTTAAAAAGGCGAATATACTTTATATTGAATGTCAAACGGAAATATTTGGGCACATAATATATTTTCGCAGAGGCCCAAGGGGTTAGTTACCTATATATTAGAGGGTTAAATTACTTTCCAGTCTCTGGAATTCCGATGTTCTCGGAGCAGGGATTAATCACTTAACGGCGATTGATTTCATCCCCAACTGCCTCCCAACTGTCTGACTGACCGGGGAACTGCTGTCTGGCATGCGGGGAGGAGAGTTGGGGGTTCAAGGGGATGATTAATGATCGGTTAGGGAATGCACTTGACAAAACACGTGCGATACAAAATATATACATAAAACATTTCGAACAAAAGTAATATGGGAACGGTGAAGTCATTTGTGGGCGATAATTTGTAATTTATTGTTTAACTAGCAGGATTTTGCTAAACTTGTAGGATTTGTGAAGATGAAAGTACTTTAAAAAAAAACATTGCCTTTCAAAAGAAGAAATTTTCCCTAAGAATGTTAAAATACTGGAAAAATTATGACATCTATGCAATAATAATGATTGGATAATTTGTATAGCGTCGTTTTCGTGAGAAAGTCACAAAGAGGGCGCTTAACAATTTAGTTTATACATTTAACTTATTCCTTATCACTTAGACTAATAACTTTTTGACATTTTTTTTATTTTTTATTTTTATTTATTTAATATTTGTATGTTTTTTACAATAATTATATACAATTTATACATATTATACAGTGTTACAAAGGTAAATAATAATAGCTTTTCCTCACCATAAAGAGACGAGGCTCTTGTGTTTGGTGAGTGAATCCTAGCTCAATTATATGGAATCATGTAAGTAAGAAAGTAATATATTTGCAAAACCAAGATAGATAGACAAGACAGATAAGTAAGAAATAGGCAGTAGGCAGCATTATAAAAACAAAACGGTTGGTGGCTGAGTTTGCATCGCATTTGGACTGTTAATATTTTTTATTAAAAAGAGAATTAATAAGGAATTTGATTTTTTTTAAATTAAGGTTTACCTTCTAACTTAAATAAATAAATTGTTTTTTTGGTTTTATTTACAAACCAAAATCTGACGGGGTATGCGTGATACTGATTGATGACAATTTCAATACGTTATATTCACACAATTTTAAAGTAGGTTTCACAAAATGAAATACTGTTTTTAAAAGCGGAACAAAAACTATTTCATATTTTAAATATTATAAACGGACAAAAGCAGTTACAAACTAAGGACGGGTTGTTTCGGAGAATTTGAACAATTCATGAAATTTCAACGTTTATTTTTGGGTTCTATGAAAGTCCTATTCAAGTTCTGTTATAATATCATTACAGGCTAGTTACTTGACAGAACTGAAATAACAACAGAACTTTAAAAAATATACCATTCCTGAGAGAAAGTCCAATTATATCCAATTTTCCAATTATGTCCTAAATCCTGTATCTAAATTTCGCTTATAAACAATTAGTTAATGTTAATTAAGTTTTAATCTCAAGTGACCTACCAGGTAAGTATAGTACTGTATATTATCTTAATATACCTATAGTTAATAAAAGGCGCTATATAAATTATCCGTTAATCATCTGCTACTTATACCCGTAATAATCTCCAGTTATTTTACTATCCAATATTTTTAATATTTAAAATTAATGTACAAATTAATAATTTTAATATATTTAAATCTCTAATATCTAAATTGTACTTAAAAAAGTCGCTATCCTCCTTCTTCCTTCTAAACTATGCAACGGATTTTGATATAGTTTTTACTACCATTTAGATAATTTATTACGAAAGGTTATACTAATAATAATAACATGGCATTTATTTGGCGCAGTTTAGTATCATTTAACTTCAAGTGCGCTTAACGTGCGTCATGTTTTTAAAATTATCTATACAGCGTGCCTTACCAAATACAGATCTTAAATTATAACACGTAATTTACTGTTATACATAGTGATGACAAAACTTAAAATAAAAAAATAACAGCAGGACAGGACAAAACTAAATATTAAAACTGAAACATAATATAAAACAGGAGGCAGTTTGTGCTCAGAAATGAGAATCTTCTGAGCAGACATTTTAAAAAGGTACAATAAGGAGGCAACTTACAACAACAAATAATAACCGGAAGTTTTAGAATATGGCTTATTATATAATATTGAAAAGAATATTGAATTTATGAATGGTACGATTTTTTAAATAATTTTGTTTTTAAAGCCCGTTTAAATTCAGCCAAATTCTGGAGATTGGTAAGGGAAGCTGAGGGAAGTCTATTCCAGATGAGCGGGCCTGAATACTAAAAGAGCGATCATAGTAAACGGCTCGATTTGATCTAGAAAGTTCGATTAGACGATTACTAACATCTAGATCTGCTGACCTTTTAAAGTAAGCTGTCTATTGCTTAAGTTTCGTCGGACACATAGTTCTGATATATAAGCTGGCGCCATTCTTTCCAATGCTATGATGGTCATTATATTCATATGAATATTATATTTATAGAAAGTGGAGAACAGTCGAGCACACTTCAGATAGTATTTTACGAGTATATAATAAATAGGAGGTCTAGGGGGTTCAAAAATCCCACATAGTTAATTAAAATTGCCATAAAACATATTATTAATTAAAAAAACAACAACATTGACCTTTCTCTTGTTTTCATGGTCAAGACTGTAAAATTTCGGAATAAAAGTCCAGATTTACATAAAAAACAAAGTCACGCCACTACAGACCATCCTCTCGACATATTACAATATAGAAAATAGCAACAACACACAAATAAAAATAAAACTTATCAAGAAAACTCTCTTTTTAATGACCTTTTTAACTGTGTAAAAATAATTAGGACCGTTTGCAAAGCTAGATTAAAAATTCAAAAGCTCCGCGAAGAAGCTTTTCACCCCACAGAATCCAAGTAGGGTTAATTGCTTAATGGAGCTCTTAGACCAGTGCTTTAAAGCACCATTTGAGCTTTATCTTTTGGATTGATTCGAAGGCTTAACTGGGTGTGAACTCCAAAATCATTTTCATTCTTGCGGAATAATAAATAGCTGAAATAATGTCGTTTCTAACTACTACTGTTTTAATCAAACTTCATTAAAAGTCGAATTATTAGGGGCCTTATTAATAAACGTGTTTTAATTTTTAAACAACTGATGAACAACCATTAATGTAAGGTAAATGGTTGTTTTTCAGTTGTGTAAAATTTAAGGCGATGCCATACGTAGTAATGCAAAATTATGTGTTTTTGGTTTGAAAATTTGGTCGCCTAGAAATGTTTCAGATGCTTTAATTAAATACTGCGAGTAGAATACATCTTGACCTTTGAAATAATCAAGTATTTTTTAGATAAGCCTTTTTATAAGCCCAGAAAAAAATAATGTATAAGGCCTATGAAAACTGTTTAAAGTTCAAAATCTCCTACTTACAAACCCATTTTCGGTTATTATTTTATTGTATAATGTGGCATATTAAGTTATTTATAACGATCGAAAAAAATAAAGTTGTTATGCCTGAACATCCACAAAATAAAATAAAAGGCACTTTTTAGCAATGTTTTTTTCTTGCATAAATTAAAACAGGCGGATGGTGTTAAGCGGGAATTCAAACCTTATCGCCATCTACGTAAGGGTTGTTATTGATAGCGGCTGAATTTAAAATATTACACGACGTAGTGCATCGCCTTAAAACACGTTTATTATTATGGGTATTGGTGTTTTGGATATTTAAGAATGAACAGTCTCTAGAAGTGAAAAGCCCTTTTGAAAAAAAGTTGACGTCACCAATTTGTATCACACATATCGACTTTTAGGCTCCAGACAAACTCATGTGGTCAAGAATTATTTTTAAAAATGAAAATTTGAGTTGATTTGATCAGTTTTCTGTTATAGTAAATTTTGATATGGTTTTAATGACAAAAGTAGGAATTTTTCAAGTTCTGTCGTTACTTTGTAAAACCTGGGAATGTTTGTATTTTTACAAAAAATAAATAAACAGTCAGTAGTCGAATCTTGCATACAATGCATCTACTCGTATGTAAGTGTTAATTTAAAAAAAAAAATTAAAACCACAGAAGATGACAATTACAATTACACAAAAATTACAATGTAACTTAAACAATCAACTTAATTGGTTTACTCTTAAACTTTATCTTAACATAAGTAAGTGTCACTCAATAAGATTTCACAAAATAAGTCAGCTAATTATTAATTCTTATTAACTTAATAACTCAATCCCTAACTCTGTAAATGAAATTAATGAC
Source organism: Hesperophylax magnus (assembly GCA_026573805.1). NCBI lineage: Eukaryota > Metazoa > Arthropoda > Insecta > Trichoptera > Limnephilidae > Hesperophylax > Hesperophylax magnus. The sequence continues at coordinate 4,480,211 of JAIUSX010000018.1, forward strand.
GTGGGCATAATTTCCGACTCTAAAATAAACTTTATATCAACAATGCTATTAATAATAAGGGAATGAAAATGCTTGGTTTCATTCTTCCAAATTTCAAAGCTTTTAGGAATACTTCAACCTTGAAAATTTTATATAATTCTTTAGTTCGAAGTAGAGTCCAATACAACTTTTCGATCTGGGCCTCAATCGAGGCCTCGATTCTCGATTAAGTCATTCTACATGTACAGAAAGTAGTTCTACCCACTCGTTGTTCGAGGAGTGGAACAAATTTTGAAGTTTGGCGTTAAGATGTCGAGCAATGTACCTATGTACTTTCATGGGCGATTGCGAGCGGGCTGGATTGGAGAATCGATACCTTAATCGAGGCCTTGATTATTGAGAATTCGTTCCACTCGAACTACGTGCGGATCGACCAACTCTTTGTTCAAGTTGAATGAACTTTGACGTTTGGCGAATGTAAGTTTGTATCTTTGATGAGACTCAAGAATAAGAACGTCGACCATTGTATGTACTTTCGACTTGATAGGGAAATGAGCGAGCGGCCTTGATTGGAAAATCGATACCCTAGGACAGGGCTTCCCAAACTTTTTTCAACTGTGACGCCCTTGGGAAGTTGCCATATTTTTGCGACGCCCCCCCCCCCGGTGACTAAAAATCTAAGCCCCCCGCCGCTCATTTGTACCAAGCGTAGTATTCTGAAGCCCCCCCCCTGAACGGGTCACGTAGTATGGGTACGTTACCTAATAACAATTTGTCAGAAAAACTCCAAATAGTATCTAATTTTTTTATTAGAAAATAAAGAACACAACATAAAAACAAAAATGGAAGCAAACAAAAAAGATAAAAAAGCATTTTTTTTCTTTGGTATTAATGAGAGGGATGTGCTTGCTTTTCTGAGCATAGTTTCTCAAAACGAGGTTGAAGTTTCGAAATCGCCACTCTCGTCTCTGCCTCTAAATTTATTTTTGATCTGTACTTATTCTTAATTATTATTATTACTCACACAAGTATGATGTCGCAAACGGTAATAAAACCCTTAACGCTGCAGTGCTGATGGAACGATATTCTTGATAAACTGAGCTCCAAAATTCAAGTAGCTTATCCTTATTATATTGCAGCTTAAGGCTGGATTCACAGGCCAATTCTATTAACTGTTCTTCTTCTGCTGTCGAAAGTGTTGATGGTGAGGTCGACTGGAAAGGGTTTCTAACCCAGTCATATTGCTCCAGATTTTCGGAAAAATATTTTTCAAAATGTTCACTCAAAGATGACAAGTGCTGTGTAAATATTATTTTTAAAGAAGGATCGAGAATTTCTGTCGATTTTTCTTGTAGAATGCCTTGTTAAGCAGGGAAACATTCGGAACTTAATTGATCTTCTTCTAATTTTCTTTTCCATAAGAGCAACTTCTTCTGAAACCCAGTGATTTTATCTGCCAGTTGTAATATGTGAGTATTATTTCCCTGCAAGGACTTTGACCTAGATACTCCGAAAGCGCAATCACCAAACTTAGTATTTGGCTTGCGCTTAGGTTTTATCAGTCTGCCTACAGCTGATGATGTTGCTGATCTAAGAATTGACTACCTCAGACCAGTGTTTTCCGAGATGCATAGTTCAGAGATGTAGGGTGGGGCCATTTCATTGATGGATTTAAACACCATCCAGCACAATTTGTGCTGGATTCTTTCAGGGCACTTGAGCCACTGAAATGTAGAGGATCTGTTTTACTGCACGGAAAATAAGTACAAGAAGGCTATACTAACATTTCTTTTTAATCAATATTGAGTTTAACCTAATTCTATTCGTAACACTTTCATATATTTATTTCTCTTACTTTTATATCCGTTTAGAGTTTCCGTTTATTTTGTACTTTCTGATGTCATATATTTTATTGTTTATGGCATAAATATGTTTCCGTTGATATTAAATAAATGAATACAGTGTGTTTAAAACTTGTTATTCGACTTCAAAAAAAAATCTGTGAAATTGATTAAAAATTCAGTTTTAAAAATATATATTTGAATTTCCATTTTATGTTCTTGAATGAATGAATAAATAAACAATTTTATAAAGTGAAACTCGGACAGATAGCCTCGTTATCGATGACATTACACTCTATCAACTTTTGGTGGAACTCACGCACACACACTCACACACACTCACCTACACACACACACATTCTTTGAAATTGGAAGACAATATAAATATGTACAGCGGTTAAGACAGTTAATAAATCTCTGTACCACCCAATTAGGATTTGGCTTATGTGATAGCGCAGTTCACTCATTTTTGTCAGTCAAACAAATTTATTTTTAACGTTTTACAAGACATTTTAAAATATATGTATTCTAGTACAACTTTGGATTGAACCTACCTACCCAGAAACTGAAGTCAATAAATCTACGAGCCAGATCCCGATTCGATAAGACCGACATTTATTGCATATATTATCTGATGTAATTTCATAGAATTGCATTTATATCCGCGTGTGTGCTCGTGATTGCCACCAAAAGTTGATAAAGTGTATTGTCATCGACTACGAGAAGTAGTTTAATTTCCACTTCAAAGATTTGTGACATTCAAATAGATATATTGAAAAAAATATTGTAAATATTTATTATCGTTGTGAAAATCTGCAGAGTTTTACCCATCACTCTGAAGACACCTTCCGAAAACCTTTTTGTTTATTTGTACATTTTTTTTAAAACGTAGACGGCAGCTGCCGATGTTGACTTTCGATAAAGGAGTAATCAATCAATGTGAAGGATCACCGACAAAGAAAATACTAGGTGGCCCCTTTACTACTAAGAAATGATATCATATTTGTACACTGAATGATTTTTTATGCAAATAAAATAACATTTTTTGTAAAACAACCAAATAATTGGTATACAACCACTAATCTGATTAATAATTATACCAATAAGTGTAGTTTTTACCGATTTGAAAAAAACTGATGTCGCTAACTTAAATAATATCATTCTACTCTTACAAGGAGAAAAATAACTGATAAAATAATATTGAATCTCTTTAAATTATTCGTAATCCAGTTAAATTTGGGATTGCAGCCTCTTAGCGAATGAATTGATAGGTATCCTGATAAACTTTCAGTAAAATACAATACAGTACAGTAAGTCAATTTTACCCAAAGTAATGAACAATCATGAATATTACCGGTATGATTTGAGATTTTCACGGCAAAAAGTATTATAGTGATTTGTTTTTGGGGTATTATGCCGTGTTGCGCTACCTCCTTCTTTAGCTAACGTTTTGGACAGCATTGCAGTGTCCATCACAAGGGCAGATATGTGATCATATCCAGATATAACCAGATATCATCAGTTACATATGATTATCACAAAATATAACCAGAGTACATGATCACATCCAGATGTAACCAGTTTTATATGATTTTTTTATTTTTATTTTTTTTATTAACGAAATTTTTTATACATATACAATTCAGGTACATAGATAGTAATATAGAATGAAAGAGTAACAAAAAAATCCCACAAAGGCGAATATAACCAGATATAATATATATTATATATTATAACCAGATTACATATAGTCCGAAACCTTGGCTAGACAAGAAGGTAGCGCAACACGGCATAATACCCCAAAAACAAAGCACTATATGAATATTACAGTTCGATGTTTCGAACTTCTTTACAATTGATTGCGCATTAAATCTACCATCAGCGCTATTTTGAATTTTTCATTTTCGAACGGTATCCATTGAATACTGATTCTCGGCCCGTTTGAGCGTTTGTTTGAATAAGCCTACAAGCATGAAAACATTACCTTCATTGCAGCTGATCATTTTAAACCTTATTTATTTATTGGCGAAAATACAGATACAGACAGTAGTCTGCATCCTAACTATTACTCATAGATTAACAAAACACTTGTTAAAAATATTAATAATAAGCCTTATATTTTTTACATAAATTTAAGATTATTAAATAGACGTACATATGTAAATATGTAAATAACCAACGGTCACTACAAAGTACCTTCACTACATACCACGTCAGCTCAAAGACAATTTTTCTTCCTAGCTCCTAAAATCTTTAAGCTTATCCTAGAAAACCTAAGAACTGTGAGTTAACCCCATTCCTTTAAAAAAACAAATTACCAAATGGATCCTTACACACGGAATACATTACAACTATAATACCCATTCATTCTACACTCTATTAATTTAATCACCTTTCAGACATAACATAATATATCATTATTCCCTAACTGAGCGGTATAGTATTACATAAGTAATTAGTATGATCTATTTACTAATAATTTCTCAATTTTTTCATCTTTTTAAACTCTCTAACTTCTCCATCCTCTTCTTGCAACCCAAACTAGCTATACATCATTTTCCTTTTTTATATTATAGTAATGTATAGATTCTATTTCCGCAAACTGTAAAATTCACCCGCCATAACACAGGGTCATCCCTAGCATGGAGGGTGAAATATCACTAAAAACCACATGTACTCTCTAAATCATGTATCAATAAAATAAATAAATAAACAAGATTATTATCTTATGTGAACAAATGGGAGAAAGTAAACATTATCTATTAATAAAAGTTTACAAATGATTGTTAGGAAATATAGGGAAAATGATCAATTAATTTGAAAATTTTGTTAAAAAGAAAAATGAGAAAGTAAATAATGTATGAAGGAAGTATGTCAAGGTTGTTGTTTTTTTACAGGGAAAAGGTACTGCGTGGATCAAAAATATGTCAGATTCCTTCAGGTTTTGATTTTAACTAAACATTTCGCTCATTTTTCTGATTGGATTCCTGACACCAGCATTTGTGCGCGACCGGCTAAGTGAAATAAGTCAAAAAACCTCGTTAAGGCGATGCACTACGTAGTAATGCGAAATCATGTGTTTTTGGTTTGAAAATTTGGTCGTCTAGAAATGTTTCAGATGCTTTAATTAAATACTACGAGTAGAATACATCCTGGCCTTTGAAATAATCGAGTATGTTTTAGATAAGTCTTTTTATAAGCCCAGCAAAAAATAATGTGTAAGACCTATGAAAACTGCATTAAAGTTCAAAATCTCCTACTTACGAACCCATTTTCGGTTATGGTTATATTGTATAATGTGGCAAATTAAGTTATTTATAAAATGATCAAAAACATTTAAATATTTGTGCCTGAACATCCAAAAAATTATATAAAAGGTACTTTTTGGCCATGTTTTTTCTTGCATAAATCAAAACAGGTGGATGGTGTTAAGCGGGAATTTAAGCCTTATCGCCATCTACGTAAGGTGTGTTATTGATAGCGGCTCGATTCAAAATATTACACGACGTAGTGCATCGCCTTTAACATAATTGACCAAAGCTCAAACGGGGCGTATCGTTCTAGCAATTAAACATTCCATAAAAAAAATTAAAATATGTAAGATCATGAAATGAAAACGTTGACAAAACAATGTTTGCTTAGGCATCTTGTTTGGGTATTCATTAGGTCCTCTTGCGTATTTTGTTTCAATGGTTGGAGCACTATGAATATATTAAAAATCTACCAGAATGAACTCGAGTACAGATGAAAGACAAAAATTTGAGAAAAAAATTTGAGGCAGAATATAAAAAGCAACGTGAATCCACGTTTGAATAAGCCCAAATTTTCATTTATGAAAGTGCTAAGACGAATTTTAGGTTCTACTGGGTGGCGCATTAGTCATGGGTTCATTTTAATGATTTTCTTGTCTTTATTAGAAATAAAATTCTGATACTATTATTAATTTTTTTTTTATATAAATTCATTATACCTTTATAAAGATAGCAGCCAATAAAATGTGTGGTTAGAAAATGAAGATTATGTTGGTAAATCTTTTTCTAAGTATGATCGAAGGATATAGGGTCCCATTGGCTCAGTTGGTAGAACAACGCCCCGGAAAGGATCTTGGGTTTCAAGTGACCTTTTTTTCTGTTGTAATTTTCGTATTAGAATCGCTAATATTGTCTTCAATAATTAAAAACTTATTTTTAATAATATATGAAGGTTATAACCATCGATGTATTAAATCATTGAAGAAAATACCTACTAATAAACCTAGAAAAATAAAACAGAACAAGACTCTCAACTGGGAATTCAACCCCGAATCTCTGTATTACCGGGACAACGCCTCTTACTACTCGGCCATTGGGAACTAATTATATAAGTCATTTTTATCGATATTAGGTGCATTTCAACTTCAGAATTAACAATATTATCTTGCAACTAATTTATCCCGTATTTCTGGCAGATATCTTTTTGAATGATTTTTTTTTTGTTTTTTTTATATTATCTCCACACAGGAGGCCCTGAAGAAAATAATTTCCCTCAGAGCCTATGTCATCTTTGGGGATGCTGTGTGGAGGGTCGAATGATTACGAAGTTCTAAAGAATTGATTTGTAACCTAGATTACAGCATAAAATATTTATTCACTGGAAAATTTAGACATTTCCCCGTGTCGATTCTACAGATCTGTACATAATATTGCTTGTGTATTGGAAATTTACAAGTGTGTATTGTTTTTTGAGAGAAACATCAATTATCTATATAATGGAGTAAGTGTATCTTTTTTTAAACTCGGACTACTCAAGCGTTTTGCAGTTCGTCTTTATGTAAATTCGTTTGTACCGGTTCCGGTTTAAGATGGTCTCTGTTTTAACCTGTCACCCGCCACAGTAAACATATCGTTTTTCTGCATATAAGTAGCTATTCTGGAGAAAATCCTTTTGGTAGATTATATGCAACTTTTACAAAACATATTATATAGACACATTATCTGAAAAGACAATTTTAATAATGAACAAGTACAATTTTGTCAAAATGAAGTTTTTACCAAAATGGAATTAGCTGACGCTCGGCGAAATTTTAGCTTCAACACACGACGGGATAATTGGTTCAGTAAATATCTTTTTTTCAAATGTGAAAACGTCGTGTTTAATTAAATAGGTAGGTAGGTATTTAAATACCTGCTTACAAATCGGTATCTTATATTATGTTATCTGCATCTTAATCTGTATGTTTTCAGAGTAAATTTTGGTTTTTATTTAAAAATAAACCGTAACCTGCCACGCGTGTCTGCGGCTCAGTCTGTCTGTACACATAGAGAAACAATAACGTGTGCTTTTGAGGCGAACGGATGATTAAAAAAATATTATTTGTCCAACAGATGACACTGCTTTTCAAAAAAGTATGTTTTTACCGGTCACAGGAGACATCTCAATAAAAGTTGTACATAAAAACACATGCGTATTCGTATGGAATGTTGTGTCAAAATTCAAAGCAATCGGTGAAAAACTTTCGGAGATTTAAGATTTTGAACAAACGAACATTTACATTTTGTTAATATTATTTTACGTTATTTTTTACATTATTTTTTGGACGTTTTGTTGACATACTGTTCACAGAATGACTAGTTTTAACATAACAATTTTCTTCATCCATTATACATAGTAATGGTACCATTCCTTACAAGAGATCATTTTAACCGTAAGTACCTACTGGGCACTAGAATTGATGATCGCCTGGTTGAGTGCGTCGAAGTCTCTCTCCCGATTAATATAATAATTAATCCCCAGACTAGATAATCTAATGAAGTTCCTGGTCAACAACCTACAGCAGGTGGGGTGTGTTTGCATAGAGATAGCGTTTACTTTAGTGGGGGAACGAGATCTCAGATTCTAAATGAAATGGTTGTTGAAATTATATTCTATGGAGGTTTCGCGTTAAACATCCTTCTTAACTCTCCTTTGAATCAATAATGTTTTTCTTATATTACGCCTTCATGGAAGGATGTAAAGTTTTTGGACTCTGAAACCAAAAATCACGGGTTTAAAACATCGCAATTTATCTATCCATACAAATTGGTTATACGTTATTTACGTTTACCTTCTAGTGGGGTGGATTTGTTTTTTTCGTACAGTTTTATTCCGAGATTGAAGAAATTTGCACACTTGACCTCGAAAACGAAATAAAGGTGGATTGTCTTCACGAAATTTTGAAAATCACCCCCAATCTACTTCTCCCACTCCTTAAAGCAGAGTTTTTATAATTCTTGATGAAGTTTTGAAAACTTGATGTTCTAAATAAGAGGATAATAAATAGTAAATATGAGGATAATTACTGTGTGCTTCTGATTTTGATAAACACCGTGTAAAACCGGGGCTACGCCGCAAAGGGCACTTCAGCTGGTTGCTAAAACATCCATCAAGCCATCACTCGAAAAAATTCTTGAAAAATACATTCAAATTAAATTAATAAAATATTTGGAAGATTTTTCTATTATTGATACTAACCAATATGGATTCCAAAAAAAGGGCACTGAAGTGCTACTTCAAAAGTTTGCCAGCTTGATAAATAATAATTTAAATAATAAACATCATGTATTAGTCTTATTTATAGATTATTCCAAGGCATTTGACACTATTAACCATAAAAAATTGTTGAAAATACTAGAAATCATAGGAATAAGAGGGAAACTTCTAAAACTATTTGAAAATTATTTGAACAACAGGTGCATGCAAATAAAGCTTTTGAACACATTAAGTAAAAAAAGAAAAATCTTAGCAGGTGTACCTCAAGGTTCCATATTAGGTCCTATTTTATATATAATTTATGTATCTTTTAATAAATTTATTTTTAAACATGTAAAACACTTTGTGTACGCGGATGATACTGCATTGGTGTTTTCTTGCAGTAATTTGCAATTATGTATTGAACTTTTACAAAAAGATTACATTGAACTTTTAAAATGGTCTCACGACTCTGGCCTAATCATAAATGCAAAAAAAACTAAATTGATACACATTAGATCACCAAATGCCAAGGTAAATACTATTATACCCGAAATTAAAACACACAATTCAGATTGCCTACATGTTGGTATCCCTGCGCTGTGTACATGTGAAAATATTGAACTGGTTAAAAAATATGTTTATTTAGGTGTTATTATTGATTGTTTTTTCAAATGGGATTTACAGATTAATAAAGTCTGTGAACGACTGAGATCTATTATTAGTAGATTATATAAATTAAAATTTTATGTTCCAATATGCACACTTCGAATAATTTATTTATCACTAACTGAATCTATCATAAGGTATGGAATTACAGCTTGGGGATTTTCCTCTAAAACAAATATAAATCATGTTCAATCAGTTCAAAATTCTCTTGTTAAATTGCTCATAAAAGTTTATATGAACAAAGGCATAATGTTCCATACCTTTATCAAAATCTGAAAATCCTCTCGGTAAGAGCAATTATGTGGTATAAAATAATTTTTCAGCACATAAATAGCCCTATGTACATAAATAGACTTGAACACACTTACAATACTCGTTTTACATTAAATGAAGGACTAATCGTACCAAAGCATGTAAACAAATATGGACAAAGAACGCTAGACTACATGATACCAAATTGTTTAAATATGTTACCTGCAGAAATCAAAAAATGTACAAATATAAAAAGAAATTTTTTGTTGAAAAATTGGCTAGCTGAAAGAAATAGTTTGTACTAGACTCTAATACAAACTATTTCTAACTGCATACGCTTTAATTGTTTTTTTGTTTTTATTTTTATTGTATTACACCTCTCATGATATGAATGTATACATTTGATATAATCTGTTTAAGTTAAAAGCACCCAATGACAAACTACTTTAAAGTAGTTTATTGGGACTTTTTGATTTTTGTATATTATTTTGATATTTAATAAAAAAAAAAAAAAAAAAAAAAAACCTAATTGATTTACTACGCATACCTCCGTTTAGATTTTTTTTATATTTACCACTCAATAATTGATTATTTCCGGGCTGATTTGGACATATTCGACATAGGTACGTAATACAGGTTTATGTCTAAAATTTATTTTCACTCGTCACAATTTCATAAAAACTTCAAACATTGCTAGCCAAAGACTTGCGTAACTCGTACTCGTAATGCGTACTCAAAACCAGATTAATCCAAAAACCACCTAAAATGTACAATTACACTACTTACAACCTTTGAAGAGACTTTGTTGCGTCAAAACATTTACACTTAATATAAAAGAAACGTCAAATCATACCTAAATAGTAACATTTTTTATAAGTCAAAAGTCATCTGTGGTAGAATATTTACTTATATTGACTGCAATGCTATACATTTATGCCCTTTTTTTGTTATTGATTGCCCAATATTTATATACGTTTGTTATTGATTGGGCAGTATTGATATATTTTTGTATAGCCTCTTCTTTCTAAAGCATTGGAAGGTTCATATTTTAAGTTGGTTTAAAACTTCCCCTGATAATGTCACATTTTATTGTTTCTGTTTTCACGTCATTTACCTTTTTTAATTTTTAATATGTCTTCATTTTATATATTTGATCTTAAAAGAAAAAGAATGAATAATTTATGCTTCATTTTTAATCGATGGAAATGTTATGATAACTACCATTTATTGGATAACCAACAACTGAGCCATAGGTTAACTCAAGAGCTTCGCTACGTTTGGTAATTTAGCAGGGGTGCCCAGGTTCATCGAGTGAGGTGTGTTCAGAATACGCCTGCCAAACAGTTTCGTGGCGGCCGTATCGAGAGAGGCTGCTGTGGGAGACCCTTTGACCTGTCCAACTGTTCTCTCTTGACCCATCGCCTTGCGCCGCAGCGGGAGGGATAGATCATTCGTCAGTCACTACTGGACACTCCTTTTTCTTTCCCATAACATCCTATCCTTCTTTTTTCTATAAAAAGTCCCTCCACACAGCATCCCCAAAGATTACATAGGCAATGAGAAATTATTTTCATCAGGATTTGGAGTAAATATAAAAAAAACATACTTCAATACCCACACACATGCTCCGCCTTTGTGGGATGCTACCTACTGCACTGTATTTTAATTTGTAAAATTGTTCCAATGTTGTGTCTTAACTTCTACAGCAAAAAAGTTACTTATTTCTACATATCATTTTTCTCTCATGTAATTAGTGATTAAGATATGAGTTCATAAATTTTATGACTTTGTACCTCAATGAGTCTGTTGTTATTTGTACACCAACAAAATGATTTATTCCCTTTCAGGACCCAGGAGTTATAATAGATCCTACTTCTATCTCCTAGAGATCTCAAAGTGAAGGTATTCGAAATCCTTGGGACTAAGCTAGAGCTCAAGGATAAGCTTCTGTGGGTTATGCCACATGATCTCTTCTAATGCGTATGTTAGAAGATCAATCACAATATGGTCTTGGGAACTTAAAGGCAAGTAAAGTTGACTATGCAAACTCAAGCCGTGCATTATATTTCTAACTTACCAGGTGGCTTATAGGAAATAGACTGGGGTAGTAAACGTCAAGAGAATTGTTTTTAATATAATCTGTTCTGTTGAACACGATTTTCGTAAACTCTTAGGATGTATGGCAAACTAGTGAATCTTCATAATTCCAACTTCGGGCTCTATTTCCTCGAAAACTAAAGCTCAAATCAAAAAAGTTTGACTCCAATTGTGATGGAGATACACCAAAGTTTTTGCCTGTAGTTTCCGGACATTATGTATTACACTGGATTCGAATACAAACCTATTTAAATTACATCTACTAGAATAAAAATTATTTTTTTTTTGTATTTCTCTGAATATAATATCTTGTCCATGCGTAATTCCGTCCATGTATAATTCTGGCATTGGTCAGAGTATTTCACGTCTGTAAATTTTGTCCTGATACCGTTATAGTTGTTCACGAGGTCTTATGATGTTCCTTCCGTCTTACTCGTAATAGATAATACCGGGGGATAAGAATGGGTGTATAGAAAACTTTAGCGATTTACCAAAGCAAATGTTGAATGCATAATCGATTTCAATGCAATTCAAAATAGACCGGATTAATGACATAATAAATGAACAAACGTAAAGTTGTACAAAACGCAAAATACGAAAATGACAGTGTTTATGAGGTTTGGAACAAAGTGGTGCCACTCTCAAAAAATATTACATGAATATAATTACAAGATTCAGCCTCTTCCTCGTATAAATAGCAATCCCAATGCAACGGGGTATTAGGAATATTTATAAGTAAGACTGCTTAAGTTTTGTTAAACCTTTGATGAACCTTAAACAAGAGATGAAACAAGGTTTCCTCTGTCGTTCAGAACACTTGCGAATAAATAATACATCTTATGAAAATGTATAACATTTATTTTACTAATAAAAATCTCATTACCGTTGGGGCGAGACGTAGGGCATGATAAACGCGATTTACTCGAATAATAAAAGTCATGAAACGGTAAAGGAGAATCACATGCTGATTCATTTAATGGTCTCCATTGTGGCATTCAAAAGATATCCACGGAATTGTGAAATCCGTGTAATGGAAATATATTATTTACTAGCTCCTACAACTATGGAAGATAACTTACGATAGCTTCCGTTTTCCTAAAACCATAATATGCAAAATTATAGACAATTTAATCTTATATGAATACGTTTACACAAACATCAAGATCAACTATAGTACATGCTTTGGCGAGCAAAATATTTTTAAGTGTCACGTGATTAAGTCAGTGCCATCGGGCAACGACAGTTTTCAGATTTCAGCGATTGTTTTTAATACTCGATGTTACTGCTGATTTGCGTATTATTTTACTCTAAGCATATTATTAAATAAACAAAGTGATTAGACTATTTTCACAGTTTACTTAGCGACAGCACTGTGTTCGTAATTTGGCGATCGCGCGCCCATGTCTATACTCTGCACAAATATAAAATTACATTCAAAATGAAGTCAATAATCCGGAGACCAAAGACCTGACCATAAAATACAAGTTACAATAAAACACTGCTGTCTTTCCCATCATGTAGTGGTAATCTATGTATTTCTTCCTACCGAATAAAACATCCACTAACCACACATGATTGTATAATAAATTTAACTCAACGACCACACAATATCACAGAATCGTAATGTAATATATCCTAATATAACTCCACGAGACCACATAACGTGACATAAGACGATACCTAAAATATTCAAACCCATTTATTCTTATTTTATCTAACCAATATAATTACACGAGACCACATAAAGTGACATAAGACGATACCTAAAATATTCAAACCCATTTATTCTTCTTTTATCTAACCGATATAATTACACGAGACCACATAAAGTGACATAAGACGATACCTAAAATATTCAAACCCATTTATTCTTCTTTTATCTAACCAATATAATTACACGAGACCACATAAAGTGACATAAGACGATACCTAAAATATTCAAACCCATTTATTCTTATTTTATCTAACCAATATAATTACACGAGACCACATAAAGTGACATAAGACGATACCTAAAATATTCAAACCCATTTATTCTTCTTTTATCTAACCGATATAATTACACGAGACCACATAAAGTGACATAAGACGATACCTAAAATATTCAAACCCATTTATTCTTCTTTTATCTAACCAATATAATTACACGAGACCACATAAAGTGACATAAGACGATACCTAAAATATTCAAACCCATTTATTCTTCTTTTATCTAACCAATATAATTACACGAGACCACATAAAGTGACATAAGACGATACCTAAAATATTCAAACCCATTTATTCTTCTTTTATCTAACCAATATAATTACACGAGACCACATAAAGTGACATAAGACGATACCTAAAATATTCAAACCCATTTATTCTTCTTTTATCTAACCAATATAATTACACGAGACCACATAACGTGACATAAGACGATACCTAAAATATTCAAACCCATTTATTATTCTTTTATCTAACCATTATTTTAGTTGCACGAAAAATTTATTGTATCGTGACTTACTTAAAATGGAGAAAAATCTCTCGACAAATGTCCTAAGTAGCATTTAAAGAAACACTTTTCATTTCTATATCATGCTAAATAACAGAAAAAAACGTGTATTTTCAGTATACAGACCATCTTGAACTTAAAAAGCCCAAGGAAATTGTGTTTTAATGCGGTAGAAAATCGGAATTCATTCTTAAACATCGTATCATATCCAGGGCCAGTTGTAACTCTTGTGCGGTATTTTCTAAAAATACCACATCACAGATATTCTAGAATTTTCTTTTTTAGTATTGTAGTAGCTTAAAACAAATCCAAATTAATCCAGAATAGAACAATGAGACAGATTTTGAAGTGTAATAAATATAATTCAGTACAGAAAATGCTGACGGAATTAAATATAATGAGTTGTCTGTAACGTTTCAATTCTTAAATTTGATTAGATTTAATACTTACTTACTTTAGAGACTACATCACATACAGACACTTCAGAAGACAGAAATAAAACAAATTATTATAAGAAATAATTACTCGCCTGAAATATCCGCACAAATTGAAAATATCTACCGAGTAAAAATAAAGGTTGCCGACGGGAATTGAATCGGCACCTTCTGATGTCCGGTCAGGTGCTCTGGACCACTGAGCTACGTCGGCTTATTTCCAACACCCCAAATAATTCAATATGTACTAGTACTTCATTCAACGATTACTGCTTATTATATTTTTTCACTTGTAAACAACCAACTTTATTTTGTAGGAAATGCTTTGTTAGTGCTAAATTTCCCACTAGATGGCGTCGAGACATATTTTATCTACATTTGTTGGGGAAATATTTTGACTTTATTCGTTGGTCTTATAAACACTAAATAATTATAAGCAATAATTAGTCATCCGAAATACCAATACAAATTAAAAATATCTCCCGAGTAAAAATAAATGCCGCCAACGGGAATTGAACCCGTGCCTTCTGATGTCCGGTCAGGTGCTCTGTATAATATATATAATAGATTATTCCAGAAAAATGAAAAAATATTTTATTCCAAACTTGACGATAAACTAAATATTATTTCGAATAATAATATTCCGTTGCCATCTGAATTAGATATGCCCGATTTTTGGAGTAAAGATATAAAACATAACGAGTCAAGTCCCTGGATAGAAAATGAGAAACTCAATTTTTCGGGCATTGAACAAATGAGTTTTTCTAATATATCGGTTGAATTGTTAACCAAAATTATTAAAAATATTCATAATTGGAAAGCCACGGGTTGCGAGTAGATACATAATTTTTGGTACAAACGTCTGACAACTTATAGTATTATTATTATTACATATTCACATTATGTCCGACACTCCTGGACACACTAATCTCTAGATTCCAACCCAACCCTCAAACCTTTTACCTTCACATAACTTCCACCCCTTCATTTATTTAAAGAAGACCTTCCACACAACACCACCAAATATTTATTAATCAAGCCACCTGTGTGGTTAATGTTAAAATAGTTTAGATTCTAGTGAAATAAAAGAACTTGCTTAGATTAAGTATAATTAAAGAAGAATTAGAAATCAGCAAAGTGTAAATTAAAATGTAAATTTTTATATTAGACCACATGAAGGGTATCTATTTTAATATTAATAAATAAAACAATCACACAAGTGTCTATAATCAACCATTTTTATCTTATTCCATTCTTCAAGTTCCATATTTCTCCGCCAGTTTCCGGGGAATGAAGAAACGTAACAGTTTCCGGCGAAGAGAACCGTTCGTTATGGCGGGATGACTTAGGGGGTTTTATCTCCGGAAAAGAAGGACCATTATCATTTTTCAGTGGTGAAGGTGAAACATTTTATATTTTATTGTTACGGCAAGACAACAGCATCGTGCTCCCCGCAGATGGCGCCACTTAGATTAATTTTAAATCTTTGCCTAAGTGATTTTTGGTTTCATCTCTCGTAAAAAAGATTTAAGGTGCTGTGTTTTAAAAGTGAACATCGCACAAAGGTACCAACGGCTCGAAATCGAATAAGAAATTTTTAACTGGGGTATGTTGTGTGAACGAAGGGAGGGTTCAGGGAGAAGGAGATGGGGTAGAGGAAGTTTGAAAGTCGAAACCTATTTGCATGCTTAGGTTAGATTAGGTTAGTGAACGTGTCCGTGTTTTTTTTTAAATTAGTTCCACACCGAATAATTACCCGTACCCGCCTCCCAAATTGTGCCAGAATCAAACTTAATTCTTTTCGCCACTGGTGAAATTGATATAAAAATGTTTAAATATTTGTAGTCTTGATGCATTCCGAAAGATGGCGTTAGTCGTTTTACGGAAATAGCCGAATACTACCGAGTTCCTCCGAATTGTAGGCGGGCGGCCTCTCAGTCGGCCTGCAGTGCTGTATACATTTCACTCTTGTATCTGTTATATTAAATACATCTTTATTTGCACTATGTGTATAATTGAGATCAATCATTTACATCTGAAGATAATGCCTTGCAAAGAAGAACATCACATCTGTCAAAACTGACCACAAATTTGGAATCCTTAAAAATCATCAAATTCTTTTACATAGCCCACTAGAAAACGAATCAATATTGTGGTTACCCTTCTACAAAAAATTCATATTCATGATGTAAAAAAAATTCAAAGATAATTTCATCACTTCATAAATTTTAAGCTTTAGAGTCCCTTTCGAGCAAATAAATTACTAGACGTTAAGGCATACTTAAAATTTTCCGACTTTAGAAAACGGATAAAAAATAATCTACCTCTAAACTCGATTGTGTTTTAAAGTAATGCATTTAATCGACTTGCACGCAGCCCATGACGTTACAACGTTATTGTAACGTCATTTCACGCATCTAAACAAACGACTAGATAGATATTAACATTTTATAAAATGTGTATTTTTCATTCCAAGTATGATGATTTGTATTCCCCAATACAACGTTTACACAGTCTTGGCAACAATAATAACATTTAGACCATTTTGAATTTAAGATATCCTACGTAAATATTTTAAAGAATTAATGAAGAACTCAATATGTTTTAAAATTTGATTATTGTATTAAAAAAGATATACTGTCACCAGGGTAGTCTTTGATCTCGAACTTGAAGATTTCAGATCATAATATATTGCAGTTGACAACATTATGCTACAAGCTTCTAGGGTTTGTAATATCGTATATTGTAGATCTTGCAAACAAGTTTTAATCCCGTAGCATTGATGGCTTTGTATAATTTTTGCTTTACAAGGTCTAAATTCAATAGGCATAACTTGTTTGGGGTCCATACCAGAAAAAATATATTGAGAAATTAAAACAGATTAATAAAAAAATCTTTAGATACCTGTATATGAGAATGCATGGAGAGCACCCGCAATTCTCCAGTGGAGGAGTGGGGGGCCCTTGCTGTAACGGAGTTTAACCACTGAAGCGACGACGCGAAATAAATAATTTTACCTCGATTTCTCGAGATATCCAGACGACATTTTTTTTAATTTTTCGCCAACATTAAAAAAAGATAACTTAGAATTTTTACATGGAGTCATACAAACTTGTTTTAGTGCTATATAGCCAATGAGTTAACTTGTATTTTACCGTTTGTTTCATTTTTGTAGGATTTGAGATAACGAGATAATTTGCATTTTTTTTCAATAAAGCAATCGGAGGCATTTAAATTGGCACATTTATATTACCAAAAGCAATCCAGTGGTTATAATTATTAATAACTAGATGATGTGTACCTGGCGTTGCTGTTTCTGTAGGCCTTTTAAAGGTATACAATTCCGTTGTAATGTAAGCTCCCGAAATTTTTTTTTTCGACTTGATTACAAAACATCGACTTTTCTCTACTCTATATAAATATAATATGCATGTATTATTGTTGGGAAGTGAGTTAGCTAAGATCTTCACAGATACACTCATAGAGGGCAGTGCAAAGAGCTTGCCAGTTAGGCTGCTCCGAGACAAACTTGTGTTTTGGAGATCTCATTTAGCCAGCCCCTAGTTAGGTCGACTGTCGAGTCACTATTGTAATACGCGAAGTATTGAATAAATCCTTGATTTAACATAAAGAACTTTTTCTTCATAATCTCTTTCCACGACGAGTCGGAGAACTGTTTGTGGGAACATAACAATTATATATATATAAAAATTTCCGCAAGAAATTTTCTAAATGTTTAATATTCTTTCAAAATCTGTTACGTGGTTTAGAAGAACTAAGCGCACAAACAGAGAGACGCGGATAGCGACTTTATTTTATACTGTTTAGAGATTTAATAGATAGTCCACACCTCCTGGAATGCTATACGTTGTGAACAGCTACATCCAGGGACGGCACCATGATCCTCTATGTATCCCACATAGCAGAATGGACGTAGGTACTGGCTCGGCTTAGCATAACAGGAGGTATGGCGCTTTTTAATAATGTTTCCAAGGCTGTTGAAATATTTAACAATAGTTTTGAAGGATTTAAGGGGCATATAAATACTGTAAATTATCAGGATAATACGTATTTTATGTTTATTTTTTTAGTACATAGCTTTTGTGACATGTGTGTTGTAAATGGGCATGCACACGGGCAGTTTTGCATACAATATATTGATCAATTGAAAATGATCTCATGTGCAAACTTTATTCATTTACGGCATTATAGGATGGGGTGGCGCGCTTGATGCAATTACTAAGCCTTACAAATAACTCAAAAACATATTTTTAAAAGTAGAGAAACTAAAATATGTATATTTCGTAAAATTTTTACACTGCAGACCATGAAATATGTGTTAAATCAAAAATAATTTCTAAAAAAAAAGTGGGTGTGTCAAGCCTACGCAAGACAGAAGTGAAACTTCTAGTTTCAGCTGATGCTTGGCGTGGCGCAGTTCGCTGGTGTCTGAGAGAGAGGAAAGAAGAGAAGAGAGAGAACGTTCGTGAGCGGCTCCCCCACCTCAACAAGGTTTCACTTCAAAAATGCCACAGCCGAGAATCGAACCTCGCTTAACTGATTGAAAGCCAACCACGCTGAGCACCAACTGTAAGCAAAGCCGCATAAATTGATTATATTATGTAGGTTCTGAAAATATGAGAGCTTGTTATGTTTTATAATGTTACCTACATCACACCCAAAATATAATATATTTTTAAAAATAATGTACAATGTACAGAAATAGAATCCCACACAAGATCGCGTAGTGCGCTCTAGCGAACGGATATTTTATCAGAGGGAGATAGTTTTAATTTTTTTTTCTGTAAATTATTACATATTATCAAAATAAATAAATTAATTAAATAAATGTAATACAATTATCATAATATACGAATTAGATAATAATTTTAATCCAACACAATAACGCAAAGCGCGCTCTAGCGGAGTAATGTTTTATCACAGTGAGATAAGTGTTTTTATTATTTTGCAATATTATTTTCTTTTAAAAAATGTTCTGACCTACTAAAAAATAAGATATTGAATGAAAAAGGCGTTAAAAACAAAAAAATAATGTGCGATGGCCGAGAATCGAACTCGGATCAACTGCTTGGAAGGCAACTATGCTGACCATTACACCACCAACGCCAGTTGTCGGGATGAGCTAAGAAGCATTTATATGTTACTTCAAAACTTTGACTAGATCAAATGAACTTTAATCGGTGGTCCCGCATTTTCGTTTCGGTCATGAGTCGGTTTTACTCCGGTCCTCGAAATTGCATGACGCGCGTAAAGAAGTTTCACTTCAAAAACTGTGAGAAAGGACTAATAATGTATTTTACGCCCCCGTCAATACAGAAGAAGACATGGCACGATCAAGTGAATCAGATACTTAAATCGGGCCATGTCAAGAGTCAAAATAATAGAAGAGTATGTATAGGACAATGTATGAATGTAAATGAGGCAAGAAGTGTGTGCCAAGACCGAGTTGTTTGGCGGTCCGTCCTCTTTTCCTACCCCTGCGGGGGAAACGGCGTGATGGTTAGTTAGTTAATCAATATCAAATAATTGCAAACAGATAGCAATTTTATCGGTCCTCGTACATTTAATAAATATAAATGACTAATAAAATATTATTTAGATGTTGAAACATTATGTTTTCATATAAATTCATTGTAAACTTTCATGTTTCATTTTTCGCTACAATATGACCCTCTTCAAAATTTACATTATGTACCTTTTTTCCAACCTAATTTTTTCTTATGTTATAAAATTATTGTTAAAAAAATAAGGATAAAAAACATAGCAAACTTCAAAAACCGTATGCGCGAACTATTTCTACCTAAATTGTATTTAGACATCTTAGTTACTACTTGATTCTGTTGTATTAATTTAAAAAAGCATTTGATATCCATATACAATAATAAATCATGTGCAGTACATATTATATGTGCCAATCATATCCACCAAATTGTAAACAAAGGCATGAAAACACTAGGCTTCGTATTAAGAACAACTAAAAACTTTAACTCCATACAAGCCATTAAACTGTTATACATATCTCTAGTTAGAAGCATAATTGAATATAACTCAGTAGTTTGGGCTCCCTCTTAAAAAAATCACATTAATAACATTGAGCGAATACAAAAAAAATTACTACGTTCTATAAATTTTAAATTAAATATCCCACGAGAAGACTTACAATATCATTTCTTATTAAACACTCTAAAAATACACACATTGGAAAACAGGCGTAAAATAAACGACTTAACTTTTTTATTCAAGATTCTAAACTCTAAATTCGACTGTTGCGAACTTCTGCAACTCATAAACTTACGAATACTTACAATAACAACACGAAAAAATACACTATTCCATTGCAACACACATAAGCGCAGTTACATTGCGGACTCCCCAATACAACGGTTTCACACTATGGGAAACCAATACTTAGGTGATGTCGATATATTTAATATTAACTTTGCGAATTTTGTGGATTACGTAAAAGACTTATTTCAACACTATTCCTAAATGGAAGTTATATTTTTGTAAACCAGTCAAATCGCTGTATTTTTTAATTTATGTTGTTGTTATTTTTAATTTTATTTCTTGCATACATTATTTTTTAATGTAATTTTATTTTTATTATTTCTTTCTCATGTTTTAAAACTGTCTTGTCATTAAAATTAAAATTAATTTTTAAGTAAAAGCCCTCTGGGCGCTAAATAAATGAATATTATCATCCTTACTTGACACTACATAATATTATACACATTCTATATATTTATAGCAAAAATAAAAATTTAACATTCAACCACAGACATAGGAATTAATAGACGAGAAGATAAAGGCGAGGGGTAAAATCAACTGTTTAAGAACGAAGGGAGTAAGGCTGACTGTGATTCGTCAATAAATCAATCTGACAGTAAATAGGCATCTCGCATTATAATATCACCATTTAGTTCTTAAAAGTAAAATCTGCTTTTGAATGAATAGACATTTCTACATGGGAGCGCAAATTACTCGCCACGTTATGAACTAATTTGCGAAGTCCAAATTCGGCAAAGTAAGGCAGCTTCTATTTTCAGAGTCGTAGTTAGTTTCAGAGTATTTAGTTAAGACACTTTTACAAATGTCTCATAATTTACTTACCCCAGTAAACAACGATGAGCACACTTGAGAATCGCTACATTGTGATGTGATAGTATATGTTTCTAAAACTGATCCATATAATACGGTGTGAATAAGCTTAAAATAAAGTAAAATAATGCTTACTTATGGAATGTAATACGACAATTGGGTTTATTCTCTTTTTCACATCTATTTTTACAAGTTTTCATAGTACAAGTCAACATTTTGCCGTGTTATTTCGTAAAATGAACCGATGATGCCTCGACCATAGTTCGCACAAGAATGATGACGTCACGTTTTCAAATTTCACTTGAGGCCATATGCGAGCCCAGCCGGCTCAATTGAACCGGTATGGGGAGTGGGGATAATACGCTTTTAATCACTTAGGGCAGGTCTACTAATATTCATATGTCTATGCATTCAACATTTTTTACTCTGACTAGACATACTTGATATTTCGAAATCACAATTATTTTGTGGGGGGAATTTGTAAGAAAACGGTAAAACTTAACTTTTTTCTCGTTTATATAATAAAAAAAATAAGAATAATATATTTTAAAAGTTAAATTCATTGTTACGATAGCGGAGCGAAATATGAAATATTCATTAAGTCTATTTTAAATATTTTATTAAAGGCATCCAGTTTAAATATTTGAAGCAAGCTGTAAAGAATTATTATTTTTGTTTCTGACATCAAAAAAATTACGTAATTCCGCATGATAGAAAAAAAAAGATAAAAATACTTGATGGCCGGCATAGTCCAGTGGTAACGCATTGGACTGCCATTCCGAAGGTCGCGGGTTCGAACCCGGCGTGCGCAAATAAATTTTATTTGATTAATTTGTGTTATTTCACAATTAATTAATTAAAATAATATATAGTATATTTGCGGCACGTTCCAGAGTGGAAGATACTACCAGTATCGCCCTGGTGTAAGACCACCATTCAGAATTGAAACGTTGCTCCAAATGGCTTTAGCCGTGTTTAGTGACTAGATCTGAATAGCCAGGTACTTCCCCACCTTCCTCTTTCCCTTCCCCACTTACCTTCAGCATCACAACATCCCCCAATTGGGGATGCCATAGTCTCACTGGCTCCAGACGGGAGCAGTTGGGACTCTTGTGAGGTATTCACTATAAAAAAAAAAAAAAAAAAAAAAAAAAATTTGACCGATCGGTCATATTTTATTTTATTCATGGAACTAAAACGCTGGAGTTCAAATGTTTGTTTAATAAAATTCTGATTTTCGAGGAGTGAATTCAAAAATATCTTTTCAGCTTTTTTTCATTACATCAAGCCATTTGTAAAAGGTTTTCCGTAATTTCTTTTGTCATCAGTTCATCATACTGGAGTTAGATGAAACATCATTCATCCAAAAGAAATTTCGAGGAATTGGCGTGAAGGGAGACTTATTGATTTTTTCAATACCTTTTCCTTTTTATATTATAAATTAGGTTTGAATCATTTTATGCAAATAGAAATTTCCCAGGGAATCGGGGAAAACAGTGACAGACTCGATAAGTTATGTGAAGTATGTCTAAAAATGGGGAATATGAATACAGAGATAATAAAACTTTGAATAAAATTTCGCCGTTTATCCCATTTTTTAAGGTTCTATAAGCAAATATGGCACATTATTGCAAGCGACCGCTCGAAATGATTTTTATTAACTCGAAATAATATGCCAAAAATTCAATAAAATATAATATTTACCTCAAATTAACTGCAATGGTATAGTATGGAAGATATAAAGCCTCTCGTGTCTATGAACGAAGTATGATATATGAAGAACAAGTTAATTATGAATGTAAGCAAGTCTAAAGTCATGGTGTTTGAAAGAGAGAGTACGAAAACAGTGTGCAATATAATTGTGAATGAGGAATACTTGGAGTAGGTGGATGAGTTTGTGTATTTAGGAAGTATGTTTACCAGAGTTGGGAAGGCTGACGGAGATATTGAAAGACGGTTAAATGCAGGTAACTTCATTAATGGAAGACTGAAGGCAGTTAGCGTTAGCAAAAAAAATGTCCAAAGCGAAGTTAGCAGTCCACAATGGAGTGCTGGTGCCTGCTCTGTTGTATGGAAGTGAGGCATGGAACTGGTAGAGAAAGGATGAAAATAGGATTAATGCTGTAGAAATGAGATCCTCGAGGCGTATTTGTGGTAAAACCATGGATGATCGTGTCAGAAATGTGGAGGTCTGCAAAGAGTGCAAGACTGATGTAAGCGTAGTGAGTAAGATTAAGAAAGAGACGCTTAGATGGTTTGGGCATGTAGAACGAATGAGCGAACAAAGGAGTGTAATGTGAACATATGACACAAATGCGAATGGTAGCAGAAGACGGGGACGCCCGAGGAAGATATGGTGTGATCAGGTGATTCAGATTCTTG
Source organism: Hesperophylax magnus (assembly GCA_026573805.1). NCBI lineage: Eukaryota > Metazoa > Arthropoda > Insecta > Trichoptera > Limnephilidae > Hesperophylax > Hesperophylax magnus. The sequence goes on from JAIUSX010000018.1 coordinate 4,503,967, forward strand.
AGTCTGGCCATTTAGAGAGTCAGAATAATAGAAGAGTATGTATGAGACGATGTTTGAATGTGAATGAGGCAAGTGTGTGCCAAGACCAAGTTATTTGGCGGTCCGTCCTATCTGTCTACCCCTGCGGGGAAACGGCGTGATGGTTTGTTAGTTAACTGCTACTAACCTAATACCTCAACACAGGTTCATAAAAGACACATTGATAAAAAAGTGCAAATAATTCTATTATTTTAATGATTTTGAACTCATGTTTACGAGACAAAGTATGCATGGCACAAAGGATAGCATATTATTTTTGATCAGTAATTATTAGCCTGTAATACATACATAAATTGAAACAAATCTTCCGATAACAAAATACATGTCACCGACGGGAATTGAACCCGCAGCCTTCCGACTGAAGGTCAGGAACTCTACCTAAAAAAATCTAATAAGCAATTATTATCGAATGAAAAATACCAGAATAATTTGGCGGGTCTTTAATAATTTTGTTGTCTTCTCCAGGATTGTAATCCACGAGTATTTTTTTATCTTTTTTCCTACGCAACACTGTAACCAATGGATATTTGAACCCCCAAACCTCCCCCTTATTATTATCCCTTGGTTACACGGAGAACACTTACCAATATAAAATACTATTTGATGTGTACCCGGCGTTGCTCGACTTTTCTCTTCTTTCAATAAATATAATATCCATATATTACGTATATAAACCTTCCGGAAGAAATTCTCCGAAATGGTCCCTATCCAACTCCGCTGCATGGCTTAGAAGAACTAAGCGCACACACAGAGACACGCGGATAGTGACTTTTATTTATTTATTTATTGCTTGAAACATTTACAGAGTGTTAACAATTATTACATTTATATTATTTCGGTGGGAATGTGCACAGATATTAACACCCCAATTAAAAATGTTCACAGCATGCGTAAACAAGGTTTAGTTGATATTAGGCGGAGATGCTAGTAGTGAAAGAAAAAAAATACAAATATAATAATAATTAAAAAGAAATATAAAACATGAATATTGAGTATGAAATATAAAATATAGTAAATGTACAGAGAAAGGATAAGGAAGAAAAGTAAAGAAAATAATAAAGCAATTATATCTCTTAACTGTTCTCCATAACATATCATGGTAGAAGATGGTTGATTTGTTTTTTAAAATATGCGAGACTGTTTGCGAATATATCTATAAGGTCACATTCAACTGTATTGTACAGACGACACATTCTAGATAGTGGATTGAAATATGCAATATTTTTATTAAATATATCAATATGGAATATATTTTGGCTCCTTAAATTATGTCTATTAGGGACTTGGTAAGAAGTTTATCATGAATAATTTTATATAAACATATTAAGTCCGCAAATTGTCTTCTTTTTTCCAATGTCATAAATTTGAAGTTTAGTAGACGTTCTTCATTAGATTTGAGTGAGGCATTTAATCCAAGTTTATATGATAACAGTCTTAGGAATTTTTTTTGCACAGATTCAATACTTTTAGAATATTTTATAAAATGTGGGTTCCAGATAACACTCCCATATTCCAATTTGCTTCTGACCAACGAGTTGTATAATGTTATAATGGATTGGGGGTATTTAAATGGTCTCGATATTCTATGAATGAATCCAATCATTTTCATTGATTTACTTATAATATCATTTATGTGTACATCAAACATAAACTTTGAATCAAGAGTGATTCCTAGATCTCTTATAGTGGTGACTGCATTTAATGGTACATTATTAATGGAATATGCAAAATCCTTTCGTTTTCTGTTGCGAGTAAAAGTAATAATATAACATTTTTCAATATTTAAAAACATATCGTTTTGAATGCACCAGCTATTTAGTGTGTAAAGGTCTTCTTGAAGCTTAACATGATCAGAATCAGTGGAAATTTTGCGGTAAATCTTGAGATCATCGGCAAATAGAACAAAATCACAGCGTAACATGGGGCCAAGGTCGTTAATAAAGATTAAGAAAAGCAGTGGGCCAAGATTGGACCCCTGGGGTACGCCTGATGTTACAATTATGGGAGGTGATTCGTACCCATTAATAAGTACTAATTGTGTTCTATTTTCTAAGTAAGACTTAAGCCATCTAAAAAGATCACCGTGAATACCTATTCGATCAAGCTTCTGTAGTAGAATAGAATGGTTAACTTTATCAAATGCCTTTTGAAAATCTGTGTAAATGGCATCTACTTGAGTTCTTTCATTGAAAGCATTACAAACATAATCACAAAAGTCAAGAAGATTTGAATTTGTAGATCTGTTGGGAACAAACCCATGTTGATTGATGCATAATTGGGGTTTAAAGTGTGAAAATACAGAAATTTATATTATAGATTCAAAGACTTTCGCAAAACAAGATAAAATGCTGATTGGTCGGTAATTTTTCACAAAAGATTTATCACCCGATTTATGTGTTGGAACTGTCTGGGAAAGTTCCTGAAGATAATGATTCAATATATATTAAAAGAAGTGGGTTAATCAACGCGCTGGAACAACATCTTACAAACAAGGGAGGTATTTTATCAGGTTCTGGGCCTTTGGATGTATCGATTTTTTCTAAACAAGATTTAATGGTTTCCTTGCTAACATTGATTTTTCCAAGATTAAATTGGTTGTTTTGTGAAACTTTTGGCATGGCAGTATATAACAAGGGATTAGATTGAGTATAAACGGATGCGAAATAATAAGAGAAAATATTGGCAATGTGTTGTCCATTATCTGCAGATATAGAATCCAGGTGCATTAATTTAGGAATGCAATTGGTAGTACGCAACGATTTTGAGTATGCCCAGAAAGCTTTTACATTTACTTTTATGCCTTGTTCAACAGAATTTATATATGATAAATAGCATTCTTTTTGCATTTTTTTCGATCTTTTTCTTAGAATACCAAACACAGCATAGTCTAGTGGGTTTTTATATTTATTGGCCCGCAGCCTTACTTTATTTTTCTCTTTGAGGAGCTTAATAAGAGACTGACTTAACCATTTGGGGTAGTGATTTCTTATTTGTGTTTTTTTTTTCGGGATATGTTTATCAATAATATCCCACAAAGTATCGTAGAATAATTGTACCTTATTGTTGACATTCGAGTTACTGAAAAGTGAGATCCAATTAACATTTGACAGATCTAGACGACAAGCTTCATAATTTCCTTTCTTAAAATTGTATTTATTAGGGCAATGATTATCTTTTAAGTATTTCAGTTTTTCAAGTTTTAAAATCATTTCGAAAGGGGGATGATGATTGTCGACTTTTGATAACCCTGTTGTTCTTGACAGATTAATATTAGTTTCATCACAAAAAAGTAGGTCAAGAATATTAGAATTTCCATTAAGAATATAATTGTATTGGTGAAGGTTACACATTGAGGCCAAGTTGACAACACAGTGAGCTTTGTGACTAGTGTAGTTGGACGGAGCTAGTGTTTTGTTGTTATATGCTATGTCAGGTGTCCATTTAATCTCAGGTAAATTAAAGTCGCCGATAATTATAAATTTAGATTTCGGATTACTATGTTGTAGATAAATATCCTGAATATTCTTGATTCTATTACAGTAATCATCAACAGATAAATTGGGAGGAATATATAATACACAAATGTAGATAAGTGAGTTAGAATATTCGTGCGGTTTTATCGATAACCATAAATCTTCACCATCACTTTCCCAAGATGATTTGCGTGTTGTTATTAATTTTTTATCGACTGCTGCTAAAACTCCACCGCCTTCTCTGGATGCTGAACTAGTGGATTCGCGATCTCTTCGAAAAACTAGGTAACGCTCGTCAAACAATTCATTACTAAATATTGATGAATTTAACCATGTTTCAGAGAAGCAGATTATATCGTAATTGTTGATTGAAATTTCATTTTTTATGTCATTTGTTTTAGTTTTGACTCCTCTAACGTTTTGATAAAAAAATTTCAGTTCCATTTTGTTTTGTTAAGATTTTGACAGATTATATATTCTACAGATAAATTAAATTGGGAAATTTAGGTGAGAGAAACCAAGGAGTCATGATTGCGGATCAACAGTACGTGAGCAGACTTTTCATTTTTTCGTACATAGATCCGTCCATTTCGGATCCATACGAATTTATGATGAGTTTCTTTGGCTTTCATCCTAGTAGCTGCATACAGGGCCTTATTTGCGGGAGAGAGATGTTCACTGACGTAAATTGGTGATTTCGTGCCATCGATGCCTATGTGGGTAGAATTTAGTTTGTTCGTCTTGTTTTTTTTATTGAAGTTGGCAACTGCAGCCAGCACTTCATTCTTTACCCTCACGCTTGGAAGCTTCACTATTATTGACTTGGGTCGGCTGGATTCAGGATGGACCTTGGGGACCCGATGTGAGTGAAGTATTTCAGATTCAGCAATGGGACGGGAAATTACGCTTCCAAGTTGTTTGATGATGGATACTAAGTTCTCAGATCTATTTTCAGGAACACACTGAATCTCTACATTGGTTTCTCTGGCCATCTGTTCCATTTGGGATACGCGCGTGTTAAGATTACGCATTTCTGTGTGAAGCCTTTTATTTTCGGCTTGTAAGCTTTTGATGGTGGCTAGTGACTCCGAGAACATTTTTTTAGGTCCTCGTATTCAGCGGATATGAAGTTGACGGACTTTTTTAACTCCGGTAGAATGTTGAGTTTGTGGTGAAAAGATTCGAACTCCGATGCAATACATCGTCGAACTATAAGCATTATCTGCTCGATATCCGGGTTCTGAGGCGACTTCATACCGCACGCAGGAGAAGCAGTACACACTCTGTTCCCGCTCGAAGATTGGTTGACTTTCAGATCATCTTTGCAGTCAATACAGGTCCAGGTATCACGCTTAATACCCATCTTCCTAAAGTTCGTTTCTTTCATATTCACACAGAAGAAATGGTAGTTAAGCAGACATGTAGAGCATTTAATGCCATCACCGGAGAGTATTTCACTCTTACAGTGTTTACAAGACATATTTATATAAAATAATTTATTGACCCGGGATGTTTAATTTTTTAGCGCCTGTTGGTTGGCAAACTCCGCAGCACCTTTGATAACTGATACCGACGCCTGTTGGCGGGCAAGCTGATGGTGTAAGTTTATTTAAAAAAAAAAAAAAATTCGCCGGTGTAAGGATCGGACGACGAGCGCTGGCGAGTACAGTATCGGCAATGGTGCATTAACCCACGTTGCTATGTGTCACTTATACGGAGTGGCGAATTTCGCTTTTATATTCTTCGGTGTTGGTTTTAGCGAACTTGTAATTATTACGCTATTTCAAATTAATTATTGTGGCATTTGTAAATATATATTTTTTAACACAATATTGCACTTAAATAATGTTATTTATACACCGTTAAACGGTAAGAGCGGATAGGATGGTTTAGTTCTCTTACACTGCACAAAATAGTGTTTTTTTTTTAAATATAATAGTGTACAAGATAGCGTTTGACGTTTGACGTGCGTGTTTCACTTGTGAGACTTTTTTAAATTGTTTTTTTTTTATAGCTTGTCGGTAGAGAAACGGAAAAAAAATATTATGGGGCGGAAGCCCTCGCAAAACACTATCCGTGAACTTAACTTTTCGTACTTAACTTGTAATAAAAATGTATAAACAAACTGAAATATGCAGAGTGAGAAATAACGCAGCCTATGTATCAACTGACGAACTAACATTGTTTTATACTATTAACTAAAAGTTTCAGGAAACGGCCTGTAATCCCGTTTAAATTTCGTTATGATCTAGGATGTTCCGGGATGTTTCCGAACTTTCCAAACTATTCCCGAACATTCTACAACATTCCAGAATGTTCTGAAATGTTGTGGAATGCTCTCGAACACTCTTAAATTTTCTGGCCTGTTCTAGAAATTTCTAGAGGGCGAAACTTCTATCGCTTATGTCTTCAAAAGCACGCCCTTCATGTAAAAAGAACAACCTTCTTCATGGATGGGGAATAGAGGGCTACCACACCATATTACTCCCTTGACCTCACCGGGACTCGTTTCTGAGTTTACACGGCCCGCACATTATACACTTACTTTTGTAATATATATTGGTTGCTAATTTTATTAAAATAATGTCAAATTATTCGAATTTCTGTAGAAAACGGGACTGCAGTCCTTTAACGAATGAATTGACAGATTTACTAAAAAAACTACCAGTGAAACACGAATGTGTAGAGGATGTTGGAACACGTTTTGGTAAAAATTATAATATTCTAGCATTTCGCTGTTATATTTATTAAGATAAGCGCAGCTCCAAGAACACGTGTTCCGATGTATTCTGAATATACTGATATTTTGTTGGGAAATGGCGTACCATCACGTTCTTAACAGGATTTTAATAAATCAGCGGTACTCGTTTTTCTTCGTATATTGTATCCTTTTTTCTACCTAACAAAAAGTCACAACATTGTTCTTGGTTTTATTGGACGCCGATAGATGGCAGTGGGCGTACTTGATATATATTTTTTTGTTTATCGCCAAAGTATTTTCATTAATAACATTACTTTAGTATTACAAAATTGTTAGGCAACCATACCCACACTTGATGTCAAAGTTGATTATTCACAACAATAATAATATTATACTTTGTTTTAGTTTATGTATACGACAAAGTTAAGCCTTACAAAGTCTAAGCAATGTTATTTGGTTGGTTGAATAATGTCTAGCAACAAATACAGGCAATCGGGTCACAAACTTCCCCTATTAGAAGTTTCCTAGCATCAACTAAGCGAGACTTCAACTCCGCCTAGTGAAACTTAGCGGTACCTATCGATATTAATATTCTAATAACCACTTAGGGTGGTACTGTCGGTGGGTACTGTCGTGCTAAGTACGGGAAGTATTTATCGATATTCCGCTTGCAAAGTGAAACTTTAACCCTTGGAATGACAGAGGTAAAACTCCAAGTAGGTACGCCAGGTGAAAAAATTTTATAAATATATATGGTGTTAAGGGACGTACATAATCAGTGCTCCTGACATTTTTTGAAGTAAAATAAAATTATCAAAAATAATCTAATAATTAATATAAACAAAAAATATTTCTTATTTTTTTTAATGATAAAATAATTTTTATAAGCAAGGGAAATGAACCCACCGCAACGTAGCTCAGTTGCCCAGAGCACCTGACCGGACATCAGAAGGTGTGGGTTCAATTCCCGTCGACGGCATTTATTTTTACTCGGTAGATATTTTCAATTTGTGTTGATATTTCAGGTTGCTTAAAATAATTTGATAAATTATTTCTTTGCCAAGCGAATGAAATACTTTTAAGTATGCTAGGAGCATTTTATAAGGTTCAAAAATCAAGATAAGTGCGGTAAGCTGTTAGGTAATCAACTGTGGATTTTTCGGCACATTAGAGGTTATGTTAAGGGTGGAAATGAGAACCTATCTACAAATAAAAAACTGGATACTTAATATAGGGAGATCTGAAATAGAAAATATACTGATATCAAACACAGACTAAAACCGAATCTACTAAACTGAACTATACAAAAAAACACTATCTTACTTATTTTAAAATTATTTAAAAAAAATATATAATAATAATACTACATGATATATGTTTATAATTTAATTCATATGTTACTTGGTTGTAATATTAATTTCTTGTAATTAAATTATAATATGTTAATGACATCCTCAGCACGGGAGATCCCAGTGAGGATATCATTATGTCTATATGTTACTAAGAAAAGAAGAAAAGAAAATCATTTTTATTATTATTATTTAAATATTAGGGGTTGAAATGAATTTTGAGGAAGGATATTTATTTTATATCGCATGGAGAAAAATTGTTTAACATTCCCGACGCTATTAATATTCTGCTAGGTGGGACTATGTACTTTGAGAACATTAGTTCAGCCAGTGTGAATTTTTAAGTGAAACTTTTATGTTTTTTGGCAAAGTTTTTGAAAACTACGTAAGATAGTAAAAAAAGGTATTAGTAAAAATCATTTACTTTGTGTTTTGCCATAATTACAACACTAACCATTAAAAGTATAGTGGAATAACTTAAAATGATTGAAACCTTAATTTAAATCCTACCCCCCTCGGTCACTTTTAACTGTATCATACTTCGAATAAGAACTACTAACATTGTCTTCATTTTTTCACCGCACATTTTTATTGGCAACTATCTTTATATATGATCGCAAGATTCAACCCGAACTAAATGCAATCCAGACAGCGTCTTTTAAGAAGACAATGTTAGTAGTTCTTATTCGAAGTATGATACAGTTAAAAGTGACCGAGGGGGATAGGGTCCCATTAGCGCAGTTGGTAGAGCACTGTCCCGGAAAGACAAGGGTCCTGGGTTCGAGTCCCAGATGTGACCGTTTCCTTTTCTGATTTTTCTGTTTCAGATTTTCGTTTAGAAATCACTAATATTGTCTTCATTATTTAAATATTACAATTTGAGGTTTTACTCAATAAAGTTATTCCGAAAAATAAATAAAAATACAAATAATTGTGTTGTGTAATTTTTTTAAATTAGCTCCACACAGGAAACCCAGAGGAAATAAAAAATAATTAATTGTAAAAAGCATTCACTTTGTGGCTCATCATAATTTACAATAAAAACACATAAATTTGTTTTTGACCACTATAGTTTTATTTTCACTCTACCGGTTTCGGAAGAACCCTTCCTTCGTCAGGAGAATATTAAAAACTGATCTACTACACAAAATATTGACATATATACAAAAATGTTCCACTTTGTCCACCCCTCCCTCAAACACTTAACATTTTTGTATATACACGGTGTCCGGAAACTCGTAGTACAAGCGGGAAACTGGAGAATCTACACCACATGGGGAACCCAAAAAAACATAAAGTTTTTTGATTTGAGCATTTTCACAAAAAAAAAAAAACCAAAAAAATATATTTTTCGGCTATTTTAGGGTTAAAGTTTTTTCTGGTGTTTAGGGTTGAACAACAGATGTTTTAACCCTGCAGAGCAGAAATATTTTATGATTACACCGGATTAAATGAAGGGTGATTTCAAAATAATGCTTCAAATCCGAGTTTCTTCATTTGTTTTACTTTCAAATAGTTTTAATTAGTTGGGTACTTTGATTTTCAGTAATAATTTATAAGAATTTGATTAAAAAAAAAAAAAATCAACTTCTCACTCGATTTACTCGATAACAAAAGCTCAAATCAAAAAAAAATATACTACAAAATCGACTCCAAATGTGATGTAGATTCACCAGTTTCCCGCTTGTACTACGAGTTTCCGGACACCCTGTATATATGTCAATATTTTGTGTAGTAGATTAGTTTTTAATATTCTCCTGACGAAGGAAGGGTTCTTCCGAAACCGGTAGAGTGAAAATAAAACTATTGTGGTCAAAAACAAATTGATGTGTTTTTATTGGAAATAAAAATTCCCTCAGGACCTATGAAATAGGTATGAGGTATGAGTAGGAATCTGGGGGTCAGTGTGTGCAGGAGAGACGAAAGTATGAATCCATCCCATTCCACTGCGATGCAAGGCAATGAATGGGTCAAGACAGTCCGTCTGAAGAGATCAATAAGTCGCCCTCAACTAGTCTTCCCTGATTCGCCCCTCCACGCAATAGGCAGGCAAACGCATCCGCCGCCGAGGCATGACAAACCTCACCCCATGAACCCGGCATCCCTGCTAAATCAACAAACGTAGCGATGTTTAACATATTGTAGATATTTAACATACTTCACAGTGAATCTTTAAACGCAACTGTTCTTATTTGTATTTTAATGCGCTCTTTTTAACTTTCGTATTGACGTATCACTAGAGACACCCATTCATAGCTTTAATTTTTAAGAAATTTAGCATTAATTATTGAAAAAATAGCTTTAATAGTTATAATTTTGCGTTTTCATAGCGTTTATAGCTAAATAAGATAACGTCAAGGAATGGAAGTCGGCAAGAGGGGAAAAACAATTAAATTAGCAAAATGACTTGAAACATGTTTATTGTATTATTGATTGAAACTCAACATGCACATGTTTCTACAGTAGAGTGTGTCATGGACGTCCTACGATCTGTCATTACAAGATTACAGCGACTAAAAAATCTTTTTTATTATTGCTAAAAACACCATTTATCGCTTTGATTTCCGAAAATATCGTTAATGCTTTGAATATCACTCTTTCAAACCATCTGATTCTATTTTTTAAACACTTGCTACGGAGTCTTAAAGCGCCGCATTCCAATAATAAAGTCAACTAAAGCATAAAGTGTTATTTAAATCATGTTTGTGTACTAAGAATAAGACGGAATAATACAGGCAAAGAAACATTGTATCATCTGAGAGGATTTTCCTTATCTTTCACGGTTATGTGGTACCCATATTATATATAACACACAATGAAATGTAAATCAACATTCTGAATTCTCTTATAAAGTAATTTTATACAAACAAGAAATAAAATGATCATTATATCATGAGGTATCCAGTTAACAAGCATTCCGTCTATTACTACGTTACTTCTGTACGTTAAAAATGCACGAGTCGGAATCCAGATTATTTTCATTATAAGGAGAATGCCAGGTTACCATGGCTTCTTGTTTTTCGTATTCTTACCATTTTAAATTTAACGAAATATTATTTCACATGTGTGTACCAGTACCTCTCGATTCTTTGTCTGCAAAGAAACCTTAGAAGGTAGTAGGAATGTAAGAAAATACACTGATGTAAAATGACGTTACGAAAAGTTACATTTCTCGACATATCAACAATATTTTTCGTACGACGCATTGTGTTTATTTCAAAATAATAAAGACAACAAGGAATAAATACCAACCGTCCAATTACGATGTAAAACTATGTAGACGTCTTCCGTGGTCGAGGGGTAAAGCTCTCGACTAGTAATCCGAAGGTCGCGTTTTCAAATCCCATTCATTAAAAATAATATATAGTTTATTTGCGTCACGCTCTAGAGCGGAAGGTACTCTCAGTGTCACCATGGTGTAAGGCCACCATTCAGAATTGAACCGCTTTTTTTGTCTGCTATCTTTATGTATGATTGCAAGAATCTACCCGAACGAAATACAATCTAAATAGTGTCTTGGATAAATATATACATTTTTATTTTAATGTCCATATTATTGACTTTTGATGGTTAATGACATGGTAGAATAAGCTCAGTTGACAGAGCACTCCCTCAGCATGAAAAGTCCCGGGATTCAATTCTTAGATGCAACTGAATCTTTTTCTGCGTTTTCTGTTTCATATCTTTCTTTAAATTAAGGTTTCAATCATTTTAAGTTATTCCACTATACTTTTAATGGTTAGTGTTGTAATTATGGCAAAACACAAAGTAAATGATTTTTACTAATACCTTTTTATACTATCTTACGTAGTTTTCAAAAACTTTGTCAAAAAACATAAAAGTTTCACTTAAAAATTCACACTGGCTGAACTAATGTTCTCAAAGTACATAGTACCACTTAGCAGAATATTAATAGCGTCGGGAATGTTAAACAATTTTTCTCCATGCGATATAAAATAAATATCCTTCCTCAAAATTCATTTCAACCCCTAATATTTAAATAATAATAATAAAAATGATTTTCTTTTCTTCTTTTCTTAGTAACATATAGACATAATGATATCCTCACTGGGATCTCCCGTGCTGAGGATGTCAATAACATATTATAATTTAATTATAAGAAATTAATATTACAACAAAGTAACATATGAATTATATTATAAACATACATCATGTAGTATCATGTTTTTTTTTAAATAATTTTAAAATAAGTAGGTATGATAGTAATTATTTTATAAGCAATAATTATTAGCCTGAAACACTCATCCACATTGAAAAATTTCCTGATAAAAGATACATGACGCCAACGGGACTTGAACCCGTATCCTTTCGATTTCCGGTCGACAGCTCTGACCACTGAGCTATGGCGGCTTATCTCTTATCCGCGAAATAATCTGAGCTCAGGGAAGCTCAATATTTTGTGTAGTAGATCAGTTTTTAATATTCTCCTGACGAAGGAAGGGTTCTTCCGAAACCGGTAGAGTGAAAATAAAACTATAGTGGTCAAAAACAAATTTATGTGTTTTTATTGTAAATTATGATGAGCCACAAAGTGAATGCTTTTTACAATTAATTATTTTTTTTATTTCCTCTGGGTTTCCTGTGTGGAGCTAATTTAAAAAAATTACACAACACAATTATTTGTATTTTTATTTATTTTTCGGAATAACTTTATTGAGTAAAACCTCAAATTGTAATATTTAAATAATGAAGACAATATTAGTGATTTCTAAACGAAAATCTGAAACAGAAAAATCAGAAAAGGAAACGGTCACATCTGGGACTCGAACCCAGGACCCTTGTCTTTCCGGGACAGTGCTCTACCAACTGCGCTAATGGGACCCTATCCCCCTCGGTCACTTTTAACTGTATCATACTTCGAATAAGAACTACTAACATTGTCTTCTAAAAAGACGCTGTCTGGATTGCATTTAGTTCGGGTTGAATCTTGCGATCATATATAAAGATAGTTGCCAATAAAAATGTGCGGTGAAAAAATGAAGACAATGTTAGTAGTTCTTATTCGAAGTATGATACAGTTAAAAGTGACCGAGGGGGATAGGGTCCCATTAGCGCAGTTGGTAGAGCACTGTCCCGGAAAGACAAGGGTCCTGGGTTCGAGTCCCAGATGTGACCGTTTCCTTTTCTGATTTTTCTGTTTCAGATTTTCGTTTAGAAATCACTAATATTGTCTTCATTATTTTAACAATTATTTGTTTTTATCATTTTATACTTAGCGATTTTTTTCTGTCGAGAGTATTTCACATAATAACCGTTTTGGGTCTAAAAATGTATAGACATTATCTTCAAAAACCACATATATTTTTTTACGAACTTAAGAACTTGCCCATAAGAAATATGTTATAAATAGGTAGAAATATGTTATAAATCGGTTGAAATTGATATAAATAGTTAGAAATATGTTATAAATAGGTAGAAATTGATATAAATAGTTAGAAATATGTTATAAACAGGTAGAAATATGTTATAAATGGGTAGAAATATATTATAAATAGGTTGAAAAATGTTAAACATAGATAGAAATATGTTATAAATAGGTAGAACTATGTTATAAATAGGTAGAAATTTGGAACGCGGTGACTTTAAAGGTTTTTATTTTCTTTAAAATTCTTCTTTACGAAGAAAATATTGATTATCCAATTGACATTATACAGAAATAATCGTGATTTCTTGTTGAACTTTCTTCCTCTGCAGCCAACGATTCGAACAACACGTCACAATAACCCACAAATAAATCACGATAATACTTCTTCTGGCCGTGATAATTTCAAATCATATCTATGTAGCAACAGATATATTTTCTTAATATGATATAATTTTGAGGACAAATATAAACAAGGAATATATATTAACTATATGTCCCCATCTTATAACAAACCTTGTATAAATTATTTCATGAAGAACTATACTGAGAAAGTTTTCTTTTCGTCGCCATTTTTCTCACAAAATGAAGTTTCACAAACTCGTTTTAAAGATTTGATGAAAACATTTCCCTGCCGTCATTCCCAACAAGAAGAAAGAGAAAAATTCCAAGTTTTTTAAAACAGCCTGCAGCTAAGTACAAAGATATTCAAATATGTGGTTTCAATTCAACAGTCTTGTGATGTCAACAAATATTTATTTTTTAAATATCCAGCAAAGTTTTTTTCCGTTATATTTTTTAATACTGTTTGTGAAAGCTGTCAATTCATATTTATTAATTTTATCAATCGAACTCAACGATTCAATTCTTTTTATATTAGCTCCACACAGGAGGCCTTGAGAAAAATAAATCCTCAGGGTATATATCATCTTTGGGGATGCTATGTGGAGAGTATTTTTAAATTAAATTTAAATTTTGAAAAACGTATGAGGAGTGAGCAGGAATCTGGAGGTCAATGTGTCCAGGAGTGAAGGACGTATGGATCCATCCCTCGGTCAAGAGAGTCTAGCTGGAGGGGTCAAAAGGTCTCTCTCAGCCAATTTCTTCCAATCACGCAGTAGGTGAGTAAACGCATCTGCCGTTAAGACCTAGAAAAACCTCACCCCTTGAACCCAGGCACCAATGCTAAGTTACCATACCTAGCGAACCATTTGGGGTAACCGATGTCAGGGGTGTTAGTTATCTAATAGATTGTTCCCGGGGTGGCGGAACCTATACCAGCCTCCCAAATGGTATATTTATTTAGTACAGAAATGCATTACTTACATTGAGAAGATTTGAGTGTAAAGCCAAAAAGATTTACCCGTTTTAGGAAAGTCAATTAACAACTTTTAGTAACAGGTAAAAGAGATATTTATTTTACGCAACACAACATTTTGAGTCATTTTTATTATTTTAAAAATTGAATCATTAGTTTCATTACATTGTGTCTCAGTAAGAATATAATATACATTACAAAACAATCTCAAAAGAATACCAATACAAAACAGATCCAAAATACAGGGTTTTCCAATAAGAGGTGTTATTTTGAAATTAAATCGTAAAAGATCAATGGTTTCGTTGCTTGTGTGGCACGTAGCGCCATCTTGTTGAAGAAAACGTTGACCAAATCAATACCATCGAATTCCGGCCATTAAAAAATCATTAATCATCTCTCGATAGCGCAATCCATTCACCGTAACTGTTACTCCAGCCTCATTTTTGAAAAAGTAAGGTCCAATGACTCCGCCGGACCATAAACTGCACTAAACAGTCGCACGTTGAAGATAAATAAGCTTTTGAAAAATAACTCTTGAGTTTTCCGAGCTCCAGATGCGACAATTTTGCTTGTTGACGAAGCCACCGAGGTGGAAATGGGCCTCATCACTCAAGATGATTTGCATTTGATTCATTCAAGTGAATTTTAATAATTTCAATGCGTTGTTGAAGCGTGTATCATTTCATTTTTATGAATGGCGTAGTTTCTACTTGTCAAATGTCAAAAAATGACAGCTTCAAAAGTAACTTCTACCGAAATAGCGGGCCATTCAAAATAACACCTCTTATTGGAAAACCCTGAATTTAAAATCCGAAAATGTTGTTGAGTTATTAGAAAACTCAACACTTGTCCCAATATAAATAAAAATCAGAGAGATAATAATATTATCAATGACACGATCTTGGTTGTAAACAAATTAATTCATGTAGACATTCAAAACGATGACAGCCTTAAAACCATGGAAGTTAATTGAAGATATTTAAATTAAAACAAAAACTGCCCACCAGAGTCTTAATAAATACTAAATAAAGTTCATCAAAAATCAAAACAAAATGATCAATATTGAATAATTTACAATATATTGCTAGGAATTAATTGAAATCTGAGACCGTAAAAAATGACTGAATAAAACTAGGTTTACGTGTCTCATTTGGGAGACCGTTGTCCGATAAGACAATCTGGGTTGTAAGTTCTGGATCTGGGTTCAATTTTCTGTTGCAACCATTCCTTTTTTTAGTTTTTCATGTATTTTTCTATTTCATATTTCATATTCCTTTGAGAATTCTCAAAATTATTTTCTTCTTCAACCATTAAATATTACATTGATAAGCTCAAAAGTTAAATATTAATAATATACCTACTCTTATCTACCGCCAGTGGAACTTTGCCGTCCACACTTAAGGGGTATGTTGATTATGTGGAGTTGAAGAAAAAGAAGAGGGGAGAACAGGAAGAAGTATGAGTGAGTCGAAATACATGTACATCTTTAATGCTCGTATATCTATGAATCGCGTAAACACATACACACCAGCAACAGTTTGGATCGTAACTCTTATTCAATATCTACAATATTCGAGAGCATTTGATTTTGTGCATTCAGTCTCGCCTGCCAAAGTCTTCGAATGTTGTATGTATAAATAGGGATTTGTCAACAGCATCCAACATAGAAAAAATTACTTTAAGGCGATGCACTACGTCGTGTAATATTTTAAATTTAGCCGCTATCAATAACAACCCTTACGTAGATGACGATAAGGTTTAAATTCCCGTTTAACAACATCCATCTGTTTTGATTTATGCAAGAAAAAAACATGGCCAAAAAGTACGTTTTATTTTATTTTGTGGATGTTGAGGCATAAATATTAAATTTTTTTTCGATCATTTTATAAATGACTTAATTTTCCACATTATACAATAAAATCATAACCGAAAATGGGTTCGTAAGTAGGAGATTTTGAACTTTAAAGCAGTTTTCATAGGCCTTATACATTATTTTTTTCTGGGCTTATAAAAAAACTTATCTTAAAAATACTCGATTGTTTCAAAGGCCAAGATGTATTCTACTCGTAGTGTTTAATTAAAGCATCTGAAACATTTCTAGGCGACCAAATTTTCAAACCAAAAACACATGATTTTGCATTACTATGTATGGCATCACCTTAATGCTTGTGAGTACTATATATTATCCAAAACTCGTATTTTTATCCTATTGTAAAATATTCTTAACAAATTTTCTACATTATTTTTACTTGTTTTTTTATTTTATAATTACATGTTTAGTTTTATAAATAATGACGACAATTGTCATTACTATTATCACAAGTATTTTTTTATTATTAGTTAGAAACAAACAATCGACTCGTAATCTGAACTTCCTCAACTATATTTTGATTGACGTCAATTACAGGTCCGCTTACTATTTTAGGGTACTCCGGGGCAAGTTTTGAGAGGGTGTTTTAGGGCCGGTTTTACTATAGGGTGAGGCGGGGGAGGTTAGGACAAGACCAGTTATGATGGAGGGGAGGGCCGGGAAAAGTGGCCCTAGACAATTACAAAACAAACCGTCCGCAGCCATTATTAAACTTTGAAACTTTAACGGATTCAACAAAATTATAAGTTTCAGATTGCGGTTTTGTTGGTCAATTAGCCCTTTCTTGGATGGAAATTTAATTTAGACCATTTGAAAAATTTGCAAACAAAGTTGGTCCATAGAATATAGGTAGCTGGTCTCATTTGTTGGAGAAGACAAGAGCTGGGAAAGGTTGAATGAAGATATTGCGATGCTAAACGTAGGCCTAAATATAAAAGTTAGCCAGGATAAGATTTTTGAGAAAGAACATAAAACTAGATGGTCTTTGAACATTGGTAGTAGCAGTTAAAACAGATATTAACCTTAGAGTTGAATTGTTTGCTTTTGAGAACAGCTCATATGGTATCATAGAAATCGTTGTGTCTACCTTACTTTCAAAGTGAGAAAAATGATCTAAACGGAGTTAGAAAGAGAAAACACTACACTTTATATTCAAATCTTGAAGTTAACCATAGAAGAATTAAAATGGGCACCATTATGAAACCAAAGGTTCCCACCGCAATTTGATAAATATTTATGAATTCGAGAATTTTTCGTAAGTAATTTTTATATGAATGGATAATAAAATTGAAGTGACAGTAGATTCATAATACAACTATCCAATAAAACGTGTTTGTTTTTCACTATGAGTAATTTAAGTTCAATGTTTAGACGCTAAAAAACCTAAGGTGAACCATTTTTTAAACTTTTTATGTTTGCTTTCAAAATTTTGATATAAAAAAAATTGTGTTTATTTCTAACCACGAAATTTGAAAGCTCATTTTATCAACTTTCAAAAACAGTTTTTAGTTTTCAAATACGTTTAGATATATTCCATTTGTTTGGATTTTATTGCAAAGCGGAAATGTACACAAATTCTCCATTCTTCTGACAGCTTCTTTAAGAAATATAATGGTCAATATGCCAGAGACCTGAGGGGTTAGGTGACATAAGACTCTAATAACCGGGGGTTTGCTCAACGTTCACATTTGAATTATTTCTGATGAACGTATTACCAAAATCTCAAATGTTTCCAGAAGGATCTCTATGGATGTGAGTTATTTATATTTAAGATTTATAAAAACATGACCTTTCCATTAAAATATTTCATCTAAAACGGCTTGAAAATTTTATTAAACGTTTTTCAACTATAAAATTAGGTGTAAGCAATTTTTTGGACGATGAATTAGTAACTTTCCGTTAAAAACGTTTTAGATTTTAGTAATACGTTCATCAGAAATAATTGAAAAAATCTCCACGGAAAGATCGTTTTTCCAGGCTTTCTAGGGCAAAGTCGACCGTAGGTCTTTCCATCTGCACATACACTGAGCCACAGCAACACATGGTGGGGTACAGCTAGTTTCAAATAATAATTTACGATTTCGAATCAATCGGTCATTTTTAAGATGCCATCAGGCCTCATTGAAAAATTTCCAAGAAAAACAAAATCTTTTTTTTTTGATTAAATTTTTTCTTTTATTTCGAAAATAGACACATTGCTGGGTGATGGATGAGTAATGGAGTGATATTCTTATTGACAAGGTAGGTACCACATTCACCCGTGGGTAGTTTCCACACAATGTTCTGAATGGGATATTCGAGAAAACTTTTTGTACGGTATCTCAAAAGATTTTTTACAAAGGAAACCTTTTGTTGTTCTCTAGTAATATTGAACATGATTTTACAAAAATATTCGAAATTATTTTAGTAAACCCTCCGTTAGGATTAGATGAATTATTCACGAATGCTTATATTAGCATGAATGAAAATAAAAACCTTTTTATATCTTTGAATAGGTCATCTATATATATATTTATATTTATGTGACACCTCACAAGAGCGCCTTTGGCGTTATGTACTTTCTATATTTGGTTTGGGTACCGTCGCCCTGGAAACCATTTATTGGATAACCAACACATCTGTCAAAAGTCACGCCAAGTAGTAGAGCGCCCATGCATCAAATAGATTTTCTGGGGGTAAAGTGCGCTAATATCGGGAGGTGATTCTACATGATGGTAGAAGTAAAGAAGATTAATAATTTTTTAAAGAAATTTCAATGCTCATTTTCCCTTACAAAAATATTTTTCCACATAAGAATATTTATTTTCCAATACAAACAATTCTTCTTTTTTTTATATTGGAAAATTAAATATTCTTCTATGGAAAATATTTATTTTCCAATACAAACAATTCTTCTTTTTTTACATAAAAACAACCCTAAAACAATAGAATTTCGAAAAAAGTTAATTATCTGTTTATTTCTAAAATCATGTAGAATCACTAGAAGCGGACTTGGATACCGCCTCCCCGGGAACCATTTATTGAATAACCAACCCTTCTTCTATAAATCACTCCAATTAGTTATCTACGTTTGATGATTTAGCAGGGATGCTCAGGTCCATCAAGTGAGGTATATTAAGGCGGCGGAAGCGCTAGCCACCAGCTGCGTGGAGAGCCTGATCGGGAGAGGATAGTTTTGGAGACCCTTTGATCACTCTAGCTGGACTTTCAAGTAAAAGTTGTTGTCGATTGTAATCACAGGTTAAACATAAAGGCTATGCTGTAATGGATTTGGCTTAAACTATTAGAACAAAAGCTGAAACGGGTCGAGAATCAGCATTTGATGGACATGATTTTTTTAAAGTATGATTTTTTTTATGTTAGTACTAATAAAGAAAGCTAAAAGCTTCCAGCCGTCTGCAACCAGTAAGACTATGTCATCCCCAATTGGGGTATGTTAGGAGGCTGAAGGCAGTGGGACAGAGAATAAGATGGGGAAAATGAATGTGTAGAAGTAGCTGTCTCTTTAGATCTGGTCACCAAACAAGGCCAAAGCCATTTCAAGCAACGTTTCGATTCTGAATGGTGGTCTTTTACAAGGGCGATACTGAAAGTATGGTAAATAATTAATAAATTAGGAAATAACACAAATCGATACAATAAAATGCAATTGTGTCAGGCGCGGTTTCAACCCGCGATCTCCAGATTCGTAGCCGAGGATCGAACAAGGAAATTCGCTAATCGTCGATCAAGTGTGACGGCAGAAAGTCAAGTCTATTATTTTGACATTTTAATTAAATATTCAATGTTTACGAACAACTTTAACAAAATATTAATGTGTATTATACTCATCAATGTATTATATCATTGAAGAAAAAGATAATACTAATAAATCTAAATGAAACAGAACAAGACACAGAAAAATAAAAAGATAACAGAGACATCTAGGTATTGAACCCAGGATCTTAAGCACCCGCATATCCATTTTTTACCAATTTATAACAAGTTTCTCGTTAACTCTTTAAGTTTTTATGTTCCAAAAAAAATAAATTTTTGAAGATAATATCTATACATGTGTTATGCCAAAACGTTAATCATATGAAATTCCCCCGATAGAAAAAAATATCGCAAAATAAGCTCAGAAAATTATTCAAAATACGTTTTGTTCTGTTATTTAATATGTTATATACATGAAAAGATTCGCAGTGTATCTTTAAATGCTACTAAAGCATTAGTCTTTTTGTGTTTTTTAAATAAGGAAGTTCCCGCCCCGCACCCTGTATAATGGTGTCTTTTCAGACATTAGTTTTATTGAACTTTCATTTGATAATTATGTATTATTAAAATTATTGTTCATACGAGTATTTTGAAATATATTATAACTTAGTTAATTAAATAAAAAATACAGTTCAGTTATATTGATTTATTTTTGGGGTATTATGCCGTGTTGCGTTACCTCCTTCTTTAGCCAAAGTTTCGGACAGCATTACAGCGTCCATCATCCAACACGGTTCAGCTTCAAAAATATTTTTTTAATAAGAAATCTGGTAATGCATTACAAACAATACACACATTTTCTTTTTGGCTTCAAGTATTACGATGCTGACTTTTGAATTCCATAATATTGTGTCCATAAACCAACTACCAACTGTATAAAATCATCATTCTAAGATATTTACAACCAGAACAAAGTAACATTCCATGCATAGAAATTGCCTTTTTCTGTATAATACCATAGAAAATAAATAACCCCACAGTTGTACATACATTTCAAAAATATTTCGTAAATTATCTTTGGAATTATTTTTACGCAGTAGAAAAGTAAGAATTACACTTCGCTGAACATTTAATTAATATTAACCATACTTTTGATAAAAACACTGGAGTCAAAATTATACATTAAAATAAAATAGGAATACGCCTTAATAATTTAGAAGCATTAGAATTAGTAAAATCAATTAAAAATAAAAGTAATTCCCCAATTTTAAATAAACAGTTGGAACTAACCATCAGTTCAATTTTAAAGTTGTTCCCTTTCTCCCTATCTAACCCCCACCCTTCCCTTACCACTCTACCTACCTGTCTCTGACGCCCCCTACCCCTTCTCTAAAATGCTTTCTCTTTCTTTTTTGTTTACCTCACAAGATGTCTCTGTACTATATTTAATAATAATAATAATAATTGGATGACTTGTATAGCGCCGTTTTTGTGCAAAATCACCTCAAGGGCGCTGTACAAACTGTGATCTATGTTATTAGTATTACTTAACTATTTATGGAGATAATATACAGTACAATACTAACCTGCTAGGTCACTTGAGATTAACACTTAATTAACATTATCTAATTGTTTATTAGCGAAATTTTTAGTTTATATATTTACTGTCCTGAAGAAGGTTGGGAACAACCGAAACCGGTCGACATATATAATAAAATAAAGTGTTTTAAAACAAAAAATCTTGTTAATTTTGTATAATTTCAAGGCACAAAGTGTTTACTTTCTTTGATAATTACACTTTGGTACACTTACGAATCGAGTGAAAAATATTTTATTTTTTTTAAATTCTTGCTTATTATCTATTTTGGGATTTGTTGATTTCATGCCGACCCGTGTGGAAATGGCCTTTCTGTTAACTGACAAAATGTACACGTGACGTCATACGAGGTACGTATGACGTCACGTGTACCACGCCAAATTTCAATCGTTTTGGAGGACTTTGTAAAATTAAGACTTAACTCAATAAATTATCTTTACAATGAAAATGACACATGTATACCAATTAAATTGCTATTAAGGTAAGAGAGTGAATATTAAAAAATATATATATTTAAAAATAAAATAGTCATCACGGGATGCCTGGCAGATCTGAAACATTGAAAGTGATTTTTATAGAAGGAAGTGAAAATAAAAGTAAACAAGTCTTTATATTTTTATTAAAAATATTATTTAATTATTAATTGTCACGCTTGCTTTACTAAATTCGGTTTTGCTCCCCCAACCCCCCACCCTAGGCTTGTCAAAAGATATCTCACATCTAAAATTTACTGGAATTCCTTAGTCATTGACACCATATGGATTTATTTAAAGATTTCTAATAGCGTCGTCTCTATATACTTAATGATTTCTAATAGCGTCGTCGCTATATACTTAATGATTTCTAATAGCGTCGTCGCTATATACTTAATGATTTCTAATAGCGTCGTCTCCATATACTTAATGATTTCTAATAGCGTCGTCTCTATATACTTAATGATTTCTAATAGCGTTGTCTCTATATACTTAATGATTTCTAATAGCGTCGTCTCTATATACTAAATGATTTCTAATAGCGTCGTCGCTATATACTTAATGATTTCTAATAGCGTCGTCTCTATATACTTAATGATTTCTAATAGCGTCGTCTCTATATACTTAATGATTTCTAATAGCGTTGTCTCTATATACTTAATGATTTCTAATAGCGTCGTCTCTATATACTAAATGATTTCTAATAGCGTCGTCTCTATATACTTAATGATTTCTAATAGCGTCGTCTCTATATAATTAATGATTTCAAATAGCGTTGTCTCTATATACTTAATGATTTCTAATAGCGTCGTCTCTATATACTTAATGATTTCTAATAGCGTCGTCTCTATATACTTAAAGATTTCTAATAGCGTCGTCTCTATATACTTAAAGTTGAAGGCTAAATTCTCATAATATTTAAACAACACCCATTAATTTAGCAGTTCGATTTTCACCGCCCGTAAAATTGAGTGCAAATCCACCGCTTAAATTCCTTTAAGTACTTTCAACCGTTATTTTGCCATTGGGGGACTGAGAAGGCTCTACTACAGCGAACACTGTACGTACACCGCCCCCGCAGAGGGGATGGCGCTTATTAAGTTAGGCAGGTTGGCATTGGGAATAAATCATCAGCCTTGCCAGCCATCCCACGGGCGGACCCTCTTTGTAAGACTACCCTATATTTAGGGGCGAAGAATTTCACCTGTTTTAGGAGATGGAGAAATTTGGAAACTATGTGGTTTTTTTTTATTCTGTTGCCGCTTAGGTAGAAAATAAATTGTAAGATATTAAAATTTTTGTACATTACAATCGATTAATATCAGACATAATACAGAGTTTTCCAATAAGAGGTGTTATTTTAAATAGCCCGCTTTTTCGGTATAAGTTACTTTTAAAGCTGTCATTTTTTGACATTTGACAAGTAGAAACTACGCCATTCATAAAAATGGAACAATACACGCTTCAACAACGCATTGAAATTATTAAAATTCACTTGAGTGAATCAAATGCAAATCATCTTGAGTGATGAGGCCCATTTCCACCTCGATAGCTTCGTCAACAAGCAAAATTGTCGCATCTGGGGCTAAGAAAACCCAAAAGTTATTGTTGAAAAGCCTCTTTATCTTCAACGTGTGACTGTTTGTTGCGGTTTTTGGTCCGGCGGAGTCATTGGACCTTACTTTTTTGAAAATGAGGCTGGAGCAACAGTTACGGTGAATGAATTGCGCTATTGAGAGATGATTAATGATTTTTTATGGCCGGAATTGAATGGTATTGATCTGGACAACGTTTACTTTCAACAAGACGGCGCTACTTGCCACACAAGCAACGAAACCATTGATCTTTTACGATTGAATATCAAAATAACACCTCTTATTGGAAAACCCTGTATAAGCGAATGGAAGCTGGTTTGTTATAAGTTCAATTAATAAAATATCGTCAAAGTTTTTGATTTCGAAATACTTAAAAACTGAATACATTTTGGATAAACCTCTGAAGAAGTAAGGCATGTAAGGGACACCACGAGGAAATTCAAATATAAAAGGATTCCCGATATAAAAAAAATATATTTAATATTTTAATCAAACATTAATCATTATTTATTTATTTGAAAGAAAAATTTCATTAAAAGCCATGCGAACCATTTAAAAAGTGATAGTAATTGATTTTTTTACGTTAAATCCAAACATGAAAATAATTTCCCTTGGGAGTGTTATCTTTAGGGATGCTCTTTGGGGGGGCTTTTTGAGGAGAGGAATGAGTGAACATGAGTCTTGAAGGGGGCCACGTTGTAAGTTGATATCAAGAACGAGTCGTAATAACGATCCGATCTCAAGTGTAAATTTCGACAATATTCAAATGTTGTGCGCGCGTTTGGCATGTTTCATGGCTATGCACCGGTTCCGAACTCATAACTTTAAAAAATATATACATATATATGTGAAACCGAGTAAGAGTCCCAGCTGCTCCCAATTGTCTAGAGCCAGTGAGATTATGGCCTCCCCAATTGAGGTATTTTGTGAAGCTGAAGATAGTGGGTAGGGGAAGGAGATGAGAAAGTGGAAGGTCGAGAAGTACCTTGTTATTCAGATCTGGTCGCCAAACACGACCAAAGTCATTTGAAGCAACGTTTCAATGTAGTTATTAAACTACATTTTCGACCAAAAAACAAACAAATACAAAATATCACTAATAGACCGGTCAGACAAGCGTACAAAGAAAACATAAAAACTCCGACGGTAAACACTACCTTGGGACAAAGACACCATAAATACCACGCTATTAAAGCATTCAACAGTCTTCCACTTGAAACAAAAATTGAGGAAAATAAAAATAAATTCAAACACAAAATAAAAAAATGGATTAAAGAACAAAAAAGACAATATTACCAAAATTCTATAACATAAAAGAATAAAACATATACACGCAACACAAAAAAATTTATAAAACACGCAACACACACAAACACATAAATCATTATAAATGCCGATTTCCATTCTCTTTTAATATTTTTCTTAAAGTGTGATAATTATATTTTAATTTTTAATCTTTATTTTTAGTTTAAATTTATCTTTATTATAATTTTGTTTTTTTTTAAATGTATAAATTCTTATATTATAAAATGGGGGCCTCAGCACGGGTAAACAACCCAGTGAGGCCAACATTACTGAATTAGAATATGAAATATTGTAAAATAATGTATCAACAATAAAAAAAAAAAAAAAAAATTCTGAATGGTGGTCTTAGACCATGGAGATACTGAGAGTATCACCATGGAACGTCCCGCAAATATACTATTATTTTAAATGAGTAAATTGGGAAATAACACATATAAAGCACCTGCATTTCCCGATGAATGAGGAAATGCGAAAATATTAAAAATTTTATTAACACGTGTTCCGACATCGTGATAACATATTCGTATTTTATTGAAAGTTTATTAGAAAACCTATCAATTCATTCGTAAAGGGCCTTCAATCATGTTTTTAATCGGATTACAAAAAATTTGAAGAGATTTAATACATTAGAAATATTCAATATTAGTAAGTAAAAGTAATTTCATGCAATGTTTGAATGTTGAATGTCTGTCTTTCAGTAGACGAATCTCAAATCAATTATCTTGCACTCTGGGGAAATAACCCTCATAACCGAATTCAAAAGGGTATTTAATTCACTCTGTCGAATTTTTTTAACAAATGTAAAAAGGGCCTTCGAAAGGAAAGACTAAATGGATAAAAAAAGGTTACATAAAGATACGTATAAAAGGATATAGAAGGATAACTCGGAATACAATACAAGGATAACATAGGATAACCAAATCAATCCAGTTTGGATATTGCTTTATGAGAAACGAATACATAATTTTACTCAGAGAACGGATAACTCTGTTTACTAAATATTCAAACAGAATTCTTGAAAAACAACTAACTTACAACGGAATAAATTCTGAGGAAAGCTTAGCTGTTTGTCAAAGTTCAAATGTGACGAAATAAAATAGTAAACAAATACTACTACTTCGACATTGAATTGCAATTTTGATTTAAAATTCTATAAATGGCGCATTCAAATGCTAGTAAATGTTTAATCTATAAAACACAATTTCTCTTCATGCTTATATTTATTTATTAATTTAAAAGCCTTGATGAGTTTTTATATGATACATATTTTACTGCATAATACAGCGTCAACAGAAAGGTTTTAGTTTTTAAAACAACAAAAACAAAATAAATAACCAAAAACATACAAATAATTACATATTCATGGCACATATAATTTTAGAGAAAAAATAAATAAACAAGTTTTAAAAGTGCAGATGGCATAAAAATAATATAATAGGTTGGTAATATGTAATATACAATAAGAAAAAAATGAAAAAAATCGTTCTTACGCGATACTCCTAAATAATAATATAAGCTACATAAAACATCATTCAGGCATTTCTTATATAATATTAAACGTTTTTAGAATATATATCCCCGGTTGGGAGTTTTATCGAAATTTACATTTATATGAATAAAAAGTTATGTAAAGATAAAATGTGCATGTAAGAAAAAATACATTTTGTGAATAAGTTACAAAAATTCTAATATGTTGTTTTTTAATGGTGGCGGTAAACATCGATTGAACTAAAATTATTACCTAGTAGTACCTCTAGCCTCTGACTAGGAAAATTTTCGAAATATATATATATTAAACATATAGTTATTTTATTTGGTTTCAACCACCCTGCTTTAAAAAAACTAAATACGGTATATCACTGACCAGATAACCCCTAGAGCTGCGATCTATTTTGAAGGAAAAGGCTTATTTTGATTGTTTTCAATAATAAAGTGTTTTAGATTCCTAGGCTTCACACAGCCGAATGAAACTGTTTCAGCGGTTGTAGCTAAAATGATTGTCAACAAAATGATCTTAATAAAATGATTATAACTCTTAAATGATCGCAAGCAAAGTGATAGTACGCAAATAATAACCAAATTATTGTAAGCAAAAATACGATAATTTACAACCAAATCCGCTAACGATCAAATAATAATTACAATCTTTTTACATACGTTCTTTTTTTGCTTACGATCAAAACGTCGGTTTTCGTTCGAAAGTGGCTTCACCGCAGTTTGATAATGACTTTATTAGACGAATGCTAAACAGCTGTCGGACGTAATAATAATTACACAGCAGAGCTAGTTTATAAACAAACTGTTTTTTAATAAATTGAATAAATTATTATAAGCATGAAACACCCATGTAAATTGAAAAAATCTTCCAAGAAAAAATAAATGCCGCCGACAGGAATCGAACACGCATTCTTCTGATTACCGGTCATGAGCACTAGCCACTAAACATGAATATATTTAAACGCCCTCATGGGCTTTTACATGATACATATTTTACATTTACTACATAATACGGTTTAAAACAGAAGTTCCCAAACTTTTTTTCCCCGTAGACCACTTGCCAAATTTTTTTTTCCGTAGACCCCCTGCCTGCCGAATATTGAATTTTCTTAAAATTTTTAACGTCCCATATGATTCTGTTTATTTTTCGTAAATTTCCCTCCCCTTGCCTGTTCAACAACCGGGTGGCGGTATAGTTCCTAAGTATTTGCATTGTGGAGACAGGGGCGCCTTTGTGAGGTATTACACCAAATGAAAATAAAGCAGGATAAGCAACGGGAATTTCTTTCTGTAGCTAGCCTTACAGAACTGCCCCTTAAGTTCTTTGTGAGTGCTTATTCCGGTCATTTCTTCTTGTCACATGATTTCCGATTCTTCGACGTTTTATTTCCATAGTCAAAATGTCTTCAAACTTAGTTTTTAAGTCTGTGTGAAGTACATTTAAATGTTGATAAACGATACCCTGGACGTTTTTCAAAAACAAGTTGGAGATATAGGAAAATTCGCGGCTTCCGATGGGCAATGTTTTGCTTCATTATATTAATTCTGACGAGAAGAGGAACGTATATCTCTGTTTATATACCTCAATAAACAAATTTACGAAATATAAAAATACAAATATCAAATTTTTAATTTCTCAGTCTATTATTAGTGTTACATAAACTGTGTTATTTGTGTTAGGTGTATTGTGTCATTTACGGAACTCCTAAATATTAACTTGAGGTAAATGGGGGTCGGCTCGTATGTACCCCCATTTGAATCTTGGGGACCCCTAATTTTTTTTCTCGCTGACATGGACCCCAAGCAAGCCGATATCGACCCTGGGGATCCATATAGACCACTTTGGGAACCTCTGGTTTAAAACAACAGCAAAAAATAAAATAGTATGCAATGTACTATAGTAGGAAGGTATAGAGAGGTAAGATTTAAACAAGTGTCTGTTTGCGCGGTGATGAATTCTTGGAATTGGTCATTAAATCTAGTAGTTAGTATTGAGGTTATTATTACATTTAAAAGTGTCTTTGATTCGAGTTTGTCTGGCAGGTACATTCATATAAATTAATTCCAATAATTCAGGGTTGTCAATAAGAGATTTTATAATTTTTAATAAAAATAATATATCAGTTAAAATTATTTTAACTGATAGCTTGAGAAGTCTGGCTTCGGTACGGTAATTTATAAATTCGATGGAAATATTCATTTTATAAATGATATACCGAAAAGATAGTATTACTCTTAGCTTAGTTATTAATATATAAAAGTATAACCTAAAATGTAATAGACTTTAAAAAAAAACATGGATAATGACGGGTTCAAACAGTGTGCCGTCGTGATAAATCCTTAGGAATCTAGAAAGTAAAACCGATAAAATAAATTCGGGATATAAAACCCTCACAACACGTCGCTGGCCACTTATTATTATTGGGTACTGAAAGAAAAAAACTTCACAGAAAGAAATACATTAAGCGTACAGAACAAATAAAAACATTTATAGCGTTCTACTGCAGCGTATGGGAGAGTATATAACACTTTTTCACGATTTTTCTTTGACAGTGGTTGATAACAGGTGGTAAGGATCATTATTGTTTCATCTTTTTTCACTCTTAATGTTTATTTAAATTTTATTTATTTAAGCGCTTTTACATGTAGGTGGTACAATTTTGATGACAGACAATTTTGAAACATAAGTTAGAAATAATCAAAATAAAATTACATTTAAAATACATGCAAGAAACATAAATAATAAAAAAAGAAGAACATAACTTAACAAATACAGCGATTTGACTGATTTACAAAAATACAACTTGTATTTAGGAATAGTGTTGGAATAAATCTTTTACGTGAACCACAAAATTAGGAAAGTTAATATTAAATATATCGACATTCCCTAAGTATTGGTTTTCCATAGTGTGAAACCGTTACAAGTGTAATTGCGCTTATGTGTACTGTAGTGGAATAGTGTTTTTTGTCGTGTTGTTATTGTAAGTATTCGTAAGTTTATGAGAAGCAGAAGTTCGCAACAGTCGAATTTAGAGTTTAGAATTGTTCCCCATAGAACGGTTATACGCCCATGCATCACGGAGAATATTACAAATTTCAGGTTCATGTACATACGTCAAAAGATAGTTAGTAACTATCTGCAAGTGACTAAAATGTCGATAGGCAATGCAGAATCGTTAAGCAGTTGAGCCGCTCTGGTGATTGGCGTATTCTGATAGGCAGAAGTCCTTGCTTTTGGAGCATAAAAAAAATACATCGGTTCTCCCACGAGTGTACTTTTTGAACTATACTATTTCAATAAAGGTGGATTAACTTTAAAAAATGTTTACCTAGGTACATTTTTTGGTGAGCTTCTGAGGTGTTGAAATCAAACACTCCTGTCAAGAAGGACGGATACAGGAACGGATAGTATACATTGTAAAATCCTTTATTTACAGGGTAACACATAAATATCTTTTGTAGGTTTTCTATTTCTAGGATATGATCGGAAGGGGCAAAAATAATGGAGCATTATTCAAGGATACTACGAAAAAGTGGTGATTGATTCGCAAGATATGTGTTTGTCCGCTTATCTGACGTGTTTGGTCGTGAGACGAACAAAATGCGGTGACCAGACGCGGCTATTGGTCAAAGTGCAAGGACGAAGGTGCTGGTAGCTGACTTTGCTGAAGACTCGGCCAAGGAAGGCCTGAGCTGTAGAAGCTGCTGTCGAGGACTGTGGCCTTACTAAGGACCTCGCAGAGAAGTCAGTGACGACAAAGTAGTTACCATGAACAATATTGTGCCATCGACGTTGTGAACAATGGAGAAGCAACCCCAAACCGTTCAACAACTAGTTAAGTTTTAGATAAGTAGATCTAAGAACAAGTAAGATTTTTTATAAAAGCTTGACCAAACCATACCAAATCTACTTACAGATATTTCATATTACAATTCATTCCTTTAATCAAACCCATGGGACCGAAATTGGTGAGAAGGCAGAGAGGAGAAAATACACGACTGAAGAATAAATATTTGATTTACACATTAATGAAATTAAGTCCAGATCACTTAAAATGATGGGATTTATTCACAGAATAATTAAACCTTTCAAAGATCTTCTATCAATTCTAACCCTTTTTCAATGACTTAATTAGAAGTAAACTTGAATATGGAAGCACTATTTGGAATCCACATTATTGCAAGTATGAAAACATTATAGAATCGGTTAAAAAAAATGCTTAGACTATTCGTCACCTCAGTGCTTAATTGTCCAAACGACCATTTGCAAATTTTACAGGAGGAGGTTTTCTTTGATTATTTCAATGAAACATTATGACAGGTGTTTAAGATGAAGATATTTCCGTCAAGCTAAAGGTCTGATCAGCTTAAATAATTCTTTGTAAATTGACTAAGGATAGTTTTTGATA
This sequence comes from Hesperophylax magnus, assembly GCA_026573805.1. Lineage (NCBI taxonomy): Eukaryota > Metazoa > Arthropoda > Insecta > Trichoptera > Limnephilidae > Hesperophylax > Hesperophylax magnus. Next base: position 4,534,672 of record JAIUSX010000018.1, read on the forward strand.
CTTTTTTTTACATTTTAAAATGGAGATTGAACAAAAACGCACCACCAGAATTTTGTAAATGGAGATTGAACAAACTGGAATTGGAGATAGGGCAACTTTTGCGTAGAACTTTCCGTGCTTGTTTGTTCAAACGACCACCTTTAGTTATATACAGGATGAGTTTATTTTCAATATTTCTATTATGGATACTGACAATTCGTGGTGGAATCTATATATATATATATTTATAATAGTGATTTTTTCTTTGTTTGTTCCTTCTTATTTCCTATACCTTTTCTATACATAAAAGTGAGCTCTGGCGTTATGAAATTTATATACAAATTCACATCTTATTTCCCATACCACTCTACCGACTGCGATAAAACTTTGTAACTTTGAGTTGTGCGCATGCCCGCGAAGGTTTCCCTATATTATATTGAACTATGGCGTTGTGAAATTTGTATAAAGATTCTCTTATTATTTCCTATATCATTCATCCGATTGCGATGAAACTTTGGTGAGTTGCTTTGCGCACGCCGGCGAAGGTTTCCATACATAAAGGTGAACTCTGGCGTTATGAAATTTGCATTCAGATTGTATAATAGGTGGCGATCGAGTTGTTATAAAAATGTGTGCATTATTTCTTGTAGCTTAGCAGTAGGGACTGAAAGAGGGAAGGGTGAGGATAATCCGTGAGGGGGGAGGGTTCGTGGGATGCGGGACAAATCTTTCTTTGAGTGGCATTGAAACGCGTGCCAGGTACTCGACAGTTCCATTATAATAATTTACTTATTATAATGATAATAATATATTAAACAATGTCCAACTTTTTTTTATTTCTGACCGTGACCGGGTTTAGCCTATCAACCATCTTTAGACTTCCATCTTCGTTGTTACGACATAGCAACGAAAATGGGATATCCATATAATTTGAATAAAATCATTGCATTCCACCCCTTTTAATCCCCCTCCCTAAATTTAATGTATATAAAGCACAGCTTAAGGAATATCTGTACCAGTCTGAAGATGACCGCAGTAGGCTGAATCTCTTACGATCAGATTTTTTTTTATGTGACACCTCACAAGAGAGTCCCTGCCAGTATACAGACAGGGGAACTATGTAACCACCCGGTTGGGCGGCGTTGTGAGGCGGGTTAAGGTAGGGGCTATATGAAGGGATTTATTAATGCTGGCCTTGAAGAGGCTCGGATTATAGGAGAGAGATGCCGGTAGCTCGTTCCACATACAAACCGACTTACAAAAAACGACCCGTTCTCATGAAGCTAACGTCAATCGTAAACGGGTGTTCCGCTCGTGTCCGTCGAGTTTCGCGCACGTGCACCGGTGCATCAGGGATCAATGCTGCTAGCTCCTTGGAGCAGGCTCCATTGAAATACCTGTAGAACAGACACAGCATGACTACATTGCGTCTATGCATTAGAGAAGGCAATCGGTCTGTTAACAACGGATTGTCAATCAGACGGATCGCCCTCCTTTGCACAGATTCAAGTAGGTTAATTAAGTATTTTGGGGCACCAGCCCAGAGGTGGCTCCCAAATTCAACTGTTGGGCGGACTTGAGACTTGTACAGGGTCAGCAGCTGGTCACTGTTGAAGGATATCCTAGCCGTTTACAAGACGTCCAGCTTCTTGGAAGCCTGATTTACTCGGGCTTCTATGGAACCCCGATACTTGAGCCGGTCTGATATACTAACTCCAAGCTTTCAATGGAGTCTTTATTGGGGAGAGTGCTCCCATAGAATTGCGCCTAAACAGTACGCGTGGCCAAAAAACTAAATCACTTAAATTATATGAAATTTATGCAAATTATTTCAGTGAATAATATACCTATACATGTTTTTTTGGCTAAAAATTAAAATCCTACCGTTTTTGTTGGTAATGCTCAGAATCGTAATCAAAACCCCAAAACACACAAATGAGGAAAAAATCAGAATTATAATTTATTATATAACTATAATTTATTTCAACAAACTGCATAATCACTATAGATCAATTTGTAAATCTCAAACGGCTACATACAAATACGGATATACTGAAAATTTCGAATTGAAATACTAATCTAACTAGTTTAATATGAATCGTCAGTCAAAAAACCAATTTTGACAGCAAAAACTTGCAAAAAGTAGAGTCTGAGCGAAAACAGAAAAGTGAACACGCTGTATGACAAAGTTCATTGCAATGTAAAAAACAAAACAAATTTAGTATTGATAGAGATATTTAAAACTAACACTTACCGCTCTATTTCCGCACTGCTGCGTATGTATGCACTTTTGTAATTAGTTATTGACATTTTCCTGTTGTTTTGTGTATCAAAAACTCCTTGGTATATATTTAAATGCTTTTTTACTTCCGCGTAACGCCAGAAAACAAACACCGTTGGAATGTAAAAACTTAAGATGGCGGCATCACGTGATCCTCGCATCGTGCTGTAATTGGTCGGTTGGTGGAGTTTGAACAAACTAGCACGCAATTTTAATTCTCGACTCTAGGAGGTTGGCCTAATAAGGAGATTGGCCAAACAAGGACTCACTTTTAGAATATTGTTGTGGACATTGACATTTTAAAATGCTTATAATTAATTGTAGGAGGCTGATAAAACTATTTTTTCTTCATCGAACGACGCGTAATTTGATTCTTAACAATATTGCGTTAAAAACTCATTTTCGCTAAAATGGTCGTTTGGACAATTAAGCACTGGGGCGACGTATTATCTTTCAAATGTGGACTACATGACCAATTGACCATCTTAGATCATACAACGCACATCGTGATTACTTTAAGATTAATATACTTATCCACGGCCAACTTGATACCTCATTATTTCTTAGCAATATTGAAATAAATGTCCCCAATTCCCATTGTTTAAGACACCATAGCATTTTTCACCTAAATATATTAAAAAAATAATATCGCCTATTTTAGCCCTCTGACCCAAATGTGTCGAATGTATAATAAGATTGAGTGTGCTGAAGTAGATTTTTTCGTCAATAATCTATACAGATTCAAAAAATATGTTGTGCTGCTGCTAAATAATATGTATAGATAATTATATTATGTATCACTGTAACTCTCCTGGTATTATTTGTCATTTTGCTGAGCTTATATATAATTTTACATTATTATTTTTTTGATTTATTAATTGTGCGTAACCTGTATTTAATTGCATTTTTACGTGTATGTATGTAATTTGTAGATTTTTTGTCTGTAACTTAACTGAGTTTTTGTAACCGGATAGTTCTAGACAAAACGGAGTGTTGCAAAGACTTGCCGGATTTATTGCTTCCGATGACATTTGGAACACTAAACCCTTTCCTAGGGGCTAGATGCGTAAAATCAAAAAATAACTCTAAAGTATTTCAAGCGAAAGCGATTCTGTTAAAAAAATTATACACTTTCTCATGGTATACAGGTTTAAATCGCATGTCGAAAATTCCAGCTAGGGCAAAATTCCAATGCCACCAGCGTACGATCGGTTTGTCAGCGGAAAAAAATTCTTGTCACTGGTGTACATTGGTTTTTCAGAGGTTTTAAATGAGACTGGATTATTAAATTTATTTCGGGCTAATGAAAAGAAAAATTAAATTCACTTTTAGCAACATATTCAAGTAAAATTAATGATAAGAAAAGTATCTCATTTTGAAAGAGGAACTTATTTTAAAACAGTACCTACATAACTTAATTAAAAGATAATTATTTTTTAGTAAATAACTACCCCTGCCGACTGTTAACGAGCCTGACGGCGCAGTGCGTACGGGGTACGAGAAACCTGAAGGATCTGAACCAAGGAAAAGACGCCAACTCGGTAATAGCAGGTGCGTGCTCGGCCTCATGATAAAGCCTTTGATCCCCTCCATCCCCTGCTCACTACCCTCTACCCTCCAAATTCTGGGGGCGCTTTCATGATGTACTATTATTGTTTTTATGGTTTTTGGCATTACGTTTATATCGGTGGGGGTTGCTGAGATATCGTTTTATCTAGTTTTGTTTGAAAAGAATATAAAGGGAGAATAATTTAGCTATCCCTTCAATAACCAATCTATTCTCATATATGAGAGAACTTTGACTATCCAACTAGGGATGGTAAAATTAACTAAAGGATGGTAGAATTAACAAGCCGAGTTCATAATATATTATGTATTAAGTGCCACAAAACATTAATTTAGAAGGCTTAATAAGTGTGTACCTCCAAAGCATACTAGAAGGTATATATTATTGCACTAAAATAACTTTGTTTTTTTTTTTAAAGAGTGACAAACATTTCCGGGTGACGAATAACCTGACAATATTTGAAAATCTTCTACTACCACCACAGTAAGCGGAAAATGCTGCTTGTGTTATGATGGGGGACTTAGCCAGCCGATGAATCAAACAGACGACGCCTGGGTGTGACACAAACGCGATGCCAACTTAGCCACTGATCGGTCAATTCTGTTATGGAGAGAATACATAGACTGGCCAATGAATTGATAGATGTCGCTGATATATTCCATTTGAATTTTGACATTTAAAGCCAAATTAGTTCAGCACTTTTTAGTTAACGTAAATAACGAGGATTCATAATTTATGCATAAGCTGAAGTATTCACAAATTTTTAAAAATCTTTTATGACTAGTATATAAATTTCAAGGATTTTTTAAGTTTAGTGTGATAATAAGTTAACATCTTTTTTATTTGTTGTTTTCAATTTAATTTATAATCGTTATGTAAAAGCCCAATGGTTAATAAATAAATATTAACATGTTACACGTGGTATTGTATGTTATCACTCCAGTACACAATGTCCTGAAACTAGTGGTACAAGCAAGAAACTACGTACATCAAAAATAGAACCGAAAAAACTTATTTTCCATAATTCTAAATTATCACCATAGAAATGTCAAAAATATCATAAAATAGACAATATTCACAGGGCTTCATAAATATAATCATCTCTTCAACCTTTCGAATTTTAAGAATACGTTTAAATTAAACATTTGACATAATTTGTCGACGCGACAGGTAATTTTTCGTTCGTAGATTATGCATAACGAATAATTTTTAATCGTTCGTAAATAATAGAGACCCAGATCAAGGAGTTTTTTTGAAAGGCTTTGGAATTTCGAAGAATGAAGCAAAGCATTATCATTTCCTTATTATTTATTGCGTTTATATGGAATATAAATAAAGTTGTAATATCGTAACCATCAAACTTTTGTCAGTAAAGGATTTCAAAATACAAGGTTTTCTGTATTTTCATCATCCCTATATAACATTTTTACATCTATATCCCCTTGTAAGGCTTCGTATTTTTCTTATTTTATATTACCTCCCACTTTGAGTATGGCTCCCATTGACGGGAGTTTTTTTCCTCATAAACCTTCTATTAGTGCTGAACTTTCAAAGTAAGGCTTTCAAACGAGTACGTGTCGGGTAAAAGGTTGATCTCTTCTAAATTTTATAGTTTTTTTCAATTTAAACGAATTTTGATACAAATTCATTTGGTTCAATTATATCTACAATATGTATAGTTGATATGTTATTTATTTTCGAGAGATCGACAGCTTATATATCATATTACATGTGTAGTATAGCCAAAATAAAACCAATTATATATTTTGTGCTTATGACTGTACCTCTAATAAGGCAACATAATAAAAAATCTTGAAATTCATACGAAAATTATATAAAAAACAAAAAAATTGTTGTGTAAAGTACAACATTTATTTCATGGATCTTATTCTGATGAAATTAAAGGTGTGTTATATCCAGTTTTATTTATCATTTTATGATAAATAAAACATTTTATGAATATTTATCAACTTACGATATATAAAACATTTGATGATAAATAAACCATTTTATCATAAATAAAACATTTTTTGATAAATAAAACATTTTATGATTAGTTATCATTTAATGATAAATATTTTTTTTTTACATTTTATGAATATTTATCATTTTATGATAAATAATACAGGAATAACAAATATAGTTATTATTTTACCTAATTTTATACATAAGATGTACCACCATAATAAAGCTAGCCTTGTTTGGATGGGAAATGTGTAATTTAGTTCGTTAATTTTTATGCATGTTCCAAAGTATTCAGTTTATATTTTCAGTGTGTTTTTTTAACGTGAATTTTAAAATCTTTGTTGTTAAATAATTCAGAAAAATACTGTTTTTCAAAGTTCACCCCTATAGCCACGCACGAAGAAAATTGATCCTGTTAAAATAGTGACAACATTTATGATAAAATAATAGTCATTCAGAATATATCAAGAACACGTGTTCTTTTTTTTTTTCTTTTTTTTTTTTATTAACGACAATTATAATTACAAAGTTAAGTATATTATTCGCAGTCCTCCTCACTAGGTATTCCTGTTCCGAGGCGGACTGTAGGTTTTTGTATAGGTGTAGATCTTGATTTCCTTGTTAATTTCTACAAAAAAAAAAAAAATTAAAAAATTGTCTTCACATTTGTTCAGTTCATAATTTTATAGATTTCCTCATCTTCATGTTTACTTAGCCATAATTTGATTTCGTTTTTAAACTTTTGTGTCTCCGTTGTGTTTTTGAATTCAATTGGGAGGGCATTATATAGTTTTGTAGCATGGAAATGATGATTTTTCTGGCCAAAAGACGTATTTAATTTTGGGATGTTCAGTTGTTTTAAGGATTTCTTCCTTGTAATATAGTTGTGTTGGTCAGTAGGGTACTCATATTTTTCTGTAAATTTGATTAGTGCATTTTTTGAGTATAGTTTTATAATACTGAACACTTTAAAATTTTTAAAAATGTCTTTTGATGGAGTTCTTATGGGTACTTTCAGGATTATTTTTATTATTGCTTTTTGAGTTTTAATAAGCTGCTTCATGTGGATGTTTGAGGCAGATCCCCATCCAATAATCCCATATTCTATGCGTGATTGACAGAGAGCATAGTATACCTTATATAAATCATTTATACTTAGTATATTTCTAAAGTAGTACATGAGCTAATATATATATCATGACGGAATGCTACAATATAAGTATGTTAGTATCAATATCCCGAAGTCCCACTTTTACCAGGAAAACGAATAATTTGACCAGAATTTTAATAAATCAACAGTATTCTTACTGATATTTACAGCAGCAAGTTTTCTCCGTGAAGTTGTCACTTATTGGTAACCATATACGGACAAAGAAATTATATTTATTTTGCGATGAAACTCCACAACATCCTTCCCCCTGATATAAATCAAATAGAAAATTAAAAAGATTACAAATCAAGAAAAAAATCTGGCTGAAAGAGATTAATGAAAAAAAAACATTATAAACAACATAGAAAAGTAGTATAACAAAATTGAACTTTAGTCCGCCTCAGCACAGGTCACCCTAGTGAGAATGTATGTACAATGTTTAAATAGTCTCTTTAATAAAAAATAAAAATAAAATAAGAAGATAGGATGTACAATATGTACCTTAAACTAATTCAATTCATTACTAACTATGAATATAAAGTAGGAAAAAGTGACATATTATTTGTTAAATTTTGTTAAATGGTGTTGCAAATGAAAATATTTAATTTTATTACCATGTGAAGGAATTATTACATAGTCTGTTCAAGCAAGAATGTTGTTTTGTATTGATCTACTTTGAACAGGATAGAAGAGCGTGTGGAGCGCGTAGGTACATTACATTAATCTAATTTAATAGCATTATGTAGAAATATAAAATATATAAGAAAACCAGAAGTGAATTCCATACTAATTTGAATGTTCCATTTAGCCCAAACGTTCAGCGCTTCGTTTTACTTTACTCTCAAATGGGCAAGTATTTGGACTAAGAAACACGCCCACAAGACATTTCTTGTGTTATTCTTTATTCTATATGTAGAACACTACAAATCCACGAAAAAATGTTTAACGAACAAAATTTTAGTAATAAATAAATTATATAAAAGTTATTTCTTCCAAGGCTATATTAAGCATTCTTGTGGATGGGTGGCTTTGTTTTTTAATACAAATCTCTTATTCATTTCGAGCTTGATGAAATTTTGCACACATGATCTTCAAAACAAGAGGAGGCTCACGGTCTACATGAGATTTCTAAAAACTGTCTCAATTCCCATCTTCTTTTCCAATCCTATTTCCAGGAGATTTTTTTATACTTCTTGATAAAATTTTGCACACTTGACAAAATAATGTGGAAAATACTGTCTACATCTGATAAAGAAAATCTGTATCTAAAAATATAAGTGATTTACTCTTACGCGGAATAATTCGATTTTCAGTTCAAAAAATAAATTGTTAATTAACCTTTTAAAATGAAATACCGTTTTTTGTACATAAAAAAGTGTAAACGATCATTTAAAAAATAAACGTTTGAAAAAAAATTGAACTCAGTTGTCTGAATGTTATTTTACAGTTCATGACTATACATAATAAATAGGCTAAAAACAGTACAAGTAAAAAGAGTCGATCCATCGCAAAATAAATACGTATTTGAATAATAATACGTAATGTAGGCGTCTAAAATATTGTGGCTGAATATTATTACGTCCATAAAAATAGACTACCGAGAAATAAATAGAGAATTTTCGCAGTCCCCAGTGATGTTTATAGGATAAAACTGTGTTTTTGATATTTTGAAAATTTTACTAACCATGAAAAAATTTACGAGTTCAAATTGAGGAGCGACACCCGGGAAGCGATAGGTGCTGAAACAAGGTCTGTACAGACCTTACATTATATTTTATATATTAAAAAAAAAAAGTTTATAAGCATTTTGTATTTGTGAGGTGTGTGTATATTTCGATTACTTTCCAGAATATTGAAAACAGCCATAAACTAGTCCCAGCGAAAGTTCATACGGACGTCATCGAAGTTCGTCCTCTTCTTTTTGAAAACGGATTAAAGGCAGGATTGGGTCATGTTTGAAAACAAAATAGGATACTCACCAACTACCTGCAGAGTATTTGTTAGGCCTTCATACATTTATAGTATATCTACACAAAACTGGTTTCGAAAAAAAAATCGACTACGAAGTATACGGAATCGATATAGTTCTGCCCCCATTACATTCGACACACCGACTTTAAGGAAATTTTTAAACAGTTTAATTCTAACAAGCTAGAAAAAAAGTTTCGCATCTTAATGTAAAAGGTCTGGCCAGACCTTGTCACTCATTGAAAGGTTAACACAGCTAAAACCAAATCAAGCAACATTTCTATGGTGATATGTGCTACTGTGAATATATGACACGAATATTAGCGGTAGAAGAAATCGGTAACACCCGACAAAGAAGACGTTGCACTTGACCAAGTGAATCAAGTGTTTGAGTTTGGTCATGTCAAGAGTCAGAATAACCGAAGAGATAATGAAGCGGTTAGTGAGTGCCAATACAGAGATATTTATCGGTCTATCCTCTTTACCTACCCCAGCAGAGAAATTGCGTAAGGTAGTTACTGAGAGTATCCAACATAATAATTTGTTGCTGTGAATGTGAAATTGTCTGTGAATTTTTGTAATTTGGGTTCAATGAACTCGCTTTTGTTTTGAATTTAAATGTCATTTTTAAAATTGGAACTCTTGTGTCAAGAATTCAGAGAAGCTATCAAGTAACTATAATATATTAATTTAATATTTTTTAATCAGAAAATTATTTTACTAATATATTTGAAATGATTTTTCACCCTTCGTATTAAAAAACAAGTAGTTTAAAGCTCTACCGTAGTTTTACACAAACACATTTCAAAAACCACTAGCCGAAACAAACATTTCGCATTTTCACGAACCTAAAATAAAAAATAAAAAAATCAATTCAAACACATAATAAAATAAAAAAATGGATATTTCTCATTTCGTTTTTGGCAGATGGTCGTTAGATAAATATAAAAGCCGCGATAAAATATTTTTTTCTGACATTTTCCGACTTACCCGGATTCTACTCTACAAATCACAGCCTCTTTATTAAATTTGTAAATTTATTGTAGGGCGGTGAACTTTGAGGCTCCGAGATAGTATAACACCCTCTTCTGATCTATATTCAAGTTTATGGACCCTTTGGAACCCAACGGAAATACCTACAGACCAGGGGTCAGCAAGTCGTTGCTAGTGAGATCTGGATGATTTAAAACTAAAATTTGTGGTTCAGGGAAAACAAAAAAATACCTAAATGCACCTCAGATAATTAAAATTTCTCAAAAAAGGAATACGTCTTACAAAAGTTCATGTAATAAGTCAATAATAATTATTTGAAAAATTTAGCTGAAGACAAATACTTTGTAAGAATACATATATTTTTATTGCTTTCTGAAGGCACGGGTTCAATTCCCGTTGGCGGCATTTATTTTTACTCGAGAGATATTTTCAATTTGTGTTGGTATATATTTATTGTTATTAAGTTTAATTTGTAGAACTCCATTTTATTTTTATTTTTTTATATATACAATAATATTATTATTGGGTTTACAATATTAATATTACAAATTTAATAATATTATTATTGGGTTTCCGTTACACGTACAAAATAAAGGCCGTAAACTGAATCTTTTAGAGCAGTTAGAAATTAACAAAAATTCTAATAATCCGAAAGTTATTCTAATTAATGAACAAACCAATATAATTCGTTCACCCCTACTAGATATCTTCAAACCTATTGCAAATACGAGTGCACATTAAAGTACTTAATTATACTATTAAAATAACCCTATGAGTCATCGTTTGGGAATAACTAACATTAAGACATTCAGTCAAATTTAAACATTACACTAATTGGGGAAACTTTACTAGGGTAATAACCATCAATAATTTCTAACATTTTTACACAGAAATCAATTAAGAAATCAGTAATTGAAATTAAAATACCTACCTAGAAATAATATAAATGTATCGTCTGTAAGTGGGCTACCCACAGTTTGATAATGCCTTTAGAGGGCGAAACAGCTGTCACGCGTAATAATAATTACACAGCAGAACTTGTTTAAAAATAAACTGTTTTTATAAACCCAATAATAATATTATTGTATATATAAAAAAATAAAAATTGTGTTGGTATTTTTGATGACTAATTATTGCTTATAATTATTTGTTATCCTTTATGCAATGCATAAAACCTTGTCTTATAAACGTTAGTTTATCATTAAAAAAATAATAATATTTGACAAGTCAAATATATTTCACCAATAAATGAAGATATCGTATGCCTCGACGCCATCTAGTGAGAAAATTTAGCACTAACAAAGCCTTTCCTACAAAAATAAAGTTGGTTGTTTACAGGTGAAAAATATAATAAGCACTAATTGTTGATTGAGGTACTAGTACATATTGAATCATTTGGCGGGTTGGAAATAAGCCGACATAGCTCAGTGGATACAGAGCACCTGACAGGACATCAGAAGGCACGGGTTCAATTCCTGTTGGCGGCATTTATTTTTACTCGGGAGATATTTTCAATTTGTATTGGTATTTCGGATGACTAATTATTGCTTATAAATATATATTTTTAAATTATTATGAAACTAGCTGAAGGGTACCCAGCGTTGCTTGGGGTTATGGATGATTTATTTCAAGTAAAGTTTTAAGGTTGTAAATTTTGGAATAAATATAGAATTTTTTTAAAATATAATATGCATGTAATATATAGATATATAAACCTTTCTGAAAAAAATCTGTTAACTAAGAACTAAGCGCACAAACAGACAGATACGGATAGCGACTTTATTTTATACTATTTAGAAATTAGAGATAAAGCGCAGTCACTAAGGCTCTGTAGAAAGCATTAAAAAATAAGTAGATGGTTTGAAAAGGAGATAAAAATAATTATGTAAATACGAATGTTGAGAGGGAGCGCGCTAATATCAAAAAACGATTATAAATAAATAATTGATAAAAATATTTTATAAAGCGTGACTAATTTATTTGTGCAAAAATCCCTCGACAAATAATGTCTGAAGTAACATTAATCCCTCGACAAATAATGTATTAAGTAGCATTCAGTCGTCGACAAATAATGTCATAAGTAGCATTATCCCTCGATAAATAATGTCTTAAGTAGCATTGATCCCTCGACAAATAATGTCTTAAGTAGCATTAATATGTCGACAAATCATGTCAGAAGTAGCATTAATCCCTCGACAAATAATGTCTTACCACAAATAATGTATTAGGTAGAATTAATCCATCGACAAATAATGTATTAAGTAGCGTTAATCCCTCGTCAAATAATGTCTTAAGAAGCATTAATCCCACGACAAATCTGTTTGTCAAACCTTGGACCCCAATAAAAACACAGATGTATCATTTAAATCAGCGTGATGATTTTTGCAAGATCATTGAATAACCGCTATTCGGGAACCGCTTCCTTAATTCTATGTGCCGACTAGGAACACGAGACGAAATGTAAAATTATTCTGCAATACATACACAAACAACTATGAGACACACTCACTAACCAATAAGATGCATGATCTGGACAACAGGTTTGGGGGTACTGTTGATATATTCACTAACTCCGTTTATAGAACTAAGCCTAATCTATAACAGCACTTTGTTGAATCGTTAAAATTATAGTAGCATTGGTAATGTAGTTTTAGTGATTTGACTTATATGTAGTATTGTTCTAGTTTGAATATTATTTTATGTTATTGTTACATGTTTTAATAATATTGCTTCATATTCAGTTTATCAATTCAACGTTATTTCATGCTTTATAAACTTTGAGTATTACTTTCGACAGCTCACTAGGCATATTCTGTTATTAAATTCCATGAAGAAGCCCGGCTGGGCGAGAAACCAAATAAAATAAAATTGAATGCTTGAAATAATTACACTTCCGATCCCGAGCCAGTTTTAGACAGTTTTGGTTACACAACAGTTAAAATAAGGCGATTTAGTTTGTTACCCTTCGTGGACCGGATTCGGGCCGCGGCCTGCCTGTTGCCGTCCACTGTCATAAACCTTTCAGAACACGTACAAACAATTTTGAGGGTATGCTCAATATTTAATTATGAATGCTATTGAACTATTTAAGGCTTAGGCCAAGACATGATTGATTGCGAGTAGAGTTGACTACTCGGAAATATTTTTGAATGCGAAATATCAAATAAGGTATTGCTACTTACAGTTAATCTCAAACAAACTGATTTTAATAGATTTGGCAAAGTTTGTTAGCATGGTTGACTTCAGTCCCTGGGGAGGAAGGTTCAATCATCTTTAATCCTTTTCAAGTTTTAAAAGACATCTTAAAACTTGGCATTTGAAATTTGTTTGTGCAAATCCCTGGTAGAGCTGTTAGCTTATTTTTTCTGAAATTATTATAAGCAATAATTAGTCTCCTCTAATATCAATACAAATTGAAAATATCTCCCGAGAAAAAATAAATGACGCGGACGGGAATTGAACCCGCGCCTTCTGATGTCCGGTCAGACGCTCTGAACCACTGAGCCACGTCGGCTTATTTCCAACCCGCCAAATAATTCAATATGTATTAGTTCTTCAATCAACAATTACTGCTTATTATATTTTTTCCACCTGTAAACAACCAACTTTATCTTTTGTAGGAAAAGCTTTGTTAGTGCTAAATTTTCCACTAGATGGCGTAGAGACATATTATATCTACATTTGTTGGTGAAATATTTTGACTTGTTAAATATTATTATTCTTTTACGATAAAGTTGTGTTTATAAGACAAGGTTTTTATGCATAGCACAAAGAATGATAAATTATTATAAGCAATAATTATACATTAGTTTATCATTAAATATAATAAATATAAAAATCTGAATATAGAAACCGATTTTTAGACAGTTATTAGTCTATCCCTGGAGAGGAAGAACCAATCCTGAACCAAACCAAAAAATAAAATTTCTTGTGTAAGTTGAGGATCCGACACTTTAATCATTTTTATTAAAGTTATCTTTTATATTAAGCTAACACCTCAAGTGATTTCAAAACCATTTTATGACCACATAAATTTGCCATTTCCGAGTTTGCTAATGGCACTCTTATGAAGTAAAGGCACGTAGCGCCGTGACACACTATCAAACACTTCAATCTAGTTCCAACATGACTCCGAGCCCGGCGTAACACGGGAATTTCAGGAATAATGGCATTTAGGAAATCCAATTTGACCGGCGCAGCACGTTCGTTCGGACACAATGGGCGGCGCCGCATTCAGCGGACGGAACGCCTTGGACACGACACGTACACGTAAAGGCTCTGCGTACATACGTTAATATCCACAGACGTGCAGTGTAGAAAGACCTTTGGGTGAAGCGAAATCAATATTTTTGATAAATTAATTTTTTTAATGCCCGTCTGGAGCCAGTGAGACTATGGCATCACCCGTTGGGGTATGTTGTAAAGCTGAAGTTAATACAGAGGGGATGAAGACAGGGAAAAACTTAGTTTTTCGATAATGTCAAAGTTATTAGCTTTCAAAGAGAACTTTGGTACACGGAGAAAAAAGTGGAAGTTATTAGCTTTCAAAGAGAATTTAGGTACACTGAGAAAAAGGTCGAAGTTATTAGCTTTCAAAGAGAACTTAGGTGCTCGGAGAAAAATGACTATTGCTAATTCATTGAGAATCTCTTCAAATTATTGGTAATTCCGGTTAAAAACGGGATTGCTGGTCTAACGAATGAATCAACAGGTTTCCTGATAAACTTACTACATTACGAATAATATCACGATATCGAAACACGTGTTCTTGAAAATCGAATATTTTTTGAATTGACAAGGCAAATCTCCTTCCATTTGCCTTGATAATATATCATGAAGAGATGCAAAAATATTCGAAATTGGGCCTGCGATCCCGTTTTTTACCGGAATTACCAAGATGTTTTAGAATGCGTTGATTAATTATCAATTATCACTTTTCTCCGTGAAAAACGTGTGAAATGGTGTATCTTGAGGTCACATCTCATTTTAGAGGTGATTCATATCTCGATTTCGATGATGAGATCTCAATGAGACACGAATCAGTAAAATTCACAATTCGAATGGCGGTGCTGCATCAGGGTTCATAGCCTTTTCGGCCGGCCGCAAATATAAAAATTTTGACAGATTAAAACTTCGGTACTATTTGGTGTTCTTCTAACGATTATAAATTATGTCCTCAGCATGCTCTAATTAATGCGAAACATTTGTAAAAAAAACATGAAATCTTTGAACAAGACGACTTCGTTGCGTTACAAAAAATATAAGCGTAAAGGACTTAATTATTTATTTTTTAATTATAAAATTGTTAACAAATGTAAGAAACAGCTTAAAAATTACTATCTTGACAGTTTCCCTTCATTAAATTTTTTCTATCTTGTAAAAGAAAGAAAAAAAGACTAGAGGTATGGTACTGCTAAATGAACTCTCTAGGTCTCTTCAGCATTGGCCATTAAAGTCTTAAGAGTCATTTCAGGCAAGGACTATACATATAATTGTTAAATATATAAAATTATGAAAACTATGTCATGTGTATTGTAATAGGATTATTTAAATATAAATTATAAATAAAATAAAAATACAATTTAAAAAAAAATAAAACAACCTTTGCTCTCAAATCTTCGATTGACAAGCTAGCCAAGCGATTTTTGTGCCTATTACCTATTTTCGTATCAGAAGAGATATATTTTAGGCTTCTAGATTCCTTTTATCGTAAGGGTTCTTGAGGTGATTTTTCACAAAATCATCTAAAAGCTATTATTAGAAAACGAAGAGCAAAAAATCACCACAGGGAAGCGAGACAACTGAACCAGCAACATAATTTTATTTTCATTTTTCATTTTTGATGGGAAACTTTTTATTTTTTTACATCAGTGAAGGAAAATCAAGTGAAATCCATCAGTGCCTATTTCATCTTGAGGATGGTGGGTGGAGTGTCTTTTAAAGGAAATGAAGGAGAGGAAGTTCTGGTGAGAAAAAGGGTATGAGGGGTGGGTAGAAATATAAGGATT
The DNA here is from genome assembly GCA_026573805.1 of Hesperophylax magnus. NCBI lineage: Eukaryota > Metazoa > Arthropoda > Insecta > Trichoptera > Limnephilidae > Hesperophylax > Hesperophylax magnus. Next base: position 4,550,583 of record JAIUSX010000018.1, read on the forward strand.
AGTGGGTCCAGAAGTGACGGATATATGAATCCATTGTGTAATAGATGTTATGTTTTGTTGTTTTACGAGTGTAAAATTTTTTTGTTGAAGGACCTTGAATGTTAGTGTACCACTGCACATGAGACAATAGTATGTTGTATGGAAGGAAGGACTAACCATAAGGAACAAGAGCACTCGTTTTCTTCCTGTTTAATATATTCTCGGGGATCACGGCGGTGGCACTGAACACAAAACGGTTTGGACGATATCGGCGCGGATGTAATTATAGTGAGCTATGCGGCTTATTGTAACAGACTGACTTCACAGTGTGCACAGAAAGGTGCAGGAATATAAATAGGTAGGATTAGGAACAACAATATTCTCTCAGTACAGTGGTCGCATGTATGTACATTTATATATGCATAACATGTGTGTATCAATTGATGTATGATGCGTATTGGCGCAACCAAACTGAGAAAGCCCTGCTGGAGAGGTCGAAAGATTTCCCTAAACAAATCTCTTCCGATTCAGCCTGCCACGAAGTTGGTGAGCAGGTACATGCACCGTCTAGACCTGAACACACCTCACCCTATGAATCCTGTCATAGTTGTTGGTTATCCAATTAATGGTTCCTGATGCGGCGGTACCTAAACCCGCTTCCCAAATTGAGATTTTTTTAATCGTGTTGGACCAGAGGATTCTGATTCAATACTAAAATTATTTTGCCCCTGGTAAAAAAACTCATTTCATACATAATGATTACTTTGTTATAGTTAGTTTTCGATGGATACAAAATAATATTTACACGTTTCTACTCCCGCATTCTGCAAAGGAAACAACCATGGTATGCACTGAATAGATATTTTTCTAGAAGTTCGATCATACACATGTAATAGTAACCACTGGAGCGTTCTGATATATAATATAATCAATTTCAGCCTTGAGCGTTCGGAATTTTTTAAGTGTTTGGCTTGGTAATTTCCCACCCTCTTTCATAAAATTATATCTCCAAATTTTAATATAAAGACATATAAAGTGCTTATAGTGCTAGAGAGTCATTGAATGCTCCTACATTTAATCGTTTATCGCATATTTTTAGGATTCATGAAAAAAATGTTAAATTTATACTTTGTGGTACCTACGTGGAGCAATATTAAATATTATGACTTCTGTGTGTTGTCTATGGCCTAGTTGAAAAGAACTGCTATAAATTTAAATTCAACATGCATTTTTTAATATGTAAACACGTGATTGTAAATTCTTTTAAAATTATTTTGGTAGATGGAGTGTCGATACTAAATAAGTCGAAGGAGATGCGAGACATCTTTTAATAGAGTTTAAAACTACTACGTAAGCTTTATGATTGATTTAAGATTCCAAACCTTCTGAAGCTTACGAAATGATTTCAATAAATATTTGAAATTGATAATTTCACCAATAGCGAGGTTAGTAACCGAGCGGACAAATATTTCGGCTTCCTATTCATGGATCTTGTGTGAAATTACCCCGCTAGCTAAACCCTATATCTACGTCACTGTAAACGCAATATCTTCCGCTTATAATGGGGTATTTTCACAAACTATAAGCACCGTTAAAAATGTAGGAATAATATTTTTCTGATTTTGATTACTGTACGTATTTTCATAAAAAAATTTGATTTAAAAAATGTTCTTAAACCGCACATTCTGAAATTGTTCCAACTGGCCACAACGTCATTACGACATAGAAAACGCCAATGTCTGGTAAGACAGCTGTCACCAACGTCACCCGTTGTGACGCCAACGCCGCCGAATTCACGAATAAAAACGCCTCCTCCCCCCGTAGCCAATGGATTGCTTGCCATATCATGTTTAGTTAGTGTGTATGTACGTGTCACGTTTTAGTGAATTCCGTGTTTGTATATACCTACATGAGTATATTTATGAACAAAAAAGATAGTGTTGGCGGAAAATCTAAAATGGCACATTTTAAATCGTTAAAATTCTGACAATTTATTTATAACTCGAGAATGTTTGTATTTCTATAAAAAAAAGTAAATGTAAAAAGGAAAGATTGAGCTTAGTTCGGGCACACGGACACGCCCACAACACACTTCTTTTATATATTCAGTGGCAGCAGGTTACCCAGTAATAGCTCCGTTTGGTGGTCTGTATTTTCCCCAATACTGGCAGAATCGTGAAACGGGCATCGGGCAACGTGGAACACTCCATCGCGTCGCTTCGGTCCGAAGGTAAATATTACAGAATACTCGACAAACCCCAACTAAAAGCTTCTCTAGGCTTTCGTTTTATTACTACCAAGCCTAGAGCTGCAGTGTTTTGGTTCACTCTAACACAGAGGCTCCCAACCTTATCTGGCTCACCGTTCACTTTTCAACTATATGTTTCTTTAACGCCGTCCCCCTCTACCACTTTGAAAAAAATATGCAAGATGAAGGAAATCATACGTTTTGCAATATCACAATCAATCGGTTAGTAATATGGCAGTATTTAACAAACATTCTGAATATAACCAAAAGAAAATTGAAAAAAAAATCTTTTTTGGGAAGATTTTGCCAAAACTTTCCGCTGAAACCACAATCACCATTTATAACTCTATTACTGCTCACATTTTAACTGCTGCTTAACTATCCTTTTCCACTATAACGACCGAGAACAAAATAAATTTCAAATTCTCCATAATAGGGCAAAAGTAAATAAAATGTTAAAGGAACTAAATTGGCTAACGGTGAAATAGATGCTGATATTGAACACGATGATATTGGTACATAAAATAGTAAACAACCTGTTACCCAAATATTTATCAAATAAAATTGTATACAACAAGGATATACACAAATATAAAACAAGGACGTGCAATGAAATCAGGCTACTAAAAAACGACAAGGCGAATACTCAGAATAGTATACTGTATAAAGGGATGAAATACTATAATGCGCTGCCGGAAAACTGCACGTCTGCAAGTCTGCGCCAATTGGAAGGTTCAAGGTGCTGTGTAGGAGCCACATCAAGCAGGAGAAAATGTAGCATATATGCATGTAACAATTAATAAGTCATTTGTAACCTTAAATGTACAAATTACTAAAATAAAATTAATAAATAAAATAAATATAGTCATCCACCACTGTACTAGACAGATTTTCCACTTACAATGGACGGAAGTGGTGAATTTTCAATATTATGAGATTATTTGTAACCCGGAAATGTTGAATTTCTAAATTTTAAAAAAGGTTTTATATCCAGGTTGGTGTTAGGTTACGATCGATTATTTTGCGAATTTTATAACAATTTTAGTAAAGCAAAAAAAAATTGTGTTTTTTAATCAATAATTAATCTGAACCCCATTTCAGCCATTCACCGCCCCTTTGGAGGCTTTCACCGCCCCCACGCCCTTGAGACCACGGCCACCCCCTGGATATCGCCACGTTAGGAATAACAGGATTTTAGTACTCCACAACAATTTGAACTAACAAGAGTTTGTTGTGGGGACTGTTGTGTTTATTAAAATACAGTATATATTCGAGTGTATAATGTACAATATTAGCTACCGTGTACCCGGCGTTGATGGGGATATAGATGGTTTCGATTGGAGTAGAATTAATCTAATCATCTATTTTATAATGACAAGAGTTTTCTTTGTTATCGCCAGTGGTGAAAACAGCGTTGCATCCTATACCTATACCTATACCCATCATATACCTCCACAGTGCCCGGAAACGATTAGTACAAACGGGAGTCAATTTGGTGTTAGAACTTTTTTTTACTTCGACTTTCGTTTTCGAGTATACCGAGTTCAAATTTGGACGTTTTTAGATAAAATTAAAATAGAAAAACGGTCGCTACTGTGTAAATATGTTTTAATTAATATTAAATGAGTCAAAGCGTGTACCCAGCACCAATTTTTTTTAATGCCAAAAAAAGGTTTAAAAAAATCGAAATATTCAGACTGTATAAAGTGACTGTATACGAGTTTCCGGACACCGTGTATAAAAACCACGAAAAAGGTTAGAGTGAATTTATTTAATGAGGTTGTTTTGTTTCTGACAAGTTTAATGTTCTACGAAACAACTTAATTAGATTTTTTCGGATTTCTTTCTTCTGCTATATAAAACTTTTAACTGAAATTGTGTGTGGAAATAAGTACATACAGAAGCTTCTTCATTTGACCATTTTCTCACGAAAACGGCGCTTTACAAATAATCCAATCATCATTATTATTATTTCCATATTTTTCCTAGCATCGATAGAACAGATAAATAAAACAATGCGTTTATGAAAAGGAATTGATAATTTTCAAACAACAGATAATATATGTAATAGATATATACTGTTAGCATGGACAAGAGATAACGTGGTATAATTGGGAAAACGATATATTACGGATATTTGCGAGAACGGTCAACAAATGATGAAGAAATGTAAGTTACTTAACATAAAGATGATGTGCATAGTAAATGCTTGCTTGCTTGTTGAGATGGTATCTACATATTACAAGATAAAAAACCTAATTTCCAATAAGACAATTATGAACACGTAAAATACCAAACATAAAATTAAGAATATATGTAAATAGCAAAGCAAGAACATCCTTTTAGGTAAGTACCTGTACCAAATATTGAAGAAAAAATATGTATATTACAGGTTGTAAGGTTTTAAATATTTTTTATCATAAAGTTATTAAGTAAAATACATTATTAGTTACATTAGGTAAAGATATGTATAATATTTTTGTCGATGTAGTTCCTCAATGAGTACCTATATCCGACGAAGATACCAATTCCACCTATATTTATTCCTATATGGTATTATATATTAACGAAGCATGGAATGAGTATTCCTTGGAAGACGAGATGTAAAAGTCCTTAAATAAAATTAAAATACGCATTCAAGTACGAAAAAGGCATATCCATTCTCTAAAATTGTGGATATAAAAGCAGTTCCGGCAAATTTATTACGATTCCTATTAAATTCCTATTAAATCGATTCCTATTAAACTCTTCAAGGACATCTATTCAATTTCCGGTATCCTTCCAATCACAGTCCTTCACAAATATGAAATCACGACCACCATCCTACAAATTACTCAACAATCAACCCACAATAACATCAAGCTACTTTGCTACTTTACAATCAAGACATCCACAACCACAATACTCGGAATAACATTAAAATCCGCATTCCTCCAACACACAACACAAAACATGGGATAAAATCTCTTAACTATATTGCCTACACACTCTATAACTCTTTTCCAGAAAATAGTCATCATATAAAAAATTGAAAGTAATGCTTTAAAAACATATAAAAAAGTAAACACGTAATCCTTGTCGTGTTGTACTTTGTCTTGTTTCTTTCTCTCTCCTTTCCTATCCCCTGTATTTGTAATGGAGCATAATCTATTTTTACCCATCTATTAGTGGGTAAGTACTTTTTTATAAATTCCCACCTTGGCTTTGTGCTTATGTGTTTATCCCTGTCTGTTTCCTTTTTTGTTTTTTCATGTTTGTTCTTCTTAACCTCCCATTTTCTATTTTTGTTTGTTTGTGAAACCCATAATTTTGATATCAAAATATGAATGTATAATTGTACCTATTAACTCCCACGTACGTATTGTAAGTTCCTCCTGTTCTACGATGAGTTTTGTAACTCATCATAATTGCTGTAGCAAGAAAAAAACATATTTCTTCTTCAGTACAGGGGCTCGCCGCTAATTTCTTTACATTTTCTCTATTCATGAGCAAAATTTTCAGCGCCTTTTTTTCTAACGCCAGCGTTTGCTAATTATTTTATGTCTTAGAAAGTTGTATTTATACGGCTTCTTCTGTGGAAATAATTTCTTATTTATTCAGAAAAGGTGGGACCAAAAAGTGGTTTTTTGCTAAAAAAAAAATACAAACGAACTTCCTGTTTCTGCCCTCATTCTAAGGTAGTGTTGCAGCTATGTGATGTTGTGCTTCACCCTTAACGGCTGCGCTGAATTTTTCATACAAATCTTAAATTTGGATTTGAAGCCAAAATAACCAACAAAACTGAAAAATATTTTTATAAACCAAAAGGTATAGCCAATATCTAGCACAGATATGTGTTATTTTATATATTTGTGTTTTAAATTATGATATATAGGCCAATAAAGAAATCAATCTCTAATGATTATTGAAAATCATTTTAACAATACGTTAATCCTTAAATCAGTAGTAATCTTGAATTTTATTGAATTAGCAATACTCGGAGAGCAATTTAGAATTGATAATCAAACAGAGACGTTCTCGAGTTGTTTCGGATAATCCCTTCTCAACGATTGGAACAAGTATAAAATGCGACCCTTGTCGAATTTCAATTATTTTGACTTCTTAATCCGTAATCCAGAGAGGCTAAAGCATAATTGAAATAATTAATGTTCCAATGAAAATGGAACGATTTGTTTTGTTTTGATAAAACAATTTTCATTAATAAATAAAAAAAAATATTCTTCTGAAACCGTGACAAAAGACAAAAAAAAGGTTTATTTTTATAGTAATTTATTTTGGGGTATTATGCCATGTTGCGCTACCTCCTTCTTTAGCATGTTTTGGACAGCATTACAGTGTCCATGATCAGTGCAGATGTGTAACCCCATACTGGGTTCATCGGGTGTGGTGTGTTCAGGATGCGCCTGCCCACGAGCTGCGTGGCGTGCCAGATCGGGAGAGGCTGGTTTATGTAGACTTTTGACCTGTCCTACTGGTCTCTCGACCCATCCCCTTGCGCCGCAGTTGAAGGGATATATTCATTCGTCCGTCACTCCTAAACATACTGATCCCTAGATTCATACGCAACCCTCACACCTTTTCCATTCACAGAACTTTTCCCTCACCATCCTCTCCTTAAAAAAACCCTCCACACAGCATCCCCAAAGATGATATAGGTCCCGGGGGAAATTATTCAGCTCAGGACCTCTTGTGTAAAAAAAATTAAAAAAAAAACAAAAAAATTGCGTGTTTTTATATATATATTTCTACTAATTTCTGAGTAACTATACCCTTACGTGATCTACATTATCCTTATTTTCGAATCGACGTAAGTTTTAAACAATCTAAGGCTTATATTCCAGGATTAAAGCTGGAATTAAGGTTTGTTTTCCAGGATTAAAGCTGGGAAAAAGTAGACAGGCAGATTATTGATATCACATTTATAGCATCCCTCTGTCTTCAACGGAGTTAAATTGGTTCTCGTCTGAGAGTCATAAAAATTCATAGTAGTTAATATTGTGTTAATCTTTCACAGCTAGTTTCGTTGCCTCTTTTTTACTTGTCTAATATTTTATAAAGGTTTTACATTGTGTGGAAAAAATGTATGCTGATTCAATATCTTTCGTATTATTCAGAAGCGCCATATTTTCGATTAAATTTGAACAAGTACGAAATCATAAAAAAGTACTCATGAATGCTAACGTAATTATTGTTTCATAGCATTTTCCGCGAGAATCGTGCAAACTACATTCTCATTACACTCTTTACCGTTAAGGCGAAGCTGCTAAACCACTATTTTGTTCAATCTTTATAACGAATTGGTCTACATTATGAATACCAAAAAATATGCTTTAGATAAATTGAAGGTTTTCCTATCGTTTCGCTTGAGTAAAATACAAATAAAAATAGAAATTACTAAATAAAAAATATTAATGTAAACTACTAAAAAAATATTTTTTAATAGAAATTTATGAACGCGTGATGAAAACAACTTTTTTCACTTGATTAACTTTTTGCTTTCTTATAAAATTATTGACAAAATAAATAAAAACCATTTTTGTGCTTGAAGTAGCCAAATGAAAAAATGCGTTGGGTTTTCACTCAAGCGTAATTTAATCCTCTACTAGCTAAGTCCTCCATCACTGTACAAGCATTTTTTTTCGCTTAAAATTTAAAACTATACCTATTGCGTTTTTTCACACAAATTTATAGCATAGATGATTTATTATTATTTTTACAATGCATTACAAATTTGTAATCCTTTTATAGTACACATGGAATAATTTAAATTACTTAAAAAAAATAAAGTCATGAAATTTTATAATATTATATTAAACAGTTCTTGCCTTAAATGACTCGTGGAACCTTTAAGGCCAATGTTGAAAATGTCAATATATATCAGCGCCATACCTCTTATCATGCGATGCTGGGCCAACACGTTCGTTCTGTGGAATATGAATATAGCAGGTCTTGGTGTCGACCTTGGTGATAGTTGTTCGGTACGAACAATTAAGGCCCCGTAGTAAGCGTTCAAAAGTGGTTTAAAAGGGAGATTTATAAAAATACGAATTTTAGAGGGAGCGCGCTAATATTAAAAAAACGAAAATAATTAAGCAAAAATGGTGAAAATATTTAATAAAACACGACTCATTTGAAGTAGAGAAAAAATCTTTTGTCATGCCTATAACATATTAAATAATAGAAAAAAACGTGTTTTTAATAATGTTCGGAGCTTACTTTGCGATTTTTTTCTATCGAGTGAATTTCATATAATTAACGATTCGGCATAACAAATGTATAGATATTTTCTTAAAAAATACCTTTTTTTTAACTTAAAAACTTAAAGAATTAACGAAAACTTAATACCACCCCGCAAGGTATGGGCTGTCAATGAAATAGTTTAGTATTTTAAACGTTGTTACTGTAAGGGCCACATTCCTCCCAGATTGGAGACTTTCGGGGCGCTTCTCAGAGAGCAAATCCATGTGATGCACACATTTCGATTACTTACCATGCATTACCATATAAAGATACCTCAGAAACTCTTTTTTTAATTCATTGATGGCAAATATTTAAATACCCTGGCGAAACCAGGTAGTAATAAAATACATAAAATTTGTTTTATCTCTAAAATTAGTATAATGTTGGTTTGGAAAATAAACAAACCTTTACATCACTATTCCATTAAGATTCTCGTAATTGTGATTTATTGGTTTTGTTTTGGTAAAAGGTATTTTTTGAAGTCAACCAAATTCCAGAGACTTTGAAAGAATTCTATTTGCTTGGTTCATAAGTCACCACATTATTCAAACATTGTCCCCAGAAATAAGGCGAGGAGAGATTTCTTACGTTTTTGTCATTTGAAACAAGAATATGAAAACGGAAGACAGAGTTCGGAAAATTGTAACGTTCTGTATAGACATATAAACCGATGGAAATAAGTTATGGGCATGTTCCTGGGCCCGAAGTTAGAAAAAAGTCTTACTTCGAGTGAATTTGCGTATATTTTTATAATTTATAGATATTATAGCATCGATGTCCTTTTTTGAACAGAAAAAAGACTATCAAACGTGGATTAAACGCCTTACTCCAATCATGACCACTTAAATGCCTATAGAAGATACTTAAATAATTTTGTCAAGCTGGCTTATTTTAGACTGTCCACAGTGATATGGATATTCATTGTTACTTTGCAGTGTACTTATTATTTCACGAAGTAAATGAATATTCAGTGAGAAATGAATAAACGAACTGATTGAAATATTCATAAGAGTCAGACAGACTTCAGAACAATGCCAAGAAAGTGGCGCGGTTCCATCGAATCAACTTGGGACAAAGGGTTCTGGAATTTATGCATTTTACATAAGGTAAATTACTTCAGCAATGTTTGAGCGACGCGTCCTAATTAGAGCTCTGCTGAAAATCTTGCCTGAAATACTCGTTAGTCGTTAGGGAGGGCATCAACGTCACCCGTCACTTGCCAGCGAGGAAGGCAGGCTTTTGAGCAAATTGTGTAACGGTTAAGGGGAAAATCTTCCCTTATTTTGGCTGTTATGCGTAGGATAGCGAACGATGTAAGAAAGAAGTAGCAAAATAATTTGAGTCTGTAGCGAAACGATGAAAGTGTTTTACAGCCCAATGGAATACGTGAATAGGTCAGAGGGAAACATCTAGGTCAGTGAGACAATCTAGGGCCTCAGGCGTTGCCCCATGACCCTCATCAATCCCGCGGGGGAATGAATGCAGCGGGCCTTCGTTGACCACATGTTCGGTGGTCTGCACCGCACTGCATTCACACATCACCGATTCTTTAAGTCCCCACCTGTACCATAAGCGTAATTAGAATCCGCGCACATAAAAATGTTGCTAATACTACTGCAAATCGCATCTACACACTCAAAGAATAACTTTCATCCTAAAGTCGTTTTGAAAGTCCGTGCAGTTTGGTCATAGCTTGGCAACAGTCTCTTTGTTCCCATTGTTGCACGGGAGATTTTAAGAGAGTTTGTTGTGAAATACAAACTTGACATGGCTTAAGTCATTTCATTAATTTGAATCCAACATTCCGATTTAAAACAGTGGTCTCTCATTAGAATATTTCTGAGAATTTTATACAGTTAAATTTTTTTTTTTAGAAAAATCTGGCTTAATGAAGTAGCAAAACTGAAAAACTGTTCAACATCATGATATTTCCACTGCCGGTAATTTTTGGAACATACAGGCGTAAATATGTGCATTATTTCCATAATGGGGTATAAGGCTTTCAAATAGTATTTTAGCTATACAAATATGCTTTAATGCAGGGGTGAGGAACATGCTACCGCGAGGCTTTTTGGTGAGGCACGCCAGAACTATTGGGGTGGCCTGCTGACTACAAGAGAAATTGTAAAAAAATTTACTTTCCAAACGTGAAAACGGTTTTCTTTCACGATGTGTCAGATATATTTTTGAGAAATTATTACAAAACCTAAAGAAAGGTACAATATAGCTGACGGACACTTACGTAACTAAAAAGCAGTTCAGAAACAAATAAATAAGCGATCCAACATACCTTTATAATTTAATTTAAAATTCTTATTATTTTATTAATAAAAAAATAAATGTATATTATGAGTGTAATGCTTATTCAACTGGAAGCTCGCTTATGGATAAAATTACAGTTGTGGATTCATCTGCAGGGGGATCCAAAAAAATAAACCATTCTCGTCGTTAAAGTGCAGTTTTAAAATTCTAGTTGCAGACTAGATATACCATTATCGTGTTCTGGGTGTAGTTTTAATTAAAGTTGGGGACTTGCACAAGGATTCAATCTTAAATAAAAAGCAATTTTGTCATCCAAATGACATGTTTCAATTCCAGTTGCAAGTTCATCTGGCGACACATTTCAAAGAAAACCGTTCGCATGTTATGAGTGGAGTTTATGTTTTAGATTCACGCCACATGCTGCAAAATTCCATTCTCGCGTTTCGAATACAGTTATAAATTTCTAGTGTAGACTTATTTGTGAACATGATATTTGGCACCAAAATCTAAGTGTGGCCCGCAGGTGACAGAACACACATCCAAATGGCTCTCTACTGCGAAATGGTTCCCCTCCCTTGCTTTAAATATTTGATGCACATCTTTCGATTGGGCAATTCGATAGAAATCTAGAGTCAATTTAGATAATACATTAAGTAAGTTAAGTTATTTGGAAGACTGTCCCCTTAACAAGTACGTGATATTTACAAGACATTCATTTTCTTCGGGAGTATCGTATGAAGAATTTTTGATTAACGTAAGGACTATTCATGACTATTTCTGGGAAACAAATGACAGGGACGTTTTGGCATTGAAATTGATTAAATATTTTAAATACTGAATATGGAAAGGAGCGAAAACATCACCTGCGTAATTTAAACCGGCCGTAGGAGTGTCAGCTTGTCACATCAAACTACATATTGATTGGTAGGACAAATCCCAGCAATGGAAGAAATGGGAGAGGGTACTCGGAAAGAGGCAATCCAAAGTACTCATAAACGAACCAGGCAACTACTCCATATGGAAAAAAAACTTACCGAGGGAACTTTAGGACTACTAACGGCACACTGCCATCTCAGGAGACACTTGCAGTTTTTGGGAGTGGAAAACACCAATAGATGCAGGAAATTTGAAGAGGATGAAGAGACTCAAATTCACCTGTGGTGCCAATTTTCGCTTTGTTGGGAACAAGGCCCAGATACCTGGAAAGACACATTGTAGAACCAGAAGACATAGCCACATATCCAATGACAACCCTGGTGAACTAAAGGGACCAGGTTACTGTTAAAGGAATGAGGTAAAATGGGAGATAGCAAAATGGGCTCTATACAGTCTCCTCTCTGTTAATAATAAAACAAACAAAAAAGACTGACATTAGCGACTCATTGATACATTGATAGGAGACTTTACAATAATAATTCTCTGAAATCAAATATTTTAGTAAGCTTATTATGCTAATTTGGGAGGCGGGTTTGGGTACCGTCGCCCATTTATTGGATAACCAACACCTCTTCCATAGGTCACCTCAAGTGGTTCACTACGTTTGGTGATTTAGTAGAGGTTCCCGGGTTCATCAGGTGAGGTGTGTTAAGGATGCGCCTGCCCACCAGCTGATCTGTAGAGGCTGGTTTGAGGAGACATCCACACTGATACCTAGATTCCTACCCAACCTACCCCTTTCCTTCCCAGAAATTCACCTCCTTTCTTCCTTCAAAAAATAAAAATTTAAATTATTTTTCTCAGGGCCTCCTGTGTGCGGTTAATGTAAAAGAAAATGCTAGATAGTATGTACATATTCAAGTTTTTAATTAATGTCGATTATAATAGTTCTTTCTAGCCATGAGACACAGATGGCTCTAGTATAGATACATCAGATACGTTATAAAGTTATCCGACAGATGTCCGTAGTGTGTAAATAGGATCGCCCTTCCATGGAGATTACCGAAGTACGGGCATCAGTGAGGTTTCTAGAGCAAAAAGATTTTGAGAGTAGATATAATAGAGAGGACGTTGGCGTTCAGACCATCCCACACACTCGTTCCTGATTATAAAAGTTGTTAGTTTAATTAAAAGAGATAGTATTTTCTCGTAAAGAAGGAGTTATTATTTAAATTTATTAATTCCAACATCTAACGTACGTACATATGATGTATTACTCTGATTTGAGTATAAACATAATATAAGATTATTTCAGGACCTTTGTTTAGTTATTTTGACGGCCTCCGTGGTCGAGGGGTAAGCCTCTCGACTAGCAATCCGAAGGTCACGGGTTCAAACCCCGGCGTGCGCAAGTAAATTTTATTTGATGAATTTTTTGTTATTTCACAATTTATTGATAAAAAATAATATGTATCTCAGTATCGCCCTGATATAAGAGACCACCATACAGAATTGAAACGTTGTTTTAAATGGTTTGAGCCGTGTTTGGTAATCAGATCTCAATAGTCAGGTACTCCACCACCTCTCTCTCCCCCATCTCCTACCCCTCCCTACTACGTCCAGTCTCACAACATACCCCAATTGGGGATTCTAGAGTCTCAGCGGCTCCAGCAGCTGGGAGCAGTTGGGACTCTTGTGCGGTATGAAATACTTTCAACTCCCAAAATTCCCAAGGAAGTGGTACCATGGAATTCCCAACTGGGTATAGGAATACATGGCACGACCAAGTGAATCAGATACTTGAGTCGGGCCATGTTAGGGGGAGTTACGGGCGAGTCAGAATAATAGAAGAATATGTACGAGACGTATGAATGTGAATGAGGCAAGGAGTGTGTTCCAAGACCGAGTTGTTTGGCGGTCCGTCCTCTCTGCCTACCCTTTCCGAGAAACTTCGTTATGGTTAGTGAGTTAGTGAAGCTGAAAAGACTTAAGAGGGGGAGAAGGTGGGTAAGCTATTTGTCAATATTCTGTAACAGTTATAACAAATTTTCGGGAATTCCTCCTAGGTGGTCAGTCAACATTTTATAAATGTATAGTATGTATATTCTGTACTAAATAAAATAAATAAAAAATGAAACTTCAGACCCCGGTTAAGAAGAGAAAGACTACATCATGACCAACTTAGGGGACAAACATGTTCCTATCTAGTTGTGAACAACTTCAATATATATATTATATGACTTTACCCTAATGAAGCTTGGTTTAAGCAAACCCGATCGATAAGCAAAATAATCAGTTCGTGGTTATGTACAAAGTGTTTGTTTCATTGAAAAATATAATGCCTCACCACAAGGTGATTAAACCAATTGCTTCGTACGAAAAAAAATAAAACTTTTAACTTCGTTCTTACTTTGTGCACATTTAATATAGATTAAGCATGAATTCAATTCGTGCTTGGTAGGTTAAACTATCTACTTAGATTTCAAATTAGAAATTAACTGGAGTGGCTTTCTTAGGTACTTGAATTAATTAGGTAGTACTTCTTCGAGATTAGACATGTCTTGAGATTTAAATTTATTTATTCAGAGACAACAACTTGTATAAATGTTAAATTTTCATAGCTTCAAACTGCGTGATTTTGTTCCATTATATTTCACATTTATCAATTATAATTGAATGTTAATTTTAATTCAAACATCACATATATTCATTACTTGTAATTTAGTTAAATAACCGTGGTAACAAGTCAAACAAATATTTTTTTTAAATGCCGCCAGAATCAACACTTCAGATTGATGAGTGTTGCTGAGAATCGAAAAAACTAGAGAATTTTAATTTTATTTATTACACACAACAGACAGCTAGTTAACATAAAAATACAAAGATTAAAAACCAACAGTGTACAACGAAATGCAAGAATAAAAACCAACAACTAAAACAAGAGACGATGCATAATTTTGGGATAAGTGAGATTAAATGAGAACAAGAGATTCGAGCAATTTGGGCTGTCGCTAAATATGTTCAAAATATTGCTATAATATTGGATGCTTTAAAATCCAAACATTCGCATACCAGGTTAGGTTATGCTAGGTTTCGGTTGGTTTCTGCGTTAGGTCTGTGTTCAAAGCTGAATGCCAAAAAGCTCCCAAAGATGAAATTGTACGTAAAATTTATTATTTTGTTTATTTTTGCACCCCACGACGCACAATCATTGTTACCCAAATCATAATGAGTAAATAATGAGAGGTAGGAAAAAGTAGATGGAAAATTTGATGAGGGAAGAGAAATATTGAGTGTTCCAATAGCTCTTGGAATTATAATCAGGAGCCGCGAGTTTGTTTTGAATGATGATGAAATGATGGAATGATATAAAAATGAATTGAAGATGGTACAGCAGTGAGGATGCCACCAGAATATCGAGTAGGCCTACCTTGATGATGGTAATCATCCTTATTCCATCATAAAAATATAAATTTAAAATTTAAATAATATATCCCACTAGAAGACTTACAAATGTCATTTCTTATTAAATACTCTAAAAATACACACATTCTAAAATATAAATTCGACTGTTGCAAACTTCTGCAACTCATAAACTTACTAATACTTACAATAACAACACGAAAAAATGCACTTTTCCACTGCACCACACATAAGCGCAATTACATTGCGAACTCCTCAATACAACGGTTTCACACTATGGGAAACCAATACTTCACCAGGTGATGTCGACATATTTAATATTAACTTTGTGGATCACGTAGAAGATTTATTCCAACACTGTTTCTGAATAGAAGTTGTATTTTTGTAAACCATTAAAATCGTTGTATTTTTTAATTTATGTTCTTGTTTTTATTTTTATTTTTATTTCTTGCATGTATTTTAAATGTAATTTTATTTTTGAAGTGAAACTTCTCGCGCGTTATGCAATTTCGAGGACCGGAGTAAAACCAACTCATGACCGTCATGAAAAATCGTGATCATTTCGCTATAGGAGCCTAGCCAATATTATATACCTACTTTAGGTCACTCTCCAAACTCAGCTTCGCGGTCTAGAGGCAGAGGGCCCGATTGTCGTCGTGAAGAACCGAGGTTCGATCCTCGCCTTAACTATTTTTTTTCTTTTTGTGATTTTTTTAATAATAATTTTTTTAAAAGTGATAAAATGCTCTCGTGCTGCGACTTTTAGATATTTTGACTATATGATATTTTGGTCGACTACGTAATAACCGCGGTCTAGAGGCAGAGCGTTCGACACTCGTTGTACAGAATTGTGTTTCAATGTTGTCAAAATTGTACCACCTACATGTAAAAGACCTCTGAGAGTTAACTAAACAAAAAATATGCACTAAAAACTCCATAGCAAATTGCCTCACTTTTGAGCGCAACGCTGCTTTGAAAGAAGTGTCACTTGTAATTTTGTTGAACGGTGGAAAAGGTACTGCCCAGCACTTTTTTTTCCTAGTGACGAAATGATCTGACAGGTGGGGGACGTACGAGTACGTACACATATACTAATAATAATCAGCTAAACCCGAACATTTTGAATTATATGACCTCTGTGGTACCTAAGTTAACAACATTAAAACGGTTAAATTTAAAACTACTTCAAACAACTCAATATTTAGATTCAGTAAAGTGGTCTACCAGCGATAATATACTAACGGTTGTTTTCACAAATTAAATCTCAGTAAACCGAAGGTAAATTTTCTGTTTGAATACCGAACGTGATTGAAGTGGTTCGTGTGGATATTACTAACATTTGTTGTAAAAACACATAAATGTTTTGAAAGGTAGATTTGATTATTTGCGTGGATTTTTATCATATTTTTTAATCAAATAACCAACACTGATAAAAATACTTAGAGTAAAGACGCCATTTACCGGGTAGTTGCCCAATTCCGGGTACCCCTTTATATCGAAACTGGTGCCAACTGCGCAAACTAATCGACCGGTAAAACAAAGATCTTACCATCCGCCATCATAAGGAGAAGATCGACAACCGTCACTCGCACGTTCATTAAGTGGCAGGCATTTTTGCAAAAAATCTGATTAATAGTTTATCAAGGTAGTTTTAACACGGCATATTTTGATAACAAGGGTAAGTGTTTTTTAGAGTTATTATTATTTTTCTTTTAACCTATGTAGTTAAGTTCACACGACATGCATTTTTTGGACATTTCATCGCTCTGTCACGTTTCTGTCATCATTTCGTTGTTCAGATTTGTGATATCCGCAATACCGGGTACCCGGTAATGGCCAACTTCGGGTACCCGATAAAAGGCTTAATTTATTCAGCTAATATTTGTTTTAGATGGCAACTTCAACACGCAAAAAATGGGATCCTTCAGATATGAAAAGAGCTATAGAAGCTGTTCAAAACAAAACGTTGGGATATATGAAAGCAGCCCGGGAGTTCCATGTCCCACAGACTACTTTGGAAGATTACGTGAGAAATAAGAAGAATGGTGACTCCATTACAAGTCGCAAGTCTTATGGGGCTAGAATACCAACGTAGTGCAACTGTTGAAGTGGCCATCAATGGTTTCCGCAAAAGTGGCATATTTCCTTGCAATCGTTTCATATTCAGAGACCACGATTTTGCTGCTCACGATGTTCCAGAACCGAAAGAATCGAAAGAAAAATATTACGCTAGAAGCTGAGTTACTTGATTCTGGCACACATCTCACTCAGGCGTTGGCAACTGTTGGTACTGAGATACCCCTGCTGCATCTTCAAGCAATGATCCTGTTAGATGTATTGACATTCAAAAACTACCCACTGTTAAACCTAACACAAGTAAAAGAACCGGATCTGCTTGTTTCATTTCAGGATCCCCATACAAAAACAATTTAAGTGAGTCTTTAGCTAAACAAGATAAGAAAGGCGTCAGTAAATTAAATTTGGTTAAAGGTAAACAACGCATTATGTAAAAACAGACGAAAACTGAAAATACAACGAAGATGAAACGGATGCAAAAAAAAAGTGGACACATCAGATTCCAGCAGTGGTGAGAGTAACGATGACTCTGTTATTTTCATGGAAACCGACGATGATCCAGATACCGATGAAGAAGATGCATCGTGCGTTTACTGTAACAAAGCATATTCATCTAATTTCAGAGGAGAAAAATGGATAAAATGCATTGCATGTAAAAAATGAGCTCACGTAGAATGTTCCGGTAAAGGGAATTTCGATTTCATATGTGATATTTGCCTTAACGGTTGAACTTAACAGTACGAAAATAAACAGCCCTTTTATAACTTAATTAACTATGTTTTATTAAAAAAAAAATTTTTTTTTCAAAGCACCTGTAGAAATACTTTTTATGCGTATTACCGGGTACCCGATAAATGGTAGGCATCCTATCACCGGGTACCCGATAAAAGGCAGGTATGGTACCCGATATAAGGACCTCTTTTTTTCAAAGACAAAATTTCTCCTTTCACATATTTTTCCTTTTGTGTTTTTAAGTACGGCCGCTAAATTATTTTTATTGTACATACATGATAAAAGATTAATACAGTTATACACATACAAACTCATTTTCAGAAAATTCAATCATTTCTTCGTTTTATGGCTGATCAAAAAAAAGTACCCGGTAAATGGCATCCTTACTCTACTTGTAAAATAAACTTTTACCTTGTAAAGTTCAAATAAAATAATTCTATATTAATTTAATGTTATCTAGTTTACTGTTGAACTCCGTTTTCATTTTAGGTTTTGTACACTTAAAAAATAAATAAAATGAAAATATTTATAATCGAGATCTGCTGTGTAATCGTCACTTCACGGACAGCTGTTTCGCTTTCCATGGACAGTTTGATAATGCCTTCGTGAGGCGAAATAGCTATTACTCGTAAACAACACTTGTTACAGAACTTGTAACACTTGTTATTGAATATTGAGTTGACGGTCTCCGTGGTTGAGGGGTAAGGCTCTCGACTAGAAATCCGAAGGTCGCGGGTTCAATCCCAAAAGTAAATTTTATGTGATGAAGTTATGTTTTTCAAAACCATTAATTTAAAATAATATATAACACACTTGCGGCACGTTCCAGAGGAAGAAGATACTTTCAGTATAGCCCTGGTATATGACCACCATTCGGAATATAAACGTTGCTTGAAATGGTTTAAGCCGACTTTGGTGACCAAATTTGAATAGCGAGGTACTCCCCCACCTTCTTCTTCTTCTCACAACATACCTCAATTGAGGATGCCATAATCTCACTGGCTCCAGATGGGACTCTTGTCCGGTATTCACCTAAAAAGTTTTTTTTTTAAATTAAATAATAACATTATCAAAAAAAGTTACAATTTGTAACTTTTATTTTTATATTTATCCCTTAGGATGTAATCGCATTTCATCAGCATATGGGTCATTCCGCCGTTTCGTTCAAATCGCATGTTCTTGCAAAAAAGTCATATGAAAAATAATGTTTTTCAAGAAAGTTTTATTGGAAAATGTAGTTATTTAAAAAAGGAAAAAGTAGTATTTACCGGATTAGGCATTTGTTACTTAATAACTTTATGGTATACAAAAAACATGCTAAAATCTCATTACCTTCCCCGTGTAAATGAGGGACCGGTAAATTGATCAATAAATAAGAACATTTTACACTAGTAAAATCACTACATTCATTAATCGACCTGAATGTACAACTAATTTTGCATATTTATTGGTGTTTAATTTATTTTTAAAGTTACTGTATCAGAGAAAGAATTGAGATTTTGTTTTTGTCCAGAAAAAATCGCTGTCGTCTTCCGCCAAAGCGATAATTAAAATTGTGACCGTGTTTGTCACTGTTCGTCAGCTGTACCCCACCCCGCGCCTCCGTTACTAATCAGTGTACCGCTATATCTGGACGGGGGAAGACGTGCGTCGCTGAATAAAGAAATATCTGCGATCTCCGTGCTCGAAAACGACTTTGTCACCGACCAGGCATCATTACCTTCCAGCATTTTTTAAAGTAAGTACATGTTTTAAAAATTCGAATCATGAACCTATAAACTATAATTAGTCGGACTATTTTTTATTGAAACATAAAGATTTGTAATGTCATTATTAAGCGAGTTATTAAGGAAAGATTGTCAAAACCTCATTACCCTCCGTCTCATTACCTTCCGTATCGTAAAATTTTTTGCCGGATGGTAATTTAGAGGTGTGGAGGGTAATGATAAATTTGTAAGGGTTATTTTTACGTGCATCTGGGACCATGTTTGGGGGTTCATAAAAGTTAATATTATCAATAAAAGCAGTTTCTTGCGTTCTAGCGTCGGACAATTTCAGTTTTGGTGAAATACATATTTTCGTTTTATCTATTTACTGATATGGAAAAACAATCTGTTAAAATTTACCCTGCGAATTTTTATTTGAAAATCGATTTTTTTATTCAATGATATAATTATAATTATTCAAATGTAAACGAATAATATATTAAACAAATGGTTTAACTATTCCCCTACAGTCACAATTATTTTCATTACTTATCTTCATTACTTCAGTTGTCTATTAAAACAGATGAATTTTTACAAAATTTCAAGTTTCTAAACAAATCCAGATTTGAACAAAAATCTATATAAAGGGCATTATTAAGAGTCCAACGCAAATTTCTTGATTAAAAAACCATATCATTACTGTTAGATTTTAAATCATTTAGGGAAAAAAATATTAAACAAAGATATAAAAGTAGTGTAACAATTTTTGGGCTCTCCTGTAAAAGTAACGAAATTGAAATTATCCATATTTGTTATTCAACTTCTCACTTGATCCGATACTTATGATAATTTTTCTTTATTATTTGTTACAGGCTAAACACCATAATCCACAATGGCAAAGTTAAATAAAAAACTGAAAAAAGAAGAAAAGTTATCCAAGGACAGGCTGCGTAAGCAACAAAAATATGCTGAGATTAAAAACAATCCGGAACTGTACAGTCTTCAGAAAGCGAAAGCGCAAAAAAAGATTTGCAGCATTGAAGATATGAGTGAAAGAGCCCAGAGAGAGCAAAGACGAAGATGGCGAAAGAACTCTATAAATTATTGGAAGAAAAAATGAGGAGCAGCGTGAAATAGAAACGATTACAGTAGAAAATATGCCTCCAATTCATGAAAATGTCAAGGAAGTACCCAATAATGTGCAAAATACTCTAGATCCTGACCCTCTCGCAGTCGAGAATGAACAACAAATCATTAAAAAAAATGTGCGTGGTCTAACGAATGTTAGAAAATTGAGGTATAGATCATTGAAAATCATTAAGACGTTACAGGACCAGATAAGCAAACTCAGGAACGAGAAAAGAAACGAACAAAAGAAATTGAAGGCGTTGCAGCTACAAAACGTAAATAGACCAATCGAAGATACAGTAGAGAAAAAAGTAAACGACATAGTTAAATACATCCCAATGAATAAAGTCGAAGATGTAAAAAAGAAATTGTTGTTCAGTGAATCGCTGTCTCGAGGATTAAATGAAAAATACAAGGCTTTAAAAAAAACAGAGAAAAGACAGTTTGCGAATGAAATACTGAGAGACAAGAACAAGCTAAAGAAATATAAAGTACTCAGTAAAGTTCCCTTTCAAATCAGAAAGACTTTAGCTGAAAACAAGAATAACAAAACAAATGAAATAAAACGGAAGATACAAGATTTTTTTGAAGAAGATGTAAATAGCCGGGTAGCTCCCGGAAAAAAAGAATTTGTGAAACGCAAAGGTTTAAAAAAACAGAAAAGATATATTACAGATAACTTCAAAAACCTCCACGACAAATTCTGCAAAGAACAACAAAAAATCAGCTATTCGACTTTTTGTAAATATAGACCCTACTGGACTGTTTTCCCCAAAAAATAACGAGACACTTGCCAATGCAAACTTCACTGTAACGTTGATCTTCTCATTAAAGCTCTGAAGAAAGCAAAGATAATTGTAGAAGGATCAGCGACAGAAGTATTGAAAAGCCTGTGTTGCGATACTAATAATAAAGAATGTCTAGAAAGATCATGTAGTTCATGCAAAAATAAAACATTGAATTACGGAGAATTTAATAACAGCACAAACATTAACTACTATGAGTGGACAATAGAAAAACAAACCTACAGGGGAAAGGATGGAATCCAGAAAATGAAAACCATAACAACTAAAAAGAAGCTCGAGGACAACCCTCGTAAAATAATTGAAAAGTTAGAATTTGCCGAACTTTGATTTGAAATAGTTTTCCAGCAAAAACTTTCACAAGAATGATCTCAAGTTTCTTAAATATTATGTTCCTATTTAGATGTAAGACCTTTATCTTGTACTTATTAGTTACATATGTTGTGTTTGTTTTAAGTATCTCTGATTTTATTTTAAACTGCATTTCAATTGACTTCTGATTTTTAATTATTATTTTTATTATTTCTATTTTTCAAATATTACAATGTTTGCTTAGGAATGTGAAAATTTTGTATTTCTTGTGTACAAACCTACTTATAAAACGTAATTATAAAGAATTTGACTATTCCTTATAATTTCTGGGTAAGTAGTATAATAGGAAAATTTTAGCTGTGTTGGGTTTGATGTTCCAGCTGCCTTTTCTTAATTTGTATTTTGATATTTTTTTCCATTATTTTTTAACAATTCATACAGATATTGCAAAAGCATAAGTAAGCAGAACTGATTACGTATGAAAAAATGTATTTCTTGTCTCCAATGTTCAAAAGTCTGAATAAAGCATTTAGTTTTTCACTATAATAGGTTTTTCTTCTTTTTCCTAATCCGCTCACCACGTCAAATGATACTTAGCATGATTTGAAATCTATTTTATTATTCAATTTCTATTCAAATTTCATTATTCACAGACATTTTAAGAACCTTAAACATGTTCACTACCATCTATTAATATTTCATTACCAAACTTCATTACCATCCAAATTTTTAAATTACCATCCAACAGTTTTTCATTACCATCCACACCTTCATTACCTTCCATCAATTTTCTTCGAATCCAAGTGTCGCACAAAGGTGCCCTTTTCACTTTTATACATCTGATAGGTACGGGAACCCATTTCTATAAAAATATATAGTAAAAAGACAAAAAAAAAAAATCCGTGGAAACAGGCAAATTTGAACGAAACGGCGGAATGACTCATATAAATGTTTGTTTGGAGGCAATTTCTACTAACCAACCCGTGGATCTTTAAAATTATTTATTATCTAATAGTGATAACATTATTCAATCAAAGTAAAATAATGGAGTCGTCTGATAACATTTAGAATTTCTGATTTTTTTTTTAAATATTTACTGCACTATTATGCTTACCTGACGTATAGCATTGACGACTGGCAGATGAAGGACAAAATTATACTGACTGCAGTATAAATAGCTCAACTTATGGAGTAGTACCTGACGTATAGCATTGACGACTGGCAGATGAAGGACAAAATTATACTGACTGCAGTATAAATAGCTCAACTTATGGAGTAGTAGAATAATAACGAAAAAAATTATATATATAAGTCTGCATATTGTTATCATTTATAATGTTAAATAATTTACAAGTAATAAATAAAAAATAAAAAAATGAAAAAAAAATACATATACGCCTAAAAAGGCTTTTACATAGAAGTGATACATGATGCAGTTTACATAGAAGAATATCTGTACAATTGTAATTGTAATTGTAAAATTGTGATTACAAGTATAATGAGAAAATATTAAGAAATAATTTAAAAAAAAAACTAAATATGAAGCAATATTAGTAAAACGTAAGAGTAAAATAAAGTAAAAAAGAAATTACAACAACACTACATATAAGACAAATCATTTAAACTAATTTACCAAAGCTACTCTAATTTGTAGGATTCGACAAAGTGTTGGTGTAGATTATGCTTAATTCTATAAATGGAGTCAAAAAATAAATCAATAGCACCCCCATACTTGTTGCCCAGATCATGCATCCTATTGGTCAGTGAGTGTGTCTGATATTTGGTCGAGTATGTATTACAGAATAATGTTATATTGTGTCTTGTATTCACAATATACACAGTAAAGTCAAAAATTTCGTAACTTATTTTCAAATACGCTGAATATTTACGACATTATTATTTACGATTTTAAAGTTTTTGGGTTTTTTATTTTGTTTTCCGTTTTCCGGGTAAACACAATGTCAACATTATAATTGAAGACCGCAAAAATTTAAGAGTAAAATTTTGATTTTAATATGCATACCCACATTCTTGTTGAAGGTATAATGAAATTTCTCGCAAATCGCATTAATTTTCTTGCTCTCTTGCATCAAATTCCTACGAACGGCCTAAATTATTTTCACCGAGTAAGAAACTGCGACCAGAAATTCCTTCCAATTTTTATTGCTTTTCATTCCACTGAAGTATTCTAGTCATTGTAAAGTTAAAGAGTTGTCTTTGGTATGAAGAAATATTTGGGAGGAAGTCTGAAATTAAGCTCGCTACTGATGAAAATAAGAAAAGAAGGGTTGTAAAAAGACAGAAATTCTAGAATCATTTTAAAGGCCCCGTAGTAAGCGTTCTAAGATGGTTTGGAAGGGGGATAAGTAAATACGAATGTTAGAGGGAACGCGCTAATATTAAAAAAATGATAATAATTAAACTAAAATTGTGAAAATAAATAATAAAACACGACTCGTTTGAAATACAGCAAAAATGCTTTAGTTGCATTTAAAGATACCCTCTTAATTTTTTCATGCCTATAACATATTAAATAACAGAAAATAACTTATTTTTAATAATTTTCGGAGCTTTCTTTGCATTTTTTTTTATCCAGGGATTTTCATATAATTAACGTTTCGGCATAATACATGTATATATATTACCTTTAAGGCAAAGCTTAGTGCCAAATCACTATTTTGATTAAAATATAAATCATTATTATAGCTTAAATTACTGTGACAGTTTGACTTGATTAACTTTTTTGATTTCTTGTAAAATTATTTACAAAATAAATAAAAAACAGTTTTGCGCTTGAAATCGAACGTTTCTAGACTCCGTTTGTCAAGCGAATTTAATGCATATTACATTAATTATAAGGTATACCAAGAATATACACATTTGCTTGTAGCTTCCTCTTAAAAATAACATCTCTACTCCCTCTAACACTCGTATTCACATATCTCCCTTTCAAATCATTTTTGAACGCTCACATACTACGGGGCTTTAAGTAGAAAATACAGATACAAAATTAACAAAACAATATAAAATATGGTCGGAGTAGTTATTTATAAAATGTACTTACATTTTTCTCTGTGTGAAAATATCTGCAAAAACAGTTAGTTAAGTTACCATCAGTACATTTTTGAATATAACTTGAAACCAACTAATTATTTACTTATTTTCCAAGCATCATTGAATCTGTTTTTTGAAAAACGAATCATTAGTCAGAAACGATTAATAAAATCTGAGTGGTATTGAGAATTATGGAGATCAAAATCGCCCCTCGATTCAAAAATCACTTTTCAAGATTCAAGTTACTTATTGTTTTCGGCTCAGAAAGGTATTTGTGCCGTGATATTAAAGAGCTCACCCAAAGACGAAAATCATGTTAGTCTATTAGGTAACCCATATATTGTGTTATAGAGACTGAAAGGATCATAAATAAGGCTCTCGACTAGCAAACTGGAGCTCGCGGGTTCAAATCCCGGGGTGCGCAATTAAATTACACACTTAAAATTATATTTAGTATATTTGTTGCACGTTCCAGAGTGGAAGATAATCTCAGTATCGCCCTGGTGTTAGACCACCATTCAGAAATGAAACGTTGCTTGCAATGTCTTTGGTGATCAGATCTGAATATCCAGGTACTTCCCCACCAACCTCCTCCCCATCCCCTTCCCTTCCACACTACTTTCAGCCTCTCAACCTCTCTGTAGTGTGGTTTCACATTAAAAAAATCAGAGGCTATTGTAAATCTATTACATTAATAGTCTTAGGATGAGTTGTTTCAGAGAATTTGAATAATTCATCAAATTTCAAAGTTGATTTTAAAGTCCTGTGAAGCTTCTATGCAAGTTTTATAATTATATCATAATTGACTAGAATGACTAGTTTCTTCACAATACTGAAATAAAAACAGCACTTGAATATAACCTTCACAGAACTAGAAAATCAACTTACAAATTTGATGAATTGTTCAAATTCTGTGAATCAACCCAGTCCTTAGTTGAGTTGTTTCAGAGAATTTTAACAATTCATCAAATTTCGAAGTTGATTTTAAAGTTCTGTGAAGGTTCTATTCAATTATGTTATGATATCATTATTGGCCAGTTGTTTCACAAAACTGAAATAATAACAGAACTTGAATTTAATCTTTATAGAACTTGAAAATCAACTTTGACGAATTGTTCAAATTCTCTGAAACAACCCATCCTAAGTGTTTTGTTGAAGCCAGAGTTTTATTCAGAGAGATCGTCAGAAAACCCCGGAGAAAACAGTACCTATTTTGTTATTTTCTTCGACTTACTTCTTTGATAAAATAATCTCATTTATAAAAAATTATTAATAATTTGTATTTTATATTACTTCCATATTTCTTGCAATCCGAATTACCGGAATTTATATCTTCGAAAAATGATTTTCAGTTGGAATTCATTCTTGAAAATTCTTTCTGTGTTTGAACATTTTGTAGGGATTTTCGTGAAATTGGAACAGAAAGTATTGAAAAGTTTTAAACGCGGTGAGCGCACTCAATCCTGGATTTAAAATGAAATATGGAAGCTTTTTTAGTCCAAACTTTGCCCGCTAGAATCTGAAAATGCATTCAGAACAATTCGTACATTTTTCAATTCAATTTCGGTCGTTGTAAAGCTTTGTAGAAAGCTAGCATGTAATATTTGCTGTGTGTTTTGAAATTATAATCCGGTTGGTTATGTATTTTACTTCAACGGATATCGAATAAATCAGTTTTTAAAATGATTTGAGGAAGAAATCTATGGTTATTTTTATTGTTTCAAACGCCTTTTCTTATGCTTATTTGGAATCGAACCTGTGTAACATGTTTTAAATGCAAAAATGATTTATTGTTAGAATTTTATTTAAAATATATATAAACTTTGACCGTCCAAATGAGGACGGGGTGTTTCATAGATTTTGAATAAAATCGTCAAATTTTAACGTTCATTTTTGCGTTCTATGAAAGTCTTACATAAGTTCTGTAAATATATATTTATAGGCCAGTTACTTGACAGAACTGAAATAATAACAGAACTTGAAAATAATTTTCACAGAACTTGAAAATTAAGGAAGGGTGGGTTTTTTTGGAGAATTTTTACAATTCTTCAAAATTCAAAGATAATTTTCAAGTTCCGTGAAACATTTGTTAAAGTTTTGGTATTATTTCAGTTTTGTCAAGCAACTAGCTTATAAAGATATAATAACAGAACTTTAATAGGACTTTCACAGAACCCGAAAATGATCATTGAGATTTGATGAATTGATCAAATTCTCCGAAACAACCCGTACTCAGTTTTAAATTTAAGGAAGTGTTCAAATTCTCTGTAACAACCTGTTCCCGATCACGACTTTTCAATATTGAAACAGTTTTTAAATTATTCCACATCCCATTGTTATTTTCCTTGTTTATCTCTTTTCCTAAAATCTTACCCGAGAAGAACTGAGAAGAAAGAAGAAAATAAGACGACAGAAGACCCGAGCCAGTGAAATACTTTTATTATGAAAACACAAATCATTTTTTTGATTCGTAAACTCCTCGTCGTTGAGAGTGCTGTTATATTGCTACTCGGATCATTAATTTCGTAAAAGGGCCATTAAATAGTGCAAATCGTTATATGTTCTATATTGTCGTGTGGTAAATTTAAATGTCGTGTGATGACAAAATAACATTAATTGTGATTGTATGAGGTGTACACCTATAAACTGCAGTTTTAGTAATTCTAACATGATCGATTGATATTCTCTTTTTCATTTACATACAATCTATTTTGGCATCAAACGAAGACAATCAATTTGACAAGATTATTTATTTATTTATTGATACATTACTCTACAGTACTTCACATTTCAATTCAGCAACGTTGGCCTCACTGGGTTGTTCACCCGTGCTGAGGCCCCCATTTTAAAATATACGAATTTATACATTTAAACAAAAAACAACATTAAAATAAAGATAAATTTACACCAAAAATAAAGATTAGAAATCAAAATCCAATTCTCACACCAAAATAAAAACATTAGAAGAAAATGGAAATCGGCACTTACCTACAATGATCTATGTGCTTGTGCGTGCCGCTTGCCTTATACATTTTTTTGTGTTGCGTGTATATGTTTTATTCTCTTATGTTATAGAATTTTGGAAATATTGTCTTTTTTGTTCTTTAATCCATTTTTTTTATTTTGTGTTTGAATTTATTTTTATTTTCCTCAATTTTTGTTTCAAGTGGAAGACTGTTGAATGCTTTAATAGCGTGGTATTTATGGTGTCTTTGTCCAAAGGTAGTGTTTACCGTCGGAGTTTTTATGTTTTTTTATACGCTTTTCTGACCGGTCTATTAGTGATATTTTGTGTTTGTTGGGTATTGTTTTTTTGGTCGAAAATGTAGTTTAGTAGAGTTTTAACATATAATTGGCGTATATCAAGTATGTCACAGCTTTTAAATATTTGGTCTGTGTCGGTTAGTTTATGTTTTTTTAGTATTACCTTTAATATTGTTTTCTGTGCGATTTCTATTTGAGCGATAGCTGCGTTTGTTGCTCCTCCCCAAGCAATTATTCCATATTCTATTATTGATTGGCATAGTGCATAATATATTGTTTTCAATTGTTTTATTTTATATATGTTTCTTATATTTAGGAAAATGTGTATTGTTCTGAGGAGTCTATTTGTGATTTGTTTGATGTGATGTGTCCATCTAAGATTATGGTCAATTACGATTCCTAGATACTTTATTTGTTCTGTTTTTTCTAGAGGGGGGCAATCGCAGATGTTGGTGTTTATGCATTCGTGTATTTTTATGGTGTTTGTATTGTTTTTTGGCTGTCCTGTGTTGGTTATGCTGTACGTTGTGAATTTTGTTTTCGATATGTTTAGTGTGAGTGTATTTGAGTCCAACCATTTTTTCACTTGCGTGATTCCTAGATTCGCTATGTTATAAACCTTATTCCAATCCTTAGATTTAAATAGTAAAACTGTGTCGTCTGCGTAACTAATTATAACTAACTAATTATAACTATAACTAACTAACTAACGTAACTGATTAGTTCATAATATTACATCATAGGTATATTATTACAGTATAGGTAAGCGACCGTTGTGAATATTTTTATAACATACGTTTTTACTAAAATAGAACAATAATTTCTCGAGAAATCGTCACTTTAGTGTGACAAGGTTGTAACTGACATTTTGGACCAAAATGTCATTTAAATGGAAATCCGTTTCTTAAGCTCATATCTACATCATGCAAGTCTTTTTGTTGAGTATTAATGAAGTTAGTAATGTGTCAAAGTTCTAACGTCAGTCACTTTTAATTATAATTTATTTTGACAATGTTCCATCGTTCCTTTGAACCGTGTTCAACTGATATTATGTTCCTAACTAACAGTTCGAAAAAAAAATTGTTTAAGATTTAAGATTTTCACTTAATTATTATTTTTTGGTAAACTAATGATTAAGACAAGATTTTTTATGCATAGCACAAAGGGTAACAATTATTTATAAGCAATAACTATTTATAATAAAAAAAATGTAACAAGCAGTAATTGTTGAATGAAACACTAGTATATATTGAATTATTTCGCGGATCAGAGCTGTCGACCGGAAATCGAAAGGACACGGGTTCAAGTCCCGTTGGCGTCATGTATCTTTTATCAGGAGATTTTTCAATGTGGATGAGTGTTTCAGGCTAATAATTATTGCTTATAAATAAGATTTTCACGGTCAAAAGTAATATATTGGTTTATTTTCGGTGTATTATGCCGTGTTTCGCTACCTCCAATTACGCCACTTTCAATTTTGATCGGTTGCCTTTCACTAGGGCGATACTGTGATATGGTTTTATTTTGCAAGCCGGTTTGAAATGGGAACCAACGAATTTCAAAGTACATGAAAATTTAATTTCAGCGATAATAACCATAAACAAATTAAAAACATATCAAAATATAACTTTCCCTGAAATCATATGTTCAACTCCAGTAACTACGTAGAAGTAATTAAATGTGTCATTAAAATGGCTAACCCGAATTCAGTTTCGTTGTAAAATTAGTTAACAGTTGACGTAGCAGTTAATATTCCGAAATATAAACTCCAACCAGCATCCGTCGCAAATTAACCACTTCGTACAGAACATTACATTCGGGCAATTAAATTTGGTTACAGAAAATAATTATTCTCATTTTGCACGACTTTTGAAATGCGTGGTACGGAAAAAAAACTTTGATATAGACTTTTGAAATGTTGTCGTATCTTTAACTCCTCGGGCTTATTTGTTCGGGTTTGGGAACAAACAGCTAATACCCGTAGAGTGAAATTGTTCGCTTTTCGAAACAGGTCATATGGTCTCATACAAATCGTTATATCTCTCTTACCGTCATAGTTAGATATACGAACTAAACGGTCTTAGAAAGAAGAAAAATTAAACTTTATATTCAAATATACAAGTTAACCACAGAATAATTATATGTACACCTTTATAAAACCAAAGGTTCTGACCACAATTTGAGAAAATAATGAAACTTTGTACAGTAAATTTTTCATGTTGTTAGATATTTTAAAGATATACAATTCCGTAATACATTATTTTGATGTATTTCATAAGGATTAGCCAGCGTTAGCTTTGTGAACCCCGAAAATAGTACAATGTCTTGATTACAAAACATCGACTTTTCTCTACTTTTTATAAACATAATATGCATGTAGTATATATATAAACCTCCTAGAAGAAATTCTTTAAATTATAATGAAAACCGTATCAAAATCCGTTGCGTAGTTTAGAAGAACTAAGCACACAAACAGACGCGGAAAGCGACTTTGTTTTTTACTATTAAAAGATTTATATATTAATTGTTTTTACATGAAACAACTAAAAATGAGGTGACAGTAATATTTATAAAACAGTTTTGTCTTATGATATATCTGTTTTTTTAGTTCACTGTTTAGAGGAAAAAACGTAAGGTAAGCCATATTTAAAAATAGTTTATGTTTGATTTCAAAATTTAAATACTTAAAAAATGATGTGTTTATTTCCAATAGTAAAACTTAAAAGAATATTTTATCACCCTTCAAAAACAGTTTATAGATTTCGGATACATTCAGAAATAAACCATTTACTTAGATATCAGCGAGAAGCGGAAATACACAGAAATTCTCTGACTATCTGACAGCATCTTTATGAAATATAACGATCAAATGTTAGAGATTTAGAGAAGCACTTAATGGCACCTAACCTAACGTTTCTCTCTCTCCTATTATACTGAAATGAAATAAACTAGTGTCAATAACCTTTCGGCCCAAGGCCCATGCCCATACAGGACAATGAAATAGATGATAAATATTAATCACTAGGCTCACTCTTAATACGCATAATTACCAACAATAAAACTTCGATTAAATAATGTTTTAAATAACTAGCTTAAATCTATGAAAAATTACGGGATATTATAATAATTCCAATTTTGAAAAAGCAATTGAAATAATTGTCGCTTGAAATATTATGTTATAGGTAGGTACCTACCTACTTTATCGCTTGTTTGATTTTTTCACACAACCAAATCCAATTTTCGAAATGACACTTAAATTCAAAACATATCTGAGTTCATTGAACGAAAAATACAACCGAAATTAGTATTTTCGGTTAAAATATTTGTTTGACAGAACTGAGATGTGTGAAAATGGGTAACAGGACAACTCAACACACTCTTGAAAAGTGATAAAAACTCATGAAAAGTGATGAAAAAAACTAGGTTAAATACGTTTACATATCAGTTTGTTTTTCTTCACTTAAAATGACTTCATAACACTTTTATTACTTTATTAACGCATTTTTAGGAGCTTTTACATATGAATAGTAAAAATGATCTATTAACGCAGTACATATTAATTTTGCATATTAATATTTCCCTCCATAAGTATTCTGGGCAATGAGGAATATATGTGGTAGTTAGCACCAGAATTTCTGGACTGAAATAAATCTAGAACTCTAGTATTACGTATTGAAATCCGAAAGCTTATTTTTAAAAGTATGAAAGTTGAATTGCCATTGTCCTGAGTTCCAATGGAACCGTGAAAAAGTTTGATCAATTTGACCAGAAGTAAAAACAAACTGAATTTTCTTCGGGCAAACTGACACACCTACAGTACACTTCTCCCAGAGGTGGAACTCTTCTTTCAGTGGACATCTCCTTTGTTAGAACTCAAAAAGTCGTCCAGCTTAAGAAAGTGTATCAACTTTTTTCTACTTACAAACATATTCCCTAGGGTATTTTTGTTTGTTTTATATACATTTAAAAATATATATTATTTGGTTTTACGCCCAGCCGGGTTTTCACCTGGATTTTATGAACAGAATATATATACCTGGTGAGATATCAAAAATTGTACACAAAGTTTTTAAAGCATCAAAGTTAAACTGATAAACTGAACATGAAACAATATTAGTAAAACACTAACATAAAATAATAAAAACTAGAACAATACCACCGCTTCTGTAATTTGTAGGATTCAACAAAGTACTGTTATAGATTACGCTTAATTCTATAAATGGATTCAATAAATATGTCAATAGTATCCCCAAACTTGTTGCCCAGATCAAGCATCCTATTAGTTAGTGAGTGTTTCAGATAGTTGGTTGTGTACATGTATTGTCTCTTGCCGGATGTCCTCTGCTTGCACCTCTCACATTTTGTGTACTTTCATCATTGTATGTAGTGCAGTCTTTACACCACATGCGATAGATTCCACAGGTATCTTTTGGGGGCCACTGCAAAGTTATCGCACAGACGTACTTAAACACACTTTTGACCACTATCAATTAACACATCTGCCCTGATGATGGACACTGTAACGTTGTCCGAAACGTTGGCTAAAGAAGGAGTTAGCGCAACACGGCATAAAACCCCAAAAACAAATAACAAAAACCCCACGGCAAGTTAGATTTTGTAGGTCTGCTAGGGCAAAGTTGTCCGTAGGTCCGTCCATTACGACAAGCCGCACACCGAATATTGTTTTTACACGACTTTATCACTTAATGTCTACAAGATTCCTAATTTATTTAAGAGACTTGATAGGGCAAATTCAACCGCATGTCTGTCCAATACGCCAGGGCCGCGCGACTCATTATTTTGGGCACGGCTGCTTCACTTACGTCGTTAAGATTCTGGCTTTAGCTTATGGTATTGTTGGAATATGGCGACGCCACGCTTTGTATTTGTGTTTTAAATTTTACCATAGACATTTTCAAACCACTACAATATATTTTAAAAGGTCATCGATCGCCAAGTTTGCGAAAGATTTGTGAAAGTCGGTGATTATTTAAAGGAATTATTTTTATATGAAACGAAAAAACTGAGGTCACAATAACCTTCATATTTAATTCATATATGTTTTTCAGTTTCGTATAAAGCGGTATTTTACGAACACTAGACACAAAAAATACAATAAAGAAAACGATCTCAAATGGGGATTAAACCAGGACCTCTGGCTTACCGGGACAACACTCTAACCATAAAGCTATTGAGACCTTGTTTCGAAAACTTACTTTAATGGAAAGCAGTCCTTTCTGTTTTTGAAAGTGGCAATAATTAATTGTGGAAATTCATTATAATAATTTATAAACAATTTTAAAATTTTATCCACGGCCTTAATTCAAAAAGGGAGATTTTTTGTTTTATTTTAATAAATCGGAAATACTCAGAACTTAAGCTAAGTGGTTAGAGCATTACACTGGTAAGGCAGTTATCATGGGTTCGATCCTCAGTTGCGACCGTTGCCTATTTATTTTCTGTATCTTGTTCTGTTTAATGTTCCATTCAGATTATAAATATTTTATTCTGCTTCAATGATTAAATTATATTATTATTTCTGTTGATGTTTTTCAATGTAGTTGTATCTTTCATATTAAATTTTACGTAAAATACAAATATTTAACTGTGACGATTTCAGAATAAAGAAAAGAGCAAATGATTTCGCCAGTTTCCAGAAAATTTAATAATATTTCAGAATGACATTTTCATGTCAGCGGGGGTTGAAATGATAAAGAAAATCATTTAACATTGGGGAGAGAAGATCTCTGTATGGGGTGGATATATTGTAGAGGTAGTTACAGGGGAAGTAACGTAGTGTCGACGATAAAGCAGTGTTTCTTTTTAGTATCCTACCAGTGAAAATACAATTGCGCCGTGCTTGTAAGAGACATTCGTACAAAGAGCCTTTTTGTACGCCTTGGAACAATGTCTCTGACGTTTTACACATCTGTTGTGTCATGTTGATAACTAAAAAAAGTGCTCTTCGACCTAAGAATGTTTAAAAAAACACCATTATGTATTTACCTATTTTTTCCTGATAAAAGCAAAATAATCTTTCTAACGGGAATATCGCACAAGAGTTTGAAATCATTGGGTCTATGGTATTTACAATTGGTGGGCTAAGCTTTCGTTAGGTTTGTAAAGCGGGAGGGAGAAGGGAGGGAAAAGAGATACTCCCAGTATCGCCATGGTGATAGACCACCAATCAGAATTGAAATTTCGCTTGAATGGCATTAGCCTTGCTTGGTGACCAGATCTTAACTTCCAGGTACTTGCTAACCTACTTCTGTCCCATCTTCTTCCCTTCCCACTCATTTAACAGGGAGTAGGTGGGATTCTTGGGAGGTATTCACTGTTTGTGTTGATTTTTTTCTTCCTAACATCGTTAGACTTATTTGATTTAAAATTTTACCGAAATGAGGAATAAACGAGTTAAAATGATAAAAGTGATGATACCTTCAATGATTGATATAACGCAGTAATCGGTGCAGACCACCGAACATGTGAACATTCATTCTCCGGCGGGATTGATGAGGTTCACATTGCGAACATTCACACTCGCAGACCTAGATGTCTCCCTCTGACCCCTCCACCATACAAAAAAGAAGAAGAAGTGATATTGAATCAAGACACCAATTTATTATCTTAAGAGGAACGGCTGTGCGACCTTTTTCTTGCAGAACTTAACTTATGATTCGTTGCCGAAATATCCAACCGAACCGAATAATAACTTGTATTTAGAACAATCTTGTACGTACGTGGGGTATTTTATTTATGTATTTTTTAAACCATACATTATAGGCCATAAAGGATTTCTTTATTTTTCAAGATTTTAGAGGTAACTTTGTAATTTTTTGTTAGTTATTTCAAAAATTTATCTTGCCTAATCTATGTCATGAAATGAATTTCCTGAAAGTTAACACTTAACCTCGTAATACCTATATTTTGTGTCAGAAACTGGATGTGGATATTTAATATTTGCTGTAGAGGAGAGGCGTATTTATCGTACCCAGTAAAAGTACCGGGTATATTCATGCCGTACTTTGTACTTGTGACAAATCTCCAAAATACCTGGTTCCAAAATATTTGGTTTAATATTTGTACCACAGGTCTTGAAGTACTTCGTCCTTTAAAATATTACTGACTTCTCACTCTCGTCGGTTAGAAAGTTATATGAGGAAAAGGGACAAAGAAATATTTTTGCTTTCGGCACTGTAAAATACAGATGCCTTTTCGCTCGTTCCTATTAGAAAGGTGTACGAGGAAAAAGGATAGTTATGAGTATTTAGCCACGGTAATCTTCATTGTCTGATGGTGAATGTCTATGGAAAAACTGTTGACAGCTGAGTGTCTATGGCATGGTGTTTGACATTTTCACATCTTGAACTTTGTGTAGTTACTGCGCCGTTGTGGAGATTTTATTGGCAGATTTTAATAAATTGTTTATCCGATATTAGCGAGATGGCTTTGTACCACTGGGATCTTCCACATCCGCTACAAGATAGTGGAGGGTGGCCGAACTCCACTATTGAAAAATACTTCGATTCGCATTCGAAGATAAAGTCACGAAATAGTTGATTTTTGATGAACCTTCCGTAGTATTCCAGGAATAATACGGCGGTAGAGGTGACGGAAAGGCTTCTGCATTGAATTTATCAGGTAAAAAATCAACATAAACCTTCAATAACAAGAATCTTATGTCTTGAAAATAAAATACAGATCTTTGTGAGGTTATGATGTGTTCTGGTAATTTCCTAGGTATTGCTGACTACTTGTGCGCACATACTCTGATCAAATCTCACACCAGGGTCTACCATCTTTACGAAGATGTATTCAGGGCAACGCAGAATGGTTAGTAGAAGAGAAAACTTGTTATTTTACATGTAATTCATGTGTAATTCATTCAATGTCACCGGCCAATTGCCTGTGTTGAAAAAGTGTTATGAATCGATCAATTGAAAAGAAAACATTGGCAAAACCAATAAATATATTAATTCATTGCTTTAATGCTTTCAGGAAGAATAGGAATGAGTATTAGCGTTGATTGGAATGAACCAGAAAATCCAAATTCTGCTACCGATGTCGAGGCGTTTTAAACAGGTTTTGAGTTAACAGTAAGTTACCTATAGAGATGATATTACAGACAGCAATATAGGAAAACGTGTTAATTTATCATGACCATATAATATATGTTTTGTTAAAATGATGTTAGTGTTTCATGCTTAATAAATAATTTCTAGGCAGTGTAATACGCCTTACAACATTACGCTACGAATGTACAAAAATAAAATTCATATAACAAAACTTGCAAAAATTGTTTATTTTGAACACCTGTAAGTAATATTATTCCTTCTTGTTCCTCCCCTCCCTTCCCCTCAACTTCCCTTCTCAGTGCCCAGCAAGCCTAAGGTCCCCGTGACTCACCGTCCCCAGATACCCATGGTAGGTATAAAATATTTAAGAATATTTTGTACTTCAGCACGCCTCAGGTCCCCGTCACTCTCCGTCCCCAGTACCCAGATACTCAAAGTAGGTATAAAATATTTGGAAGTATTTTGTACCGGGTATTTTTACCAGGTATTTTTTTGTACGTGTACTCATTGTATCCAATATCGGAAAGTACTCACAGGACTCACCTCTAATTTGCTGGTCAAAAATAGCCACCTCGGACCAATGGCGGCTTATATTCACAAAAATGTGAAATGCGCCAAAAATATTGCCAATCTATTCCCTACTGGAATGATCGGTATGCGAACTGTAAACTAAAGTGGCGCCATCTCACCGAAGAGTTTAAGAGACACTGGCGAGCGCCGTCCATGTTTCCGAGAAATTTCAATACTGTGTTCGACATCCACGCTCTGCGCGTATATATAATTGATGTTCCCGGGTGACGTTTCTCGATGAGCCATATGGAATTCGCTCGCACCACGTGACTTATGACACGAGATACAAAGAATGAAAATTCGAACCGGTTGAATTTAACTTAGAACTTTTATTGCTCTTATTTTCTTTGATTTTCTATGATATTATTTTCGGTTGATAATAATTATTGTTAGATTGACTGAAATTTTGGAGGTCCGTTGCTCCGACGCTCCTTAGAGCTACCCGCCACTGC
The DNA here is from genome assembly GCA_026573805.1 of Hesperophylax magnus. NCBI lineage: Eukaryota > Metazoa > Arthropoda > Insecta > Trichoptera > Limnephilidae > Hesperophylax > Hesperophylax magnus. The sequence continues at coordinate 4,587,783 of JAIUSX010000018.1, forward strand.
CTCAGACATTAATTTTCATTTGTTAAGATTTTTAAGGGAAGGGGTAGCTGAAGGTTGGGTAATCGAGGGATTATGATCCCTGAAATTACGCGTCATGGGGATCGGTCGTACCTGACGGGCAGTCTCGTGTCTTTGGATTTTGAATTCAACTCATGCTAATTTAACTGCATTTTAAGTGTATTTTAAAATAGAATCAAAGTTAAATCAAAATAAATCGATCCTGTGGTTTTTGACGTCCCTTTGACTGCGTAAGAACAATGTGAAGAGTAAGGTAAATTTAATCTTTAACATCTTTAACTGAAATAGATTTAAAATCAGTAAATTAATTTCCGAATTCGTCCGAAAAGAGATTAAAGCTTTTCCTAGAAGCGCAGAGTCATTTGTTAAAATATAGGCCTCCATTTTTATAGCAAAAGAGATAATTTTATTTACAAATATCCCTGTATTTTATGTACCTTCATTTCCCACCTCCTGAAGAGCGGTAACTTTCCATGTCGGCCATCAACGAACTGAGAACAAGATAAATAACTCCCGAATGAGCTAGCGTGGAGAAGAATAAGTATTTAATTATCATAGTCATCAAGAAGTAAAAGTGTTTGAAACCCGTCTCTGTATGTAAAACTCCCTGTATGTAACATCTGCTATGAATACAATGAAATAAAAAATCTTAACACACTTTGGCCGGGAAGGGTAGTTCTACCTTTTAGACCGGTCCTTCTTGAATGACATAATTCCGATAATTTTACATAAATTTTTTATACCAATCTCTTTGTAAGGGTCCCAAATATGTATTTAAAAATGTGAACCAAGTTTTTCCATATCTTTAAATCCTTATCTTTTGTATGGAAAAATATTTTGTCAAAAGTTAACTATATTTAAACCCATACAAAAGGTAATACATCTTTTCACTTATTGCACCGAAAATGTGGAAGTTTTTTTTGTAATGATTTGAGCAAAAAAAAATTATTGGAACGGAATAAAATATACGTATATTTTTTACAAATAAAACATTACTAGATGGCCCAGCACTGACTTCAACTTCAGATTATGGAGTCGTATTAAAAAAGTTGGTTCAATTTCAAACAACAATTTTATAGTTGAGGTATGGTGAGTACTATGTAAAAAATGTAATCAATATATATGTATTTTTTTAAGGATATAGCTGTATAAAAACTAAATCAATTTTCTCGAATGGGACCCCTGTTTTCGCCGTGTTTTTTAGTGTATTAAAAAGCGTTTTGCGGGCAAGGTTTGTGTTGGTCGTTTGTTTTTAAAATTTATCCATAATATTTATTATTTTATTTTGATATTTAAATAGTAGGTAAGAAAAAATAATTTATTAACCAAATCTTTATTAAAAATATCGAATTATTTTTTGGCCTATGTTTTATAATTTAAAATACAAATAAATAAAATTGCCCACATCAGTACTTAATAATTTGCTACACCTTTTAGTATAAAAAAATTCCCTTGGGTTGTTTAATTTGACCTCAAATTCACAACTATTTTTAGTATATAGGACCTTCCAAATTACGCGAAATCCTTCCAGTATAATATTTTACCGCATGGGGTGGAAAGGACTAAACACTAGGTCCTGTGGAGTGATTAATGTTCATTACGCTGAGTATTCCAGGTTTTTCCAAGCCTTTTCTCATATTAAAATCAGTAAGACTAATAAATTTTCGCGGAGAATGAATAAATTTTAAGCAAAGTGGGTAATAATTTACGCAGGGGTGATTTTAAATTTATTAGCAATAAATTATTAAACATTGTTGGTCTTGGGATATTGTTTTAGGGAAGATAAATAATAAATAATATGTACCTTACACGTTGCTGCTATGCGGCGGAATTTGATAGGTATCTACCAATATTCTCGTAACATAAATTTGGACGATGGGATCTCTTGGATATAAATTTAGATTTTCACGGTTAAAAGTATTTTTGAGTTATAATGCCGTATTTGGCTTTCTTCTGCTTTAGCTAAAGTTTCTGACAGCGTTACAGCGTCTATCATCAGAGCAGATTTTAATTTGTGCAATTTTTATTCTTCATTATAAGCAACCCCTAAACTGCCAAAGCAGTAATAAATAAAAATAATTATCACATTAAACTAAATGTGGGGAACTTTTAGACAGGGAATTTCGTAGCCACCCCCCCCCCCCCACATGGATTTGAAAAATTACTGTGGGGAATCACATATTTCACAGAAGTCATCTGACAATCCCCCCATGGATTTAGAATAATTATTGGGGGAATCAATTTTACGTAGAAAATTGGTTCGAAATCTGTGGGTAGAAATTATATAAGTACAGTTTACAAATTACTTATTCCTAATCAATCCTCAGGTCGGTATAAAATAACATAACGATATAAAGTAACCGGTATTTTTTGTATATAGGGTGAGGTGTGTCCAGGTCTTGGCGATGGATGCGCCTGCCCACCTGATGCGTGGTGAGCCTGATCGGGAGAGGCCAGCTTGGGGAGACCTTTGGACCTCTCCAGTTGGTATCTCTCGACTCATCGTCTTGCGCTTTAGCAGAAGGGATGGATTCATACATCCGTCACTACTAGACCTATTCACCCCTAGATTCCTACCCACCTCTCATACCCTTTTATTTCCCAGACCTTCCTCTCCTTCCTTTCCTTAAAAAGAATCTCTACACGGCATCTCCAAAGATGTCTAAAGACTCCTGTGTGTAGTTAATGTAAGAAAAATATATTCGTATAATATAACAATGTTTTTTGCATAAATATTTTTGCTTACCAAAAGCCTAGCCATAGCGATTTGGTAAGCATTAATTACGGGAATCATTTTAAAGACATTCTTGCTTGTGTAGTGGTGTACTGCGTCTTATGAATACTTTGGGATAAAAGGGGACTGCGGGCAGGTGTTAAAAAACTATTTCTAAACAATCTGAACCTCTATTAGTGTGCACAAATACATTCAAACTTGTACCCACCTGGCTACTCAGAACTGGTCACTAAACAAAGGCAATTAGATAATTACATTCTCCACAATTTTAGAATCATTTTTGGCAATTATATGTAAGTCAAATGTAGGTTATTATTAAAAGTTTATTTCCGCCATATATATCCAAATGTCACTGAATGGTTATAGTATTCTTGCTAACGCACACTAGTATTGCTTCTTAGTGAAGAAAGTCCATAAGTAATTCGAATAATTTTACCGTGTGTTCTTCTTTTTACTGATATTCAATTTTAAATAAATAACAAGCACTGTAATCATAGAATAAGAAAGATTTTTACTCAATGACTATTCTTATCGACTCTTGTCATGATGATTATGATTACTTATGTATTAATGCTCCCCTTTCAACCAAAAAATATTCATTATAAAACATTCATTTAATTAATTCACAAAAATCCTTCAAAAGTAATTCTCCACAGATAAGATAAAAAAAACTTAGGTAGTATTGGTCGATTGCAAATTGTTTTCCTGCTTGAAATATATGCATAATATATTCGAAGTCTTTGTTCGTGAAATGTGTTCCCCGGCCATATACGCCACATTTCCACCGTCAGCGAACGTGTTCATTCTTACGTAGCTTCTAGGACTTTCTTACATTTTCAGAGAATAAAGGAAATGCAGGGTAGAGTGATGAAACCGCAAAAAATTATACGATATGACTTGTGCTTGTAAAATTTTCCTCCGTGGAAATAAATTACGCTTTGAACTCGAAAATATTTGATATCTCAATTATTGAAGTGCATTCGTAGGTATTCTAGGTTTATGTGCTTTCGATGCAGGTAGGTACAGTAACAAAGTAGTTGTATACACTCTCAGTATCGCCTTGATGAAAGGCCTTCATTCAAAATAGACGTGTAAATGCCCTGATGATGGATACTACAATGCTGTCCAAAACGTTGGTTAAAGAAGGAGGAAGCGCAAAACGACATAATACCCCAAAAACAAATCACTATAGTAAAATGTTTGTTTGTTACTAAGCAATTCTTAGGCTTTGTTATACTGGTTGTTTCAGTTCATTTGAACATATAAATGTATTGTGCCGTCGACCTCCCCATAGTTGGGGGGGTTAGGACCCTGTCCCTGAGTACGACCAGAAATTTCTCTTCTGATTATGAAAAATATTTTTTATAATTTTCAAACTCCTAGCTTGCTCCATTAATTCGACCGTAAACGTTGCCTTCCGATTAGGTAGAACCTTCCCTAATTAATTTCATTAATTCAATTACAATAATTTTTCACCTAAACGCTGACTCTTAATTTGAAAAGCTCACTTGACAAAATCCCCATTAATTAGAATAAAAATTCAGATAAATGCAGATGATTCTTCCAAAACCCTCAAGAAAATTATTCATTTTTTCAGTGTAATAATTTCATCGACAAGAGGAGTTAGGATTTAATTAAAGATGTCAAATTTTCCAACTCAACGAGTTTCTGGAAAAATATCACTGAAAATTGTCACGAAAATATTCTGGGAATTGCGATGAGAAATTAAAATGTTACAAGAACGAAAAATGGCGAAAAAAAAAGATTGATTGGACTGTCGGCCAAATTAATTGACTGGGGTGAAATTTCGGTCTAATTATTATACCCGACGAAGTTTGATGCCTGTTTGCGCAAAAATGAATTATTAATTTGATTACAATCATGTGGAAAAAGCCTTGGTTTTGATTTGGTTCCATGGGCTTCCATAATAATATGTGGCTACATAGTACATACTCCAGTAACCAAAATAAAGGTTGCAATAAAATAAAAATAAATTGTTGTAAAAAATAATTACTAGCCTGAAACACAAATATAAATTTTTTTAAAACTTCCGAGAAAAAATAAATTCCGCCGACGGGAATTGAACCCACACCTTCTGATTACCGGTCAGGTGCATTTGTACAAATACTAGTATTTATTTAATTATTTAGAGGTTAAAAATAAGCCAACTTAGCACAGTGGTTCCATGCACCTAACCGGCAATCAGAAGGTGCGGGTTCAATTCCCGTCGGCGGCATTTAATTTTTCTCGGAAGATTTTTTCAATTTATATTTGTATTTCAGTCTAATAATTACTGCTTATAATAATTTGTTATTTAATAAAAAATAAAATAATAATAATAACTTATTTTTATTATAGCTACTATTTAAACATTGTACATACAAAATTTGACATTAAATATATGTACGGTAAATTGCATTTCTTAGTCCTCCTCACTAGGGTGATCTGTGCTGAGGCGGACTAAAGTTATTCATTTCTGTTGTATTAGTTTTCAATGTCGTTTTTTATGTTTTTTTTCAGAGTTATTTCATTAATCTCTTTCAGCCAGATTTTTATTCTCGATTTGTAAACATTCAAATTTTCGAAGGATTTTATGGAGTTTCGTCGCAAAATAAATATAATTTCTTTGTCCGAATGTGGTTTTATGACCTGGAATATTTTTGATGTCATTGTGATTTGACCTTGTTTGATGAATACGCGGTATTTTAGAGGATTCAGTATTTTCGAAGAGTTTCAATAGTATATTTGTAGCATACGTTTTAAGTTTTGATATACATCTGGTATATCAAAACTTTTGAAAATTTCAATCGTAGGCGTTCTTATGGGTACTTTCAGTGTGGTCTTTATGATTCCTTTTTGAATTCTGTTCAGGTTTTGTATATACACTGATCTTATTTATTATATAACACTTTTACATTAACTTCTTTAAATATTATTATACCTACCTGCCCGAAAAAATAATTATCATTCAGATAGTAACGTTTCTCTTATTCCTTTTTAAATACAAAAAACGCTACATAAAATAATATACTTATGGTTGAAAATTACACAGTATAATATCCTTGACCTTATCCTTAAGTCTATTAGGTAACCCATATATGGCGTTATTTTGTATTGTAGAGAGCGATTGGATAATAAATAGGGTGGGAACTTCAAGGTCAGGGTTCATATTATTCCAACTTCCTGCTAATTAATACATCAGAGTCGATTGTCAATCTATCACATTAATATTCAAAGTGTTTTGCTGAGCTGGAGTTGTATTTAATATGAGAGTTTGTGAGAAAACCCGGATTTTTTTAAAAAGAAATCGAGGTGACGAAAAACCTAAGAAATTTGAAAATCTTCTAATACCACTAGAGTAAGCTGAAAATGTTGATTGTGTCGTGATGGACGACTTAACCAGCCGATGAATTGAATGTAGAACGCCTGGGTGAAACGCAATGTAACCTCAGCCACTGACCGATCTACAATACAAAGGTGGGTATTTCAATACCTCCTTTAAAATATTATGTCAATCAATTTGGGGACCATATATTGGATAACCAACACCTCTGCCATAGGTCACCCCAAGTGCGTCGCTACGTTTGGTGATTTAGCAGGGGTACCCTGGTTCATCGCGTGAGGTTTGTTCAGGATGCGCCTGCCCACCAACTGCGTGGAGTGCCAGATCCGGAGAGGCTGGTTTGGGGAGACCCTTTGACCTCTTCAACTGGTCTCTCGACCCATCGCATTGCGCTGCAGTGGTAGAGATATATTCATATGTCCGTCACTCCTGGACACACCGATCCCTAAATTCCAATCCAACCCTCATACCCTCCACACAGCATTCCAAAAGATGACGTTGGCCCTGAGGCAAATTGTTTTCCTCAGGGCCTTCTGTATGGTGTTAATGTAAAGAAAAACTAAAAACATTTATTTTTAAAAGGTACGAAAAAAATAACACTGTTTTATTTTGTTCCTTTACGATAAAGGTCTCGAGGTGTAATAGGCTACACACCGGAAAAAAATGTGCAGAAAAAGGCCCTTTAAAAAAACATAGACTGAGCTGTCGGAGTGACGTTGAAACTTGATGGAATGTAGGTTTTAAAGATGGGAAGTTCGTTCCGTATCTACCTAACATGCTATCTACCTAATATCTTTACAAGCTGTAGATTAAGTAAGCCATAATGTAGCCCAATCACCTTCATCATACCAACTAGAACTACTCGACCGAAAATTCTTTTTAATTGAAACAACAAATCAAGACTCAGTCATTTAGGTACTCACTTTTACCTAGCTTTCATGCAGGTACCAATACTTTCGCAGTAATAATAGATGCGTTCAGCTACATGAAATATAGTAATAAGAAGGCTATAATTGCATACCTAACTAATAATAATAAAGGTTTATAAGGATGATGCTATTCTTATGCGTGGGTTCCATTTAATTTTAATAGCAAATGATTACTGTTCTACTAAATTTTTACCTTTTTTTAGTTATTTATTAAGTTAAAAGAAATACATATTTCGCTTTGTTAACTTAAGTGTACATTGATTAAAACAAAAATAATATATATATTAATAATTATGGTTTACTACCTAAGTAACATATTTTTCTTAAGTAAGAGCATTTTGGTTTTGCTCATTGATCTTGAGGGCAAACAGTTTTTTTCTTAAATATATTTATTCTATTTACGGTTGTCAGGCTATCAGGAAGGAGATTATATATGTGTACACCCTCATGGCCTATGTTTCTTTTACCACACTCTGTCTTTGCTGAATTTGTGTATAATTTATTATGTTGTCTTGTGTGATGGTCATGTACTTGTGATGTTTTCATAAATGAAGTATTTGTGTGTATGAGGCCATTTTGGATTTTGTGATTATCAATAAATAAACATAAATTTAACTACCCCATTACATCGCGGTGTAAATATTTGCAGCGCGTAACGTCGAAAGATTGAAAAACATGACTTATTCCATTTACCACAGCGCATGGTTATAAATAGTTAAACCGGCCTTAATCTGGACTCAATTATTGAATTCCAAAGAGGCCATGCTCTAAACTCAGTTGAAATATGTACTAACGTATAATAACACAATATTCCTTGTGCACATTGTACCCGTAAGTATTCATTTCTTAGTACCGTAAGCACAAAACACAACTAAGTGAGAGCAGGGATATCCCTGAGCCAAACAATGCCTGGCGCGAGTAAAATTTTGGCGGCCCTTTTTCAAAACCAGTAGACGTTTACGTAGGTGATCACTGTTATCAATGATATTCGGATGATTTGTATATTTGCATATGAAAAATAATCTCTAGGGCGATGTTTAGGGCTTTTAGGTTTTAGGTATTATCACGGAGCGAACTGCTACAATTGCGCCTGCATACGGCCGGCCCTGTGTAAGAATAGTGTACCATTTACGGTAATGCACATTCACTTGAATATCTTTTCTGCAGCACAGTCAAATGCGAACGCACCACCGTACAGAAAAACCGATAGAAGCGATTTGTGGGCGTGTCAGTATGCCTGAAGCTAGCTAAATTTTTCTTGCTTTCTTGCTTCATCGTGAAATTGATCAAACGTTTTCAAAGGAAATTATTCCTTGTCTATCTATTTATATAAAAAAGTGTTTGCGGCGGGCGGGTTGGATTTTATTTTTATACATATCTACACTTTTCTTCGATATTGATGAATTTTGTACACTTCGTGAAAACAAGAGGAAGGTCCTTGTTTACACAAGATTTCGAAAAATCATCCCATCCCTTTATCCTGCTTCTTAAAGCAGAATATTGATACATCTTGCTGAAATTTTGCACACTTGACGTCAAAATAAGAGGAGAAATTACTATTTACATATGATTACGACAACTTTGCGTGAAGTCCGGGCAAACCTTATTTAAATAAAAATAAATATTACGTGAAACATATGGCTTATAATTAAGTAGCTAGGCATTTAAGTACCTACTTACAAACGTTATGACTTGAGAGAAAATTTTGATTTTAATTTATTAGTAAGAGAAAATTAGAAATATAGATAATACTTTATGGATGCGAGGTCTACGTTTACAGAATTACCTACTAGGTATTATAGTGATTTATTTTTGGGGTATTATGCCGTGTTGCGCTACCTCCTTCTTTTGCCTTGCATTAATAATAAAAAAAAATATCATATTTCATTATGCACCAAAGTGCATACAAATAATTTCAAAAGTTTTTCATACAGACAATTTCCCTTCACCCTATATATGGCTTCAATGCCATAAATATGAAATCGCACTGTAATTCTCTGTCCGGGGCTTTTTAGGTCTGTAGCGTCAGCTATTAGTAGGTTGTAAAAATTCAATAAATTGAAAGCGCATCACATTGGAACCTACGAGTAAGACGGCAAAAGTATGCTGCTCTCGATCCCGCATCAAACCGTATGTACCTACCAGCGAACCCGGTTCCGCCCGCGGTACGAGCCTCACCTCACAATGAAGCATCAGGAAGTTTCAACGTCTTCACCAGTAAACAGTAAATAAATACTACCATGACGACATCCTCGTTCATCGTCAGTAAGTTTGGTCCCCACCGATGTGGTGTCGAGACACCGACTTCATCGCCGTGATCATGAACCATGGATTCACATCCTACCGTGATGTGACATACATGCATTACCATCGTGATGCACATCGATTACGGTCGTCGCCAGCAACAACTGTGACTACTCTTGTACTCTATTTGGACTCTGTAATTCGACCACTTCAATAAAACCACTGCAAGGACACCACACACATCTTTCATTCATTCGTCTCCCTACCAGATCCCCTAAGGTACATGGTCCCGCGCCCGTTGCTGGTTTCCCCAATCAGTCTTGAATTTGAATGCAATGAATATTTGCCTTGCGTTGTGTCAATAACTTTCATTTCATTCGCAAAATCTGATAATTTAATGAACTTTGCAGTGTTTGACTTTAAAAACTTGATTTTTATAACCAAAACTTGTTTATGTAGTGTGTCTTTATCTAGTACAGTATTTAGTAAGACTTACTTAAAAAAATCTTATTTAGTGCGTGTTTTCTCCAAAGGCTTACTTTTAACAATGTGTTTATTCAGTTGTAGTATACTACCTGTTAAAAGTGTGCGTAATTTAATTACTATGACAGTGCCTGGCTTTACCCATGAAGAACGGGTAGACATTAATTATTATTACATTATAAAAGGTGGACATTTTGAAAATTGTTAAATTAGTCAAAAGCTAATGTCATTGCTTAGAGACTTTCAACAACAAATAATGTTATAGTTTAATTGTTACTAAATTTTGTTATTTTAGTGCAGTTATCTTTTTGAATTTGGTTTACAACATGTAGTAACTTATTGTAAACGTCAAAACCTCGGTCTGATGTTATTGTTTACATGCAGTTTCCACGGATACGTGCCAATCAAAAATATTCACGGCGAGTTCACAGCAAATTTACCGGGCAAGTTTGCACCTCACACTAAGGATTTTTAGTAGGTATGTCTTTTTGTATGAAAAAGTTATTTATCTTTTTTACTCCTACCATCATGAAATAATAATAATGCAGTTAGATGTAATTATACCTATGTAGTTTTCTCGTACAGATCATACTTCTAGGAATTTTCTAATCAGTGGAATGCACCCACAGCGCCGTTTTACCCCAGAATTACACAGCAGCCCCTAACGACGAGCACAGCCATTTATTTTGCATAATAAAAAGCATTTCCCGGAACGATATCGTTAAGCCCTGCATGTGCTTAAGCGTTGGGAAATGGTAAAATGCAGTTCTTTGCGAGCATTCCGCTGGCTGTGCATGCGTTATGCATTTTACTGCAAACCGCGTTGAATGTAACCACAATAGCTTAAGAGTTATTCATTACGCATTCACATTCAAGACATTCTAAACGCAATAATTAAATAATACGATTTTAATGGGTGTGTGTGTTTTTGTACATTAACGTCATCTGGGCCAATGTAATCTTGCATCCCTTGTGGAGGATCTTTTCAAGGAAAGGAAGGAGAAAAGTCCAGGAGTGACCGACAAATAATCTAATTCTCCCGCTGTTGCGCAAGGCGATGAGTTAAGAGAGACATTGGAGATGTCAAAGTGTCTCCGAAACCAGTCTCTTCTAATCTGGCACGCCACGCAGCTGGTGGGCAGGTGCATCCTGAAAACACCTCACCCGATGAACCCGGGCACGCCTGCTAAATCCTCAAACGTAGCCAACTATTTGGGGTGACCTATGGCAGAGGTGTAGGTTATTTGGGTGGTACTCAAAGCGGCCTCCTAAATTGGATTATTTATTAATGGCAGGGTTCACTTTACTTTGTTCTGTGTCAATGTTAGCAAATACGATTTCTCACAATCAATTTACCGAATTCTGATTTTGAGGTCGAATCTTGTTTACAATATTTTAGTTCAACAAATTTTAAAGGAAATTATTTAAATACGGCATATAAATACCATTTTAGAACATACCCAAACGTGTAGATAAAACCAAATACAATCTAAGGCAAACTAATTCATTGCATTTTCCCTAATGCCATTTTGAAATAGGGCCACGTTTTAATTAAATATGTTCCTTTAATATATATTAAACTAATACACTGTACAGCAAGATTAAACCACTAAATTAAAAAAATGTTAAATATATTTGAAACCTTAGAAAATGTTAAGGCAAAGTTAGAACCCTATTCAACTAAAGTGATGAACTACAATGGGCCTCGCAAAAACAGTCAAGGTCAACCGTCAGATACAAACCAAATGGCAATTGCAAAAGGTTCACAGGTTAGAACCATGTAAAATTTAATTTAAGCTTAAAGTACAAGTATCTAAGGAAATACATACAAGGCAGATGGCTCTGAAAGACATTTTGATTATAGAAATGAGCAAAAGAAAAATGGTTTTGCATTCAAAGGTCAATTGAAAAAAATATCAGTTGGAACCTTGTCCAAATGATGTGACGAAATGGATCTGATGTTTGTGTTAAGAAAGTAATTCATTTTTCAATTTGACCCAAGCGTTCATGAAGTAGAATAAGAAAAATCTGAAATTGAGAGCGTTAATATAGCATTAGAATTTGAGGGCGGATTTAGGTACCGCCGCCCCGGGAACCATTTGTTGAATAACCAACACCTCTCCCATAGGTCACCCCAAGTTGTTCGTTACTTGTGGTAATTTATTTTTTGTTTTTATTTAATTTATTTGCGTTATAAACAGTCTTTACAGATTCATTTATGTTTAGATTCAATATTTTACAGTGTTAGGAATTGTTTATTTCATTGACCAATAAAATAGCAGGGGTGTGCGGGTTCGTCGAGTGAGGTATGTTCAGGATGCGCCTGCCCAACCGCTGCATGGTGTGCCAGATCGGGAGAGATTGACTTGTATATATTTATACGTCACTCTTGGACACACAGATCTCTAGATTCCTACCCACCCTTCATACCCTTTTTCTTCTCAGAACTTCCTCTTCTTAAAAAGACCCTCCACACAGCATCCCCAAAGTTGATAGAGGCCCTGGAGAGGTTAATGTTAAAAATAAAAAATATGTTTTAAAAAAACTTTTGAAAAAATTGTAGCCTAGTAAGGCATTTTCAGTACATACTCAAAATTGTTGTCAAAATATTCTGCCGTCAAATTATAAATGTTTTGAAATATTTATTGTTAAGTTGATAGTTACCAGTGTTATCCACCGATCTTCAAAATCTTTATATACTTAGTAAGAAACAATCTTCTACTTGAGTAATTACGTAATCCCTTGGCCCGTGGAGTGAATTTCATAATACAAGGTGGTTGGTACTCGATGCGAAATATTTCAGTTCATTTGATCATAAGATTTCCAATTATTCTTTCGTTGATTGAAAACTGATGAAAAATTTTCAAATGTTGTCATGATTTAACTTGTAGCCGTTACATTTTTTCCGTCAACTACTTTTATCAATTTAAAATCTGTGTGAATATCTTTTGAAGGTTATATACATCAGTGTATACTATTCATTTCAACTGCAAACTATGCCGCTATTTAAGGGGCGGAAGGCCAAAGGGAATCGAACATGTGGTCAACGAATGCCCGCTCCATTCATTCCCCGGCGGGATAGATGAGGTTCACATGGCGACGCCTGAGGTCCCTAGAATGGCTCGCAGACCTAGATGTCCCCCTCTGACCCCCCCACCATACGAAAGAAGAAGACTATTCATTTACTGGATAATTTTTTGGGATAATATTGGTAATTCTTAAATTGAAACACGAGATACATAAAAAATAAAGGAATGAATTAAGTCTCAATCAACTCCCTATTTTGATCAGTTTTGTTACCGTAGAGTCAATTTGTTCACTTTTGGGAACAGTTCATATGGTCTCCTAGAAATCTTTGTATCTCCCTTGCTGTCATGATGAGAAAAATTAACTAAACGGTGTTAGAAAGAAAGAACACTACGCTTTATAATCAAATCCAGAAGTTAATCACAGAAGAACTAAAATGTATACCTAAATGATACCAAAGGTTACGGCAAAAATTTCAGAAAAATTGTGAAGTTTTGTGAATTTTTCATGAATTAATTTAACATAGAAAAACAAAAAAATCAGGCTGCAATAACATTTATAATACATAATAAATTTGGTATGAAATATAAAATCAATAAATGCCAGAAAAAAAAACTAAATATCTAACCTTACCTACGTAACCTATTTAACCAATTTTTTTTTTAATCACTTTATATCACTTTTTAAAGGTGTCTTGAATTGTTATTTTGATGAATTATCCGGTCACCTTAAAGAAGACATCAGCATTTTAGCCAGCATAAACAGAGTAGCCAGCATAACACCTAACAGAGTAGCCATAATTTTTAATTAAGTGATCTTTTTGCAACATTATTGAAATTCTTTCAAAGATTATCATTTTCACTGTCCTAAGTGCGCCCTCTATCTAAGTGTCAAAACATCTTACGTAAATTGGCGACGTAGGTTTTCTTTCAAATCGCTATAGGAACCGGCGTAGAACTCAATTTTAAGCATTTTCATATCAGTGGTACATTTAACGTTCAATAATAACGTTTTTTCAGTTTATTTACATCTTGTAAAGTAGTGGTGTAATGTATAATTATGGTATTTTTTATATGTCATCTTTGGGTGTGGAAAAAAAATATGGAAAGGAAGGAGAGAAAGTCCCGGGAAGGAAAAAAAGGTATGAGGGGTGGACAGGAAATTGGGGGTCGATGTGTCTAGGAGTGACGGGCGCAGGAATCCATCCCTCCCAATGAAGTGCAAAGCGAGTCCGGCTATAGAGGTCAAAAGGACTCCCTCAACCAGTCTCTCCCGATGAGATGGGCAGACGCATCTGTGCCAAGACCAAGACCAAGACAAACCTCACCCCATAAACACGGGTACCTCTGCTAAGTCCCCAAACGTAGCGAACCACTTGGGTTGTTGGTTGTCCAATACATGGTTCCCGGGGCGGCTTCATCGAAGATGAGGTATAATTTACTATCGTAAGATAATTACAATGCATCTCTAGCAGGAAATACGTCCGTTCTATCAGAGGTTATTATTTATTCTAACGTGGGGTGCAAATTGAAGCGTGTCTCGGCTGCACTGGGAACCATGCGGGTACAACCGACATGCTATCTCTGTCAGATGGTGCAACTACCGATATCTATGTCCTTAAAACTACCATAGTTGGATAATAATAACTTGGATCTACACACTTTACAGACATCTGGTGGCCGGTATTGAAACTACAGCCAAATATTAACACTACGCATCTTAATAAGTTTTCATCAATTCTGCGTTAACAAATCGCCACTTTAATGTTAACGTATTGCATGCGTTAATATTCTGTGTCAAATACCAGCTACCCTGTATATTCCTCTTAATTAGTTAAGCAGGTCTTAAGTTATAATTAAAAAATTTATGTTTCATCAGCGAAATTGTTAACTCGATTATAAAATTTGTCTGATAGGACTTTGCGGTATGTTTGAGTTGAGGACGAGAGGCATTTTGATAATAATTGCAAAATTAATTAAGTAAACGGACATACAGGATTGCCAAAAATACTTGAACTTAAGGAGAAAGGTTTGTAGAAGAAAGGTTGCGTAATTCGAACGTTGAGGTTATAAATAATAACCATTATTTATCTCTGATATTTTTCCTAATTCATTGGCGGTTTTGAATGCTTAATCTTTTACATGGTTTTAAGAGTAATAGTGAATATAAACTGTGCTAATTCCTGTATAATTTGCCCCGAACCAGTGAGAGTATGGCATTCCAAATTGAGCACATTGTGAGATTGAAGAGAGTATGGAGGTGAAAATCATGTGAAAGAGGAAGGTTGGGTAATACCTGACTATTCAGATCTGGTCTCTAAAAGTAATGAGATACTGAGGGGTTCAAGTCTTCGTTACATATTCTACTTCGCAATTTAATTTCCATCCGGAGAAACTACCTATATTTTTGTGTCAGTTGATAAAAAATATGTTTAAAATGCGTAGCAAAAATTGTTTTACGTATTTACTAAAGAAATTGAGTACATATTTAATTTAAGCAACGAAAACAACAAAATATTAGAAATTGAGGACAATATCTCAAGGTGACAAGAATTAATTAGGCCGATTTTTTTTTCATGGTTCGTTTTATATTACGGTGTCACTTTGTTGTTGAGAAAAATATATGGATGGCGCAAAGAATAGTTACAAAAAAACAATTATAATTTTGTAATTTTAACACATTTTTCCTTGAAATAATTATACCAATAAAATATTAATCAATTTTTTTTTTGTATTCCTCGGAAAAAGATAGAATTTTTTTTTTGGTTAGAATAAAAAAATACATATGTTTTTATTTCTTTCCAGTCACATATCGAACACTATGTTATTTTTTGTACATCATCGAAAATAGTTCCAGTAAAAAAGGATTTCGATAAGAATTATTGGCACAACATAATTTTTCTTGCTGTCCATACATTAAAATGAAGGTGTTTGTCGTAACCGTACAAAATTATTATAAAAATATATTTTTTAAATAGTACCTTCATTTCATTACAAAAAATCATCAATTCAACTTTTATAATAAATACATTAATAAATATATAAGTCAATATTTTCAAAATTAATTTATTTAAACTGGAAAATAATGTAAAAGCAAAGAAAATTCTTTGGTAATACTCCTATACTTGAGGTGATTTTGCTCAAAAACGGCAGTATAAAAATCATCAGATATTAACATTATTATCATTATATTAATTCTGTGAAAATCCATTAATTTAATTTCAACATCCAAACAGTAGTTTCAATTCGGGAGGAGGGAATGGGTACCGCCGCCCCGGAAACCATTAATTTGATAACCAACACCTTAGAGGTTCGCTATGTTTGGTGACTTAGAAAGGGGTTCTTGGGGTGAGGTTTGTCTAAAGATATGTCTGCCCGCCGATTGCGTAGCGGGCCGGTTCAGGAATCGAGAGAGACTGGTTGCAGGAGACTTTTGATCTCTCCAGCAGGACTCTCTGGACCCATCGCCTTGCACCGCAGTGTGATGGATGCATTAATAGGTCTGTAACTCTTGGACACATCCCAGATTTCTACCCACCCTCATTCCCTTTTCCTTTCCAGAACCTCCTCTCCTTCCTTTCGTTAAAAAGACTCTCCCACACAGCATAAATTCCATATATTTGCAAAATACAAGGTGTCCGTGATATTAGAAGTAAAAAATTTAAGGTAAGAAAAATTGAATTTAAATGAATAATTTTGAAAAATATTCTTTTTATATTCGTTGAAATATTCTTCTGGGAAAAATAATTTTGTATTGAAAAACCATTGTGTAGAATCACCTCCCGGTGAGCGCACTTTACCCCGAGACATCCTGTTCATCTAGATAAATTAGTGGCTTATTCTTAAACAAATTAAAAGCCAGTTTATTAGATTTCAAACGACTTAATTTTCACAATTCGTTGAATCCTAAACAGAATACAAATATTCGCAGTACGGGAGCTCGGCCTCAAAGGCTGTATTTCAGGATATGTTTCAGGGGATGTTTTGGGATTTCTGCCAGCTCGGCAAGTAACCGAAATCTGCGATGAAATAACAATGAGAATATGGCATTTTTAGTCAATGCTGGAGAAAATTTAATTATCCAAGAAATGATTTTTAGTGAATTCGTTTTATAAACATTCGTGCATATGTATGTAATATAATAATGGATTTGTGATAATTATTATACATTAATAATACAATAATAAAATGTAATAATGTATTATGATGTATTATAATAATGTATTATAATATATTGAAATAATTTATTGATGTAATGTATTATAAGAATGTTTTATAATATATTATAAGAATGTGAAATAAAGAAGACTATGTATAATGTAATAATGTATTTCAATATAATGGTTATATTGATTGTTGATTGTTTGTATTACAATATATTATAACAATATATTGTAATAATGTATTATAATATATTGTAATTATTTATTATCATATATTATAATAATTAAATTATTATAATAAATTAAAATTATTATAATATTAAATTATTATAGTATATTATAATTATGTATTAAAATACTTTTCCAATAAGAGGTGTTATTTTGAATAGCCCGTTATTTCGGTAGATGTTACTTTTGAAGCTGTCATTTTTTTACATTTAACAAATAAAAACTACGTTATTAATAAAAATGGAACGATACGCGCTTCAACAATACATTGAAATTATTGAAATTCACTTGAGTGAATCAAATGCAAATCATCTTGAGTGATGATGAGGCCCATTTCCACCTCGGTGGCTTCGTCAAAAAGCAAAATTGTAGCAACTGGGGCTCGGAAAACCCAAGAATTATGGTTGAAAAGCCTCTCCATTCTCAACGTGTGACTGTTTGGTGCGGTTTAAGGTTCGGCGGAGTTATTGAACCTTACTTTTTCGAAAATGAGGCTGGAGCAACAGTTACGGTGAATGGATTGCGCTATCGAGAAATGATTAATGATTTTTTATGGCCGGAATTCAATGGTATTGATTTGGACAACGCTTACTTTCAACAAAACGGCGCTATGTGCCACACAAGCAACGAAACCATTGATCTTTTACGATTGAATATCAAAATAACACCTCTTATTGGAAAATCCTGTATTTAACAATACATCAAAATATGTCAATATGACAATGTATTAAATTAAGTTTTTTTGCGCGAGTACTACAAACGTTTCCCATCTGCCTGGAATCAGTGAGATTTTAGCATATCTTCCTTAAAACGTATTATAATATCTATTTAAAAGTAAAAAAATATATTTAATTTTTTTAATCCCTGGGACAAAATCGTCAAGTTGTTTTAAAATTAAAATCTTTTTATTTATATTTTGTGTAATCACTCAATAAACGTAATCACAGTTCATAAATTTGAAATTGCTCTCCTAAAAAGTTGTAGTTTTTGACGTGTACTAAATACGAAAATTATTAAAAATAAAAAAATGTTACTATAATTAATTGTAATTTATATTTGTAGTATATTTTAATACATTCTTATAACAATGTGACAATACACATCTTGTATGTTCATCCCGTAAACGAATCTAATACTACAGTTTTATAATCAAGACTAAAGCTGTTTTCGACAACAACCAACAGTCTGGGGTTTTCCGCTCCAGAAAAGAAGAAAAATTAAAAAAAGTGGAAACGGTGGATCGAAAAACAGTGGAAAATAAAAGCTGTTAAGCGGAAAGCGCAAAAAAGTTCGACTGGGAACTTTCCCAATAGGACTTTCGGTCAAAGAGATATCTGTAAATGTCTACAAAAAATATCCGAGGAGAAATAACTCGGAAATAGAGAGAGAATTGTTTCAATTGACGTTTTAACTTAATAATGAAGCTGTTTTTCGGAGTTTAGAAGAATCAGTCAAGTAAATTTTTCGAAATCATGATTATTTATTTTCCTAAGGAAAACCAGGTTCCTAGCTTAACTTACATCATGATTCGGAATAACATTAATACGTTTATATCAAAATATGTCATATTATTTTCGAAAAAAGCCTAATCTGAACAGGTCATCGCAATTGTAGTACATATGTAAAAATACTTTTAAGGCACACACTTTTAACAGGTATATCTCAATAATACCTGTTAAACAAACGAAAAATATAGATTGTTGGTACCTAGTATCGTGTTACCTACACCTTTCCGTTTGATCTCCTTTATGAATAATATTGTTGTCCATAGACCCGTCTCCTACCTCTCCTATGCTGACTTAGTGAAATTTAGTTGAGTTGAAAAAATCGTCCTGTCAACAACGTTTGATTACGGAATACCCTTTATCGACCGTGTCGAAACTTAAAAGCCATCGTGAGCTCGCGCATTTTGGTTGATTTTTGTTTGTGATTTATTAATTTAGTGATTTGTGTATGAACCAGCGCAAAGGATAGAAAACGTGGAAGAATAGAAAAAGGTAAGTCGGCATATCCGAACTTTCCACTCCTATTGCATTCCGCGGTGCGACGGTGCTTTTCCGTCCCCAACATAGATTGATAAAATTATGTCGGTTTTTAGGGTCGAATTAATATTTCTAATATTCAAAGCGCGTGACGAAAAGTTTATATCGAGATTAAAATATCAAGTTTAAAATACTTGTATCCAAGAAATACAATTTTTGAAAGATTTCACTATTGTGTTTTTTTAAGGAAACTTTTAAATCATTTTTCAGTTGATAATTACGAAAAAAAAAGTACCTTAAGTCTGGTGACGCCGGGTATCGATATATTTATGTTCACACGTTTGAAGTAATTAATGACGGAATGAAAATTCTTACAGGCACTGGCAAAATTCTCACTTCACCTAAATATGATGTTATACCATTTGAATTTTAAGTATTCACCAATAACTAAGCTACCCTAAACCTTTTCTATCATTATTCTAGTTTTGTCTTTGTCCGGAAACGTATTTCTCTCTTTCCGTTTTTGTGACAGCAAAATGGCGTCTAATCGGAAATTGCTACACGAAAAGAAAGGCTTCAATCTGAAATGTTTGAAGGCTTTACACAGGCTACTTCTTTTCGTAATATAAGGAATGGAATAGTTTAAAAATATAACGATTCACGTGTTAAGTTTACGTTAAATCTAAAACTACCTATTCGTGATTCCACGTTACTTTATTTTGAGAAACCCTCGTAAGAAAGAAAAATCAATTTCTTGAAGGTACAAAAGAATTTCTAACAAATATAAATGGTCAACATTGTAAAGCGCCGTTTTGTGATTTAATCTCCTCAATGACGCTTAAAATTTTGCTTAAGTATCTCGGTGAGATTGTTTTCGAGTAATTGTAATTTATTTTCAAATACACCTATCAGAATTGCACTTCAGTTTTTTCGGTAACGAATGAATGCAAATCTTGAAAGAGAAAATTAACCCACTTTCCGACATCCGATCAAGTTGAAGCTCGGCAGATAGAGTAGTTTCGATGACGCGTCCATCAAGGCCATAATATCAATTAATAAGACCAAGGATAAGTCGGAATTCCTTTCCAATTCTAACTGTTAACCACAGACCATAATATCAATTAATAAGACCAAGGATAAGTCGGAATTCCTTTCCAATTCTATCTGTTAACCACAGCTTCCTCAATAGTTATGGCAAACATTGATAACAGTCCATAAAACAAACTGATTTCAAATTCACACACAATATTTGCGACTCCACATTCTATCACTCGTAGTCTATCTAGACATTCACATAGAGACTTACAACATGATTTTAACAATATATCAACCTGTTGCCAACAAAATCAACTATATCTACTAAATGTTTCAAAATGTCATCACATTTTCTTTTAGAGAAATAAAAATAAAATATTATTTAATTATTCTTTAAAACAACAATAACATTGTAAAAGTCTCACATATTCGTGATTTTGGAATAACCCTCGATAGTAAACTACAATATAACCTTCATATACATCAAATCACAAATAAAGCTGATAAAATGTAGTTAACAATAATATTCAATGCCCAGAGTTGCTAAACAAGATTCCATTCAATGTACCTGCGCGTTCAACACGCTCTTGTGTCCTGTTCAGGGTTGATCAAAGCACAACGAACTCTAAGCAGAATTCTTGCCTGAACAGACTATGCAATAATTACAATAGCGGGTGGATATTCTCAATACAATAAAAGGTGGATATTTTCAGTTGCGAACTTACCAAATATAAGAGGTCCATAAAATAATATTTCTCTGATGGTTTGTGAATAATGTTACTTCTCTATTGTTTATATTTCTATTATGATTTGATTTATATCTACAACCTTTCTCCATGGCTATAAATGTATTGATAAATGTTTTGTTTTATAAATTTTTCGTTTTATATAATCTTTGTTTTGTATAAATTTTTGATTTCATATTCCTTTCTTAGAAATTTAAATTACTTATTTCTTATTATGCTCTCTCAGTTGGGGTAAAGTCACAAGGAGCAAATCCATAATTTGTTTTATTTTCGCTATATAATACTTATGTACAAACTGAAATAAATGTAAACTGTCGATTTCCCGAAAATTAATAAATAAATTAGTTGTGTGATGTGTCACAGTATTACATTTTGTGGCCGTAAATTATATATACTAACTCGTACATTTAATATGACACGAGCTGCAGTGTCGAATACCCCTTGCAGTCTGTTTAAACCTTCATAAGGCAAACCAGCGTACAAATTATTGCAGAATTCCATTCTGGAGACATTTTTTTTTTTATTTTTTTATTTGGTACAATATTTTTTACATTTCAAAGTTTTCCAGTAATGTTGGCCTCACTGGGTGGCTTGCCCGTGCTGGGCCCTTCATTTTCATTAACCAGAGTCTTTTTAGAATCTGTTGGGAGATAATTTAATATGGAATGCATGAATGTGAATGGAGCAAGAAGTGTGTGTAAAGACAGATTTATTTGACTTTCCATAAATAATGAACACATTTTTTTTCTTGCTTGGATATTTTCAAGCTGAAGTGTTTAGTCTGCCCTTAACTGGGAAACTGAGTAACTTGAGTCGCAAAGGAACGAAAAAACCCTTGTAAATATTTTATAAAAATTTGCTTAGCAAATTAGGAAAAAACAAATGTTTTTTTTGTTGAAGAGCAAAATTAATTCACTTAAATACGTACTAAATTATTGTTACCCAGGAAATAAGACGTCAGGGATTTTCAGAGCCTTGCAGTGAAAGTGTAATATTTTCATGGGATCACAATTTCTACAGCTTTTAGGACCCACGCCCTTGGCCCTAAGGCCACGGGGCTACAAGTTAGTTGAGAGGGTGGTATATTACCTACCCTTGTATATTTATCAACGAGCTTTGCTGATTTTGTACCGCTATCTGTTGAATAATTAATTAAGAATCCACCCCCTTTTAAGGGTAAAATTCCGTGGTATTTTAATTACGTTGTAAATTTAAATGAAATACTAAGTATAGCGCTCTAGATGCAAAAATAAAACCTGTTTTTTTAAACGTTCAACCTAAAAAAACGTGAGAATTATTTAGTAAAAATTTAATTCTGAACGATTTCAAGGAAAATCAATTCTTTGATTCATGTGGTACTTGACTCTAGAAGTGCAGAAACGGGTGGTTTAGTGCATAGGCATCGGGTAGGTATGCTGTTTTTATTCTACCGGTATTACAATGGAATATGCTCCGAGAAACTAGCGTCATTGATCCCTTCGGCGATGGTATATAGCCGGAAAATACTCCAATCGCGCGCCTACATATGGATATGGGTAAAATTTGTCACATAAAAACGGGTCGCTAATACGACTCGTTCTTGAGTTCAACAGCTCGATTGTGGAACGACGTACCGGTCTCTGTGTTTCCTCCCTCTTACATTACTCTTACGTTCAAAAGTGAAGTTTTTCGTCTCTTCAAAAATACTCTCCACACAGCATCCCCAAATTTGACGTAGGCCATGAGGGAAATTGTTTCCATCGTGGTTTCCTGTGTGAAGTTAATATAAAAAAGTATTTTAAGTAGTAAAAAGTCAAAAATTAAAATCTCTATTCGTACAATATTTTAATCTATACCTACGTATTGATTAACAATATACATAGTTTAATAAAAATCAACCTGTAAATAAGTTTTTTTACTGTGATACATCTTTTTGAAAAAAAAATGTTTTTTCTCAGGATTGAACCTCCTAACACAGACAACCCTACCGACCTCGCCAATTTCCGATCGGGTGGAACCGAAATTTATTTCATATATTAACTGCTGTATTGTCATCCGTTTCTGAGAAATGCGTATATGTCCACAAGTGTGTACGTGATTGCCATCAGAATGCATTGTCATCAACAACGAGTCTATCTACCGAGTTTCAGCATGATCGGAGGTTGGAAAGTGGATTGAAATTATCTTTCAAGATGTGTCTTCATTCATTACCGCAAACAAGAGTGAAATTCAAATACAGGGTTTTCCAATAAGAGTTGTTATTTTGAATAGCCCGCTATTTCGGTAGATGTTACTTTAAAGCTGTCATTTTTTAACATTTGACAAGTAGAAACTACGTCATTAATAAAAATGGAACGATACACGCTTCAACAACGCATTGAAATTATTAAAATTCGTCAACAAGCAAAATTGTCGCATCTGGGGCTCGGAAAACCCAAGATTTATTGTTGAGAAGCATCTCTATCCTCAACGTGTGATTGTTTGGTGCGGCTTATGGTCCGGCGGAGACATTGGACCTTACTTTTTCGAAAATGAGGCTGGAGCAACAGTTACGGTGAATGGATTGCGCTATCGAGAGATGATTAATGATTTTTTATGGCCGGAATTGGATGGTATTGATCTGAACAACGTTTAATTTCAACAAAACGTCGCTACGTGCCACACAAGCAACGAAACCATTGATCTTTTACGATTGAATATCAAAATAACACCTCTTATTGGAAAACCCTGTACATGGTAGCACAAGTAAAAAACATAATACATTTTTTAGAATTTCTAACTTTAAGGAGTGCATTTCATGAAAAAGGTTAAATTGGTTCAACGTGTGCGTCAGGCATTACTATTTTGCGTCGTTGCCAAACTACTGCTCCGCGCTTATTGCCGGTTCCTTCAATCAGTCTTGAATTCAATAAATACCTTACATTAATACTTTGCAGTGTTTGACTTCTTTCATTTTTATAATCAAAACTTGTGTGTATTATTAAGAATTGCTTAAATAACATCTTTATTCAGTGCGTGTTTTCTCCAGTCTTATTTTTTTTTAAATAGTGTTTATTTATTGTTAGACTACTTAACTGTTAAAATTATAATTTTAGTAGCGTAATTTTATTATTTAATTAGTGCGACAAAGTCTGGATTTAACAACGAAGACATTCATTATGTGTACGGGCATCATGATGGAAACGCAAACGCCGCCCGCTGGGAATATGCATGTCATTTTCCAAATCGAAATTTTAAACATTCGTGTTTTTGTTAAATCGATTAAGTCTTAGACTGAAGACCTCAAAACAACTTTGCTGCTAATTTACTACTGACGGACGAAAACTTCATCTTGGCTACAATTGTGAAAGACCCTATATTGTCACTTCGTAGAATTTCTGCAATGACTGGTGTTCCGAAAAGTTTTATCTGGGATCTCTTCATGAAGTACAACCTGCACCCGATCCATTATCGTTCTGGAACGTGACTCCAAATCAAGGATTACATATTGTCAGTAGCTACTCCTTATGCAACTTGAGAACCCGAACTTCATTGGGAGCATCCTTTGAACGGACGAGTCCCAGTTCAACAGAACTGGTGTGATAAACCTGCATAACTTGGATGAATGTTACAGTTGATTAACAGTCGATACGTAATGTGTAATTTTTAAAGTCATTTAAACCTTCTCCATGCATTGTAATTGTAATTATTTTCCATCTGTACTTTTTATATTATATGTCTATTGTCATTGCTCATCATTTATATATTCTCTCCTTTCACTGCCATCTCTGTTCCTTATTCGTGTAAATAATATTATATTTTAATGGACTATTTGTCCGTAAATAAATAAATAAATTAATGGCCAGACAAAAACCCCCCCTCCATAAAGCAGGTGCACCATTAGGTTCAGTTCTCTGTGGACTTTTGGGCGGGAATCATAAACAATCAAATAATACGACCATATGTGGTGTCATCTAGTCTTAATTCAAGACACTACCTGCATTACTTGATGAACTACCTTCCCGTACTTTTGGAAGAAGTTGATTTACATAGAAGACGTGAAATGTGGTTTCACCAAGATGGAGCTTCACCACATTTGGTACTTGCCGTTCGTCGATTCCTAGACGAGCAATTCCCTGATCGTTGGATTGGACGTGGGAGTCATTCTCCATGGCTGGCGCGGTCTCCAGTACAATAATACGTAAAACGAACATATTTTTAAATAAACAAATAATATAAGGAACGAAGAGCATCCTGAGAATAACTTTTCTCGAATATATTCAACAGAATAAGATAAATATGAAAAAGATCTTACGAGATCGGAAGTTTTTAACAAAAAAATAATTTGTGGCTTACTTAAAAAACAAAAAGGTTTTTCCCGAAGTTTCCTGTCAGAAATACAAATTCCGCTTAAATTTGTAAATCCATTGGAATTTTATTTACAAAATCAAAAGTTTTATCGTAAACTTACCTACTTTTCACTTCACCGTGATTTTTTGCACCTAAGCAATATGGAAAAATATTTTTGAAGGCTTTAACTTTTTCGGGAATATTCCTATTAAGGACGAAAATTTCTTGATTAAAATACAAATGATTTAGAAAGTATGCACGTGTTTTAATTCCAACTTGAAATTGAATAACTTTTTGACAGTGATTGGCTCTTCTGGAAAACTAAGGATTTCTGGGGAAAATTATGCATACGGCAACAGTTAAAAAAGTTCTTAACATAATTTTGATTTTTTTTTACAGACGGTGGTTGAAAAACACACGAGGCAGTTATTTTTTAATTACGTGAAGTAATACACATTTTTTTTTCAATTCAAACTAAACACATAATTGACGCCAGAGATCGAAGTGGATTATATCTTTAAAATACCATAGACACTGGACAGTGGGTTTATTTAATGAACATTACCACTTATACTAAATTACAGTTCTTAAGTTTGTTTTAGTAAAGCGCACTTGAAGGGAAATGATACTAAACTGGTAAGTTTTTAGATTTTCACGGCCAAAAGCATTTTTGTTGTTTGTTTTTGGGGTGTTATGCCGTATTGCGCTAACTCCTTCTAAAAGGAGTAAGCGCAACACGGCATAACACCCCAAAAACAAACAACAAAAAAGATACTAAACTTCGCTATATAAATGGTATGTTATTATTAGTACGTCCCGTTGGCGTCATGTATCTTTTATCAGTAGATTTTTCAATGTGGATGAGTGTTTCAGGCTAATAATTATAGCTTATATTATAATTGTTACCCTTTGTGCTATGCATAAAAAACCTTTTCTCAAACATTAGTTTACAAAAAAAAAAATAATATTTGTTAAAAAAATAATAAGTTCTAGTATTCTCACCAAAAAATGTAGACAATTTGTCTCGACGCCATCTAGTGAGAGAGTTAGCACTTACAATGCCTTTCTCATATAAAATAAAGTTGGTTGTTTTAGGTGAAAAAATGTAACAAGCAGTCATTGTTGAATGAAACACTAGTATATATTGAATTATTTCGCTGATAAGAGATAAGCCGCCATAGCTCAGTGGTCAGAGCTGTCGACCGGAAATCGAAAGGACACGGGTTCACGTCCCGTTAGCGTCATGTATCTTTTATCAGGAGATTTTTCAATGTGGATGAGTGTTTCAGGCTAATAATTATTGCTTATAAAATAATTGTTACCCTTTATGCTATGCATAAAAAATCTTGTCTTAAACATTAGTTTACCAAAAATATAATAATTTGTTATTATTAATATTATTTTCTACATCTATCGAACAATACTATCTAATACAATCTAATACAACCACCACTTTATTAACTTCCTTTATACATACCTCAACCTAACCGATCCCTCCTCATCCTACCCCCTCCCTATTCCCCCCTAAATAACTTTTTTTCTTGAAATGTAATTTTCACTTGTATATAATACCTATGTGGAAACCTGTAAATGGTTTATTTACTGTAACTAAATTATTATTATGCTGTTATTGATGTAAACTGTTGGTATCCCAAATAAAATAAAAAAAAATACATATTATCTAAGACATCAACTGTAAAACACTTTGGGAAGCGAATATCGGTACCGCCGCCCCGGAAACCATTTATTTTATAACCAACACATCTGCCGTAGGTCACCCCTAGTGGTTTGCTACGTTTGGTGACTTAGCAGGTGCCCTTCTGGTCTTTCCCGACCCACCATCTTGCACCGCAGTGGGAGGGATGGATTTATACATCCGTAACTCCTGGCCACTCTGACTCCTAGTTTTCTACCCACCCCTCTACTTTTTTCCTTCCCATAACTTCATTTCTTTTAAAAGACCCTCCACACAGCATCCCCAAAGATGACTTATATTGATATTACTAGCTTACGTAAATCCGGCGTTGTTCGGGGTTATTAATATTAATGGTTTGGACTAAAGTTTTATGGTTGCAAATTCTGATGTATTCGAAAAAGTTTACTTTCTTAAGTATTTATTTAACTTGATCGTTCCATGTCTTCCCCGGGCGGCCTCGACTTCTTCTACCATTTACATTCAAGTCATTCTCCATAGATTCTTCATACACATCTTGCTTCGTTCATTGCGTTCGTCTTATTTTAAAACAAATAGTTATTCGATTCATGTCTTCCTCGCGCCTCCCCGACTTTTTCTACTATTCACTTCTTGTCATATCATAAAAATACAATTGTTTCTGTTAAAAATACTACATCATATCAATTTGAATTTGAAACTGTTTCTCATCCCAGTGCAGAGAAAACGTGTTAAAACATCCCCGAATTTTCCATCTTTCATTAATGTACACTATAATGATACAGTTAAAAAAAAAACAGTGTGTGGCAAGCCTACGCACGACGGAAGTGAAACTTTTAGTATTCTTCTCTATCTTTTCATTTCAAATAAAATATTCTTCTTTCTCTCTTTTCATTTCGAATAAACCACAATCAATTACGTATTTCACTCGTATTACACTCACCGCGCAGTACACGAAGCAAGCAGCTGATGCCTGGCGTAGCGTCGTTGGCTAGAGAGAGAGGAAAAGAGAGAAGAGAGAGAGAACGTTAGTCAGTGGCTCCCTCACCTCAGTAAGCGACTACGTTGAGAGAGCGACAGTGAACGGTGAGCGGTGGTGGGGGTCCCGTACCCCCACCACCAAATGATTACGGTTTTTCGTGACGGTCATGAGTCGGTTTTACTCCGGTCCTCGAAAATGCGTAACGCCCGTAAAGAAGTTTTACTGCAAAAACTACATTATTTCGATTTTAAATAGATTCCATATATCATTCCAGTGCAGAGATAATGCGTTAAGGCCTCTCCTAGCATTCCCGACTTTTTCTACCATTAAAACCACTCTAAACACTCCTGGCACTAATAAGAACAATGTTAGAAATTTTTAGCGAAATCGGTCCAGGGGTTTTAGAGGATATATGGTACAAACAAAGAAACATAAATTTTATTTATTTATTTATTTAAAAAAAACACTTCAAACAAACGAATGCAATTTCGCAAATTTAATTTGGTTTTTGTATAGATATTTACAATATTTTAATCAGCTATCTACCATAAAACCTTTACAATGACTATGTTTTTTTATTAAATTTCATATGGGAATGGTTGTCGTTATTTTTGAACATTTTTGAACAGAATAAAACTAACCTGATACTTCGAAATGTAACACGAATATTCAAAATGAAGATAGAAGTATTTCTGAAGTGAGGACAAAGGCTTTAGAATCATCTATCTTACTTTGAAAAGGTATTGTCAAAATTTTTAGAGAGAGCATTGAGAAAACGCTCCGTAACCATCAATAATGATGAAATGTCAACCTTCGATGTTTTCTGAAAATGTTTGAATATAACTTGAGAGCAATGTTATAAAGTCCGTCAATTTCTCAAACACATCATTCTTGAATGCCTTAAAAATGTGAAATAAACATTTTAAATTAAAAACGATCTTATAGGGTAATATAGAAACTTAAGAACATTTTGTTTGTTGTAATTTTCTTATTTAAATATTATTTTTACACCTGAAAGATATGATTATAAAACTGTTGCCGTGATTCTTTTTTGTTTATTATTCTTCTTCTTCTTCAGCCAATGTTTTAGATTGCGTTCCAGTGTCAATCATCAAATTGCACCTGGCCTGATGATGGACATTGTAAAGCCGTCCAAAACGTTGGTCAAATAAAGAGAAAACGCAGCACCACACTCAAAATGAATCAAGATAATCTTACCTGATAATTTTAACTGAGTGTGTCTGAAATCATAACAAAAATCTAAATAACAGAAACTAAGAGGTCAAAGACACCTCTCACACCCAGTTCAATAAAGATAAGATATCTGAACATTCGACAGATCGATACTAATCTTTGGAGAATTTGAACAATTCTTAAAACTTTAATGTTAATTTTCAAGTTCTGTTTTTATATCAATTTTGTCAAGCAACTAGCCTATAATGATTGAATAGGACTTTCACAGAACCCGAAAATGAACGTTGAAATTTGATGAATTGTTCAAATTCTCTGGAACAACCTGTCCTAAGCACCTGTTTTATTACAGAATTTGTACAATTTATCAAATTTCAAAGTTAATATTCAAGTTCTGTGAAAGTGCTATCCAAGTTCTGTTATTATCTGATTACTGTTAAAGAACCGGCTCATGATGAAATAATAACAAAACTTAAATAGACCTGTCACTTGAATTAAAACTTTGAAATTTGATGATGTGTTCAAATTTTGTGTACCATCTGTCCTTGGAGATGGTCAAAAAATTGATTGAGTGTTATTTCGCACTGTGAAAACCTGTTTTCTTTCTAATAGCTTTGTATCGCCCTTCTATCAATTTATCTGTTTAACGATGTTAGTTTTATTTTTCGTCAAGACTGTACTTAGAAGATATGCGAGTTATAAAAAAGTTTAAAAAAGCAGGGAGGAAGTTTCAAACAAACATACTTCTGGAAGTACGAACACTGTGCACATTCCTAAATCATGTTTTACAAAGTGTTCATATGCATAATATTTTATTAGGGTAACTGCTGTGTTTGGAAAATTAAATAAAAGTTTCATTATATGTATTATGTATCTTTACTCTGCTGTACTGTTAATTTTCTTCTTATTTTCAATACACTTAAGATTATAATTATACTTCGGTTCGTCTGAGATTACGAGTTTTTTTTATGATTATCGTAACGTATTTATCATGAATATGTAACTGGACTCACGTCCATTCTATAAGATGCTGGAAGTTATTCTGAAGCGGGAAAAACGCTTACTGAGATGCTCGCCGATGTAGATCGGCTAACATCGGCTATCTTCGTAACCATTCGGATATTAGAACCAAATGTCCGACAGTTGTCTCTATCATGTGGACTACTGCTGACACCTATGAAGACACCTTAAAACTACATAAATTATTATCCTAACTTGAAACTACACATTCTTACAACAAGAGTGGCATTGAAATCACATTTACAAAAACTACAATTTTAATAAAAAATTCTTGGATGATAATTTTTTACTCTCTTTTGGAAAATAAACTTTATTTTGAATGATTATGGAACAAGAATGACAATAAAACTCATTATATGAATTATTTTCCAGTGGAGATATTTTTTCAAATTCCAAGAAATGTCGACAAACATTGATATTTCGACACTCTTTATAGTGCGTTTATACGAATTCCACAGACAATATTTTTATTTTATTTCGTAATGGTGAATGTTTTTGTTTTCGAAAGTTTATCGAAATACCGTAGCCGATATTCGCAGAATTATTATGAGAAAAAGCAACCCTATCAGAGTCGAATTTCGACAGAATTATACATTTGTTTATATTGACCGCGAGGGCTGCGGGCATTATTCGACGTTGTTCATATCAAACCAAAAGTTGACAATGGATTGCATGAAAACGTCAATGTGCCAAAGGTTAAATAACGAAAAATCCAATTTTGAAATCAAATAATAAATTCCACGTATTTTTATTAATGCAGGAAATACTAGACAAAATAGTTTTATCAGTATTATCTTTTGGGTTGGTTTATCCTTCTTCAGCTAACGTTACTGTGTCCATCATCAGGGCAGAGAGAGTAGATTATCCTGTAGAAGTGATACTGTGTTGGGCGTAAATCCTCTTAAGGTATTTCAGTATAATAATTAGTCAAATTAAAATGGTGTTCGGCGTTTAGTTTGGTGTAGCCATCAATACTGGAAATTAAGAACTATTAAGCTTAGCCCAATTGTCCCTATAAATATTAGTGAGGGTTTTTGTTAATTTACATTGTCCCACAATTAGGCATGTTCAATACGTTTTGGGTATTCCCGAGACTTCAGGAACACTATCAAAGTAATGACCAGATACAATTAAGTGCTTAGTAATTGCCGATTTTTTATAATATTTAATCAATAAAACACCCGTATGTAGGTACCTACGTTATTTTGGATGACTTACCTTTCAAAGTTATTACAATAACTTTTTGGTACAAACTGTTAAGTTAGGTACCGCCGCCCCGGGAACCATTTATTGGATGACTTAAAAATTTAGGTCACCCCAAGTGGTTTGCTACATTTGGTGACTTAGCAGGGGTACCCGGGTTCGTAGGGTGAAGTTTGTTTAGGTCTCGGCACCGGGGCGTTACTCTTGGACACACTGACCCGAAGATTTCTACCGTCCCTTCTTACTTTTTCTTTCCCATAACTTCATCTCCTTCCTTTCCCTAAAATTACCCTCCACACAACATCCCGAAAGATGACATGTCCTGAAAGAATATTTTTCCTTAGGGCTTCTCGTTTGGAACTAATACAAAAAAAATGTTAACTTTCAAAACAGATAAATTCATTTGAAAAGAAGTATTTAATTATTTTTAACAATGGCATTTTCTTGTTTTTTTCCTAGTATTATTTATAAGAAACACTCAGGGTTAAGTAATCATGATAAATTAAACAAAAAAGGTTTTAGCTCAGGCAATTTCAAAGGAAGTTAAGTATTTTTAGTGGATAACTGAAGCCCTGAAAAATAATATAAAAATATAAACTTTTACCCGAATTCTCCTTAACGACGCTGAGCTTTGAAGTCAGCTTTCTTTCATCCCCCATCACAGCCTTCGGAGGTAACTTACCTGGAAACAAAAAAAAAGAATTGGTTAGCATCTTTAGGAAAAATAAATTCAGAATGTAAAACAAAATGCGGCTCGTTCACAAGGCAATGCTTTTATACTAAAGGCACATTACCATTAATAATATAAGTAATAAATAACATATGTATTTTTTCTGACCTTTTTTTATTCGTTTATTAATGGAAGATTCGGAGAGATGATGAAATAAAGATTTAAAAATATATTAAATTAATTTTTGTTTTTATTATTTTTTTATTGGCAATTTTTTTGATACAAACAGGTACATATATAAATTATACAAAATATAAGGCAGTAACAAAAGAATCCCACAAAGGCGAAGCCTGTGCGTGGGCATTATAAGGTAAGTATTCAAAACAGTGGTGGTTACATTATCTATGGTTTAAATGAAAAAAGAAATTTGATTAAAGAAAAAAATATATATAAAGTACATATAGTTATTTTTGCGTATTTAATAAAAAAAACAGTTTAAAAAGACGTTACACTTTTTTTTTTTTTAAATTTAGATTGAAGTAACATATTATCATATATAGGTATCATATTCGTAGTATAATTGATAGAAAAAATTCTCTCACATCCAGATACTTTTTTACCCAGCTTTTGACATTTATTTTATACGAGTTTAGGTTTTGGCACATCTTGATGGAACTCGGCAAGGAATTAAACAATTTTGGTCCAATATAGTTAATGTGTCTTTGGGCTAACCTAGTTTTGCAGTTAGGCACTGTGTACACGCATATGTTGTGTCTCTGGCTAGAACGATTTGGATTTTTAAAGAAATTATAAGGATATTACGCCTCAACTTTCCTTAAAGTTACCGGCGTTGCCCGGGCCTTGCACAGAATTTTTCGAAATCAGACAAACAGTTTCACATTTTCATCTTATTTTGAAAATTTATCCACTCGAGTGATTTTCGGCATATTATGCCAAGTTTGCAAAACGTCTTAAGTGATAATGTACCATTTTTGACTCCCAGAACTCACGGATTTATGTCTTTTAAATATTTTTTATACATCTTAAAAATTAAGGATAAACGGTAAAATATAGATGAATTCATTTGCTACATAGAATTATAATCAGTGTATATGTCTCAGTATCAAAATTCAGTGGTATGAATTTTTTAAAAAGAGGGCGAGAAATTTACAACTAGAACGCCAATCACACAACTCATATTCCGGTTGTTGACGCGATCCCTGTGGATAAGTAATAATAATATAGGATAGATAAGGATAGATAAGTGGATAAGTGTGTAAAATTTCATCAAAAGTATCAAAATTCCGCTTTAAAGGTTGGAAATGGAGAATGGGGGTGGTTTTTAGAAATCTCATGTAATTGGTGAACTTCGACTTGTTTTGAAGGTCTTTAGATTTCTATTTAAAAACAAACCCACCCACAGACACAATTCTTCATATAACACATATAATATCGATTACATATTATTAGGTATATAATATTTTATAATGATACTAGCGAAATCTTCAACGGTTCTCTTTGAAAAACATAGATGGCACCACTTGCGTTGGCATACAGCACGAATGTGTACGGCACACGTCAGCATATTAATAGAGAGATTATATCATTATCATACTAGTTACTAGTTACGTATATTAATATTAAACTGCGTATGATGGTGATGATTTTTCTTACAGTTAATAATTAAAAGGTGCCTGAGTAATAATTATGATGATGATCTGAAGTTGACTATGGCTTCCGAGGATTAGTTTTCTTTTCTTATTGTAATTGGTAACAAGTTTGGGGGAACTATTGATATATTTATTGACTCCATTTATAGAATTAGGCGTAATCTATACCAGCACTTTGTTGAATCCTACAAATTATAGTAGAATTGGTAATGTAGTTTTAGTGATTTGTCTTATATTTAGTATTGTTTTAGTGTCCATATTATTTTATGTTATAGCATAGCTCACTAGGTATATTTTGTTTAAGTATAGGAAGCTTTCAGAGAAATTGAACCCACGACGCCTTTTTTATGTGAATACAATATGTGAAGTTCCAATTGCTCCCAACCATATTGAGCCAGTGAGACTATGACATCCCCGATTGTGGTATATTATGCGGCTCAAGATAATGGGGAGGGGAATGGGGAAGGGGATGGTGGGGAAGTACTTGGATATTCGTCATGAGAGCATCTTCCACTCTGGAACGTGCCACTTATATTATTTTAAATGATTAAATTGTGAAATATCACAAATAATATAATATTTAATTTCCTGATAAATGAGACCGCACACTACTGTATTAATCCATAAGTAAACGTAGTTTTGAAACTAAGCCAGATAGACACTATTTTGTCTGGTGATAAAGACTTTGTGTTTATAAAACTTTTTTTTGGATTGAATTAAATAGAAAATTCATATAAAAAATTGCGAACAATTCAATTACAAATTAATATCCCACCGAAATTACAGAGACCACGGAAAATTTGTGTACGAAGCGTGTTCCTAAGAAACTGTTATTTTATCTAAAATTCATTCTTGCTCGCTACCTTTTGTGAGCATTTCACTTTACAATGGCAACGTATATATTTTATCTGCGGGATTCTAAGCAAAGCTCGTCTCTGTTATTTCAATAAAGCTCCCATAGAAAACGAGATGCCTGGAGCTTATTGTCTTCTTCTTTCAAGAACTTCCGGGTAATCAAATGAAACGTGCAAAGAAGAATAACGTAACAAGTTTAAATTTGACATTTTTCTAGATTGGGGCTTGCTGCCAGGTATTTGGGAAAATTGTTGAAAATCCAGCGAAAGTTTTCAACTTTTCAATATGCGCCAGATGATTAAATTTAGAGCCAGTTGTTTCAAAACTTTCATAACGTTTGACGAACATAAGATCATGGATCAGCACCAAAGACTACATTAAAATACTAATATATACTTCATTAGATCGGAAACAAATATACTGTAACTGATCATAAGGTTCACTCAGATTCTATTGATAAAAAACGGTACAAGTAGTAATATATTTATTTATTAAACGCCCTAAGGGCTTTTACAGACATAATACAGTTAAAATAACGCCGATATTTAATACCTCAGTACATAAAATAAATATCATTTGATCATTAGATACGATAAATCGATCAACTACATTTTGCACCTCCAGAGTCGTAACTCTGCTTGGTCTATAATGGTTTGCATTTCAGTTCTATTTGAAGTCATAAAATGTATTAAAGCGAACTAAATATTTGATCTAAATATATCTACGACATCGGAGTACAAATTTTCTAAATTTTGGATTCGTCTCATAGGCGCGTAATACTTCCAGGTTGTAGAAGAATTGTTACAATAGTATGGTAGGTACTGTCTTGTAACTGTCCTGCCAGGAACATGGAACAAAATTAAATGAAGCAACTCAGCGGTATTCAATAATGAATTAATAATTTTACACAAACACATTCAATCGCAAATCATTCTTCGTTCGGATAATTTTAATAAATTAAATGAATAAAGAAGATAGCCGTAATCTAGGCATTCTCTAGGTATTAGATTCCTTCAATGGTTTGTGAATTAACTTACTAATTTGGAGACCAAACTGTGGAATTATACACGATGTGACTCCTTACTAGTAACTTATACAATGTTTTGATAGTTTAAAATTGTGAAAATCATTAGATAATCTCAAAATGACGACCAACATTTTCAAAGCTTTGTTGGATATGATTTCTTTACGCTTTATAAAAACGAGTTTCATTTCAAACCATATAAATTATAAACCTTATAACTCCTATTGAAAAGTTAAACTATAGTATAAACTAATGAAAAAAATCTAAAATTAATAAAGCTCTCCTACAGAAGATTGGTATCTGATGTAATTTTTTCTTTGTAAAATCATACATTCCCTTATTGATAGCCCTGCATTATTTCAATTGATTTCAGTTCATCTTTCTAATAGAGTCATACGAACATAAAAGATATTTCACTGTAACAGTAATGTCGAAATCAATTCGTTTATAAACATCCTTATACCGCACATACACAACGTATGTAACCAATATGCAGAAGTAGCAGATATTTTGAATAGCACTGAAAGGACTTTAAGAGCCTTTCCACATATCTAGTTAATAGTTAACATTTTCTTTTCCAGTCTGATTTACCTTAATATTCGTAAAACTTAGTTATCACAATAGCATGTTTACACTGTATGATTGTTCGTAATCCTTTTTTAGCTTACGTGTTCCCGGCGTTGTTTGACTCCTCTTTACTTTCTATAAATATAACATGCATGTACAGGATTTTCCAATAAGAGGTGTTATTTTGAATAGCCCGCTATTTCGGTAGACGTTACTTTTGAAGCTGTCATTTTTTGACATTTAACAAGTAGAAACTACGCCATTAATAAAAATGGAACGACACACGCTTCAACAACGCGTTGAAATTATTAAAATTCACTTGAGTGAATCAAATGCAAATCATCTTGAGTGATGAGGCCCATTTCCACCTCGGTGGCTTCGTCAACAAGCAAAATTGTCGCATCTGAGGCTCTAAAAACACAAGAGTTATTGTTGAAAAGCCTCTTAATTGTCAACGTGTGACTTTTTGGTGCGGTTTATGGTCCGGTGGAGTCATTGGACCTTACTTTTTCAAAAATGAGGCTGGAACAACAGTTACGGTAAATGGATCGCTATCGAGAAATGATTAATGATTTCTTATGGCCGGAATTGGATGGTATTGATCTGGAAAACGTTTACTTTCAACAAGACGGCGCTACGTGCCACACAAGCAACAAAACCATTGATCTTTTACGATTGAATATCAAAATAACACCTCTTATTGGAAAACCATGCATTTAGAGACAAGATGATATGTGCTGGTGTTGCTCGACTTTTCTCTAATTTCTATAAATATAATATAAATGAATTATACATAAAAACCTTGAGGAAGAAATTTAGCTTAGAAGAACTAAGCTCACAAACAATCGCACGCTGATAGCGACTTTGTTTTAAACTATTTACAGATAATAGATTCTGTATTTAAAGGTACCGTAAACAAATAAATATTACAGCACAATACAATACTGGTCATATTTATCAACATTAAATCACATAGAATTGAAAGAATACACCGTTAATATTTAAGGCACATAAATAACGGTTCCATGCTAACTCAACACACCTTTAAAAAGTGATATAAAGTCATTAAAAACGATGAAAAATAAATAAATTTTAACCTAACCTAACCTACTTAACCCAGTTAATAAAGTTTTTGTTTCATCGCTTTCCATGACTTTATATAACTTTTTAAAGTTGTGATGAATTATCATTTTGATGATTTATACGGTCACCATTTGAAAATTACTAAAATTTTATTAGGAAATGGTCTGCATTTTGAACAGGATTTTAATAAATCAGCAATACTCAGTTTTCTCCGTGTATCATTCAGAATCAAATAGTTTAAGTCGCGATTGGTAATCAGATCTGAATAGCCAAGTAGTTACTTCCCCACCTTTCTCTTCCCTATCTCCTCTCCATTCACACTCCCATCAGTCTCACAACATGGGGATGACATAGTATCATTGACTCCGTTGGTTCTATAAAGGTCCATCTTGCATATTTTACACCAATGGTAAGAAGTCAAATGGAAATTTTCATAAAGAGTTAGTGAAAACTATGAGATGTTGAAACTTGGGTGCAGACTCATAAAATAAACGTGTTTATATTCATTTTATAATACGCGTCGTCCACTATGGCATATTTCATTATTTTATTCGCATATTTCCGAGACAAGAATGGCAATTTTCATAAAATGATATGACTACAGAAAATTATATTGCCAAAT
Organism: Hesperophylax magnus; assembly: GCA_026573805.1. Classification (NCBI taxonomy): domain Eukaryota; kingdom Metazoa; phylum Arthropoda; class Insecta; order Trichoptera; family Limnephilidae; genus Hesperophylax; species Hesperophylax magnus. Next base: position 4,625,581 of record JAIUSX010000018.1, read on the forward strand.
AAAATAGCAAAGTATTTTGGGCAGCTGGCGTAAGTATTGCGTTTTTCTGTTTTATTTATTTTTGAAGCTGACACAACTATGGTTGGAGATGGTGAACATGGAGTAGGGAAGGAATCCGACTTAACCCTTTGATGTTATATGATGATGGTATGATTTCACTCACAGGAGATATGATTTCACGCACAAGCTTCCATAACATCCAGGTTGGATACAAAACACACTGAGGGAACCGTATATGTTCACTGCACAGGCCTTCTACCCTGAGTCGATATTAATAACAGCACTGATAACAATAGATGTTCACCAAAAAGCTCCACCAATAAAACTGGTTTGACAGTCACTTTTATTGTTGTAAAATGTCAAACACAGACGTGGGTATAGTCAGATAATGATAGGTACTTGAAGGTAAAAATAGGATGGGGAAAATGCAAGGACAATGTAAAAGGAAGATTAATAGTTGCGTCAACAGTTACTTTTCAGTGGTTTCATTCATGATAGTCTTCAAAATACAAAATGGTAAAGTAATTTTTACTGATTAATATTTTTAATACTAAAAACGAAAAAAAATTATGTCATTTCGAAAATAGTCTTGAAGAGACCCATGTTGCAGGTGGTAAGAAACACAGAGGACGACAAATCGTTCCATAACCGAGATGTTGAACTCAAGAATGAGTCGTAAAAACGACCCGTTCTCAAGTAACATGTCTACCATGATGGGCGCGCGTTTGGCATGTTTCCCGACTACGCTCCGGTGCCAAAGGGATCAATTAAGCTATTTCCTCGGAGCATCTTCCATTTTAATACCGGTAGAACAAGGACAGAATACTTACCTGACGCCTGTGCTCTAAATATTGCAATTTGTTCGTTGAAATAAGAGAATCTTCAAATGAAGTGTTTTTCAAAGTCAGTCAGTAATTTTCAGGTATTTGAGGCTCCAGAACAGAGGTGGCTGCCAAATTCAACAGTGGAGCGCACTTGCGATTTATACAGGGTCAGCTATTGTGTAATATAATATGCAGTATCTGCGGGCCCTGAACAGTAGGCCCAGCTTCTGCGGAGCTAACTTGACTTCGATGGAGCCTTCGTGCGTGAACTGGTCACTTGGAGTTACTCTAAGCATATCAATGGAAAGCATGTTGGAAAGATTGCTTGAATAATGTCCGCTGGCAGGCAAACCGCCCAAAAAAAACTTATGTCTATCGCTGTTTGTGCGCTTAGTTCTTCTAAAATACGCAACGCATTTTGATAGAGTTTTCGCTATCATGTAGAGAATTTCTTCCGAAAGCTTTACATACATGACACATGGATATTATATTTATAGAAAGTAAAGAAAAATCGATGTTTTATAATCAAGTCGAAAAATTGTATTTTCTTGCACTGCATTGCTAACGCTGGCGAAAGCTTATGAGATACATCAAAATAATGTGTAACGGAAATGTATATCTTAAAAAGGACTACAGAAAAGATTTTGATGGTATATGTCTATCTTCTAAGGATAACCAGCAACTTCGGGTATACGTCAGCTAGTTTATATATTTATGTATATATTGTCAATTTTAACGCTTCGCTTGCAATGTTAAAACATGTAAGACGTACACTAAAAACGTATTTTACCTATATTCCAAAATAAATTTCCGATTTCCTACTAAACGCTGATTTATTTTTTTCCCGACAAAGAGGGTAATCCCTTCACATATTGTAAAGAAATATAGTATTATTAGTTCATAGTTAACAGTAATATTTTAGAGAATAATTTTTTTATTTACTTCAGTTTCGAGGGCGGACTGTGTGATGATTTGAACAATCACATAAATAAACGAAATGAATGTACTCCAAAAAAATTTTGTTTGGGCTAACAGATAAGATTTATTGACAGGGGGGCTTGAAGAAACACATTCCGACGGGAAGGGAGAGAATGGGTAGACAGTCGGGTTTTGAACTTGTGTACGTTGACAGCTCCGGGAAATCGATACAAATCAGAAGTGTTGTGTATTACAGTTAATTAGAGAATTCAGACGGTGTTAGAAAGCTTTCCTGAATATTGAATTAAAGTGAAAAAGTGATTGGACTCAGTGAGAATAATAATAATAATAATAATTGGATAATTTGTAGAGCGCCGTTTTGTGAAAAATCACCCCAGGGGCGCTAAGGGTTGTGCGATCGCGATTATAATATAAAATGTGTTAAATTAAACGTGTATACGGTTCCAACTAAATTACTCGTCTTAAAAACATGGAAATAATAACGATAATGATTGCGTTTAAAACAAACTGAACGTATTTAAGGACAGGAAGTGTTTGATTCAGGTGGTGTTCTAACACGTTGACCACATTGAGACCGTAAACCAGGGAACCCAAACAAATCATAAAAAACTCGGGTTCGAATCCTGACAGAGATTAGGTTAAATTAGGGAGGTACAATTTTATCTACAGGAATATTTAATTACCCTTTTAAAGTCGTAGGGAGGGGAACAAAATCGAACAGATTGCAAGGGTTTCGCTAAAATGATGAAAGAAGCCGATAGGGAGGAGATCGAAAATTAAACTGATTTAGCTATATAGTGTAACCAGGTAAGTTTCACACTAGGATTTGGAGGTGACTAACAGGGTGAGTTTTTATATTATTTATTAAATTCCAGAGGACCCTTTTTAAAGGACGGGTACAACCAAAGTACAGGAACCGAGTTTACAACGCCTGCAACCCAAATAATGTTCTCATTAAAATGAATGTGCTAGGCGAGTTGTAAATCAGCTGTGAGTGGGAGACGGGCCAATGACCTTTTCATATATAGGACAAGACGCAGGTACAGTCAGTCAAAGGGGAAGTTTTGCTAGCGTATGACCTCCCGAATTGAAAGCGATCGGATGCAACCAGACGGAACAAAATGAAAACTTTTCTTCTGTTATTTGACTTTCTAATTTAATACTTTTCATTTATTGTTTGACTTTCTAAGTTACGAATTGGGATGCACAAAAACAAATCTAGGATCAAAAGAGGGAGATGGTAATCTCCGAAATAAAACTACCATCCGAACAACTTCTCTCAACAGGTACCTTTCGAGAGGTAGGCAGCCTCTTTAAATTAAATGCAAAAATCAGACCAATTATCCGTTTATACCTACCTGTGAGGATAGGTATTCAATAGAAGTTACCCATACCTAATACACGAGGGTGCTAGTAACCTCATAAAATAAATACTGGAACCAAATATTAAAACAGACAGTCCTCATCCTAAATTTGGCATTTCGAGTAGACCTTACATATATCTCACATGATAATTGGCTGAATGGGTAGGCACACAACCTATCGTTAATAAGCGGGCTAAATGTCGACAAGATCGTCGTGTGTTATATATGTTATTGACCTAGAAAGGGATGTAAATCCCCGACGACGAGGGAGTTACAACGTTTTCTAGAGGTGGCACGTAACTTAGGACCTTACGTGTCACATTTTCGCGACTAGATTCGTGACAAGGGATGTCATGGTTTTCCCCTTCTACACTCAGTAAAGTAGTTTTTCCTGGAGGTGTATGAGATTGGGGCAATTCTGAAATTGGTGATGAGACCTGGTTTTCTTTATTCTGGCGTGACGGTTGCCGATTTGGAACAAGGGGAGACCCGGCCGGTTGCGATATCCAGACACGCAGATATCGATCGCCTTGCTCAAATTATCATCCATCGGTTTTGTTTGGTAAAGAGGAGGAGTCAATCTTAGCTTGATCAAATTCATTTTCTTTCCTCTCCTTCCCCTCCTAAAATATATACATGGATGGCGCCGACAACTAACACCATAAATTTATCGTATGTTTATCACACACATAAAATCTAACACTTTATTATACTCACATAACCATATGACAGGTAGAATCACGTAGTTAGTTGGGGAGCAGGCGACTTAGAAGATAAGGTTTATGAAGTGATTTTAAAACACAGCGGTAATGGATTCAACTCACTCTATCTCAAAAGAACCGAGGGATACCACACATACATAGATAACTAGGTTTCTAAACCGAGAAACAAAAAAAACCAACACAACGTTCGGTGAAGCCTTTTTATACTGAACCGTCACGTGAAATGAGTACGTTCAAGGTCGTACGTCACGTAGACAAACTAGGATGTACACACTTGAAGGGGTGTGTAATAAAGAGAGAGGCAAGGGCTTGAAAGACGGCAGGGAGAACCTTCCTACCCCGGATATATACATAACCAAAGCCTTATGGAAAAGTTACCTATGGGACTTAAAGAAAATTTATCGTAGAAAGAAGAGAAGGAAAAAGTTTGAAGTAGAAAGGGCGTATAATTACATCTGATGCCGCAAACCAGGAGAGATAGATCTAAAAGCTGGCTTGAATTCATTACTGTTGTTAAAAAAAAAATGGATTTCATAAACCTTATTAATTCACATTAACAGCGAAAGAAATGGTACCTATCGTCAAAAATGATAACAGAGACACCGTACTTCAAAGGCAAATAGAATAAACAGACAAACCCGGAAAACATCGAATTTATTGTGAAGACAAAAGACATCTAAAATGTTCATAAACAACGAAGCCAAAGGATAAACAAACATCGAAATCGGATTAATAATAACACAAGAATAAGATAGCTGGGACAAATCTAAAATAAACATTGCATTCGGATATCGTGAAGTATATGGCATATTTTATACAGTTGATATTAGAATAACTGTAAACAATTATTGTTTATTTCAGATCTAAAAGGCAGAGAATGTTGAAGTCATAAATAAAAAGTCGGACAAAAAATATCGGATCACCGCCGAGGACACAAAATAAAAACAAATCAACATGAAAATAAATAACACTCGAACATAATACAAATAACGTATTGAGATGAAACAACACTGTTTAAACAATTAACTCAGAGTTTAAAATTCGAAAATAAACAAGTGTGACATGACATATTGAATTTCTACCCATAGAGACACAAAACACTTGAAACAGCCGAGGGCGGAAAAAACTCACCATTAGAACAAGCCGATAATCACGGGAACCAAAATGTAAACAGATGGTAGGTTGCGAAGAAAAAACCGAAGATCAGGGGCGCTCAACATTTTGGAAGAATTAAAATAAAATTTAAAATAAAAATAAAAAATAAATACAGAGGTATTCGAGAAACGTAAATTACCTATAGTTATTTCTAATCCCATCGACTAACACGTGGAAGCGAGATTACCCGCTGGGCTTAGAACTAAAGGGAGGCTGTGATGATTTGAACAATCACATAAATAAACGAAATGAATGTACTCCAAAAAAATTTTGTTTGGGCTAACAGATAAGATTTATTGACAGGGGGGCTTGAAGAAACACATTCCGACGGGAAGGGAGAGAATGGGTAGACAGTCGGGTTTTGAACTTGTGTACGTTGACAGCTCCGGGAAATCGATACAAATCAGAAGTGTTGTGTATTACAGTTAATTAGAGAATTCAGACGGTGTTAGAAAGCTTTCCTGAATATTGAATTAAAGTGAAAAAGTGATTGGACTCAGTGAGAATAATAATAATAATAATAATTGGATAATTTGTAGAGCGCCGTTTTGTGAAAAATCACCCCAGGGGCGCTAAGGGTTGTGCGATCGCGATTATAATATAAAATGTGTTAAATTAAACGTGTATACGGTTCCAACTAAATTACTCGTCTTAAAAACATGGAAATAATAACGATAATGATTGCGTTTAAAACAAACTGAACGTATTTAAGGACAGGAAGTGTTTGATTCAGGTGGTGTTCTAACACGTTGACCACATTGAGACCGTAAACCAGGGAACCCAAACAAATCATAAAAAACTCGGGTTCGAATCCTGACAGAGATTAGGTTAAATTAGGGAGGTACAATTTTATCTACAGGAATATTTAATTACCCTTTTAAAGTCGTAGGGAGGGGAACAAAATCGAACAGATTGCAAGGGTTTCGCTAAAATGATGAAAGAAGCCGATAGGGAGGAGATCGAAAATTAAACTGATTTAGCTATATAGTGTAACCAGGTAAGTTTCACACTAGGATTTGGAGGTGACTAACAGTGTGAGTTTTTATATTATTTATTAAATTCCAGAGGACCCTTTTTAAAGGACGGGTACAACCAAAGTACAGGAACCGAGTTTACAACGCCTGCAACCCAAATAATGTTCTCATTAAAATGAATGTGCTAGGCGAGTTGTAAATCAGCTGTGAGTGGGAGACGGGCCAATGACCTTTTCATATATAGGACAAGACGCAGGTACAGTCAGTCAAAGGGGAAGTTTTGCTAGCGTATGACCTCCCGAATTGAAAGCGATCGGATGCAACCAGACGGAACAAAATGAAAACTTTTCTTCTGTTATTTGACTTTCTAATTTAATACTTTTCATTTATTGTTTGACTTTCTAAGTTACGAATTGGGATGCACAAAAACAAATCTAGGATCAAAAGAGGGAGATGGTAATCTCCGAAATAAAACTACCATCCGAACAACTTCTCTCAACAGGTACCTTTCGAGAGGTAGGCAGCCTCTTTAAATTAAATGCAAAAATCAGACCAATTATCCGTTTATACCTACCTGTGAGGATAGGTATTCAATAGAAGTTACCCATACCTAATACACGAGGGTGCTAGTAACCTCATAAAATAAATACTGGAACCAAATATTAAAACAGACAGTCCTCATCCTAAATTTGGCATTTCGAGTAGACCTTACATATATCTCACATGATAATTGGCTGAATGGGTAGGCACACAACCTATCGTTAATAAGCGGGCTAAATGTCGACAAGATCGTCGTGTGTTATATATGTTATTGACCTAGAAAGGGATGTAAATCCCCGACGACGAGGGAGTTACAACGTTTTCTAGAGGTGGCACGTAACTTAGGACCTTACGTGTCACATTTTCGCGACTAGATTCGTGACAAGGGATGTCATGGTTTTCCCCTTCTACACTCAGTAAAGTAGTTTTTCCTGGAGGTGTATGAGATTGGGGCAATTCTGAAATTGGTGATGAGACCTGGTTTTCTTTATTCTGGCGTGACGGTTGCCGATTTGGAACAAGGGGAGACCCGGCCGGTTGCGATATCCAGACACGCAGATATCGATCGCCTTGCTCAAATTATCATCCATCGGTTTTGTTTGGTAAAGAGGAGGAGTCAATCTTAGCTTGATCAAATTCATTTTCTTTCCTCTCCTTCCCCTCCTAAAATATATACATGGATGGCGCCGACAACTAACACCATAAATTTATCGTATGTTTATCACACACATAAAATCTAACACTTTATTATACTCACATAACCATATGACAGGTAGAATCACGTAGTTAGTTGGGGAGCAGGCGACTTAGAAGATAAGGTTTATGAAGTGATTTTAAAACACAGCGGTAATGGATTCAACTCACTCTATCTCAAAAGAACCGAGGGATACCACACATACATAGATAACTAGGTTTCTAAACCGAGAAACAAAAAAAACCAACACAACGTTCGGTGAAGCCTTTTTATACTGAACCGTCACGTGAAATGAGTACGTTCAAGGTCGTACGTCACGTAGACAAACTAGGATGTACACACTTGAAGGGGTGTGTAATAAAGAGAGAGGCAAGGGCTTGAAAGACGGCAGGGAGAACCTTCCTACCCCGGATATATACATAACCAAAGCCTTATGGAAAAGTTACCTATGGGACTTAAAGAAAATTTATCGTAGAAAGAAGAGAAGGAAAAAGTTTGAAGTAGAAAGGGCGTATAATTACATCTGATGCCGCAAACCAGGAGAGATAGATCTAAAAGCTGGCTTGAATTCATTACTGTTGTTAAAAAAAAAATGGATTTCATAAACCTTATTAATTCACATTAACAGCGAAAGAAATGGTACCTATCGTCAAAAATGATAACAGAGACACCGTACTTCAAAGGCAAATAGAATAAACAGACAAACCCGGAAAACATCGAATTTATTGTGAAGACAAAAGACATCTAAAATGTTCATAAACAACGAAGCCAAAGGATAAACAAACATCGAAATCGGATTAATAATAACACAAGAATAAGATAGCTGGGACAAATCTAAAATAAACATTGCATTCGGATATCGTGAAGTATATGGCATATTTTATACAGTTGATATTAGAATAACTGTAAACAATTATTGTTTATTTCAGATCTAAAAGGCAGAGAATGTTGAAGTCATAAATAAAAAGTCGGACAAAAAATATCGGATCACCGCCGAGGACACAAAATAAAAACAAATCAACATGAAAATAAATAACACTCGAACATAATACAAATAACGTATTGAGATGAAACAACACTGTTTAAACAATTAACTCAGAGTTTAAAATTCGAAAATAAACAAGTGTGACATGACATATTGAATTTCTACCCATAGAGACACAAAACACTTGAAACAGCCGAGGGCGGAAAAAACTCACCATTAGAACAAGCCGATAATCACGGGAACCAAAATGTAAACAGATGGTAGGTTGCGAAGAAAAAACCGAAGATCAGGGGCGCTCAACATTTTGGAAGAATTAAAATAAAATTTAAAATAAAAATAAAAAATAAATACAGAGGTATTCGAGAAACGTAAATTACCTATAGTTATTTCTAATCCCATCGACTAACACGTGGAAGCGAGATTACCCGCTGGGCTTAGAACTAAAGGGAGGCTGTGATGATTTGAACAATCACATAAATAAACGAAATGAATGTACTCCAAAAAAATTTTGTTTGGGCTAACAGATAAGATTTATTGACAGGGGGGCTTGAAGAAACACATTCCGACGGGAAGGGAGAGAATGGGTAGACAGTCGGGTTTTGAACTTGTGTACGTTGACAGCTCCGGGAAATCGATACAAATCAGAAGTGTTGTGTATTACAGTTAATTAGAGAATTCAGACGGTGTTAGAAAGCTTTCCTGAATATTGAATTAAAGTGAAAAAGTGATTGGACTCAGTGAGAATAATAATAATAATAATAATTGGATAATTTGTAGAGCGCCGTTTTGTGAAAAATCACCCCAGGGGCGCTAAGGGTTGTGCGATCGCGATTATAATATAAAATGTGTTAAATTAAACGTGTATACGGTTCCAACTAAATTACTCGTCTTAAAAACATGGAAATAATAACGATAATGATTGCGTTTAAAACAAACTGAACGTATTTAAGGACAGGAAGTGTTTGATTCAGGTGGTGTTCTAACACGTTGACCACATTGAGACCGTAAACCAGGGAACCCAAACAAATCATAAAAAACTCGGGTTCGAATCCTGACAGAGATTAGGTTAAATTAGGGAGGTACAATTTTATCTACAGGAATATTTAATTACCCTTTTAAAGTCGTAGGGAGGGGAACAAAATCGAACAGATTGCAAGGGTTTCGCTAAAATGATGAAAGAAGCCGATAGGGAGGAGATCGAAAATTAAACTGATTTAGCTATATAGTGTAACCAGGTAAGTTTCACACTAGGATTTGGAGGTGACTAACAGTGTGAGTTTTTATATTATTTATTAAATTCCAGAGGACCCTTTTTAAAGGACGGGTACAACCAAAGTACAGGAACCGAGTTTACAACGCCTGCAACCCAAATAATGTTCTCATTAAAATGAATGTGCTAGGCGAGTTGTAAATCAGCTGTGAGTGGGAGACGGGCCAATGACCTTTTCATATATAGGACAAGACGCAGGTACAGTCAGTCAAAGGGGAAGTTTTGCTAGCGTATGACCTCCCGAATTGAAAGCGATCGGATGCAACCAGACGGAACAAAATGAAAACTTTTCTTCTGTTATTTGACTTTCTAATTTAATACTTTTCATTTATTGTTTGACTTTCTAAGTTACGAATTGGGATGCACAAAAACAAATCTAGGATCAAAAGAGGGAGATGGTAATCTCCGAAATAAAACTACCATCCGAACAACTTCTCTCAACAGGTACCTTTCGAGAGGTAGGCAGCCTCTTTAAATTAAATGCAAAAATCAGACCAATTATCCGTTTATACCTACCTGTGAGGATAGGTATTCAATAGAAGTTACCCATACCTAATACACGAGGGTGCTAGTAACCTCATAAAATAAATACTGGAACCAAATATTAAAACAGACAGTCCTCATCCTAAATTTGGCATTTCGAGTAGACCTTACATATATCTCACATGATAATTGGCTGAATGGGTAGGCACACAACCTATCGTTAATAAGCGGGCTAAATGTCGACAAGATCGTCGTGTGTTATATATGTTATTGACCTAGAAAGGGATGTAAATCCCCGACGACGAGGGAGTTACAACGTTTTCTAGAGGTGGCACGTAACTTAGGACCTTACGTGTCACATTTTCGCGACTAGATTCGTGACAAGGGATGTCATGGTTTTCCCCTTCTACACTCAGTAAAGTAGTTTTTCCTGGAGGTGTATGAGATTGGGGCAATTCTGAAATTGGTGATGAGACCTGGTTTTCTTTATTCTGGCGTGACGGTTGCCGATTTGGAACAAGGGGAGACCCGGCCGGTTGCGATATCCAGACACGCAGATATCGATCGCCTTGCTCAAATTATCATCCATCGGTTTTGTTTGGTAAAGAGGAGGAGTCAATCTTAGCTTGATCAAATTCATTTTCTTTCCTCTCCTTCCCCTCCTAAAATATATACATGGATGGCGCCGACAACTAACACCATAAATTTATCGTATGTTTATCACACACATAAAATCTAACACTTTATTATACTCACATAACCATATGACAGGTAGAATCACGTAGTTAGTTGGGGAGCAGGCGACTTAGAAGATAAGGTTTATGAAGTGATTTTAAAACACAGCGGTAATGGATTCAACTCACTCTATCTCAAAAGAACCGAGGGATACCACACATACATAGATAACTAGGTTTCTAAACCGAGAAACAAAAAAAACCAACACAACGTTCGGTGAAGCCTTTTTATACTGAACCGTCACGTGAAATGAGTACGTTCAAGGTCGTACGTCACGTAGACAAACTAGGATGTACACACTTGAAGGGGTGTGTAATAAAGAGAGAGGCAAGGGCTTGAAAGACGGCAGGGAGAACCTTCCTACCCCGGATATATACATAACCAAAGCCTTATGGAAAAGTTACCTATGGGACTTAAAGAAAATTTATCGTAGAAAGAAGAGAAGGAAAAAGTTTGAAGTAGAAAGGGCGTATAATTACATCTGATGCCGCAAACCAGGAGAGATAGATCTAAAAGCTGGCTTGAATTCATTACTGTTGTTAAAAAAAAAATGGATTTCATAAACCTTATTAATTCACATTAACAGCGAAAGAAATGGTACCTATCGTCAAAAATGATAACAGAGACACCGTACTTCAAAGGCAAATAGAATAAACAGACAAACCCGGAAAACATCGAATTTATTGTGAAGACAAAAGACATCTAAAATGTTCATAAACAACGAAGCCAAAGGATAAACAAACATCGAAATCGGATTAATAATAACACAAGAATAAGATAGCTGGGACAAATCTAAAATAAACATTGCATTCGGATATCGTGAAGTATATGGCATATTTTATACAGTTGATATTAGAATAACTGTAAACAATTATTGTTTATTTCAGATCTAAAAGGCAGAGAATGTTGAAGTCATAAATAAAAAGTCGGACAAAAAATATCGGATCACCGCCGAGGACACAAAATAAAAACAAATCAACATGAAAATAAATAACACTCGAACATAATACAAATAACGTATTGAGATGAAACAACACTGTTTAAACAATTAACTCAGAGTTTAAAATTCGAAAATAAACAAGTGTGACATGACATATTGAATTTCTACCCATAGAGACACAAAACACTTGAAACAGCCGAGGGCGGAAAAAACTCACCATTAGAACAAGCCGATAATCACGGGAACCAAAATGTAAACAGATGGTAGGTTGCGAAGAAAAAACCGAAGATCAGGGGCGCTCAACATTTTGGAAGAATTAAAATAAAATTTAAAATAAAAATAAAAAATAAATACAGAGGTATTCGAGAAACGTAAATTACCTATAGTTATTTCTAATCCCATCGACTAACACGTGGAAGCGAGATTACCCGCTGGGCTTAGAACTAAAGGGAGGCTGTGATGATTTGAACAATCACATAAATAAACGAAATGAATGTACTCCAAAAAAATTTTGTTTGGGCTAACAGATAAGATTTATTGACAGGGGGGCTTGAAGAAACACATTCCGACGGGAAGGGAGAGAATGGGTAGACAGTCGGGTTTTGAACTTGTGTACGTTGACAGCTCCGGGAAATCGATACAAATCAGAAGTGTTGTGTATTACAGTTAATTAGAGAATTCAGACGGTGTTAGAAAGCTTTCCTGAATATTGAATTAAAGTGAAAAAGTGATTGGACTCAGTGAGAATAATAATAATAATAATAATTGGATAATTTGTAGAGCGCCGTTTTGTGAAAAATCACCCCAGGGGCGCTAAGGGTTGTGCGATCGCGATTATAATATAAAATGTGTTAAATTAAACGTGTATACGGTTCCAACTAAATTACTCGTCTTAAAAACATGGAAATAATAACGATAATGATTGCGTTTAAAACAAACTGAACGTATTTAAGGACAGGAAGTGTTTGATTCAGGTGGTGTTCTAACACGTTGACCACATTGAGACCGTAAACCAGGGAACCCAAACAAATCATAAAAAACTCGGGTTCGAATCCTGACAGAGATTAGGTTAAATTAGGGAGGTACAATTTTATCTACAGGAATATTTAATTACCCTTTTAAAGTCGTAGGGAGGGGAACAAAATCGAACAGATTGCAAGGGTTTCGCTAAAATGATGAAAGAAGCCGATAGGGAGGAGATCGAAAATTAAACTGATTTAGCTATATAGTGTAACCAGGTAAGTTTCACACTAGGATTTGGAGGTGACTAACAGTGTGAGTTTTTATATTATTTATTAAATTCCAGAGGACCCTTTTTAAAGGACGGGTACAACCAAAGTACAGGAACCGAGTTTACAACGCCTGCAACCCAAATAATGTTCTCATTAAAATGAATGTGCTAGGCGAGTTGTAAATCAGCTGTGAGTGGGAGACGGGCCAATGACCTTTTCATATATAGGACAAGACGCAGGTACAGTCAGTCAAAGGGGAAGTTTTGCTAGCGTATGACCTCCCGAATTGAAAGCGATCGGATGCAACCAGACGGAACAAAATGAAAACTTTTCTTCTGTTATTTGACTTTCTAATTTAATACTTTTCATTTATTGTTTGACTTTCTAAGTTACGAATTGGGATGCACAAAAACAAATCTAGGATCAAAAGAGGGAGATGGTAATCTCCGAAATAAAACTACCATCCGAACAACTTCTCTCAACAGGTACCTTTCGAGAGGTAGGCAGCCTCTTTAAATTAAATGCAAAAATCAGACCAATTATCCGTTTATACCTACCTGTGAGGATAGGTATTCAATAGAAGTTACCCATACCTAATACACGAGGGTGCTAGTAACCTCATAAAATAAATACTGGAACCAAATATTAAAACAGACAGTCCTCATCCTAAATTTGGCATTTCGAGTAGACCTTACATATATCTCACATGATAATTGGCTGAATGGGTAGGCACACAACCTATCGTTAATAAGCGGGCTAAATGTCGACAAGATCGTCGTGTGTTATATATGTTATTGACCTAGAAAGGGATGTAAATCCCCGACGACGAGGGAGTTACAACGTTTTCTAGAGGTGGCACGTAACTTAGGACCTTACGTGTCACATTTTCGCGACTAGATTCGTGACAAGGGATGTCATGGTTTTCCCCTTCTACACTCAGTAAAGTAGTTTTTCCTGGAGGTGTATGAGATTGGGGCAATTCTGAAATTGGTGATGAGACCTGGTTTTCTTTATTCTGGCGTGACGGTTGCCGATTTGGAACAAGGGGAGACCCGGCCGGTTGCGATATCCAGACACGCAGATATCGATCGCCTTGCTCAAATTATCATCCATCGGTTTTGTTTGGTAAAGAGGAGGAGTCAATCTTAGCTTGATCAAATTCATTTTCTTTCCTCTCCTTCCCCTCCTAAAATATATACATGGATGGCGCCGACAACTAACACCATAAATTTATCGTATGTTTATCACACACATAAAATCTAACACTTTATTATACTCACATAACCATATGACAGGTAGAATCACGTAGTTAGTTGGGGAGCAGGCGACTTAGAAGATAAGGTTTATGAAGTGATTTTAAAACACAGCGGTAATGGATTCAACTCACTCTATCTCAAAAGAACCGAGGGATACCACACATACATAGATAACTAGGTTTCTAAACCGAGAAACAAAAAAAACCAACACAACGTTCGGTGAAGCCTTTTTATACTGAACCGTCACGTGAAATGAGTACGTTCAAGGTCGTACGTTACGTAGACAAACTAGGATGTACACACTTGAAGGGGTGTGTAATAAAGAGAGAGGCAAGGGCTTGAAAGACGGCAGGGAGAACCTTCCTACCCCGGATATATACATAACCAAAGCCTTATGGAAAAGTTACCTATGGGACTTAAAGAAAATTTATCGTAGAAAGAAGAGAAGGAAAAAGTTTGAAGTAGAAAGGGCGTATCATTACAACTGAAACTCTTGCCTCTGTAATGGCATTCAGTATTTTAAGTATAAGGGTACATTTTATAATGTACAGTCTAAATTCATGGTGTTTGAAACAGATAGTATGAAAACAGTGTGCAATATAGTTGTGAGGGATGAATACTTGGAGCTGGTGGATGAGTCATTCAAATACCCAAAAGTATGTTTTTGGGAGACGGAAAGGCTCTTAGAGATATGAAAAGAAAAATAAACGCAGATAACTCTACTAATGGACGACTGAACGCGGTTGGCGCTAGCAAAAAATAGTCCAAGGTAGCGAAGCAAACACTCCACAATGGAGTGCTGATACCTACCCGTTGTAAGGAAGTGAGGCATGGAATTGGCAGAGGAACGATGAAAGTACACTGAATGCTGTAGAAATGAGATCCCTGAGGCACATATGTGATAAAACCACGAATTATTCTGTGAGAAATGTGGAAATCAACAAAACATATAAGCGTAATGAGTAAGATTATGAAAGGGACGCATAGAGCAAATGAATGAAGAAGTACGTGTAAGGATATATGACGCGAATGTGAATACTAGAAGAAGTCGGGGAAGCCAGATGGCACGATCAAGTGATCCAAATAATCGAGTCGGGCCATGAGTGAGAATAGCAGAAGAGTATGCATTAGACGTCGTGTGAAAGTGGATGAGGCAAGGAGTGTGTGCCAAGACCGAGTTGTTTGACGGTTTGTCTCTTCTGCCTACCCCTGCGGGAAACGGTGTAGTGATTAGTTAGTTAGTTTATAATAATAGGCTTACTTAATAAAATAAAAACATGTTCTACTCAAGTGTAGAATATAATGAATAATTTCCTGGCCCCGGAAGTAAAATTCAACGTTTTTATAAAAGGGACGGAATTAACATAAAGCTTTTGTAAGGCTGTGGCCATTTTTTCAGGCCAAAGTAAGCAATGCTCTTCCGACCTAAATTTCCATAAACAAACTGCCTAAATGGAAAGTTTCCGGAAGGGAGCAAATTGAAAGTGTTTATAGGAAGTGGGGGCAGAATGTACATCTGTGGTCTCGAATAAATAAAAATGTAAATTGTATTCTACATGAAAAATACCATGCACGAAAACGACGATGCAAACAACTTCTTGTTTTTAAACAATATTATTTTCTTGGTTTTTCCCACAAAAACCACAAAACTTTATTGACCTACAATGACATCTTCAAGTGGCGCGGTTAACCTTAAATATACAAAAAACTATTTTTTTACGTGTTACTAAAGCTCCGTTCAGAGAGCTTTTTAACTAACTTTTATTAATATTTAAATATTGAAGACAATGTTAGTGATTTCTAAACGAAAATCTGAAACAGAAAAATCAGAAAAGGAAACGGTCACATCTGGGACTCGAACCCAGGACCCTTGTCTTTCCGGGACAGTGCTCTACCGACTGAGCTAATGGGACCCTATTCCCCTCGGTCACTTTTAACTGTATCATACTTCGAATAAGAACTACCAAGATTGTCTTCATTTTTTCAGCGCACATTTTTACTGGCAACTATCTTTATGTACGATCGCAAGATTCAACCCGAACTAAATGCAATCCAGACAGCGTCTTTTTTAGATAAACCTATCTTATTTTTTTTATTTTTAATGTGCGACATCTGTTGACTTTTCTGCAAGTCTAGAATGAATATTTATTTTTCGGAATAACTTTATTGAGTAAAACCTCAAATTGTAATATTTAAATATTGAAGACAATGTTAGTGATTTCTAAACGAAAATCTGAAACAGAAAAATCAGAAAAGGAAACGGTCACATCTGGGACTCGAACCCAGGACCCTTGTCTTTCCGGGACAGTGCTCTACCGACTGAGCTAATGGGACCCTATTCCCCTCGGTCACTTTTAACTGTATCATACTTCGAATAAGAACTACCAAGATTGTCTTCATTTTTTCAGCGCACATTTTTACTGGCAACTATCTTTATGTACGATCGCAAGATTCAACCCGAACTAAATGCAATCCAGACAGCGTCTTTTTTAGATAAACCTATCTTATTTTTTTTATTTTTAATGTGCGACATCTGTTGACTTTTCTGCAAGTCTAGAATGAATATTTATTTTTCGGAATAACTTTATTGAGTAAAACCTCAAATTGTAATATTTAAATATTGAAGACAATGTTAGTGATTTCTAAACGAAAATCTGAAACAGAAAAATCAGAAAAGGAAACGGTCACATCTGGGACTCGAACCCAGGACCCTTGTCTTTCCGGGACAGTGCTCTACCGACTGAGCTAATGGGACCCTATTCCCCTCGGTCACTTTTAACTGTATCATACTTCGAATAGATGACCGTTTCCTTTTCTGAAAAAATAAATATTCATTCTAGACTTGCAGAAAAGTCAACAGATGTCGCACATTAAAAATAAAAAAAATAAGATAGGTTTATCTAAAAAAGACGCTGTCTGGATTGCATTTAGTTCGGGTTGAATCTTGCGATCGTACATAAAGATAGTTGCCAGTAAAAATGTGCGCTGAAAAAATGAAGACAATCTTGGTAGTTCTTATTCGAAGTATGATACAGTTAAAAGTGAAAGTGAAAGTGAGTCCCAGATGTGACCGTTTCCTTTTCTGATTTTTCTGTTTCAGATTTTCGTTTAGAAATCACTAACATTGTCTTCAATATTTAAATATTACAATTTGAGGTTTTACTCAATAAAGTTATTCCGAAAAATAAATATTTATTAATATTATTTATGATGGCAGGTGTTGAACTATTGTTTCCCGCTTTTGCAACTCTTTCTGTTGACTTCCATTAACTTAAAACAAACAATCGCTAATTTTCTTAGACGCGAAGCGCGTGAAACTCAAAATAACTCCAGCGTATCAATTTTTTGATGCCACACTTACTTACTAAAAAATGCACAAAACCACAAAATATTTTTCGTGCCCTATGTTTGGCGAATCAAAACTAAAATTGTGATATTATAAAGAAAAACATTTATTTTTCTTGAATAATGGAAAAAGTGTTTCGATTAGAGAAGAGAGATATTGAAAAGGTGTGGTAAAAATCTTTTATTCCTGTCGTGGAAAATTAACTCCGGCCTATTGTAGGTATTAATGTGTGGTTATGTATGGTGACTGGATGACGCATCAAAATGACAATTCACCACACCTATAAAAAGTGTTATAAAGTTATATATGTAACTATGGTTCCATGATAACTCAACACAGTGACAATTTAATACACTTTTAAAAAGTGATATAAAGTCATTAAAAACGATGAATTTTTTTTTAACCTAACCTAACCTACTTAACCCAGTTAATAAAGTTTTTGTTTCATCACTTTCCATGACTTTATGTAACTTTTTAAAGATGTGATGAATTATCATCGTGATGATTTATCCGGTCACCGTAACTATTTATATGTAACTGTTTACATATTTAACCTAGTTTTTGTTTCATCACTTTTCATAACTCTATAACACTTTTTATAGGTGTGTTGCATTGCCATTTTCATGAGTTATCATGGGACCGTTATGTTTGTATGCTCAATTAGACAAGTTAATTCATTTTTTAAATACTTTTACATCTAATTTCTGCTTAGGAGTAAAAATGTCTTATTTGAATTGGTTATAGTATATTTGAGGCATGTTCCAAAGAGGTAGGATACTCTCAGTATCGGCCTGGTGAACACGATTCAGATTCGAAACTCTGCATGAAATGGTTACAGCTGGGTTTCTTTACCATCTCCTTCCCAATCCCTATCTCACAACAAACCCCAATATTTAGGATACAGTAGTCCCATTTGCTCTGGATAGTCAAGAGCAGTTGGAACTTTATTAACCCAAAAAATCAACTTCCAGGAATTATCTGTTCAATCATGATAAAAAACAAGAACTATTTATCAATAAAATTCTTCTTCCTATAAGTACTTCATCGCTCTGCATTAAAACGATACCCACTGTAATCACTATCATATGTGCCCAGTAGCTACAAAAACTAATCAATGAGTTTATAGTTAAAAACAAGATGTTGATCATTATTTGTTTCAATTAACCACTTTGGTTTAATATTTTAAATTATATAATGACTTTTTTTGTGAAACCTTAATGTAACTACTAGGTATGTCTGTATCCTGGTCAATATGTTATTACACCGATCCACATTCCTACACCCTGTGACACAATATTCCTTATATATGAATATAAATGCAGTACTAACGACTCCTCTTTGCTCTCAGTCTTACTTAAAATACGTTTGAACGGTATTCTTCAAACAGAATACGGTAAAACACGCGTGCAGAGAGAAGACAATTAGTTAGTAAATAAGTTCTCTTAAAGGTCAATCACCAAACAGTTGCCCCCTTGATTGGCGCAACTATTAGTGGCCATCGTAAAAAGGTTATTTTGATATTCAATCGTAGAAGATCAATGGTTTCGTCACTTGTGAAGCACGTAGCGCTGTCTTGTTGAAAGTAAACGTTGTCCAGATCAATACCATTCAATTCCGGCCATAAAAAATCATTAATCATCTCTCGATAGCGCAATTCATTCACCGTAACTGTTGCTCCAGCCTCATTTTCGAAAAAGTAAGGTCCAATTACTCCGCCGGACCATAAACCGCACCAAACAGTCACACATTGAGGATAGAGAGGCTTTTCAACAATAACTCTTGGGTTTTCTGAGCCCCAGATGCGACAATTTTGCTTGTTGACGAAGCCTCCGAGGTGGAAATGGGCCTCATCACTCAAGATGATTTACATTCGATTCACTCAGGTGAATTTTAATAATTTCAATGCGTTGTTGAAGCGTGTATCATTCTATTTTTATTATTGGCGTTGTTTCTACTTGTCAAATGTCAAAAAATGACAGCTTTAAAAGTAACATCTACCGAAATAGCGGGCTATTTAAAATAACACCTCTTATTGGAAAACCCTGTATGTTTAATTTATCTTCTGTCAAAATACGTGATTTTCGATTTGTTTATCAATGAAGATGACTTTTCACAAATATATTAAATTTTCTTAATATTCATCACGTCTAACAGTTAATTGAATATTATGCATTCATTTCATTTACAGATTATCACAACATATTAAAGGTATTATAGATATTTCTCTCGGTGAAAACACTCCTCAATATATGTTTGATTTCATTGTGTTAGGATAATTTAAACCTTTTCTAGCAAAACGTTTGGATGTGCCCAAACCGAGACACAAAAAACACGAGGCCATGATTTTTAGCATGTGACGGACCCTACTTAACACCAGTCAAGGGAAATGGTACCAAGGATTTGGTTTAGTTCATGTATTTCTTTGTCTGTGATTTTTACGCATTTAAAAAAATAAACATCACAAACGGAGATTTAGACGTAAAACCAGATTAAAATGTGAAAAGAGAAAATTGTCAAGGAATTATTTTCATGGAATATTTCACTGAAAATGCGCTGATTCTTTTTGTAATAAAAAAACATTTGAAACATGATGGGTGCTATTGTGTGATCAATTGTATTAGAACGGTGTGGTCCATGACATTTTTTTAGTGAAATAGCGTTTCACAAGTGCACAGAAAACCAATCATTTGTTTTTTTAAGGTTTGTTTTTGTTTGAGATTGGATAACTAAATAATATCTATTTTTAATGAAAAGCGTTACTTTATTTAGTGTCTTTACATGGGTGACCGGATAAATCATCACAATGATAATTCATCACATCTTTAAAAAGTTATATAAAGTCATGGAAAGTGATGAAATAAAAACTTTATTATCTGGGTTAAGTAGTTTAGGTTTTGTTAGGTTAAAAAAATATATTATCGTTTCTAATGACTGTTTATCACTTTTTAAACGTGTGTTGAATTGTCACTGTGTTGAGTTATCATGGAACCCTTTACGTGAGCTTAATTTTAATTCTGTTTGCGAGCGCGCGATTCGATACGGAATGACTCACATCAATGCACGAGCTTTGCCGAGGATTACCGACCCCCACACCTGCACAATTTCCTACCAAACCGTGCATCCACACATTCGCCTACAGAAACATGCAGAACTCAGTTTGCCTTAATAGTTTTATTTTTGGGTTATGAAGTAAGTGTGCGGGGGTAAGCGCGCGCAATATTTTGGTGCGGACAGTTACCCCGATACATAAAAAGGATTTTAAACATTCGCATATTTCATCTCATGTTTAATTCTTACAGTGAAATTTTCCGCGAATAAGAATTGACATAGACAGGTTATTTAGCAGATTTATTTATTTTATTTATTTATGTCTATTTTTGAATACACATCTTAGAAATAATTACAGTGGTTTATATTGTAGTACAGAGAAAAAAGTAAACAAAAAAGATATAAAAAATAAAGAATATAGGTTTATATAGGTAAAACTGTGTGTGGGTGATATTGTATGTTACGTGAACACCTCGCTAGGAGAACATGTGTTGAGGTGTTTTTTTTTTTTTAATTTATAGTGAATACCTCACAAGAGTCCCAACTGCTCCCGTCTGGAGCCAGTGAGACTATGGCATCCCCAATTGGGGGATGTTGTGAGGCTGAAGGTAAGTGGGGAAGGGAAAGAGGAAGGTGGAGAAGTACCTGGCTATTCAGATCTAGTCACTAAACACGGCTAAAGCCATTTGGAGCAACGTTTCAATTCTGAATGGTGGTCTTACACCAGGGCGATACTGGTAGTATCTTCCACTCTGGAACGTGCCGCAAATATACTATATATTATATTTTAATTAATTAATTGTGAAATAACACAAATTAATCAAATAAAATTTATTTGCGCACGCCGGGTTCGAACCCGCGACCTTCGGAATGGCAGTCCAATGCGTTACCACTGGACTATGCCGGCCGTCAGATGTTAACGTGTTTATAATTAAATGTGACAGGTATATGTGTTGTGGTAGAAAGTTATTATTTTTATTTTATTTTTTCACACACATATATTGAAACATGAAAACACACATATTTATATGTGAGTGTATGTATTTTTGGATAATTCTTGAAGAATGTGCATAATATTTAATTTTACTTATTATATTTTGGTTATGTTTGGTTTGGAATTATAATCTTTTGAATAAAGTGAATATTTTGATTTTTTAACCAGGCTACGACATGTTTTTTGAGAAAGTTTGTAGATGTATTTGTAGTCATTAATTGTTTCAAAGTAATGGGCGTACTGTAAAAAAGTTTGGTTGCGTAGTATTGATAGTGTCTTTGTCCGTGTGTTATTGGACTGTTCAGTGTTTTATTTGTTGAGGATCTGGTTTTTATTATGGCTTTTGGTTGATTTGTAATATGAAGATTATTATGGATGAGGTGTGAGATTGAAAGCAAAGTGCGAACACTTACACTACGGAATGCGTTTTCTTATCCCACCTGTGGGTCAAGTGTGCGTAAGCGAAGAATTTTTTTTAATATAAAGTCATTACCTTAATAATCAATCATATTATTAAACAAAACAAAAAATTTAATAAATAATCAATACCATTTTAGTACAAATATCAACATGTGCTCAATTCCTCAGGACTGTGGCATATTTTTTATTAAAGAAATAAACTAATTACGTATAAAATCGTACTGACATTAGATTTTTACATATTAAAGAGATTTGAATACTAATCTTCCATAGAAGCGTTAGCTTGTGTTTGAAAGAGGAGTGCACAGTACATTATTGTAGTTATTTAAAAGTAATAATTTGATAGGTATTATGTGTTGTGGTAAGTACATTACAGTGAGAAAGTAAAAAAAAATAGTTACATTATATGTTTGGTAGATGTAATATAAGTGTAAGTAGTTAAATTAGATAAGTAATATACTTTATACAGATTATATATTCCCTCATAATGTAGGAGGATTTACGTTTTGTAATAAAATACAAGTAAATTAAATATTTCTGAACGTAACCGAAAACTAAAAACTGTTTTTGAAATTTGATGAAACACGCTATTAAATTTTTTATCTTACAAATAAAAATATATTTTTTAATACATAAAAAGTTTGAAAAATGGCTCAATTATGAATTTTCGTCTAAACACTGAACAAAAATTACTATAAAACAATATAATTTGTTTGAAAAATGTATTATAAACATTACTGTTACCTTACTTTTTTGGCGTTTCATTTTTAAAAAATTCTTGAATTTTCATTTTTTTTTCAAATTGCAGACGGAACTTTAGGTTTCATATAGGGTACTTTTTGATTATTTTATGGCTAACTTTTAGATTGTAATATAAAGCGTGGTGTTTTTTTTGACACCGTTATGATCATAGTTCTCACCATGACAGTAAGGGAGGCAAAACCATTTCTATAAGACCGTTATGATCATAGTTCTCACCATGACAGTAAGGGAGGCACAACCATTTCTATAAGACCGTTATGATCATAGTTCTCACCATGACAGTAAAGGAGGCACAACCATTTCTATAAGACCGTTATGATCATAGTTCTCACCCTGACAGTAAGGAAGGCAAAACCATTTCTATAAGACCGTTATGATCATAGTTCTCACCGTGACAGTAAGGGAGGCACAACCATTTCTATAAGACAATATAAGTTGTTCCCAAAAGAGAAAAATTAGCCTGAGGAGTTAAATTACGTTACGTTTAATTAAATCAAATTACATTTCATTAAATTAAATTAGTTACATTAAATTAAGTTACGTTACGTTAAATTAAATTACGTTACAATAAATTAAATTACGTTACGTTACATTAAATTAAATTACGTTACGTTTAATTAAATTACGTTAAGTTAAATTAAATTACGTTACGTTATATAATAATGATCTCCCATCCCGTCGATGAGTCCTAACTCCGATACCTGGTAGATCTCGCCGCCATGTCAGTACTCTGGAAATTCGTTCATCCAGGTGATAGGCATCGACCAGTCGTCCCCACTGAAATCTATGGATCAGCATTTTAGTGAACACTGACTTCTCGAGTTCGATGAATTCGTTATAAATGTTGCAATTTTGAATAGTAGTCTTATACATGGTCCGATAGTAAATAAAAAAATAGATATCACTTGAAATTAAAGCATTGATCCTGTATGGGACAAGTGAAGCCCGCACAGATACTATTAGTTTGACAAGACACCGGCACACATGGACACCTTGATCCATAACTTGTTCAGGAAGAGTCCAGATTGTAAAAGCAGCCGAAGATTTGCATAAGCAGTATGAATATATTCGGTAAAACAATGCATTAATTTTCCCGAGAACTGTCTTATAGAGAGTTACTGCTTGTAACAAGCACTTCTCCATTTACTGTGCCAAATTATACATTTCCTACAAGCGTTTAATATGGGGGAAATTTTTTTATAGTGGTGATCATCCTTATCTCCTCATAGGACATATGAGATAGCAAAGTTGAATAAAGGACAATATTTTAAAATGCCTGATAAGACCGAAAAGTCATTAAAATTAATTGTTTAGGTCTCAGCTTGAGTAAACAAAATACGGACAAGTAGCATGATATTTATTCAATTCAATTTGTAGAAGTTTTTTATATCATTATAGATGAGGGTCTTGGTCGTTTTAATTGTATCGTTTATATAGGGCATTTGAATTGTCAAAATCCAGGTAATCATTTGATCAACTGCATTTTGGAACATTCGTGGATCTCCCCACGGGTGATTTCATGAATGAATTGATGCAGCTCGCTCTACAGTAAAGGAGGTTATGGCGATGTCCTCAAGAGTGAGACTGTTGCAAATAAATTATTAGAGTTAGATTCTCATTATTAGATATGTAACCGTTTAGTAAAAGATAAAAATATTTAATCAGAGCAATACCTCTACGTGTCTCTAAGGAGTGGTAATTCGTTATGCCCAGGATATAAATAGATGAGTATAGCCAGAGGTAATATCCGAATAGACGCAAAAAAATAAATTTTAAAATTTCTTGCGAATTCTTTCAATGCACAAAAGACTTTTGGGTGTTCTAGAGTGCTAATATTACAAAGAATGGCATTGTTGATGTTGTTGTAGCTAAAAAGGATTTTTAATTTTTATTGGAAAATTCGATTTTATGTATAAAGATTTTCAGAAAATTTTGGTTTGGCCGTGCGCCGCACGGATTTCCTGAAAATCTTCCTACAAAAAATCATAATATATGTAATCTTCGTAATAATTTACGTAGATTACATATATCGGATATACGTATCGTAATATACGTAATCAAAATAATGAAAATTTTTGTAATATTAGTACTCTAGAACACCCAAAAGTCACGAGCCGCCACTGTATATATGATATGATAGTTTCATATTATACAATATACAGATATGATAAGGTTTTATCAAAGATGTGTCATCGTTAAAATTTGAGATGAGCAAATATGTATATCACGTCCGATATAGATCCTTTATATAAGCATCTCACACGATAAGTAAATAATTTATCACAAACTTCAAAGAAAAACACTCAAACAATTTCCAATTAATTGCCTTCTTTAACAACAGTTCCATAATTCCGTGGCCAATGTCAGCTTCTGATATACAGGGTCCGTCACAGGAAACGTATAGTTTTCAAATAAGATGTACTCGGTCAGTTTTGCTTAAAAATGATTTTTATTTATGACGAAACATAGTGTATGTTAGGATTTTTTTGTTTGTAGTTTATCTATAGATATGAAGATCATGTTGCTGAGATATTGACCATTTACATTTATGCATGATTGTAGCCGGTCCCAAAAACATTGAGTAGCGTCAATTAACATCTGACGTAAATTCGAAAGATTTCTTCTTGGATTTTCGTCTTGAGAGATCTCAAGAAGAAGATTCAAGGCAGTCTGACTTGTCAACGGGACGTGACTTGAAATATCCCCACAAAAGAAGATACATAAGCTTAGATCCTGGGATCGAGGAGGCCAGTCAATATTGCCATATCTGCAGATAAGAACTAATCCCGTAAGACAACCATTGAATTACGAGCTGTGTCTGTAGTCGTACCGTCTTGTTGAAGCCATATCTCCTCATTACCCATCTGCGTCGTTGAAGTTTTCGAAAAAATAAGGTTTTGGGGCTTCGTAATATAGCGCACGGAATTAACAGTCACGGTAATGTTGTTTTCCTAAAAAAAGTACGAGCCATTAATGCCCTTTTCCCCAATTGCACAATGCAATCCATACTGTTACTTTTAGGATGTGTAGAGGGGACTCATCTAACTCCGAGGAATATTTCTTTGGAGAGCGAAGAACAATGCTCTAGGTTCCATGACATCGCGACAGCTAAACTTCCCACTCTAACAGACAAATCAAGGCCACCCCCACTCTCTGCAGCCAACAACTCGGCCGTAATAGCCAATCAAAAAAACATGCGGTTTTCGTGGCGGACCCTGTATATATATTTTTTTGCGATTTTGCCTCTACATTCAAATGAGTTTTCTTCCGAATTTCAAAATAAGTTTTTAATATCGAGAAACGATTTTTCGGATTTCGGGATCCATTGTTACACCAGAAAAGCATTTCTTAAAATTTCCTAAGAAAAGCAATTTCAATTTCAAAAAAGTCTCGTGAAATTTGAAAAAAAACTGACATTAGCCCTTTCAGAAGGAAGCCACAGAATTATTCGTAAAAAGTTTCTTCCGAAGACAGTTAGTAGCTTTACCAAACCAATGATTATCCAGTGATACTTATTGTTTGGTTGGTACTTGGCAGCAAATAAGGCAATATTGGAATGATTGATTGGTAAAATTTAGCGCTCGTCAATCAATCTTATTGGGAAACTTGACTCTGATTGGATATTCAAACTCGACAAAAAAGAGATTAGAACTCATTTATCAAGTGTTCATTATTAAAGTTTTCGAAGTACGTGCTTATAATTTTGTATTGATTTCGTTGAAAGTTAATATACTCCGTCACATACTTCATGGTTGAATAAAAATAATAAAAAATAAATATTGTATAAATATGTTTTTAAAATAACCAGAATCATTTAAAAACGGGATATTATATTACTTTCCACTGCCAGTGCACATTGATTTGTTGCTTTAGTTGTCCAAGGCGCCGAGTTCCCGCCTAGGCGACGAATTAGTCAAGTATTTAAAACCCTAAAATAAAGCCAAACGTAAGTGACTCAGCCGTGCACAAAAATATGCGACGCGCGGCCCTTGTGTATTGGACAGACATGCGGTTGATTTTGCCTTATCAAATCTCTAAAATATAATGGGAATCTTAATGAGATAATTGATGAAGTCGTGTAAAAACAATAATCGACGTGTGGCCCGGCGTAATAGACGAACCAACGGTTGACTTTGCCCTAGCAGGCCTAGAAAATCGATCTTTCCGTGGGATTTATTTTAATTATTTCTGATGAACGTATTACTAAAATCACCAATGTTTCTAGAGGGATTCATCGGGAGGTTAATAATTTATCGTCTAGAAAAATAAAATCTGGTGCTTACCTCTAATTTTATAGTTGAAAAACGTTTTATAAATTTTTCAATCCGTTTTATATAAAATATTTTAATTTTAGGTAATATTTTTTTTATTTAAATCTTAAATATAAATAACTAATATCCGTAGAGATCCCTCTAAAAACATTTGAGATTTTAGTAATACGTTCATCAGTAATAATTAAGATGAGAGCGTCAAGCAAGCCCCCGTTATTAGAGTATTATGTCGCCTGATTTTTGCGGCATGTTCCAGAGCGTTAGATACTCTAAGTATGGCCTTGGTGAAAGACCGCCATTAGGGTTTTAAACGTTGATTTAAATGTCTTTGGAGACCAGATCTTTATAGCCACGTAACGCCCTCACCTTCCCCATCTCTTCTCACCCTATATCCTAAACTTAAAAAGGACCTAAAGCCTCACAACATACACTCATTAGAGAATGCCACTATCCAACTTTAGTAGTCATTCACTTTATTTAAATCTGTTAAACGTACCAACTTTCTAATGACAAAAAATTCAATGAACGACATTCAATTTACCTAGCCAAGTTTCCTATTTCTAATCAAAGACACGTGTAAAAGAAAGAGACGTATAACGGAGCTCTTTGTAGCAAAACCACACTTCTAAATAATGTATGGTTTTGGTATGGTTACCCACAGGTAACGATAAGGGGCAACCTGCTAAGGGAATTTTGGGGAGGAGAGTGATTTACGGGCTGGTGGTTCGCGAGTTCATTTGTGAGCGTCAATTACAGAGCACAGATCTGTTTGTTGGTACATTCCTACCTCCTATTAATACATCCCTACCCCCGAAGTGTATTGTTCTATTGTAAGGCCCTTCGTCCATAAGGCTATGTAAGTATTCGATACTAAAGCTGTGATTCAAGTAGCAAATAACTTGTCAGGCTTAGTCCGTTCACGTCGTTTCTGACATCACGAGACACGAGTTGCAACCAATCATTGTTACCAGCATTGATGACGCGCATTTTTCGCAAAATTTCCGACACATGTTGAATACATCTGAATAAAGATTCAAAAAACAATGCCATACTTAGGGTATCGGCGAAGTGAGTGGCGACAGCTTGTAACGAGTGACTGGAATCGCCGACGAGCTGACAACATGTCAGAATGATAGTCAAAAGCAGTTGAGAACAGTTGGGTGGTATTCAAATATTTTTTAATAATATAACATATTAATTAAGGTCCATGGCATAGAGTTTTTTACGCAATCAGATGAAGATAGTAAATTTCTTTCTTTCAAAGAGCATTCGAGGTGATTTTGCACATAAACGAGGCTATACAAATCATCCAAATACAATTATTTTCCTCTAAGAGGTGGGAAAACAGGATGGAGTGATTTTTCTAAATCTCATGTATACAGTGACTTATTACAAAGGTCGAGCATACTAAATTTGATCGATCTCGGAATAAAACTTAGATGAATGTAAAAAACCAAACCACGCCACAAAATTAACTATTCTTTTTTCATTACATAATAAGCTGAAGTATCCGGCGTTTTCTGGACTTTTCGCAAAGTTTTTCTGAATCACATTTAGATAGTCATTATTGGAGCGTGTAAATAGCCCCAACAAAAAACGAGATTTAAACCCAAGAAAATATAACTGACAAATTATTCTCACCTCAGAGATTATGGTCAAGAATTGCCTAAACGTATAATAAAAATGTACCGTTACCTGCTGTAGATCCCTTCCTGCAATCGTAAGGTTTCTTCTGGCCCATGAAATATGCGCAGCAGATTTTTGTCTTATCAGGTGGCACGTTAATCAATCAGTGAGGAGAAGAAAATTATTCAAACTTGCAGATGACAAATTTCATACATCAGTAGGTGACAATAGACACCGAAAAAGCACAATGATAAGTAGTTCTATTTTTGAAGCATAGACTAAAACCATTTGTCAAGCATTCGGGTAAGTACTTACTAGATTAGTGCACATTATAAATACATAGAGACATTAAACACAATCTTTGAGGTAACTAACTAACTAACTATTCCTACATAGGCCCAATAATAACTAAATGGTTGATTGGACTGGGTAGAGGAAAATCTGAAAAAATATTAAAAAACGTCATATAATAAATAGACATAGTATAGACATAGACTAATCACACACTATATGTATCTTCCACTATTTTAATTATTGCTCATACATAATTGAAACATACACAAGAGCTCAAGTTCGATGCTATCATAAGATTGTAACGATTAAACATCACAAATTAAAACATCAATGAGATATATTATAGACATAGATAAATCACGCTCTTACTTTCACATATTTTGGTTCCTTGGAACAGGCAATTTGCCTAGTTAGGAACCAATAATTACGACCTGATAAGCTACAATAATCTATAATCACTAAAAATATTTTTATTATATCTTGTATCATATTGTACTGTGTGTAAATCTAAAGGAATAAAATTTAAAAAAAATCTAACTAATCATCACGCAGTTTCCCCCGCAGGGGTAGGCAGAGAGGACGGACCGCCAAACAACTCGGTCTTGGCACACACTCCTTGCCTCATTCACATTCATCTTTGAGGTACTTATAAATATAAGTAAATTCTAAGCTATCCGAAACAAAAATAAATTATATTATTGTGCTAAGTCAGTAATTTTCCTCTCATTTCAAAATGAAGAGAGAAAATGACGCTCAAGCGTCATTTCGCAATTTAATAAAAAAAATATTAAATTTTTTCTTTAACCCTTGAAGCGGTTTGTTTTGACAATTTTCAGGTAAACAATGTTCTTGCTCTTGTTTTGAGGTCAAGTGTACAAAATTTTATCAATCTTGGAATAAAACTGTAGATTTGTATAAAAAACATTGCCACGCCGCCCATCACAGGCTGTCTTCTTTACATAGTTGATAGATGGGTGTGAAATATGGAATCTGTGACGCGTTTTTTCCAAATGGAGAATTTGCGTAAAAACTGAAAGGGGGATGAGATGGATGATGAAAAGTTTAAAGAACCTAAATTTACGTGGACGTAATCCATAATATTAATATGTTTTTTTCACAAAATCACGCAGATGTTACCTTTCTGAAATAAATCTCTGCCGATATATCAGTGTCAAAATTTAAATCCCCTGTTCGCTGGCTCTTTGAAAATCGAACAATGGAAAGGAAGCAATGGAAATTTCAAACCCAAAGTTTGGACCTTTAATAATTGAGTATAGAAAATTGAAACTAAGTTCTCATACATGGAAGAGGTCGGACAAATGATGTGTTGTTTTAAAAATACATAAGAGATTTATATACGCTTGCGGTCACGCCATGGTGGAGTTTATTACGTATTTGTTTTGTTTTCATCCATTAAATTTATTAATAAGTAGCGAGAACCCGCGAAAATCAGCGGATATTATAATTTTAGATTTGTAACGCTGAAATTTATGAAAATAACACCGCAGAATAAAAATTGCTGCGAGAAATTGACAAAGAAAATCGTTTTAGTTTGCAATTTGGGATGCGGGTTTGGGTACCGCTGCCTCGGGAACCATATATTGGATTACCGACACCTCTGCCATAGGTCATAACAAGTGGTTCATTACGTCTGTTGATTTTCCTTAAAAAAGCCTACCACATATATAACATGGGCTTTTGGGGGAAATTATTGCCTCAGCGTCTCCTGTGTGGGGTAAAAATTCCAAACAAAATTTTTGTGAATATTTTTTCTTGATCAGTTATGTTAGTCATTATCAATTTATGTCTGAATTCTTCACACATCAGTTCCAATTTTGAAAATGACTATTAAATTTATTTTCTGTTAAATTCTTTTACCGTGGGGGTAGGTACTTTATAGGTCATCAGTTTCAATTTTGAAAATGAGACTTTATAATTAATTAAGTTAATTGATTCAGATTTACACATACATACAAACCTTATAGACAAACATAACACTTACAGACAGACCTTATAGACATATATTACAATTACAGATAGACTTTATAGACATATACAATAACAGACAGACCTTATAGACATATATTAAAAGATATTCAATTCACTCAATATAGATACCAGAAAATCGGAAACTGAACATCTTTATATAAAAAAATATTCATAATTGGCTATTGGTAAAGGGAAGGAACTATTGCAAAGAATGTCCTGTGTCATTAAATTAAATTAACTGCTCTTTTATTCCAGTATATTCATACGTTTTCTTCTTATTTTTATTTTTATATATTTTTTTCTCTCTCTTATTTCTGCATATCCTAACATCTTAACATTGTAATCAAAAGAAATATGGCTACCATAATATGGGCATGTGCCTAGTATGGTGGCTGTAGAAAACAAAAAAACTGTAATCATTTAAATTTTTATGAATAAAGAAACCCCCAAAAAAAAATACAGACAAGCCTTATAGGCATATATTTCAATTACACACAGACCTTATCGACATATATATTACAATTACAGATGGACCTTATAGACATATATTATTACAATTACAGATATTTTTGATGATTCAAAAAAATGAAGAAAATACGAAGAACTTTTTTTTTTGAAGTTTTATTTAAGTATTTGTTCAAACGGAAGACGCCGAGCCTCGTAGCTTTGAAACTTTGGAAAAAATTGGAACCGATGTCTCCAGAATGAATACATGCGAGAAAATACTTACCTAAAATATAATATTTTAACAGAAAATTGTGTAAGTTGTCAGTTTCAAATTTGTTACTAATATCTCAAGAATTCAGACAGGCCATAAAGTATACAATATAATCAACCTACAATACAATATTTTTTCAAAGGAAAATTATTTTAATTCTATATTTGAAACGTGCTTTCATTTTTCTTAAATGTATCAGTGTAAATCTTAATGCTAAGCTTCGTAATTTTAGTGCCACAATTATAATACCTAGTGATTTTCCACGAATCTGTAAAAGTTTAAAAAAATGTTAAACAATATTTTCGTAAAGCTTATAATTAATATTTTGCTATCGTAAAAACGAATCAACAAACCTGTCAAAAGCTTTCGACGTAAAGTTTGGAGCTTAAATTAAAAATCAACTCGTTTTGTATACTAAATAAACAGAGTCTATTAAAAAAACATCAGCCTAAAATTAAAATACATCCGTGACCGCAATTTTCCGCATAAATTTAAAAGAGCTATTTCGGACAGAACCGGTACTACAAAGCATTGTCATATGATCAGAATATAAGAGAACAATTCACGTGTTAATAAATTTGATGATGTTCACTTTGTGATGAAATGCTGTGATATAAACTGACATTACCATAAATAGAAGTAATTTAAAATTTAATTCTGTGAATAATAAATTTGTTGCAGTATTTTCAAAATCCACAACGTAACGGATTTATCAGACCGAATTGATTGGGAATTAAATGCAGCCTCATTTGGTTAATGTTGTAATGGCAAAACGCATATTGAACATTGATCCATGCTAGCTAGTAATAATTTTACATATTTAGATTTATGTAATAACTAAATTTAAAGGATGGCGGTTATTGGTAGGCATAATATGTATCACTTGTGTGAGGTAACGCTATTTGTCATGCTATGAGATACGTAACAACTAATAACTAACATACAATAACATATTTTTTTAAGCAATCATTATTAGTCTGAAACACGTACATAAATTGAAAAATCTTCGGTGAAAAATACATACAGCCGACGGGAACTGAACCCACAGCCTTCTGATAATTCCGATACAACGGTTAATTCAAAATCCGTCAAATTATTCAATACGTACTGGTATTTTTCATTCAACAATTATTGCTTATTATATTATTTCCACTGGAAAACAACCAACTTTATTTTCGTAGATTTTTTACTAGATGGCATCGAGATATTATATCTTTAAATATTATTATTTTTGATAATAAACTACTGTTTAAGGCGATGCACTACGTCGTGTAATATTTTAAATTGAGCCGCTATCAATAACAACACTTACGTTGTAGCGGTAGGAACCGTCCGCTTACATATTTTTCCATAGTATGACTTCTAGACACGCGTTGTCAGTGGTTTACGGCAGTCACTTGGTGATACAAAATTTGTTCTGCGCTTTGAATTCCAGAGAAGTCAGGAGTTGGGTTTCGAGGCGGGTGGAAACGACACGTGGGAACGAGCTGCTTGATTGTCGGAAGATTATTCACACACGTGAGACATTTTTAATAATCCATAATGAAATAGACACATAATTTGGTTGTCTTCTTAGATATCACCATGTTACAAATTTATTTTGAATAGATTCTAGACTGGCGTTCATTTGGTGATGTCTTATTTTAATGATGATTTAGTCAATAACATTTACAAGTAAATTTCGTTGCCAACTTTCATATTACACTCACTGCATAAATGGTACAATTATAACCGGTCGGTGGCCGAGTTGACATCGCGCTTGGGTCCCACTCAGACGTAGTGTGTTCAATTCCTCGGCTGGCTAAGTCCTCCATCACAACACAAGCAACATTTTCAGCTTCCCGTGGTGGTAGTAGGAAATTTTCAAATATTGTCAGGTTATTCGTAACCCGGGAATATTTGTCTTTCTTTTTAAAAAAAGAAAAAAAATAAAAAAAATAACGTCTTAGGCTATATTACCTGTAATTGTTAAAAAATAAATGTACAAATTATATATAAATAATTAAATAAATAAATAAATTACGTTTGTGCTTACAAGTAGCCAACCACCTCTGTTTTTACTAAATGTGAGTCCTTGCTCTTGTATGAAAATTTTAATTGAATATACAAATATTATTTATATCTCAATTGATATTCCGCGTTGTCATTTTAATTCCTATGATATTGCTGCAAGCTATGGTGGATCACTTGAGTCTATAACCACAAATGGTGTGTAAGTGCTGTAATCCAGGAATACGGTAAGATAAATGCCACGCGGTGACTAGAAACGTTAAAACGTAGATGGCGATAAGGTTTAAATTCCCGCTTAACACCATCCGCCTGTTTTGATTTATCCAAGAAAAAAACATCTCCAAAAAGTACCTTTTATTTTATTTTGTGGATGTTCAGGCGGCATAAATATTTCATTTCTTTTCGATCATTTTATGAATAACTTAATTTGCCACATTATACAATAAAATCTTAACCGAAAATGGGTTCGTAAGTAGGAAATTCTAAACTTTAAAGCAGTTTTCATAGGCCTTATACAGTATTTTTTTCTGAGCTTATAAAAAGACTTATCTAAAAAATACTCGATTATTTCAATGGCCAAGATGTATTCTACTCGCTGTATTTAATTAAAGCATCTGAAACATTTCTAGGCGACCAAATTTTCAAACCAAAAACACATGATTTTGCATTACTACGTATGGCATCGCCTTAAGAGACAAGATTTTTGAAGTAAGTACTCACAGAGCAATGTGTAACTTTGTTGATTTTTATTAAAACAAATACCATGAATAATTTGTTTTAAAGCATATTTGTATTATATTATACTAGCTGAAGTCCCCGGCGTTGCTCGGGCTTTACACAGAATTTTAGAAATAAGATGTGGACAGTAATTTTGAACGTCGAGAGTGTAACATTTCATCAAGAAGAATCAACATTCTTCTTTAAGCGGCGGGAAAAGGGGATGGGTGTTTTTTCGAAATATCATATAAAGAGCGACGTTTATCTTGTTTTGAAAGTCAACTTGGTAAAATTTCATATCTCGGAATAAAACTACTCAACATTTGTATAAAAATCAAATCCACATCGCCTGCCACAGACACTCTTATTTATATTCATTAACTTAGTTTTTAGCATAAATAACAAAACCAATAAAGTTTTATATTAAAAACTTCAGAAGATTTAAAAAATTAAAAATCTTTGTCAGAAGTGATGTAGAATTTAACTAACCATTTGGAATCTATTTTATAATATTCATTAAAAATCATAATAAAAATTTAATTTGCACTGAAAACTTTTGCCCCACTTATGCAAGTGATGGGTCTTGCTACCCTTAAAGAAATATGAATTTGTTCTGACCAAATATAACAAATTTTAATTATTTCTTTGAATAACTTAATGAGTAAAACCTAAAATTGCAATATTAAATCTTGTAATAAATTAAAATCTGAAACAGAAAAAGATCACAGTCACATATAGGACTAGAACCCAGGATCCTGGCCTTGCCGGGGCACCGCTCTATCAAAATGAAGATGATGTTGGTAGTTCTTATTCGAAGTACGTTACAGTTAAATATGACCGAAGGAGATAGGGTCCCATTAGCTCAGTTGGTTCTAACACATTTTTTTTTTTTTTTTTTAAATTGTTCATAACGTTGGACTCCCCTGAACTTCTTTGGTTGACTGACTTTCATGTACAAGTAGATTGGTTTGTCAGAAGGTACCTTACAATCGTAACCATATAGGGAAAGATGAAGAATTCCAACATGAATCGATTGCATAATTCAGGAAATAAATCGGTAGTGACATGGAAAAATGTTATACCTGCAGTTAACACAATTTTACAGGAGAGCAAATACAAAGTATTAAATCGGTTGAACACTTGGACAGGGTATTATGAACATTTGCGTAATTAACATCCTAACACAACCTAGTTATTAATTTTCTTAGTAATATTGAGATCGTATTGTTACTTGAAATTTTAATGAGATACATCTTTTTGCCATATACTTTTTCAAGAGTCGCCTAAAGATACTTTTTCCCACCATCTATAAATTGGCCACACTAATAAAACACAAAAAATAGCTAATTAATTAGTTCGTTATTTATTTTCGGGTAGTTTTCATTAAAAGAAAATAACAACCATTTTTTTTATTAAACGTTAGTTTAGCAAAATACAAAATGTTTATATCTACTATGGCAAAAAGACATATTTAAAATAAGCCTGATATCCTATATCTGAAAATTAGAAAGCAGAGAGAACCGACCACTAATCGATACATTTCATATCAGCTCCAAAATAAATGCTCTCTCTTGAGATTACAAAATAAATGCTCTCTTAAGACTACAAAAAAGATGCTCTCTCTTACACTATAAAATAAATGCTCTGTCTTAGACTATACAATGAATGCTCTCTCTCTTAGAATACAAATTAAATGGTCTCTTTCTTAGACTACAAAATAAATGCTCTCTCTTAGACTACACAATGAATGCTCTCTCTCTCTTAGACTACAAATTAAATGGTCTCTTTCTTAGACTACAAAATAAATGCTCTCTCTTAGACTACACAATGAATGCTCTCTCTCTTATACTACAAAATAAATGGTCTCTTTCTTAGACTACAAAATAAATGCTCTCTCTTAGGCTACAAGTGTAAAAAATAAATTGTGTTATTTATGTTGCGGAAAATGGTGGATTTTAACCGGTAAGTAGAAAACTACCCGGTAAAAGACAGCAGTATTTAACAAGGTACTAGCGAGATAATGAAAATAAATTACATCGGCAAAGCTGGCGTCCAGACTATAATGCTACATCAACATTAACATGGGGGGTGGTATTACTACGGTGTGGAAGGGAAAGGGCTTTGTAAGATACTCTCCTGTGATGTTTCTACCAGAAGAATTATCACGATGGGAAGACCCGACTGACAGCCGGTGTGAAAATGACTAATGGCCGTGTTACGTCAGATCCCATGCCGGAATTTAACATTTTATCTTAGTCGAATATTTTAATTCAAATAATTGTGTAAAGTTGAACGTGAAATTATCGGAATTTTACGTACACTAGGCACGGTAGTATCTGATCTCTAAAAGTTATATAATACAAGCGTAGAAAATCTACATAAATAAAAAT
Organism: Hesperophylax magnus; assembly: GCA_026573805.1. Lineage (NCBI taxonomy): Eukaryota > Metazoa > Arthropoda > Insecta > Trichoptera > Limnephilidae > Hesperophylax > Hesperophylax magnus. Next base: position 4,662,279 of record JAIUSX010000018.1, read on the forward strand.
ATCGATGTTCGTTTGAACAAAATCTTAAGATCTCCGAAAGTTATTCACCGATTGCTTTGAAATTTTGACTCAACGTTGAATGCGCGTGTATTTTTGTATACATGTATCATATAGATGTCACTTGCGACAGGTAAAAGCATATTTTGTTCAATCTGTTGGCATTCATAAAAGCAACACGCGCTGTTGTTTCTCTATCTGCACAGACAAACTGACCATAGCAACGCGTGGCGGGGTACAGCTATTGTGTTTAATAAAATATTTAATGAAACATAAAAAAAAACATTTTTAATACTTTTGTTCAGACATATAACATATTTTATGTTTGATAACACCTTAAATAATTATTTAAAAAAAATTGTGTACAATTTTTTGATTTTATTATTTTTAGGTCTCAAAGGGTTATTTTTTATTAGTAAGAAAAAAAAACCTATTACACAAACAGTTGTAATTTTTTAGAATATTAATTTGCTGTGTAACGTACATAAATATAAAGAAAACGTAAACAAAAACAGAGCTTTTAAAATGGATCTATCTACGCCGCACAGTGGGGCAAGAGTGTTGAAAAGCGCCATTTATTCATAAGGATGTTTTGATGTGAAAATTAGAATATGGCTTGGAAGGTTTAATAAAAATATTTTTTTAATTATATATTATATGTAAACTTTATTACTTAAGAGAACATGTTATATGTACAATTAAGTTAAATAACTAACAAAAAATGTTTTTAATTCTCTCTGTCTGACATGTCTTAGTCATCATAACTATCGTAATCAAAATTATCATGACTATCATCATCACCATCATCATCATCATTATCATCATCATTATCATCACTACCATCATCATCAAAATGATGGGGTCAAGACAATTTTTTTTGTATTTGATTGATGTACACACTTACTCATCAAAACAATTGATAATTTAAAAAAAAGTAAAAACTAAGATAACCTAAACATGATGGTTCCTTAACCACTTTTAGGGTTTGTATCAGGTATATTCCGAAATATATAGGTGAAGTTAAGGGTTGCGCTAGTGCACGAAACGGGCGTATTGTCTTCACGATTGATTGGTCTTAACTAAGGGGTGTGTCAGGTAGAAGGGTTGGAAATATCGCCTTTACCTGCTTATATAATTTTGCTACAGCTAAATGAGTGTTTCGCAACAAAAGAAGCGACATTTTAAGATGATTTTTTTATTTGTTGTTTTTGGTATGAAACTGTTATATTTGACCCAGTGTGCGCCGTGGGGAATATCCTTCACGAGCGATACGCAGTATACGTATATGCGATATACAAAATACGGAGATGTTTCACAAAATCTGGAGATATTTTTTTCGTCATATTCCTGAGAAAAAACTCTGGAATCGAAAGCGTTAAATCAGCGTATACGACAGAAAAAAATCGAAGGATTATTATTAAATAAATATTTGAGAAGCATTTTTACGAGGGATGGGAATGCTGTTAGCGATGCTGAAAAAAGGGTAAATGCATGTAATTCAAGACTGTGTTGTTTAGCGGTCTCCGAGAAATGTGATGGTTAGATAGTTAATTAATAAATACTTATATATCAAATGATCGCAATATATCGTTACGTGTTTTGGAAAATGAAGAGGGAAGGTTCCCTTAAGGATAGCAATAACTTATTTATGAAGAAGACGAAAGATATAATATTAAGAATAATAAATATTATTTTCCGTATCCAAGCAAACAACTAGCTACCTTACCAAACAAAAGCTAATTGAATATTAATAGTATCACAAATCAATCATTAATGGAAGTCAAAGAATACCTTGCCGCTAGATTGAGTCTATTATGATTTGATCATGTATATTGTTGTCGATAATATATTATGACAAAGTAAGGATCATTGCAAGAGCGATCATTCAAGCACGAATATTGTTTACTTCAGCCTATTTTTACTTACAGCTAAGATTTTGATACGTATTGTTTGAAAACTTGATAAGCGTTGGGTTTTGAAATGAGAATTTTTCCAGTTCCTACCGTCATACATAATTAACCCTTGGAATGCCGACTTGGAATATATATATAGAATAAATATATATATTTGTCTTATGTATTTTCTCCCGTAAAGCTATTCATATTTTTCTGAGAAATGTTTTTCTATCTAATGATATAAAAATTTATACAATAAAAGAACAAGAAAATGTTCTTGGGTTTTATTATACTTCACAATGAAAAACTAAATACATGAAATTTTCCTGTAAAGAAAAACAGCTGTATGGATTTGAAAATCGGAAGTTTTTATCACTTTGGCAAATATAAAGTGTCAAAGATAAAATGAATTTTGCACTTGACGAAACGAGACTCTAGAATAATATTATGACTTAACGAAACGAGAGTATAGAATAATATTATGACTTTCCTGTAGATAAGATATAGATATTTTACGTGCCCGAAAACTTCAGCCGTAGTCGTCGACACGACTTATTCAAAATACCATACGGCAGAACAGATATTCTAGCACAACATAGCATGACAAGAGGAATGGTGCTATTGAATGAAATCTCAGAAGCACTAGATATATATAATTCTTCTTTAAATAGCCTTAGCCTTATATTATTAAGTTTTTTTTGTATAATAATTATCTTCATAGGTGTTAAGATTGTCAAATTGAGAATTGTACAGTAATTGGATAATCTATCTGTTGTGCAATAAAAAAAAAAAAAAAATAAAAAAAAAAAAAAAAAAAAAAAAAAAAAAAAAAAAAAAAAAAAAAAAAAAAAAAAAAACAGCAATATGGCACAGAAAATCGGAAATATTTTTCACTTACGCAAGTATAAAGTGTCAAAATAAAAACGAATTTTTCACTTGACGAAACGAGAGTCTAGAATAATATTATGATACATTATTTCCTTGTCAGACGAATAAAAAATATTTAAATAGCATAACTATTCATACAAAATAGAATAAAACCGGGGAAAGCGCGTTGAACTACCAGCGATTCCACTGTGGATTTGTCGGCGCACTACGGGTACAAACGTCATAAATCAACGGTGGATTTCTCGGCGCATTAAGGGTTAAAACATATTTAACCCAAAATACAACGATCTAATCAATCGTGGTTACAATACAATGTTAATTATTCTTTAGCAATTTAACATTTTGCTATACACAAAAGCCTTCCATGCCAGCAAATAGAGCATAGATAGACAATCACCATAAAGATATTTGATGAGTTTTCCCATTACTCCGACAGAATCTCATTAGTGTTATCGCGACATAAAACGCGTGCCATTGTTCTCTTTGGTATTTTGTTAGCTCGATACGAAGCCGAACGAACTATACAAAATTACCGCAGCAAGTTACGTAAGTCAGTCGAATAAATATAATATATAACACACGTATCGGTGAAAAACAGCGATGTGAATAATACTAGATAGGACCACACGGTACATACCTACAACAAAAATTGAAATTGGTACCAATGTTCTATTTTTTAAATTAAATGCATCTATTTTTTTTATTTATTTTTTTTTTTTTAATAAAAAATCTTGTCTTAAACATAAGTTTACCAAAAAAATAATAATTAAATGCATCTATTTGAATTCTTGAATGCACAAATTAATACACTTCCCGACAGCCGATCTAACTGAAACTCGGCAGATAGACTCGTTATTGATGCCAATGCATTCTATCAACTTTTGGTGCCAATCACGCATGTACACACGGACATATACGCATTTCTATGAAATTGGATGACATTACAGCCGTTAACATATGAAATAAATCTCGGTCCTACCCAATCGCGATTTGGTTAGCGCGGTTGACATCAGTCCCCGAAGAGGATGAAGGTTCAATCCTCGTTCAAACAAGAGATGGCGCAACTATATGGTTGATTTTTAAGTAATTGTCTTCAGAAATAGCCAATCATTACAAAATTTCTGCGCAAATCTGGTTCAATGAACTCGGTAATATACTTATTTTTTTCGTGGAAAAAAAGACAAACATTCTTGGGATTCGAATAACCTGACAATATTTGAAAATCTCGTACTATCACGACAGTAAGCGGAAAATTGTGCTTGTGTTGTGATGGAGGACTTATCCAGCCGAGGAATTGAACACACTACGACTTGATGGGACCCAAACGCGACGTGTACTCAGCCACTGACCGGTCGGTGTAAATAATAACAAATATATTAGAAATTGGAACTTATTGTGACAAGGATTCAGACAAGCAATAAAGGACCTACACATAATACAATATTTGAACAGAAAATTATTTTATTTGTCAGTTTTTTAAATTGAAACTGATGTGTCAAGAATTCTAAAAAGCAAAAAAGTACATAACAATAAAAAAATACAAGAAAAATATTTTAATTCCGTATTTGAAAAGTGAATCTTTTGTTTTAAATTTCTGTTGTTAATTTTCACGAGTAAAACCAAATTTCGTGATTTTCGAACGTACGCGTTTTTTATCTAACATAAGCATTATTATATCCTATGATGTTTCAGTTGTCTTCGCTAGTGTTATACTATTTAAGTAACACTTACCACTGAAATTCCACTTTCGTACAATATTTTTTTCCATGTTTTTTTGACTAACCAACGAACTCATCAATCTATGTAGATGCCCCAAAACGCTGTTTTTTGTTGTGTTTTTATTAGTTCCTGGTTAATAAATAGAGTGCCTTATACATTCCGGTTTCTTCTGGATTTCCAATATTTTATTGTAATGTACTTAATGTGTTTTGTCAATTATCTTCTTAAATAGGAATACACTTTAAGATCGGGAGGTTTTAATAAATACTTCGGTCCGTCAAAGATTACGAGTTACTTTATTATCGTGAGATAATTAAATTGCATATATAGCAGGAAATACGTCAGTTCTATAGGAGACCCTGCGTTATTCTGGCGAGGGAAGAAACTCGAACTGATGCTGGCCTACGAATCAGCTGAGATCGGATTTACACGTAATCATTCGGGTACAGCCGACAAGTTGTCTCTGTCATGTTTATACTTAGATCTACACACCGACATCTGTTGGGCCATTTTTAAACTACAATTAATTATCAATATTACAATTATGCTTTAAGATTTTCTTCCTTTTCCATGTTATTTTATCGTTTTTCTTTCTGCAATCATAATTTTGGGAAGCACCTTTTTTTATTATTTTTTTTTATTTATATTAACTCCACACAGGAGGCCCTGAAGAAAATAATTTCCCTCAGGGCCTATGTCATCTTTGGGGATGCTGTGTGGAGGGTCTTTTTGTGGAGAGGAAGGAGTGAACATGGGTCTTGAAAAGTCCCATGTTGTAGGAGGGAGGAAACACAGAGGCCGATAGCTCGTTCCACAGCCGAGCTGTTGAACTTAAGAACGGATCGTAGAAACTGCCAATAATGCAGTATTTCTCAATGAAACTTTTCTCAACTGCATTTTAGTTCGTCGTAGCGCTTTTTGTACAAGATGAAACGTGTCCTTTTATTAATTAGCAAGCGCCCGAGGATTCAAGTTCCCTTTGATGTTTAAAGTACTCTTTAGAATTTGTAGAGCCAATTAGTTCAACCACAACAACTATCCAGAAAAAAGAACAGTTTTGCGTGGTGTATGGATGGCGGAGCATTAAGAAATGCATTCACAGTATTTTCATCGCATTTTTTTACAAAGCGAATTCAAAGCATTTATTGACATATTAAGACCTCGCACACCCAATTTCTATCGATATATAACAACTTTTTGAGTACCAAAAATTAATGTTATTTTTAAAGACAATATTTATACATTTGTTATACCAAAACTTACACTAGGTACCTATATGAAATCCACTCGACTGAAAAAAATCGCAAAATAAGTTCACAAAATAATTAAAACACGTTTTGTTCTGTTATTAAATATGTTTTAGTCATGAAAAAATCACAGTGTTTCTTTAAATGCAACTAAACCATTTTTTCATCTATTTCAAACAAGTCGTGTTTTATTGAATATTTTCATCATTTTCGCTTAATTAGCATGCTCTCTCTAACATTCGTATTTACATTTCTCCTTTTCAAACCATCTTAGAAGGCTTAATACGGGGCCTCAAGGAGCTTCTCTTTTGTAAATTGGTAAAAGTTGGTTTTATAACACAACGATTTCCTTTCAGAGTATAAAACCTTATAATCGGTAACATTATGTACTGACATGTTAAATCTACCAAATTTCATGTCAATGCTTGGTGAAAATATTGTGGTGTCATGAATGGTCCCTTTCCCTTATCCAATTTATTTCTTTGGTAATCTGATCCCGCCTAAATAAATACCGGTCAATGATAGACAAACATTTATTTTGACAACTGATGTAATATTCTATCAAAAGTCGAACAAATTGCATATTATTATTCACACCTTATTATGTAAAAACAAGAATACAGATTAACGACCATAAAATTTGATTTTAAGTTAGGTTTTAATAGGAATTTTCGTCGAATTGGAGATACGTTAAGGCTCCGTAGTAACAAACTAACTAACCATCACGACGTTTCCTCGTAGGGTTAGGCAGAGATGACGGACCGCCAACAACAACTCTTGGCACACACTCCTTGCCTTATAATAATAATAATACTTGGATGACTTGTATAGCGCCGTTTTTGTGCAAAAACACCTCAAGGGCGCTGCCTTATTCACATTCATACATTGTGTCATACATACTCTTAAGTGAGGCTCCGTAGTAAGCATTCAAAAAGAAGAAAAAGAGGTATAGAGTGGCATGATATTTGATTTTTATACAAATCTACAGTTTTATTCCAAAAGTGATGATATTTTGCACAGTTGACATTCAAAACTAGAGAAAAGTCACTCTCTACATGAGATTTCTAAAAACCACCCCATTCCATTTCCACACATAAAACAGAATTTTTATGCTTCTGATAAAATTTTGCTCACTTGACGATAAAAATAAAAGGAAAATTACTGTGAACTCTGATTTCGAATACATTGACAGTATTTTTATTTGGAAGTCAATAACCTGAGACAAATTTAATTAATGCTTTCAGTTTCAAAGATCGTACAGTTGTAATCACCCGTGATTTTTACGAAGACAAGTGTACATGTAAAAGTAGAGCTCAGTATGTACTTTGTGATACTAACTTATACTATTATAGTCACAATGCTGTCTCTGTATATAGATGTGTGTGTTTTAATAACGCGATACGAGATAAGGTTTCGGGAATCGCATATTAGACGCCGGCACCGAGACGCCTATCTCACAGACTTATTCTGAACTCAACGTTCTGAACAAAGATTCATTTAAATAATATAACGAATGAAATGAGCGACTTTCAGCATATCATAGCAAGTTTGCAAAAAACATTTTGAGCGATCGCTTGTCGTAGTGCACAAATTTTATAGATTTATTTCGCTCTAAAAATCAGCACTGTTGGTAGATTACACTGGTATATGCTAAAATTCGCTTAAAATAATGCTTTGCGCCAACTATTCCGCCTACCGAGATACTGCAGCGCTACGGAAATGTTCCTGGAGGGACGAGTACACTCTTTCAGAGTGCTTCTCCGCCACCACATGGGAAGCTTATGGCGCAGACTATAACATTATCATTACTGCCATGGTTGCCTGGATGGATTCCTCTCTGATCGCCCTCTGAAAACAAATATACTCCATAAACGACTGCTTGCACACATTTTTCACTACTTTTCCCCATTGCCTACCTGTGGATTCTTATTATGTATCTATTATTTCAAAATATGGAATGTATTGCGTTTCTCTACCCCTGCATACATTCTGGAAAAAAATCTTCTTATTATTATAGATCCTAAAAATATGGGATAATTGGTAAATCTACGTGGACTCATTGGCTTTAAACCGCAGTAAGCAATTTCCATTTTAAGATTTTGAGGAATGATTTTAGTTACATAATAATGGTAAATGTATATATATAAAACCAATAGCTCGATTGGTTAAGAAATTATTACTTATTCAATTGAAGGGCGTACCTACTAAAATAAAAAGGGCGTCAGTGACGATTTGATTTTTATACAAATCTTCGATTTCATTCCGAGATTGATGAAATTTTACACACACGAACTTCAAAATAAGAGGAAGATCACTGTCTTCAAGAGATTTCTATGTAGTTCCTCAACTCTGTAACCCATCCTTAAAACATAATTTCGATGCTTGGTGAAATTTTTGTGATTTATTTTTGAGGTATTGATGCCGTGTTTCGCTTTCTATTTATTTATCCATCGTTTCGGACAGCATTTCAGTGTTCATCCTCAGGGCAGATGATGCAGTTACTGGTGTCTATGGCACATTTCAATAATAATATGGACACATGTTTGGCATTAGCATATTTTGTGTAGTGGTGGCAAAAACCACAATTAAATGAAGAAGGCTACTTTTAAAAGGGAAAATCTTAATGTCTAATAAATTAACCTTCTCGCCGTTTCCCCGCAGGGGTAGGCAGATAGGACGGACCGCCAAACAACACGGTCTTGGCACACACTCCTTGGATCATTCACATGCATACAAACACTTCTATTATTCTGACTCTATAGCCCGAATCAAGTATCCGATTCACTTGATCGTGCCATGTCTTCTTCGGGCGTCCCCGACTTTCTTCTACCATTCACATTTGCGTCATATATTGTCCTTACACTATTTTCTTCGTTCATTCGCTCTATATGCCCATACCATCTGAGCGTCTCTTTATTAATCTTTCTCATTACGCTTACATCAGCTTTGCATTATTTGCGGATCTCTAATACATTTCTCACACGATCATACATCGTTTTACCACACATACGCCTCAGGGATCTCATTTCTACAGTATTCTTAATATCGATCTACTTAAATGGTTGATTTAGTGATCTGTTAATCAAAAGTCAGCAACTAAAGACTAGATAATTTATAAATGAGTTCAGAATTAGACTACTGGGTCGACTCGGCGCCTGAGATTCGGCAAAAAATACTAAGGCTGTATGTTTTCCATTTGTATGCGACTGTTTGTGAGTCGAGCGTCGATTCCCATACTCGTTCATGTAATATACAGCGTATTGGAACGTATATTATTGTTATGTACTGTACGAACTGTTAGTATAGTCATATTATGGATTCACCGTCTTCTTTCAACATTTCAGACGCAAATTTCAACGAAAACAATGTAATATTTTAATTTATTTTCTCATAACAGTCAAAGTAATTTTTTTAACTCCTAAAATTTCTGATATTTCGCAATATACGTCTCATAACAAGTCCAACAGAATTTAGGTTTAAACTAAAAACTTACCTTTTTAAGCTGTCATGCCCTTAAATTGAGAGAAATTTCACGTATATCCAATTTTCCAATTATATCTTAAATCTAGTATCTAAATTTCGCTAATAAACAATTAGATAATGTTAATTAAAAGTTAATCTCAAGTGACTTACCAGGTAAGTATTGTACTGTATATTATCTCCATATATACTGATAGTACATCATTGTAGAAGTGTATTATATATTTGTACAGCGCCCTTGAGGTGATTTTGCACAAAAACGGCGCTCTATAAAACATCCAAATATTATTATGGATTATTATGCGAGAACTCTCAGAATAAATATTGCGCGGAAAGCTTAACACATAACCTCCTTTTCAGGAAGAAAAATCACTATTCATTTTTATTAAATAACGCAAAAAAATTTATCTCTAAACTACGAAGAAAAAAAAATTCAATTTCTTGTATTTCTATACCCTGAAGGCTACGAACGAATCCTTTCTAGGAACAGATAATCCTGCTCTGAATAAATCCCTGGAAAAAAATACATTACATTGAAAGCAATCAAGCTAATTATCAGTATTTCCATCAGAAGTTTGCCGCGGCTCCCATTCCACGATGAAATAATCCTAAGTGACGAGTGAGTATTTCGAAAAATCCGACTATCATGAACAAGTCTGCTTTCAGTCCGACTTAGCCTTTTCAGTGCCGTGAAATCTCTTTTCAAACACCGAGTTAAACCTTCCTGAAAGCTCCAACTTTGTAAAGAGTACACGGCTTCTACTACAGTTTATAGGAATTTGGGATCAAAAGAGGTCTTTTCAGTTCGGCGTACAACTGGCAGGCTGTCTGGTGTTATACGGCTGTGAAGTGAAAAAGGTACCGTAAATAAAGTCAATACTCAAAAATGGGGAATGGGTGATAATATTCAAGCCATTTTGTACGTGTTTTCCCGCATTCAATTTAGCCATTTTGTGAAACATGAACCAAGTGTTAAGAACCATAGATGAAAAAGGTTTATTGGAATAACTTTTGAAGGTATATCATCAATGTAATTTATCACTGAAGACGAAGATAATACGAATAAATCTTAACGAATCATGAAACAGAACAAGACGCAGAAACATAAAGAGGTAACTGTCTCAACTGGGAATCGAACCCTGGATCTTCGTCTTACCGGGATAACGCCTCTAACCACTCGGCCATTGAGACCTAGTCATTTTTGGCGTTCTCATATTTCAACTTCAAAGTTAAAAATATTATGTTTATCCGAGACACTATCTAGGTTACATATATATTCTTAAAAATTTATAATCATTCAAAAAGATACCTGCCAAAATATGGAAAAATTATTTGAAGATAGTATTGTTATTTTTCTATATCTTGTTCTATTTCATGTTGCGTTTAGATTTATTAGTATCTTCTTCTGAAATGGTAAATGACATTATTGGAATAATAGAGATAAAGTTTTTTGATTTATATTTCAAAATAAAACAAGTGCAATATGTGTGCTCAGAAGAATAAATTTACAAATTATTGTTAAAAATACCAAGCCGTATTAGCAACAAAAAGTGTGGAAATTTTTCTAAAATAAAATTTATTAAGACACTAAAGGGGGTGACAGACTACGCTATAAGGTCAAAACGTTTTATATAACTCTATATTGCTCGCCATACAGATCTGTCACACCTAAAAAGATGATGTGCTATGTTCCGGGTGTAGCGACGATATGCTTTGTGATCTGCTAGCCAGGCTATATTTGAAAATTATGCGACCGACGAGGGTTCAGAACAATTTAAGGAGCGCCGTAATTACGCGGTTGTCATCTGCTAAAGTGACAGCTCTCATACAAAAAAATGATACTCCGCGGCGGTCTCCCAATTTATCTGACCACCTCTCAGCTCAACATATAATACGTACATGCCACGCCCAATTTATGCGCGGATAATATAGCGTAATGTTAGTATCTTAGCGTAATTTGACCTTAACAACACTCCTTATTGAGTGTTGTTAAGGTCAAATTTAGCCTTTTCTTTGTGAAATTGACTTAAAATTGGCAAATGTCGAAATTCTTTCTTACTGACGTATCTGGGGCCTAGGATTCGAAAGGTGTGAGGGCGCCGGCATCATTATTCCCAATATTTCAACTTTTGTTTTATTGGTCAGAAAAATGACGCTTGTTCAGTAATTCAGGTGGGATTTTATACCATGATGAGGATGTTATATAGTGGTATGGTATACCAATTGCGTTATTTTAATTTCTAATTTTTCTTTCATTTTACTTAACGTAATTTTGTTTGTTAACATTTAAAAATTAGTATTGAGTTCTAATTTTTCATCGATTATAAATTCCAAGTATTTAATTTCTTCTACTTTTTCTAATTTTAGGACATCTTTTTTCAGTTTAAACGATACATATATGTCACGCTTCTTTCAGTTTATGTCTTTTGACGGCCGGCATAGTCCAGTGGTAACGCATTGGACTGCCATTCCGAAGGTCGCGGGTTCGAACCCGGCGTGCGCAAATAAATTTTATTGATTAATTTGTGTTATTTCACAATTAATTAATTAAAATAATATATAGTATATTTGCGGCACGTTCCAGAGTGGAAGATACTACCAGTATCGCACTGGTGTAAGACCACCATTCAGAATTGAAACGTTGCTCCAAATGGCTTTAGCCGTGTTTAGTGACTAGATCTGAATAGCCAGGTACTTCCCCACCTTCCTCTTTCCCTTCCCCACTTACCTTCAGCCTCACAACATCCCCCAATTGGGGATGCCATAGTCTCACTGGCTCCAGACGGGAGCAGTTGGGACTCTTGTGAGGTATTCACTATAAAAAAGTGGGTGTGTCAAGCCTACGCAAGACAGAAGTGAAACTTCTAGTATTCCTCTCTCTCTATTTTCATTTCATCATCTCTATTTTCTCTCTTAGGTTAGTTTGAAAATTAGAGGTTAAAATGAAATTCTGTACCAAACCGTATGAACCACAATCAATTACGTATTTCACTCGTATTACACTCACGACGCAGTATACTAACCAAGCAGCTGATGCTTGGCGTGGCGCAGTTCGCTGGTGTCTGAGAGAGAGGAAAGAAGAGAAGAGAGAGAACGTTCGTGAGCGGCTCCCCCACCTCAACAAGCGCATATGGTGAGAGAGGGACAGTGAACGGTGAGCGGTGGTGGGGGTACCCGCATTTTCGTGTCGATCCTGACTCGGTTTTACTCCGTCCCCGAAAATCCATTACGCGCCTAAAGAAGTTTCACTTCAAAAATAAAAAAAATGTCTTCGATTACTTAAAAAAGGAGATAAAACTTATTGTGGGCCAGTAAATCTGAAATTTAACCTCAAAATTGGGAACTTTAAAATTATTTTGATCATTGATAATGTCAATTCACTAGAAAATCTCTGTCCTTAAAAGTAACACTTGCTAAAAAGAGCAAATTCTACATAGGCCTCGCAAATTTTGAAAAACTGACAATGACCAATCTCTTCCGATCCGGCCCGCCACACAGTAGGTGGCAAATGCATCCGCCACCAAGAACTAGACAAACCTCGCCCAATAGGCATTCCTCCTAAATCACCGAACGTAGGGAACCACTCGGGGTAACCTACCTACCGGGGCGGCGGTACCCAAGCCTGCATCCCATATTGGAAGCTGGCCTCATAAATAATGCCAAAGATAAAAGTAATATTACCTTCAATAATGCCAAAAATAAAAGTAATATTACCTTGAATAATGCCAAAGATAGTAGCAATATCATCTTGAATAATGCCAAAGATAAAAGTAGTATCTTCTTGAAGATTATTTACACAGAAAAAGATATTTCGTTTGCATTTAAAACAATAACAGATACCAGGCAACATTTTATTTACAATAATCATTCCGGGTTTAACTACCACACACACGTGCCCATGTCTCGCCTTCATACACTTGGAAATAAAGTCACCTCAAATATCGACATATTTTTATTTTTATTATTTTAATATAGATCATATGGGTTACATTAATACATACATATTTTGCAAAATATAATATTAAGGTTCATAATTGGTCATGTATACCTTATCAGAAAAGAGGAGCTCTTGTGCCTGATAAGGGAGCCACGATTCTTACTTAGATTCAATGTTATAATATTATGTTATGTGTAAAATATATAATAATATATATATATATATTTTTTTTTAATATAAGTTTTTTTGGAAAAAAAGTTTGATTTTATTTATTTGTTCTTGTTGGTTCGTAATACAGCGCAATTCGGAAGGGAGATTATTGTAGTTTTTTATGACTTGGTAAATATAATGGTTTTGCATTTGAGTTGTTTTAAAGATTGGCGTAATAAATTGATTTCCATTTCTCATAAGTTTGTAAAATTCTTGATATTCTGTGTTATTTTTTTCTTTACACATTTTTATAATGAAAGTTTGCTTAAATATATCATCAATATTTGGTACTGGAAACAATTTAAAAAGCAATTTTGTTGGGAAAGTAGAGTTTTTTTTAAGTATTACCTTTTAAATAATTTTTTGCGAGACTTTTACTGAGTTTAGATTATTTTTATAAGATCCTCCCCAACCTATGATTCCGTAAATAAGCAGGGAGTGGACAAGAGCATAATATACATTTTTTAGTATTTTCACATTTAAAATATTTCTTAACCTAACAAATATATATATACATTTCCTTATTCTCTTTACTAACTCCGTAATATGGCTTTTCCATTTCAGATTTTCATCGATGATCACACCAAGATATTTAATTTCAGAAGAAGAGTTGATGACAGTACAAATAGGATTAAGTAGTTTACAGTTGACATTGTCACAATTTTCATCATGGATTATGATATTTACTTTGTGTTTAGGTATTTTTTGTAGTGAAAATAATACATATGTTGTTTTTTTAGCATTGTGAGTAGGTTATTATCAAACCATGATTTTAAGATATTAATACATTCATTTGCAAGTTTGTTAACTAGTTCCCATGTTTGACCTTTTATTAATAAAACAGTATCATCAGCACAAGAGATTAATTCACCTTTGATTTTCTGTTGGAAAATGTCATTTACATACAATAGAAATAGTAATGGTCCGAGGACCGTGCCTTGAGGAATGCCAAATGTACTTGTTAGTGGTGTACTAAAAGTTTGGTTTAATTTTACAATTTGAGGTCTCTCTGTTAAGTAGCTTTCTATTCATTTAAGGGCTAAGTGGTCAGTGCCATTTTCTTTTAATTTTAATATATTATCTTTTAATTTTATATAAGTTTATAATTTTTTTAATTTGTTTTTGGGGTGTTATGCCGTGTTGCGTCCATCATCAGGGCAGATGTGTATCCAGTGGCATCCGTTTCGGACACGTAACGTTGTCCGAAACGTTGGCTAAAGAAGGAATCAGCGCAACACGGCATAACACCCCAAAAACAAATAACAAAAATACTTTAAGAAATCTTAAATCATATTTAAGTTTATAATTGTATAAGAAATACCTGAATGATGTTTTTTATGTTGCTTATTAAGGAGTATCGCGTAGGAGCGATTACATTTAATTTTTTTCATCAACTTCTTATTGTAAATTACTTGTATTCACTTGTAAATTACGTATTATAATCCGGTTCTATTGATTTATATTATTTTAATACCATCTGCACTTTTAAAACGGTTTTATTTTTTATTCTTTTCTCATATTCTCTACGTCTAAATGGAATATTATATGTACCAGTTTTATGTTCCTTTTTTAAGTTTCTGTTTATTAATTTTGTTGTTGTTGTTTTTTAAATACAAACCTTCTGTTGGTACTGTATTATGCAGTAAATAATGTAAAATATGTATAATAATTAAAATAAAATAACTTTGTTTGAATACCACTTTATTGTATATATTTATAACCAACCGGTTTCAGTTCAACCCGAACCTTCATCAGGGCTAATAAAAACATATTAAATTAATTACAGAGGTGTATGGGTACTTATAGTTAAGCTGGAAGAGGGAGAGAGAACATCAACTTTGGTGGGGGTGGAAGACTTAGGTAGGAGAGAGGGGGTAAACATAGGTGCAGGGAATGGAAATATATTTAAAATGGGGCTGTTTGTTAAATCTAATTGTTTATTTAATAAATTGATTTACATTTTACATTGGTAAAACTGCAAGAAATGTTCAAACGCGGGTAGTTGAGCACTTGAGATGCTTAAATAACATAGGTTTTTCGGAATTTGCAACACATTTAATAGATAAAGATCACTCATTTGATAAGCCTTCAGGTATAGAAGTATTACATAGAAACGGGATAGGTCTACGCCTCAACAATTTAGAAGCACTCGAGATAAAAAAATCCCTTAAAGTCAATAAAATCAATTTATTAAATAAACAATTAGATTTAACAAACAGCCCCATTTTAAATATATTTCCATTCCCTGCACCTATGTTTACCCCCTCTCTCCTACCTAAGTCTTCCACCCCCACCAAAGTTGATGTTCTCTCTCCCTCTTCCAGCTTAACTATAAGTACCCATACACCTCTGTAATTAATTTAATATGTTTTTATTAGCCCTGATGAAGGTTCGGGTTGAACTGAAACCGGTTGGTTATAAATATATACAATAAAGTGGTATTCAAACAAAGTTATTTTATTTTAATTATTATAATTATGTATACCCACAAAGTGTTTGCTACAAGTGAAAAATTAAAATATGTATCGTGTAAAAGCCCATCAGGGCGTTTAAATTAAATAAATAAATACAAAAACTATTAGTATCGCTCTTTCAGTTATTTTGCACTGTAATTGTGGTCAATACGCGTTACTCTAAAGTACCTACCTATCGAGGGAGAGAATATTGTACGGTTTCAAATTAACATCGCTTCGAAGAAAAAAAACTTGGCAAACAGGAAAACCTTTGAAGGTATAATTTCTCTATCACAGACGAATGAAATTAAAGACAAAAAACTTTTTAACGGAATTTGCGAACTTCCCACTTCTCATTAATTTAGAATTTTATCCATTTACCGACTTGATAAATATTTTTGTTTACGCAGAGAAATATTTCGCTGACATTTTCGTATCTTGCCGCTGGCGAAAGGCGTCAAACTCACAATATTTTAGATAATATTTTAGTTCGTCTTCAAGAAATTTATTATTCGACTTCGGTAAACGTCGGCAATCATCGGAAATCTTCGCCAGATCATTATCACACCTGTTTTGACAAACGATGTCCAAATTGGCAAGAAATTATTATGAATCAGACATCTGAAAGGATACATCTATACAGAGAAACGTGATCTTTCGCTTGAGGAAAATTTTGGGTTTGAAAGAATTCTACAGTTGGGTTGGAATAAAAAAATATATAAATGGATTTTTCTATCAGTGTCAAGTATAACAAATTGATATTTTACATGGAAAATTCATAAGTTCATAGCATCAAAAGATAACAAATTATTATAAGCAATAATTAGTCGCCTGAAATATCAATACAAATTGAAAATATCTCCTGAGTAAAAATAAATGCCGCCGACGGGAATTGAACCAGCACCTTCTGATGTCTGGTCAGGTGTTTTGGACCACTGAGCTACATCGGCTTATTTCCAACACGCCAAATAATTCAATATGTACTAGTACTTCAATAGAGGAAATCATAGGTAGAATTATAATACTAATAATAATAATAATTAAAAAAACGAGAGTATATTTAGAAATTTCCAAATTACTAGTATGAAAAGGGATGAGGTTTATAAGTATTTAGGATACCCACAATCAAATAGATTAGACCATACTAGTATTAAAAATGATATTAGGATTAAATTTCAAACTAGGATCAGGAAAATTTTAAAATGCAATCTATCTGCTAAAAATTTAGTAAAAGCAATAAATACTTGGGCAATACCTCTATTAACGTACTCATTTGGCATAATTAAATGGTCTTATACAGATTTAGATAACTTAGAAAGATTAGTTAGAACTACGCTAACAAAATTTAATTGCCATCATCCAAATTCAGCTATAGAACGAGTTAATTTACCTAGAAATTTAGGAGGTAGAGGCACAGTCAAAATAACTTCTTTGAAACATAATCAGGTAGAAATGCTAAGAACTTTTTTCCATAGGAAAGCTCATAGCTCAGAAATGCACAAAATAATTTGCAAGGCAGATAGAAATATTACACCTTTAAATTTATACGATGAGAATGCCAACATTTTTATAAATCCCAACCAGGAACTATTAGATTCCTGGTCAAATAAAATTTTACACGCAAAACACTTCAATTATCTCAACCAAACGTATGTTGACAAATTTTCGTCAAACAAATGGTTGAGTATTGGAGAGTTGAGCGCAGAAATAGAAGGATTTATGCTTGTCATTCAGGATAGAGTCATTAATACTAAAAATTATAGAAAGCATATAATCAAAGATACAAATCAAATTGATGATTTGTGTAGAAAATGTTTGGCTTTTCCGGAAACTATAGAACATATTATATCGGGATGTTCTATATTAGCACCGTCCGAGTATACATTTAGGCACAATCAAGTTTTAAAAATAATTCACCAAAATTTGGTAATTAAACATAACTTGATTGACTGCCGTAATATAGTACCATATTATGAATACGAACCAAATTCATTTTTAGAAAACGAATTTTATAAAATATATTATGATAAAACTATACTAACAGACCGAACGATTAGTCATAATAGACCCGATATAGTTTTACATGACAAAATTAAAAAAAATAACTATCATTGATGTCGCTATTCCAAATTCCTGTAACATTCAAAAATCTGTTAATGAAAAAATAAGAAAATACACAGATTTAGGAAACGAAATAAAAAGAATTTGGCATTCTCAGACTATAAAAATATTACCATTCGTTATTTCGGCTACTGGCATTATACCTAGCTCTCTCATTAAAAATTTAGGCGTATTAGATCTATCAAAAAATTTATATATAAAGATGCAAAAGTCGGTCATTTTGAATACATGTAGGATAACGAAAGATTTTTTAAATATTTATGTTGAGGGATCAGTAGGATTTATAGGCCCTGTTAGAAGTTCTACCGAGCCGAACCCTCTGATATGAAAATATCTGGAGTCGGTGAATTTTTTTTCCCATTTGATCTCTGGTGAGTTGACGTGTTGTTGTTCTTGTATTGTTTTGTATTTATTTTACTTATATAATGCACTTGCATAGTGTTGATTGACTAGCTGATCATTTGTGGAAAAGTGAGTGGAAGGGTTTAGTTTTTCCTATGGGGAAGATTTAACCCGGACAACAAAATCGGAAGCATAAAAAAAAAAAAAAAAAAAAAAAATATATCATTGATGTCGCTATTCCAAATTCCTGTAATATTCAAAAATCTGCCAATGAAAAAATAAGAAAATACACAGATTTAGGAAATGAAATAAAAAAAATTTGGCATTCTCAGACTATAAAAATATTAACATTCGTTATTTCTGCTACTGGCATTATACCTAGCTCTCTCTTTAAAAATTTAGGCGTATTAGATCTATCAAAAAATTTATATATAAAGATGCAAAAGTCGGTCATTTTGAATACATGTAGGATAACGAAAGATTTTTTAAATATTTATGTTGAGGGATCAGTAGGATTTATAGGCCCTGTTAGGAGTTCTACCGAGCCGAACCCTCTGATATGAAAATATCTGGAGTCGGTGAATTATTTTCCAATTTGATCTCTTGTGAGTTGACGTGTTGTTCTTGTATTGTTTTGTATTTATTTTGCTTATATAATGCACTTGCATAATGTTGATTGACTAGATAACCTATAATGTATATACTAGATACCTATAATGTTAATTTTTGATCAAGATGATGTCAACAGACTCTCCAAATTGAAGACACTTCAACCTGCCTTACAAACGCCGGCCCCTTTAGAAAATTAACCTTACATGTTAAATATAATCTCTGGCAAGGATGGAAATATCTGAATATTGTACACAATTTGTCATTCGTTGCAAAACACGAATTATCACCATGTGTTAAGTACAAAATACTACCAAATACTTATGAAATAATGTTAAGTCATAGTAATATTGTTATTTTTAGGGCTTGTTTACAATTCATTAATCATGTGAATATGTCCATAGATATACCTATCAATCTGTCAAAACTAAAGTCTCTTGGAATCATAGACAATATAATTTACCAGAAACAAACACATAATTCGGATGTTCAAAATTACCCCCAGTCACAAAATATTTATTTTATATTTATAAAATATTTTCCACCCAATTTCACAAACATAATATATAAAATGCTTAACTTATATTTTAAAAATGTGCGAGGTCTTCCCACAAAAACTCATAACTTCTTAAATCAGGTCCTTTTGAACAATTTTGATATTTATCTTATATGCGAAACTTGGCTAAAGGAATTTATCCATGAAAATAATTTTTTTGAAAATATGTACGAGTATTTAGAAAAGATTGTGATTACTCTTATTTTTCTCACTCTTAGTATACTGACAGATCTTTTAGTTTATAGCAAGTACTTAACCGGTTTTTTATCTTTGTATCAGTCTATTGCAATCGCTACAAATGTGTATTATTATTGTAACCATGAAAATGTAATGTTTTGGATTTCTAAACTTAGGATCTCTTTAGAATTTTTAATTTTTTTAATACTATTATACATTTTTCAATACCAACATTTCAATTATATCTCTACATATTCAATTAATCTCTTCTATGTTTTCGAAATTCAACATATTCCATTATTATTGTTTACACATATGTTTGACCTATATACTCCATTCAAATGCATGTTCTCGGTGAATTGAATATATATTATCAAAATGTTAGAGGTCTGCGAACTAAGACTCATGTATTTCTTTCCAGCGTTATTAATGCCAATTATGACGTAATATGCTTGACTGAGACTTGGCTTCTGCCAAGTATATTTGACTCGGAATCATTTGATAACCGTTATGTAGTGTATCGTTGTGATCGCGACTATGTGCGGTTGGGACAGGCGCTCGGCGGTGGATCACTGATTGCAGTGCGCCGCGAACTGCCGACGTGCCCCTCAACCTCTCTCCCTCCTGTCCAACGCGCAGAAATAGCGACAGCAACTCTTGCACTAGGCCCTAGTGGGCATGTTTCTAAACTACGTATATACTGTTCATACTTCGTGCAGGGCGCGGAGCAGATTAAATCTTTAAGTGACTTTTTTGAATTTATATCTGCGTTGTATACAAATTTCCCCAATGATGAATTCCTTCTATTAGGAGACTTCAACATATCACATGCCCCATGGCTTCTGCCTTTGACCGCAGACGGTGCTCTATTACTTAACGGATCCTCAATCGATGCACTTACTTCAACTCTCTCTGATTTCTTAGACTTTACTGGCTTCCGTCAATTCAACAACCAACTTAATATAAACGAACGTATTCTCGACCTGGTAATCTCGAGTAACGTGTGCACGGTAAGTGGTTGAAACATAGAAAGAGTTCAGAAAAAGTTTTTGAAATATGTCTCTTATCGCATGCGAAATGATGAAAACAATGTGTCCATGAACCTTAAAACTCTTGATCAACGCCGAGATATCAGAGACCTAGTAATGCTATATAAGATAATCCACTATTTTATTGATAGCCCATACCTTTTACAAAATATTCATTTCAGATGTCCATTAAGAGTAACTCGATCTCCGGACACATTTTATATTCCTAAGAGCAATACTAATTATGTTGAAAATGTATTTATAAGAAGAAGCTGTAGCATCTTTAATAGATTATGCACAAATATCGATGTGTTCAATACGAGCCTCGCAGGATTCATAGCATTCCTAAGAGAGTAGCGTTCGATCGTTGCGGGAAACTTAGTAGAGTTAGTGTGTGTATTGTTTTTGTATGGGTTGAATCTGTAGTCTTTTTATTTTTATTTTTTTGGAGATTTTCCTTTTCTACTAGTTAGTATTTATATTGTATTGTATTATTTATATTCATATGTTTTTTCTGTTTTTCTACTTATATATAAATGAATCTTCTGTGGAAACTTTACTGGTTTATGCAACTTGGTAAAAATGATTTGTATTAAAATATATTTGTATAACTGTTTGTTTCCCAAATAAAATAAAATAGATGATCATTTGTGGAAAAGTGTGTGGAAGGGTTTAGTTTTTCATATGGGGAAGATTTAACCCGGACTTAAAATCGGAAGTTATAATGATTGGATTATTTGTATAGCGCCGTTCTCGTGAGAAAATCACCCCAAGGGCGCTAAATAAAATAATTTATGCATTTAATCTATTCCTATCACTTCATCAGCTAGTGACTTATAATTAGTGGCAAATAACTAAGTTTAATGTCTAGTGATTTACAACCAAGACTTTTAACGAGTGACTTAAAACTATATATATTTTTATGACCGAAAAAATTTAAACAATACTGTTATAATATGACTTACAACTGCGGCTTAAACTAGAGATTTACGACTGACATACATATTTACGTTTACGAATAAAGATTGTTATGATTTCTGCCCGTGGCGTCAGTGGTAAGGTATAATTACAAGAAGAGTTTACACGTAATAAATGATTATTACATTAAAGTGAGTAGTCACGAAGAAAAATCCCCTGAACTGAGTAATGAAATATTATTGAAAAAAATGCGACCATTTTTCTCGATATGACAAGTTGAAAAGGTGAGTCTTTAGTTTAGCTCTGAACTCAGATTTGTGAGTTCAGAGTTTGTTCCAAGCTGTTGGGCCTGCTATCGGAAAAGGGGGGTCAGGAAAATTGGAATTGGGATTGCGCATAGGTACTGAAAAACTACATATGACTGTTGAAGATGCTGATTGAAGGGTTGCTTGCTAATGTTAACATCGCTTGGAATATACAGTTCCGACAAGTAGGTGGTGCCATGTCATGTACGGCTTTGAAAACCATCCAGCAGAGTTTGAATTGGATTCTCTCAGGACACTTAAGTCAATGAAGTTTCCGCAGATGTTGTGAGATGTGGGAATATTTGGAAACACCGGTTATCATCCTTGCTGCAGCATTGAAAACTGACTTAAGTCTGTCAGTGTATATTTTACGGAGACTTGTACATGTGAATGTAAAATTGTTCTACGGTCTTAGCAGAGATTTACACTTACAATATAACTCGGTTTGTCATTTCGGACTGTTTTACATGGTCAGTTTTACCTGAAAAATTATGTTTGTTAATATTTTGAGAAGGTATAAGGAAAGATTAAAAGAAAATACAGAAAAACGAAAAATAATAGTTTAGGACAGTTTTCAGTACTGTAAGATGTTTCGACTTTTGACCGCAGACATGCAAAAGATATTGATTATTGATTGAAAGAAAAAACATAAGTGAAATCAAATTGAAAATAAATCTAAGATCTAATCTATCGATTTCTGATGAAAATACCCAAACGTAAATGTGTACGATTATACATACCTTGGTCTTATAATAGATGTTAACTTTAAATGGTCAAACCATACTGATAATATGTGTAATAGAATAAAATTAATATTTGGTAAATTTTATCACCTTAGTAATTTTGTAAGCAACAATATATTATACTGTGTTAATAATGCATAAGCGGAATCAACTATAGAATACGGAGTAAATCACCGGCAAAGAAACGATTATGCATAGTAGGAAAGATTACAAATTAACATTTTGATGAATTCTGGAATGCAGAATTTAAAAAAAACCTGTGAACCACAACTACCCTACTAGGCATAGAGAAATATAAATAATATGTTTTATTAATAAATCGCAAAATGTATACGGAGATAGAACAAAGAGAAAATGATGTCGCAATACTTTTTCTTAACCCTTCAGGCCTCGGAAGGACATTACTAGCCACAAACATCATATAGGACAGATCTGACCGGGGCGTCAATACATTATAAAAGTATTTTTTATCTTTTTTCTATAATGCGTAGATATGTGATATGTTCTCCATTAGAAAGATAAATAATTATTCTTCACAGTTCGTATCAAATATTTATACATTATTACATGGATAAAATTTAAAAAAATTGTCAAAGTACATGATTACGAATTGGCGTAATTTTTTCATTGATATTTGAAAGTTAAAAAAATATTTATCATCATCACTCATCACTTTTGGCTCTACAACCCCTGGTGGGTCTTGGCCTCCTCAAGAGTCTTCCTCCACTCATCTCGATCCCGCGCCAGCTCTCTCCAGTTTCGAAGCTCCAAGGCAGACAAATCTTTGAGGACGTTGTCGCTCCATCTTAACCTTGGCCTTCCCAGGCTCCTTCTCCCTATCGGTCTTGAGCTCAGCAGGGACTTTGGTTCTTGATGCTCGGTCATTCTCTCCACATGACCTAGCCACCGAAGTCTTCCCAGTTTTATGAATTTTGTGACGTTTAGTTCCTTAAACAATCTTTTTTATCTTTTGTTATTGTATAAATGGCATAAAAAGTGAAGTGACAGTTTTATTACTAATTACCTACATAAAAGGAATATGTTTTATAAATATCGAATTCTTTCAAAATTATAGACGTTCCTAGTCGAAATGTTCTGGTAAGTTTTTTGTTAGAATATTTATGTTTGATATTAAAAATGTATTTTTTAGAAATATCAATGTTTTTTCAAATGCAAATATTTGAAAGACAATTTAATCAAGTTTCTAAAATAGAATTTTTTTTAACGACAACTTCAAAAATAAGTAAAATGTAGCACATTTTAGATACATCGGGAGCATTACGAAATTCCATGAAAATTCACCATGTCGTTGGGATTTGTTGGTAAAAATATTTTAAACCTGAAGGGTTAAATTGGGGTTTTTATTAAAAAGGGGGTCGCAATTTAGTTTGCAAGGCCGTTAATGGCTGAGAAACGGAACCAACCCTACAAAGAGGCCGTCATCAATTCTTGACATAAAATAAGACAAGGTTATTGTTTACACATTTTCCAAGACTCGTTAAGCAAACAGTTCGTAAACGCTACATTGATTTTAGTTTAGGTGAGAATTTCATAATTTAGTTATATCAACCACCACAGTAAAGGAGTCTCGTTCTTTACCCGTAATCCGTCATCTCAAGCCTTCAAATTTAAACAAACGCCTACGAATTCCATCTCAAACTTTAACTCAAGACTCTAACTTGACTCAAAATGTTGATGTTGATTGATATGTAATTTGCCACCTTGATTTTGCAAGTCTAACAAAGTTCAGGTGAAATAACTAAGAGGTTATGCTGCGAACAAACGAAAATTTATTTAATATCCACGGTATAATACAAACACGGTAAGAATACAAAAATAATCAAACGCTCGTAATAATTTTAACAAATATAACAATTAACTGTGGTATTTGATCATAGAATGACGACAGAAATTATAAAATTATTACAAGCTCTAGAAGGAGATACAAGTACATATAAAATATTATAAACAAGTATGAGTAGACTTTGGTTTAATTAATAATGATTTAAAAGATATGACAGTATAGCCTTTTTGTGCCTAGTTTACGTACAGTTAAACAGATCCGCTACAATTTTTTACAATTCAATTTTTTACAAAACAAGTATCATTAAGGCGCAGCATCAAGTGTAACATTGGGAATCAGGTGGCTAACAATTACACTCCCTATGTAGGGGGCGATAAGGCTTAACTTCCCGCTTAACACCCGCTTAACACCATAAAGTGTGTTTTGTTTTATTTTGCACAGTTCAGGCACAAAAATTTTAATATTTTACGATCATTTTTTAAATAACTTAATTAACTGGGATATATTATCACAGATGACCTGAAAGACATCGAGTATATGGAAAGGCAAAGAAGAGCAATATCCGTCAGAGCAGGTATGCTGTCAAGGCGTTTTCAATTTTGCAGTACAAACGTGAAAAAGATACTTTTCAACGCATTTTGCACTTCGCTGTACACGTCAGAACTTTGGGTGGATTACACTGCATTCCAATGACATAAGCTAAAATTCGCTTACAATAATGCTTATCGCCAACTATTCCGTCTACCGAGATACTGCAGCGCCACGGAAATGTTCTTCGAGGGACGAGTATACTCTTTCAGAGCGCTTCTCCGCCATCACATGGGAAGCTTATGGCGCAGACTACGCCAATCAAGTAACAAAATTATCACTGCAATGGTTGCCTGGATGGAGTCCCCCCTGATGGCCCTCTGGAGACGGGAGAAGACGAAATATCCTCCATAAACGGCTGCTTGCACTCATTTTTGTAAACGGATTAATTTACAATTCTAAGATTTCCATTCATTCACCGGAAACAAAAGTAAAATACAAATATATATATTTAATAAAGAGTGATTCAGGAACTAAACTTTTCAGTACATTCTTCAGTAGTTCTATCGTAAAACTTTGTCCTAACAGTTATATATCTGATAATCTTTGGAACAAAAGAGCTACCCAACATCTAACGAGAAGGTATGATTCAATAAGGAGGCGAAAACTTTTGGAAAATTGGTTTTCTGTCAGAAACATAACTCAGGTAATTCCCACAGGTTTTTAAATGCCCGACTTGGAAAGTTACATCGAATAAGTTCCTAATAAAATTTATTTTCAGCTCAAGGTTCATTTAGTTAATTTAAATAGCGTAATCTAGCGTTTAACGTAACATAAGTAACGTAACCTAGCACTTATTTAATTTAAAAAACGCTAGGTTAAGCGTTAAATAAAAAGCAAACTGTCGGTTTAAAGAACACATATTTATAGTTTATTAATGAAAATAACAGCTTTCGAAAAGAGATGCTATAATTTAAAATTACGCCAATCTTTAAATTATAAATAAAAAAAAACCACTAACGCCTATTTAAGTAACGCTAAGCAATAAGAGATAGTTGAACAGTTCATTTAAAAAACTCGAAACTAAGAATTAACTGACCAATAAAATAATGCTTAGCTTTAAAATAGAGAAATTCAACCAAACTTAAGTAAATATGTGAAATCCTTATAAAGTTTATACCATAAGTTTTAAAAAGTTTTTTTTTATTACAGTACATCTATTTTTATTAACAGATGTATTTTAAAAGACACTTTTTTGGGTTTGACTAAGGATTGAACCTTCCTCCCCAGGGAGTTAACCTCGCTAACAACTTAGTCAAATCCAGATTGGTTAGGATCGACATTTATTTCGTTTAAATAAAAGTCGGTCCCAAATGTCAACTGATTTCAGAGAAATGCGTATATATATCCGCGTGATTGCCACCAAAATGTTGATAGAAGGAATAGTCATCATATTTTCCGAATTTTAGCTGGATCGAATATCGGGAAATGGACTAATTTTCACTTCCAAGATTCAATTTCATTCATACGCTAATTGTAAAAAACAAATTTTAAATTCAAATAGATGTATGTTCAATAATAAAAGAATCAGTTTTTTTTATTTTCTCATAATGCTAAATAACATACAAAATGTTAATTTTTTTACGTCTAGGTAATATCGGAGTAGGTACAAATACAGAAGTTAAGGACCATCAGGATAGTTCCTGCACAGAATCTTTGGTGGTTGAGTTGGGTCCAATCACAGTCACCGGAGACCTTTAAATAAGGGTCCCTGATAGGAAAACCGACTGCAAAACTTTTTCCAAAAGATTTACGACCCATGTCGCACTGACGCGGCGTCGAAAGGAGGTATGTACAGTTTTTCTGATTCACGAACAATCACAAATGTGCATAAGTACGGTTGGCAGTATAGAACAAAATCCATTCCATTATACATCCACTTCCTACGAAAAGTAATGGCGGTGTGAATTTGTTTTGTATACAAATCTACAATTCTATTCGGAGTTTAATGAAATTTGGCACACATGACTATCAAAATGGGAGAAAGGTCACTGTTTACATGATTTTTTTTTTAAAAACACCTTTATTCCCTTTTCTCAGCTCGTAAAGCAGAATGTTGATACTTCTTTAAAAAATTAAACAATTCAAGATCTAAGTATTTTAAAAATACTGTTTTTCTCATATGTTTGTAGTATTTTTGAATATGCATTTCAGATGTAGAACTTAAAAAATCGAATTGAAAGCATCCAAAATTATGTGTATCTTTTGAAAAACACTTAACAATGCATAATTAAGGTTTGCTAAATATAAATATGCTTTACAAGAAAACTCTTTGAGTTTATTTTTGTAAATATCAACAAAGTTACGACACATTGCTCTGCAATTACTTTCATGGTACTAGTATTTATTTCGTACTCTCGTTATAATATACCATTATTGAAATCATTCGTACAACATTCCGTAATAACTTGTTTTATTCCTGCTAATATCGATCATACTCGGTGTATTATGTTATGCACACTTTTTATTTATCTCCTGAATAACTTACCTATAATAATGTATAGTAGTAAAAGTCTTCAATCCGTTAATAAATAATAAAAAAAACAGAGCAGATTTTTTATCTAACTTAACTTCCGTTCCCTACGATCTCACGTTAGCAATAAAGACTCTGTAAAGTTTTATACAGATATTAACTTGCCGAAGACATACAGCGGATTCGGTAATGTTATTTAACCCTTCAAGCCTCGGAAGGACATAACTGGCCACAAACATCATTTTCCATTAGAGCCTCTTAAGGACAGATCTGACCGGGGTGTCCATAGATTATAAAAGTATTTTAATTTTTTTTTTCTGTAATGCGTAGATATGTGATTTGTTCGTCATTGGAAAGATAAATAATTATTCTTTTTCAGTTTGTATCATGATAACGAATCAGCAGGATTTTTTCATTTAAAATATTATTTTTTTATTATATAAACGACATAAAAAGTGAAGGGATGTTTTTTTTACTAATTATTCCCCACACTAAAGGGTGAATGTGTTCTATAAATATTGAATTATTACAAAATTATGGACGTTCCGAGTCAAAATGTCTCGGTGAGTTTTATTGTTAACATTTTATATGTTTGATGTTAAAAAAAAATTTTACCAATATTTATTTCAAATCCAAAATGGTATTTCTTTTAACGACAACTTTCAAAAATAAGCAATATATAGCACATTTTAGATACCTCGAGAGCATTGCGAAATTCCGTGAAATTCACCATGTCGTTGGGAGTTGTTGGTAAAATTATTTTAAAACCTGAAGGGTTAAAGTTGCACATAACTAACTAACCATCACGCCGTTTCAGTAGTAGGCAGTTTCATAGGCAGAGAGGACGGACAGCAAAACAACTTGGTCTTGGCACACACTCCTTGCCTCATTCACATTCATACATCGTCTCATACATACTCTTCTATTATTCTGATTCTTGACATGGCCCGACTCAAGTTTCTATTTCGTTTGATCGGGCCATGTCTTCCTCGGGTGTCCCCGACTTCTTCTACCATTCACATTTGCGTCATATATTCTCATTACACTACTCTCTCCGCTCATTTGATCTACAAGCCCAAACCATCTAAGCGTCCCTTTCTTAATCTTACTCATTACGCTTACATCAACCTTGCATTCTTTTGCGTATCTCCACATTTCTCACACGATCATGGTTTTACACACATACGCTTCATGGATCTCATTTATGTAGCATTCAGTCTATGGCCTAGTTAACTATTTAAGATCTGCGGTCGACTTTCAGAAAAATAAAAATAAATTTGTATAAAATTAACGTCTGATTCTGAAAAAATCTGAAATTTAAATATTATTAATAATCAAATTAATGTTGTGAATAACCCTATCCTAAACATATTTCCATTGTAATTTTTTGCCTTTAATCTTCTAAGCTCCTCCCCTTTCCACCTCTCTCCCCCCCCCCCCCCCCTTACTTTCATTTCTACCCACGCCTTTTCTATACTTGATAATTAGTTTCAGTACAATTTATGTCCTGATGAAGAGAACATCGTTTTCGAAACACGTCGATTTAAAAAAAATAAAGATTATCGTGGTAAAAACAAAGTGTTTTAATTTATTTCATTAATTGAAGAAGTATTATCGAAGATGTTATATTACGAAATGTCAAAGTCTCATAAAATAAAATTAATAAATTCTGTTGAATTGCTTCAAATTCTTCAATACCAACTTATTTCCGAAGCGTTCAGAGTAAATCTCTTTACAATAGTTTCTCCATTAATATTTCAGTGAAGGTAAGTTCCCAGAGGAGGTCCCGAGGTCCAGTCGACAGTCGAAATCCGAACCCGTAAAAAAACACGTATTGTTACTTGTTGTTTTAACTGAGAATTGAACCTTTCTTCCCAGGAACTGGAGTCGACAACTTTACCAACCTCGCTAAATGGCAATCGGGTACGACCGACATTTATTTTGAATATTACCTGCTGTAATGTCATCCGATTTCAGAGAAATGCGTATGTCCGCGTGAGTGAACGTGATTGCCACCAAAAGTTGGTAGAATGCATTGTCATCGACAACGAAATTATCTGCTGGGTTTCAGGTCGATTTCCCAAACAGATCCATTCCCGAAAACAAATGTGAAATTCTAATAGTTGTATTTTAAATTGTTTATTTTAGGAAAAACTACTTGTAATTTGTCATATTATGCGTGTGGCTTCAATGCAAACCAAATAACCGCAAAATATAAGTGAAATTTTATACAAATAACTACAACCTAATTCATAATATTATTTATATATCTATCTTCTATCTATATAAATTAAAATGGAAATGTTCGTTTCTTAAAAATCTTAAGTCTCCGAAAGTTCTCCACCGATTGCTTTGAAATTTTGACACAACATTGCATTCGAATATGCGTGTGTTTTTATATACCTATATTATGTGACAGGTAAGAACATGCTTTTAAAAAAAACAGCCCATGTGTTAGACAAAAATGTTTTTTTTTAAACAGTGCCATCTGTTGGACGTAAAAGACACACGCTCTAATGTTTCTCTTTTTGCACAGACAGACTGAGCCACAGCAAAACGTGGCGGGGTACAGCTAATTGTGTAATAAAATAAAGAAGAACACGAAAAATGCAATGCGGTCGAATTTCGTGGTTCAAAAGTACGACAAAAAGGCCAAATCTCCAATACAAATTTCATCATCATTATGAAATTAAAATGGGATGACGATATACGATGTCAGATGTCGGGAGGTGTAAATGAGACAGAGCACGTACTAAATGGGCTACACCAAAAAATATTATGTCATACATTAGTTTCCATTTAAATCTACATGGAAGGTATTTCTAGCGATATTTTCTATTCAGTGCATTGTATAGATTTAGAATTTTTAGACACTCTATCTTAGTATTTCCCGGATTTGATCACTATAGTCCCACTGGCTCCAGACAAGTGGAAGCACTTGAGACTCTTGTGTTGTATTCACAATAAATTTAAGACGTTAAAAATCTGGTCACTCTTTGTATATTTATATTTAAGCCCGCCTTTAAAAACCTTGCTTAAAGACAGAGTTTTACTGTCTTTAAACCAATTGTAGGTAAAATGAAGACGAAGGGGAATATAGGATAAGTATAGTATATGTTCCCGATACACTTATTTACGTACCTATTAATTTACACGTTATTTCCAAAGTTTATTGTTAAGAAGGTCTACATTATGAAATTTTGTCTTATACGACGCACATATAAGGTGATTTTTTACACTTGGGCAAATGAAATAAACTGGTTTGTCGTGTTAATCTTCACGACACATTATTATTTTTTTGGTAAACTAACGTTTAAGACAAGATTTTTTTATGCATAGCACAAAGGGTAACAATTATTTTACAAGCAATAATTATTCGCCTGAAACACTCATCCACATTGAAAAATCTCCTGATAAAAGATACATGACGCCAACGGGACTCGAACCCGTGTCCCTTCGATTTCCGGTCGACAGCTCTGACCACTGAGCTTGTAAATAATTGTGAATAATTATTGCTTGTAAAATAATTGTTACCCTTTGTGCTATGCATAAAAAAATCTTGTCTCAAACGTTAGTTTACCAAAAAAATAATAATTAATATTTGACAAGTTCAAGTATTTCACCTAAAAATGTAGACAATTTGTCTCGGCGCCATCTAGTGAGAGAGTTAGCACTTACAATGCCTTTCTCATATAAAATAAAGTTGGTTGTTTTCAGGTGAAAAAATGTAACAAGCAGTAATTGTTGAATGAAACACTAGTATATATTGAATTATTTCGCGGATAAGAGATAAGCCGCCATAGCTTAGTGGTCAGAGCTGTCGACCGGAAATCGAAGGGACACGGGTTCGAGTCCCGTTGGCGTCATGTATCTTTTATCAGGAGATTTTTCAATGTGGATGAGTGTTTCAGGCGAATAATTATTGCTTGTAAAATAATTCACGACACATGATTTTTTTAAAATTAAATATTTTTAGCTCTGGCGTCCAGTTTTGAAGTCCAGGCCAGTATTCAGAATTTTAAATAAGGTGTGTCTAAAAGAATGACAGAAACATGCATGTATGAATGAGATAGCAAGATAATGCCGAATGGGCTTGTCTGTATGGTATCACGTCACCTTTAATCATTACCTCCCTGATAGTAACTTATATCAGTGTGAACAATGATAATAATTTTCAATCGAATATCAATCGAATCTCAATCATTTCAAGAGCAAAATAATGGTATTCTATAGCACCTGTCATTATTAATGTACCTATTATATTATACAATTAATGTTATTATAATTAAGCTATTAACTACAAATTGTGAAATGTAATTGGTTATATATGTAAACTATTTTCACAATAAAAAAAATATCCAGTTAAATATTCTACCCACTATACTAAAAATCTTATCTTTCAAGTGTGATCTACATGCCCATCATAGATCATACGATTTATGTCTTGAATAGTTTAAGATAAATACACGGTATTTGACTGATAAAAAATTTTTACCCAAAATAATTCACGGCCATCTTGACACTGCGTTATGTCTTAGCAATATTGAAAAAAATGTTCCCAATTCCCATTGTTTAAGACGCCCTAACATGTTTCACCTAATGTGTCAACTATATAATAAAATAGATTGTGCTGAAGTAGACATTTTCGTAGATAATTTATACGATTCAGAAAAAAATTTCTTCTGTTTCTAAAAAGTTGTTACTGTCACTTACTTTTTTGTACTATTTACCATTTGAATGGGCTATCACATAATTTTACAATTGTGTATTTTTATTTTTGAATCTATATACAGGGTGTCCGGAAACTCGTAGTACAAGCGGGAAACTGGTGAATCTACATCACATTTGGAGTCGATTTTGTAGTATATTTTTTTTTGATTTGAGCGCTCGTTATCGAGTAAATCGAGTTAGAAGTTCATTTTTTTTTTTTTTTTTTTTTTTTTAATAAAATTCTTATAAATTATTACTGAAGATCAAAGTACCCAACTAATTAAAACTATTTGAAAGTAAAACAAATGAAGAAACTCGGATTTGAAGCATTATTTTGAAATCACCCTTCATTTAATCCAGTGTAATCATAAAATATTTCTGCTCTGCAGGGTTAAAACATCTGTTGTTCAACCCTAAACACCAGAAAAAACTTTAAATAATAAAAAATAGCCGAAAAATATTTTTTTTTGTTTTTTTTTTTTTTTTGTGAAAAAGCTCAAATCAAAAAACTTTATGTTTTTTTGGGTTCCCCATGTGGTGTAGATTCTCCAGTTTCCCGCTTGTACTACGAGTTTCCGGACACCGTGTATAGATGTATAAACATTAATGTATCCAAGGTCTGAATAGATTTTTGTAATTGTTGTACATATTTGTGAATTAACTGAGTTTGTTTAAATGTATTATTCTCATGTAGGTAAGTGAGATCGTCTGTAAAAACCCAGTAAAAATAAATAGATAATTATTAAAGTAACATACCTATATATACTTGGTAATTGAGCTCACATTTTAACCAGCGATAACCATATCATCCTAATGCAAAATGTATAGAATAGATTTTATTAATTAAAAAAAGATAAGATACTCGTAGCACAAAAAAACGCGGTGGTTCAACCATGTTAACAAATAACCGGATTTTTTCAATATTCCGTAAACTTGCTTACGATGTTTTTCCACTTTCGTTCTAAGTCTCCCAAAAAAATTATTTTATTTTTTGACTTAATGTCACTTTTCATTCGTGAAAGGAATTTAAACGCTTTCATTAAATATCTTGTTGGATGTTTTTCCACGGTCAATACTGCGTAATTTATTTACTGAAAGGAAAACTTCCGACAGAGAAATATTGACTTTTGTATTCTTTTCAGTTATTTGCGAGACCTGTTTATACTTTTTAAGGGGATTTTCAGCTTGAATTGCGAAGGCGATTTCACTAAATAAAATAAATCAAAATGAATTGCGATATTATTATTTGGAAGCGAGAAAAATCTTTTATTCATTGCTAAAGATGCATTCATTGAATTTTTACAGTAGGAGTGGTAAATAATATTTTTAATGAAACTCGATACTCGTTCTACACGATAATCTATGATATGAATCGGTTGGATTCTGATGGATTCGGATGAATTCGGGTGGATTCAGATGATTCAGAAGGATTCAGATCGATTTGAATGGATTTGGAGGGAAACAGAAGGATTCGAGTGGAATTAGAAGGATTCAAATGGATTCAGATGAATTCGGATGAATTGAGGTGGATTTCGTTGGATTTGGATGAATTCGGATGGTTTCAGATGAATTAATAAAGATTTTGATGGATTCGGGTGGATTCAGACAGATTCAGGGGGATTCGGAGGGTTTTGAATGGATTCCGATAGAAATTTTAAAAATTTTACGTCCATGTTTGAATTACAGCTTACAAAATGTAGGATGTTCAAATGGAGTTCCGATATTCAATATTGATGAATCCCTTCAAAGATCGATCAGTAAATACCTGGTAACCTAAATGAGTCGATTCATCCCATACCACCCCCCACATACATTACACAACGACTTTAAACTGTCCCCTGCAACTCGTTAGCACGTAGCAAGTTCGTTACTGCAGCTTACAAACATCACACACGGGATATTTTATACCTCACCAGATCCGGCCAAATACACCCTTATTATTTCGCGTCATTATTTTCGCAAAACTTCTAGGCGTTAACAGCTTTTTCATGCTTTCTCTTTAAAACAAGTTAAAAATCTGTTTTTAATGAGGAAAACTGAATTGCTTTTAAAAAGCGGAGAGATGGCGTAGAATCGCACCACGGGCATTTTATGACACATGAAACATAACAATGCTTCTATCAGTGGTCACGCATCTTAACGATAAACTATTGGTTCTGATTTCTTCAGACAACTCGAAACAATTTCTTTGGTTGTTGCACGTTTATAAACCCAAGTCACCTTTGCCAATTCTGTTTTTACGATTGGTACACCAAGTTGGGATGACACAAATCTAATATATATTTTCAAATACCTGGATAGGACGCCGGGAACACACCAACAAAATTCTTCTTATTTTTTTGTATTATGTTTTCGACTTACCTGTAAAGAAAGAAATACATCTGTTAGAAAATAATCTTTTGGTTGGTAACCGTGTTTTAAAAATGAAAAGGTCTGCGCAAATGAACAGTATAATTTCGGTAGTTGTTAAAAATGTACGAACCATTAGCAAAGTTCACCACCAGTTACTTTACAGGCTCCTGCCTAGCACCTAGCGGTCAGAGGTAAAACTAGGGCTAACAGATAAAAGAGATGTTTTGCCTTATCAATTGGCTTTCTTTGACAGTGTTTGTTTACAATTAACTTGTCAATGTGTTTTACTTGGTTACATGATAAAAAGCCTCGCCGACTGGATTCCTTCTTCTTCTCTCCTATAAAATAGTAACAAGCAGTCATTATGGTCTACAGACCATTAGTAAAAGTGTTTTGTCCGGGTCGGGAATAATTTAACTCTTTGTAACATTAAATAAAGTAAAAATGCAGTGTTGTGCAGTAAAAACAAAAAACCATGCGTCTGTTATTGAAGTAATATAAAAAAATATAATTAATGCCGCTGTTCTTAAAATCGTCAGTGGTGTAAAGGTCAGCATAGTTGTCTTCCAAACAGTTGATCTGGCTTCGTTTCTCGGCTGTGGCAATAACAAAAAAAATGTTCTTTTTTAAAACACTTTTTATAGTCACAAATAAAATACATACTATATATTTATTATTTACTTGACTTGTTGTAGTTATCTATTTTTTGAAATGCATGTGACTTTTGGTCAAAACAGTAGGACTAAATATAGCATCAGAGGTATGATTAAATAACTAATAACGTTTCAAGTACCAAATCGTAGTACGAGATTTCCAGAGTTGTTCTTTGTTTATTCGTCGAAAATAAACCATTTAATCAATTCCCAAATACAAAGGATACATAAGCTTGGAAATAAATTCAGTTCCTTTGATATATTCATTTATTCCATACTAAAATTAAAATCAGAAATTTCTAACATTTTGTTTCGCAAATATTATTGTACTGTAACATACGTTGATTTTTGCTATGTACTCTAGGCAGTACATTATACATTGCTTAAATTACTTAAATTAAAAAATTCTATTGTTTGCCATTGCTTTTCCCATTCTTGTAGTTCAGAATTAAAAAAAACACTTTTTTATTGGAAGAACTTTTCTAAAATAACTTTTAAAGGTTATACCATCAATGTAATATATCATCGAAGAAGAAGATAAAATACGGATAACTTACTGATATTAAATATGACTAATTTATTGAAAATTTCATCAAATTATTCGCATTTCTGTTAAAAACTGGACCGCAGACCTTTAACTATTTGACTGATTTCCTGATAAAATATCAGTAAAACACGAATGTGTTATGACGATGTCGAAATTATAATATTTTCGCATTTCGTAATTAAACAATAACAAGAAAAACGCAGCTGCATGAACACGTGTTCCCAAATATTATGAAAGTACTAATACAATATCAGGAAATGGCATACTCTCACGTTTTTAAAGAGGATTTTAATAAATCAGCAATACTCATTTATCCCCGTGTACTTACATCTTACCGAAACGTGAAAAAGACCAAGACATAGAAAAAATTTAAAAAATAACCGTCTCAACTGGGGATCGAACCCAGAATTTCTGTCTAACCGAGACAAGATCTTTAACCACTATACCATTGAGACCCAATTTTCGTCGATCTCATATTTCAAATTCCTAATTAAAAATATTATCTTGCAACTTGTCTCAATTTGTCTCATATTTTTAGCAGCTATAATTTTAAATGATTGAAAAATTTCCAAAGAATTGGTTTATAACCTAGATAGTGTCTCGGATAAACATATCTGATTTTTATTTATATGGGATACCTATTGACTCTTTCTAAAAGTCTAAATGAATAATGATTTTTTTTATTACAATAACTTTTCGGTAATAAATTTTAAAGATTATACCATCAATGTGATATATTATTGAAGAAGAAGATAAAGACGTTGTCCCGGTAAGACAAATATCCTGGTTTCGATTTCCAGCTGAGACCGTTATCTTTTTATTTTTTCGTGTCGTTTATTTTTTTTAGTATTTAAATATTTACTTATTGAAGAAAATATTGGATAAACAAAAATTTGCAACATAAAAAGATACCGTCACATCTAGGACTCGAACCCAGGACCCTTGCCTTGCCGGGTCCTTAGGAATCGCTAATATTGTCTTCAATAATCAAATATTACAATTTGAGGTTTTACTCATTAAGTTATTCCAAAAATAAAATATTTATCCTTGACTTGCATAAAAAGTTAAAAGATGTCGCACATTAAAATAAAAATAATATATTTTATCTAAGACACTGTCCAAATTTCATTTAGTTTGAGTTGAATTTTGCGATCATACATAAAGTTAACAGCCAGTAAAAATGTGCGGTGAGAAAATGAAGACAATGTTGGTTGTTATTATTCGAAGTATGATACAAGATGAATGTAGAGTAACTGTACTAACTGGTAAATGACGTAGATGATAATATAATAGAATATTCATTATGCAATCACGTTCACAACTCTGGAAATGTGCATTAAAAAACGATATATTTGACTAATTGATAATAGAGGACAACTGCATGCATAGATCTTCCTTGGAAATTATGGGTGTTCCTTAAGCGCTAGGAATACTTGATTGTTTACTAACTAGTTAGTATACAATCAAGCATTCATGAATTTCAGCATAATCTGCACAGTGCACAACTGCACTGTCCACACAAGGCCAAATTATAGATTTACGGCCGCAAAAATAATTTTAATAGATATTCTCATCAGAAATGATTGCGAGGAGAATATCTAAGATAATCTTTCAGAAAAAAATACCTAATTAAAATTAGTTAGGGTCAAATGCTTGTAGTATTTCAAATTTATTTTTTTAAATATTTCGTATAAAATTATTTCTGTATTTTGAATTGATGAGAAAAGTAAATATGACATATAGATGTGATTAAACTATAAAATGACGATAACTTGTAAAACTGTTCATTTTTAGATTTTATAAATATGTGGTTCTTTTATATTACAATCCCGAGGCAATGATGACTTTGTACAACTGCATTATAAGGTCTAAAATTGAATACGCCTCTGCTGTGTGGGCCCCATACCAACAAAAATGCATTGAAAAATTAGAACAGATTCAAAAAAAGTTTTTGAGATACATGTATTTGAGAATGCACAGAGAGTACCCGCAATGCATGCATCACGAAGATTTGCTTGCCGAAACGCGCTACCAAAGTCTCCACTCGAGGAGGAGTGGGGCCCTTGCAGTAACGGCGTACAAAATTCTTAATGATTTAATAGATAGCCCATACCTTCTAGAATGCTATAAGTTGTTCGTACCGAACAACTATAGCCAGGGACGGCACAATGATCTGCTATGTATCCCACGTGGCAGAACGGACGTACTGGCTCGGCATAGCATGACACGAGGTATGGCGCTGTTAAACAACGCCTCCAAGACTATCGATATTTTTAATAGTAGCCTTGAAGAATTCAAGAGGCATGTCAATGCCAAAAATCACTATTTATAACTTGTTATTTCTATTCTTTATTCTTTCATTGTTTCGTATCATCTATATGTAGTTAATGTTACATGTGTATTGTAAATTGACACACAGTCTGTAATACATAAAAAAGTGTTTTGGAACTAGTAAGAAAAATGAAATGAAAAATGAAAAATTTTCTGATTTTAAAATAGGAAAAATAGGATGAGCGTAGTTACTCCATCAATGAATCAGGCGCAGCCAAGCAATTTTTGGGTCGCGAAAAATAACTCAATTTTGCGCTCAAGTGCAGACAATTGGTTGCGTTCACAAACTAAATTCTTGCGGTTAATTTTGAACGGGTTAATAGGGAACGTTTCAAAGGTATTTATAATTAGTTTGAAGACAATGCCTTTGTCTAATTTGACGCCGTAATTTCCTTTGGCTGTGCACACAAGGCTGTGGCCTGCAGGACTAACTTGCCAATGGTCATGCCGGTGGGGAGACCTACCTTGTTTAGATTCACTTCGGATGTTGATATATTTATTTTGTATAACAGCTTTTAAGTATTTACCTAATTAACCCCCCTGATAAAAATGAATATTGCTAATTTATTAAGAATCTCTTCAAATTTTTCGAAATATATTATTATTATTTTTTGCTGGAACGAAATCAATAGATCGCGTCTTAGATGAATTAATTAAGTCTATGGATCATGTACATGCTATATAAGATTATAATTAGTTCGCACCTTTCTAATGAAAGGTGTGAAATAATTACTGGCTTACTAATAGTAAGTCAGTAATTTTGCATAATGACCGATATTATCTAAATAAATGTGCATTCAAGTTTGAGGCTGCGCTTAATGTAGCGGCTTTTGTCTACCGACTGTCTGAATCGGTGATCGGATAACTCATCAAAATGACGAAACAAAAACTAGGTTAACTAGTTACATACGAGTATGTAACTTTAATGACTTTATCACTTTTATTGACTTTATATCACCCTTTAAAGGTGTGTTGAATTATCACTTTGAGGAGTTAATCAATATCGTATTGACGTAGGGCTACATCGATTGTCCGCGCCAAACCTCCAGCTTTGCATGGGCAAATGAATGGAAATTGCGGAAAGCTACGTGGAAAAATTATTAGATATTTTATTTTTACATGGTTAAAGGTATTTTAAGGAGATTTTGAAGTGTGGTCTTTCACAGGGGTGATAGTGAGAGTATCTACCACTACAGATAAAGGATATTTAATTACTGCACTAGCTGGCACAAAGGATTTTTTCTCTATGCTTTAGTTCTTTGTGTAAGGTACTAAAAAAGCTAAGAATTGCGTGGCCTTATTGTAAACCGTTTCACAGTGACTCTCAAAGGTAAGTTTGCTGGCTAAAACACCAAGTCCTTTCTATGAATCAGCAAAAACTCTCGAACGGTGAGTAATGACATCATTAATATTTTATATTAAAAATTCAAAGATCTCTTTTTTATTTTATTCATCACGGAGCTATGAAACATTTTTATTTATTAGTTTCTATTTAAGCGTATGTCATAGGCACGGAAGAATTACGTAACTATCATGATTTCTTTATTATAACATCACTAGATGGCGGTGGGCAGTGGCGGCTCGGGACTTTTGGGTGTACTATAGTGCTAATATTACAAAAATTGCATTATTGATGTTGTTGTAGCTGCAAACGATTTTTTTAATTTTTTTTCTCTAATTCGAATTTTCGTATGAAGATATTCAAGAAATCCGTGCGGCGTGCAGTGGGAGTTCAATTCGCGAATTTACAAAATACAACACCAGCGTGTGTTTCGAAAGTCCACTGTCATGTACACTACCAATTCGGAATTTTAAAGTAAAACAACAAACCGAAAAGAAAGTGTGGCTTGTTTGCGGCATCTATTAATTTGGGAGAGTATTTAGTATGATCTTTTTAACAAATGTTTCATCATTAGCTTGCCACTCTTAAATCACATTACATTTGAACAGCTGACATTAGGTTTTTTAGGTTCGCGAAGTTCTGAAAAAACCGTGTCTTATAAACATTATTTTAACAGTAAATACAATAACATTTGATAAGTAATAAATATTTCACCAACTGTTAGACATGATATGTCTCGACGCCATCTGGTGGGAAATTCAGCACTAGCGAAACCTTTCCTACAAAACAATATTTTTTCCGACTTTATATCCGGGTTAAATCTTCCCTACAGGAAAAACTAAACTCTTCCACACACTTTTCCACAGATGATCATCTAGTCGATCCACATTATGCAAGTGGACCAATTGGTAAACAATACAAGAACAACACGTCAAATTACCAGAGATCAAATGGGAAAATAATTCACCGACTCCAGATATTTTCATATCAGAGGGTTCGGCTCAGTAGAACTTCTAATTGGACCTATAAATCCTACTGATCGCTCAATATAAACATTTAAAAAATCTTACGTAATCCTACATGTATTTAAAATGACTGATTTTTGCATATTTAAAAAAAAAAAAAATTGACCGATTTTCTCCTAAATTTTTAATGAGAGAGCTAGGTATAATGCCAGTAGCCGAAATAACAAATGGTAATGTTTTTATAGTCTGAGAATGCCAAATTCTTTTAATCTCATTTCCTAAATCTGTGTATTTTCTTATTTTTTCAACAGATTTTTGAATATTACAGGAATTTGGAATTTTTTAAATTTTGTCATGTAAAACTATATCGGGTCTATTATGACTAATCGTTGGGTCTGTTAGTATAGTTCTATCATGACATAATAATAATACAATTGTAATATATGTATAATATTTTATATAATAATAATATAATTGTTGAATGAAATACTAGTTGAATTATTTGGTGGGTTGGGAATAAGCCGACGTAGTGTTCTAGAGCAGTGGTCTCCAACATTTTTATCGCCGCGGACCTGGAACATTGATAACTTTACCGCAGCCCGCTGAGTGAGGGGGGACGTCGATTGATTATATTTTAGATGGTTTCGATTTAATAATTTTAATTTAATTGTATTTAAACCTGCCTTCAAATTGAACTACAGTTACACCAAAAAATTATATTTAGGTGACTTCTCTCAGCTTCCGGTTAACCTTTCCTTACCGGTGATGTATAATTAGTACACATCGCCTCGAAATATGTAAATATCTCTTAAAATATAGTTAAAACAGGATTCAGATTAATCCCTCACTATAAATTCATTAAAATAATTATAAAAATATTGTTATATCACTGCTTTACTTGCAGATTTACTGTTGGGAACTCTTGTGAAAAGTAAAATGTTCTTTACTATAATTGCGTTTATTTACATTACAATAAATAAGTCTGGATTTAGCTACACTGTTCATTACCCGAGGGTTGGTAATTCTCCGTTTCTAGAAGCTTGTTGGCTGGCAATAATATACCACAGGCAATTGCTACACTCTACCGACATCTGTCGGACTCTGGAGTAAGTTTTATGACTGGTGTCATCTATCGCTTGAAAACCCAACTTATTACCAAACATCACACATAATAATAAGCTCTCGATGGTCGCAATAGAAGCATTTTCTTGAAAAACGGGAATAAATTTACCAATAAAATCAAACGCGTGTTAGTACAAAACCTCCTAGATCACAAGGCCGCGACACTGAATCAAATCAGCCTGCTAACTTGTATGGCAACCTCAAAAAAAAAATTAAATTAACTAAAACATTTTAAGGTGTTTTAATACATAAGAATAAATTGAAAAAAAATTAAAACCAAATTTATTGTAAAATTTTATATTTAATTTGTATGGGTATTTCAGGCGAATAATTATTGCTCATAATAATTTGTTAGTTAAAAAGATTAGGAGAAAAATTGTGCATATTACAGTCATAGAAAAGTGGCAAAAATAATTTTTAATTTGTTGAAACCATCATAAGAATCAATAGTCTTTGGAGTAAAAGTTATGGACAAATGTTTTCGACTGTGTAATTATAAAAAATAATTCAATAATTTTACGGATACATTCATTCATTTTTCGTTCATTAAACATCTTTTTACGATTTTTGTGTTGGATTTCTCATTTTGTATTGGGTTTCTCATTTTTGTGTTGGATTCTCATTTTTGTTTTGGGTTTCTCTGTTTTGTGTTAGATTTCTCGTTTTTGTGTTGGGTTTCTCATTTCTGTGTTGGGTTTCTCATTTTTGTGTTGGGTTTCTAATTTTTTTTGGGTTTCTCATTTATGTGTTGGGATTCTCATATTTGTATTGGGTTTCTCATTTTTGTGTTGGGTTTCTCATTTTCTCAAGTGCAAAGTTCTTTTTTAGTTTATTAAAAATCACTAGTACACAATATTCCAACGTTATTATTATATATTAGTAGTATTTTCAAACTACTGTTTTCCGTAAAACATGTGCTGCGGCTGTTAACTAGTGGTTTTGTATTAAATTGCTCCTCAATTATCCAAAATAGTAGGGTACCAGAGAGGTCCTTTAATTATTAGTAGATCCTCCGAACAAAACAATAGTTGTACATAATGTACATTGCTTCTTTGTCTGTATATACTCGTATTAGGTGTGACAATTTTGTACATATTTTATAATATAAGTAAGGTTCCCATTTTTGTATTCCGTATCTTAGGATATATTCAATCGAGAAAAATAAATAAGTTTAAGTGGGACAATATAAATTTAAATTCCTAGAAACTATTCGCTATATCTGTTAGCTGATTAGGTATTTCAGTCACTTGCTTATCCCATTTAAATTTTCTGTCAACAATTATTTCTATGTAAGTACATTTGCTAAAAATTTCAATTTTTTCACATTGGAAAGAGTTTAACATTTTTTCCATTATTTTTTCCATATTTCCAACCTAGATCTAATGTTCATACATTTTGTTTTATTTACATTAACAATTAATCCTATATCACGTACGTATTTGAGCAGTTCAAGTCAATTTGTAATATGTTCAGATGCTTACCTAACTTATCTCTTATTTTGAAAACATGACAGTAATTCCCACAATGTCATGAATTTAATGATATATTAAAATTAATTTCTCCAATTTTATGGAATTTATTGTTTCGTATTTGTGTTACATTACCTACTTAATATGAACTAAACCTAACAATTTGACTTTTCTGAAACGGGGAACCTTCCCAGTGCGACAATCAAAGCTTCATTATTCTGCAATTGTATTTTTTAGCATATTTTAAATAAAATTTAAAAAATTGTTGCAGCGCTTCCAAGGGTGCATGACCCATCTACATTGTTTCTATTGTCCATCATTGAAATATATTGATTTAAAATCGGGTATTAAAGCTAGATTAATTCACTTAAAATTAAAAAGGATACAATAAAACTCAAGAAGAAATGAAATTAATTCGCGAAAAATTAGTTTCGCAAAAAAGAGATAACGTAAAGCTTTAATTTAAACCAAA
Organism: Hesperophylax magnus; assembly: GCA_026573805.1. NCBI lineage: Eukaryota > Metazoa > Arthropoda > Insecta > Trichoptera > Limnephilidae > Hesperophylax > Hesperophylax magnus. The sequence goes on from JAIUSX010000018.1 coordinate 4,705,732, forward strand.
TTATTCCTTAATTTATATTAAATTTATTAATTCTCTAATTGCCTTTTATTCTAAGATTCCTGGGAAGCCAATAAATAACAGAGCAAATTAAATGCTTGAGAAATTTCTTGAGAATTCTAATACCTCTGAAACATAAATACATTTTCTGCGTTCAGAAGGTTTAAAGTACACAAGGTTGGCTTCTCAAGTATTTATAATGACCCGTTATCGACTAGTCTAGCATGTAACCTTACATCACTGCCTAGTTTGCAACTTATCAAAAGCTGTGTTGTGACATAAAGCTGTATGAGAATGTAGCTCGAGTTTTTTTTAGCGGGATGAAGTTTCATTTATTTTTATGTGAAACTGCGCAAGAGAGAGAGAAAGTCCAATTATATTCAATTTTCCAATTATGTCCTGTATCTAAATTTCGCTAATAAACAATTAGATAATGTTAATTAAGTGTTAATCTTATGTGACCTTCCAGGTAAGTATGGTACTATAAATTATCTCCTTATATAGTTAGTTATAACTTAGATCATTGTAGAAGTGTATTATATATTTGTACAGCGCTCTTGAGGTGATTTTGCAAAAAACGGCGCTATACAAATCATTCAAATATTATCACTATTATTATTATTAAGAGTTGGCTTTTACTAGTCTTTTACGAACAATGAAAACAATTTATCAACTCAAAAGTGCCAGAAGTGGCATTCTGGCAATTTTTTAACTTAGACGTAAAACGCGACCTTACGCGGCGCGTGACAGTTTAGCACTAAAACTACGAAAATCGAAAGTACTCCATTTGACGTACATTTGCTTGCCACTTTATCTATCATTGCCAAAAATGATCCAATTAAAACAGAACTTCGCTACGCTCAATCAAAATTTAATAATGTTATCATTAAGTTCTGTATATATATATTTACTTTTAATTATTGTGACAGCTGTTTCGGCATTCATCTATCTGTGGTTATGCTTCATAAAGGCGACTTATTTGTATGATTCTATTTACCCCTCCCTTATTTTTATTTGTATTATGTCTAAAGGGATTTCTGAATATTTTCGGTCAAAACCGAAACCGTATTAAGTTAAGTTGGAAACATGTTTATATCATTTGATAAAGTTTAACTTAAAACGTATTTGCTATTTTTCAAAAGCACTACCTTGCATTTTATTTATCACTGTATTTCTTACGAATTTCTTATTAGTCATTTCGTCCTTTTGTTGTCCTTTACTGTCTATCACTTTCTAAGGATTTAAAGGTTTCGAAAAAGGGTGCCGGTTTTTGGGAGGCTGCCAATAAAGGGATTGGTTGGTTAATGATACAGGACTTGTCAGAAGAGATTGAATAATCAAAAGTGATCAAATCTTTTACCACTTTTGCATTGTCATTATCGCGACGAACAGATTATTTACCCTACAAAGGAGCCCTGAACAAAATAATTATTCCCCTCGGGGCCCATGTCATCTTTTCGGTTGCTACAGGGCGGTTTTTGTATAGAAAGGAAGGAGAGGAAGTTCTGAGAAGGTAAAAGTTATGAAGGTTAGGTAAGAATCTAGGAATCAGTATGTCTAGAATGACGGACATACAGGGTGTATCGGCACTAACCCGACAAACTTTAACCAGCTATTCCTTAGCACATTTGGAGTAAAAAATGTTATGAGCACTTTGCTGTCCGGTAACATTTTTTTTTTAAATTAAAAACAAAAAAATTACAAATTTCCACACTACATCACTGTCATTGGCATTGCTTTTCGTGTTCAACAGCTGTTATAAGCAAGTCGAATGTCGAAAAGCGTCTTCGCTCTTTCGCACACACTAAATAATAATAGTTAGAAATGAGACGAATGATGCCGTGCCATTTCGTTGTGATTGTAAAAGTGCGCCAATATAGGTACACACGTACATTATTCAAAGGATCTCGAATAAAATATTGCCAGATGGGTTTTAAAACTTTGACAAAGGATAAAACAGTGGTGACATGTGGTGAAAATATGACTAGTAATTTTTTCATTAAAAACAACGTTACCGAACAGCAAAGTGGCTTTAACATTTTTTACTCCATATATGCTCAGGAATCGCTGGTTAAAATTTGTCGGGTACGTGCCGAAACACCCTGTATGGAAATATCCCTCCCATTGCGGCTCCCAAAAGATCTCTCCAAACCAACCTCTCCCGATCTGGTACGCTACGCAGTTGGTGGGCAGGCGCATCCTGAACCCGAGCACCCCTGCTAAGTCACCAAACGTTGCAAACCACTTGGGATGACTTATGGCAGAGGTGTTGGTTATCCAATAAATGGTTCAAGGGTCGGCAGTGCCTAAACCCGACTGCCAAATTGAAATTTACTGTACATTTAACTTTAAATACAGAATAAAACATGTTATACTAAAAACGATTTCAAAATAATAATACAGTGTAATCATACTAATACGATAACTAAATTTCAATCAGTACTAAACGAAGTCGCTATCTGCTTTTGTCTGTCGGTGTGAATTTCTTCCGGAAGGTGTATACATGCACATTGTATTAATGGAAAGTAGAGCATACTCTATAGAATTGCCGTGTGCACGTCAACTAGTAGTTTTATATTTTGTTATTTTTTTACGTAAATGTTTAAATAAATAATTTATAATGGCCGAAATCTATTATTTCGTGATAAATCTATGATATAAGAGTTCTTTTATTAGTAGTTCTTTGAAGAGTGGATCTCGCGTCCAAATTTTCCCTCAATTAATATATCAAAACCAAAATTTCCTTTGAAATCAAAAGATTAACATTAACTAAAATATCTACCTATTTAATTATAAACCATATGTTATGTTTAAATTCTCTCTCTGATAATTTTTATTTAATCTTTTTTCAATTACCTAGGTACTAGGAACTGTAAGTTTGAAAAAGCGAATAAATATAAGAATATTATTTCACAACCATAATAAACACTTGCTGTCCCTCTTCCACTATGAAACAAGAAAAAGAGCTGTTCCTCGCCGGTAGAAGCGTGTACTAATGCTCACATACATTTAATGCTAAGGTTATTTATTGAAGTCGACATTCCTTGCGTTACCTATACATCGTGTGCATTCACTTAAATAACAGTAGTTACGTAACACCAGGAGGATTTGGTATAAACCTGACTTTTGTTGGCCATTAAGCTGTTAGTGAAGTTGTTCAACTAGGGACCGGAAGCTAACGGCGTTAGTTAGTGATACGGTTTCCGTATCCGGTTGCTACGTTGTGTCAACGGAAGTTGATTGAACAATCGGTCGGACGGAAGCTCGCATTGATTTTACTGTCGAGTGTAGAAAATAAATCGCCCCAACTTCAGGATTTTGAACGAAAATGCAGTTTTTTTTTTGGACAAATACAGTGATTTATTGTCGGTATCAAAGGATTTCCGAGTGTGAGATTAGTTATCAGTTTGGACGATTCATTACGTAGTCAACCTGTTCAACAAAACTCGTTTGTTCAACTGATCCATTTCGAGTTTTCAAGTAATATAAATGAAAAAAACGTGTTTTTAGATACTTACGTACCCACCTCATAATGATTTTGAGAAAACTTTAGCCCTTCGTAAAGAAATATACATGTCAAATATAAAAAGAATGATCGACAATTTTTTTTAGTACCCGCTAAAAACCCGCAAAAGAAGCAATGTAGAACTATTGTTTTGTTCGGAGGATGTACTAATACTTAAAGGACATCTCTCGTACTCTACTATTTTGGAAAATTGAGGAGCAATTTAATACAAAACCACTAGTTAACAGCCGCAGCACATGTTTTACGGAAAATAGAGGTTTGAAAATCCTAGAAACCCAACACAAAAATGAGAAACCCAACACAAAAATGAGAAACCCAACACAAAAAAGAGCAACCCAAAACAAAAATGAGAATCTAACACAAAAATGAGAAACCCAACAAAAAATTAAGAAACAAAACAAAAATGAGAACTTAACACAAAAATGAGAAACTCAAAACAAAAATGACAAACCCAACACAAAAATGAGAAACCCAACATAGAAATGAGAAACCCAACACAAAAACGAGAAACCTACACAAAACTGAGAAACCCAAAACAAAAATGAGAATCCAACACAAAAATGAGAAACCTAATACAAAATGAGAAATCCAACACAAAATGAGAAATCCTACACAAAAATCGTAAAAAGATGTATAAATGAACGAAAAATCAACTAAATTGATTTTTTTAATGTGAGGGAAACTTAATTTTTAAGAAGCATTTTTTTTTTAACAAGGGACAACTTCTCCCAACCGTCTGGAGCCAGTGAGTCTATGGTGCCCCCAATTAGGGTATGTTGTGAAGCTCAAGGTAGAGGCTATCTGGTCACCAAACACGGCTAACGCCATTTTAAGCAACGTTTCAATTCTGAATGGTGGTCTTACATCAGGGCGGTATCTTCTACTCTGGAACGTGCCGCAAGGATAACATATTTTAATGTTAATTAATAAATTGTGAAAGAACATAAATTCACGCACGCCGGGATTTGAACCCGCGACCTTCAGATTGCTATTCGAGAGCCTGACCCCTCGACTACGGAGGTCCGAATCGTTCCCGCAATCATTTCAAATGTTGATGATCAAGGTAAATCTCAGTCCCAGGGGTCAATGAACCAGAGTTACACACAGACACAGAGACACAAAATCGAATTTTTATATTTTCAAAAATTTGAACCACAGAGAGCAACGTATTTTATACATCAATGTCTATATTATTGTTTACCAATAAAAATAATAATAAAAATGTATTTTTCCAAATGTTGGCAAAGTTCCAACATCCAATTAGAAGCAGTCATCCGAGATGCAGTTATTTGCAATTCCACAGCAACCATTCCACTCTAAAAATGTCCAATTTTGTCGTTTGCTAGTTCCCATCCATGTTTCGGTTGATTGAGAAATATTGAAATAGCGACGTGTATTAAAAAAAATTGTTATGGATATGGTTGACTGACGGCTTTCAATTAATACACACAAAACGTTGCAACAAAAGAGAATACAATCTGATTTACTGTACTATTATATTGTTCTTTCGTTTTTTTTTTAAAAAAAAGAAATGCCATTATTATTTTTCAGAACATGGCTACAGTATATTTACCATTGAAGAACACAGCGAATTAGACTTGGATGTTCAAAGTGATCCAAAAGTCTGGCAATACTTTGTTTTGAATTCAAATACAGAAATTCGTTTCATCATCAATGTGAAATTTTCATATCGATCATATGTAATGGCGATGTACGATGATAGGCAGTACAAGAGAGACAAAACACGTGTTAAATGGGCTAGAATCAAAAGCTACGAAGTCAGTGCTGATATCGGTTTCCATTCAATTCTATAAGAAGACAAAATAGATCGTTTCTATGACTCGTTCTTGAGTTCAACAGCTCGGCTAAGACGCACATACACTAGGGGTCACCAAAAACGCACATGTTCGAAAATAAGTTTCCCCGAGCCAATACATTTAAACCAAACAATATTGATATCAATTGAAAGTACATTTAATGACTTCTTATCAGACAAAAGTCTCAATTCATCAACGATACAAATTTTCCGGGTAAGAGACGTTAAAGACGACACACGTGAATAATTAGCAATAGAAAACAACCCCTTAAAATGGACACCTCTGCAGACGAAGCCGCTCAAGTGGTGGCACTACTGCAATCAGGGATGCGACAGTGTTACGTTGCTTGGTAACTAAACTTTAGCCGTTTTGCCGTTCGACGGGTTTTCCAAAGGTTTCAAGAGACCAGTGGCTTCATCCGGAGGCATGGATCACTTTACCATCTCAAAGATTTTGCAATAGGTGCGATTTTTGTGACGTCTTTGAATGTATATATTGTCCAGTGTGTGTTCAGTGCAACTTACCTATTAAATTCATATGTGGGTTAAAATTTTGCTTTTGATAGCTTTATTTCCGCAGAGCGACGCGGATGTAAATATTATTTCGAGACTTAATCAAAATCGTTGGAAACTGTCCGCATATACTGCCAAGTCAATTATTGGTTTCTGAAATGATTACCAATAGTCATTAACGTTTCACGCAGCTTGTTAGCGTCGTTGCCGATGTCAGTAATTATTGATGATTCGGATTTCCAAACCAGATGGTAAAATTTTGTCACATTTCAAATATTGACCACTGTGCGATTTGCGGTTAGAATGCCCCGAGTGCAACATACATTTTCAAAGCTCTAGTGAAGTATTATTGTAGGAAGCAATCACTTTGTTGTTTGACATATTTAATAAAATAAAATACTTTTTATTTTAAAACCACGAGTTTTTAATAATTTTCATAACCGACCGGTTTTGCTTTACTCAAGCATCTTCAGGGTGCAAATTATTACTAGACAAGAAGTACAAAGTGTGAGCTTATATATAAAAAATTTTTGAGGGAGACAACATGATATAAATATAACAAACACAGAGAAATCATACAATACATTTACACAAGTATAAAAGACATGGGAAAAACCGAAAGATAATTATGTAGACTAATGGATTATAATAATATATTTGGAGAAACAAAGCATCAACTGACATGGTTATAAGAAGAACTTGGACATTTTTTAATGGTTTATTGGAAACAAACTTAATATTGGACTACTTGATATATCTAATTGATTATTAAGAATAGGACTTTTGGTTTTTACAGTTTTTTTTATTTCCAGTGCTTCAAGATTATTGAGTCTGTTACCATTCCCGTTTGTATGTAAAATATTAGCGCCTGTGATAACACAGTTATTATTCTGTCATAAGACAGAAATAATGATCTTTACTAATCAGATGATTGGCAAATTCAGAGAAACCGTTATTGAAGTGAAACTTCTTTACGCGCGTTATGCATTTTCGAGGACCGGAGTAAAACCGACTCATGACCGTCACGAAAAACCGTGATCATTTCGCTATAGGAGCCTAGCTAATATTATATACCTAGCTTAGGTCGCTCTCCAAACTCAGCTTCGCGGTCTAGAGGCAGAGCGCCCGACTGTGGTCGTGAATAACCGAGGTTCGATCCCCGCTTTAACTATTTTTTTTTCTTTTTGTGATACGAGGAAAAGTGATAAAATGCTCTCGTGCTGCGACTTTGTCAGGCATACATATAAGAAGATATCTACATGATTTGTAATAATGTAGTAAAAAATTACATAAATTTGTTAATTTTAACCGAGAGTCTCCCGAAATGTCTAAATCCATTTAGTAAGACTCTAGACCAGCAGGTGTTCACTCGAGTAATTGGCTAGAAGTAACGGTCGGTACCTATATGATATTTTGGTCGAAATATAGCTTACAAATCGAGCCGGTAGAGTCGCTCGGTATTTTGATTAATTATTTTTATTTTGAATCATTAAAATTACTAATGAAGGCCGATAACGCGACTAATTACCCTCGCAGACGTGCGTGACAAGTTTTTTTAGTAAAAAACACAGCCGTAAGTGAGTTTTTCAAAATTTAGAAATGTTTTTCAAATTCAGACTCCATACGGGTATGAGACTGTTAAAACACGATAGATCTTTTCCAAAACGGACAAATATACGGAAATATTTTGAAAAACGACAAATATGACTTCACACTACCGATATATCTTCGATTAGTCCCTAAATAAAGCGTTAACGAGACGTTATGTAATATTAATCATTTGCCGTGTTTGAAAACGAAAATTTGGGCGGGACAAGTCAATTGAGGAGTACACGTTGTATACGCGGTTCTCGTCGCGCCAGATACCTCTCCTCGCGGTCTAGAGGCAGAGCGTTCGACACTCGTTATGCAGGACCCGGGTTCGAATCCTATATTTTTATAACTTTTAATTTTTTTTTATCACATACTACTTATAAATATGTCAATATTAGGAATCTAGTTAAACGTTCATTTGTTAACAACACGCCTATAAATAAATGTATGCTTTTTAAAACTATAATATACAGCATTCTGAATAATAATAATATGATAATAAAAATAAAATAAAATAAAATATGAAAAGAGAGAGAGAGAAGAATACTAAAAGTTTCACTTCCGTCGTGCGTAGGCTTGCCACACACTGTATTTTTTATTGGGACAACGAAGATGCTCTTGTTATGTATATTTATGGGTCACAATGTTAAGATACTTACTTAGCCCATAGTTGAGTAAATAGGCTGTTATTGTGTTTGGTTCTCTTAAGTACATTATTGACTGTTATGTTGAATGAATAGTGGGTGGCCAAGTTTGACTTTGTTGGTCTTTGAAGGCCAACGCGCCAGAGTCCCTTCCAGTGGTTGAACTGGAAAAGAGCTCGCCAAACCGACCTACCGACGGTAGAGCATAATTCTCCATTCAGGGCGGGGAAAAATATATCCCATCTACATGATGTTTGAAAGGAAGTTGCAAGGTTATAGAATGAAAGTAATCTGGTTAAACTTTGGACTGACCGTAACAAGTTGTATTTGATAAATTTCACAGTGAAATACAAAAAGGTGAAAACTTACCCCCATCGACCAGAACGTAGAATCTATCTACCCTGTCTAAAATAATAAGTACGTACGTAGTTATGAGGAACGAACACTGAGTGCCGCGAATGGCGGAGTAGATGAATCAGCCATGTAGCTAGAGGACGGCAGCATTAGGATGTGGCTGGCCGACGGCCCAGTGTGGTCCAGCCAAGAGGAGTAGACGGCATCAGAATGTGGCTGGCCAACGGCCCAGTGTGGTCCAGCCCAGAGTAGACGGTTAATCCGTGAGTTGCCCTTCCACGAGGCAAGGTGGAACTTAATAATGCTCTGAATCAAAATGCACACGGCGAAAACAGTTTATCGGCAGAAATAATCACCGATCGCTTGGATAAACTCGGATTACCCCCATGGCCACACATGGTAAAAACGTTTTCATTATTCACGCCACCCGGGGCGAATTCCACTAGCGGGAAATATGACTAGACTTCTAATCTCGAAGCACTAACTGAACATTTCGGTATGAATCGCAAATCCATGAAATAACTTTCGATTAGATCCTCAGACCTCCAGAAATAATAATTGACCCCCCGACCGGACACCCTGTCTCTCCTCTGACCGGCCGGGAAGTGAAGCCATCTTGAATTTTTTCTCACTTCCTGTTAAAGTTCCTTGTTGCCAGAGCATAAACAATAGACAAGATAAATCACAGATTTGACAGGTTCCTACTTAGTGTAATAATCATATGTTATTTTTATAACACTCTTTAATCCTAATATTAACATTATTAACATGTCAGTTGATGCTTTGTTTCTCCATATATATTATTATAATCCATTAGTCTACATAATTATCTTTCTGTTTTTCCCATGTCTTTTGTACTTGTGTAAATGTATTGTATGATTTCTCTGTGTTTGTTATATTTGTATCATGTTGTCTCCCTCAAAAAAAATTTATATACATATAAGCTCACACTTTGTACTTCTTGTCTAGTAATAATTTGTACCCTGAAGATGCTTGAGTAAAGCGAAACCGGTCGGTTATAAAAATTATTAAAAACTCATGGTTTTAAAACAAAAAGTATTTTATTTTACCCTTGTGAAGTTTTGCAGTTTTTTTTCTTTATTTAGTAGAGAAGGAAGAAACAGGAAGTAACAAACTTTTTCAGTTAAATGTCTGCAAGAGTCCCAACTACTTTCAACCGTCTGAATCCATAGCGACTATGGCATGTCCAATTGGGGTATGTTATAAGGCTGAAGGTATTTGGGAGGGGAAAGAGTTGGGAAAGATGAAAGTGGAGTTGTACCTGGCTATTCAGATCTGGTCACCAAAGACAGTCAATGCCATTTCAAGCAAACCTTTCGATTTTGCATGGTGCTCTTTCACCGGAGCGATAATGAGAGTATCTTCCATTCAGAAAGGTGCCGCAAATATACTATATTTTCTTCATATTAGAACTTACTAATTAACTAACCTGAAACAGAAAAATCAGAAAAGGATACGGTCACCTCTAGGACTCGAACCCAATGATGATGATCGCAAGATTCAACCCGTTTAGAAATCGCTAATATTGTCTTCATTAATTAAATATTACAATTTGAGGTTATACTCAATATAGTTATTCCAAAAAAAATATTCATCATAGACTCGCAAAAAAGTCAATAGATGTCGCACATTAAAATAAAATAAAAAATAAGATTGGTTTATCTAAAAGACGCTGTCTAGATCGCATTTAGTTCGGGTTGAATCTTGCGATCATACATAAAGATAGTTGCCAATAAATAATGTGCGGTGAAAAAATGAAGACATTGTTGGTAGTTCTTATTTGAAGTATGATACAGTTAAAAGTGACCGAAGCGGATAGGGTCCCATTATCTCAGTGGTAGAGCGGTGCCCCGGCAAGGCAAGGGTCCTGGGTTCGAGTCCTAGATGTGACCGTATCCTTTTCTGATTTTTCTGCTTCAGATTTTCGTTTAGAAATCGCTAATATTGTCTTCAATAATTAAAAATTACAATTTGAGGTTTTACTCAATAAAGTTATTCCAAAACATAAAAATTAACTAACCATCACGATGGATCGCAACTCGGTCTTGGCACACACTCCTTGTCTCATTCACATTCATAAATACTGTTCTATTATTGTGACTCAAGTATCTGATTCACTTGATCGTGCCATGTCTTACTCGGGCGACCCTGACTTCTGCTACCATTCACTTTTGCGTCACGCATTCTCCTTACACTCCTTTCTTCGCTCATTTGCTATACATGAAAAACCCATCTAAGCGTCCTATTCTTAATCTTACTCACATTGAAGACACCACCTAAAATAATTATTCTTCTCATTCACGTACTTAAATTTAACACCTTGTACCTAATTTGTCAACAACGTTGCACTGAAATATTTATTGTATGTATGTAGCATTTATCATGGTACTTATTGAGCCCTTTAAATGCCAGGGGGTAAATTGCCGTTATTCTATTGTCTTATTACTTGTTTTGCAAAATCGTGTTTACGTAAACTGTAGTCTTTATATAGTTTCCCTTGGATAGCTACTAATATTCAGAGAAATGTTTATTTTGTCTCTAATATTTGGGAAGCGGATTTGAATAATTTATTGGATAACCTACACCTCTGCCACGGATCAACCCAAGTGCTTTGCTACGTTTGGTAGGGGTGCCCGGGTGAGGTATGTTCAGGATGGGCCAGCCCACCAGCTGCGTGGCGTGCCAGATCGGGAGAGGCTGATTTGGGGAGATCGTTTGACCTCTCCTACTGGTATTCGACCCATCGCCTTACGCCTCCTGTGAGTTGTTAACATTATGAGGACATACGAAATATTCTTCAATTTTCTTATATTTTCCAGTTAAATAAGAATTCAGAATGAAAAAAATTGGTCGTATGAGGATTTTCAGTTAAAAAAATACAATACTGTGACATTTGAAAGTCTGAATTATGACATTTGACATGGAATAAAATAAAAATATTTGAATGTGATGAAAAAACAAGCTAGAATAATATTATTAACATACCTTATTTTCCTGCCAAGCGAATAAAATATATTTTAATATGCCTGGAGCATTTTTAAAAGCTTAAATAACCGTAAAATTGAGACAATTGCGGTGAGCCACTTGGAAAACCAGGGAATAGTTTTTGGTACACCTGGGGTTAATCTACGTGGTGAATATTTTAATAAACGCAAATTTATCAGCACTAAAATTGAAATTGGATAGTAAATTAACTGTATAGAAACGAAGAGTATACTAGCTGTACTCCGCCACGCATTGTTGTGGCTCAGTCTGTGTATGCAGATAGAGAAACAATAGCGCGTATTGCTTTTACGTACAACAGATGACTCTGTTTTTGAAAAATCAAGTTTTTACCTGTCACAGGTGACATCTATATAATATAGGAATAAAAAAACACAGGCGTATCCAAATGCAACGTTCTGTCAAATTTCAAAAAAAGCCGGCGAAGAACTTTCGGAGATTTAATATTGTGAATGGGTTTTTTCGGAGAATTTGAAGAATTCATCAAATTTCAACGTTCATTTTCGGGTTCTGTTAAAGTCTTATTCAAGTTCTGTTATTATATCATTTTAGGCCAGTTTCTTGACAGAACTAAAATGATAGCAGAACTTGAAATAGACTTTCACAGAACTTGAAAATTAACCTTAATATTTGAACAATTCTTCAAATTCGAAAGTAAATTTTAAAGTTATGTGAAGGATTTTTTCAAGTTCTGTTATTATTTCAGTTCTGTCAAGCAACTAGTTAATATAATAACATAATAAGGAATAATAGAACTATAATAATATAATAACAGAACTTGAATAGGACTTTCACAGAACCCGAAAATGAGCGTTCAAATTCTCCGAAACAATCCTCCTCAATTTTTAAATAAACTTACATGTACATTGTTACATTTCGTTATTTATAAAATTATATTTTTGCATTAAGCGTAACAATTTTTTTTTAAATATATTCCTTTTTTCAAGACTTTCGGGCATTTCGTCATACACCTTTAAAACTTTCTACATTATGGGTGAGTTGTTTCAGAGAATTTGAACAATTCGTCAAATTCAAAAGTTGATTTTATTTTATCTATTAAAGTTCTGTTATCATTTCAGTTTTGTGAAACAACTGACCAGTAATCATATAATAACAGAACTTGAGAAAAATCTTCACAGAACTTGATAATCAACTTAGAAATTTGATGAATTGTTCAAATTCTCTAAAACAACCCATTCTAAGTAATTTTGTGATTTTGTTTATCTCGTACACGTCAATCTAATTCTATTAATATTCCTGACCTTACAATTATTTATATTTAATACTATTTAAACAGTATTTGAGCACTTGGTTATTCAAAATTTTATTTAAACAAAATTGACAAATTATATGGCAATCTCTTTTTTATTGGAATCCAATTCCGCTTCTCTCTTATTTGATTAACCTTTGCATATTTGTTTTTCCTTAGTATACATCTCACTGCTCTATTTTAAATAACTTCCAGCTTATTCAGGTCTCCTTCGTTGAACAAATATAATATCGTGGAGCATAAGTCTCGGAGAATGTGAACAATTCCTCAAGTTAATTTTCAAGTTCTGTTATTATTTCAGTTCTGTCTAGCAACTAGCCTATAATGATATAATAACAGAACTTGAATAGAACTCCCACAGAACCCGTAAATGAACGTTGAAATTTGATGAATTGTTCAAATTCTCCGAAACAACCCATCCTAAATGTGGAGCAGAAGTTTAAATGCGGAGCAACTATACTTTAAAAAAAATGATCTGTGTAGTGTTTTTATTTATTTCTTATTTAATTTATTTCTATTCTTCTTCTTTTTTTGATCCCTTCTTTAGCACATATTCAAAATTTGCTTAGAAATTTAGATTGTTTATTTTCAGCCATTTTATATAAAATTATTTTAATTTCTTTATTTAATTTTTGTCGAGAGAAAGTTTCGCGTATTGATTTTCACATTAAATCATTTCATCAATTTCAATTAAGTTGACGTTTAATAATAATTAGGGATATTTAAATCGGCTGTCACGAACGGAGGCCTGTTTTGCTGGTTGGTAATAATTTATTAAAATTGAGTCGGAAATATCTAATATTTTGGATATCAACGCAAGGCAAAATTTAAACAGCTTGCTTTTATTATTTCAGCTGTTATAACTTCACTGGAGAGTAAATTATAACTTAACCAATGACTAAAGAAAACACTCTAAGAATTTCTGTTCAAACGGTAGCACAAAAATAGACCGTTTCCATGGTTTTTTTTCAGTGGCTTTCATTTATTATAACCCATTCCAATTAAATAAAACGCATTTTTGTACGATACTATATGTAAGTATAATATTTTTTATAGCAAGTCTAGAAGTTTGTCAAGGAAATCATAATAATAATCAATTTTCGAAACGTGGATACATAATTTTTCATACGATGTAGGGGAGAGTATGGTATATCGTACCGGTCGGTAAATCGTACCACCTCGATATTTTTGCTACAGGTCACTATTTTTTAATCCTGGAAATACTTTGCCAACCGTTAGAAGCGTCATAGTTGTCCCGCCATTTTTATTTAGTGTTGAATCGTGCGTGCGCTGGCAGTGGATTATTTTCGATTTTTCACAATCTTTATCTAATTTTTTCGGCTCCTGCGTAAGGTGATTTCGTGTTCAAAGGTAGGTATGTTAGTTTTTTCTCAAATTAAGTTCACTTAGCATGTTTGTATTCTGCAATTTACTATTGCAAAATCATATTTTTCACCTGTCGTTTACATGTTTAGTGTAATTTTTTCATAAAAACTCAGAGTTTGTTAAATCGTACCGCAAGTGGTTTGGTAAATCGTACCGGTACGATTTACCGTAATTTGTTAGTTGTTTTTTAAGTAAATTATTTACTAGTTTTAAATTAAAGAGTTCAGTACAACAAACACCAGAGATCTCGTCAGGGCCTTTGTTGTGACCACCACCACCAGTGACTTCGTCAGAGTCTTCCTTTTCACCACTAGATGTAGTTCAGAAAGTTGAATTGGGGCAAACGAATTCAAACGCGTCGACATCTTTTCAACTATCAATTCTTGAGATTTCTCCAATACCAAAAAACCAAGGAAAAAAGAACACGCGCATGGCACAAGAGGCTGCAGAAATAACAGCAAGTCCGTATAAAAAAGGACTAGAAGTTGCTGTTGGTAGACCCTCAGCTGTCAAAATGCCCAAATCAAAATTGAAAAATAAGATTATTAAAACTGATAAAAAGACTATTAGGGGTAAGAAGTGTGCTCGACGAAAGAAGGCCAAAAATTGCAGTAGTAGTGATAGTGAAGATGCTGACAGAATTTTCGTTTTGAATGATTCGGGTACGGATATTAATGACGACGATGAAGGAAACGTATGCCACCTATGCTTTGGCAATTATTTTGACAAGGCAGGACCCAAGGGAGACTGTATCCAGTGCGTTCGTTGCCATAAATGGGTGCATGAAGCTTGCACCATTAACCCAAACATTTGTGATACATGCATGCCTTAAAAATATCCATGTTTTCTTCGATATAAATTGGAATAATGGTCTAGGTACGATTTACCATACCGGTGGTACGATTAACCATACCGGTTCGTTAAATCGTACCGAATACCATTTTTTATAAAACCTTTAATTTGAAAACATTCCAGATGCCTGTAAAATATGATTTAAATAAATATCGTACCCAATAAAATAAGTATTTATTTGATCCTAACTCCATTTCTCTAACCCATTTCAATCATACAATATTGGGAGTTAAGTGCGAAGTGGTACGATATACCATACTCTCCCCTACTGTTTATTCATTTTTTTACACCATAACCTAATAAACATTATTATACTTTTGTGGGTACTGCTTAATCCATCGAGTTATATTCAATGTTCTGATGATGATACGTTCTTCAAAATGTTTTGAACACAGAAGAGTTCTTGGTTGACCTCCAATCTTCAGGCCGTATAGCTTTGAAGCATCTTTATTTTCGCTGCTACGGGCACCTCTTGTAACTCTGAAAACTGCACTTACGTTACCAATATGTTGTACAAATATCTATGGAAATGGAAGGTATTAAACAAAACAAATCATTACGCAACTTGGGTAGGAACTTTCACCAACAGTATGAATAGTGATTTCCTTTTTTTTTTTTATTTATTTATTTATTTATTTTTTTTTTTTTTACATTATTTTCTCTTACTTAGATCTTACAAAACTGATCAATCAGTTTAATTGTAAGAAATCTCTCACTTTTTCTATTTATTAGCTTATAACAATATATTTAATTTCAACTTGATATCTTGGTACCACAATATTAATTGTTTTTATGTTTGACGGAGGTAGAACGATCTAATTTTCGTTTTTATTTTTGAATGACATGTCTCATTTTTAATATCTTCTGGTAATGAGTTAAACAATTCCGGAATTTTATGTCTTTTTGTTCTATCTCCTTATACATTTTGCGATATTTTAATAATAAACATTTGTGCTTCTCTATGCCTAGTAGGGTAGTTATGGTTTACAGGTTTTTTGAATTCTGTATTCCAGAATTCATCTAGCGTTATTTGGTAATCTATCCTACTATGTATAGAGAGCACATTACACAAAGAAAACATTTTTTTATAATCGCCTTCACATAATTGTATTTTTTTTTTGCCTGATATCAATTTTAGGAAACGGATTTGTAATTGTTCTATTTTATTTAAGTACGTTTTATACGTTAATCCGTAACTATTTACTCCGTATCCTATAATTGATTCCGCTAATGCATTATATATACAGTATAATATATTTTTATTGACAAAGTTTTTTAGGTGATAAAATTTCCCTAATATGGATCTTAATATTCCATTCTTAAAATTAACAAAGAAATGAAAATAATGTACTTTGTTTAGGGTTGATAATATTATACTAAATTGTTACCGTTAAAAAACTAGATGATATCAAACTTAATTCGACTCGCATGGAAATTAACTTATATTTGCTAAAAAATGATCTCTATATGTTTGTGCTCGCAAAACTCGAAAAGTATTCGAAGGATATCGCTGAAAGTTTAAAATTTTGTTTTTATTATTGTCAGAAGTGTTTTAAAAGTGGTTTGAATGATAAAAGAAGTCGCTGTAATGTAGTTTTTTTAACAGTTACATTGTGGTATACAGTAGTGAATGGTAGAAGAAATCGGCGACGCCCGAGAAAAACATTAGCAATAGCGAAACATTGCGGGGTCCACTAGTATTAAGTAATGAAAAGTGATAAAGATCGTCCGATTCGGACTACAACTGGACTTCGACTTCACGAGCCCGATGCGTTTTTTTCCCGGAAAGTGCGTGTGTGAATGAACCTTATACATTCTAAGAACCTTTTCTTTTTCTAGAGCTTTTCTTAGTCAGTTTCTCAGCCACCCAATGACAGTCCTGAAAATTGCCCCTTTTAGAAACGAGAGACAATTTCAAGAAAGAGTTTTGTTGAATTTCAAATTAATATGTTATTTTTTAAGATCCCTGAAAAGTAATAGCTTCTCCTATTTGCCAACCATCTCTTTGAGATGGATCACAAATTTAATAAAACACAGGGGTCAGGTTACTTCATAAGAATAGAATAATAACTTTGAGTCACTAGAGTTACGGAAAGCAAAATGCATTCATAGCAAAGTCATCAACAATCAAATCAACTTAAATTAAAGTCCAATACTTAGATTGTACCCTATTGACAAAGACCACTCTCTACAAAGACCGCTCCCAACTCTACTCCCACATCTTCCACTAGAACTCAGCCCAATTTCTCACAATCCTATGTGTAAGCTTAAAATTTTAATTTTGAATACAGCCCTGAAGAAGCTACTGTTGTAGCGAAACCGGCCTGGCATTAATTATCAAAATAAATCTGGGGTTTACTAATTAAATGATTAATTTTAAACCAGAAGACCCCGCAATGCCTCGCAATTGCTATTGTCGTTCTCGGGCGTCAATGACTTCTTCCGCCATTCACTACTGTATACCACGACGTTGCTATTAAAAAACTACATGAAAACGACTTTCATTTGACTCAGTATCTGATTCCGGTGCAGAGATATTGCGTTAAGTATTCCTTACGCGTACCCGACTTCTTCGACCATTCGAAACTACTATCTAAACACACCTGGCACTAATAACAACAAACTTTATAATTTTCAGTTTTGCGAGCGTAAACATACGCTGGCTGAATTTTTATAGATTAAGATTAACAATTTTTAATAAAAAAATAACTTTGAATTGCGGTGAAATGAAATTCCGCTAGCCATTTGAGTGACTACTTGGAAAACAAGAGATGACATCAAAAAGTTTCACAAGAGGAAGCTCATCAACCATTGAACAATTCTTACTTGATTAAGTATAAACTAAAGACAATGGAGCGTTAAATCCAAGTTGGACCACGGACAAAGTTTGGCCCAACGGGATAAGTTAGGCTTCACGAAGGCTTAGCCGCTTAACGGTTCGATGGAGAGCACTCAAAGCTTTTATTATATTTCTGAAAGCTTAGTATTGAGGAGAGGAGAAAGTATGGCCTGTCCAAAGCTATGCAGAAAAAAATCATTCTAACCACTCAAGCGATGGATGTGTACATATTTATTTACCTTTTTTTTAATTAATGATATTTCCTTAAAACATTAATATGGAAACATTTGAATACCCCTTACTGCAGTTTGAAGCCAAGGAATCCATCTATATTTCACTGTCCATCAATAAATTTTTGAGCATTATGGCAAGTAATATTGGTAATTGTTAAATAAAAAAAATAAAATAAAAAAAAAATAAAAATAAATGGCCCAAAATGTTTTTGTAAACTTGCCATAATATGCCAAAAATCGTTCGAGTGATTTTTCACCCTTTTAAAGACATTTATTTAAATTCCAAGTTTTCTTGTTTGATAAAATAAACTAATGAATCTAGAAAATTCATTAGTTAAATTTTCTTGATTGAAAAAATTAACCAATGAATCTAGAAAATTTATTAGTTAAATTTTCTTGATTGAAAAAATTAATTAATGTATCTAGAAAATTTACCCACTTCTCAACTTCCGATCGTCTTGAAACTCGGTAGATAGACTCGCTGTCGATAACAATACACTCTATCACTTTATGGGGCAATCACATTTATGCATTGTCTGAAGTTGGATGCCATTTTATTTTAAAAAATTCCATAGTTAATATACTAAATAAATCTTGGTCCTATCCAATTGGAATTCGGCTGTTAGCGCAGTGAGCGGTGTTCACTTTTTTTAGTCAGTCATCATAGACTTGTGAAAAAATTCAAAAGATGTCGCTTATAAAAATAAAGATGGATATATTTATCCAAGACATGATCTAGATTGCATTTAGTTCGGGTAGAATCTTGCAATCATTCATGAAGATAGCAGCCATTAAAAGTGTGCATTAAGAAAGTGAATATCGAAGGTCGAAGTATGACACAAAGTAAGTTGATATGGTCGAATTAGTTCAGCGGTCAGAACACTCCCCCGGCAAGGCTGAGGTCCTGGGTTTATTTGCCAGATGCGACCGCATTTTTTTCTGATTTTTTTGTTACAAAATTTCGTTTGAGAGTCGCTGAAATTGTCGTCAATGATTAATGTTACTTTATAATCATCGATAAACGTCGCTACGCATACACAATATTTAGGCAACTGCGGGGTAAGAGGGGACTACGGTCTAATGAAGTAAAATAGCGTTATGAAACTGTCGTACAAAATGAAAAGCGTTCTTACTTCAGATTGACAAAATCGACCCTATTTAGAGACAAATGAACAGCATTTTTTTATTTCAGATTGACAGAATCGACAATATTTAGAGACGATGGAAAAGCGTTTTTATTTCAGATTGACAGAAAACGACAATATTTAGAGACGATTGAAAAGCGTTTTTATTTCAGATTGACAGAAATCGAAATTACTTAGAGGCGAATGAAACGCGTTTTTATTTCAGATTGACAGAAATCGACTGACAGAATTTCTGTCAATCTAAAATAAATACGCCTTTCATTTGTCTCTAAATAATGTCGATTTCAGTCAATCTGAAATAAAAAACGCTTTTCATTCGCCTCTAAGTAATGTCAATTTCTGTTAATCTGAAATAAATACGCTTTTCATTCGTCTCTATGTAATGTCGATTTCTTTCAATCGGAAATAAAAACGCTTTTGATAAAAAAGGCAAATTTATTTTAGATTGACAGAAATCTATATTATTTAGAGACAAATGAAAGGCGTTTTTATTTCAGATTGACAGAAATCTACATTATTTATAGAAAAAAAGAAAATTTGTTTTCATTTAACACACTGAGCGGTTGTGGATATTGTTTGACTTTAGAAGAAATACAGAAGAAATACGGAAGAGACAGAAGTCTATTAATATTTATAGTATAATTTCCCAACCTTCTTCTTTCTCTTCCCACACCCTCAAACTTGTAAAACATTTCACAAATCCCAGATAAGATAGTCCCAATGGCTCTGGACAGTTGGGACTCTGGAACGCTACCAAATAAAATAAATCAACGCTGCAGTCGCCCGAGGACTCCGTCGCCGGCTAAAAGCAATGAAAATGGTTTTATTTTATAAAAAAATCCACGATGAAGCTTTGCCGAGTAGATACTTACTGCCCCCAGGTGTACGGAAGTAAAAACCGTTCCATGAAGATTTAAAAAATTCAACGGTTGAATAAATTTTTCTCAATTTCCTGAACTTTCCATGCGGGAATTTCCATTGCGATAAATAGTATACACAATTTTCTCAAAAAATTTCAGTCACAGAATTCGTATTAATGTCTTGGTCATCTTCAAAATATGCAAAACTTCCGTAAACTTGCATTCTTTTCCAATTGTATAGAAAAGATTATATTGGTATTTATTAAATGGTTTTAATTAAATAATATTTTCCTTTCGATCAACCTAACCTAGAGAAAAACGAAAACAGGAAATACAAAATGTTGTTCCATTATGGAAATGGCCTAAATTCACTGAACAGATTTTATCTAATTATTGAGATTACTCAAGAAGTGTGATTTATACCGATTTGAAATAAAATTGGGGGTCTTTCACGGTCAAATCGATAAATTAACAATATCGAATCGAAAGGCTTAACTGACGACGATTTTATATTGATTTCCCGAGCACGTTTGCGCTCGTTAAGCGTATGTTGTCGTTGTATATTGGACTGTAATCAATATTTGACGATAATTTTCTATCGATATTATGGACTTGCAGAGACTGCTTGGTCCTCTGCAGAAGTTTTCGTAACAGACACGCCCTAAAGGAACATGTCACTATATCGGTTTTCTTAACAGACTGGTCTTATATATAATTATATTATTGCAATTGTCACTGATGAAGGGTACTGCACACTATCAAACAGGGACAGGTAATTGGGTAACAGGTTGAGCGGGAGAAAGCAGGAATATATGTAAGAGGGATATTGATAATGTACACTTGCGTCAACAAGGCGTGTCGATAGCTAAACGGATATTGACAACGAAATAAATAAGAAATCGTCTTACGATGGCAACACTGACGGGTATTGTTCAAGGATCAACGTTCCTTGACGTCAAACGCACTTTTGAATAAATCGATATTGTTGAAATGAAATAGTCTAATTTAAAAGCCTATTTGCAGTCCGCATGCACTTTTTGACACTAAAAGATATTAGTGAATGAGATATTTAGCCATAACTAGTGATAATCTTAACAAACTTTTTGAATTCCGCTTCTCCAAACTCAAACGGATTCAATTGATCGCATATACAATGTCTTTCAATTCTACGAGCTTCGTTAATCTGCCTACGTTATTTTATACCAATCGCTGGCCGTGCTTGCACATATCGCCTAACGCCGCCCAATAACCATAGATGACGGATTTAGTCAATATCTAATTGATACATGGTTTTATCAATCGATCATGCTGTGGCCCATGATGTCGCCAAATTACATAAGACCTAGAGTTCTAGCACGGACGTTCGATAAAGCCCCATGTCAATACGTTATTGATGAAATCGAAATGTTAGCGATATTTGCGAGAATGGTCAGAATATGATTCAGATAATCGGTAGACAAAAACCGCTACTTTTAGCGCGGCCTCTAACTTGTCGGACAAGCCGTCAATATGCACATTTTAGATAATGTCGTTCATTAAAATAACTGGCTTATTAATGAATGGGTTTGAACTAACTAAGCTCTTAGAACTGAAAGAAACCGTACACGCGATCCATAGACTTAATTCATTCATCCGAATTGATTCCGTTCCAGCTTCGAGGAAGAAAAGTTGTTAGTTGTGACGAACAATCTCATGAACTAATTGACTCCCTTTTTAGTGTCAAAAAGTACATACGATCTGCCAATGTATATTAAAGTTTATATTTCAATTGGACAGTGTAAATTAATAAGTATTCTTAACTTTTACGTAGCCGTCTAACGTTTAGGAATGTCAATTCATAGAGAGCTACGCTAGTGTTGCCAGCGGATATAAAATTCTGATTTATTGCAGTCTGGATATCAACTGTTCTCAGGAAATCGGTATAAAAACATCGGTAGTTACGCATATCGATTAATATCGGAAGTTATAAATTTCACTGTGCTAGGCCTTGTTGCAACTGTTTGGAAAAAAATCGATATTTTAAAATGATTGATCAACCCCACCAGAAAAGACCCATTGCAAACTTCTATTCTTTTATTATCTCTTCAATATCAACAACAATAGCAGCTTAACTCTTTTGATCGTGATTTGGTTATCTTATAACTTATTACTTAATTCTCCAAACCAGTTATTACGAGTAGTTAGAGTTGATTATGCAATGATGTTTCGTTGCAGAAAGTTTAAGATAGTTAACAATTATTTAAGTCTCGTTAAATCCTGCTTTAAGCTTAGAGCACGCTGACGTAACACTAGAAACGGGTAATTAATATTACTCTCTGTATCTTATTACTCGGGCTTAGATATCCTGTACATGTGCGTAAATTAATTTGCACGTATTTCGTATGCGGAATACAAGAAGGAACTTACCTTTGCCTTTGACTATTAAGTAATGACAAACAGAGATTCCAGGTTCAAAATAGAAATTATAATAATCTTATGTATGTCTGTTTCGTTTTTATAGTAGTAAAAAGATAATCCATAAGTAATATTTATAAAGCCGGAGCTTCTCCCGACATTTCTATATTAACAAATATTATTTAAAATTCTCATTTCAACGATTACGCAAAAACATAGAGCATGTACAAATCCGAAGTTTTTTGTAATTATTACTCATACCTGTTTTTAACATAAACGCAACTGGTGGGCAGGCGCATCCTGAACACACCTCACCCGATGAACCCGGGCACCCCTGCTAAATCACCAAACGTAGCGAACCACTCGGGGTGACCTAGTGCAGAGGTTTTGGTTATCCAAGCAATGGTTCCCGCGGCAGCGGTACCCAAACCCGCCTCCCAAATTGACCTACATGATTTAGTAAGGAATAAGAACAATAATTTTCATCCCAGATCAAATAACTGTAATGATCTGCACTTTCTTAAACTTTTCTTTCTGCGATGAATTTTCTTTAAGTTCCATAGGTAACTTTTCCATAAGGCTTTGATTATGCATATATCCGGGGTAGGAATATCCTCCCTGTCGTCTGTACAAGCCTTTGCTTCTCTCTCTTAATTACACACCCCTTTCAATGTGTGCATCCTAGTTTGTCTACGTGTTTTACGACCTTGAACGTAATTATTTCACGTGACGGTACAGTATAAAAAGGTCTCACCGAACGTTGTGTTGGTTTTTCGTTTCTCGGTATATAAACCTGATTATCTATGTATGTATGTGGTATCCCTCGGTTCTTTTGAGATAGAGTGAGTTGAATCCATTAGCGCTGTGTTTTGAAGCCATTGGTAAGTTTGGTTGCATCCGATCGCTTTCTATTCGGGCGGTCATACGCTAGCAAAACCTCCTTCCCTATTCGACTGAGTGTACCCTGCGTCTTTGGCCCCGGCCGCGTGTCAGGTATTATAAACCTTGTTCCTGTTCCACGGTTGCATCCGTCCCTTAAAAGGTCCTCTGAAATTTAATAAACAATATAAAAAAACTCACCCTGTCTGAAGCCTATTTGGTTCCTCCCTACGTCTATAGAAGGGTAATTAAATAATTCTGTAAATAAAATTGTACCTCCCTAAAACCTCTGTCAGGATTCGAACCCGCAGTCTTATGATTTGTTTGATTCTTTGGTTTACGGTCTCTGTGGATAGAACGCCATCTCGCTAATTATAAATTCCTCCCTAGCTCGATTAACCGATATGGTAAACACTTCCTGCTGCTAAATACTTTCACTTTATTTTAAAACGCAATTATTATTATTATTATTATTATTATGTTTTTAAGATGAGTAATTTAGTTTGAACTGTTTACGAAATCACGTTTAAATTAACACATTTTATAATATAATTCGCTATCGCAACACTTAATTGAATCCTCACTGAGTCCAATCATTTTCACTTCACCGGTTCAATAATATTTCACTTTAATTTAATATTAACAATAAATTTTAACACCATCTGAATTCACTAACTAAAAGTAACTTCACACATTCTTTTAATCACCACTGATTTTAGTTGATTCCCCCGAGCTCTCTCCATATGGAAGTTTTAATCCCGACTGTCTTCGTCCAGCAATCTCCTCTCTTTCCTCCCTTCCCGTGGAAACGTGTTTACTTTAACACTTCAATCAATTATATCCAAACTCACGTCTAAGAGAGTTCATCTTATTTTCAAATTCCGTGGTAAAACTCATAACTCTGTTTGAAGGGCCTGCCTGACGTATTTCATGTTGTTAATCTAAACAAAAAAAATTTTGGAGTACGTTCGTCTCGTTTATATTATGTAAGTGTTCACACCATCACATGACCAAGATATTTTAAAGACATACGTGATAGGTAAATTAATTTTGTATAGTTATATATTTAGTACCTGATAATTTATAATGATAAAATGTACGGTGTATGTTTTTATTGTTCTTTAATGTTGTTTGTCGACAGGATGTACATTTGAATACATATTTTTTTATAACTTCCGATTTTATGTCCGGCTTAAATCTTCCTCATAGGAAAACTAAACCCTTCCACACACTTTTCCACAAATGATCATCTAGTCAATCAACATTATGCAAGTGCATTATATAAGCAAAATAAATACAAAACAATACAAGAACAACACGTGAAATCACCAAAAATCAAATTGGAAAATAATTCACCGACTCCAGATATTTTCATATCAGAGGGTTTGGCTCGGTAGAACTTCTAACAGGGCCTATAAATCCTACTAATCCCTCAACATAAATATTTAAAAAATCTTTCGTTATCCTACATGTATTCAAAATGACCGACTTTTGCATCTTTAAATATAATTTTTTTGATAGATCTAATAAGCCTAAATTTGTAATGAGAGAGCTAGGTAAAATGCCAGTAGACGAAATAACAAATGGTAATATTTTTATAGTTTGAGAATGCCAAAATCCAGATTACTATTATTGGAAAAAATAGTCTAAAATAACACTAAATCTACATGCAAATAAATAAGAACTAATGATTGAAAGTGATGATTAGTATAAAATATTTCTACATATGAGCCATGTTTTCATCATATAACTTAATCTATTTGGGAATTTACAATCTTTAGGCAACATTATCATCATTGGCAACATATTGAACATTTTGGGCACATTATATTCTAGGGTTCGCCGTTCGTATTTATTGCTATATTTTGGAACAAGCATACCTTCATTATTTGTGAACCTAGTGTTGTGTTCATGCTCCAATTTATTTTTATATTTTGAGTCAGTTATATGCTGAATCAATATTTTTTCCCATAGTAAGGTCTGAACAGGCAAGATATTTAAGTTTCGATACAACAATGAAAATTTTTTTGAAACTAGTAATTTAACCATAGAGTTTTGTATTGATTTTAGGTAATTTTAAGATAGTTTTACAAGAATGTCACCAAGTGGTTATTCCATGTCGTACAGTTCAAATAAAAAATGAATAAATATACAAATGACAAGTGATAAGAAATCGAAATAAATAATATTATATCTGAACGTGGGTATTATACTTTCATCGGTTTTTTTTCTAAATAAGTTTAAAATCTTATACTTATGTATTTGATTTACTGTTTAGCCTGTTACCACTTGATTTATTCACAGAAAACGTAATGAAAATCAAAGCTTTTGTATGTCTAAAGTATGTCAAGACGTGGT
Organism: Hesperophylax magnus; assembly: GCA_026573805.1. Lineage (NCBI taxonomy): Eukaryota > Metazoa > Arthropoda > Insecta > Trichoptera > Limnephilidae > Hesperophylax > Hesperophylax magnus. Next base: position 4,731,415 of record JAIUSX010000018.1, read on the forward strand.
ACCCTTAAACTTTTCATTCAAACCCTGAAGAAAATAATTGTCGGAATATTTATTTCATTTGGGTTTATTCATTTCAACAGCAAAAAAAAACATGAGTGATTTCGCCTTATACCGAATAATGAACTCAGTGGAACAAATTGAAAGCCTTCTATCCCAATTATTGTCTTGGTGAAGCAGACAAGGAGACCTACGGACCCTAGGGTTTAGAATTCTTGTGACAATTTAATAGTCCAGGGTTTCAAAGACTTACTGTAGTATTGTTTTTACTGCTTTCCACGTCGCTATGACCATTAGTATCTAGGGTTTCTGGTTTTTTTGTTTCAATATTCTATTCGAATAGGAATTACAGTCTGTTGAAGATGACCAGATCTTCTAGATTAGTAAGATAGCGGTTAATAACATGACGTAAAAAATATACATTATTTAATTATTGAAGACAACATTAGCGTTTTTTTTTTGTTATTTGTTTTTGGGGTGTCATGCCGTGTTGCGCTAACTCCTTATTTAGCCAACGTTTCGGACAGCATTGCAGTGTCCATCATCAGGACAGGTGTGTTATATATATAGTTATAGTTATACCCAAAAATTAATATTGAAATTTGATCAACAAACTATTGTAAGGATGGGATCAAATTTAAATGTTAATTTTCGGGTTCTGTGAAAGTCCTATTCAAGTTCTGTAATTACATCAGTACAGGCTAGTTGCTTGACAGAACTGAAATAATAGAATAACTTTAAAAAAATCTTTCTCAGAACATCAAATATTACTTTTAAATTTGAAGAATTGTTCAAATTCTCAAAAACAACCCGTCCTATGTCTCTAACGATTCCGCATCTCGACAGCCTCCATTCGAGTGTCCATGTTTCCACACAATTTAGAAAAGAATAAAGATTAGCACTCGGATGAATCACATAATGGCTTCCTTGGCTATTTTCTTTTGCATATTTTTTTGATTAATGTAAGATAAATAATTCGTCTCTTTACGCTCAGATCTTTGAATCTGCCTATTTTCTTACAATCTAAATCGAAGTTCAACTCTCCAAATTTCCCAGTAAATCCTTTAAAAGTAATTCCCAACGATCTCCACCGCGATAAATATGCCTCAAGGAAACTAAAGCTCTTAAACATAAATACTCCGATGGCATTCGTCCCGCGTATCCGGTCGTTATTGCTTCACGTAGCAGCCGCATGTCTACGTCGTTAACGCTACGCCTAACATCTACGCCGGCTTTATGGGACTGTTAATTAGGGTGACAATTACTACGTAGCTTCTCTGCTCCTACGAGACTTCTCGGAGGCTTTATCTATGTAATGCAGACGCGCGAGAGGCTGTTGCTTTAAGCATAGATAAGTGGACGATGGGAAAACCTTACTAGCATGTCACCTACAGGCAGTATGTTGCTGTTACTTATGATTTTTTTGTTAAAAACGTAACTATATTACACCCTTGGCGAAGTAATTCTGTAAAATTTTAGCAAATAAAATATTCCAAAAAGACTATTTTGAATAACAAATCCAGAAGCAGTTAATGTACCGAGAGTCAAAATCTTGACATTATCTGCCTCTTTCGAGGAGTAAGTTTTTCCACCATAAATATAAAAATTCGTGGTTTCAAATGCCGGTGCACAAAAATTAATTTAATTTAATTAAAATAATATCGTTGTAAATTTGCGGCACATTACAAAGTGGTAAATGATTATCATCATTATGGGCCTGGTGAACGATCAGAACTGAAAGTTGCTAGAAATGACTTTCGCATCTCCTTCTCCTCCCCATACCCATCAGTCTAAAAACATACCCCAATTGGGGATGAAATAGTCTCATCTAGCTCCGATTAGCAAGTAGTAACTAATGGTCAAATTGTTTTTAATTATGAAATGCGACCTATTGACAATATATAACAGAACTTGTCATATATTGTAAAATAACATAGAGTAACAAAACAGTAAAAGCAAAGCAAAGTCATCAAAATATACAAAGTACATATCGTGGGATTACTGTTAAAAAATTGTTGTCGTCTGGAAAGTGGTATATTTTTATCTTTGTACCTTTTGTATCCAAATATGATTCTACAGACGACATTATATTGGATTCGGAGTCGTTCCATAGAGCAAGTTCAGTAGTGACACCATGTCATGCTAGTAAAAACATTGAGTTGATTACTAATTTATTTATTAATTTTCGGGAAATCGACAGTTTACATTTAATCAGTTTGTACATAAGTATTATATAGCCAAAATTAAACCAATTGTGGATTTCCTCCTTGTGACTTTACCTCTACTGAGACAGCATAATAGAATAAGTAAATTAAAATTATGGGAAAGGAATATGAATTCAAAATTTTATACATAACAAAAGATTACATAAAACGAAAAATTTACAAAACAATATATTTATAGCCATGGAGAGAGATTGCATGTATAAATCAAATCATAATAGAGATATAAACAACAGAGACATAAACATTGTTCACAAACCATCAGAGAAATATTCTTTTATGGACCTCTTGTATTTGGTAAGTTAGCAACTGAAAATATCAACCTTGGATAATACGCTATTGTAATTATTGCATAGTCATAGTCATTAATCACCATTACTGATCACTAATCCTGACCAATCCGGCTAAAGCCCGCAACTTATCCATTTTTCAGCAAAAACTTGCCACGTGTGCAGATTTTTTTTACATTAGTTCCACACAGGAGGTCATGAAAAAAATAATTCACCTCAGGGTCTATGTCATCTTTGGGAATGCTGTAGGTGGGGTCTTTTTAGGAAAGGAAGGATGGGATGTTCTGGGAAGGAAAGGTTGGTAGGGATCTGGAGGTTATTGAGTCAAGGAGTGACGGACGTATTAATCCATCACTGTTGGAGAGGTCAAAAGTTCTCTCGACCAGTCTCTCCCGATCCGTCGCCAAGACCCGGATAAGCCTCACCTAATGAACCCGGGCACAACTACTTAGTCACTAAACGTAAACAACCACTTGGGGTGACCTATGCCAGAGGTGTTGGTTATCTAATAAATGATTCCTGAGGCGGCGTATCCATTCCCGCTTTAAATGAATCCGCTGTTTTTTCCTGCTGCCTACCCTGATTAAAAACTCTTACACTACACGCCACTGCTCCTACGCTAACATATTTTATTTTTTATTTTTTATTTCTTTTTATTTAGGAAGCAAACAGTCATACAGTAACTTTATAACTTGTCAGTCATATATAACTTGCATGACTTGAAACTCTAAAGTTAACAGAACATGACATTTCTATTAACTAAATATCAAAACCAGACAGTCAAGATATAGATGAGAGAGTAAACGTGAAGTTGCTTCAGAGCAATGTATAATATTTACTTGTGGGAATACTTGCGGTGAGACGCCTAGCATAAACGTAATATTTCTCCGTTTTATAAGCTTTCTGGTAAGTGATTGTTTCACTTATCTTCGCTAATATATGTGAACCTTTAATAGCTGTATTAATTTAGCCATGTTCTGTAAAAATATTAACACCCCAGCGGGTGTAATAAAGGTGTAAAAAAAATTCTATATTTTACCCACTTCCGAGAGACTTCTGACAGAAACTCACTGAGGGAACTGGTAGGACTACTAACGGGACACTGCCATCTCAGGAGACACTTGCAGATATTGGGAGTAGAAAACACCAAGAGATGCAGAAAAGAGGATGAAGAGACTCCAATTCACCTATGGTGCCAATGTTCTGCCCTGGTGGGAACTAGGCTCAGATACCTGGGGAGACATACGAGACATACAGTAGAACCAGAAGACATAGCCACATACCCAATGACAACCCTGGTGAACTTTATTAAAGGGACTAGGTTGTTGTTAAAGGATTGAGGTAAAATGGGAGATAGCACAATGGGCCTATGGCCTAAGTGCTCACGGTAACTACGTGTAAACCGTCTCCGTTTTAAAAAAAATAAATAAAATACCCACTTCTGAGACATCTCTTGCTCAAAGGCATGTCTCAGAATTTAGGGCCAAAACTGTTTAATCTCATTCCCGATACGTGGAAATCAAAAAAAAATAATAGAATAAATTATTGTTTCAAGGTTCAACTCTAAGAAATTTAAGAAGTCAGTTAACAAAGTTAAGTAAAATTTGAAGTTAATTTTTGTTTTTAAAATTGGTAACCTTTGTCTTTTTTACAGTATACGAATTTTCATTAAAATTCGCAAGAACATAATAAAACCATTTACCCATGTATACAAAAAAATGATGAATTTTTAGAATTATATATCGTTGAAGGAGATAATGCTAATAAATCTAAATGAAAATTGAAAAAGGACAAGACATAGAAAAATAAAAAAGTGACGGTGACTCAACTAAAAGTCATTATAGTCGATCTCATATTTCAAATTCAGAATTAACAATATTATCGTCAACTATTTTTTTACATATTTTGGCTGCTATCTTTTTGAATGATTACAAAGTTCCAAAGAATTTATTTGTAACCTGGATTGTGTCATTTAAACTCGTTTAATTTCGTTTCATTCATATGCACATTTTGATTAATGATAATAATATTTGGATGATTTGTATAGCGCCGTTTTTGTGCAAAATCACCTCAAGGGCGCTGTACAAATATATAATACATTTCTACAATGATCTATGTTATTACTAACTATATATGGAGATAATATACAGTACAATACTTACCTGGTAAGTCACTTGAGATTAACACTTAATTAACATTAACTAATTGTTTAATAGCGAAATTTAGATAAAGGATTTAGGACATAATTGGAAAATTAGATATAACTGGACTTTCTCTCAGGAATGGTATATTTAATTTAAGGGTATGACTGCTTAAAAAGGTAAGTTTTTAGTTTAGACCTGAATTCTGTTAGACTTGTTATGGATCTTAGTTCCGTAGGGAATTTATTCCAAGCCTTTGGCCCAGATACTCCGAAAGCGCGTCACCAAATCACCAAACTTAGTATTTGGCTTGCGCTTAGGTTCCATCAGTCTGCCTACAGCTGATGATGTTGTTGATCTAAGACTTGATTGCCTCAGACCAGTGTTTTCCGGAACGCATAGTTCAGAGATGTAGGGTGGGGCCATTTCATTGATGGATTTAAACACCATCCAGAACAATTTGTACTGGATTCTTTCAGGGCACTTGAGCCAATGAAGGTTACGAAGGTGTTCTGAAATGTCCGAATATTTTTAAACCCCGGTTATGAGCCTATGAGTTATGAGGTTATGAGTTATATTTTGTATATTATAAAATTTTAAAATGGGGGCCTCAGCACGGGTAAAACAATTGGCTTTTGGACTTCACGCTTAAAATTTTTTTGTATAATTTTCGAAGGCTCACTAGATATTTCTGTTTTTAAAATCCGTGTAAAAGCCCGGTTGGGCGTAAAATCAAATAAAAAAATATACAATTATTGAACTCCTCTGCACAACAGAACTCTCTTTGATTATAAACGACTATAACTTGTATTGTACTTGTATCGTTCATACTCAGCTTATTATGTTGAGTAATATACACTTATTATTGTACTACTAAACGACTTAGGTATCTGTAACAATGTATTCATATAAAAGTCTGCAAGGCGTATAAATAAATAAATACCATCAAACATACTATTTTCAATAATAGCTTGTGATATATTACACGAGAATTTCCTGTAAATAAAAACAGTACTTATGTCTTTTTCGCTTACACAAATATAAAAACTCAAAATTAAAATGAACATATTTGCAATTGACGAGACGAGAGATTGAAATAATATTATGATGCAATAGTTCCTTGCCAGACGAAACCTCGTTAAGAAATACGGCACACTACGAACACAGACGTCAGAAATACACAGTGGATTTCTCTGGCTCAGACTTAGCTGGCTAAGTTATTACTTTTCTTTCTGAGAAGGTAAATTTTTAATCAAGATCTCCTGAAATAGGACTAAGTAATGTACAGCGCGACATTTTACTTATTAATTTACTTTTAATCTCCTGCTCCTTAATTAGTTAACTTTATTTTATCCGTTTTACGAATATAACGAGACTACCTTCGGCTTCGAATGGTCTTTTGGATAAGTAACTACCTACCAGTGGCGGTCGGTGACTTTTTGTAGAAGTGCTGGACAATATATAAGTATATATAAAGGGGGCTCTAGAGATTTACGCGTGGTACGTCATATGAAAAAAATCTGTGACTAATCTTTATTTGATATTGTGAAAAATGCTTATATATTATTATCTTTACCAATTTCTAGGTAGGTACGTCATGAGTCTGTGACTCAAAATACACATTATGTTAATATGGTAAATTGGAAATAACATGCACTTACGGCAAATTATTTTAACAGGTTCGCTGCCGGCGACTCCGGTCGGAGCCATTCGGCGTCTGGCACTGGGTGCCGGCGGCTCCGGCCGGAGCCATGAGTAGTATGTCTACACAAACATCATTTTCCTGCCGGCACTCGCGGCGAATGATTGTTTCTGTAGTTGGCGTTGTTGTTGACAATTGTATCAACATTTTGTAGCAATTGGTTTTCAAGAAAAAATTAGGTTATTGTTGTAAAGGGCCATTTAAAAAAGTAAACGATAAGTTTGTGTTTTTTAATTTTTTTGTGTAAAAATTCTCTTATTGTCATAATGAGTGATGATGCTGGACCATCTCGTCCTAAAAAGTCTCGTCCCTTACGTAAATCTCTGCAAGTTGAAAACATTGAGAGGGAGTTAGAAAATGAACTTGATGTGTATTACTTTCGTTATCTTATTTGATTTGCTACTTGTATTTTAGTTATTATTTGAACAAAAGACAAAAAAAATTGTCTATTTTTGTTTTATCAAAATAATAAGAAGAGAGTAAAAAGAGTGCGACTAAACGGACGAAACCGCCGGCACCTGCTAAGTGATTTTCAACCGTGGTGCCGCTTGGCACCTAGGATCAGTTATATTGTGCATAGGCGGCAGCGAACCTGTTAAAGAGATTACATTTTAATTTAGTTGTGTACAACAAAATAAGAGTTTGAAACGAACGTCGCGTCGGCAGTGTCCAAATATTATGGGTGCGAACTAAAAGTACGGTGGTTCCATGGTGCGAAGCGAAGTGACGTTTATCAATTCCATTTAAATTTAGACTTATGATTTAATTTGATTATAATCTTTTTCGTTTTTTGTTTCGTTTCATTCTTCAGCTTCATTCTACATCGATAACAACATAAAAAGTCATTCCAAACCCTTCCCGAACTGTCCAATTGAAAAACAACCAATGTTCCACACACGACAAGCGTAAATTAAAAATAGCTGTAAAATGAAAAACCGACATCGACGTCTAGAAACGTTCGATTTCAAGCACAAAACTGTTTTTTATTTATTTTGTAAATAATTTTATGAGAAAGCAAAAAAATTAATCAAGTGAAACTGTCACAGATAATCTTAACTATAATACTGTATTTTTTAAAAGTTGTTTTCTTTACGCTTTTATACATATCTATTGAAAAAATATTTTATTTTTTAGTTAACGTTTATATTTTTTATTGAGTAATTTTTTTTATTTATTTGTGTTCTATACAAGCGAAACTATAGGAAAACCTTCAATTTATCTAAAGCATATATTTTGGTTTTCACAATGTAAACCAATTCGTTATAAAGATTAATCAAATAGTGATTTAGCATTAAGCTTCACCTTGAAATGACCCAGCGAATTGTGTGGAATTGTGAATGAAAGCTTCTTTAAAAGACAATAGATGTCACTGCTCGTCTATCACCGCCGCCGCTCGCAGTTCTGCTATTTCGCGGTACATTTCAAATGAATTCAGATTAAGACCAGTTGTTTTGATGCACATAATATATTATTATTATTACCTCTAATTTTGGGTGATCAAACACCAATTGACCTAAGGGGATATAGCATCTAGCCTCTGGGTATATAGCATATTCTACCACATATACAGACTAGCCCACGAATAGTTGCAATTACTGGCAAAAATAATAAATCAAAGCTCTATGCATAAATCAATTACAGATCCCAAATTAAATGTATTAAATAACCAATCGAAGGATATTTAATTATATTCAAGCCACATTTTTAAAAGTGCGTCACGCAAACACTAAAGCATTATTAACCCCTCAGGCTAATTTGTTCGGTTTTTCGAACAAACAGCTATTACCTGCAAAGTCAATTTGTTTGCTTTTGAAAACAGCTTATAATATAGTATCTAAGAAATCGTTGCCTCCCAGCTCCCTAACCGTCATAATGAGAAATCTGATCTAAGCGGTGTTAGAAAGAAAAAACGCTACACTTTATATTGAAGTCGAGAAGATAATTACAGATTAATAAAGTCACTATGCCAGAAGCCTGAGAGATTAGAGTCATTTTGTGCATGTTGGATGCTCTGGCGAAATACGTGTTTGGCATTGGCCCGGGCTGGAGTGAATATGCATGCGCGACTTTTTGAATACTGGATTCAAGATAACATACAAACTTTAGCTGTATGTCGGTACGAGGTTCATAGATATTCGGGCGCACGACTCGCTCCGTGGCCGTGCGTCATATGTTTTAAACGCAGCGGGTGTCCTAGGACACCTAGGAAAAAAAGAAGTTCAAACCTTTTTGACTTTACAATCTAGATGACAATGGACTTAATTAAATTCATAATATACACTACGAATGCCTTCCATGTAGATTGGAATGGAAAACAATGTCACTATTGACGTACTCCGTGGTCGTGGGGTAAGGTTCTCAACTGGAGATCGCGGGTTCAAATCACGGCGTGCGCAAGTAAATTTAATTTGATTAAATTGTGTTATTTCACAATTTATCAATTAAAAATAAAAATAATAATAATTTTTATTCCTGGATTTGGGGAGTATTTTAAGTACATATTTTTTGTACAATAGATATGTGAAAAATGCAAAAATATATAAAGAAGAATAAATTAACAACAGAGTACAACTATGCAGGGCGTGGTCTTGAGTGAGCTTGGGCCCAGCGCTCACTCAGGAGTGGCGCTTGGTGCTGGTAGGCTGCGGTCACCACCGGGTTGGCGGAGGCCATTAGCCGCATCCTGACTCCAGTGACCCGGTGTCTCATCAGGCCGGCAAATCCATTCGGCATAATTCCGTGAACATTGTCGATGCGCTGCTGTATCTTCGGTATCCAAATATGATAATAATAATATATAGTATATTTGCATCACGTTTCAGAGTGGAAGATACTCTCCGTATCGCCCTGTTGTAAGACCAACTTTCAGAATTGAAACGTTGCTTGAAATACCGTATTTGGTGATCAGATTTGAATAGCCAGGTACTTCCCAACCTTATTATTCACCATCTCCCTCCCCCCCACTACCTCCAGCCTCACAACATGCCCCAGTTAGGGATGCCATAGTCTCAATGGATCCAGACGTTATAAAAAAGAAAAACATTTTTAAAAAACCATCGCCTTTGTACCCTTTAGTTCTAGCCCACCTAGCATGCCATCGCCTTTCCATTTAATCGATATGAATACTTCATAATGTTTAGGAAACTCATTTCTCTGTTTGAAGTTTAGGTGAAGAATGGTTAAACCTTTGGATCACGCAACTCGCCAAATATTTCTATTGTTCTTCTTTTTTTCTATCATATAATTACACGGAGAGAAATGCATTGCTAATTTATTCGGAATTATCAGCAAAATTATTCGTAATGACAGTTAAAAACGGGATTGCAAGCATTACGAACCGGAAATTGCGGCCTAATAAATACTAGGACTTCTTGATAATCTTTTAATTAAATTATAAATATATATTCTCATGATTGACACTAGCCTGCGAGAAAATCAAAAATATATATATATATTCTCATGATTGACACCAGCCTGCAAGAAAATCCAAATATTTTAGCCGTAATTAAATTTACGAATATGTTTACAGTCTTCGTGATAATTCCACACTAAGTACGAGGTAAATATGTCTTGAAAAAACCATGTTGTACGAAGGAGGAAACACAGATGTAAGCGAATCGTTCCATACCTACCTTGTAAGGGTTTAGAACAACAAGCCCCGACTTCCGTAACAAATATAGGTTGGGAAATTTAGGCAATCGATGAGTACCAACACAGCTTCGATAACAGCTGCGATTGACTTGCTTATGAGTTCGAATTAAGCAGAACAACGAGAGAAACGAGGAGAATTTAGCTAATCATGGCGACGAAACGAATTTCAACAAGTAAAGAAATAATGATATTATTTAGTTTTCTCCCTCATTTCTATTGGTTTATCATGTGGCTTATTTAAATAATTAATTGTTTGTTATAACCAAACTGGCGCCCTATAAATTCATTAATTATTTGACTATCTTAAAACATAATAATGTGGTGGTATTCAGAAATTATCTCCCAGTTTCTGACCACCCTTTAGATTAATATTGAAGAATTATAGAGACCTTTTTACAATCATGCGTAGTTCTTATTCTTTGGAAATTGTTAACTACAAATATTAAATAATAAAATTATATGTTCTGGCCGGAATTTGTGATTCTTTACATTATAATCATGCTTTTATTTTCTTTTATGCTTTCTACATAATTATTAACTATTACAACCTGACATCTATGGGATTGCAAACCATTTGTCAAGATACGGAAATCTATTTAACCGATCGCCCGTTTCTGTATAGAGTCAAGGGTTTTTTCAGGTATTTTGGCCAGAGGTGGCTGCCAAATTCTACAGAAAATACTATTTAATTACTTGAGTTGAGCGATCACACAAAAAAGTCATCTTTTGGAATGCTGCGTGGAGAGTCTTTTAAGGAAATGGAGGAGATGCAGTTCTGGGAAAGTTTAAGATATGAGTTGGGTAGGAATCTAGGGATTAGTGTGTCCAGGAATGACCCTGCAGCGCAAGGCAATGTGTTGAGAAACCAGTTGGAGAGGTCAAAGGGTCTCCTCAAACCAGCCTGCTGCTCTAAAACCGAACTTCTCCTAAGCATTGTGTTCCAAAATGTGTGTTGTCTTTCACCAACGTTCCGTATATATAGTGAAAAATCCTATTCTTCTTGGATGCTGATTTCATATCGTTAAATAAATTTAAAAATTTTTCATTAAATGTCCAAGACTTTAAAATTTCGTCGACAGACTGATTATTATGATTCACTGATTACGTCTTGATTAAACGAAAACCCAAATAATCTTCCAATCAAAGAAATTTCTAGAATTTGTTCCAGTGGGAAATTGAATGATGTCATTTCAAAGTACTTCAAGACTTACGAACATATTTAAATGAGAATCAGATTTGAAAATTAATCAAGCCAATCTATGGAAACATAAGACTGAAAAAACGTTGGAGAATTTCGTTGAAAAGTCATGGTTTTGAATCTAATTTAAACAGTAATTGGAAAATTATTAACTCTTAATAACCGTAATGCCTTATTTTTGTACTAAGAGTACAGAAAATAAAATATTATATTTCTGAAACTCAATTGAGTGATATTTCACAAATATGTCTCTAATCTGTAAATAGTATAAAATAAAACCGATATACGCGTCCGTGTGTTTGTGCGCTTAGTTCTTCTAAACTATACAATGGATTGTGATGGTTATTACTATCATATAAAGAATTTCTTTCAAAAGGTTTGTATAGATAAAACATGCATATTATATTTATAGTAAACAGAGAAAAGTACATTTTGAATAAAAATATTTTGGAATCAAGTGCACCTTACACTGCTAACGCTGGCTAAACCTTATGAGATAGACAAAAATAATGTACTACGGAATTGTAAATCTTAAAAAGGCGTCTAGAAAAATCTAACATGGTATATGTCTAACTACTAAGAATAACCCCCAGCAACGCCGGGTACACGTCGGGTAGTATAGGTACATATAAAAATTTAGACTGCACATGTTTGTTCTCGCAAAACTTAAGTAGTAGACAGATTTATTTACAAATTTCAAAGTGTTTTTTTATTAGTGCCAGGAGTTTTTAGAGAGTAGTTTTGATGTAAATATAAGTCGGGGATGTACGAGGAATACTTAACGTAATATATCTGCACCGGAATGAGATACGCAGTCGAATTAAAATCGATGTAGTGTAATTTTTTAACAGTAACTTTGTGGTATACGGACAAAACTTGCCGATATGAAATATTGTTGAATCCGTATTCAAAGAATCATGCCAATCAGTTGCTCCATTGCGACGTGAAAGAATGACAAACTTTTTCATTTATATTATTTTTTGGCAGCGAAATGCATATTTCAAACCCCCGTGGCTTATCATAGATGAAGCAATGTAAGCTGAAATGTTCCGTCGACCTACAAAAAAGTTACATGAAAACATCCTAAATATCATAACGTCAGAACTTGTATAGAACACAGATTTTCTGTTTTTTCTTCATAGTTCTTATGATGAATCTGTACGAAACAGTTGAATTTGAACTGTAGTGGGAGTGATGTCTACTTACAAATGCAATCGCCACTACATTCTTGGTCGCGAGGTAAGAAGAAAAGAAACAACTATTTGGGATCATTTGAGTTTATTACTCGATCACAAATGTTCGACACAACAATTGTTCAGAAGGATTTTATGAGGAATTGAGATCTAGTAACACCATGTCAACCTAATGAATCGCTCAGCCAGAATGAATCGAGTTTCTGTGGAGTCCGTTGTGACATGTAAAGCGGTGTTGCCAGGAAATGAATGTTGCACGCGAGAAAAAATAAATTTAGTCGATTTGTGTGGTTCCTTCTCCATTTCCCATAGAACTCAAATTGAGTCAAATGTGTACGTACAAAGATTTTAAACATTATAAATTGGGTTATTGATTCATGGGTAAGTATTTGAAAGTATCCGAGTAATGTGAAATATTTTTGGGTAATGCGTAACATTCAAGTTTTATTTATTTATTTTATTTGTTTTTACACTCAGCCGTACTTTTAAATGGATTTTAAGAACAGAATATGCATAGTGAGCTATCGAAAATTGTACACAAAATAAATAAAGCATTATATAATAGTAAACATATAAACTGAATACGAAACAATATTCAGTAACATAAAATAATATAGAAACTAGAATAATAGACACTACATATAAGACAAATCACTAAAACTACATTACCAACGCAACGCTACTCTAATTTGTAGGATTTAACAAAGTGCTGGTATAGATTACTCTTAATTGTATAAATGGAGTCAGTAAATATATCAATAGTACCCCTAAACTTGTTGCCCAGATCATGAATCCTATTGGTAAGTGATTGTGTCTGATAGTTGGTTATGTTTCTATTGTAAAATAATGTTACATTTTGTCTTGTATTCCTAGTCAACACATGTAATTTAATAGTTATAATTCTTTTAATATTAATAATTCTTTATTTGAAATGCGCATTTCTTTAGTTAACATGCTTGGATGAATAATACTGGAGTGAAGATATGTTACTTAGACAATGCGCGTGATTTCACTGAACTAGGTCCAGTGGACATATACGTATTCTTTGCATGATTATCTTTTTCATCTGCGGCACTACATTTTTTGTTCGATTAGTATGCAAATATAACACGTCTTGTTTTTTTATAATGTCGATGGAAACATGTCATAATTTTTCAAGTTATATACGACAGTTAAATTTCTTAATTTGAAAGGCAAGAATATTAACGCCAAAATACGTTTTTTAACCTTTCAGTTTTACAAATCCAACAATTATAATAGCCCGTAATTTTTCACGGGTACAAAGTATAAAACATATTTTCAAAATATTATTTAAAGATTTTCAGTTTAACATGAAAAAACGTTACATAAAAAACAACCTAAGACATTTAGTTGCGTAATAGACGTTAAATTTTTTAAAGTACTTACACCTATAACAGTGAGGTAATAAACGTTTAAGAGATACTTACATGTTAATATTGTAGCCCAGTGATGCACAACCTTTTTTGCCGGAGAGCCAATTTATACATTTACAATTTGTTCTATGTGCAGGGGGTGGGGTTAAAGATGTGCACCCGGGAATATCACCGAGGGAATATTCCCCAATCTGATGTAAATTCCCCAAAATGGGGAAAAAAAAATATTTTTAAGACAGTTATTCTGAATGATGTCATGTTTTTTTGATGAAAATGTATTATTTTTTACAAGTAAATAACGACACTTTTTTAAGAAAGATAAACATTCTTGGGGTACGAATAATTCGAAAATATTTTAAATTCTTCTCCTAGGACAATAGTAAACGGTATATGTTGCTTGTGTTGTGATGTAGGACTTCGCCAGTCCAGTAATTTAAAGTACGACGCAGGCGTGGAAACAAACGCGATGCCAACTTAGCCATTGACCGGAACAAAAATTAGTTAATTCGTTAAATTTTTTGATATGTCCGAAAAGGTTCCATGATAACTCATCACAATGACAATTAATCACACATTTATAAAATGACAAAGTCATTGAAAGCGATGAAAAAAAAACTGACAAATAAACCTAACCTATTTAACCTAGTTTATGTTTCATCACTTTTTATGACTTTATATCACTTTTAAAAGGTGTATTTAATTGTCATTTTGATGAGTTTCGATGATCCGCTCACCCTTTTAAAAATAAAGAAGTTATGAGCTCTCAAAGTGAACTTGGGTAATACGTATAAAATCGTGTTCGTGACGTCACATTGACACAATTTATGAAAATATAAAATTGTTCTTTTTTTTATATTCCTTGACATCACATGATTATCGGCCGGTCGCACATTTTGACATTTTTAGTATAATTGATTGTAAATTACACAAAATTTCGTTGTAGGGGACAAACTCATGGAGATTTCACCATTAAGATTAAAATTCCTACAAAATTCTACGTTTTGAGAATATTCACAAAAAATTACCGAAAAAAAATTTACCCATCACTAGATGACAATACGTAGAAACTTTATAGCTTGACATTGTTATCTTTGCAGTCAGTGTGTATCCGACGACGGATTCATTTAAAAATATTTTTGGTGTACTAAGTTATTTTTTTTTTCCTAAATAAACGATATTTTTTGCCCGTCGGCTGTTATCGGAAAGCTTACATTTTTTTCACCATAATCAGCGCAAACTCATAATATGATACCCACTCCTCAAACGAACTCTTTGCTAAAATTAAGGTCTCAGATATTTGCCAGTTATTTCCTAAGACAAGCTTGTGCTACGTACGGAAAAATGATCATTATTTTTTTAATGATAAACTGATGTTTATAAGACAAGGTTTTTAAGCATAGCACAAGGATAACAAATTATTATAAGCGATAATTAGTCGCTGAAATATCCATACAAATCGAAAATATCTCCCGAGTAAAAATAATCCACAACATCAAGCACACACCCGCTTTTCATCAAACCTGGGATGCCTGATCCCTAAAACTAAAACCACATTCGCTCAACGACAACTCTGGTTCATCGCTCCTAAAATATACAACCATCTTACAAAGTCAATTAATTCTGTATCCCTTTTTACTATCCGTGTTCAAAATTGGCTTTTTTAAAGGGGACGAGCCTTTTTTAAGGTTTGCGAGAATTCCTAATAACGTTTTAAAAAAAAAGTTTTAACACTTTCGTTTATTTAGTTTTATCTTTATTTTTATTTCTAACATAGTTTATATAGTAATATACATTTTTTTTGTTTTACCATAAAAATTTGCTTTTCCGTTATTATGATTGTAATTCTTACATAAATCATGCACGACTACCATAATTCAGGCATTAGCCTAGTATGGTAGTTGAGAAAATCAGTAATTTTTTAAAAATTTTAAAATTATAAAATAATAATAAATGACGGATTTATTTAGCCAAATGCTCAACGCCCTTGAGGTGATTTTTCACTAAGACGGCGCTATATATATATTTGCCAAATATTATTATTATTCAGTGGGCTGTACAAAAATGTTCACGGGCCGCGGGTTGTGCACCGCTAATTTGGACACATTTTTCACCTAAAACCTGGCAATACATTTCGAAATGACACAGTCACGTGCCTCCTTGAATGAAGCCCTTATTTTTATAGTCAAAGGAAAGAGGTAATTTACTTTTTTAAGACTGTGGCAATAGGTTCCCAAGGTTTATGACCATCGCCGTTTCAGTGTCAAATTAAACACAAAACCTTTTACAATCTTAATAAATATCTAGACGATAAAGCAATCAGGGAGGTTTTTGAGGGTTAAATTTGTAGCAGGGTTTAACTAGGGGCTCATCGACGCTTGATCCATTTTTTTTCAAAAATACCACGGCTTTAAAAGGACTTAGCCAGAAATTGGAAAAGTTTCCGTCATACTTAACGCGATTTATTCTCGGCTTTGGGAAATTCAGACGTAGATTCATACGAATATTTTTGGTAGGCTTTATTCTATGGAGATTTTAATTAAAGTGTAATTACGGAAGGGATTTATAAATTTATTTATTTATTTAAATACAAACGGCACGAAATCGGCCATTAACATAAATATAAAAATATAGTTAAAAAGTATAAAGTGTACAGCATAAAGTTTTAAGTATAATATACGGTATAAAGTGTAAAAGTTAAATATAAAATTAATTATAAAGTGTAAAGTTAAGTAAATTATAAAAAACAAGTACAAAAGGAAAGAAAAATAAAATATTGTTAATAATGACTTAGAAGAATTATTTGTCAACTATGCCAAACATAATTGATTATCAATTAATAAAGTAACGATAATGTAAACAATAATTTATGTTTAGTTACTATTCTTGCATACGTAAAAAGTATTTTTTATACATCTTTTATATGCTAACAGACTTCCTTCATTAAAGTATTCATTTCCTAATCTAAGATTTCCGATATATTACAAAATTTTGTTCTGCATTAGTGGCAATATTGTTACAATAATATGGCGATATGAATTGAGTTGGTCTACTAGGTACATGTTGTTTCATTTCACTAAAATATTCCTATAATCATCAAGTAATTTTGTTTCATTTTACTAAAATATTCCGATAATCATCAGGTTATTTTGTATCATTTTACTAAAATATTCCGAAAATCATCAGGTAATTTTGTTTTATTTTACTAAAATATTCCGATAATCATCAGGTAATTTTGTTTTATTTTACTAAAATATTCCGATAATCATCAGGTAATTTTGTTTCATTTTAATAAAATATTCCGAAATCATCAGGTAATTTTGTTTCATTTTACTAAAATATTCCGAAATCATCAGGTAATTTTGTTTCATTTTACTAAAATATTCCGATAATCATCAGGTAGATTTGTTTCATTTTACTAAAATATTCCGATAATCATCAGGTAGATTTGTTTCATTTTACTAAAATATTCCGACAATCATCAGGTGAGAAAATAATGTACGAAAAACCTCGCGCTTAAAAGACTTTTTCTTTGATATAATTTTTCGAATACAATTCTTTCATTGTCAAGTATATCTGAAAGCTCTTTCTTGGAAATAAGTTGAAGTATTCGAATAAGCCGCGAATTCAGATACCTCCAGTTTCCTGAAGGGTGTATTGGTGGTTATAATGAGACAGGAATAAAAGCTTTTGAAGTGGATTTCACTTGAGATCAAATATCATTTCGATGATTTCACTATGAAGACAGTGACGTGTATAAAATGGGGTAAGGTCGTGTTCCTTGGTGAATCTAATTAGGTTTATTTAAACTCATTTTTATAACAAAATAGTATGACAAACTGCAATATTATACTGGGATTTGTCGTAATTTTGTGCATAAAATTTTTCTTAAAGATTATTTTGGAAAGAACGAATGAATTAATACCCCTTGGTGATATTGATATTTAACCATAAAAAATAAATAACCTATGCACGTGGCCATTTTTTTTCTGACCCACACACACGGAGAAAAATGAGTATTGCTAATTTATTAAGAAATTTAGAAAGATAAACGGGATTTCAGGCCGTTAACGAATGACTAAATAGGTTTCCTGATAAACTTTTAGTAAAATATGTTATCACGATGTCGGAACACGTGTAGGTACATAAAAATTATAATATTGTCGCATTTCGTCATTATATAATATTATCAAGACATAAACACGTGTTACGATATATTCGAAATTTACCAAACATTTTTCAGAAAACTGTCTGCAAGCCAATAATTTGAAGAGATTTTTTAATAAATTAGCAACACTCATTTTTCTCCGAAAAACCGTAAATCATTGAACCTGGACACCCCTGCTAAGTCACCAATTTGGTTGTCTTACAGCAAAGGAATTGGTTATTTAATGGTTCCAGGGGCGGCGGTACCCATACCCGATTTAAAGGTACATACCAATATTTATTACATTGGATTTTTTTAGATTTATTAAGAGATTTGAATACTACTTACTCTTCCATAGAAGCTTTTGATTTTGTTTGGAAGAGGAGTGCACAGTACTTTATTGCAGTTATAAGTAATTAAAAATATGATAAGTATAACGTGTTGTATTAAGTAAATAATATATTATAAACCTATGCAGAAAAAAGGTTTCTTATAATAAAAGCACCCCAATAATATATCCTATCCTAAAATCAGTTAATTGAGTCGAAAAATTGCGTGTTTGATTTAATTAAATAACTTTTCACTATCAAAATCTATAGTATATCTACAGTATTAATATATTTTTTAAAACATTTACAACAATGAATAAACTGTAGATGGTCTAGACGTTGTTTTAGAATTATTATAGAGCTGGGTCGATCAATTGTTTTAAACGACCAGGGTAGCGAAAACCCGCTCTTTGAGCGGCTTTTACATACGCGCTGCGGCTACCGTTACAGGTTATACACGACCCGAAACCCGATTACCCGGCTACTTTCACTTGCGTTTAAGGAAAGTAGGTAACATAATTCATAAGTAAGTATAAATTTGTTTAATTAAACGTATAATCAGTACTTGTTCACTCATGCATCCTTCTATTGTAGCTTACTTCTGCACTCCGGCACCCGACACCCAGGTCGTGAGAGTAGGTCGCGAGAGTGGGTTGCGACCCGAGTGCCGACGAAAAAATCACCCGCTCGCTCTTTGAAGGCTAGTGAGCGGGTTTCGATGACCGTTTCATTCACAATGACTAATTTATTAGCAGAGCGAAACGCATCTCCAGAAAAGATTTTTTTTAAACTGAGCCCTTTTTTTCCTCTTTTTTATACCAAGATGATGTTCATTTGACTTAATCCAATTTTCCCATGTACCACATAATTTATGAAATTAAAATGTACTTTCTTGCAGAGTCATTGGGATACTTCTTTAACAAATCATGACGGTGCGAATCCTTCAAGTCTATTGTGAGGACGGAGGACCTGAGTGGGTTTATGATACGAGTACTTCGTCATTCAGTTGTGCCCGAAAATCACAAAAAACCTCTTCGGAGGCTATATTCCTTTGGGGCCCTTCTTACTGGTGACGTCTCACTGAAGGGATAAATGTATATAAGTATGTTGTGGGCGTGTCAATGTGCCATTATTCGCTGCATCAAAGCCAGAGTCAAGTAATACTCTCAGAAATTGGGCGTACTGCATAGGGCCCGCATATATTGCAGATAGTAAATAAATACTGACTTCTTACAAATCGCAAGTGCGCCCCACTGTTGAATTTGGCAGCCACCTCTGGTCTGGAGCCCCAAAATACCAGAAAAAAACCCTGACTCTCTTCAGAAACGGGAGGCTCTTTGATAGATTCCCCTATCTTAACAAACGGATTGCAATCCTTAGAGTACAAGCGG
Organism: Hesperophylax magnus; assembly: GCA_026573805.1. NCBI lineage: Eukaryota > Metazoa > Arthropoda > Insecta > Trichoptera > Limnephilidae > Hesperophylax > Hesperophylax magnus. The sequence goes on from JAIUSX010000018.1 coordinate 4,751,067, forward strand.
TAGGTACGCTGTCCCTCTTGTACCGGTATTACGATGGAAGATACTATGAGGAACTAGCATCATTGATCCCTTCGGCACTTGTGCATAGTCGGAAAACACGCCAAACGCGCGACTAACATATGTACACGGTTGACATTTGTCACATGAGAACAGATCGCTTCCACGATTCGTTCTTGAGTTCAACAGCTCGGCTGTGGAACGATTTGCCAGCCTCTGTATTTCCTTCCTCCGACAACATGGGTATCTTCAAGACCCATATTCACTCCTTCCTCTCCTTAAAAAGAGCCCCCACAAAGTATCCCCAAAGATGACATACTCCCTGAGGAGGCCTCCTGTGTGGAGTTAATCACAAAAAAATTTCAAATTTTGATTTTTTTTTCTTGAATAGATTATCACTTTCATTTACCTGCCTGGGGCCTAGGAGTCTGAAGGTCGTGCTTGAATTGGTGACCACTGTTTTATTTCGAAATGAAATCACACTTCTAGGGATTATTTGTTAAGTGGGTAACATTGTTTTGTGGAAAATTACGGTGCGAATTTCACTTCAGAAAAAAGGGTTTTTGTTAGCCTTGTCAGAAAGGCTCTTAACTCCTTTAGGTATGCGATTATTTATTGATACTTATTTACTAGTAGTTCTGTGATCAGTATTGCTCACATCCAAAATAGGTGTGTTGTAAATTTTCTCTAATTTAACCCATTACCTCCATGATTTTTATTTTATTTTTATAAACTTGAATCATCATTATAACCCGATAGTATAGACTTAAAGGAGAGCCCAAAATCAGTTTTAGAATTTTCCGCCCGCCCACCCTCTCACCGGAGCGTCTAGAAAATTGATGCCTAAACGCAACGATTGGAGGTAACCCCCCTAAGCAAAATTTACGTCAAGTATGGGTAAAATGCAGTAAACTGTATGATTTATATTGATAATTTAAATTAAATAATTGCCATTGTTTATAATTCAATGAAAATACAATTTATTAATGGAAAATACACAAAATAACAAAAAATTCAATATTAGAAAAAACCTTCTAGAATGAGGAAAACTAACCAAATCTAACCAAATTATTCTCTAAGTGTCTAAGTGATACCTTTCGGAGCATTGAAGGTTACACCCGCCCTGTCCCACCCCGGTATAGGTGACTTATGGTCACCCCTTCGGAGCTCTCGCATGAATCTAATTTTTGAATAAACGGCTCTACAAAGTAAATAAATGAAGCTAGACCTTCAATGTCCCCGCATACGGTGTTAGGAAGCGGTATGCGAGCGCTTACAGGTATTAATCCAAGGACAACACAGAACAATAAGCATCAAACAATCAAGTAACAAGTGTCAGGCAAATAGTTGGTGGAAGGTTCGAAGCAGTCAAAATTAAGGGCGCGGTTGCAGGCCCGGCATCGATAGACTGCTGGATTTTTTTTACATAGAGCACAACGAATTTGAGATTCGCCACGATATGTCAAATGAAATTCTTGCATTCGACGCACACGATTCCCATCTTCTGCATCATGGCCTTCTTCCTTCACACGAGAATCTCCGAATTCGGCATTGACCTGATTTGGAAAAGACAATAAAAGAGTACGGGTAACCTCCACACGGAATGCCTTCTGGGAAGGTTTCCTCTGTCGCCTAGTCATCTGGTTTCCCATATCATGCTCGTACTTCCTAAAGAAGCATAGCAACTTCCATCCATTTAAAAGAGTGCTGCTCAGGCAAGATGCAAATAAAGGCCAGTACCACTTCTTTGACCGAATGTTGACCCAATAATTTTGTATACCATTATCATGGAGGTCTACCCTACCCATTCCCAAATTATAATTTCGTGTTGGCACGCTGGGCAATCGATTTTTTTTGCATGCTTCCTTCAAAACTTTGCCTTTTTTGTCTTTCTTCAATTACTGCCAACTCTGCACTTGACTTACTGGCTCCATTCGATCATAGTTCGTGGCCACTGTTACTTCACGGTTGTCCTAACCAACGGCATACGAGGATTTGACTTTCTGCGTCTACCACCGCATCAAATTCACCTGCTAGGTAAATGTTCGCTTTGCGCAAGGGAAATATAGAAGAAAATGTTACCTTTAGGCAATTACTTTCCTGTCTTCAACTTGCCTGAAGCTTCAAGGTTAGGGAAGCGAACTGGCTTACATATGCCAGTAGCGCACATTCTCTTATCCTTCAGGATACACATCAAATGGTGAGATGTGAAGAAATTGTCCATAAATAACTCATGGCGTGCGGGGAACTCTATATATTCCATCATAGACAGTACGAAGGATAATCTTTGACCTAATACGGGGTCATATGTATCAGATGCTCAGGAATATGGCATTGCTTGGAAACAGGTAGCCTTCGGAGGAAGCAAGACACCAAATCTCGTAGCCAACTTTGATTGGCTTATTCTTAATGTACATCTTGCAATAATGTCGACCGAAATATGGCACCATTTGCTCGTCGATGGGAAGTTTGTGTGCAAAAACATCAAATACAAATAAAGATGGAACGTTAGTCATTATCATACCTTAGCCATTCTGTCGGTTATATCTAGATTGTTGTTATTGCAAAAATGTATATAGCGCTTTATGAGCTCGAAATGTGGACGTTGGTTCCTTTTTTGATGACGTTTACACCCAAGGTCGGGTCAGACGAATAATAATCTGTGGTAGATGGCAATGTATTGTAGCCGGTCAACACAGAAACCAAGAAAACGCTTCAATTCGTATATATCTTACTGGAATGCGGTATTGGTTTTAAATCGAGCGTATTTGATCATCCTCTCAAGAATAAACTGAATCACTTCGTCATCAAAGAATAATGAAAACACTTGAAAAGCATTATAAGACTTCAGCTTTTCGTACATATCTTTATGCACCACATTCAGCGGTTCAGGAACGCAACAGTTCACTGTAGTTTTAATTTGTTGGCTGGTGGTGCATTTGAAATAGATTTTCGCAAGGTATTACGACTCGCACCAGAGGATGTCGAAGGCTGATTCCAGTCTAGTCGTGATATGCCATCAAATCATCGTCAATCAGCTCTTCGTCCGTCTGTTCATCAACATTCTCTGTTTAAAAATATCCGAAAACTGCAGACTAACTAGTATTTTTAATAAAAATCACCCATAAAAACACAACAAAACCGTATTATTTGAAGGCAAGCTAACCAAAAACATATGAAAACACTGTCACAGCTAACCTCCAAACGTTGCGCGCAGGCATCACCTGATTTCAGTGACATCCAGCTGTCATCTTATGTATATAATACTATGTTGAAACAGTGTTGTCGACTATTTCATCTTTTGATAACAATATGTGATTCACACATGTTTTTTTTTTCCGTTTTAAATTTTTTTTTTTTTTTCAAAATGGGTCTATTTTCAGGGCTTTAGTAAAAAAAATATAAAAATTAGAATAATTAATAAAATTTATTAAATTATGTTAATTATTGAAAGCTAACATACCAATCTGTAAATGCTGCATAATAACTTGGTGGGATTTAGCTTTATTCACAGTGAAAAAAAATCATACTTTTCATCTATTTTTTTGATGCCTATAGACATCGTCATGGAGGTAATGGGTTAATAAATAAGAAATCATAAGATTTGTAAGTAGATACTTAAATAACTGTCTTAATTAATACACTTAACGATTATACGATCGATCACATTTGAAAAAATTTTATTTACTGAATGATTTATCCATCTTTGTGAGTCGACCGATTCTATTTTCGCAATAATTTACTTAGTTTTGCAAAATTATGATTTATTTGTAATTTGTTTTTACATTTATTTAATTATTACCAATTTAACCGACCATCATTATTTTCTACAGAAGCTATTTACATGCAGGAAAATGATTTTATTGATCGTGCTTATCGGCTACTGTTTAACCGGGACCGGAACGTAACATATAAATTTACAGAAAGACGAAACGCGAAACGATCATTTATTCGTTATCTGTGTGGAATAGCCCTTTGGTCGGCTATTCCAACCCTTGTTCGTTCCTCGAGTGTTTAATAAGTTATTAATATTTTTTATCATTAAAAGTGTAAATTCGTATTACTATTTTAGTGCACTTCTCTTTGTTCTTCGAATTTGGTTTAAAACATCATAAAACAGAGGATTTTGAAGCGCATTGTTATAACTTCGAACTCTCGGTTTACGCGTCACTGGCAAATAATAAACAACGCCACCAGTCTCGTGCTCGACAAGCACACAGCGAATTTATCGGGTAAGTGTGTACCTCCACTAAGGATTTTTAGTAGGTATGTCTTTTTTTATGAAAAAAAAAAGTTATTTATCTTTTATAGTTAGGACACCCTGTATATATTTGAGTTTATTTAGGAATCATTCATTTTTACACATGAATTTTACTTTTGATGTTGATTACAATAATAATAGTTGATTCCAGAATGTATGCAGTGGCATTGAGTACAATGCAATACATCACATATTTTAAAATAACAGACAAATAATAAGAATACACGGATAGGCAATGCGGAGTAGAAGTGAAAAATGTTTATAAAAGTTTTGTTTTATTGAGTTCCATTTACAATCTTTTTTATGGTTACAGGTTTTGAAGAAAGGAGATATTTAAAGTTATTTATAAAAAAAAATTATAAAAAGAATAGAGTAACAATAAAAACAAATTATATTGATTTAAGTACATTTTGGTGTTAATTTCATTTTTTAAATGTTTAGGATTCAGTGGAAAATATCAATATCTCTTACGATATTGTAGGTTTTGCAGATACGTCTTAGTAAAGAATTTTGACTTGATATGTTGTATAAAAAATAAAGTCTTCAATCTGGTATTGCGTTCAGGGCAAAGAAATGTAATATTTTCTTCTGGTGAGTCAATAAAGCAGTTCTCGATCTTGTACAAAAACAATACGTCATTTTTTTTCTTCGTTTATAAAGGATAGTAATATACGTAACTGCACCATAAGAAGGTTTAAATCTTAATTATTGAAATCAATTTCAGCGATTGTTGAACAAAAATTTGACAGAAAAAACAGAAAGATCAGAAAAATATACAGTCGCATCTAGGACTTAAGATTCAGCTCGAACTAAATGCTATTGGAACGTATCTTTTTCTGAATTTTCTATTTCAAATTTTTGTTCAAGAATCACTGATATTTTCTTCAATAATTAAATAGTACGATTTGAGGTTTTACTCGTATAACTTTTTCGAGTAAAACCTCAAATTGTAATAAAATATTAATTTGAGGTTTTACTCGAAAAAGTAAAAAACCTCAAATTTTAATTACAATTTGAGGTTTTACTTATGATAAATAAAGTGTGTACCTAATTTTCATCAAACAGTTAATAATTTCAAAAATGTTAATATTTTTTTTACCTTAGGAAAATGCGGACCCATAGAGCAAAATAAATTCTTCGTCAAGTTGTTGGATAATGTTCGTCTACTTACCTGTAAAAAAGAAAAACACATGTATTAGAAATTGAAAATTAAAGATTATTAAGCGGTTTTAATTTTAACTATCATAAGTATTGCAGACTTAACTCTTCAGGCTAATTTGTTCGCTTTTGGGAACAAACAAATCGTTTTATCTCTCCCTCACCAAAAAGAAAACGCTTTATATTCAAATATAGAACTTAAACACAGAAGAAATTTGAATGTACACATGAACCAAAGGTTCCGACCGCAATTTGAGGAAAATTTATGAAACTTATGAAATCATCAAAAATTATTTTTATATGAAACGACAAAAAGTGAGGTTGATTAGTAATAATATATTTTTTTTTATTGGTGTCCTTTTTTACTCATTTAAGTTCCAATAATGTTTGAAACATTCTTCTTATTGCTAATGCTCTCTTCCACGTAACCAGTTCGCCTGGATTTACTTGTCGTTGGATTTGATCAATTGTCATGCCACTATTTGCCATAATGGTAGCGGATGTACGTCGAAACGTATGTCCTGTATATTTCTCAGGATCGTTTAATTTAAGATAGCGTGCGATTTGTAAGGGGCATGATCCAAATGTGTTAATACCAACCACTTGATTGGTGCACTTACCCTTATCATACCGTAAGAAAACCCTGTCTGTACTTACATTTTGGGGTCGCAATGATAAATATTGCTTCATCAAACGCACATAATTACTTGCACCACTGTCGGCAACAGTAAAACGTCGAGCCTTCATTGTTTTAGATGGTCGGATGGTAATAAGCAATATACTTCCTTCTTCTTTGATATCATATAAGCGTAAATCGCACAATTCACATCTTCTGCAAGAGCCAAAGATTCCGCAAATGGCTACCACCTTCAAAAATAAGTACGTAATGTCCGGTGCTTCCGTGAAAAACTTCCGCAAATCATCTTCTTTGAATACATACGCCTTCTTAGCAACGTCATCCTTGCTAATTGCCTTCATGAATGCATGCACTTTCACAAATGATTTTAAATCAACCCCTTTATTTATCCTCAACAGACATTGCAATTTCGAATGTATGGCCCACATAGTCGATGCTTTGTACTGTTCCGACATTTTCTAAAGGTAAGCAAGCACATCTCGTTCATCTACAATCTACATCTACTACGTTTTGCTCCTCCATCCATGTTATGAACCTTTCATATTCTTTTTTATAAACGTCTTTGGATTCTTCAGGTATTAACCGCGATTCTGCTTTGGTATTTAAATTATGAATGTTAGAACTCATTTTACAACACACAATAACTAGTAAAAACTGTGATGTCAACTATTAATCTTATGTGACAGATTGCAAATTAATGTTTGTGTTTTTCATTTCCATGACAACAAGATATTGTGATGTCACATCACGAATTCATTAATAGTTCTTATTTCCAAATTTTTAATAATAATATCAATATTTATGTTTTCAAAGTGTACCAATAAAAAAAAACAGCGTAAAGTATTCGTGGATAACTGGTCTTTAAAACACTTGCTTTATTTCGAGCACTCGGCTACGCCGTCGTGCTCGAAAAATCGCGCGTGTTTTAAAGACTTGTTTATCCACTTATACTTTAATATACTATTTGTAATATTTTTTTATTTGTTATCAGTAATTAGTTCAGTGTTTAGACGACAAACGTAAGGTGAGCCATTATAAAAACTTTTATTATGTTTCATTTCAAATTTTGAATAATTCACAAATTATAAGTTTATTTTTAAAAATAAAAATTTAACTCGTTTTTTATCATCTCTCGAATACAGTTTTTAGTTTTCGGATACGTTCAGAAATACTCCATTTATTTGGATTTTATTGAGAAATAGACACAAATTATTCGACTTTTTGATGGCATTTGTGCCAGAGACCTGTAGGTTTAATTTATTTTTACCCTTTTCATACTTTAAAAAAATAACAACATTTATTAAATTGTGAAAGTTTAGAAAAAATTCGTAAAAGTTAAATTTAACAGTTAGTGTTGATAAAAATAGTGTTTTCGGATTGCGTTTTTTTTTCTAATGATTTTGTTTTTAGTACTCCATTAAGTACTACGATGTTAAAGTTATTCATGCGAAAAATACTTACCCCGCTTTTCCTATCATGTGAATATTTGATAGCTACTTGAGAAATGCGATTTGTTCCCTAGTGTAATGCGGTTGAGGAATAAATTGACAAGTGACGATGACAGGAAAAATAACAGATAATATATTGAGTGCTACCACGTTTCGCTTTTTATTCCTTGGCTACAATATTCTTCTATAGCTACCACTCCTTATATATTGTTTGTTATATTTCATTGTATACCATCAGACCTGGTGAAATAACCGGTATTGTTGTTCAAAAAGTTGAAACATAAAAAAGTAATTAAGTATATTGAATAGTAAAAACAATTAAAAATTGTTGAAGAGAAACAAATGAAAATTGCTAGAATTTATAATAAAAAATTAGGTTGTTTTTTTTTCGAAGAAAGCAAATACTTTGGAGCGTATTATAAACAAAATAAAAAAACACAGTTAGTAATATTCACCTTTTATTGAATTAATAAATGCCAGCCAACCAGGTTTCGCTTATATCAAGCTTCGTCAGGGCAAATATTTTAACTAATCGTGAAGCTGGAGAAGCTTGAGGTAAGCGAAACCTGGTTTGTTGACATTTTTTAAGCAAGTCTTATTTAACATTATTGATTATTCACTCTAAATTGATTAATTATTTAATAAATATTTAATAAAAAAATATACATATATTTAAAAAAAAAATTATTATTATTATTCAAGAAAAAAAGGTGTATTTTTTCATTACAAAATGTATTGAATTAATTATTGGTTGAAAAAAATGCCACCTGACTTTAAGTGCGTACATTTGTGTACCCACCTTCATATTAAAGTGCACCTTTATCAGGGCCTGCCCTGCGCGGGCATTATAGGCGCAATCCGCTCCGGGCGCCGAATTGCCAAGGCGTGATAATATCTGACCCCTAACAGTCCTAACACATCGTCTTTGAGTTCTTTTTCATACAAACGGCGCTAGAAAAAAAATACAAATCATCCGAATATGATTGATTACAGTGATCACCTACCTAAACGTCTACTGGTTTTGACAAGGGGCGCCAAAATTTTACTCGCGTCAGGCGCTGTTCGGCTCAGAGCCGGCCCTGACCTTTATTAGATTCTAGCTGACGTGTACCCGTAGTTTGTTAGTAAGTTTGTAGTAAACCTTTGAGGCTGTGAATTCAATTTAACTGGTCTTACCTAGTTTTAAATTATTTTTTTCTGTGTTAAGAATCGAAAAACTATTTTTATATTATTTGATTCAATTGATAGTGTCATGTCTTCCAGGAGCATCCCTGACTTCTTTTGCCATTCACTTTCACGCCATATACACTCCTTTATTCTTTCATCTCGTACGCTTAAAGCTAAGCTAGGACCTAAAGCCTGGAATGGACTGCCACATGATTTGAGAATGATCGCAGACTCGACAGAATTTAGGTCTAAACTTAAAACGCACCTTTTCAGACAGTCGTATCCATAATTTCAGAAACCTCCACTTTCACAGTTGACGGCAATTTAAATTTAAATTAACAAAATGTAAAAAATACTAAAAATAAAATAAAATAAATAAAAATAAATAAATAAAAATGATAACAACTAACAATTTGTAGGCTTTTAAGACAGTTAAAATACATTTAAATTAAAATAAAAACTATAGCAGACTTAAGATTATGCGACGACCAGTGTTTTTTGATATAGTGTCCTCTGCGTACAGTTCTATCTTTCATAAGCATAAACTTTTTAATATAAGTGTGTTTGTTGGAAGTGACTTGCCAGGTAAGTATGTTTTGGTATCTTTTCTAAATAACAAATGTAGATCCTAGGAAATAAATTGAACAGCGCCCTTGAGGTGATTTTTCACAAAAACGGCGCTCTACAAATTATCCAATTATTATTATTATTATTATTAATGCTACTACATAAATGTTTCTTTCACTTGATTACGCATATTTTCTACGGGTGTTCCCGACTTTTTAACCAGTATGTACTGTGTACCTACTACATTATAACCGCATTTATCGGCTTTTATTCGACTTCGTAGTGCCGATATACTGAAACAAAAAAACACACAACATAACATACATACATCGTTACAAAACAATCATCGAGTAATACATAATATAAATATAATTATTATTTATTTATTTCTTAACGGACTGACGTAAAAAAACATATATTTAAAAAAAAGTTAATTAAAGAGTAAATAATGGTATCTTAAAACAAAGACAAAAGTCAGGCATAGTCAAAGAAAAACATGAAGCAAAGTGTCAAGTGAAGACTTCGCTAGAAGTCAAAATATTTATATATATAAATATAATATTTCTTCACTTGTTTAGTGACCGATAAAAATTATTTAGACTTTTACCGAATAAATCAAAAGTCTTGACTTGAGTTGAAAAGTCTAAGCATTCTGGACAATGAATTATAAACATTATTTGAATGCTGATTGAGGAAGAGCAGTTCATTATTTCTGAGTCTAAGGGAGAGGATATTGAAAGAGATGAGTTGCTGTCGTAAAGTAAGCAAATCAATAATACAATTGATATTTATTATTATTAGATATTATTTTATTTTGGGTTACATGCAGGTGTTGAGTAATGCAATGTAATCCGTATTGGAATGACATGCAATAAAAATGAACGAAGAACGGATTGTATGGAGAATTATGAAACAAATGTAAATGGTAGAAGAAGTTGGGAACGCCCGAGGAAGACATAGAACGATCAAATGAATCAGATTTTTGAGTCAGGCCATGTCAAGAGTCAGAATAATAGAAGAGTATGTATGAAGCAATGTATGGATGTGAATGAGGCAAAGATTGTGTGCCAAGACTTATCTGCCTACCCCTGCGGGGTAACGGCGTGTTGGTTAGTTATTTAGTATAATACAAATTTTACTGTAGAGAAATTGAGTGTTTTTGAAATGAAAAAGCTCAAATTTATTCAGCTTTGTAGCACCTCTTTCAACACCATCGCGGCGATAAATATTTTAAAAGGGAGCTTTTGTGAACTGCCATGAAGCCGGTATAAGCTGTATTCACTAGTGTTGTGCTTTCGCCTCTTCAACCATTTCAAAGCGATTTCGTTTTACGATACACAATATTATTTCACGGGAGTAAAACGGTAGATTACCTTCTGCGCGGTATTATTCATTGATGTTCTGAGCGGGCATGCAAATTTCTGGAAATATTTGCGTGCTTCAAATCGTGCAGTGGAAAATTAAAATAAAATTTGAATTTTATAAGGCAGACATTAAGGGGTGGTTTGCTATATAAAACTTTCGCAGTGTGAAATTAAAAGTTATTAGTATATCAATATATACCATAATATTCCTTTCCATATATCTAATTTAACCTTCTCCCAAACTCTTGTACGAATGCGTAGACTATATTATCATAACCTCCACGGTAGTGTCAAGATTCTGGACATATTTAGCGATAACCCCAAGAACTTTATTAAATTTCTTCAAATGCTTATTATAATTATAATATATATTTATTTATAAATTTGCAACTATAACTAAGAATTCATGTTAAGTGTCCAAGGTGTACATTTGTTTATAAATTAGGTAGTAAATAGAATTACCTACATATAACATGCAAGAAGTGTATTTCTAACTATCGTCCATTATCGATTTTATCGGTATTTTCAAAGGTGTTCGAGTCAATTATCAAAGATAGACTTCGGCCTTTGATACGGTAGATCATGAAATACTTCTACAGAAAATGGAACATTTGGGAATAGTCGGGAAATCCTTAAATTTGCTCCGAAGTTACCTAGCTGATAGATTTTGCCTTGTCGATACCGGAGGGAACCTAAGCGGCTTTGGAAAAATCACATGTGGAGTGCCACAGGGCTCGATTCTTGGACCTCTACTTTTCTTACTATACATCAATGATATAACTAAATGTGGCATCTCGGGAAAACTTCAACTTTACGCTGATGATACTGTGATTTACTACCATTGTAAAAATCTGAAGGAACTTGAAGCTCTAATGAATAAAGATCTCGCAAAGCTGGCTAAATGGCTTCGATTAAACAAATTAAGCCTCAATGTTAAAAAAACCCATTACCTTACTTTCGGAAAAAAATATAACATGGGAATGAATATCATTCTTGGAAATGAAAAGCTACAACATGTTCAAGTAACGATTTTTTTTTTTTTTTTTTTTTTTTTTTTTTTTTACAATATAAACACTAATATTTCAATCACTCTCCTAATAAAGCAGCTGCTTGTGTTTAGGAGAGGACAACAAAAATATTTTAACATTTTTTTAAATTGAACAAAAAATATTAGTAATAAAACAAAAAATAACAATAAAAGCAATAAAAATATAGGTTAGTTAATAAATGATTCAAAGAATTTAAAAGGCAAAAACATATTTCTAAACAATAAGTAAAGTTATGAGGTGGTACAAGAGTATTTTAATTTAATTTTTTTTTATATTTTTCGTAGTTTTCTTCCGATCGTATATCAAGTGGTAATTTATTAAATAATTTTACACCCTTGAATATATAGTGATGTTGTGCTGTTGTGGTTCGTGCTAGTGGTACGGTTAGTCCTCCAACAGATGTTATTCTTTTGCTAATATTCAATTGTGGTAAATTATTTTTACTAAAGAAATCTTTATGTATTTGTAGAAGTGCAATTTTGTCATAAATTTTTGTAAGTGAGGGAACCGGGAAATCTTGAAAAACATTTATAGTTGGGTAGTAATATGGCTTTTTTAAGATTATTTTGATTAGTATTTTTTGAATAGTTTCTAGTGGGAGTAGGGATGATTTATATGCACCCCCCCAAGCCACGATTCCATATTGTAGGACAGAGTGCGCCAGTGCATAATAAATATCTTTTAGTATTTTTAATGATACAATATTTCTTAGTCTAAAAAATATATAGATTAGTTTTCTCATTCTGTCTACTGTGGAATTTATTTGACTTTTCCATTTAATGTTATTATCAATAATTATTCCAAGATATTTTATTTCTTTTTTACTACTAATGTTTATACAGTTTGAGTTACAGGGTGCGAATTTAAGGAGGCAATTTCTTTCGTGAATTTTTATGTTTAGATTTACATTTGAGTTATTCCCTGTTAGGCTATAAGGTATAAAATGGGTTTTTTCGACATTCAGTGTCAATAAGTTTTCGTCAAACCATAGTTTAACGATATTTATTGCATTATTAGCTGATACTACGACCTCATTCCAAGAATTTCCTTCAATAGTTATCACTGTACCATCTGCGTAAGATATGATGTTTCCAATGATTGGGAGTTGAAAAAGTTCATTTACATATAATATAAATAGTAAAGGTCCCAAAACAGTTCCTTGTGGAATTCCAAAATCTATATTTTCTATTTCACTTAATTCGTTGTTTACTTTAACCTGTTGAGTTCTTTGATAGAGATAACTTTTTAACCATGTTTTAGCTTTGCCAGTAATTCCTATATTATTTAGTTTATTAATTAATTTTGAATGTGAGACACTATCAAAAGCTTTACGGAGGTCAATGAATATACTTAAGCATTTTTTGCCTCTATCTAATGTTTTGTAAATAAGCTTAGTTAATTCTGCAATACGTCTTGTGTGCTAAGTTTATCTCTGAAACCGTATTGACTAGGGTTAATACTTTTTTGGTTATCTGTATAATCAGTAATTTGTTTTTTTATTACTTTTTCGTGTATTTTTGCAATGTTGGATAATAAGGATATTGGGCGGTAATTGTTTACTTCTTTTGAATCTCCGGATTTATATACTGGGATTATAATGGCTTTTAAAATGAAATATTTGGGGTTACTCATGGACTCTAACCTCTCGTGGAACTCCCATGTTGAGAATGTAAAATCCAAAATTTCCCCGATAACCGGTGTACTTTATCGACTCCAAGGTGTGCTCCCCACATCTTTACTGCGTGCAACATATTATGCTATGATCCACTCCCACCTGAGTTATCTATTTAGTATCTGGGCACCATTACCAAAAAAAAAAGTTCTGAAATACAAGTAATTCAAAATAGAGCCGTACGTAATATATATAATCTGCCATGGGATACACATGTCAAAGATATATACTCACAGACACAAATACTTCCTTTTACAGTCCTGCCAAAGTATAACATCACAACTGCCATTCTACAAATAATTCAACACTCCTCACACACCAACACTAAACCAGTCTTTAATTCTGACATACACCAGCACAAAACACGATCACAAAATCAAATACATTTATCGTCATCTACTTACACGACCAAATTTGGAATTAACTCCTTACAATACATTGCACATAAACAATATAACGCATTACCTAGTAATTTAAAACTTCCGGCAACCAAAAAAAAAACATTTGCAAAAGCTCTTAAAAGCTATTTCCTTAGCAGTTTCATTAATGACTAACACAATCTTTCTCTGGAACTCCATAATAACATATGCGTTTATTTATTTTAATGTATTTATTTAAATGTATTTATTTTAATGCATTTATTTTAATGTATTTTATTTATTTGTCTTGTCCTTTCTAATGTTGTCTTTCCCGAAATGAGTTATATAAACTCACTGGGAATAATACATTATTACTTTGTTATCATTTTGTAATGTATTATCTTGTAATAAAAAAACGTAAAAATAATAATAATAATAATACAAAAAGAATAGGTAGTATGTAACAAATAGATAAAGTAGAGGTTTCTCATAACCTGCCTCACTAGGCTGGCCTGAGTTGAGGCACTCATAACCTACCTCACTAGGCCAGCGGCTAGCCTGTGTTGAGGCAGTCATTTTAAATACATATGAATATACCTACACTTATATTATAACATAATCGCTCAATATTTTTGTTAGGTCAATAATTTCGAATTTGGGTGAGAGCCCCGGTAAAGGCCCTATCATTAGTTTTGATAATTACAATAACATATTATTCAATATCGACATCTTCAATTGCGAATTTACTAAATATAAAATGACCTTAAAAGAGTATTTCACTGATGTTTCTTGAATTGATGTTTCTGATGTTTATGTTTCTAGTATTTATATATTTATAATCCTGTTATGGTATGATTTATATGCACAACATTGTCTTCTTATGGTTATGGTTATGATATGATTTATATGCACAATATTGTTTGTATTCTTATGGTTACCAATGTATCGATAATCTTTTATTTTATATAAATTTTAGTTTTTTTTTTTTTTTTTTTTCCCCTTTATTTTTGTTGTATTATTTTGTTCTATTATTTTATACAATTCTTTTATTTTATATAATTATAACTTCACATTTCTCATAAATTTAATTATTTCTTCTAATGCTGTCTTACGTAAATTCACAAGGAGGAAATCCGTAATTGGTTTTATTTTGGCTATTTTACTTATGTACAATCTGTAAAAATGTAACTTGTTGATTTCCCAAAAATGAATAAATAAATGAATAAATAAATAAATAGATACAAATTAGAATGTTCTTTTTGAAATTTGTTTGAGTATCACATTTTTTATGTTTTTTTTTTATTTATTTAAGGAGATAACACAGATACAATTGTATTGCAATGTACCTAAAATTTCTTTGATCGAAAGTAGTATGCATTACAGGAATTTGGATTAAATCTTTGTTATTGTTTCAAGTACCGCGAATATTTAAACTTTTTATGTAGGTATGTTTGTATAAAGGTGCGTGAGGATTTTGTTTGCGTATATCTTCCGAACGTCAAACACATTGATAATATTAATGATTAAGTTCGAATGTAAGAGGTAGACTAAGGATTATATTGATTATGGTATTCGATATGGTTTGATTATAATGAAATCAATGATATCACTTATCATCATTTTCTACTAGCTGAAATCTCCGGCGTTTCCCGTGCCTTATGCAGAGTTGTTCTAATAGTGTCCTTCCTCTTATAAACCAGCATTCTTATATTGTTATATTTTTATATTATATTGTATGCCAGCTAAAAAGACGAGCGGTCGATCATGCGCCGGCTGACACTATTTTCGTAATAACTTACTTTAAAAAAAAAAAAAATTGTACATTTTACCGTCGTACCAGATAATGTGTTTATATATTCATAAAAATCGTATATTATATCTATCCTAAGTAGAATCCCCAGGATAGCTACTTATAATCATAATATAAAATGAAGAACTACAAAAAGATTCTTGAGTTTGATTCATAGAAATATAATACATGAATGGTTTCATTATATTTTCCAGCTAACTATGAGGCTTTCCTGTCCATAAAGACATTTCTACAATTTTTGAAAATGAAAAATCATGATAACTTACACAATTTGCGACCGGCTTTTTCACAGATAAAAAAAAACAAGCTAAAATAATGATAGATTTTTTCCCTGCCACGCGAATAAAAATTATTTTAGTATGCTAGAAGCATGTTTAAAAGTTCAAATTACCATAAAATCGAGGCAAATGCGGTGAGCTTCTAAACAATCCTCGGTGGATTGTCGACATTTAAAACAAAAAATACGTAATTGCGTCGACTGAAATTTATATTTAAGGACGCTAAATGTTTTTTAACCATCTCCAGGGATGCGTGGTACCAAAATTAGGGCTCACCTCTTTTGCTGGTTGGTTAGTAAAATTAACTCAGTTTTGAAATAAAGGAGTCCTTGGCATTTCATACATACAAAGGCAATTTGCTTTACAGACGCCTGAGAAATTCGGCAGTGTACATATCTTATTAAGACCTAATTTATGGTCAATTAACCGTCGTTGGGTGTATGGCAGAATGCTTCACAGAATCGTGCTGGCTTACACGATGTTAACTGGGATTAATGAAGTACGTTGAACAGTATAATATGGAACCTATTGACACAAAAACAATTGTTGGATGTTGTAGCCATATGCTTTGTGAAGGCTAGTTGAATAAAAATGTATGAACGAGATTGATCACAATTGTGGGAAAAATAAAGTCAGTGTAGAGCGAGACGAGTATTTTAGTTGTATAAAAGTCCATGTTATAGTTTGATCTCCCTCTCGGCTTGCAATTAGCAACCACGTAATCAATTGATGTGAATAATACCAGAAATTTATGCTAACAGTGATGTAACTTACAACTCTATAATAAGTGAAAAAAACAGAGTGGAAGATACTCTCAGTATCGCCCTGGTGTAGGTTCACCATTCAGAAATGAAATATTTCTTGCAGTGTTTGGTGAACAAATCTGAATAGGCAGATACGCCCCACCGTCCTCTGTCCCATCTCCTTCTCTTCCTCACTAACTTTAGCTTTACAACATAACCCAATTGGGAATACCACAGTCTTACTGGCTCCAAACGGTTGAGGGCAGTTGGGCCTGTTGGTCGGTATTCAGATTAAAGTAGAAGTGATGAGTTAAATTAATATTATGTACGATAAAAACTGTAAAATATTTTCAGTTTCAATTTAATTCTCTACTAACATCTCGGCACGTCTTTTCCAAGAAACCAGGAAGCTATTAAAATGATTTTCCTGTATTTTACATTCGGAAATCAAGAGGATTATTTCTTTCTTAAAACATTTCGATCAAAACTCAAGGATCGTGACTTATTCCGGGTTTCGTGTATTTCTACGTGGATTTATCCTTGAATGTACACATTGTCCTTATTGAAAATTTTATGTGAATAAATTGTAAACGATATTTTTCATTGGTTTTCGTGGGTCCAGGAAGTGACGAATATAACCACATTTATTTTTTTCTTTACCGTAATATAATTTTTTATTTATTATTATATAATACATAAGAACGGTTAACACATATTTTATACTACGCCTGCCTAACTAGGTATCACCCTGTATCGAGACAGGTTAGTATACACATATTGATAGTCACGGGCTGATGTACAATGCTAAAAAGTCATCCCTGCTGATATTTAAAGCAAATACTGGTCCCACTGTCATTCCACCCATACGTCTCGACGGGGCCAACCTGACAATTTGCAGCGAAATCAAATATTTGGGGCATGTCATCACCGATGACCTAAATGATAAAAAAGACATAGAACGTCAAAGAAGAGTACTGAGTGTGCGAGCTAACATGCTTGCCAGGAGATTCAACAAATGCAGTCCTCCGGTGAACAAGCAACTTTTCCAAACATATTGTATGAGCTTCTACACTAGCGAGCTATGGACGACATACACACAAGGCGTCATGAATACACTCCGAGTACAGTACAACCAAGCATACAGAGCCCTATTTGGCCTCCCCTGGCGATGCAACGCCTCACAGATGTTCACCGAAGGAAGGGTGCATGGGTTCGCTGCTTTGATGCGCCACAGAATAGCCGGGACGAGGCAGCGCTACCAGAGATCGGACAACACTCTTGTCCAGGCCGTTGCCCAGTGGCAGGGAGCGCCTCTACACCGGAGATGGAGAATTTCACTCAAGCCACCATAAAGACCTAATGTGCACATCAATGTATTGATTTTTTATTTATTATTTTTATTTTTATTTATTTCTTTATTCATTTTATTATGTATGTATTAACTTAAATGTAAACTTTTATGGCAGGCAGAGCATTGCACACACCGCTCTGTCCAGCGGAAATAAAAATTAAAAAAAAAAAAAAAAAATTACACTTTATGATAAGTTGGAAGCAAAAATATTTGATGAATTATTTAGGTAGGCGTTATGGGTACCTCCGCCCTGAACCATCCATTGGATAACAAATACCTTTGCAGTAAGTCACTCCAAGTAGTTCGCTGCATTTGGTGACTTAGAAGGGGTGCCCGGGTTCATGCGGTGAGGTTTGTCTTGGTGGCAGGTGCGTCTGCCCAACTACTGTGTGGTGAGCCAGATTTGGAGGTGCTGGTTGAAGGAAATCTTTTTAGCTCTCCAGGAGGACTCTCTTGTCCCATCGCATTGCTCCGCAGCTTCCTTTCCCTCAAAAACGCTCCACACAGCATTTCCAAAGACGACATAGGTCCTGAGAGAAATTATTTTCCCCCGGGCCCTCCTCTGTAGGGCTTATGGAAAAAATCAGGTTGGTATTATTATTTTTTTTTTTTTTTTTTATAGTGAATACCTCACAAGAGTCCCAACTGCTCCCGTCTGGAGCCAGTGAGACTATGGCATCCCCAATTGGGGGATGTTGTGAGGCTGAAGGTAAGTGGGGAAGGGAAAGAGGAAGGTGGGGAAGTACCTGGCTATTCAAATCTAGTCACTAAACACGGCTAAAGCCATTTGGAGCAACGTTTCAATTCTGAATGGTGGTCTTACACCAGGGCGATACTGGTAGTATCTTCCACTCTGGAACGTGCCGCAAATATACTATATATTATTTTAATTAATTAATTGTGAAATAACACAAATTAATCAAATAAAATTTATTTGCGCACGCCGGGTTCGAACCCGCGACCTTCGGAATGGCAGTCCAATGCGTTACCACTGGACTATGCCGGCCGTCAATTATTATGTGTGTTAAAAAATTATTTGATCTTTTATAATAAAATTAATTTCAAAGACGAATAATAATTAATATTAATATTAATTAATTCGATTTTAAGACTATCCATATATTGCAGGAGCTGCCAGTGATTTAGTCATAACAGGTTAAGATTTTTTAAATTAAAGAATTGTTATTTATGCATAATTTCATATTTAATATATTTGCTATAAATTATTGAACTTATGAACTCTAGTGTAATATCTAATCAACACAGAAGACTTTATCAATAAAATCGGAAACCTAACCTAACTTTTGTCACACACTCACTCCATGTTATGCCATGCTAGTTACAAACGGTAGTGCTGCCATCTCTAATATTAAAAGCAAACAGATTAAGTTTTCTCAAAAATAAATAAAATAGACATTATATTTAGGGTTTTTCTCTTTCAGCGAAATAAAACGTCATTGTTGCATCAATCACGGTTGACTGACTAGAGTTCAGGCCTGGGCGCTGGACCTCCAAATTATGAAGTCAGTGCTGTATCAAAGTAAACTTCACCGCTTAAAATAGTCAAAATACTCTGATAATTTCGTACTCGCGGTAAAAAAAAACATAAACCATCAGTAACGATGAGTATCAACAATAATCGCCACCATTCGCATACTACCGTTGCTTGATGGCACTGACTTGATCACGTGACAAAAATCGTCCCTCGTCTAAGCCTGTAGGTACTGTAGTTGGCCATAAGCACCAGTGAATGACATGAACGCGTTGTGGTTTCCGCTATTCCCGATGGCGTATCGGTGAAATGTCAAAAGAACCACAACACGTTTTTCGCTGTGTAGTCAGTTTGAATTTACCAAAACGTGTTGTATATGTTTTTGAAAACGCTACAATGCAATTTATTTTCTGCCAAATGAAAGCCACGTGCTATTAAAACTGTGTTATATATCCATCATTTGTCACAATGCATTTCAAAACATTGGTAGAAATACTGTGATGTGAGATAGCATTATAAATCGCCATGTAATTGCACTATGCTGTATCTCCAAAAAGCCAGTTTTCAGGTAAATGACCTTAAATTGTTTTGGACATTTTGTTACTTTTCTCGCAAACTAAGATTAGTAACAATTTCAATTTTAGTGAAAAGTGAAGTTGACTATTCCTTTATTTTTTTTTTAAATATTCACATCTATCATTTATTTTGAAATTCGTGATATTTTTGTTTTTTTTTTTTAAACATTTGATATTAATTCTTAATCAAACTATTTGTTTGTAGGAAGTCATTTATCTATGGTGAATATACAGCATATTGACTCATCAAGCGACGCGCACGTGTCACGGATAGTTGCAGATCCGTGAGGCAATACGCTGTAACTCAAACATCCTGTCTTTTGCACAGCAAGGGCATTGTAATGGCAAAACAGCGTAATTATGAGGTTCAATGGCAGAATGCTGTATTTTATATTGCATTGTTCTATCATTACAGAAGTGTTACATTTAGCAGTTACAGCATTGTGACATTGTCAATTTCTTGGTGAATAACCACAATAAACAAAAAAAGTAAGTAGTAATATAATGTAACTCAAAGAATGGAATTTACTGAGCGCTATAAAGCCAAAATGCTGTATCCATAGATACAACATATTGCCATAATACAGGCAAAATATAAATCATTTGCTCTGCATGCCCAAGCCACCTAAGCTTCCCTTTTGTATTCTTATTCATTAGCCTTGCATTCTCTCCGAATCCTTATATTTGTAACATAATCATAGATGGTTTTACATGCATTTGCCTCAGGGATTTCGTTTCTAAAGCATTGAGTCAATATATTTTCATCCTTTCTTTGTCAGTTTCAATACCTCACTGTCATCAGAGTTAATTAATTAATTTATTTATTTTGTAAGAAACAAACAGCTTTTATATAATATGCAGTGATAGATATAAATATACAAGTTAACTAAAGTCAAGCCACAGAAGTTTCTTATGTTACAGTGCATTAGAAATGAAGTTTTTAGCACAGTTCCTAGCACTCTATTGTGAACTGCAAGCTTTCCCTTTCTTGGACAAATTTTTATTCAGTCCTTCTTTAAAATTTTCATTCTTCAAGACAATATCAACAAATTATTAATTTGGTGTAATGAAAATAGACTTAAATATCTCAAAATGTCAAAGAGTCCAAAAATCCAGTGATTTTTGATTACAACATTGATAACAATGCTCTTGAGACATAAACACGAAACGAACACTTTTCAAACAAATCTTTCATTCGTTAACCACATAACAGAAATCTTTAATAGGGGCTTAAAAATGTTGAGATTTATAACTAGGCTAACCAGAAATTTTAACAATATAAAGTGTATTAAATTGTTATATTTTGCCTATTTAAGAAGTCAACTTGAGTACAATTTTCCTGTCTGGAACCCACATTATAATACCCAAATGCTTACGTTTTATAAATTTTAAAATGCGTATTCCAGCGTTATATTGAACTACATAAACTGTTAAATTATATGCATATGCTCAAATTGTCGCACAGAAGAATTTTCACTGACTTTTCTATATAAAATTCTAAATGATTTAATTGATATTCCGGTATTGCTAGAATTGATAAGCTTCCGGATCCCACAACGTAATAGCATTCACAATTTATTTCAGTGCAGAAATTCTGGGATTAACTACCATATGTATTCCTTTTTGCCCAGAATACTAATGAAGGGCAACAATTATACCAAGTCAGTGGACATTTTCAATTTATCTTTAAACAAATATAAAATGTTGTTAATGGAGCAATTCAGTTATGTACAATAAATAATGTATATTTCTTAAAAGTCATTGGTAAAAGCCCCGAAAAAGGGTGTTAATTAATAAATAAATAAAATATAGTTCCCTACATTAACTCTCATACCAATTTCGTTATCAGCCATTCCATCTATACCTATTATTATTAGTTACAATTACTTAAAAAATACTTTGAATTAACTAACTGGTGCAGGTTTAAGGCTGGCCGCATACATACGTTTTCCGTATTCGATTTCCGAATTCGTTTTCCGTATTCGGAATTCCGTGAGACTAGCGCAAACGTTCGTTTTTCTTCATTCGGAATGTATAAACGTCAGAACCAGTGTTGCCAACAAGGGCGATATATCGCCATTTAGGCTACTCAGAGCGAGAATCGGCGCCGAAAAATTGTAAAAGGCTGGTCGCCAAATAACAAATAAGCTACTTCAAAAACACCAATTTTAAACATGTCCCGAAATTCTCTAGCCACCCTCCCCATGAATTTTTTTTTATTTTCTGGGAACAAAATTTATCTTTTTGAAATTCTCTAGCCACCCCCCCCCCCCCCCACGAAATTTTTATTTTCACGTAAAAACATCAATTTTAAACATGTCCCACCTAACAGCAAATTCGGCTACTTTAGCTACCTTATGTATGAGAAACGGCGATATTAGGTAAAGATCCGTTGGCAACACTGAATTACGAACGGAAATTTCCGTACGTTTGCGTCGGCATAAACAAACTGTATGCAATAGCTGCCTTCCACATGACGTCATTAGGTTTTTTCCATTCGGTTTCTCCGAACGCGCCGGCTCGCATTCGGAACGTGCGTAAGGAATTTGTTCCGTTCGGAACTAAAACGAAAGTGTGCGGCAGTTAATGTATTTTCTACTGATTCCGTGCATTCGGATGTCCGAATACGGAAAACGAATTCGGAAATCGAATACGAAAAACGTATGTATGCGGCCAGTCTAAATCGCATTCAATCTACACCAGATAACTAACTGGTGCAGATTTAAATCGCTTTCAATCTGCACCAGTTAACTAACTGGTGCAGATTTAAATCCCTTTCAGTGCAATCAATGATGAATATTGATTATTTAAGTACTGTTGGTGAACCAAATGAATGATCATTTGCAAAACCATTGATTTATCCGCAAGCCCAAACCGCAAACCAATCCCGGAAAGCGAATTGTTAGAAATGCACGCAGTTCTACTATGTTCATCTTTGAATTCAGTCAACCGCGTGCGGTTGTTGTCATGGTGACAATTCTACAACAAGGACGTGAAATGAAATTACACTAACGAAAAACGACAAAGCCAATACGCAAAACAGTGTAATATAGAATGGAATGAAATATTACAATGGTCTGCTCGAAACTATAAAAACTACACCAATGAATAAATTCTAGTTGAATTGTAAGGACTAATGACTAAGCAAGATAAAATTTTGTAGAATGTAAGTTATAATTATAAGTAATTTGTAAATATAAATTTACAAATAAGATATGGTATAATAATTTGGGTCACGTTCAAAAATGGTAAATATTTTCAGTGTAGCCCAGGTGAAATACCGCATCATTAGCCATGTTTGGTGACCAGATCTAAACAGCCAGATACTTCCCTACATTCCTCTCCCCCTTCTACCTCCCCTCCCAGCTACCGTCAGACTCATAACTCACAAGCAGTGGCGGCTTTTGACTTTTGGGTGTACTAGAGTGCTAATATTACAAAAAGGGCGTTTATTAATGTTGTTGTAGCTGAAAATGATTTTCTATTTTTGCGAATTTTTTGTATTAAGATTTCAGTTCTCTTTTATTTCTCCAAATTGAAAAGGAATCAATTAATCGCTTCTTAGATGAATTAATTAAGTCTAAGGATTGTGTTTACGCTTTCTTTCAGTTCTGAGAACTAGTTCACTAATTAGCCAGTTATTTTGCACAACGAACGAAACTATACAAAAAGTTTTCATATTGACATCTTACCCGACACCTTGGAGGCCGCGCTAAAAGTAGCGATTGTCTCCCGGCTATCGGAATTATATTTTGACCGCGCTCGCAAATATCGCTACCTGACCAAATATGACGTCAATATCCTTGAAATATCGTTTTGACAGGGCTTTTTCGGTCGTCCCTGCCAGAACTCCAGGGCGGGACATTGGCACCATAGGTGATTTGGAGTCACTTTATCCTCTTCCCATTTCTTGCTTCTATTTGTGTTTACCATTTCCAACACCTGCATATTGAGTCTCTAGAGATGGCAGTGTCCCGTTAGCAGCTCTACCAGTGAGATCGAGGAGAAATTCATTTCATTAAATAAATTGCTAAAACTTGCGCTGACTGTAACTCGAATCAGCGTCTTGAAACGTAGAACCTTCCAAGATGCAATTATGAACTTTATCCGGATATCCGGCGACTGCTCAATGAAACCGGAAGTCGCGGTCAAAGGCTGCCCAATTACAACAAACGGCTTGAAAAAAAGTAAACTGAAAACTTTCCGCATTTCCAGGAACACCTGAAAATAGCTTTTCCGAAGATAAAAGTTGATGTACCTTTCAAACTTTTTCTTTATCAGAGCTTTTCTCGCCCAATCAAGGCAACCGCAAAAATATTCAAATGAAATTTTCCATAATTTTGTTTATCTTCTCCAAGTTTTTTTCATCTAATATTTTAATGAACTTGCTATAAACCCAATGGAGATACGTTATAGAGATTTATTCAATAAAAAACGATGGGTTTATTTTGCTTTTATAGAAGAGAAACAATAAAAAAAATCAAAAGCCCTGAAAATAAATTAATTTATTTAACATTTACGACTTTACTCTGTTAACCGAATAATGATTTAATAAATAAAATAAAATAGAATTTGTAATGATAGAACAATAAACAAGAAACTTCCATGATAAATTGTATTTTTTTTTTTTTTTTAATATTTATTTCTATATATAATTTACAGTTTCACATAATTATTTATATTTATATATGATACATTTCAAACTTATAACTATAATATGTTGTGTGTAAGGTAGGTTTGAGAAGGTGATACTGTATGTGGGTAATATTGTATGTTTCGTGAACACCTCACTAGGAGAACCTGTGCTGAGGTGTTTACGTGGTTATGTATAAGTGTGACAAGTATTTATGTGTTGTTGAAGTTTTTATTTTTTATAAGTTTTAATTTTAATTTTTTTTAATTTTTTGGTTTTTTGTAAATTGAATATTCATAAAATTTTAATGGTTTTTGTAAATTGAATATTCATAATAAATATGTAAAAAAAAAAAAATTAATATATATATATTAACATATATGTAAGTGCATATATTTGTATTGTAAGTGTGAGTATAGTTGGTAAAATCTCGAAAAATTTGTTTATTTATTATACACTTTTAATGGTTTAGTTATGTTTGGTTTGGAGTTATTATGTTTTGAAAAAATAAAATATCTTGGTTTTTGATCCAGGCTGTGATATGTTTTTTGTGAATGTTTGCGGATGTATTTGCAGTTAGTAGTTGCTTCAGAGTAATGGGCATACAATTAAACAGTTTTGTAGCGTAGTATTGGAAGTGTCTTTGTCCGTGTGTGGTGTGTGTTATCGGTATGTTTAGTGTTTTATTTGTTAAGGATCTGGTTTTTAACGAGGTTTTTGGTTGAATTGGAATATGGAGTTTGTGTTGGAGGAGGTGTAGTAACGCAGATTTGGCGTAAAGTTGTCTTATTGACAAGACTTCTAATGTTTTGTAAATTTCGCTTGATTCTGTGTCGAATGGTACTTTTAGGATTATTTTAATTATCGCCTTTTGAATTTTTTGAATTGGGTCAATTGTCATTCTTGTAGCACTTCCCCAAGCTAATATTCCATATGTGGCAATTGATTGACACAGTGCAAAATATATGGATCTGAGTATTGTTAGAGGGAAAATGTTTTTAATGGACTTCATTAGGTACATGACTTGTTTTAGTTTGTTAGTGATGAAAGTAATGTGGTCAGTCCAGCGTAAGTGTGTATCGATAATAACCCCTAGGTATTTTATTTGTTTTACCCATTCTAAACGTTCGCATTGGCAATTAAATGAAGTTTGTTCACAGTCGTGTAGTAATAGGTCTATGTTAGTTGGAGGTTGGCCTCTTTGTGTTATACTCTGTGTGATGTATTTTGTTTTAATTGTATTAATGGTAAGAGTATTACTGTTTAGCCATTTTTTGACAATTGATAAACTTTTTTCGGCTATTATAAATACATCTTTCCATGTGGCTGCTTGACACAGAAGAACTGTATCGTCAGCGAAGGTCACGATTTTACCTTCAATTTTAATGTCACACAGTTCATTTATGTAGATGAGGAATAATAAAGGGCCAAGTACACTCCCCTGTGGGACTCCGTATGTAATTAAAAGTGGTTCACTTGTTTTATTGTCAATTTTAACTTGTTGCGTTCTGTCAGACATAAAGCTTTTAATTAAGTCGAATTCTACACCATCAATGACAATGTTTTTTAATTTCTTAAAAAGTTTTTCGTGTGAAATTGTGTCGAAGGCCTTACATATATCTAAGTAAATAGAAATAACTTTTTTCTTAGCGTCAAGATTATGTGTTATAAAGTCCGTTACATCAGCTATTGCATGTTCTGTGCTCCTATTTTTCCTAAAGTCATGTTGGTTCATCGATAGTATTTGTTTTGTTTCCAGATAGTGTTGAAGTTGTTTTTTTATAGTTTTTTCAAGAATTTTCGAAATGGTATTTAGTAGCGTAATAGGTCTGTAGTTGTTTACGTTATTTTTTTGTCCCGATTTAAAAATTGGAATAACAAGACCTTTTTTTAGTAAGCTAGGAAAAAATCCTTCTTTAAGACTACGATTAATTAAGTATGTGAGTGGTTTAAGTAGTTGTTGGCTTAATGTTATGATAGTTTTAGAGTCTACACCATCAGGTCCCGTAGTTGTGTTATTCTTTAATGTTTGAATTATTTTGTTGGTATCTTCAAGTGTAATAATTCGAAATGTGAAGTTTCCGTTAATATTTACATTGTTGATGTTAATTGGATCGTTTTGAGGTTCCTGAATATCTCTGAGAGGTGACGTGTTTTTGATATTTTCAGCTAGGTTAGCTCCAATGTTTATGTAGTGTTTGTTAATATAATTGAGGATATGTGTAGGATTGTCGTGGAAGTGGACTTCTTCATCATCAATAAGTAATTTTTTTATGGTATCATCTTTGTTCTTCTGTGAATGAGTACTTTCCCTCAGAATTGACCATACGCTTTTAGGGTCATAGTTAGCTGTTATTAGTTTGTTTCGATAGTATAATTCTTTGGCTTTACGTATTATCAGAGAGCAAATGTTCCTGTACCTTTTGTAGAAGAAATAAAGCGAAGTGTCATTAGGGTTCAGTTTAACTTGTTTGTTTAGTTTGTCCCTTTTTTTAATGCTATTTATGATGCTTTGGTTAATCCATTTTTTAAGTCTTACCTTGCGATGTGGAATAGGTGTGTATGTTGTTTTGGTATTTTGGGTAATGTGAGTTTGGAGATGTGTTAAGAAAAAATTCCAGGCCTCTTCTGCCGAGTTAAATTTTGTAAGATGTTCCAACGTTTGTTTTTCTAAACATTGTTTTAGGTTCGTGTAATCAATTTCTCTTTTTGTTGTTATGTTTTCGAAAGTTAAGTTCTTAGTTAGGGAAGTCAGGCCTATGATAGTTGTGTAGTGATCTGTGATTGTGGATTCGTATACTGCACTACATATTTGTCTTTTTGATTTAACCATAAAGTGGTCTATACATGATTCTGTATCTTTGGTTACTCTAGTAGGAGTGTTAATGATGCTTATAATACCATGTTCTAGAAGCTACCTATTGTACCTGCATATATATTTCATGCTCAGTTTATCATGTTATGTACTATTTATAAACTTATTACTGTACCCCTGAACAACTTACCCATAACCATGTTTACATGTAAAAGCCTTCAAAGCATGAATAAATAAATGAATTATAAACAACTTTTCTTTTGACTTTTGAAGATTATGCTTATCAATGATATATTATCATTGAAAAGGAAGATAATACTTATTTTTATTATTTATTATTTTTTGTGTCTTGTTTTGTTTCATGTTTCGTTTAAATTCATTGATGGGTTATTACAAAAATTGTTACAAAAAAAACTGAATATTCTGTTATGAAAATGATTACTTTTGTTTGATAAATAATTATTTTCCTAACTAAAGTTAGTAATGTTTCATATTACCCCGGATAAATTGCAGTCAGTTCATTATAATTGACTGGCTATATACAGTTTCACCTTTTCTCCTGAAATAGTTTAAGATTTGAACTACAGAGTGTTATTGGTCGTTCGGGTCACTTCTTGGGAACGCGCCGACAGGCCACGGCACGTTACCGGTCACGGTAACACGGTACACGGACTGGTCATCAAAATGTGGATTATTTATTAATAAAGTGTAACGGATCGGTATGCTATTTAACATTATTATGGGATCGTTAAGTTTACAGCCGGTCGAGGAGCGACTAAATAAACGCCACATCGCACAACCGTATCTTCGTGTCCGCTTATTTGTGGAATTTGGGGATTCCACCGACCTCATGTCGAGGGTCCACACGCGCACACCAGCCAGAGGGAGGAAAGAGCTACTAGACCAGAAGCTGATACCATGAGGAGGGAGTTGGAGGGCTCCTCAGGCCCGTGGAGTCTCCATCCCGTTTCTAGGAACCCGAATCGTCGCATCGAGTGTTCTTAGGTTCTAGATAGATATCTCACGTGTAGAATTGGTCCACAGATTTAGACTCTAGAACAAGTCAATAGATATCACATATAATTAAAAAATTGTCCGAGAAACTATCTAGGTTACAAACCAATTCCTTGGAAATTTGTAATCATTTAAAAAAATAGCTCCCCAAAATACAATATGGTTAATTGTGAATTTGAAATATGAGGTCAACAAAAGTGTTCGAGTGGTTAATAATGTTGTCCCGGTAAAAAAGAGATCCAAGGTGCGATTCCCAGTTGAGACCGTTTTCTTTTTATTTTTGATTATAGGTAGAAAGTTATCTATATCCTCATACAATCTACACAAGTATTTAAAACAATATTTTTAGGATAAATCAATCACACATTTTCGTAGTTTAGGTTTAAAAGTGTTTTTATAATTTTATTTCTTGTTGTAATTCGCCAAATATCTTCATTGCTTCTTACATCAACGACTTTTGACTCTAGATTTTTTCTCTGAAAAGGACTCTTATTTTGTGCTGCAGGTTTTAAATTTTTTTTCAAAATTCAATTGATATGTGTTTCGTAAAAATATAAGATGTATTTCTTTCTGACACTGAAAAGCGCATTTTTAAACATTTAGAAATTAAAATGTTCATAAAAAATTACAATATAGATACGTACCTAGAACAAGCTTATCAAACAAAACGGAACAAATATTGACCTTTCTACCAGTCTAGAATTAATATTAAATTTACTATGGTTGGTTCATTATAACTAGTTAGTCACGGTTAGGTTAGGTTAGGTTGCATGCATTTGTGTGCTTATCTAGATTTTGTACTAGCTGAAGTCCCCGGCGTTACTCGGATTAAATATTTTAAAATTATTTTTTTATTTTTCACTAGCTGACGTGTATCCGGATTTTCTAGGAGTTACCCTTAGGAGATAGACATATTCCATCGCAGACCTTTTTTAGATAGACAATTCGGTAAAATATTATTTTGAGATTTCTTGTAAGGAAGCATCCGGAAATATATTTTGATTTTGAAAATGATTACAAAACATCGACATTTCTATACTTTCTATAAATAGAAAATGCATGGATTACAAATATATAAACCTTTCGGAATAAATTCTCTAAAAGATAGTTAAAATTCTATCAAAATCGGTTGCGTAGTTTAGAAGAACTAAGCGCACAAAGACAGACGCGAAGAGCGACCTAATTTTATACTATAGGGTTTTCTAATAAGAGGTGTTATTGTGATATTTTTCCCGTAAAAGATCAATGGCTTCGTTTCTTGTGTGGCACGTAGCGCCGTCTTGTTGAAAGTAAACATTGTCCAGATCAATACCATCCAATTCCGGCCATAAAAAAACATTAATCATCTCTCGATAGCGCAATCCATTCACCGTAACTGTTGCTCCAGCCTCATTTTCGGAAAAGTAAGGTCCATTGACTCCGCTGGACCATAAACAGCACCAAAAAATCACACGTTGAGGATAGAGAGGGTTTTCAACAATAACTATTGGGTTTTCCGAGCCCCAGATTCGACAATTTTGCTTGTTGACGAAGCCGCCGAAGTGGAAATGGGCATCATCACTCAAGATGATTTGCATTTGATTCACTCAAGTGAATTTCAATAATTTCAATGCGTTGTTGAAGCGTGTATCGTTCCATTTTTATCAATGGCGTAGTTTCTACCTGTCAAGTGTTAAAAAATGACAGCTTCAAAAGTAACATCTACCGAAATAGCGGGCTATTCAAAGTAACACCTCTTATTAGAAAACCCTATATGTAGAGATGTACTCCGTGAAACGATTATACGCCAATATTAGATGGAGATATTTATAAATTTGAGGTACTTGTAATTATAAAACTGTCATGGGGCAGTTTTATTGTTTTTTGACATGCGTCAAAAGATAGTTGCTGAACTGTCTGTAAGTGAAGTTGAAAATGTCGATGGTCAGTGCAGAACGGTAATTAGTTAAGTCGCCATGTTGATTGGCGAGCTCTGATAGGCAGGAGTCATCGCTTTCGGAGCATAAAAAAAATTATGGTAAAGAACAGAGTGAACTATAAATTATGTATATAAATGAAAATCTTTAAAAAAAAGGCCAAAAATATATTAATAAAGCTACCATTAAATATTCTAAAACAATACTCCTTCATATTCATAAATACAAAGTACAAGAAATAACAACTAACACATATTAGAAACACTAGATCTCAGGGACAAAAACATATCGAACATTTGGGCAAAAAAGTTTCCTACGCTATTGTAGGTACTAAACTCCCACTCTCATTCAAAACTCAAAATATTTAAATCTCAAATAAAAAGCTGAATGCATAATATGGGGAGAACAGAAATAGAATATATACTAACACCAAATATAAACTAAAACCAAAACCACTCAACTGCTCTCAAAAATACCATTTTATGTATGTTTATAATTATTTTAGAAAAAAACAGTACATAATGTATTTATAATTACTTCCTTTTATCCATAATACCAAATTTTAATAATGTGTAAATGTAATCTTACGCACGGGAGATTCCAGTGAGGATATCATTATCTAACATTTAGCATCGACATTTTTTAGGATTCAATGCCCAACTTTAAAAGTGGCATCATGTCAATAATTTTATAAACTGTTCAATGCGTATACATATATACACATACTAACATAAACACAGACACACCTATACACTACACACGTGACCAGGTAATTAAGACATTACAAGGAAACATATCAGAGGTACCCAACTTGAAATATTTAATATCTGTTAATTGTTGCAGCACTGTAACCAATGTACCGTATGTTTATATGATATTTAAATAAATAAATCTCTATTTGTTACAAAAAAGGACGATATTAAAACATTTATTATTATTATCGGATCTCACTATAAAACGAAACCTTTACCTAAAACCGACATTTTTGCACGTTTTGTATTCGAATGTAGTTCTACTATTAGATTTGAAATTCTTTTTGAATATTTTATCCATAAAAACTGTTTTTCGGAATATCTACAGATATATCCTACTTATTGCTTACATAAAAATAAGCTGCACGTAAAACCGATGGGCTGTTCCAATCCCCCTAAAGGTTCAAAATGTTATTGTATAATAAATAAATAAAGTTTAGTCAACAATATATTTATTAGGCATATCTCATACTTTAACTTTGGGGCAATTTCCATGGGAATTGGAGATATAATAAGACCGGAAACGGAAAATATAGGCACCGGATGTGCCACCGCCCCTTGGAGGATTGTGCTCATCCAATAATTTAGCCAATTCCGGAAATGGCTACCATTTTAACTTATTGCCGGGATAAAGGTAACACAGTGTACAGGGTGTTCCAATTTTTTTATTTTTTTTATGTGAAACGTTCAACTGCTCCCAACCATCTGGCGATAGTGAGGCTATAGCATCCCGGGGTATGTTGTGAGGCTGAAGATAGTGGGAAAAGAAGGAGATGGGAAGATGATGGTAGGAAAGCACCTGGATATTTAGATCAAACTCGGCCAAAGCCATTTCAAACAACGTTTCAATTACAGTACTTCTCTGTCAAGCAGCCACATGGAAAGATGTATTTATAATTGCCGAAAAAAATCTATCAGTTGTCAAAAAATGGCTAAACTGGAATACTCTTACCGTTAATACAATAAAAAACAAAATACATCACACATAGTATTACTCAAAGAGGTCAACCTCCACCTAACATAGACCTGTTTCTACATGACTGTGAACAAACTTCACCCAATTGCACATTGCGAGCGTATAGAAAGGGTAAACCAGACAAAATACCTAGGGGTCATTATTGATTCACACTTACGCTGGACTGACCACATAACTTTCATTACTAATAAACTAAAAAGAGTCATGCACCTAATAATGTCAATCAAAAACATTTTCCCACATTCAATACTTAGATCTATATATTTCGCACTCTGTCAATCGATTGTTACATATGGCATACTGGCTTGGGGAAGCGCTACAAACACTGCAATCGACCCAATACAAAAAATTCAAAAGGCAATAATTAAAATCATCTTGCAAGTACCATTCCACACAAATTCAAGCGAAATTTTCAAAAAATTAGACGTCATGTCAATAAGACAACTTTATGCCAAATCTGCACTACTAAATTTCCTCCAACAGAAACTACACATTCCAATACCACCTCAAACAACAATAAAAACAAGGTCGACAACAAACAATACCCTGAACATACCGATAACATACACCACACACGGACAAAGACACTTCCAGTATTACGCTACAAAACTTTTTAATTGTATGCCCACCACTCTGAAACTACTACTAATGGGAAATACATACACAAACATTCACAAAAAACTGATCACAGCCTGGATCAAAAAACAAGATATCCATTTTATACAAAACATTATAACACCAAACCAAACATAATCATTGATGAATGTGTATGTATGTATGTATACAGGTGTTTACTTATATGTGTGTATGCATGCATATATGTGTATTTATGTATGTATGTATATACATGGGTGTATGTATATATGTGCACATAAATAAATATTTTTTTTCCTTTTTCTTTAAATAAAAATGTACAATAACCATTAAAAAAAAAAAAAATTAAAATCCCAACTTACACTTTTATATTCGAAAATTTAACCAATACACATAAATACATGTACCATAAATATAATCATTACCACGTAAACACCTCAGCACAGGTTCTCCCAGTGAGGTGTTCACGAAACATATAACACTACCCACCACATTGTCACCTACTCAATCCTACCTCACACCCAGCATAAAAAATAAAATAAAAATAAATAAAAAAAACACCATATTAACAACAGTTCTAAATTTGTGTATTATATACAAATGTAAATATTTGTAATGTTTGTGTAGTATGTAGACACTGTAATGTATGTATAGAAATAAATAAAAAAATAATTCTGAATGGTGGTCTTACACCAGCGCGATACTCAGAATATCTACGGTTCTTTTGAAATATCACAAATAGATCAAGTAAAATTTACTTGCGCACCCCGGATTTTGAACTCACGACCTCCAGATTCGTAGCCAAGGATTGTAACTACCCAACCACGTCAAGAACGTAACACGTAACACTTTGGTTAAACCAAAACAAACTAAAATTGAATGTTATGAAAACAAAGTTTTTAATTGTGGATAGTGTAGGGGGAAACGAGCAGGCAATACTTAAAATTGATAACGTAAACATAGAAAGGGTGAGTAGTAATAAATACATGGGTGTTATATTAGATGAAAAATTAAAATTTGATGAACACTTAGAAAACATAACAAAGAAAATTGCTAAAAAAGTTGGATTCCTAAAAAGGATCAGAAATAACTTGGATCTAAAGACAACGCGCCTTGTTTACAATTCTATTGTTACTCCGCATTTAAATTATTGTTCTAGTGTTTTATTCTTATGTAACGAAGCCCAAAATAATAAACTCCAGGTTATACAAAATAGGGGGATAAGGATGATTTTAAAATGCAACATTTTTAATAGAGTTAAAATTATGTTACAAAAATAAAATATGATGACAACCATACAACATTTAATATATAATACGTTAACAATGATGTATAAGCTTCAAAATAATATGCTCCCAAATTATCTGCAAAGAAATATTATGCACCATGAAAATGTTCACAATTATCCTACGAGAAGACGCACAGATTTTAGGCTTCCCAAAACTAAACTTTCATGCACACAAAACAGCGCGTTTTATTAAGGTCAAAAACTTTATAATAACCTACCAAATGTCATAAAGGAAGCTCCAAGCCTTAGCACTTTACGTAGGACATGTGCTTTATATGTAAAAAATAATTTTTGATTGTTGAACGTACTTACCAATATTATTTTAGTCACCTAGATATCTTATATAATGTAATTTTGTGTATTTATCTTTTTCTCTTAAAATGTAATTGTTATTTTTTTGTATTTTTTATATTTTCCTACTAGATGTATGAAAAAATTTGCGTACATCTAAATAAAGATTCAAAAACAAACAAACGAAGCGTCATGTATTAGCAAATTAGGTTCTCGCTCTTGCCTGATCAAAACTAACCTAACCTCAACTAAACCACCCAAAGGTCTTTGAAAATCAATGGTCTCATTTGATCAACATTTACAGGTACCATAAACACTGCAAATGTAAACATTTATGAAACAACATAAATATTTTTGTAACCCCCCGGTACCAAGGCAGTCGTAAACGCGTAGAATCCGGCTACATCCCAAAAATACCGAAAAGGGATAAAAATGAATAAGTTACCCGGTCGATATTACGTATTCCCGGGAGGAATTGTTCTTTTTAAGTATGGAAAAGTTCCCGTAAAAACCTACCAAGAGGGTGATAAATCTGTTTCAAGTTTGTGAGGCATCCAAAAAAGATCCTTTAATACCCTTTTACGATGTTTTGTGCATTTACACGAGTATGTTTATTTCTTTTTGTTTTTTTATTATCCATAAATGTGTGCTTTGCGTCTAAAGCAATTTAATATTCACTCGTTTTGTTCATTGGAATAGAAAACAACGCGAGCCCAATCAAAGCTATTGTTAATAGTACCTAATCGTTTTATTATCTCCTATCTTTGTAACAATTAAAATATATTTCTTTTAATATATTATTGAAATTTAGTAGTGTGGACAATATACATGCATTATTATTATTTTTTTAATTTTAAAGAAGAGACGGTTTACGTAAAGTTCCCTTGAGCACTTAGGCCATAGGCCCATTGTGCTATCTCCCATTTTACCTCATTCCTTTAACAGTCACCTGGTCCCTTTTATAAAGTTTAACAGGGTTGTCATTGAATAGGTGACTATGTCTTTTGGTTCTACAGTGTGTCTTTCCAGGTATCTGAGCCTTGTTCCCAACAGAGCGAATTGGCACCAAATGAGAATTGGAGTCACTTCATATGTCTTGCATCTGTTGATATTTTCCACTCCCAACAACTGCATCTGTCTCCTGAGATGGCAGTGTCCCGTTAGTAATCATACCAGTTCCCTCAGTGAGTTTCTGTCTATTTTGAGTAGTTGTCTGGTTCGCCTTGGATCTGGTCCGTTTATGAGTACTTTGGATTGCCTCATTCCGGGTGCCCTTTCCTATTACTCCCAGTACCGGGATTTGACCCACCTTTCAATATGTATTTTGGTGTGTCAAGCTGCTACTCCTATGGCCGGCTTGGATCCTTCAAGTGGTGCCTTCGCCCCTTTCCATGCTAGTCCATCAGCGCGATCATCGCCCTCAATTCCTTTATGTCCTGGATACATACATTCATTACTGTTTTTCTTAAATCTTGAAATTTAATAATTATAAATTACGTTTTTTTTTTCAGTTGAGTGGTTTCGGTTTCAGTATTTATCCTGCTTTTTATTTTTGTATTACTATCAATATTAACAACTCTAGCCGCTAAAGGCACTAGTTAAAGCTAAAATTGCTAAAAAGTAGGATCCGTGTGTGCAGTTTACAAATGTAATAATTACAAATAACAAAAACTCTCTAAGTCATATATATACAGGTTAATTGGTGAAATAAAATACGAGTTCGTCAAATCATAGCAAATTAAATATTCTTGATCACCTAAAAAGTGAAATTTACAAATATTACACATTAGCCAGTCGCGCACAAATGCTGTTGTCAGGGATCCAATCAGAAGAACGTGTGAATTGTGTAATCAATATCAAAACCTGAAGGATTCCGACATATTTTTTGATGCATGCAGTACCTTTAGTAGAAAATTAAAAGCTGTTTTCCTGGTGACCGGATAAATCATCAAAATGATAATTCATCACATCTTTAAAAAGTTATATAAAGTCATGGAAAGTGATGAAACAAAAAAATTATTAACTGGGTTAAGTAGGTTAGGTTAGGTTTAAATTTATTTTTCTTCATCGTTTCTAATGACTTTATATAACTTTTTAAAGGTGTGTTGAATTGTCGATGTGTTGATTTATCATGGAACCGTTTTCCTACAAAAAACAACAATCTTCACATACTTCTTTCATTCATTATGTACTTTTTCACTTTTCAGTATAATAACATTTTCGAATTAATTAACTTTACCCTCTATTCTCTAAAACTCATTTGCAAACATTTGTTAATGGATATTGTGCACTTTCTCCTATTTTTAAATTAACATTTGTGTAACTAATTTTGTAATATTATTTGTAAGTCTGTGAAAACTAGTTAGAATTCAGGCGATTTTTCCAATTGGTGTTTTTTTACTGTCACGTTTATTACTGTTTGCATGTGGGTTTTCTCCAATGAAAAAAAAAATAAAGACAAGAGATCCTGGGTTCGATTCCTAGCTATCTGTTTATTTTTCTGTGTCTTGTTCTTGTTCATGTTTTGTTTAGATTTATTAGCATTATCTTCTTTTTCAATTATATATTACATTAATAGGTATAACTTTCAAAATAAGTTAAAGAAAAAAAAATTCCTGAATATTCATTTAGATTTTTTAAAAAGTCAGTAGATATCCCAAATAAATAAAAAAAATGGAAATTTTTACCCGAGACACTGTCTAGTTACAAACCAGTTTTATTAAAAACTTTGTGTTCATTTAAAAATGTAGCTGCCAAAATATGGGAAAAATTAATTGCAAGATGATATTATTAATTCTGAATTTGAAATATGAGATCGACAAAAATGACGTTTAACAAATATGTTCCAATGGTCGAGTGGCTTAAGACGCCTGTCCCGGTAAAAAAATAAATCCTGGGTTCGATTTCTAGTTGTGACCATTATGTTTTCATTTTTTTGTGTCTTATCTTGATCTGTTTCGTGTTTCTTTTAGATTTATTAGAATTATCTTATTTTTAAATGTTCAATTATATTAGCATTTTATTACATTTTCAATCAGAGTGAAAATCCGCAATAATGGTTTTTACGTATGAACGTAGGTTACCTTTTTTCGATTTTCCTAATTTATTAACGTAAAATAAAGAATTTATTACAAACTTATAAAATCCATTAAAATGTATGCAAAGAAAAAAACAAAGGCGCGAAACTCAAGCTTCTAGGAGGCGCTAGTGCCATCATAATGTATAGTAAATGTCAGAAGTTGGAATTTTGATAATATTATAGGGTATTTGGTTTTACTAAGTGAAATTATTTTATTTTTATAATAAGCAACCACAAAGTATCAACTGAATACAATAGTGTAAATGAAAAACAAGCTTGTTTAATATAACAGAGTTTTCCCTTAAAAGCATTTCCCAGTTCCGCTAGTTCACGAATCCGACACTGGGGAAAAAACTTCGCTCGTAAATACTGAGAATAAAAGTAACAATTGATGACCTCCGCGCGGCACTAGTGTAAGAACAGGATCAGCGGGGATCAGTCAATACCTCTCCTAGGGACCATCTAATGAAATTACGGCTAAACTTCCCACGTATTTTACTTTCTACAAAGTTAAGGTTAAATAATGAATTTACTAGAGTTTGATGAATAGTTTCTCAAAGTGAACTGAATTTTATGTGTTACATATCAAAGTCAAAGAGATTTATCTTTCAGAGGTGTGGCTTGATTTTAAGTCAGTTGTATTTTATACAAGCACTTTTATATCAGTTGAATTGCCCTGATATATTACACTTTCATGTTTCTAAGATTAGATCAATGTAGTATTTACAGATCGGAGAAGAAGTAATGACCCGGTTTTGAGAAGGTGTAAAAAACGAATAAACTTACGGTCGTTGTTCCCAACTTTCCCAACGATCAATCTCAGTCTCCGATCAGTTAAGTGTTTTGTTCAGTAACGTTTGATTTGCCTGTTTCCAAACATCAACAGTTGATCAGTAGGATTGGGAACAACGGCCGTTAGAGACTTAAAACTTATTTTATGATGATCTGTATATAATCCCAATTTTTTCACTAAGTTTTGATTACCACTTCAGCAAGATGGCAGCCTTCAGAAGCAACACACTGATATAATCTATTTTTGAAGGTTTGGGCTGCTTTTGAAGTGAAGCTAAAGCGAAGCTGAAGTAGTATTCAAATGATGGGATTATGTACAGATAATAATCAACAAGTTTTAAATCTCAAATTTATCAGTTTCTTCATGCACTTTCTCATTGATTCTGCACCATCCTGTATTATTGTGACAATTGTACTACGGTTTCAGACTAAAATTCTGTTATAAATAGATTACACACCATTGGTAACTCTTGTGCTATGTTAGCTGATGTTTTAAATATGCCTCTATTGAAATATAAAACTCTAATAATTAAAACATTTTAGAAGTGGTCACTGCATAACAGTTGTTTTTGAAGTGAAACTTCTTTACGCGCGTCATGCAATTTCGAGGACCGGAGTAAAACCGACTCATGACCGAAACGAAAATGCGGGACCACCGATTAAAGTTCATTTGATCTAGTCAAAGTTTTGAAGTAACATATAAATGCTTCTTAGCTCATCCCGACAACTGGCGTTGGTGGTGTAATGGTCAGCATAGTTGCCTTCCAAGCAGTTGATCCGAGTTCGATTCTCGGCCATCGCACATTATTTTTTTGTTTTTAACGCCTTTTTCATTCAATATCTTATTTTTTAGTAGGTCAGAACATTTTTTAAAAGAAAATAATATTGCAAAATAATAAAAACACTTATCTCACTGTGATAAAACATTACTCCGCTAGAGCGCGCTTTGCGTTATTGTGTTGGATTAAAATTATTATCTAATCCGTATATTATGATAATTGTATTACATTTATTTAATTAATTTATTTATTTTGATAATATGTAATAATTTACAGAAAAAAAAATTAAAACTATCTCCCTCTGATAAAATATCCGTTCGCTAGAGCGCACTACGCGATCTTGTGTGGGATTCTATTTCTGTACATTGTACATTATTTTTAAAAATATATTATATTTTGGGTGTGATGTAGGTAACATTATAAAACATAACAAGCTCTCATATTTTCAGAACCTACATAATATAATCAATTTATGCGGCTTTGCTTACAGTTGGTGCTCAGCGTGGTTGGCTTTCAATCAGTTAAGCGAGGTTCGATTCTCGGCTGTGGCATTTTTGAAGTGAAACCTTGTTGAGGTGGGGGAGCCGCTCACGAACGTTCTCTCTCTTCTCTTCTTTCCTCTCTCTCAGACACCAGCGAACTGCGCCACGCCAAGCATCAGCTGAAACTAGAAGTTTCACTTCTGTCTTGCGTAGGCTTGACACACCCACTTTTTTTTGTGTTTGTTTCGTCTTCATTTGTATGCTGTATGCTGCCATTTTTACAATAGTTGGTGTAATGGTCAGCATGATTTTCTGCCAAACGATATATCGGGGTTCAATTCTCGGCGGTGGCATTGTTTTATACCTTTCCTTTATACACGACCGCCTCCGTGGTCATAGGGTAAGCAATTCAAAGGTTACGGAATCAAATCTAGGCGTGCGCAAGTAAATAATATATTATGAATTTGTGTAATTTGACAATTTATTAATTTATAATAATATCCATTAATCTTGATACACGTTCTAGAGTTTAAGATACTTTTAGTATAGCCCTGGTGTCCAGACCACAATTCAGTGATTTGAAACGTTGCTTGAAATGGCTTTAGCCGTGTTTGGTAAAAAGATTTAAATAGCTAGGTACTCCCCCATCTTCTTCTTTCCCATCTCCTTTCCCTCCCCACTACCTTTAGCCTTACAACATAACCCGATTGGAGATGCTATAGTCTCACTGGCTCCAGACAGTAAGGACTCTTGTGCGATATTCACATAAAAAGAACTGGATAAATTTAAATTTAAACTGTTCCTTGGTAATATTTTTTTATAAAAACAACCTATAAATGTCTTAGCGCAAGAAAAATGCTTCATCAGTCACAAAAACACCCTCAATAAAATATTAACGTAAAATAGTTATAAATCTACGACTGTTTTTATGTCTGACTGTAAACGAATATTAAATTAATCTCTTGATTTAATTCGACATTATTCTTGTCATTTATCCAGTATAATCTAGTATAAAAACATCATGCCAAGAAGTGCTCTGAAACTGTAATTTGTGTAAATATACTGCAAGGCATTAATTTTATAAGATTCAGTAGACGACGGTTCTAACAAATTAACGAAGTTTTAAACTGTACTTGTCCACTTAAACGTTCCTAGTAAAATGCAAATTTTCAGGGGTAAATTATTACAGGTAGAAAACTTATTTTCCTGCCGTAAAAGTTTATGCTCCATAGTAAACTTTTTCCTTCTCGTCTCTGAAAAAATAAACCTTTTCCCAAATTTTGTTGGTTGGAGTTTGGGAGGCTTGCTAAATCTAGAGGATTTTTTTGATAGGTTACCTTTTTTACATTAGCTCCATGCAGGAGGCCCTGAGGAAAATAATTTCCCTAAAGTCCTATGTCATTTTGGGGATGCGGGTGGAGGGTTTATTTTAAGGAAAGGAAAGAGAGGAAGGATTCGAAAATCTGGGGATGAGGGGTGATTAGGAATCTATGGGTCAGTATGTGTCCAGGAGTGATGAACGTTTTAATTCATTCCTCCCCAGTGCAATGCATTGGGTCGAGAGAGTCCTAATGGAGAGGTAAAAAGATCTCCCTCAATCATTCTCTCTCTAAAGCCGACCCGCCACATGTCCGCCCAGTAGATGGGCAGACGCAATCGCCTCGAAATTCTAGACAATCCTCACCCTATGAACCCGAGCACCTCTGCTAAGTAGAAAACCATGAAGGGAACCTATAGCAGAGAGGCTGCGGTACCCATAACCGCCTCCCCGATTGTAATGTAGATTTATAATCGATACTTATCATACCTACAACATTAAAGTAACTTGTCGAAATGAAATATTCTGGTAATAATTTGGAAATAATATTTATGTTTGTTGTTCTTATTTTACTATAAGAATATTTTCGTACAGTGTTAATAAGCCTGCCATCTTTCAGTAAAAAATTGAAAGCAATTTTCATTAAAAAAATTACTTCCACAAACTTTATTTTCACATTGCCTACTTTTTCTCATTTCTCTGTAGAACACTATTTTAACATTTTCTACTTTTTCTCATTTCTTTGTACAACACTATTTACTTTGTCTACTTTTTCTCATTTCTTTGTAGAACGCTATTTTTACTTTGTCTACTTTTTCTCATTTCTTCGTAGAACACTATTTTGATTCAATTTATTTCCCTTTGAACTTCGTAAAAATAATTTGTAAAACTTTTGTTAATAGATATCGTGCACCGTTTTCTATGTATAAATATTTTCATTTACATTTATGAAAAAAATATTTGTGTAAGTTTATTTATCTGCTTCTAATGATCTATTTTAAATAGATAGGATGCAGGGAAATTCTCCAATTAGTTTTTTAATGTATGTATCTGTTTTTTCTTCTTAATCAAAAAAAAATACCAAAAAAGCTTAATTTTGTGACCTGCACTATAATTTCAGATGTGATTCTGAATAGTCTCGACGAGAAGAAGATGATCCACAGAAGTGATCCAACCATAATTTAATTATTCATACCAAGGTATAATACCTCCTCTAATCTAACAGATTATGATCAAATAACGACTATTTATAGCTAATTTAAGCAGAAAGAGGCGTTAAACCAAAATTAAAAGAAATACTAAAATAGAATCTTATCCCGACACAAAATTTGTCCTTAACTTCACACTTCGATTGATGATTAAATTATCGATTGAACGCTTCGCAAAATCTGCTTCCCCCTACCTTGTTTCCCTGGGGACATGATTTACAGTCCGATGGAAAAATAATGAGCATCAACAGTAATATAGAAAAGCAAATTGCAAGAAACTTAGTCTTGAACAGATTTAAACGTTGTGATTTTAAAATTACTACAAACACAAGATTCTTAAAGGTTATCATTCAGAGACCAGTTTTTTTCTGATAAATATATTTTAATCACTGGCAAAATAATGAGCATCAACAGTAATATAGAAAAGCAAATTGCAAGAAACTTAGTCTTGAACAAATTTAAACGTTGTGATTTTAAAATTACTACAAACACTAGATTCTTAGAGGTTATTATTCAGAGACCAGTTTTTTTCTGATGAATATATTTCAATCACTGAAGACACTTTAAGAACAGAAGAAAAGCTCACGAAACTTGTCGAAATCCGTTGCACGCTTAATACGCTAAAAATATATTTAAATAGCACTTGGTTTCAACTTAATTTTTTTTTTTTTTTTTAAGAAGAAAGACAAACATTCCCGGGTTACGAATAACCTGACAATATTTGAAAATCTCCTACTACCACCACAGTAAGCTGAAAATGTTGCTTGTCTTGTGATGGAGGACTTAGCCAGCCGAGGAATTGAACACACTACGCCTGAGTGGGACCCAAGCGCGATGTCAACTCGGCCACCGACCGGTCAATTACAACAAAACAACTATTTAAGTGTTTGGCGATGGGAAAAGATGCATTAAAGTTCCATTTTTTCGCAATCAATTGATTGTGAAGAATTGAATTGATTGACAGATCATTGTCAAATAGAATTGTCGAAAGTCTTAATTTAAATATAATTTATAAATGTCGCGTCGCTTTGCATCACGAAACCACCATACATTTAGCTTCGCAACCAGTATTTAGTACTTTGATGGTGCGGACGGGCATTTTAAACTCTTATTTTAGTTACTTTAATATTGTGCACAACTACATTAAAACGTAATATCTTAAAAATAATTTGCCAAGAACATGGATTTTGTAGTTATTTACATAATATATATTTTGAGTCACGGATGACTCATGACGTATCTACTTACAAATTGATAAAGATAATAATATACGGATAACAATATCAAAAAAAGATAAGTCTCACATTTTTTTCAAATACCTACCACGCCTTAATCCCTAGAGCCGC
This sequence comes from Hesperophylax magnus, assembly GCA_026573805.1. Taxonomy (NCBI): domain Eukaryota; kingdom Metazoa; phylum Arthropoda; class Insecta; order Trichoptera; family Limnephilidae; genus Hesperophylax; species Hesperophylax magnus. The sequence goes on from JAIUSX010000018.1 coordinate 4,794,278, forward strand.
CTCTGTATATATTATATATTATACCTAATATGCGGATTTTTTTAACTCATAGCCAATCGTTGGTTACTTTCCGAACAGTCCTCGTTTCCCTGGTACATTTAACTATATATGGTTCTTTGGTATATTATGTTATGTTAGGATTTTAATATGATCCCGTATTTTACCTTGGTTTTTCTAAGAGTTTAACAGTTTTAATCATTGCTTTCTAGAAAACAAAATTATATATTTTTTTGAAATTTTAGCTTTTTTCTTATAATGTACATTTCTCTGTCTTTATTAAAAACGCAATGGTGAGGACTTTTAACTTAAAACTACTTGTGGGAGCTTTTAAAATGTTTCATAACCTTTAAATTGAATATTTATATTTGACTTTTTTATGTGAATACCGCATAAGAGTTCCAAGTTCTTTTAACCGTTTGGAGCTATTGAGAATATGGCATCCATAATTGGGGTACGTTGTGAACGGGGAGGGTAGATGGGAAAGAGGAAGGTGGGGGAATACCTGGCTATTCAGATCTGGTCACCAAATACGGCTTAAGTCATTTTAAGCAAGGTTTCAATCCTTCTTACACCAGAGCGTTACCAAGAATATCTTCCACTCTAGAACATGCCGCAAGTACCTATATCACATATATTGTTTTATTTAAATAAAATATTCTTGTCACGACGAGATTAGAAGCCACGTCCCTTTGATTACTAGTCAAGAGCCTTACTCCTCGACCACGGAAGCTGTCAGACGTGTTCGAAATTGATGTTTTTTTTTAAACAACGTTTCTTTTTACACCCAAATTTTAATAACTAGCCCCGTTAAGAAAACCACAATCTTTTTAAAACGTTTTAAATTAATAACTTGGCCTATTTGTCAGCTTAATGTACCTAACAAATTCTACCTCAAGTTTAGTACGTAGACCACTAACTAACCCCCGTGGCATAATATTAGTAAGCAATCTACGATGCCTTCCGGTTCCTATGATCAGAGAAAGCTCCCTCACGAGCCTTCGTGAAGCCTCTCTTTGATCAGTCATTCTCCACCCCCAGGTGCCTACCCCTCCCCCCTCCTCCTGCAAGGCCTGTCTAATGGATCCTGATTAATCAACTTAATTAGCCGACACATGAAACAGCGTTGGATCGATGTTTATTATAAATGGATTAACAAATTTCGAGCGGATTATATTTTCAGTGTGACCATAATTAATTTTAGAAACTATTTATACAAATCTTTATCAGAACTTGAAGATAACTTATAATACAGGGTTTCCGGGGATAAAGTGCGTTTACTTAGAGAGGTGATTATACATGAAAGTAAAAGTAAAAAAGATAAATACTTTTTTCGAAATTCCAATGTTGTAGCGCACCGTTTTTACGCTTGCCACTACACCATCTCTTTTCCCCGTACAGCGCCATCCTGCTCACCCAAACCTAGGCGAACCAGGCTGCGCAGACGCCTTCTGCGCAGACGCCTTCTGCGCATTTCCCACTCTCGAGTCGCCACTAAAACCACGCTCCGCCACAAGGAATGGCCTATATAAAGAGCTGCGGACCTCAATTCAGCCAGTTCGTCTGCACCTCGCCCTTGGCTAGTACACTCTCTGAGTTGCGCCTCGTCCTTTGGCACGACCCTCTAAGGAGTATTCTACTTCCATAAACAGAGCACCAACCAAACCCCGACTGCTGCCTTAGTTGCGCTTTGTCCTATGGTACGAACCTCTAAGCAGTTGCTCTCAAAGACTGATCGGCAAGTTTCCCTCCGATCCCGTGCTCAGTTAATTATTATTGTGATTTGATACATTGTGACTATTTTTACTATATGTGATCTGTGAACTTACCTTAAATAAATAACGTTTAACCAACAATTGTGTTATAATATTTATTTTCTCATACACAAATATTTATGCATAGAAGAATATTTATTTTCCCATGCAAACAATTCAACTTTATAAAACTTAAAACAATGGAATTTCTAAAAAAGTTATTTATTCTTTTTACTTCTAAAATCATGTAGAATCACCACCTAAAGATAGCGCACTTTACCCCCGGACACCCTGTAGTATATAAATATAATGAATTTTTTAAATTTGTAAATTAATGTAGATATTGTGTTTCCTTTGACTGAGTAAGTTATTGTAATTTTATGTATCTATTTGTATTTCAACTGAGTTTTTACAACTGGATTGTTGACATTTGTAAAAACCCACTTTAATAAATAAACATTTAAGATATATAGTCAATTAAGAAAATATATTCTCAAGCTCTGTAACAGAACAATTTCACAAAAGTTCTGTCCGATCTCAAAACATATCCGATTTTAAAAGTCTAAGTGAATATTCAGGAACAACTTTTTCTATTTAACTTAAAAATATTTAGTTGCAAGATGAGATTTTTTGATTTATTTGAAATATAGGATCGAAAAATATGACCATCTCACGAGAAAAATCCAGCCACAAAAATTCAGTTCATATTCAAATAAGTACAACAAATACAAAAATCTACTCAGATATATTTATGTAATAAATAAAGATGAAACTATAAAACAAATTTAAAAAAAAACGTACGATTTGTTAACTTCGATATAGTCTTAGTCCTAGTGAGGTTGATTATTAGAGAAATTTTAGAAAAAAAAAAATATTTATGCAATAAAGAAATAAATATGAAAGACAAATAGTACAGAAAAGTAAAAGACAAAAGACACACAAAAAGAGAAGCAAGTAACACGTAATATATTCAGTTCAACATATCCATATAAATTATCGACTAAAATGTCTACTTCAACACAATTTTCATTTTCAAACAGTTTGAAAACCAAAAAATACTTGCAGAACTTAATAATTGTATTATTAAATTTGAATTTAATTAAATTAAAAAAATAAATAAATGTAGGTTCTGCGAATTAAACACAAAAACAATAAATATAGTTTGATCTTCTTCTTCCAAGATAATTTTTTTATTGCATTCATTAACTGTTTTTTTAATACTTAGATATTTCTGTTTCGGAAAATTCACAATTTTCGCATTATTTAAAAATAATTTGGCTTTCACAAATGAATTCTGTTTTCTTATAATTCAACAATTTAATTGAATGTGCATTTAAGGCGATGCCATACGTAGTAATGAAAAGCATGTGTTTTTGGTTTGAAAATTTGGTCGCCTAGAAATGTTTCAGATGCTTTAACTAAATACTGCGAGTAGAATACATCTTGGCCTTTGAAATTATCGAGTATTTTCTAGATAAGTATTTTTATAAGCCCAGAAAAAAATAATGTATAAGGCTTAAGAAGACTGCTTTAAAGTACAAAATCTCCTACTTACAAACCCATTTTCGGTTATGATTTTATTATATAATGTGGAAAATTATGTTATTTATAAAATGATCGAGAAAAAATTAAATATTTGTGCCTGAACATCCACAAAATAACATAAAAGGCACTTTTTGGCCATGTTTTTTTCGTGCATAAATCAAAACAGGCGGATGGTGTTAAGCGGGAATTTAAACCGTATCGCCATTTACGTAAGGGTTATTATTGATAGCGGCTCAATTTAAAATATTACACGACGTAGTGCATCGCCTTAAAAAGATTATCATAAAATATTGACGCCGATTAATTAATCACTTAAAAAGTTAATCTTTGATATTTTTATTTGTGAAAACGCTCCTCGATTTCACCTTTTAATAAAGTGCCAACAATATTCCTGAATACAATTTAATAATAATTCTTACCCATTTCCTTAAGCATCCCCGGCGTAAACTTGAGTTTCTCCATCTCTCCTCAGTCGTAGTGAGCCTGCACCAAATATCTCTTCATCTATAATCGTCCATTTCCGTTTCCGCTTTGCCGCTTCCGGTCTGAGAGTGGCCGCCGCCGAACAATAATAATCCCTCCCGGTCAAGGAGCGCTTCCGGGAAACAATTTACTCGATGAAAATATTTTCACTCAGTCTTTTTTCAATATTGATTTTATAATATGAACTGGTTATCTGATTATCTGGTCTATGACAACAACACAAGAGTTTAATTATATTATGTTCAAAATACATCTGATGTTTTCAGTTTTTTTTATTTTATAAAAAGTTTAACATTTATGTGTTGAGGATAGTGTGTAAGATTCTGTATTATTATTGAGTGTTTTAATTATTTTATAATATATTTTTTAAAAGTTTAAATTGATGCATATGTGCTTCAAAATACCTAGCTTTAGTTTACTTGTCATATGCATATAAAAGTCACAAGAAAGCTGCACTTTACTTTCAGATTTTTAATTTTTACTACAGGAAATTTACACTTCACGTAAATTTGAATTTGAAATTAAAGTTTCATTTTATGCCTGAATGTGGTTTAATTTTTCAAAGTATTTGTAGCAAGGATGTTTAGTTTGCTGCACTTCACAATATACATTCATGAATGCCTCAAGTTGCCTGAACTGGGTATTTTAGATTTCAATTTATGTCTTAATGTAGTTTTACTTTTCACTATATTTGTTGCAAGAATGTCTCTAGTTTGCTGCACTTCACAATTCACAATCATGAATGCCTCAAGTTGGCTAAACTTCGGATTAGTTTTCAATTTATGCTCAATGTCGCTTTACTTTGCACTGTATTTGCTGTACGAATGCATTCATTCATGAATGCCTCAAGTCGACTGAACTGCGAATTTTAGATTTCAATGTAGTTTTTAATATTAATTATATTTGTTGGGAGAATGTCTATAGTTTGATGCACTCCACGGTGAACCTTAACACGAATGTCTAAAGTTGACTGAACTGTGTATTTTAGATTTCAATTTTTTGTCTTAATGTAGTTTAACTTTTCACTATATTTGTTGCAAGAATGTCTTTATTTTGCTGCACTTCACAATTCACATTCATGAATGCCTCAAGTTGGCTAAACTTCGGATTAGTTTTCAATTTATGCTCAATGTCGCTTTACTTTGCACTGTATTTGCTGTACGAATGCCTCAAGTTTACCGAACTTAGATTTCAATATATGTTCTTCAAGCAGCTGTATTTCGAAATGAATAAGCTTTTCAATACAATATCTCATTATTTGTTATCTGCTTCACAATTTACACATTTACTTGGTTGTCTCGAACGTGCTGCACTACGTAATATATTTAACTTTATTCCTTAAAATTTCTATAGCTCACATTTAAGGTTTCAAATAAGTTTGATTTTGAATAATTTAAATAATTGTCATTTCATATAAATCACTGGAAAACACAAAACATTTAAATAAATACTTTGAAAATTTACATCGATTTCCTTAGCATGGTTGCGCAAGTTAGGCTTGTCGGTAGCCAAGCCGATATTGACAAAAAATACAATGGCGGGGACTGTTATAAACATGAAACGCAATCATTTTAATGATCAATTATCGTCGATCGACATCGTTTTTTTTTAGAAATAATATTAATATTAAGGTGACCGGATAACTTATCAAAATGACGATTCAATACGCCTTTAAAAAATAGAAAATTAATGAAACAAAAAATGTGTTAAATAAGTAACGAAATATTAAATCTGTTTTTTTTCATCACTTTTAATGATTTTATACTCCCTTTTAAAGGTGTTTTTAAATGTCTTTTTGATAAGTTTTTCGGTCGCCTTAATATTAATTAATTAATTAATATTAATTAATTAATCTATTATTTACGCATGTAATTTTTGACACCAAAAATAGAGTTCATTGAGATATTTAGTCATAACTCTTGATCTTCTTAACAACTCTCTGAATTCCGTTTCTCCAAACTCTTCGGGTTCAATTGATCGCTAATACTTCTTTCAATTCTACTAGAATTCTTAGTCTACCTCCGTTATTTTGGAAATAATTTTGCATAACGAACGAAATTTGTAGCAGTTCACTTTTGCCCCGCTACCGTTTTAACAAACTTCATCCAAGACCGCCTTCATCTATGGGAATCGTGCTCTATGGGCTTTTCTAGAAGGAAGCGCTAGAGATAATTTCCTAAATCCAGTACCCAGGGGCGTATAACTCCCGCATGACCTTGTAACCCTGATGGGAGGAGTTATCCTTAACCCAAATTCTTATAGACAAAGACAAATTCTTATTGGCTCAGAGCAAAAATTGTAGTTTGATCCCTCGCTCTCTACCATAGCGACTTGTGTAACAGAAAGAGAAGCTTAGCATGGGTTATGCTCGGATAAAAATTAACGGTAATTTCCAAGACGCCATTTCGAAACATGAAGTCAGTTGAAGTTTTTAGCGTAAATATGTAGAATTTTGAAAATCGTCTAACCCATCTAAAAATAATGTTGCGTGCTAGAATTCTTCAAGGTGATAAATTAATGCCGTGTTGTGTTAAAGGTTGCTCAGACGGATTCGATAATCCGGTGCTAGCGAGAAGCAGCAAGAAATACGTTTGTTTGTGGGTGTCATTTCGCGATTGAAACCAAAAATACGGTACTTTTGGGATTAAAAAAGAATGCGTTGCTAACGCTTTCTTCCAGTCATCATAAAATATCCGGTCTATCTGCATCAATTGAAAGAAGGACCTGAACCCGTTGTTAAATACAGGTACTAACCTATCGTTCTTTGATACAATGTTCCTGATTCCTGAATGTACTTCATTGGCTAATAATTTAATTAATTTTCCTTTTCAGACCTATCCGTATTCCGACGCGATACTATACCACGTATTAGGATGTTAAAACTGCTAAACAAAGCCACGATTACATCAAACAAGGTCATTTAAACCTCTCCAGAATTGCATCATGTAAGTACCTTATTCAGTTTAACCAGCATTTTCCATGATGTTTGCTAACAAAAAAGCTGTGGAAATTATATGAAACCCTTGCAGGAGAATTTGAATAACTTCTAGTGCTTTGGCAATAATAATTAACCCTTAAATTTGTTACTCTTTAACTAATATTTATAAGATGTAAGTCACCTACAGTACGCTTCAACAGTGTGGAATCCTCATTTGAAGGAATATTCTGAAGGTATACACCTAATTTATATTGCAGTGAAACTCGCTCAAGAAGTTTTGTTTTCGCTCCCTACAAATTCTGCAGAAACTGCATAAAACTCGATTTTTTCCCATACAAGAAAGTTCAATAGTGAATTAATCCATCACCATTAATGTCCCCTTTTTCTTAAAATATTTTTAATTAATTTTATCCATGAAATTTATTAAATATGTGTACAATACTAGAATAGTGTAATCATTGGTCTCAAATTTTGTCTTTTTCTAGGTAAGACGAAGGGCATTTTGAGCTGCATTGGTCCGACGGCAGCACCTTCTCCCAGGAAACAGAAGACGCACTTGGAGATTTTGGGGACCAGACGGCAACTGCGATATGTATAACATTTGTATATATATATATATATATATAACAGACTTTTCTGTGGGCCTTTTTAAGGTATACAATTCCGTAGTACATTATTTTGATATTCTTATAAGGTCTCGCCAGCGTTAGCAATGTAAGCGGCCAAAAATAATCTTTATATCGACTTTTCTCTGCTTTTTTCAATATGTGTCAATGCATGTGTTATTTATCTAAACCTTCCTGAAGAAATTCTCTAAATGATGCTGAAAACATTATCGAAATCAGTCGCATAGTTAAGAAGAACTAAGCGCACAAACAGACAGACGCAAATGTCACTTTATTTTATACTATTTATAGATAATGGATTCCACTACGAATCGTCAGTATCCAAAATAGAAATATTAATTACATGTTCTTAACTTGTATTTCATAATAGAACAATAACATTCAATGACAGCTGTCGTGTTTTTATTTCACTCTTGAAATATCTCAAAATAAAATAAAAAATTCTAGCTAAAATCTAAATATCTATTTTTTAATAGCTTTAATAGTGAAGTGAAGTTATACTAATTAATATTTCGTGCCAAAATGACTACACGAGCAACTGCAAAAACACTAAATACTACGGACATCCAACTCCTCCAACTTCTTGACAAAAAGTTTGAAGAATTTAAGGTACAATTTCTGGAAATCATCAGAAACGAGTATAAAGAAGAAATCGAGGAATTAAAAAATAAAATATTAACTCTAGAAAAAAAAATTGATACGAAAAAAAACAACAACCTTGAAAAAACTCTGGAACAAAACGCCGTAATACATAGTGAATTTAAAGAATTACAAAAACAATTGGATGCTAACGAACAACACGCACGCATTAATAACATAGAGATCATTGGGTCACCACCCGAGTCACCCCCAAGGAGAAGATTGAAGGAAGACCGCGGAATATTATAGTAAAACTAAAGGGCAGGAAACAGAAAGACGAAATCATAGCAGCAATCCGGACAAGAAGGGGCCTAACAGCAGAGGATATTAACTTTAATGGAAAACAACGGATCTATATAAATGAACATTTAACTCATAAAAACAAAGTACTCTACAAAAAGGTCAGAGAATTTACCAAAATTAATAAATTCAAATTCTGTTGGATCAAAAATTGTAAAATTTATGTAAGACTTAATGAAAACACAAATCACCATTGCATAAATAATTATAATGATCTAGAAAAACTAAAAACATACAATATTTCCATCAACTAACTTTCCAGCAACTTTATATTAACTGCACTATATACTTAATACAATGGAATCTTTAGAATTATACTATCAAAATTTAAGAGGTCTCAGAACCAAGACACATATTTTTCTTCAAAATGTATTATTAAACAACTATGACATTATATGTCTAAGTGAAACATGGCTTAACAATTCAATCTTTAATGAGGAACTTTTCGATCCACGGTACCATATTTACAGACGAGATAGAGATTATCATAACCTCAATCAAAATCGCGGTGGTGGAGTTTTAATTGCAGTCAAAAGTAAATTAATTTCTGATCAAAAACTAGAATGGGATTCTGAAGCGGAAGACATATGGGTAACTATATCACTTCCTGGTAAAAAAATTCACATATGTACTTCGTACATCCCACCTGACAATAAACATCTTATAAATATTACTTCTCACATAAACAAAGTATCACAGATTATGACGGATAACAATAATGACAGTTTCATTATAGTGGGAGACTACAACCTACCTCACTTACTTTGGTTACCAATAAATGACAACTGTGATTATATGTACACTGAACCCATCAATTCATTAAATCCCGCCCATTTTAACTTTATAGAATTTTTATCATTTAATAATCTGCAACAATATAACTCTCAGAGTAATAATATAAATAGTCGCATTCTTGATTTAGCTCTAAGTAACATACAACTGAAAATTACTCACAATAACATTTCATTAGTACCAGAAGATGTTTATCATAAAACACTGCTAATTTCAATTCCTATTAAAAATAAAAATAAAAACCTGAAAACTAACACAAAGCAAGTATTACAATTTAGAAAAGCAGATTATTCAATGATAAACACAAAACTAAACGAAATTGATTGGGATCATAATCTGAACCATCTGAATACTCAATCCGCAACTGACGTCTTCTACAACATATTGAACAATATTAAAATAAATTACATACCAACTAAACCAGCAAAAAATTATAATTATCCGCCATGGTATACATCATCTCTCATAAAAATAATTAAAGAAAAAAATAAATATCATAAATATTTCAAAAAATTTCATAATCCACGTGACTACCAAACGTTTTCACTCTTAAGATCTAGACAAAAACGAATTGCACAAGAACTCTACATTAATTATATACATACTGCTGAAAGTAACATGAATGGTAATCCTAAACTCTTCTGGAATCATTTCAATAATATGAAAAAAACACAATCGTCCCTTCCAAGGACGATGCATCTAGATGACAAAAAAGCTGAAAATGGCCAAGATGTATGTAATATTTTTATGGAATATTTCCAATCAGTTTACATAAAAGATAATAACCTACCAACATTTGACATACCAGAAAACACAAATAACATAAATATCACCACGGTTAAATTCACACGAGAAATAGTCTTAAAAGAAATAAAAGCTCTTGACATGAACACAAGCGCGGGGTGTGATGATATTCCGTCATACTTTATAGTTAATTGTGCTGAAACACTCGCTAAACCTCTCTGCATTATATATAATAAATAAATGAACGAAGGCACGGTACCTGAAATATGGAAAAGAGCATATGTAACACCAATCCACAAAAATGGCGAAAAAAATAATGTTAAAAATTATCGTCCGATTTCAAAACTAACAATATTCAGTAAGTTAATGGAAAAAATTGTTTACCAATACCTAAGTCCACAACTCAATCACATCATAACAACAAAACAACATGGTTTTACAAAAGGCAGAAATGTGGAAAGTAATCTCGTTCTTCTTACCGAATTCATTGTTGGTCACATGGACAATCGCACTCAAGGAGATATCATTTATACAGACTTTGCCAAAGCATTTGATAAAATTAATCAAAAATTACTACTAAGAAAACTTTGGGCATTAGGTATACGTGGTAATTTATTTCGTTGGGTTACATCTTATATACTTAACAGATCACAGGCAGTAGCAATAAAGGGCTTTGTATCAGACTTCAATCAAATTTCCTCAGGGATCCAACAGGGTTCACATCTCGGACCATTATTTTTCATTTTATATATTAATGATTTGGTCAATGTTGTAAAAAACTCTGAAATAGAATTATTTGCTGATGATGCTAAGCTATACAAGCCAATAAAAAGTCTAAACGATTGTATTAATTTACAACATGATTTAAACAATGTAGCTACCTATTGCCAACAAAATCAATTATTTCTAAATGTTTCAAAATGTCATCACATTGTCTTTTCCAGAAATAAAAATAAAACATTATTTAATTATTCTTTAAATAACATCAACATTGCAACAGTCTCAAATATTCGTGATCTTGGAATAACTCTTGATAATAAACATCAATATAACCTTCATATACAACAAATCACAAATAAGGCTGCTAAAATGTTAGGTTTCATCATTAGAAACACAAAACTTTTTAATAACATCAATATCATTAAGCAACTCTACTTTGCCTACGTACGAAGTCATCTGGAGTTTGCATCAATTGTTTGGTCTCCATTCTATAAAATCCACATAAACAAAATCGAAGCAATTCAAAACAAATTCCTAAAATATCTCTGTTACAGGTCATTTGTAAGATTTAATAATTATGCAGAGGCAGCTTCGTACTTTAAAATTGATTCATTAAGTGTACGAAGGCATCATGCAGATGCTCTATTCCTATATAAATTAATTAATAATAATATTCAATGCCCAGAGTTGCTAAATAATATTAAATTTAATGTGCCTGCACGTTTAACACGGTCTTCTATCCTGTTTAAAATCAATCAAAGCAAAACGAACTGTAGACAAAATTCTTGCCTGAACAGAATATGTAATAATTACAATAACATATTATTCAATATCGACATCTTCAATTGCGAATTTACTAAATATAAAATGACCTTAAAAGAGTATTTCACTGATGTTTCTTGAATTGATGTTTCTGATGTTTATGTTTCTAGTATTTATATATTTATAATCCTGTTATGGTATGATTTATATGCACAACATTGTCTTCTTATGGTTATGGTTATGATATGATTTATATGCACAATATTGTTTGTATTCTTATGGTTACCAATGTATCGATAATCTTTTATTTTATATAAATTTTAGTTTTTTTTTTTTTTTTTTTTTTCCCCTTTATTTTTGTTGTATTATTTTGTTGTATTATTTTATACAATTCTTTTATTTTATATAATTATAACTTCACATTTCTCATAAATTTAATTATTTCTTCTAATGCTGTCTTACGTAAAGTCACAAGGAGGAAATCCGTAATTGGTTTTATTTTGGCTATTTTACTTATGTACAATCTGTAAAAATTTAAACTGTTGATTTCCCAAAAAAATGAATAAATAAATAAATAAATAAATAATATCTTTTGTTGTTTTACAAGCTATATTTCTTTACAAGCTTTTATTATGTACACGATTTTTATTTCTTATATTATGGTTTATGTATTATGATTTAAATTATACCATGTAAAAGTCAAAAGGCGTTACTATTGTTGTTCGTCTAGTCAGGGCCGGCCCTGAGCCAAATGGCGCATGGCACAAGTAAAATTTTAGCGCTCCTTGTCAAAACCAGTAGAAGCCTAGGCCCTCTGTAGTAGATAGGCGATCACTGTAATCAATTATATTTTGATGATTTGTATGTATACGTAGCGTGGTTTTTATAAAAGATAATCTTACGTTGGTTAAGGTATTATCACCTTTGGAAATTCATCGCCCGAAGCGGACTGCTCCAATTGCGCCCGCACAGGGTTGGCCCTGCCTCTAATTCTTTTTTTCATAAAAATATTTTGATGTGTGCATAGCTTTTTTTATTTTCCTTTTCCTGTATTCCAATATTTTTATTTTTAAAATATAATTTTTTTGGGCTAGTGAATGAACGATGTTAGCTGGGTGCAGTTATATTGTCTATGTTTGCACTTTTTTTAAATGGCCTTGAGATTTCATTATGGTCCACGATATATTTACCTGTCTGGACCAAACGACCGTTTTATCTGTGGTCGTCTGTGGTTAAGGGGGTGACAAAATGGGGCCATACAAAAAGCCCGAAGATATCGATCTAGAGAGTGGTTTATTTGTGCCAGTACCAATCGGACAGCCTTGCGGTGAGGTCGCGTCAACAACTGCTCCAGTCGACATGTTTCACGGGAGACGCTGATGGCGGACATAGCTAAATATATTTAATCGCTGGTCATCATGTCAATCTCTCTCTTATTTACAATTCTTTCCTAAGAGTTGTATAGCGCCCATTTCGGTGAATCAGGTCACATATATATGTTATACACATTGTCACACTTTAAACTATTAATGCTACTTTAAAATTCCTTCCGTGCGATCAATTCATCGAATTGTCGCACACCCCTTGAGATCATGCTAATCTTTTTATTTGAGAGTTTCTAGCTCTATTTGTTATTTGAATAAATATAATATTAATCATCGTACCTCTTTTATTCAATAACAAAGCAATCCTCATTGTCTTTTACTAATTATGTTACAATGGCTCTAGAGTGGTTGAATTTGTACGTGAGATTATTGCATTACACTGGCGACCAAACGAGTCTAAATTATTATTAGCCCAATTGTCGCAGTTACAAATTGTTAAAAAATATGTTTATATTGACAGTTAACCGAAGCTTATCTGTCACCCAAGAGGCCGCACTTAGGTGGCCATTTGTATACCGGCCGTTAATATTATTGTTATAAACACAAACACAACAATTGACCCTATTCAAAAAGTTCAAAAGGCAATAATAAAACTCATACTGCAAGTACCATTCTACACAGACTCAAACAAAATCTTCAAAACACTAGACGTCATGAAAATAAGACAACTTTAAGCCAAAACTGCTCTCCTACATCTCTTCCACAATAATCTTCCTATTACAAATCAACCAAAAGCCATAATAAAAACCAGGTCATCAACAAATTAAACACTGAACATTCCGATAACACACACCACACATGGACAAAGACACTTTCAATACTACGCATCCAAACTTTTTAACAGTATTCCCATTACTTAGAAACAATAAATGACTACTAATACATCTACAAACTTTCTCAAAAAACATATCGTAGCCTGGATAAAAAATCAAGATATTCACTTTATTCAAAAGATTATAATTCCAAACCAAACATAACCAAAATATAATAAGTAAAATTAAATATTATACACGTTCTTCAAGAATTATCCAAAAATACATACACTCACATATAAATGTGTGTTTTCATGTTTCAATACATGTCTGTGAAAAAAAAAAAAACTTTCTACTACAACACATGATCACAAACCTGTCACACTTAATCACAAACACGTTAACACCTCAGCACAGGTTCTCCTAGTGAGGTGTTTTTGCCCACACACAGTTTTACCTATATCAACCTATTTTCTTTATTTTTTATACCTTTTTTCTGTACTTTTTTCTCTGTACTACAATATAAACCACTGTAATCATCTGTAAAATGTGTATTCAAGAACAGACATAAATAAATAAATTGTTGACAGTACTGCATAACTCCCCTTAATAACCATAGATGACGGACTTAGTCATTTTCGTATTGATGTAGGGTTTCATTGATCGACCGTGCTGGGGCCCTAGAACTTACAACACACAGAACTTAGGTAGTTTGTAGACGTAAAGCTGGAGTGAAAGTACGGAAAAAAGCAGCAAGACTAAAATATATTACTACGCGTTGAATCCACTGTGAGATATTACGGGTCTCAGTCCATTACATGCGCTTGCCGGATGCAAAATGCCTAGGGCCTATAGGGAAAGGGAATATAGGGTAACCTTTCAATTTGACTTATTAATGTTAAAAAGTCGTGAAACTCGTGAAAACGCGCGGCCGCCATTCGCCTTCGACTCGTTCGTTGAGTTCGTTCGCGGTCGGAAGGGTTCGGGCGACATCGGCAGCCGCCACCCCCTCCCCCTCTTCTTACTTCCCGCGCGGGAACAAAACTCCACACTTCACTTCGAAATTTAAGACCAACAAATTAGTTAATGAAAAGTTTTTATCGTCCGGTAAGTTTAAAAATATATTATGGAATAAATTATAATCCCTTTTAGTAATTTATGTTAAAATTGGCGCGTGCCTTTTTAGATAAATTTTGGCTCACGTAAATAATTTCAATATCACTTATTTTTAATGGTTTTTTGCTATAAATTTTCAATTTGAGTTTGCGAAAATTGTGTTCGTTAAGTAGGTGCAAAAACCCATACAATTTTGAAAGAACATTATAAAAAATAATAAAACTATATTTTGTTTTTCTACGAAATGGAGTTTCAAGAAGAATAAAATTATTTTATAAACTAGTCTGACTGTTTTTACCAGTAGAGAATGTTTCGTTTTTGAACAATTGTAAAAGGTCAAGAAAACAATTATGGCGTCTATTTTACAACCTTTCTACTGGCAGGTTATTTAAAAGCTCAAAAAAACTATGAAACTTGCGTTCATATAAAAATTCAAGCCGCAAAAAGTTGTGATGAAAATTTAATGGTGACATTCACCGTTATAGATTTGTTACTGGTCCAGATTACTCAACAGATACTGGTGTATCCCAAGTGACCAGCTCAGGCACGGTGGCTCATAGCAACCATGGTCAAGATAGCCTCTCTAAAGTTGAGCGTACTCTGCTTTAAGCCTGTGACAGACCACGCTATATTTCGTGGTTTGGTCTATTTCAGCATATCATGCCAGCATTGGTAGTATATGGCGAGTGATATGCTAAAATATGCTCAGCCTTGATGCGTATAGCGATTACGCTATACCTTCCTTAATACCACCTACCTTAATAGTACACAACTTTATTTATTGATACATTAGAATAATTTTTGGTAAACTTGTCGAATTCTGCTGCATGCAAAGGATCTTTAAAAATACAACACATGATTTCTACTTAAATATCGAATGGAGACAACTATTCAGATAGGGAGTTAAAGTAAAAATGCACAAAATAGGTTTTTAGAGTTTAGTTTGGGTTATTTTAATAATTTGTGCGTATTTCCTTGAAACCTAACTTTGATTGTGAAAAATGGTACTTTAATGCATCTTCTACCATCTCCCTAAACATAAATATTTATTTCTTGAAGTAATTATGTTGAAACCAAGTGCTGTCTATATTTTTTGCAGCTGTGTTTGACAAGATTAACTACAGGGTTTTCCAATAAGAGGTGTTATTTTGATATTCAATCGTAAAAGATCAATGATTTCGTTGCTTGTGTGGCACGTAGCGCCGTCTTGTTGAAAGTAAACATTGTCCAGATCAATATCATCCAATTCTGGCCATAAAAAATCATTAATCATCTCTCGATAGCGCGATCTATTCACCGTAACTGTTGCTCCAGCCTCATTTTCAAAAAAGTAAGGTCCAATGACTCCGCCGAACCATAAGCCGCACCAAACAGTCACACGTTGAGGACAAAGAGGCTTTTCAACAATAACTCTTGGGTTTTCCGAGCCCCAGATGCGACAATTTTCCTTGTTGACGAAGCCACCGAGGTGGAAATGGGCCTCATCACTCAAGATGATTTGCATTTGATTAACTCGAGTGAATTTTAATCATTTCAATGCGTTGTTAAAGCGTGTATCGTTCCATTTTTATTAATGGCGTAGTTTCTACTTGTCAAATGTAGGTACTATTCAAAATAACACTTCTTATTGGAATGTATTTTTTTATAAAATATGATTTGCTAATGTTAGCTTCATTGGGTGTTTTATCCGTACTGAGGCCCCCAATTTACAATTTTATGTGACAAATTATGTGAGTAAATAAAAATGCACTGTATTGAAATTATGTTAACTAATCGAATTAAAAATAATATAAAGAAATAAAATAAAATAACATTATTTTTAATAATAAAGATAGCGATAATCAAACAAAAAAATCGGGAGTTTGTAAACTCAATTGGGATGATTGTAATTTCTTTTACAAAGGTAGAACCAATAGAAACTTTGAAGTGAGAACTAAAGACCATCTCGGAGCTCTAAATGGAAATAGTGAATCTGAGTTTGATCATCTTCTGAATAATGATCACACTTCAGGTCTTAAAATACTTGACACAGGATACAAAGCATCGCAAATAAATAATTTTGAAATTTTAGAAATAAATTCGGAACTGGCAAAGAAAGGATGAAAGTAGATTGAATGCTGTTGAAATGAGATCCCTGAGGCGCATGTTTGGTAAAACCATGTATGGTCGTGTGAGGAATGTGCAAGGCTGATGTAAGCGTAATGAGTAAGATCGAGAATGGGACGCTTTGATGGTTTGGGCATGTAGAGCGAATGAGCGAAGAAAGGAGTGTAAGGAGAATATGCTATGCAAATGTGAATGGTAGCAGAAGTCGGGGATGCCCGAAGAAGACATGGCACGACCAAGTGAATCAGATACTTGAGTCGAGCCATGTCAAGAGTCAGAATAATAGAAGAGTATGTATGAGACGATGTATAAATGTTAATGAGGCAAGGAGTGTGTGCCAAGACCGAGTTGTTTGGCGGTCCGTCCTCTCTGCCTACTCTGCGGGGAAACGGCGTGATAGTTAGTTAGTTAGAAATAAGAAAACATGTCAATATAAAATCAGATATAATTTATAAGCAAAAAAAAAATTATAAACCGTCTTGTAAATATTTTCCCACTCAACTGGTCTTTCCCGTCTAACGATATTGTAATTCCTAATTCTGATAATTAAGACAGTTATAAAAACTTAGCAATATGTAAATAATTTATGGTCGGTTGTGTATAATATGTGTACCATGTAGGTATATTGTTTTTCTTATTGATAAATTTATTTTGTAAAATAGCCTTTTTTGGTTCTTTAATCCATATCTTAATTTTGTTTGTTTCCCTAACTTTTTGTGTCAAATGTCATATTGTTGAATGCTTTTATTGCCTGGTATTTGTGGTGTCTTTGTCCAAACCTTGTGTTTATTGAGGTTATGTTTATCAGATTTTTTTTGTATGTACGCTCGTCTAACTGGTCTATTATTTTTAGTTTGTGTTTGATGAAATTTAGTTTTAAGGTCAAAATGTACTTTGGTAGTACTTTTAAGTATATTTGACGTATGTCTTTTAGTACGTCTAACTTGTTGAATATTTGGTCACTGTCAGTCATTCTATGTCTTTTAATAATTTTCTTATAATTTTCCGTGTAATTTCCATGTGACCGATAGCTGAGTTTGCCGACCATATTCAAATCAATTTCACGTCAAATTTGCTTATAAAGGCAACATATAGTAGAATAATAGGCTATTCTGTAAATAAATAACGATGCTTTTTTAATACCATAAATTCACCACGCTGTGTTCTAAGCTGAAATAATATTATATTATGTAAATATTGGAAACAGTTCTATGAAAGACTAGCAAACCACTGTAGAATCAATAGTGTTCTATAAAATAACTGAATTATTCAATTCGGTTAAGACTGGAAAGTTATAAACGCAATGTCTTATGTTTTATTAGTGCGTTTTTAAGAGATGCCTCATTAAACTTTATCTATTGATAGTGACGATGAAAACGTACAGATATGCTCACTGAGTTGATAATATTAATAATGCGAAAACTGTGTTGACATGTTTACATCATTGGTCGCCTTGGGACATCGTATTTTTAGTGCAGTTTGTAACAGTTATATTTGCCTCACCTGCAAGATAGAACTGTTACGTTTATCTCTGCTAGCTAGCGACACCAACACTAAGCTGTTGTTCTATCGCACGTCACCACCGATCATATATTATCTTTGGATTATACTATCACACGTCGCAACGGACCAAGTGTTAGGTACGCGCTTGTTTCGTATGTACGGTACTGCTGGAACGAGAAGGAGTGCATATCACGTAATGCGCTAGGTTATACCGAGTGGCTATGTGTGATAGAAAAAAATGTTTTGTTTTTAATTGAAAAAGTGTCATCGGACGGCAAAATGATGTCCAAATTTTTACACCAAATACTCTTAGGAATCGCTGGTAAAAGCTGTGAGTATATAATTTCATTTGTTTTTTTAGTTGTTTTACATTTCTATTATCTTCTTAAAAGTGAAATGTTATATATTTTCTTAAAGATTTAATTATTTTATTATTAATAGGAACAGAGCGGTTGTGACAACCCTCCAACATTGGTCGAATGTAGCGATTCTCAAGTGTGCTCATGGTTGGTTGCTGGGAAGTAAATTATGAACATTTATAAAAGTGTCTTAACTAAATACGTAAACAATATATTCGACTCTGAAAATAGAAGAAATTTATTTTGCCGAATTTGGACTACGCAAATTTGCTCATAACGTGGGGAGTAATTTGCGCTCCCATATAAAAATGTCTATTCATTCAAAAGCAGATTTTACTTTTAAGAATTAAATGGTGATATTATAATGCGAGATGCCTATTTACTGTCAGATTGATTTATTGACGAATCACAGTTAGCTTTCTTCTCTGCGTCCCGCAACTCATGGTTTAACCCCTCGCCTTTAACTTCTCGTCTATTAATATTCATATGTCTGTGGTCCAGTCAAATAAAAGTGAAACTAACTAACGCGATCGTTTCCGTCCGAGATCTCATGTCCAGTCCTTCCAGAATGTCTTCTCCAGCGGCTTGCCCGCTTGAAACTGAAGATCCCGTTGCCGGCCAAAAACCCATCCTCTCGCGTTCAAGTATTCTTCCTTTAATTTACGACACCAGAGCGGCGTTAACAGCTTAGTCTTGGTGTGGCTAGCCAGCAGAGATGAACGTAACAGTTCTATCTTGCAGGCGAGGCAAATATAACTGTTACAATTTGGGTGGTTTCGGTTTCAGTCTGTATTTGGTGTCAATATATTATCGATTTCTGATTATGTTTTGTATCCAGCTTTTTATTTGAGATTCAAATGTTATAATATTGTTGTGAGTTTCGAATAAAAGTGAAATTTTGTTGACTGTTCTGTTTTAGAATAGAGTTGTATAATTGACATGATGTTAAATTTGTTGAAGATTTCTTATTAATTAATACGAAATTAATTGATTTATTTATTAACTTATTTTTTTACGATTGATTAATTGTATTGACTTGCTCGTATTAACCATTGATTTCAGAAAATCACTCTCTTCCATTTTAATACACCAGAGGCTAAATACTCTTAAAGGGGTTCCTTCAATACAACACTCAGTTCGTGTCAGTATAACTATAAACTATATCATATATCTATAACTGATATTACGAAACTTTTATTAAAGATTGCATTACATCCCAGCCCAAAAAATCTCTACCAACTGACAAAACACAAAAAGCCCAAAAACACCATACACTTTTATAAGTTTTTTCAATAATCAATTTCTTTTCTTGAGCCTGTGGCTAGACATAGACCAAGAAAATCTATTAGCTTTTAGTGTAAAGCTTACATAAAACCAAGATATTCAAAATCTTTTTAAAAGACCAAGCCGTCGCGCATCGACTCGAATAAAATCAGCTTAGATTTCATCCTATGGAAAAGTTAGATTAATCATTTAGTTTGTGTCGCACTTATTTATTTTATTCTAAGAGTTCTTATTTTTTTTAATTTACTTCATGCATATTTATGTCACTCAAGTCCATAAAGCTTCAACTAAAATAAACCATTTGATAAGGAAAATGGGCTAAAAGCTTTTCGAGAGGCTTAGCTAGAATAAAAGCACTAAAAGGCTTCCGAAAACCTCCTGTTTATGAGAATTGAGTGGTACGAATGAAAAAAGGCGCCTGAAAGAGAATTGTTATACTCTTGTGTATGGAGGTCTTTTCTATTACCGACCTAGAAAAAACTGGAAGGCTAACGTTACGATATAGTGAGCCACTTCTGACAGAAAAGAGTGCCAAATGAAATTCTGTAGAAAATACTTGCCAAGAAAATAAAACCAGTTTGTTTTCGTTGAAATTGGGGTAACTTGGTAAAGATTTGTAGATACCCTAAAACAGTTTGTCTGTGACTCTTTTATGAAATTTGAAACAAATCAGAAGATGTTCGTTTCTTGTTACAATTTCTTCGATGTTATTTTTCAGTTTTTTCAATTATTTGCTTTGTTCTTTGTTTTTGAACTGCAAAACTCTTTACACGTAAGAAAAACTGGTAGATAAAACTATCTGAAAGACATGCATACCTCAAAGCATTACAGGCACGTAACTGATAGCACGTAACTGATAGAAGGAGAAAAATGAGTACGGCTTTTTATATCAACATACTGTTAAAAATTTCACTGCGTGACCATCTCCTGATATTATATTAGTAATTCAGAATATATCTGAACACGTGTTCAATGCAGGTGGTCTTGTCCAAATAAATATAATGAAGAGATGCTAAAATATTAATATTTTGAATAGCACGTTTTCCGACTTACTCATAACATATTCGTGCTATACTGAAAGTTTTTTACGAATTTGTCAAATCATTCGTCATATGCCTTTAGTCCCATTTTTAAAAATAATATATGCTAGCTGTGTTATAATGTTGGTTATTTTATTATTTATATGTTTAAAAAATCAGTTTATATTTCAATTTTTAAATCTTTATTGTTATTTTATTTTCGCATCACACTATAGATACATAATGTTTTTTCTCATAAAAATCAACCTCACTAGGAATAAGCCTGTTTCGAGGTTAACAATTTACATTTGAGTGAAGCAAACATAGAGTAATCACAAACATAAACTAAAACTACATACAAACACAAAATATTTCAAAAAGAAAGAAAAAAATATGTATTCGATGAGTTACCAGATGGGTAATTTGACTGTAGGTAGACTGTAGGTAACAATATTAGAACCATAACTACTTTTTAATCATTATTCCCAAGAAGAAACAAAGTTTATAATAAAGACAGCTATGGTGACATTTAGTTTGTAGCAAATGGGAATTATATAAAATATTATTATTTAAGAAAGACAAGGATAAAAAAATATTAATACAAGTCTGTCAATACAAAAATTTTAGATAACTTTTTAAATTTAACTACGGAATTGGTAGACTTAATATGATTAGGAAGAATTTTTAACATAATTGGTGCCTGACATAAATAGTTTCTTTGGCCAAAGGAAGTTTTAGAATGTTCCGCCACAAAATTCAATGTAGAGTTAATTCTAGTTACACGCGTTTATATTTCTGATACTTTCTGATAATGTATTAAAAAAACATTCCAAAATGTAAAAAACATTTTGGAATATGAATAATTGATGTTTTTTTGAGTTTTCTAGTATTTTAAATGGTGCCGTTTTATATTGAATGTTATCCTTGTAAATTTGTGATGTTGTTACTTGTAGAAGCATACATTTAGTTTTCTGATTTTAAATTCTTTAAACAATAATTGAATATTTTATAAATATTATATTAAGACAAAACTAAAAAATATATACATAATTAATTTTCACAATGTTTTTCAAAATTTTTAAGTGATTTTTTTTTTAATTTTGCTGTAAATGGTCAGCTTATAAAATTGTATCCATTCTTTGTCTTCTTTATCTGTAACATGTACAAATTTTTTGCACTTTCAAGTATTATTTCTAATCATCTTTTCACGATAGAAAATCATTTTTTATGGGTGGAGATGGTTTACACGTAGTTCCCGTGAACACTTAGGCCATGGTCTGTTGTGCTATCTCCCACTTTACCTCATTACTTTAACAACAACCCAGTCCCTTTAATAAAGTTCACCAGGGTTTTCATTGGGTATGTGGCTATGTCTTCTGGTTCTGCTGTATGTCTCCCCAGGTATCTGAGCCTAGTTCCCACCAGAGCAGGACATTGGCACCATACATAGGTGAATTGGAGTCTCTTCATCCTCTTCACATTTCCTGCATCTGTTGGTGTTTTCCACTCCCAATATCTGCATGTGTCTCCTAAGATCCATTGATATCCATTACTAGCAAGCTGAAGGTACGCAAATAAATTTTATTTTATTAATTTGTATTATTTCACGATTAACTCATGTAAAAATATTATTAGTATCGCCCTGGTGTAAGACCACCATTAACAATTGAAACGTTATTAGAAATGGTTTTGGCCGTGTTTAGTGAACAGATTTGAATAGCCAGGTACTTCCCCACCTACCTCTTCCACATCAACTTCCCCACCCCACTACCTTCAGCTTCACAAAATACCCCAATTGAGGGTGCCATAGTCTCACTGGATCCAAATGATTGGGAAAAGTTGGGACTTTTGTGCGGTTTCACATAAAAAATAAATAAAGAGAGCGATATTGTAGACATATTTTAATAAATAAAATATTATTTTGTAATTAATTACAATTTTTAGAAAGAAAGGTTCCCCGATACTTTTAGAAACATTTTTGAACTTTTTGGAACTAAACATTTTGGATAAATTGATTAAATAGTTTTGAAACAGTCAAATAATAAATAAGTGTAGGTATTAGCAATCGTTGCCTTCATTATTTATGATTCAGAAACGTTGAAATTATCTTACAGAAACGAAAAAACGCTGTACTCTAAATATTATAAAACAAAGTACGTATCCGCCTCTGTCTGTTTGTGTAATTGTAGTTCTTCTCAACTACGAAACCGATTTTGATAGTTTTCATTACAATTTACACAATACTTTCTTAATTTACAGATTATTTTCCGGAAGATTATTATGTATTATACATGTAAATTAATAATAATGATTTATTGTCTTCTTTTCTTAGTAACATATAGAGATAATGATATCCTCACTGGGATCTCCCGTGCTGAGGATGTCATTTACATATTATAATTTAATTATAAGAAATTAATATTACAACAAAGTAACATATGAATTTAATTATAAACATATTATATCATGTAGTAAATTTTTTTTTTAAAAATAATTTTAAAATAAGTAAGATAGTGTTTTTTTGTATAGTTCAGTTGAGTAGATTCGGTTTTAGTCTGTGTTTGATATCAGTATATTTTCTATTTCAGATCTCCCTATATTAAGTATCCAGCTTTTTATTTCAGATTAAAATGTTATAATGTTGAGGTTTTTGAGTGAGAGTGGTATTTTATTGTAGAGTTTAATACTATGATATAAGAAGCTTTTTTGCCCAAAAGTTGTATTAGTAGTTATTTGTTGGATAAGTTTTTGACCATGAGATCTAGTGTTTCTATTGTACGTGTTTGTTGTTATTTCTTGGGTTTTGTACTTATGAATGTAATTGAGTATAGTTTTAGAATATAGTTGTTTAATTGACATGATGTTAAGATTGGTGAAGATTTCGTCAGTGCTATATTATATAGTGTCATATTATATTTATAGAAAGTAGAGAAGTCGATGTTTTGTAATCAAGTCTTAAAAAAAAAAATTCGGGCGCTTACATTGCTAACGCTGATTAAACCTTAAGAGATACATGAAAATAACGTACTACGAAATTTTATATCTTAAAAAGGACTACAAAAAAATCTGTTTTGATATTTGTCTATCTCCTAAAAATATTTAGTTACTTTCTTAAGGCGATGCCATAAGTAGTAATGCAAAATCATGTGTTTTTGGTTTGAAAATTTGGTCGCCTAGAAATGTTTCAGATGCTTTAATTAAATACAGCGAGTAGAATACATTTTTAGCCTTTGAAAAAATGGAGTATTTTTAAGATAAGTCTTTTTAAAAGCCCAGAAAAAAATTATGTATAAGGCATATGAAAACTGCTTTAAAGTTCAAAATCTCCTACTTACGAACCCATTTTCGGTTATAATTTTATTTTATAATGTGGCAAATTAAGTTATTTATAAAATGATTGGAAAAAATATATATTTATGCCTGAACATCTACAAAATAAAATAAAAGGCACTTTTTGGCCATGTTTTTATCTTGCATAAATCAAAACAGGCGGATGGTGTTAAGCAGGAATTTAAACCTTATCGCCATCTACGTAAGGGTTGTTATTGATAGCGGCTCAATTTAAAATAGTGCACGACGTAGTGCATCGCCTTAAGGATATTTAATACGTCATAATGCGTCTTTAAGACGTTTTTCGACGGCCCGGTATAAAATATACAAATACCAGTAAAATACAATAAACGAAACCACAACTAATAACGCTTGAACAGAGTTTAATATAAACCAAACAGTTGTCACCTCATTTACAACATAAAATAACCAGATTAACCTTTAAAGATGCCAGTTAAACCTATGTATTTTATTAATATCCCTCTGAGAAGTAATTTTCTTCCATGTCGTGATAATACTGTCATCCATCATCCGTTATATTTGACAGGAATGTAATATCTGTAAATAGATTGACAGCAATCCTAGCTGTCTGGACAAGGAGATGTAGCACGAGTGCCTTAAAAATGTCAACAGTTACACGATGAAGGTTTTTTTATCAACAATATAGTTGATTAGTCGACAATCGCTAGCACGATCGGAAATCCGATTACGCAAGGCACTTAACAAAAGTTGAACATTAACGGAAATAATTATTTTTAATGGGAAAACTAATGTTTACAAGACAAAGTTTTAAGCATAGCACAAATGATAACAAAAAAATTAAATCAATAATTACTAGACAGGAATGGAATCCGTAACGCAATGGTAAGTACAACTAAACTACAATCAGAAAGCTAAGTGTTCAATTCCGGTTGGCGGCATTTTTTTCCGGAAGATTAATTCAATTTGTATGGGAATTTCATAGTTTTAATTATTGATTATAATAATTTGTTATTAATGGAAATGTCCAGATCGAAAAAAATGTTTATTTTGATTTTTCCAGATTCACCATTTGAACAGTTTTTTCAGACACCATTTATAAGAAATGATAGAAAAGAGAAAGAAAAAACGGCAAACTAGTTTTTTTTAATACAATAGACGAAAATATCTATAAGGCGAATCAACATGCCATTTGGGGATAAATACACACAATATAATAGCCCTAAAGCCTTTGATATTTATTGGCAAAGTATTGTTGTTTTCTCTATTTTTACACTTGACCGGATACTATTACAGCTGTCTGACTGTCAAAACCTTCGTGAGATTACGCAATGAGGAAAATTGTGTTTTGTTATCATCTTATGAACATCCCAAGGCGCTTATTTCTGTTTTGACTGAGGGCTACGGAGAAAACATTGTAATTAAATCTTGGATCAGATTTCATAGCTTCTCGTATAAACCAATTAGTCGTTAGCCAACTGAAATATATATAACACGGAACTTGTATGAAAAATATGATGGCTTAAAAAGAGATCAACAAAGTCTTAAGCGTAGAATTAATAAATCGTCATTTAAAAAATATCAAGACCGTAAGAGACTTAAACGCCCTGTGATTGGTCGGTGGGTTCTGACAGAACTCTCATCACTTCCTCCGGGTCGGTCAGTTCCGAGCTGCGCCGCGTAGAATTGTCATAAATTATTTAAAAATAATGTATTAATTTATTTATCGGATATCTTGCAAAACATTTGAATTGAGATTTGTTGATGTAATACCAACCCTAATGGATTTTTTTCTTCTTTTTTACATTACCTCTACACAGAAGGAAAATAATTTCCCTCAGGGCCTATGTCATCTTTGGGGATGCTATGTGGAGAGTCCCTTTGAGGAGAGGAAGGAGTAAACACGGTTCTTGAAGAGATCCATGATGTAGGAGGGAGGAAGCACAGAGGCCCGGCAAATCGTTTGGCAGCCGAGCTGTTGAACTCAGAACGAGTCGTAGAAGCGACCTGTTCTCATGTGACAATGTCAACCATGTACATATGTTGGGAATGCGTTTGGCGTGTTTCTCGACTATGCACCGGTGCCGAACTGATCAATGACGCTAGTTCTTCAGAGCATCTTCCATTGTTATACCGGTAGGACAGGGACAACATACTTACCTGACGCCTGCGCTCTAAGGCATGCAATCAGTATTTTAAGAAAAGGGAATATATCAAACGGACCGCCCGTTTCTGCACAGAGTCTAGGGTTTTTTTCAGGTATTTTGGGGCTCCAAAACAGAGGTGGCTGCCAAATTTGACAATGGGATTGATATGAGTGTTAACCGATAAAACCGAGGTACGTATGACGACACGCATACCCCGCTAGAACTCGATCGTTTTGGCGGGCTTTGAAAGATATAAACTTAGAAAATTATTTTAACCATAAAATCGACATTTTGACAAAAACAACAACAAAAAACTTTAAAAAATTACAAAGGACATTCTTGAAATTTATTTCTTTTAGTTTCCGACATAAGTTTGTTGGTCAGACAAGCTGTCACCAGCTGCCACGAACACGTCCAAGCTCATTTTTGTGAAAAAAATGCCTCCCTTGGAATCGATTCTCCAATCCAGGCCGCTCGCAATCGCAGTCGAAAGTACATATATTGGTCGACATTCTTATTTTTCAGTCTCGTCGAAGGTACATACTTACATACGTTAAAGGTCAAAAGTCATTCACCTCGAACAACGGTATGAGTCAAACCACACGTTGTTCGAGTGGAATGTCTTTGTCGAGAATCGAGGCCTTGTGATTTTGAGAGGTGCAAAAATCATTCTCTAGTAAGAACCAAATCTGATGGAATTTCTTTCCATTAGTTTGTGTTCAAATATCACTGATTATTTCAATAAGTACAATTATTCAGCTGGTCGCCGCATGCACAGACATATATATTCATAATAATATAGCTGTTTCAACCGTACACGGAAATTCTTTGAATGGCTATCCCTTTCTTATGCATTCCGTTACATGCTAGGTAGGCTGTTGTATGGAGCTGTTTGATCTATTCACACTTTGGCTATTCTTTTATTATGCGTTTCGTTATTCGCTACGCATCTAGAAACTGGAACGTACTATTTTTGTTGTTTGTTTTTGGGGTGTTATGCCGTGTTGCGCTAACTCCTTCTTTAGCCGACGTTTCGGACAGCGTTGCAGTGTCCATCATCAGGGCAGATCCGGTTTACACATCTTCGGATCTACCGGATCTGCCCTGATGATGGACACTGCAACGCTGTCCGAAACGTCGGCTAAAGAAGGAGTTAGCGCAACACGGCATAACACCCCAAAAACAAACAACAAAAATGCTTTTGGCCGTGAGAATCTAAAAACTTACCTGGAACGTACTATATTTTTTGTTCGATAGTATGAACAAAACGTGTTTTTATATTTATGCTAATAAAAAAATATTTGTATTTGAATCAGAAAGTTTCCATTGACTAAAATTCTTGGAATAATCAAATTAAAATGTATAAACGAATCGTGTTCATACTTGCGTGGAAGCAGAAAAGTTTTTATTAAGTTATTACTTGTAGCAAATTTCTTTAGATTACCATGGCAAACTAGACTGTAGAATAAATAAATAAAATAAATTTAAATGTTAGGATATGATTGACACCATAATTTGGCAGGATGACATTTAAAGGGAAAACGGAATAATCACCGAGATTTTTATGAATACCGAAGTTGCTGTAGAAAATGGACTGACAGTTAAAGAGACCTGTTTTCGGACTCTTGCACTGGGTTTAGCAGGGTTTGGTACTAATCCCCACTACTTACCTATACTAACAATACTTACCTATACTAACTGTATAAACTATAAATGCAATTTTATTTCTGAACGTTTTCGTTGCAAAACAGAAAAGTATGTGATTCTTTCAGATACACAGGAAAAAAAAGTTTAAATATCAATAACTTTAAAATATAATGTTAAAGCATTCAATTTTTATTGAAACACAGAAAAATGTAATGATCTTAACTGAGAATCAAATCCAGGATCCCTGTCCTGCCGGAAAAACGCCTTTAAGCACTTGGCCATTGGGACCATTTTCATCGATCTCATATTTCAAACCATATTATCCCCTACTAATTTAATGACCAATTTTTCCCATATTTTAGGTTGCGATCTTTTTGAATGATTATAATGTTCTAAAGAGTTCGGTTTTAACCTAGATAGTGTTTAGGTTGCCAATTACAGCTCTCGGTAAAAATGCGGTTTGGTGAACCGGTTCGATTGAACTACGGTTCTTTCAAATCTATGGAGAGAATGGCCAAGGAATTTAGAGAAGAATAACTCGTCTTCTACTATATTTTAAAATTTTCCCAAAAAATATTAAAATTTCCATAGAGTATGGCTTAATTTCAATATTATCTAAGTTTTTTCCCTTTTCCCTAAAAAATTTTTTTTTACCCACAAATTATGAAATTTCCTCTAACATCACGGAGACCATTCAAAATCGTACATTTCTGATTTTCTCTTACTTTAAATCAATACCAACATTTCCTCTGAATTTTTAAGATTTGTTTGTAGGTGGTTAAATACCTACCTACTTTATTAATAAACACGACGCCATATTATGCGTGCGACTGAAGTGTGCACGGACGCTATGAATCCCTTTATTGTCAATCCGGATCAGTGGTGACCCGCAAGCCGTGAAAATCGCTGAACAATCTCATGGATCAGCTTTTACCGGGTCACCGTCCGCCGCGAGTCACCGGCTCACCAGGGCCTCGATTCTCAACGAATTCCACTCGAACAACGAGTAGTTTTACCCACTCGTTGTTCGAGTTGAATGACTTTTGACGTTTGGCGTTTGTAATTATGTACCTTGGACAAACTTAAGAATAAGAATGTCGACCAATGTATGTACTTTCAACGGCGATTGCAAGCGGCCTAGATTGCAGAATCTATACATATCTCACTCGTTCGCTAGTTCGTAAAAACCTGCAAACCGTTAAGATCGATCTTTGCGAACCGGATCTCCTTATGGAGAGCCGGTTCACTGAGCCGAGGCGTTCGTGAACGACTGATTTTCTAATTTGAGATACCCGTTGGCTTTTTTCTAAAAGTCTAAATGAATATCCAATTTCTTTATTGCAACAACTTTTCTTTTACCTTTTGAAAGTTAGTCCATCAATGTAACATTATCATTGAATAAGTAAAAAATACTATTTACTTACCAACACAACATAAAAAATACGCACTGGGCCTCTTAGTGGGATTAAATTACATTATGTTATCTTTGAACAATCTTACTGTTGCAATTTAAAGCAATGTGAGGCGATCGACGCTCCTAGAATGTTCCAGAAAGACGTCCGATATAAAATGCATTGGCCGCAAACTTACCACACATTCTGCAAGGCACAATTAATTGCATAACGTAAATAATACTAGCTACCTACTGCCTACGAGCACCTACTTGCGACGTCGGAGTGAACTACCTACGTCAATACCATTGCAAGTTTGACTAGATACATTACGCGCATCCGTCAGAAGGTTCTAGGCAACTGCCTAGGCATAATTTCAGCGAAATTGAAACATCGAGATGAATCTCGCTGAAGCGAGTAACCGGCAGTTTACCAGCGGTTTCGCGAAGCTACTGCCGCCGTCGGCTTTGCTATATAAATAGGTCCGACGCGAAGCAGCAAGTCAGTCAGTCAGTCAGTCATACACCCGGCTCTGCACGGTTCAACCATGGACTCAAAACTCAAAACGGGATCATCACAGCGCCCTGGCTTCAGCTTTCCTGGCCAGCGCTACATCCACGCGCCTAGACCCCGCGGCATCCTCGCCGGTCTGTGCATCGGCCCGCGACATCCTCGCCGGCCTGCATCTCCTGTTCAACCACCGACAGGTCCATCGTATCTTCGACTACCTTGTTCAGCACTGGAGCAACCGGAAGACCGATGGTCTTCACCAGTTCCTGACACATCCACGAGTCCGGTCTCAGCGCGCCGTCACCAACTACCGCCTAGACCACTTCACCTCCTACATTCGGTGTCATCGCCATTCAGTCCTGAAGTCATCTCCCATGCTGCATTCTGACTCAATAAAAACTGGTGACCCACAACCTCTTTCATTGCGTGTCTCCTCACCAGATCCCCAAATAAGCATTTTGATTGAAATACGGGCAACGACAGTAAGTAAAAAGAAAGAATTTTTATTTGAAAGGGTAATAAGCGAAAAACAATATTTCGGCTCTTTATCAAAGAAAAAACATATAAAAAGCGGTGAATTTTCGTGCGGTTTGCCATAAAAACAACCTGAATGTGCTTTCGGCGATTTTTGTGACAATCGTGATTTTTACAGCTTACTCAACACATTTTGATCGGGCAGTTTTCGGCCGCGTACTAGTGCTGGTAACGGGTGATTTTTTGCGTAATTTCGCGCTAACATAGACCTCTAGAAAAATTGCGATAACTTTAAAAATATTTGTTTGATTTCAATAATTCTTTTTGCAAATTATTTATTTGATTTCATTTTATTTTATTATATTTAGAAATGTATTCTTCATCGTTAAACTAGTGCAGAATTTCACATAAAGTAGGAACGTTTTGAAAAAAAATATTTTTTTTTTACATAACATCCTTTATTTTACAAATTATACACAAAAATTATTTCTAAATGTAAAATAAAAATTATTATTGCATGGCTACAACCCTACAGACGCTATATAGCGAAAACTCAAGTATATTGGAACCCGTATTTTAACGTGACCCGCGCTCCACTAACAATCTATCAAACACGTATAAATACGTGATCCGCTCTCTAGCATCAATTTGCTAAAAACGTATTAATACGTGATCCGATTACAATGTGTTAAGATAAATAAATCGTAAATTTCTGAAGTAAAAATATTTTATGCTCCCATTTCCTAGAAGAGTATTTTTTCATGTGCCGACCAAGTATTTTATCAAACTTCAAAGGTGTTTCAAAGTTATGTGATGATTTATTTATCTATTTCTAATCTACGGAATAAATAAGTTAAATAAAACATTATTTATGATTATAATGTAAATATAAGAATTCCAACTGTCCAGAGCCAGTGGGATTATGGAATCTCTAATCAGGGTATGTCGTAAGGCTGAAGTGAGCCTGGAGGGGAGATATGAAAAAGGAAAATTGGATAATAGGCAGATGTATAAATATGTTTATTAACCGTATAAAACGCAACCGAAATTATAATTTTTGATTTTCTTTAGCACTTCATTCTCATGGTGACTGATTTTTGGGGTCGTGATCCTTCTTAATCCGACGTTTCGGACGGCTTAGATTCTGCCACCATCAGGGCAGATTTACAAGACTGTCCAAAACGTTGGCCAATCGAGAAAAACGCAATACGGCTTATTTCCGGCGATTATATTAAATCGCATCAAACAATTAGGTATACTTACAAAGCTCGTGGAAATTTTAAATATTTAAATAAGAAAAAACTTGAAAAACAAAGTTGTTTTACTATAATATATCTATTTTTATTTATATATGTATGTAAAAATACATTAAAAATAAAATTGTATTCAATGAGGATTGAACCTTTCTTCCCAGGGATTGGCTGTTAACTGTTTGAAATGACGTATAAAACTTTAAAAAAAATACGATCATTATTCAAGATCTGGAGTTAACCGTGCCAACAACTGAGCCCAATCGCAATTTGGTAGGACCGACATTTATTTCGTGTATTAACTAATGTCATTAAATTTCAGAGAAATCCATATATGTCCGAGTGTGTGTAAGTGATTGCCACCAAAAATTGATAGGAGGCATTTTCATCGACAACGAGTCTGTCTGCCTAGTTTCAGATCCATCGAATTTCAGGATTTCTATTTAAAAACATTTAAAATTGAGTCGGGTGTTGTATTCAAATTTTAGCAAAATCGTTTAAATATCCGTGAACACGTTTCTCGAACAAATTAATTTTATGTTTGCTAACATTTAATTTCGTTTATACACCAAATTAATTCCCGAGCTTAAGGATTTGCTGAATTCGTGACAAGGCATGCAGGGCCGGCCCTATGCGGGCGCAATCGGAGCACTCCACTCCGGGCGCCGAAATGTCAATGCGAGAAGGCGCCAAAGCGCTGATAACACCTAATAGTCCTGACCCATCGCCCTTGAGATTATTTTTCAAAAATCGGGCTTCACAAAAATACAAATCATTCGAATATTATTGATTACAGTGTGATCACCTACCAAGGCGTCTACTGGTTTTGACAAGGGGTGAATTTTGAATTAATAATATCCGTAATCGGCCAGTCCATTCATGGGAATGACACACATGAAATATCAAAAATATTGCATACCCATTTCTTTACTAATCCGTACAAATAAATAAAACCAGTAATATTCATTATTTGGATTCGGTTCGTGTTCATTCGTGTGATGACAAGATTAATGTACCGGGTTAGGCATACCGTTACCATAGGGTGTTTCAGATAACAAGTTTTACGAAATTGTTTTTGATTGAAGGTTATATTGTGTCAAACAACAAAGTAAATCCTTTCTACGAAAACAAAGTTAAATATACCTTTCCGTGGTGGCAGGACAAAATTATACAGGTGTAAATTTCATCTTTCTAATTTAATACAATTATGATCCGAATACCTCCGCACACGAAAACATAGATATTTGAAACATGAATGACATTTAGTGAATAGTTTACATACTAACAGCTTTACTAATAAAATAAAACACTTTGCCAACCGTTAAACGATGCTTTAGTTGCACATTGAATAAAGACTGTTCATTTTTTGTTTAAATTCTTACTAATTAAAAAAAAATGCTTTAACTGGCTGCTAAAGAACTGGCAACATTGGATTTTGGCAAGTGACACGTGAAGTTCCCGTCTTGAAAAAATAGGTTTTTTCTAATGTTATTTTTTAACTAGCCGCGTAAAAGTTATGTTTTTGTTTTCAAAATTTCGTATTCTCTACAATTTTCCGACGTTTCGAATAAATATATACGTTGAACAACTTTTTTTTAACTAACTTATTTTTACCAACTGACGCCTGTGCTCTGAAGATAACCCGTGTTGCTTATTAGATTCTTATATGCCAGTTCAACGTTGGTATGATAAATCCGGCCTTAAGCCTGGTTTAAGGCCGTTTTAACCATGCAAACGCCGTGGTAATAAGTCAAGTTTTTCTCTTTTCCGACCTTACGCCCTGCGTTAACCGTGCGAGTGTGCAAACCTTGGAAATCTGCTATCTGCACGGTTGCGCAGCAAGATATTTTGTTGTTTCTTATATTTCAAATGCTTTCTGGTATTTATCTAGATTTTTCAACAATTCAGAAAAGCGATAAAGTACCTTTTTTCTTTAAAGTCACTTCCAAGTTCAATTACTATGTAAATATGTGTAAATAATATTATTACTAATGATAAATATAATGTTGTTGCTACATATTAGACATTCAGATTATTGTTATTGGCACACAGTCTAAAACAACACTAAACCTACATACTAATAAATAACAACTATTCATTGATATTAATGATTACCATAAAGTATTTCTAGTTATGAGCCATGTTTTCAGCATAAATCTGAATTAAATCATAAAAGGCATGTGTTAGTATTATTTATCGATAATTCCAAAGCGTTTGACACAATTGATCAGCAAAAATTATTAATAATTTTAGAAGCTATTGGAATCCGAGGATACCTACTAAATTTGATTAAAAAATATTTATTTAACAGACATAGATGTGTTAAAATATTAGAAAAAATGAGTGGGAAAAAAACAGGTGCTGGTGTCCCTCAGGGGTCAAATTTGGGACCCACGCTTTATATTATATTTGTTTCATTAATGAAAAAGCTTTTTTGACATTTTCTTATGTTTTATTTGCTTTATCAAACTTACATTTTATATTTTATTTTATTTGTACTTATTTGTATCTCTGTATATAACATTGTAGTTATATTTTATGGATTGTGTGGGATTGCACTTACCTCCCCACATTCAGAAATAAACAATTATTATTATTATTAAATACTTTGTATATGCTAACGACACGGCTCTTGTTATATCTGATGAACAATTTACCTAATTTAGAACCGTTGCTATTATGTACGCAACAAGACTTTACGTCCCTAATAAAATGGTCACATGACTAGCAGGCTTATTTTATGTATTTCTGACTAGGGCAAGCTATTCATAAATACCAAGAAATAAAAAAATCGATACACATACGATCTCCATATGTTTCAGTTTCAATTACACCTGAAATAATATCTTACAACTTTAAGTTAATCATCAAAAAAATTGCAGCCCTGCAAATGCGATTAAATTAAAATAGTGAATGAATACGTTTCTTTGGGCGTGACTGTTGATTGCCATTTTAAATGGGACATTCAAATAAACAATATTTGTAAAAGACTGAGAGCGATTTTTTTATTTTTTTTTTTAAAGTTTCTTTATTCTATAAAATTATTAGTTACATGCATTGAGGAATTTTTCGACCACCATGCTAGGCACATGCCCGTGTTATGGTGGTCGATTTTCTATACATTAACATAAAGATTGTGGGTAGATTATATAAACTGAAGTGTTTCGTACCTGTGAATATTTTAAAAATCATTAACCTATCACTCGCAGAATCAACTCTACGATATGGAATAACCACTTGGGGACATTCTTGTAAAACTAACTTAAATTGCCTAAAATCAGTTCCAAATTCTACAGTTATTTTTTCACAGAGACGTAACACTTCATTTTTGTATCGAAACATAAATATCTTGCCTGTGCAGGCCTTACTATGCGACAAAATATCGATTCAGCATATATTTGACTCTGAATATAAAAAGGAATTGGAACATGAACGCAACATTATGTTCACAAATAACGAAGGCATGTTGCCAAGTAACATACAAAATTGTTAATTCCCAAATAGTTACACATATATGTCAATTAAATAAAACTTTTTTAATGTGAATACCGCACAAGAATACAACTGCCTCCCAACCAGATGGAGCCAGTGATACAATGGCATCCCCAATTGCGGTATGTTGTGAGGCTGAATGTGGTGATAGGGAAGAGGAAGGTGGGGAAGAATCTGGCTATTGAGAACTGGTCACCAAACACGACCAAAACCATTTCAAGCAAAGTTTCAGTTCTGAATGGTGGTCTTATACCAGGGCGATACTGAGAGTATCTTCTACTCTATGTACCGCAAATACACATTATATTATTTATGAGTAAATTGTGAAATAAACAAATTAATCAAATATAATAAACTTGCGTTTGCCGGGATTTGAACCCGCGATCACCGGCTTGCTAGTCGAGAGCCTTACCCCTCGACCACGGAAGCCGTTATCTACCTATAAATTAGTACATTTTTGTGAAAAAAAAATTTTATAGCGCCGCTTTTGTGAGATATCACCTCAGGGGCGCTTTACAGTTGATGCAGGTATTACAAAAATAAAGTATAATGAAGAACAGGAACAGGTGACATGGAGATAGAAGATGGAGACTCTGCCTGTAATAATTGCCGTTAATTAGTTTTATTTACATAAACTTTCAATTTCACAAACCCTACGATTATCATAATATCCAGTGATTTTGAGGGTAGTATATTAGAAAAACGAAAAATGTTTATTTTAGTGGAAATATTTTCATTTCCTCTAATAGTTTTGACTATTAATTGACTTTTTCATTTACCATCAAAATCTACCGACGGAATAAAATCGTCTACACACTAACTGGACATGAGAGGAAAAACTGAAAAGCTGAATACACACATTTTGAAAACAGAACAAAATAGAATCATCCAATTTATTCATTCAGCTTATAATTAGTAAGTTGGTTCAAATGACTGCGTCCCCAGTTCGTTTGTCCAATTTCGCCCAATTCTATAAAATTCTGCTCAGTTTCGCCCATCGCCAGGCGACACACACTCGTAACAAGCTCACTTTATGTTTATCGTATATTTGCAGGGACCATTTCATTAGAATTAGGCAGAAAATGTCATAAATATCGCCTTTATGAGAGTAACTTTCAAAGTACGGGACATAAACCCATCAGCCAAAATTATATGAAACATAAGGGGACACAAACGATCTTTCAAACCTTTTCACCCTCTGCCGCTGGCCGGTCCACCTAAGAGTGGTATTTGCTTACCTACTCTCAGTATCACCCAGGTGAAAGACCGCCAGTCAGATTTGAAACGTTGCTCTTATTAACTATTTATTATTTATGGGTGATGTACTGTCTCGCTAGGAAATCCAATCATTATTATTATCATTAAGGTACAGCTTACAATATAACTGAGCGAAGTCCTGTTTTAACTCAATAATTTGGCGTTTCTTCTAAGATGTTGGCCATTTTAACCTGTCGTGCAATTCAAATAAATATTCGTCAAGATCGTACTCATTCGTGGTCGACGCAACACAGGGATACAGTGTGAGTGAGTGATCTTTTTGAGAAGTTAAATATTTTAAATTGATACCTACAAGGAGTGAACGAAAAGATCATTAGAATTACAGGAAAATGAAAATCTCCCTCTAAAAGAGTTATGTTACTATGGACCATAAAAGTCAAAAACTCAAAACTTTATTGTGTGTAGACTTTTCCTCAAACAATTTATTTTCTATCACTGATTATCAAATGTACTAGTTGATCATCAATCCACAAGATTCGACGGTACACACCTATCACTAACGGAGAAGGGAATTAGATAGCATTTGCACAAAGCCTCATTTTCTGAGCTATCCTTATCCAATATCCTCGATTGGCTACAACAGCAAATAAATCCCTGTTGCTGTTTGGATTGTCGTATATTTGCGAATTTGGTTTTTCAATGCTCGTGAAATGAAATCGAAAAACGAGAGCTGTTGCAGATGCAACCTTCTTAATTTTAATAAAAAAACATTTTACTAACATTCTTCTTTTAATAAAATGTTTAAAAAAAATCTTACCTACACTGTAATTTCCTTATTCATAAAAGTACATTTACCTTTTTAAGGCTTATTATTATTATTTTTTTTTTAATTTAATTAAAATCAAATTTAATAATATAATTATTAAGTTCTGCGAGTATTTTTTGGTTTTTGTTATTGTTACAGCTGTTTCGGCTTTCAAGGCCATTTTCAAACTGTGGTTTATCCACGTTTAGACGACTTATTAATATGATTCTATTTTACCCCCTCCCAAATTTAAAATGATTTATTACCGGTTAAACCAATTTATTGATAAAAATAATTGTGACAATAGATTTCATATTCTGTGGGGGTATTTTGAAGTCTGTTTTCCCCACATTAATGTTTTCTTAATTGTTCAATAATGAAGTAGCAGTTATTAATTTATTTAAATGTGTTATATTGTTTAGGTTTTGTGAACATACTTAGAAGCGGGGAATAAATAATTTTCCTTACTTTATTAATTAATGTTATATTAGGGTCATTGGTTCTTTTATTGATTTCTAATTGTTCAAGTAAATTTAATCTAAGGCCCTTTCTTTCTATGTGCAAGGGTTTAAGTTCGTTGTTGTCAAGCGGGACGTGATTATTTACTAAGAGATGTTCTGCGAATTTTGAAAAGGTGCTTTTATTATTATAACATCTTATATGTTCTTTGAATCTAGTTGAGAAAGCCCTTCCCGTCTGTCCGATATAAGTAGCTTTTTTTTATTTGTTATGCCGTGGAACAAATCCCATTCACCTGTGTGCTGTGAAGTAAAGTTTGGCAGGCACTGCTCTAAGTGAATTTAGTAACTGAATTAATAATAAAAGCTAGAAGTGCCTTTCATAGATGAATAATTGTCCATTTAACGCCTCTGGGAGCAAGTGTCCCAGTGCGATTTAAAGGGTTGAAATTACTTTTGATAGGGGTCATTATATTTTACTGAAACTAATAAATATAATTTACTCAAATAAACTTACACGAGCGCTATAAAACAAAGATTTGTACGAAATGCTCGCGTATTTAAATTTTAGTTACTGGAAAGGTCTACCAGCTTGCAACACCGAACGACATGTAGCCCCCATCACGGCACGGCGAACCGATAAACATTCCATACTTCCTTCCCGTATTCGCATTCTGATAATATAGTCGCGTGTATCTTGTGTTTAAAAAAATAAAAGTCGTCTCGAACGATTGTCTATTCTACATTAATCTTTACATTCCGCGACCCTTTAACGCTGCGTACGGATAATAAATACAACTGAAGATTGTTACATTATACAAGTACGCAAAAGGTCTACTCTGTTTAAATTATTTTTTAAACAATCTTACGAAATAGTTAAAAAGATGTGTCATGTTATCCTATTCAGACCTCCATGCATAATGTGTTAAGTAATATGTAAAGATTAGTTTTTTGAATCTGATCACCTTGCAAAAAATGTGTAATTTTAATATTTTCATTCATAATTATTGATTTTATACCGGGTTCATGTGGTGAGGTTTGCTCAGGTCTTGGCGGCGGATGAGTCTGTCCACAAGCTGCGAGAGCGGAGAGGCCGATTGAGGGATCCTATTTGAACTATCCAGCCGGACTCTCTCAACCCTTCGCTTTGCACCGCAGTGCAAGGCATTGACTAATACGTCAGTCACTCCTGAACGTACTGAACCCTAGATTCCTAACCAAACCTCATGCCTGTTTCCTTCCCAGAACCCGCTCTACTTCATTTCCTTAAAATACCCTACACAAAACCGTCTTACTTATAATAGATAATACGGAGGTGTAAGAACGGGTTAGTAGAAAACGTTACTCATGACCACGCGCATGCGTACTGAGTATACCTGTCATAATTTGCAGTATTAGCGGCTGACAGATTTTTGAGCCGCCCGACCCCCAGGATTAGGGATGTTTTACGATCGTATAACGACCGAGATTAAGACAAATATCGATTGGTGGCGCAATGGAAACCTAAAAAAGCAGAAAAACCCATTTGCACCACTATCAAAGGAATATTTTAATTCGAAATATCGATTTACCAAATCAAATACGTAACGCAAAATCTAATTTCGAAGCAATTCATAACAGACCAACGTGAAGTGCGAAAATGACCGTGTTTTTCAAGATTAGAACAAAGTGGTGCCAGTCTAAAAAAATCTTTCATGAAAACTGTTATGAGTAAAGATTTTAACACGAGCATCATACGGCCCGATTCACCGTAAAGCTATACCAAAGCTGCAGCGGCGTAATAGGGTATCTTTATAAGTAAGACTTTATATCTCTAAAGATGAAATAGCCCTCAGCGAAATTATTTTCTTCGGTCTGGTGCGTAGAGCTAATATAAAATGTATAAAACTATAGTTTGTAAAAGAACATTTATGAATAAAATTGAAAAGGCGTTAAAACGATAGTAAATATCTTATTCCGATTTAATGGTATTTTAATGCATGATGCTAGATGATTTGCGCTTTTCTTCTGATCGTAATATTACCGAAGCACTAAAATTAATGCTTACTTTATCTCATGCTCTCTCCGTCTCTCTTCTGGATAATATACGAGTTTATTATACGAACACAATACCCTGTTACAACATTATAAAGACTGCTTTGTTAGTTGTAGAAAGTCATAAATCTTCCTTTAAGATAAATGCCCAAATTACACACTTTAGGAATGTATTGTTCGTGTTTAAATTGAAGTCGTTAGCGTAATACCTTTCTTGCTGGGATAATTTTATCAATATAAGAAAAATAAGTTTTTGTTAACAACTGTTTAAACAAAATATTAATGAGCCAGTGGGACTAAGATCCCCGATTGGGGTATGTTGTGATAGTGAAGGTGGTGGGGAGAGAAAGAGACGAGGAAGTAGAAAAATTATCTAGTTATTCGTATCTGGTAAATCCATTCGAAGCAATCCTTCCGGCTGCGCCACTGTTATAATATGGTTGTTGGCTGTACCATCATTATAAATATTAATGTTCTGGTATTAATGATACTCCGAGATTGATTACTCGCTTTATTGTTAACCAAGTACACAGATTACGGATGCTTTCTAGTCACGTGCTGAGATGTGAGAGGGAGATCAAACTAATACATGGATTTTTATACGACTATAATATATCTGTCTCTCTCTACTCTGACGGTGTCAAACACCTGTTTTTAGTGTTCCACAATTTCATATCGGAATGGTGGTCTTTCAGTAACGCGATACTGAAACTATCTACCATCCTAGGATTGCCATAACTTTCTTTTTTTACTTTGTTGTGTGTTACGTTAAAAAAAACACTCAGTTTTAATATAATGCATAACTCTATTGGTAGCCCATTTCCCTTGAAAATCTACAGTTAAAACGTGCTTAAAAACTTCAACCATATTTGTTGCCATGACTTTATCAAGATACCACAACAAAAACAAGCGCTCTAGCTTAGCATAGCTACGCACACCTACCACCATCTCACACCTACAAACACACTCACAAGGTCATAATACGCACACTTACGCTAAACACATGTCATAATTTAATTACTCAATGTACCTACCCCAAATAAAAAAATACCAGAATCATGTTTGACCAACGAAATATTTCGACTCTGTCAAAAATTATCACACAGTCCGAGACAATCGTTTTGAAACGTCATCGAACAAGGAATTGATTCTGTCAAAAATGATTCGAAACCACAGCCTTCATGTCATTGGTCAGAAATAATCGATATAAAAGCAGTCACGTCATTGGTCAGAATTCATCGATTCCCAAATCCGAGATACGTCAAAAATATCTCAGATTGCTTGACAAACGATCCGTGGGTACATTGCGTTACGTACTACCTAATATGATTTTTTTTTAAGTTTCTATATTCATTTAATTGTTTGTTACATGCATTGAGGATTTTTCGATCACCATGCTAGGTACATGCCCGTGTTATGGTGGTCAATTTTCTATACATTAACATAAAGAATGTGAGAGAATATAAAATAACATATTATTAAACAATATTTAAGAACATAAAATAATGTAAATGACTATATAGTAATATAAGGAAGTATGGAAGAATACAGTAGAATATAAAAATATTACGAAAGTATAGAACATAAATAACGTGAAAATAGTATGAAAGTAGAACATAAATAATGTAAATGACTATATAGTAATATAAGGAAGTATGGAAGAATACAGTAGAATATAAAAATAGTATGAAAGTATTGAACATAAACAACGTTTGTTATAATAGCATAATATTTTTCAGTTGTTTTAGATACATAATACAATAGTATATTGAGGAAATCTGTAATTAGTTTCTCAATTAGGTAAATTACACATGTATTAATGAACCACATTGTAAACTGTTGATTTCCCTAAAGTAAAATAGATACATAAAAAAGAATATAAAAAGTATGTAGTTATAAAATATATAAAATCAAACATAGTACTATAGAGTAAGCAAATAAGAAAGGACAAATAAGATAAGATTTGATATACATTTGGGATTATGCAATTATTCTTTGTTAATTATCAAATGTTGGAATGTTAAGGCATTAGATTTTAGCTGTTTAATTACGATATTGTCTGCCAACCGAAAAAGCAACGAGTATGACAGTGTAGTTGAAGAACAATTCATTTGTTTTTTAGGTTACGATTTATGACGCCAGTATATTTAGTGTGTGTAAAAAATAGCATTCTGACTTAAAACAAAATGGGAAGATTATTAATAATAATAAATTGATAATTTTTGCTCCGCTGTTTTTGCGGAAAAGCACCTCAAGGGCGCTGTATTAATAATCTAAGGTTAACACGTATTTTAAGGTTATGTATATATTTGTTGTTAATCATTGCCAGTATTAAAATATTGGTCTTGCCCGTTATTGGAAATTAAGTAATTAACTACCAAAATTCATATTTTGTCTATGTGCCGCCAACCCCCCCAGTGCAATTGAGTGCTTTCGGTTTCAGTCTGTATTTAATGTCAGTATATTTTGTATTTCCGATCTCCCAATGTTTTTTAAATGTTTCAATATTGTTGTGAGTTTTGAATGAGAGTGGGATTTTGTTGTAGAATAAATTCTATTAATAAATTGATTCCCCTAGTTTCACTTGAAAATCTCACGTATTATCCTACTATACTCTATTTATCCTCCATAATATATATTTTTTCATAAATAAGTAGGGACCTGGCAGAATATAAGATGAATTCATTGTTCTCGTCTTCTAATGCATAGATTCCATGCGTAAATGAACACATGAAGGCGATAAAATCGTCAAAACCTTTCAGTCATTTTCCCTTGCTTCCCTGAAGAAACGACGCGGCGCCTACTTGCAAAATACATTTTCAAAACTTCAGACCCCAACCCTTAGATGGTGAGATTGCTCTGCTTTACAGCTATTAATGTATGGATATCCCATTAATAATGATTAATTACGTTATCATTACGGTAATGGCTGCCTACCACGGGGTTATTGTTCCGAAGACATTGTTCCAGAAATCGGATTAATTTCACCAAGAGAACAAATGTCTGGGAAAAATAGATCATTCTTTATAGCCAAACTTCGTGATATCGGATTCAGATCAAATTTAGTTTAACGTCTCTCTTTACATATTTTAACAATTAACTCGCTACCGTAGTATGTACCTATTTTAAATAATTATTTCACTCACTAGTATTTTTGGTATTTTAGTTAATCAATATTGCAATATTCATAAACCTACGAATACCTTAACACGCGTGGTTCAATAAATTCCTGAAAACTGGGTAAAATTCACTACGTCAAATTCACGGAGAAATTTGGTGACAGTGTTACATATAAATATTATTTTTATTTTTTCAAGAGATTTAAGTAGAAAATCTTCCTGATCAATACCAATACCATTTTCACGATCACTCCTGAAAACATCATAGTCGGTGAAGCCTAGATCAGGGGAAAATATTTTATCACAAATCTAGGTTTCTGTTAGACAGTAAACATCATTGTTTAATGTAAAAACATTTATTCGTAGGGTGTAAAGTTTAGTGCGTAGCCCTCAAACATTTTGGTAGTAGTACATTATAGTATTTGTTCGAATTTTTTTAGACGAAGTCGTTTTATCTTTGCCTTTTTATGTTCCATTATTTAGCCTAAATATTATCATTTTTTCAGATTCATATCTTTTTTTGAACACGGAATATTCAACAACCCATGGTGGTTAGTGGGAAACTGTAATTTGATTCGTTCATAATATTTGAAACAATTTATGCATTTTATTATATCATAACTCCTTTGCTAGCTTGGACCTTTATCATTGTAAATGCAATGCTTCCGCTTATAATGATGGAAGTAGTCGGAATTCAAATTGTATGTAACCCGGGTATTTTATATTGAAACAGTTTTGTGATTATTCCACATTCTTAACTGAGAATAATAATAAAGAAGACCCATGATAGTGATATTAAATTGTTACT
This sequence comes from Hesperophylax magnus, assembly GCA_026573805.1. NCBI lineage: Eukaryota > Metazoa > Arthropoda > Insecta > Trichoptera > Limnephilidae > Hesperophylax > Hesperophylax magnus. The sequence continues at coordinate 4,837,764 of JAIUSX010000018.1, forward strand.
GACACACATCTGTCATTTGTTTTATGATTCTTAAGCTCGTCGTTGTTGATGTTGCATCTTGTTTCGCTGATCTGATCAATAATATCGTTAAAATGCCATCAAATTGTGCGAACTGCATCCCCAAGTTCAAAATATTATCATGTGGTAGAAGTAAAATGAGTCGTGCTGAGAAACTATAACATTAACGGTGATCGTATAAGGCGTTTACCAATAAACTGTTGTTTTATGGAATTTTCAAGATATCAACAAGTGTCAAAAGAAGCCAATATCATCATAAGGTTACTTTTATAAATTTATCCACGAATTACTTGCGATAATAACACGATCAATTGATCTTCTTTTTTCATTTACATACAATCCATTTAAAATGCGACTCGAGCATCAAACACCGGGAATGTTTGTCTATCTTAAAAAAAAACTTAGATTAATTCAGATCTGAAAGTACGAATTCAAAATCTGAAGTTAAGTAACTGTGTACTTCTATTCAAAATCAATGTATGAACACCCCTTAGCTCTAAGCCAGTCCACTCGCCTTCGAAAAGCTCTGTGATTTCAATCAGGAAAATGGAATTCCGCTTATTTACATGTCCTTTGGGAAATTCTTAGGATGTAAGGAGATAATAAAATAAGATAGGTACTTTACCCGTCTAGGTTTTCTATTGTATTTTTACCTATCTGGCAATAAAATTTTACTGAATTGCTTTATATATTAGTAATATGGAAAATATATGACGCAAACGCAAATGTGAATGGCAGAAGATGTCTGGGACGACATGACACGGTTAAGCCAATCAGATACTTGAGTCGGGCCTTTAAAGAGTCAGAATAATAGAAGAGCTTGCATGAGACGATGTATGAAAGTGAATTAGGCAAGGAGTGTGTGCCAAGACCGAGTTGTTTGGCGGTCGGTCCTCTCTGCCCACGCCTGCGGGGAAACGGCGTGAGGGTTAGTTAGTAGGTTATAACGTGTAACAGACATTATTACTTTTAGAATAAAGATTATTCAGAATGATGCATGTATTTGTAAACTTTTGTTTCCAGTTAGGTGTAACTTGTAAGATAATATGGTTTAAGAGTAAAAACAGGAACTTGTGTGTAAGTTAGTACACAATAAGTAAGTTTTAAGACATCAGTTACGTCGGTTTAAGTATATTGTTTATTGTTTTATGGAACATGTACAGATTATTAACATGATAAAGTTATAAAATTAACATTGTAAAAAGCGTAAATGTTGGTAATCCACTTAAAAATGTCTTCATAAAACACAGTTTACGATTTGTTTTCCACTTTGTCTAGTTGCTGAATATAATTATAAATAATAATACAGAAACTAAATAAATAAATAATAATAAAACTAAAAAAATATATGTAAGGCGAGATCAGAAATATAAAGAGTAAATAATAACCTCTTTCAAACACAGCATACTTATTTTGTGGTAGCATTTTTAATTTCAAAATATAAAATATTGTGTATAGTATATGGTATATAATATATAGAATATAGTATATTGTTTATACAACATTGTGTATATTATATAGTATAAAGTATACCCTGATGAAGTAAGCATTGCTTACGAAACACTTTGGATTTCCAAACAATAAAAAAGTGGTTAAAAGTAATTGATTTATTTATTTTGAATCAATAATAACCATTGACATTCACAATCAAATATACTTACGTCTCAATTTCGTTGATAGCTAATATACATTTTAAAATATGCGTCTGTACAGTGACATTTAATAGTATTATGTCATACAGACGACACATTCGGGACAGTGGATTGAAGTATGCAATATTGTTATTAAATAACTCAAGATGGAACGTTTTATGAATTTTAAAATACGGTCTATTTGCAACTTTAAAATGAATATTACTAAGGCAGTGGGTGGTTTAAAGCTGGTTGTGAATAATTGTGTGTAAACGTATTAAGTCAGTAGATTTTTTTTATTTTTTCCAATGTAAGAAAATTGAATATTCTCCTCATAAGATTGGAGTAGAGCGTTTAATCCACATTTAAAAGATAATATTTTTTACAAATTCAATAGAATTAACATATTTCATTTAATGTGGGTTCCATATAACACTTCCATAATCGTATATACCTTTATTTAATTTAGGTTCCATATAACACTTCCATATTCTAATATTCTTTTATTTCATTTGGGTTCTATGTAGCACTTCCATATTCTAATATACTTTCATTTAATTTGGGTTCCATATAACACTTCCATATTCTAATATACTTTTATTTAATTTGGGTTCCATATAACACTTCCATATTCTAATATTCTTTTATTTAATTTGGGTTCCATTTAACACTTCCATATTCTAATATACTTTTGAGTAATGAATTGTATACAGTTGCAACTGATTGTGGATATTCAGTGAATTAATTCCAGCATTTTCAATGGTTTTCTCTTAATATTTGTGTACATCAAACACAATTTTCGAATGAAGAGTAATGTCAAGAAACGTGAGAGTAAAGAGTAGTCATTAGTTATAAGTTTAAGAAGTATTGGTGGGATTAGAAGTAAGCTTGGTAAGCTCGAAGTAAGTAAGCTTTCGTGACTTCTTGTCAAAATGTTCAATAAATGTTCAAAATTGATTACTTACTTATTTCTTGCGTAAATGATTAAATGAACACAATAAAATTATCAAAACGTTTAAATTAGCATGTCGGAGGAATACTGCCGTCATGAGCAAAACTGCTGCAGAATATTTCATTGGGTGAAGTGCCTGCCCACCAACTGCGTGGCGGGCCTGATCAGGAGAGGCTGGTTTGGGGAAACCCTTTGACCTATCCAACTGGTCGCTCACGACCCATCGCCGTGCACCGCAGCGAGAGGGATAGATTTAAATATCCGTCACTCCTGGATATACTGATCCCTAGATTCCTACCCACCCCTCGTACATTGTTCTTTCCCAGAACTTCCTCTCCCTGCTTTCCCCTTTTGAACGCGTTAATTTGCTCCGTTTTATCTATACCCGTAAGCGGGACATATTTTAAAATACCTATGCACGCAATTAAATGTCAACTTATAGTATTCTGGCATGATTTATTGGACTATATAGACAGAACAGATTATTCTCCACAATATGAAAACAAATCCTCGTGTGTCAACACTCTTGGATGTTTATAAAAACAAAAACATAAAATTTCATACAAAGACGTACCGTATCTTTTGAATGTGGTCACATGTGGCCATTCACTCGGCGTGTGTGTACTTAGGTGATAGACACAATTGGGACACCATGATCGCTTATCATTTTTAGTTATGAATGACATACTAGTACTAACGCCATCCATTGACAAAAATGTAAACTAAAGGACTAAAAGGCGCGAAGAGGAGCACTTGATTATCGATCTTTTTTTATGAAATACAATTTTATTTTTGAGAAATTCTTGTAGATGTCAGCATCGCGATAGTTCTACGAATGTCCAAGTGAGCAAGAAATATATTTCTGACGAAAGAGCGCTGGAATATCGGCCGTCAAAGTTTCCGTATCAACTGTTGATACAGCCGCGTGTGAGTATGGACTTTTTGCCGTAACAACAGTTGATACGGCCGCGTGCAAAGAGTTAAAAAATACCCTCAGCATACAGCATCCCTGAGTATGACATAGGCCTTGAAGGAACAATATTAAACAAGTTTGCAAAAACGTCTCCAGTATAACTTGCCCTAATGTGCCAAATTTATAGAACCTAAAATGTTTCCATATTAATATTTTGAGTAATTACATTAATCAAATAATATGGTAAGTGTATATTACACCCATAATTCTATTGGCTATGTGTGGATTTAATGTCAAAAAAACATGAATTATTATATTTCATAAAATCCGTACAAACTCTGCTATGTACATCTAAAGTACTCCTGGGATATGTTTACTTTTAATTTCATTTGCTAATAAAACACTTCGTTGGTACAATTTTCTCAAATTTTCTATCCACCCATGCGAGGGATGCGAAATTTAAAAGCGTTTGAACGTAATGAAAATTTTTAAAAAATTCACAGACGAAAGCCTATCGACTTTAAAGAGGCAAAAAGGAATAAACCTCACCCATCGCTAATTTTTTTTAAATTAATTTCTTTATTTTTAATCTTATTTGTCACCGAATTCATGTTCTGAATTCTGAAAATAAAACATATCTCAATTTTTATCAGTGTTATTTTGATATTAGGTATTTTTATTTTTGATATAAAAAAATCCAATGACGTTACAATATATATAGACCATCGACTAACAAAGTCTAGACAGGACGGGGGAATGTTAAAAATGTCACCGATACCAAAATGATTGGTTCCAAAATTTTCGTTAAGAATTTTTTTTTATTAGAAATGAATTGCATAATTTCGCAGTCAAAAGATCGCATTGTTGAAAATCTTTTGTTGGTCTGCAAGGACCAAATATATCCCCCAAGATATTATGCTTTCTATGAGAACCGACGTAGTCAGGTGGTGTATTGTACTGATGTACCGTATTAATATCTTCATGGCATGATATACACTTAAGATCTGGAGTTTTAATATATGCTTTAGTTTATCAAAGATTATGAGTACTTTACCAACGTAATTCAAGTTTATGTAGTTTTAAGAGTTTTCCAGTAACTACGCCATCTAACAGAGATGGCATGTCGGTTGTACCCGAATGGTTACGAGTACAGCCGATGCTACCCGACTGGGAGGGAGCTCACTGCTAGTTGCGTCCCGCGTTAGAATAACTCATTGCTTTTGATATGATTTCTATTTTAAAAATGATCGTGGAGTTGACATTTTGAACTATGAATTAAAAATTTCAAGAATTAGTTTCTTCATCTCTTGTAAAACTTAAATCTCCCTAAACCGTGAGATTCTCGTTTCAGTCTTCTTACAGCATTTTTAAAAAATAAATCAAGGCCATTGGTTTCATCAAATAAATTCGCCGAGTTGAAAATTAGATTATAACCGTGTTTGGTTCAAATAAATCATCAAATTAAAGCTCATTTCTGAAATGAATACGAATTCTACAGAAACTGGCTTCAACTGAAAATAAAAAACCTTTATTTTTAGCTTTTGCAATATTACATTTTTTAGTTCCAGCTGCTCCCCACAGTACAGGGTCAGTGTAACTTTACCATCCCCGTTTGGAGTACGTTATCAAGCTGAAGGAAGTGGAGAAGGGAAGGAGATGGGATAGAAATGTTTGAAAACTACCTGACTGTAGAGATCTGGTTACCAGACACGGAAAAATCATTTAAACCAATGTTTTGGCCAGCAATATCACCAGGGCAACACCGAGAGTATCAATGAAAAGGATTATTTTCCTAGACCCCACCTTTTTCAGTCTCACAACTCTTACCTCAATTATTGGGGTTGTCTTTTGTAGTAGTTAGGTTAGGTCACATATTTAAAAAAAAAAAGTTGTTTTATGTGAATATCACACGAGAATCCCAACTGCTCCCAACCGTCTGGAGCTAGAGAGACTATGGCATCCTCAATTTGGGTTTTTTGTGAGGCTGAAGGTACTGGGGAGGGGAAGGAGATATGGCAGAGGAAGTTGGGGAGTACCTGGCACGACAAGAAACGTTTTAATTCTGAATTGGTGGCGATACTGTGAGTTTGTTCCACTCTGGAACGTTTGGCAAGTATTCTATATAACATTTTTAATTTAAATCATATGCACATTGTTTTTAGTGTATTATAATATTATGTTTCTCTTGATAAATTATGTGAGCACTGGATGTTAAATCATTTATCATATAAAATCAATTCCAATAGAAGTACTTACCTTATGTTTATTCATTTGTTAGTTTTTAATTTGTTCTCTCCATTATTAAAGCTACTAAAGAAGGTATTTTTAAATGTTCTCATTGCAAGTTTAGTTATCCACTCAGCTCTTATATTACAGTGAAAAGTTATTACGTCATTCCTATTTTAATAGAATTTAAATCTTGTAAACATACATACTGCAAAATCATATGCACATTGTTTTTTAGTGTTATTATATGTTCTCTTGATAAATTATGTAAGCACTGGATGTTAATTCATTTAATTTTAAGAAATTTTAATTTTGTTATCATAATTTCCTTTCTTGGCTTTTTCACGAGTCACGCCACTATTTTCAATATGTCACTACATCGTCTTTTAATTTTTTTGGTTTTAATTTACTTTAATAGGGAAAATTTTGTAATAGAAATTTGATTTCCTGGCTTTTTCACTAGTCGTAACAATTTTTTCGACAGGATACTACATCGTCAAAAAAATGTTTTCTCATTTTTTATTATTATTATTATGGTATGAAATTATATTTAATCCCATACTCTCAGTAAAGCTATACATATCTGATAAAAAAATAATATCTTATACTCAATTTTATGTATTTTACTTTCATTTTGCAATAGCAACTGTCTTTATCATAAGTCATTTGTCAATGGGTAACAATATACTTATATAAATTTTCATAGATTAGATAGAAAACCTCACTCCAAATACCCACACAAGATCAAAATCATATCTCTATATATTCATTATGTAATTGATCTTATAAATTTTCTTTTTCTTCATTTTTTCATTGTAACTTATTTTCAGCATCAACCTCTCTCCATCATAAGTTCTTACCATGATATAGGCCATTTTATTGTTTTTAGTATATTTATAGCATTCAAGATTCTCACCATACAAATAACTTTCAGAACGTACAATAATACGTGTTTCATACATCAATCATTGACACAAACATCACAAAAAAATCCTACACATCATTCAGAACTCACTAACTCTTATATTTATATATTATATTAATTAAATTATAACTTTGATTCAGCTGCATGTGACTAAGTACAGTAAATACACTATAAGAATAAGAAGAACTATAAGAACTAAGTAAAGTCAATACTCTGGACTAAACAAGAGTCGCTTTTGATGGATCTACCTATTTCTGTCTGTCCTAAAACGGGTGATATCCTAGTTGGACAGCCAAGAATCGCTGTAACAATGTATTATGTCATGTTTTTTAAAAATTAAATAAATAAATAAATTAATAAATTGTGATATATCACAAAACTTTTATATTTGAACCCGCGACCTTCGGATTACTAATCAGGAGCCCTACCCCTAGACGACGGAGGAGAGAGAAGGTTATTAAAATGCGCCTTTTGAAAACCTTCCTTAGCTATTACATAGTGATTATTGTAAAAAAATATGGTTCCATGATAACTCAACACAGTGACAATTCAACACACTTTTAAAAAGTGATATGAAGTCATTAGAAACCATGAAAAAAAAAATTTACCTTACCTAACCTAACTTCCTTAACCCAGTTAATAAAGTTTTTGTTTTATCACTTTCCATGATTTTATATAACTTTTTAAATATGTGATGAATTATCATTGTGATGATTTATCCGGTCGCCTTTTTTCATTGTCTGAGAATACCAAATTCTTTTAAATTCATTTTCCTAAATCTGTGTATTTTCTTATTAGAAATAATATTATGTGTACATATTTACATTGTAATTAATAGAACGTGTACATCGAAAGTAACTAAAACCCTTAGAAGACGGCTAATATTTTGTAAATATCTCGAAGCCTAATATAATATTAAAAATTATATTTGAAATAATTGACAAGCAAAGTAAACGTTTTACTTAGTAATTTTCATGGACAATATTGAAATGCGTTAAAAACTTATACACTGCACATTGCAGTGCCCCTGAAGGTAGTCATGATTTCACTGAACTGCTATTGTAGTTGGTCGTCTCCTAAGGGTTCAATAAAAAAATCAAAAAATATCGCTGAAAATTACAATTAAGTTTGTAATTATTAGTTCCAGGAGTGTTTAGACAGCAGTTTTAATGGTAGGAGAAGTCGGGGATGCCCGAGGAATACTTAACGCGATATCTCTGCGTCGGGATGACATACAATGTCCAATTAAAGTCGATGTAATGTAGTTTTTTAACAGTTACATTGTGGTATATAGTAGTGAATGGTGAAAAAAGTTGGAAACGCCAAAAAAGTCATTAGCAATAACGAAGCATTGCAAGGTTCATAATTACTAAGTAATAATAATAAAAATGGTCGTATAAAAAGGTTAACAGAAATAAAGAGCGACCAATCGAAACATTGGATTGTCCAATTTCATCCAATTATTTACTTACCAGCACTGATCTAATATTAGTTTAGCGTGTTTCCAAGCTTACGTTAGACATATAGAGTTATAGAGTCACGTACAGGGTCGAGTGTGGACAAAACCGTGAAACCTGGAATTTATCTAAAATTACTCTCTTATTTCTTTGTCCGCAAACAGAAACCTGTAATAAAAGCACACCCTTTTTATATCTCCAATTGTGCCGTACAAATAAAACGACACGTTCCGATTTGACCCTTGTTTGGAACCCCTGGCAGGGCCAACCAGGCAGGGGAGCTTTTCTGCGGTCAATGTGCCGTCACGAAATCCTTTGCAGCCGTAAAACGGTACGATAAATCCTTTATCGTTTCATCCCGATTTTACCCCGTGTTGAGTTTAAATATATTGGGTGAACCCCTGCTAGTTTAGTAAAAAATAGTGAAAATGTTGTGTCTGTTCTACAGGTAGTTAAATAGTAGGTGCTAGTTGAGACAAGGGTCAAGGATCGCTTCAAGAGAAACTCGTCCATACTATCCGCAGTGAGGCTGAAGGGAGTGGGGAAGAGAAAACTTAACCCAACACAGTTAATAGTTTTTTGTTTTATCTCCAGGTTTTCTCATAAACTCTCGTAATTAATAAAACTCCGGCTCAACAAAACACTTTGAATTTTAAAATGATAAATTGACAATGGGCTCATGACTTACTTTTCATACATAATGAGTTTATGATAATTTCAATATATTTATCATACATAGTGAGTGTATCATAATCTCAACTTATTTATCATACATAATGAGTGTATGATAATTTGTCCTTATTTATTGTACGTAATGAGTGTATGATAAACTGACCTTATTTATCATACCTAATGAGTGTATGATAAACTGACCTTATTTATCATACCTAATGAGTGTATGATAAACTGACCTTATTTATCATACCTAATGAGTGTATCATACCTAATGAGTGTAAACTGACCTTATTTATCATATAAATAATGAGTATGATAAACTGACCTTATGTATCATACATAATAAGTATATAATAGACTGACCTTAATATCATACATAATGAGTATGATGATCTGAGCATATCTATCATTCATAATGAGTATGATAATCTGACCTTATTTATCACACATAATGATTATATGATAAACTGACCTTATTCATCATCCATAATGAGTGTATGATAAACTGATCTTATTTATCATATATAATGAGTGTATGATAAACTGACCTTATTTATCATCCAGAATGAGAGTATGATAAACTGATCTTATTTATCATATATAATGAGTGTATGATAAACTGATCTTATTTATCATACATAATGAGTGTATGATAAACTGACCTTATTTATCATACATAATGAGTATATAATAGACTGACCTTAATATCATACATAATGAGTATGATGATTTGAGCTTATCTATCATTCATAATGAGTATGATAATCTGACCTTATTTATCATCCATAATGAGTGTTTGATAAACTGATCTTATTTATCATACATAATGAGTGTATGATAAACTGACCTTATTTATTGTACATAATAAGTGTATGATAAACTGACCGTATTTATAGAAAACTCGGTCTGTACAATACTCGACAGGTAAACGCCATATATGGGCAACCTAATAGACTTATCTAGGAGCCATCTATGGGTGAGCTCTTACACTAATATCAAGAATATTACAGTGTGTATACTGAATGGTGGTCTTTGACCAGGGCAACACTGAGAGTATCCATTATATGTAGTATTATTTTGGTGTCGCATAAGACGACCTTATGTATATTATTTCAATGGACGAAAGCTTTCAAAGAAAGCTTCAATTGGTGAGTTTTAAAAAAAACTCTGTACCTCTGTACAAAGGACGAAAGGTGTCCCTTTGTGAAAAAATTAAGTTTTGCTTGGTTGTTTTAATGGCATTGCAAATACATTTTATTTCTATGTTTTGAAATCTATTCCTTTTTCCAAATTATGGAAAAAAAGTATTATTGGAACTAAAAAAGGTTTTATTTTAATTTTTTTTTTTAATATTAATTTATAATCGTATAATCGTACTTTCCTTCGTAAATTTTTTAGACAAAAGAGGGCACCACTATTCCTGTTTGGTCGATTTAAGACTAAAGGATTAAAATATTTTTGTCACAATAAAGTGACAGTACTTAAGAATTACAGTGTGTTAATTCTTTTTTTGATTCTAAATTCTACTTTCTTGAGAGCTGGTCGTGACAGATTATTTGTTCATGGTGCGAATGCAAGTGTTATTGTGCTGATTGCCATCCGCTGCCGAATTTGGAGATTGAGGAATCGCTGCCAAACTCAATGCGAGTGATGTATTCTGCGAGTCTTCTGTTTTTATGTATTTGGTGGCTTGTAATTTATTACATTTCCTGCAGAGTGAATTTTGTAATCAACCCATTTTTTCATAGGGAATTAATTATTCCCTGATGGTCTGTGTCTGATCATCACCAAATGTATTTTCGGACACTACATTGCTAACGCTGTCTAAACCTTACGAGATTCATCAAAATAATGTAATTTGTATATTTGTATCTATTATATTTGTATATCTTAAAAGGGAAAACATAAAAGTCCGTAATAGTGTATGTCTTTCTCCGAAGGATAACTCCCAGCAACGCCGGGTACACGTCAGCTAGTTACATAAGTAGTTAACAATAATATTCAATGCCCAGAGTTGCTAAACGAGATTCCATTCAATGTACCTGCGCGTTCAACACGCCCTTGTGTCCTGTTCAGGGTTGATCAAAGCAAAACGAACTCTAAGCTGAATTTTCGCCTGAACAGACCATGCAATAATTACAATAGCGTATTATCCAAGGTTGATATTTTCAGTTGCGAACTTACCAAATACAAAAGGTCCATAAAAGAATATTTCTCTGATGGATTGTGAATAATGTTTATGTCTGTATTGTTTATATCTCTATTATGATTTGATTTATATCTAAAACCTCTCTCCATGGCTATAAATGTATTGTTTTGTAAATTTTTCGTTTTATGTGATCTTTTGTTTTGTATAAATTTTTAATTCATATTCCTTTCTCACAAATTTAATTTATTTATTCCATATTATGCTGTCTCAGTAGAGGTTAAGTAACAAGGAGGAAATCCATAATTGGTTTTATTTTACTATATAATACTTATGTACAAACTGATTAAATGTAAACTGTCGATTTCCCGAAAATGAATAAATAAACAATAAAATAAATTAATTTTCCTACAATTTATGATTTTCTTCGAAATTTTAATATGTTTTATTCTTGTTACGTTGTCTATAATTGGTTTTACATACACGAACTGATAAAATATAAACAGTCGACTTTCCGAAGATAAATAAATAAAAACATGTTGAGTAAAACCTCTAACTATAATTTTAAAACACTCAACAAATGATTACACTATAAAATATTAGTTTTAAAACATTTAATTAATTGAAATGATGCCACAAGTGAACTTACAAATTACAAAAAAAACATACCTATGTTATTGCCGAGTATGTAATCTAGGTTAATTATCACTTTTGATAGTATAGTAACATTTGAAAAAAAAATTGTATCGAATCTTTCTCGATCTTTTATCGAAATGTATAACTTTTTTTTATAACGCTTTTAAAATATATTTGTTGTTGTTCATGGACCATCTTGATGTTTCAGCTGGAACTTTGTTACGAAATGCAATCAATATCCTTTACTGAATTAAATTACAATTTCTAAACTGTTTAATCAAAACAATAAATTTGCAAAACATCTTAATTAATATCCAAAAGTATAACAATTGAACCCGATATCTTTCCTGTCAAATTTAAAATAGATTTTCTGAGTAAAACGAGCCTTAAATATGATTAAATGAACCCTTGAAAGTAACCGATACATACAGTAGCAAATAGTTGCTAAACGCTACAACAACAACCCAAATACCTCCCTTTGTAGTTGGAATTGTAAAAGATCCCCAAAATTAAGTTTCTAACTTATGAATTTATCGTTTGAAATATTTACAGAATATTTATTATCAAATGAAATTGCCATAGGGATGTGCGTAGATATTAAAACTACACTTAAAAATGTTCACTGATTGAGTAAATTAAGGTTTAGTTGTTACTAGGAGGACAGGCTACTAGTGAAATAACTAAAATAATAATGAGCAAAATAAAACATCAAACTTAGTAAGTACAGAGAAAGAAAATAAATAATAATACATATTTTTTTATAAGTATGTACTTATCACCACATTGACATAAATACAAAGACGCGTCATGTTCACACTAAAAATATGGCACGTTCCTATGAAGGCTAAAAATAACATCATACATAGCTAAATGAACGGAACGCATTAGAAAGAGACAGCCATTCAAAGAATATCTGTACGGGTGAAACGGTTATATTATTATGAACGTCCCTCGATTCTCTTACCAGGGCCTAGATTCTGGACGTAGTCATTCCAGTGGTTTTACCTACTCTTTGTTCAAGTCGAATGACTTTTGACGTTTAGCGTATGTAATTATGTACCTTCGTCGAGACTCAAGAATAAGAATATCGACCAATTTATGTACTTTCGACGGCGTTTGCGAACGGCCTGGGTTGGAGAATCACACCAATCGCGAGCTCAAAGCGACTCAGAGTGGCAATTCGTGTCCGCGGCAAGCGGACACGAAGTCGTGTCGGTTTGTTTCTATAATATAAAATAAATAATAGAAAGAAGGTTTAACGAGTTTTAAGAGGACACGAGTTTGTCAGTTGGTGGCAGATACAGCACAACGTGACTCTTTTGATATTTTGTGATAAATACAAAACTACGTGACCCGAATGGTTGAAAGAATATCGATATTTGAAAATGTTTGACCAATATTCCCGAAATAAATAAATTTGTCTAACTTTACCATTGAACAGAGATAAACCTATAATTATAAGCAATAATTAGTCGGCTGAAATATCAACACAAATTGAAAATATCTCCCGAGTAAAAACAAATGCCGCCAACGGGAATATTTTCAATTTGTATTGATATTTCAGGCGACTAATAATTACTTATATTTGTTATCTTTTATGCTTTGCATAAAACCTTGTCTTATAAACATTAGTTCATCATTAATAAAATAAGAGATAAACCTATCTAAATATGTTATGGACTGCTCAAAAAAAGTTCATTTATATCTAAATTTGGGTGAAACAAATCAAATATCTTAATTCTTCCTCGACCAGATAATCTAATTTTACTGACCTATAAGGGGCCTAGGAGTTGTAATGTCTTATGTAAACTATCGACATCAGTTTTGTTTCAAATCGGCAACGATCACACTATGATTTTTTTTTTGCCAAATGATATTGATTTGAACGATTTAAACAAATCACTTTAGCATGACGGAAAACAAATTACGTTTCTTCGTTTGATTAAACCTCACATTTAATTGAGTATACAAACGTGTCCTAGTATATTAATTCGCTCAAAGTATCGTACCTTCCTGGTATTTAATACAAAAAGCAAAGGAAAGATAACAAATTGCTTAATATTAAATTTGTGAAAATATATCGTGTCACAGGAAATAAATTGAGCTCGCTTCTAATAAAATTTATAATTAAAATTCACCAATTTTTTAGTGTGTTTACTAAATTGAATTTAATCCAAATTTTTGTTATGGATATTTAATACATTGTCAGCGGTTTGATTGTTTGTTGTTTTGATGGAACAAAACAGATAATTGAACAAAATAATTTATTTACAATTTATACATTGTTAATTTTGCTGGCGCCTCTCAGTGGTTAAGGATAATTCATTGTTGAAACGGGGTTCGAATTGTGACCTGCACAAGAGTCCTGCCCCTATACGCCAAGAGCCAGTGAGACTATGGCATCCCCAGTTCGGGTATGTTGTGAGGAGGAGAAGGATATGGGGAGTAAAAAGTACCTGGTTTTTCAGATCTGGTCTACAAATACGGCTAAAGCCGTTTCGAGCATCGTTTTAATTATGAATAATTATCTTATACCAGGGTGATACTTAGAGTACCTTCTATTCTAGAACGTGCCACAAATATACCTTATGTTATTTTAAAATGAATAAATCGTGAAATAACGCAAATCAATCAAATAAAATTTATTTTTCAAATATAGAATTATTAATTAATATAATAATGTTGGTACACTGCATATATCGCTTAACTGAATCGATCCCACAATCAGTTCCAATTTTTAAAATAAAATAAATCCCAGTTTTAGAGGTCATTGAACCGTAGTTACATAGAGACACACCACCAAAATTATATATATATTTTTTTAAATATTGGTAGACCATCTTTATCGCTGTATCGTTCCCATAATCAGTTCCAATATTGAAAATTAAATCCCAACTCTTTTTGTACAGAGAAACACACCACCGGAATTATTATTTTTAATAAAAATTTTGCGAAAATCGCGGAAGAGTCCTAACTTCCCGCAGCCTTGTTACGAGGCTGGAGGGAGTGGGTGGGGGGGAAATAATCATTTTCACACATTCAGAGCGTGCTTTATAAAATATGATAAAATTATTTTAATATTCATTCCAGCAACGTACTTCATTTTAATTAGGCAATCCTGTGACGATCTCTTGTAATTTCCGCTTCCCCCCAAGGCCTGCCAAAATCCGCGGGCGTCTAAAAGGCTGTATTCCAGAAGGCAACACAGCCTTAAGGCTATATCGTATGTGAGACTCCAATGAAAACGTGCAGAGAGAAAGTTACAGTACACTTTGTATGCATGAAGTGTACGAATATCGCGACTCGGGTTGCTATGTAATCTGTGCTAGGAAAACTGATCTGACAAAGTAAATAATGTTACCAGAATTTAGTATTTCAATCGCTGAAAAGATTAACAGATATAAGTTTATATTTATTTAATTTCAAAGAAAATTTACATTGGATGATACATTTTGAATGTTATTTCAACCGGAATTCTAGGTTGCTAGTTTACAGATTGAAGAATTTAATAATATTCATAATACAGGGTTTTCCAACAAGAGGTGTTATTTTAAATAGCCCGCTATTTCGGTAGATGTTACTTTTAATGCTGTCATTTTTTTGACATTTGACAAGTAGAAACTACGTCATTAATAAAAATGGAACGATACACACTTCAACAACTCATTGAAATTATTAAAATTCACTTGAGTGAATCAAATGCAAATAATCTTGAGTGATGAGGCCCATTTCCACCTCGGTGGCTTCGTCAACAAGCAAAATTGTCGCATTTGGGGCTCGTAAAACCCAAAAGTTATTATTGAAAAGCCTCTCTATCTTCAATGTGTGACTGTTTGGTGCAATTAATGGTCCGGCGGAGTCATTGGACCTTACTTTTTCGAAAATGAGGCTGAAGCAACAGTTACGGTGAATGGATTGCGCTATCGAGAGATGATTAATGATTTTTTTATGGACGGAATTGGATGGTATTGATCTGGACAACGTTTGCTTTCAACAAGACGGCGCTACGTGCCACACAAGCAACGAAACATTGATCTTTTACGATTGAATATCAAAATAACACCTCTTATTGGAAAACCCTGTAGTTAGTAAATAAAATTATACAATTCCGATTCAATTTATATTTTATGTTATAAATAATTAATTAAACATTGACAAGTGCTGTTTTTTTTTATATAAATTAAATCAATTGAGGAATGTGAGAGATGTTTGGAGGGAGATTAGGGCGTTAAAGTGTAAAATGTATGTCTGTTGTAGTTGAAATGTATTGCAAAAGTTAGTATCCATAGAGTTATTTGTGTTTTGAAAGTATGGATTGGAGTTTCTTTTTTTAGGATATCATGGAGAAGGTCGAAGGTTTTGGGAGCTAGGTAGGTGAATTGTCTTGTGCTTATGAAGTATGATATTTCTGGTGATATGATTGTGTTGTAAGAGTGTTTTTTATTGTATTTGTACAAAAAATGTGTAAGATGTGTAGCATAAATTTTAAATGGAGTTGACGTATATTTAAGACTTAACTATACTCAATAAAAAATTCCTGCAAGGATTGGAGTGTATTGTGAGTTTGTCCGTCTGCCTAAAATTATATCTTTATTTTGTGAATCACAAGAGCTGCTCCAAACGATCTTCCAGCCAACCAACTAACAACTAACAATTGACAACTTGAATGAAAAATAATGGCTAAAAAATACATATTCATATAAATCAATCAACGCTGATACTAAATATAACACAAGTTTTATTACGTACAACTGAACTGGTTGAAGTTTCCTGCGTTACCCGGACTTTTTTCGATTTTTTTCAAATCAGATTTGGGCACCATTTTTCCTCTTATTTTTAACGTCAAATATGCAAAATTTTATCAATGTCGAAATGACATGTAGATTTTGTATAAAAATCAAATCCAAGCTACCAGCCACAGACACACATTTCTATATAAATATATAATTATGCGCAGGGATAATAAATCGTTATTCAAAAAACCGATAAGAGACAAACGCCCTGTGATTGGTCGGCGGGTGCTGACGGAACTTAGACAGCTGCCCTACGGGTCGGGCGGCGAATGAGGGCAATTTTATGCGATGTCGCCCGGTGTGAACTCGCACACAGGTCACTACTATGATTTAAAAATCATTTCTAAAGTATTATTTTTTTTTATGTTTTATTTTTTAATTCTTGCCAATAATTTATTTGGGTTATGTTGATTTCATATGAAATAGGAATGGCCTTATAGGACAAAACGGGTGTCACGCGTACCTCGCCAGATTTCAATCGTTTTGGCGGGCTTTCAAATATTGAAACATATTTTAATAGTGAAATGGACAATTATTAAAAAAAAAAACTGGTATTTTTGTTAGAAAGTGAGATTCATAAAATTGGCTAGAAATCCTTATTGGGGTATAGTATACTGTAAGACTGACGGCAACAATGATAGGGAGGACATGGAAAAATCTTGTGTCTATTCAGATCTGGTCACCAAACACAGCTAAAGCTATTTTAAGCGACTTTTCGATTCTGAATGGTCGTCCTTCACCGAGTGTATTTTTCACTCTGGGCCTCGATTTTTCCATATTTCTGGTGCACTAGTACAAGCACTTCGATTATAAAGCAGAATCGATAAGATAAGCTAAGCGCCGGCGTTTGTTTCGATAACCTTGGCACCCCAAGTGGTTTGCTACGTTCGGTGACTTAGCAGTTGTGCCCGAGTTCATGGAGGTCAGATTTGTGTAGATCTTGGCGGCGGATGCGTTTAATATTACGTCTCGGGCCGGAACTGAGGGAGATCTTTCAACCCATTGCATTTTATCGCATTGGGATTGCCACCCACCATTTTAGTTCCCAAAACTTCCTATACAAATATTTTATTAAAAAAAACTCCACACGGCATCCCCAAAGACGACATAGGCCCTGAGGGAAATTATTTTCCTCAGGACCTCTTGTATGGAGGTAATTAATATAATCCTACGCTCCTAAAATCTAGCCCCCGCTGACTGCAATTCATCGATAATTTAATAAATCGAGAAAAAAGCCTTACTATGGTAATATTGGTGCATTTTACTTAGTGTTTAGCTTTAAACCATCATTTTTTCATACCATACCGATCCCCATATCAGTAACCAAACAAAAAATCTTCGCTTCACACGATCATTATTTTCATACCTACGATTTCACACAGATAGTTGCCATTAGAGAAGAAATCATATTTTTGGACGGTACTAATTCGTCAAAAAATGGTAACACCTTGAGAATAACCATCACGAAAGCATCTGTCACTGTCAATCGCGAGCTGTGTCACGTGTTTAGTCGATGTTTTGAACCTTCGTCGTAATGATTTGTACTGGTACCTAATCCTTTTTCGAAATTGCCAGACTGATCACCCTGTCTCGATCGATTCAATATTCATGTAGGTATATGAGTTAAAACCACCAAATCACGGCAGTGCAGATGGCAAAGCAATAACTATCACTACCATCTCTCTCTCTCTCTCTATCCATTAATAATGAAAAATGCGCTACGCTAAAATGTACTAAGTTAACATATAATACAGATATTCTTTATTTTGCGACTTTTCTCATGTGATTTCCTCAAAACCTCTTTTGTTTTGTTGAATCTTTTAAATTCAATTATATGCGTGAGGATTCATTTTTGCCATTATGTTTAAATTCTTCTTTATTGTATTAATTTTTAAGTGTTTACTCTGATACAAAATGCTTTTATTTTTTTTAAAAGAAAAGCCCACTAGGGCGTGTAATAAATAAATAAATAAATAAAACACAACGTCAAAATTAAATGTCAAGTGTGAGACAGCGAATAATTTACAATACCCTAAAATTTCACAATACATGGCTACCCAACGAGAAACTGCGGAGATTTTAAACTTCTAATAACAAATTTGTGGGGAACCCAAAATAATCTCTATTTTTAATTACCGACAGTAAAGATTTGCTGCTTTTCGTGGGTTACGCCTAAATACTATAAAGAATAAGTTTTAGATGTATTGTAAAGTGTCATTAATGTCATAGAAATAATTTGTTAAAAGGTTTATACTACATTTAAAATGTAATTTCAATATAACTAAATAAAAACATACATAAAAGGAAATCATCAACCTACACACGAAATTCACAATTCAATACACAAATTCACAAACAGTAATAATAATCTTCTTAATATTTTTAATATTAAACGAAATAATCGTGAATCATTTTCACGCAATATAGTTACGTAAAAAAATGAGAGATGACAAATTTCAAATAATGTCTCCCATCTTAAAATGTACGAAAATCGGTATCAAAATAGAACACGAATTTCATACCGAATAGACAAATTGTATGAAAAACTAGATAGTGTATATTTTATAGGGGATATTTTACGTGGCCTTTACAGTGACCGTGCGGTCAATTAAAGTTTAGTTAGTTATAACTATATGATAATTTAGTTAATGGTACCAGTAATAGTAGAAATCAATGCCAAAATTAGACGGAATATATCAGCATTAATTTCCATAATTAATTTAGTAATAAATGATTCAAATTCAGACTCCAGTGTAATTGATAGAATTGCTATTTTCCCATAATTGCTATTGAATAATGGATTACACAAGTTTTGAGATGCTTTATAATATAAGAAGTTGGTTAAATCTTAAGCGGTGATTTTGGGCTTGAAATATATGAAATGTAATATTCATGAAACAAGTTAGAACAAGGAGCGTGCCTGCTGTGGAAAATATGGTCATGTCAAACAAAAGGCACAACTAGTTTTGGAAATTATTTCGTTCGTAGAAAGCGATTTCGGTAATGCGTCTAATTGATATGACGAGCTTACATAGTTAGTCAACTTATCAGATAAAAGAACGTATAAAAAAATACAGTGTGTGGCAAGCCTACGCACGACGGAAGTGAAACTTTTAGTATTCTTCTCTCTCTCTTTTCATTTCATTATCTCTTTTTTCTCACTTCTATCTCGTCGCTACTCATTTTTGACACTAAAACTCTTTTCCAAATCGAATAAACCACAATAAATTAAGTATTTCACTCGTATTACACTCACCGCGCAGTACCCGAAGCAAGCAGCTGATGCCTGGCGTGGCGTCGTTGGCTAGAGAGAGAGGAAAAGAGAGAAGAGAGAGAGAGAGAGAACGTCCGTCAGTGGCTCCCTCACCTCAGTAAGCGACTACGGTGAGAGAGCGACAGTGAACGGTGAGCGGTGGTGGGGGTCCCGTACCCCCACCACCAAATGATCACGGTTTTTCGTGACGGTCATGAGTCGGTTTTACTCCGGTCCTCGAAAATGCATGACGCGCGTAAAGAAGTTTCACTTCAATAACTAGTCATTTTTCTTATTTAGATAAACTGCTTTGGGTTTTTTTGAAACAAAAACGTTAATATTTTTATGATGGATAGACGGGGTCGTGTAAACGTCGTACACTCCAGTCTTTCATAGCTTCACAGTCAGAACAAAACCTTGTGCAATAACTTATTCAGTAAAATCTCAAATTATAGTAATATTTAATAATTGAAGACACTCAAACGATACATGTTATTCTTGTGCGTCTCAGAATTGACTTTCTGACTTTTTGAATAAATGGCATACAGAGCTCCGGGCCAATAAGGCCCCTTTCTCTTTGAACATGAGTTTAGAATTGGTTGTGGGAAAAGATTTTTATCTCAGAATTGAACCCAGGACCCTCTGCCTCGTCGGGGAAGTATACTGAGTTAATACTTGCGCTGAGTCAGTTCGACCATATCAACTTGCGTCATTTTTAAACTGTATCATGCCTCAATTCAGAGCTACTAACATCATCTTCTTTGTTCATAATAAAAAAATAATAGTAGGTGTGATAATACAATACACTATCCAGATATGATAGGGCAGAATCTTGCGTACATAGAGATGGTTATAATTTATCGTTTATTAGTTGTTTTTCAGAGAACTTTCAGTGTTTTTTATCCGTGGATTTTATTCGTTTGTATTGATCATATAGAAAGAGGAATCGAAGTGTCAAGTAAAGAAAAGGAAAATCACCTCAAATGCACTCAAATTTATGAAGTTGCAATTGAACAAAAAAGTCATTTTTTAAATTTGTTTTATAGCCTTCAACGACCAAAACAAATGCTTTAAAGCATTTTATTTTATTCAAGAACATAATCTGACAATATAACGGATTATCTAATATTACCTAACTTGTTTTAAAAGTACTGTTGAAATCTAAAATTTACTGTAGGTTTTTTGGAGGATTGTGATTATCGCCAATTGACCAAGGCCTTTGACCGGGTCTGGCACCGAGGACTTGTCAACAAATTGCCTTCTTACGGACTTCCCGCATCCCTGTGTACGTGGATTGCTGATTTTTTAAGGGATAGGTCGATTCAGGCTGTTGCTGACGGTTTCACCTCATCCTCACACTCTATAAATGCTGGCGTCCCACAGGGATCGGTTCTGTCTCCGACTTTGTTTTTGTTGCACATCAATGACCTTTTGACATGTGCACCGATTCATTGTTACGCGGATGACAGTACAGTTCATGATAGCTTTTTGTTTGACAAGCCCCCAAAGGGCACACAAACTCCAACGGCTCGGAGGGCTTTGAAGCAGAGAATGGACGGTTATCTCGAGAGTATTTCCTCCTGGGGTAAAAATAATCTCGTCGAATTTAATGTTTCAAAGACCCAATCCTGTCTGATTACGTCTAAAAGGGATCTAAATGATAACCTAGTCTCCTTCAACGGAAGCAATCTTCCGAACAGGCCTTCCATTGATATGCTTGGTGTAACTATAAGTGACCAGCTCAGGTATGGGGGCTCCATCGAAGCCAGAGAAAAGCTGGCCTCTCAGAAGCTGGGCGTACTGTACAGGGCCCGCAGATACTTTAATAGTACACAACTGCTGACCCTGTACAAATCGCAAGTGCGCCCTACTGTCGAATTTGGCAGCCATCTCTGGTCCGGAGCCCCTAAATACCTGAAAAAAACCCTTGACTCTGTGCAGAAACGGGCGGTCCGTTTGATAGATTCCCCAATCTTAACAAACGGACTGCAATCTTTAGAGCACAGGCGTCAGGTAGGTATGCTGTCCTTGTTCTATCGGTATTACAATGGAAGATGCTCTGAGGAACTAGCGTCATTGATCCCTTCGGCACCGGTGCGTAGTCGGGATACACGCCAAACGCGCGCCCAACATTTGTACACGGTTGACATTTGTCACATGAGAACGGGTCGCTTCTACGATTCGTTCTTAAGTTCAACAGCTCGGCTGTGGAACGAACTGCCGGCCTCTGTGTTTCCTCCCTCCTACAACATGGGACTCTTCAAGACCCATGTTCACTCCTTCCTCTCCACAAAAAGACCCTCCACACAGCATCCCCAAAGATGACATAGGCCCTGAGGGAAATTATTTTCTTCAGGGCCTCCTGTGTGGAGTTAATATAAAAAAAATAAAAAAAAATATATATAAATGGGTTGTTGGTGATTTGATTACTCTCGGTGTGCAATAATGAGAATTCTGATATTTCCTATTTAGTTTTTATTTTAACAAAACTCACGTTACAATAATTTTATGAACAAAAACAGATCGCGTACGCTAGAAGAGATTTAGGGCAAAACCTACGGCTAGACCGCTGGAGATAGAATGAAATTATTTGACGCGCGAAGTATCGCGCGCAGGTTTACAATGATACCAACCTCACAAGAATGTGGGTAAAAGTAATTTTGTCATTATTTTTGGGAGATGTAAACACCTTTTAATTTATCCTACAGTTTAAAGGAATACGTCGAATTTGTCATCTACCGTATTTGGATAACGGGTCGTTCTCCCCATGGGCGCCATTGCACATTTGGGAATCACGCCAAACGCACGCTCAATACTTGTATACGGTTGACATGAAAACGGGTCGTTTTTACGATTCGTTTTTGAGTACGACAGCTCGGCTGTGGAACGAATTGCCGGCCTCTGTGTTTCTTGGTTCCATGATAACTCAACACAGTGAAAATTTAACACACTTTTTAAAAGTGATATAAAATCATTAGAAACGATGAAAAAAAATTTTTTTAACCTAACCTGCATAACCCAGTTAACAAAGTTTTTGTTTCATCACTTTCAATGACCATATATAACTTTTTAAAGATGTGATGAACTATCATTGTGATGATTTATCCGGTTACCCTCTACAAGACCCATGTTGACTCTTTACTCTCCAGAAAAGACCCTACACACCGCATCCCCAAAGATGACATAGGCCTTTTAATAGAAATTTGCTTCAGGGCCTACTGTGTGGAGTACTTGTAAAAAGAATTGAGCCAATTCAGGTTCAGATTTAAACGACTCGCTCGATAATACAAGTTGTAGCGACGCCCCCGAGTGTGAGACAGGTAGATTGATATCTGCCCGAATCTCACAATTCCATTGGCCGTCGATATACATTTAAAAAAATTATTAGTTAGTCATACCTAGAGTAAAATATGGATATTCCATGGAGATGAAAAACAACTTCCAATGCTTAAAATATAATATGATTCATACGGGGCCCAGATGATATAGTTCTTCAATTATAAAAAATGTTCTGCATGGCATCTGCGCCCATTTTAAGAAGTCGGTTGAATTTCTTCAGTTGAGAGAAACTTATATTTGGATTTGAAGTCAAAATACCCAACCAAAGATATTCATTATTATAATCAAAAGGTACAGCAAATATCCAGTACGGGTATGTGCTCTTTTATTATTTATTTCTGATTTAAATTATAAAACACAAGACATAATTTTTTTTATTTTTAATGATTTTAGAGGCAAATTTGGAATTTATTTTTGTTAAAATGATAATTATTTAAAAGAATAATTGTGCTCCATTTAGCATAGAAATATGATAATAAAATGATTACAAAAACATTTTAATGGGTGTAAATTTAAATTACAAGGGACGGATTTACATTGGTACACAAATTTGTCAGATATATTTTGAAATTTCTACTCTGGGGTTTTATTTTTCATTAAATTACAACAGTAGATATGGTGAAATTATTTTTTTAATAATAACAACTAACTTATTGATTTCTTTAATGGCATATAAATAAAATAGCACATATCCGTACTAGATGTTTGATTTGCCTTTTGATTAAAAAATATATTTCATGGGCGAATGTTCAACCAATCAGTCACTCGGGTCGGCCTTTCCAAATGAGAACATTGGCTTTTGGATATGACTGTCCCTAACGCAGAAATCGGTCAAGCGTGACGGTGCCTAATGTGTCACAAGAATACTTTGAAGCAGGCATACATTTCTTGTGGTTCAAAGCCAGTTTAGAGAGTCAAATCACCGAAGAATGGAGAAGAAAACAGAATTGAAAGGTGGACATGCTTTGTAATCTGAAATTCTTACTAATAATAAGAACGCATACCCATGTCACGTTTAAGAGATTAATAATGGGTCTTTGATTATATACATAGCGCTATTTTTGAAATCGCCACAAAGATGTTTAGCAAAGTAATCAATTATTTATGAAGCAAAAAAAATCAACAGGTAAAAAAAAAGTTTTATAAAATAAATTAATTATTTTTAAAATGTTTAGACGGAGGATTTAAAGGAAGGTTGGAAACACACTTTGTCCGCAATATTTGTTAACTTCTCAACAGTTTGTATGTTACCAATATTCCAAGTGCAAGTGAAGCAAGTAGGGAAATGTAACAAATGTAATAATGTAATAACAAATGTAATAATGTAATGAAAATGTAATAATGTAATGAAAATGTAATATTGTAATGAAAATTGTAATAATGTAATGAAAATTTAATAATTTAATTACAATGTAATAATGTAATGAAAATGTGATAATGTAATGAAAATGTGATAATGTAATGAAAATGTAATAATGTAATGAAAATTTAATAATGTAATGAAAATTTAATAATGTAATGAAAATGTAATAGTGTTATAAAATAAAATTCTTACTTCTTTCAGAATTACACACTGACGGAATTACAGATGGATTAAATTACACGTTGAGAGTATTACACCAAGAGGAGTTACATGCGTGAAAATATAATTCATCTATTTTAATTAATATTTATTAAAGGTAAACATATGTTTACAAGGCAAGATTTTATAATATTTTTTCATCTATTTTAAAATGTCTTTTTCATCGTTTTTGGTTTGACTGGGGATTGCACCTTCCTACCCAGGAACTGGGGTTGACAATTCTACCAATCTCGCCAAAAGCCGATCGCGTAGGACCGACATTTAGTTCGTATATTAAATGCTGTAATGTCATCCGATTTCAGAGAAGTGCATTTATTTCCGCGCGTGTTTACGTGATTGCTTCAGAGTTTAAGCTCGACCGGTACTCGGGAAGTGGGTTAATTTTGGCTTCCAAGATTTGCATTCATTCATTACCGAAAACAAAAGTGAATTTAAAAATAGTAAAATTTAACATGCCTTACGAAATAACGAAAACTATTAATTATCGAGATGAAATGTTGGGTTATTATGCAGTGTTGTGCTTCCTCTTTTTTTGCAACATTTGGGGAAGCTTTATGGTGTCCATAATCAGGGCAGATTTCAGATCCCAAATGAATTATCGTTATTAATTTTTTGTTTTATCACGCGCTTCATCCTTCTTAAGCAAACGTTTGTGACACTGTTACAGTGTCCATAAGATTTAAAGCAGATGTGATGGCAGACACTGTAATGTTGTCTGAAACGTTGGCTTAAGAAGAAAGAAGCGCAAACATGGTGTAATAACCCAAAACTAATTCTAAAGATAATTTTCTCGTCCTTGAAACAAATGTTCACAATCCGAAAAATGTAAAAAAATTAACAAACTATCAATGAAACTAATGGCTTATCTAATTGCCGATATCTTCAAACAGCAATATGAGAAGTTTATAACTTATAACTTACAAATATTTATTTACATCGATTTTTCAATGTAAATATTATCGGGCCAGCACAAAACAATAGCTGTCACAAACACAGTCGAAAAATGGTAATCCAATACGAGGGTGTCCTTTTTCACAGTAGTATCAAATACTGTTCACAAAATTCAGAAACAACGTTATTTCACAAAGTATTATTATTTTCGCGCGCTTTTTTTAATTTTCACCCCGCGATCTCAGCAGAGAATTGCCATGGAAACCGTAACCAACGTGACGGTCCGCCCCGTTCGGAGTTCCAGCCGAAACTGACGAGAATTTTCCTAGCCCGTCTTTATATACCTTTTGGCAGCTCCGTTTGGGAGGCTGTGCATGCTTTATAACTAGGCGGTCAGTCTTGTAAACAGGTGGGAGAGAGGGGAGATATATTTGCTCTGCAGTTGCAAACGGTATGATCATTTATACAAATCTCGCGCATAAAATAGCACGCAAATATCGCAAACACAATATACCGGCGGGAATGCATAAAGGATCCGGATTATTGCTAAATATGATTTTAAAGGGAGATATTTAATTACGAATGTTAGGGGAAGCAAGCTAATATTAAAAAATCGATAATAATTAGGCGTAAGCGACTTTTGAAAATATTTAATAAAACATGGATTACTTAAAATAGATCAAAATCTCTCCACAAATATCTTAAGGCGATGCACTACGTCGTGTAATATTTTAA
Source organism: Hesperophylax magnus (assembly GCA_026573805.1). Classification (NCBI taxonomy): domain Eukaryota; kingdom Metazoa; phylum Arthropoda; class Insecta; order Trichoptera; family Limnephilidae; genus Hesperophylax; species Hesperophylax magnus. The sequence continues at coordinate 4,863,936 of JAIUSX010000018.1, forward strand.
ATTGAGCCGCTATCAATAACAACCCTTACGTAGGTGGCGATAAGGTTTAAATTCCCGCTTAACACCATCCACCTGTTTTGACTTATGCATGAAAAAAACATGGGCAAAAAGTGCCTTTTATTTTATTTTGTGGATATTCAGGCATAAATATATATTTTTTTTCCATAATTTTATAAATAACTTAATTTGCCATATTATACGATAAAATCATAACCGAAAATGGGTTCGTAAGCAGCAGATTTTGAACTTTAAAGCAGTTTTCATAGGCTTTTACATTATTTTTTCTGAGCTTATAAAAAGACTTATCTAAAAATTACTCGATTGTTTCAAAGGCATGTATTCTACTCGCAGGATTTAATTAAAGCATCTGAAACATTTCTAGGCGACCAAATTTTCAAACCAAAAACACATGATTTTGCATTACTACGTATGGCATCGCCTTAAGTAGAATTTAAATAAACAAAGCTGTGAATTTTTTCATACCCAAAATATGTTAAATAACAGAATCTGATATGGTTTTTCATATGCATAACATGTTAAATAATAGAATCTGATGTGGTTTTTCATACCCATAACATTTTAAATAGCAAAGTCTAAAATGGTTTTACATACGCAAAACGTGTTAAATAACAGATTCTGATGTGGTTTTTTATACCCATAACATGTTTAATAACAAAATCTGATGTGGTTTTTAATTTTCGGTTCCTTGATAACTCAACACAGTGACAATTCAACACGTTTTTAAAAAGTGATATAAAGTCATTAGATAAAAAAAATTAAACCTAACCTAACCTACTTGACCCAGTTAATAAAGTTTTTGTTTCATCACTTCCCATGACTATATATAACTTTTTAAAGATGTGATGAATTATAATTTTGATGATTTATCCGGTCACCTTAATTTTCATAGCATACTTTGCGATTTTTAATTTATCGAAGGAATTTCATTTACCTAATTACTTTTTCAACTCGGCTAATGTACAAAGATTATCTGAAAAAAAAAACATAGTTATAAAGAACTTAAAAACATAAAGTGGTCAAGGGTAATATTTTATTTTAATAATACGTACCTACATTTAAGGTAAATTTCTACAGCTATATATTTTTTTATAAGTGGGAAGCAAAAACGTTTGAAAGAATTGGTATTTGGTGACGAAAATAGGATGAGAAAACTTATATTTAATACTAGCTGTACATCGCCACGCATTGCTGTGGCTCAGTCTGTCTGTGCAGATAGAGAAACAATAGCGCGTGTTGCTTTGACGTCCAACAGATGGCACTGTTTAAAAAAATATGTTTTTTAAATGTCGCAGGTAAAATTTATATAATATAAGTATATAAAAACACACACATATTTGAATGCAACATTGTGTTAAAATTTCAAAGCAATTGGCGAAGAGCTTTCGAAATTTTAAGATTTTGAACAAATGAAATTTTTATTTATTTGTATAGATTTCTATCAGGCGTTTGCTTGCTTGCATTGTTGAAAAAGTAACTAATATTTTATACTCTAAGCTATTACTCGAGACTAATTATTTATTTATTACTTTTTTAACCCCCTTTTTAGGGGCTTTTACACATGAATTGCACAAATTATATATTAATACAGTACATATTTACTAAACTGCCTCAGTAACAATCTTTTGTATTTAAAGTAATAAAGTTTAATTAATTAATCCATTATTTCCCTCCATAAGTATTCTGGGCAGTGAGGAATACATATGGTAGTTAGTACCAAAATTTCTGCACTGAAATAAATGCCGACTTCTAGCATAACATCGTGGACTCCGAAAGATTATCAATGTAAGCAATTCTGGACTATCAAATGCATCATTCAGAAATACCAAGGACGGGTTGTTTCGCAGAAATTGAACAATTCGTCAAATTTCACAGATGATTTTCAAATTCTGTGAAGGTTATGATATCATTATTTGCCAGTTGTTTCACAAAACTTAAATTATAACAGAACCTTCGCAGAATTTTAAAATTCGATGAATTGTTCTAATTCTGTGAAACATCCCGTCCTTAGTCAGTGAAAATCCTTCTGCAGACAATTTAAGCATATTAATTTAATTTAAAACAGTGTTGCAGTTCTATAAAAATGCTTGAATACCCATTTTAAAACATATAAAACGATAAGACTTTATTTTGAATTCTTTCTATAGCTTGTACATAAATTAATAATTCATATATACTAGCCATTAGACTGGACACAATTCTTTTTGAAATATAAAACAGACACCTGTAATGAAATATTATATGTATCAAAAAATGTGTAAACAATAATTTATGTATAAAATACGTCTGTTTCGACACAGGTTTATCCTAGCGAGACATACATCGAAAAAAAAACCTTCAAAACAACTTTATATTGATAATAAATTTTTTTTTTTTAAAAACTAGTTTTGGATCATCAGCCAAGACAGATCTAAGATCAAAAATTTTATAAAACCCCCTTCATAAATATGTAATCCAACTAAATGCTGATTGACCTCTGTCATTTAATGTAATGAAATATTTCACTAACTAATTTATCTTAACTTTTCCATATACATTTATAATATTGCTATCCCTGTAGCACCTACATGTCTATTACGTCTTTACGGTTTAAATGTATACAACTTTATAATTTATATTTTAGCTATAGTTATGCATGTATCAAATAATATGTAAATACTCATTTATGTATCCAATACGTCTGTCTCGACACAGGTATATACTAGTGAGACAGATAGCGCAAAACACCTGTAAAACAACGTTATATTTATAGTAAAAAAAAAATAAAAAAATGTATTATTTATTTATTTATTTATTTCATTTTATTAACGCCTAGAAGGCTTTTACATATACATGTTATGGGTTTTGTTGTTCAGTAGCATTATAAAATATTTTAATTACATAGCATAATAAATTGAGTATGAACTTACATAACAATGTGTAGGGTTATTGTTATGGTGTTATTATTTTATAAACATAAGCAAGCAAAGTTTATTGTACAAAGTACGTCGGTTGAATATTTTACAGAACATAGGTTAAACTAATACATAAACTTGAGAAAAATATAACAGATATAGGTAGGTAGTTAAGTAGATACAATTCAAGTATATAGTTACGGTGTTATTGGAATTTGGACAATGAGTTCGATAAGTTTATATAAATATAGTGTAGTTACAAGATTATGAATAGATTTGTGTGATGACTACGTTCACGTGATATGTATTAAGTAGAAAATCATTTTGGAGGCAGAATAGCAATATCACCTTACTCGTCGTGATAAAATCAGTGTTTATATTTGGCATACACTGTTGGTCTTAGATGTAACGTTTTACGTGTTGTTACGTTTCTGAAAATCGTGATCACAACGCCAATTATAATAATAATAACTAGCGCGGACCCATAATAATTGAAGGATTTGCGAAGCTTAAAGTGCCTATTAATAAAATATTTGATCATAAAGCCGTGTCTAATCTACAAAATTTCCTTAGAGGTGCAAACGAAAAATATTCTGTACCTAAAAGCACATCACAGGATCGATCCTCACAAATAATCGCTTGGCGAAAACAATAAATCAAATGGAAAATGAGAAATAGGACAGTTCTGCTAAATAGTGAACTTTAAAGAATGCTTGAGGACTTTAAAATAAATATTCTTTAAGACAGCAGGAAATTTGGCATTCGGAACGGAAATTTCTCCGTTCGATTCTAAAAGAGTTCTTCGAAAAGCTCCTGACAGAGATAAAGACACAAAGCGAGTGAGTAGCAAGGGCCAATCCTGGACAGAAGCCTTTTCATCTCTACTGGAGAATGCTAGATCAACTCTAGTAAAAATCACGAGTTCTGTCAAAAATTATAACAAATATACATTTCAAATAAAGAATAAATATTTTAATGAATAACCCTGGTCCACCATCATTGGGATCAGGTCATCCCACAGACGCAGCCACAGGTGGAACCTTTAATGTGTTAAAATTTTATTTGATTAATTTGCATTATTTAACAAACCATTAATTTAAAATAATATATAGTATAATTTCTGCACGTTCCAGAGTGGAAGAGACTCTCAGTATCGCCCTGGTGTAATACCTCCATTCAGAATTGAAAAGTTGCTTGAAATGGCTTTAGCCGTGTTTGGCGACAAGATCTGAATATCCAGGTACTTCACCACCCTCCTCTTCCCATCACATTCCCCTCATCACTACCTTCAGCCTCACAAAATATCCCAATTGGGTATGCCATAGTCTCACTGGCTCCAGACGGTTGGGAGCAATTGGAAATCTTGTGTGGTTTCACCTTTTTTTAAGTCAACAAACACGGCTAAAGCCAATTCAAGCAAATTTACGATTCAGAATGGTGGTCTTTTGCTAGGGCGATACTGATAGAATCTACCACAAGAAACAGGAGTTAAGTGTGGCACACATTATATTTTTAAAATTTTGTGTTAAATAAATAATGGAATTATTGAAAATCGGAAAGCGTAACAATCATTGTTGAAACCAAACGAAAATTTAATTTGAAAATATAATCATGTAATTTTGCGAAAAGGTGTTCATTCTCAAATAAAATGCTAAAATGATTTTTTCTACGAATAAAAATCTAATTTTGAGAGAATTAATATGAATCTATTAATAAAAGTGTATTAGTGTCGAAAACCAAAATAATCTCTCTTTTGACTGATTTCTAGTAAAATTAATTTAAAATCAACGGTGTATATAAATATAGCAAAAACAGTAATTACAAGCTACTAAATATATATTTTTATTTGTATAGTATACCTCTGTAGATCAAAAAATAATTACCTGTGTCATCTTTGGGGATGCTGTGTGGAAGTCTTTGTGAGGAGAGGAAGTTTTGAGAAGGTAAAAGATATTGGGAAGGAATCTAGGGATTAGTGCGTACAGGAGTGACGGACATTTGAATATATTCCTCCCATTGTGGTGCAATGCAATGGGTCGGCTGGAGAGGTCAAAAGGTCTCCTTCAACCAGCCTCTCCCTATCCGGTCTGCCACGCAGTAGGTGGGCAAACGCATTGGCCACCAAGACTAAATTTTTTACCCCGTGAACCCGTTAAGCCCTTCTAAGTCACCAAACGTAGCGATGCTATGGCAGAGGTGTTGGTTACACAATTAATTGTTCCTGGGGCGGTGGTACCCATACCCGATTCCCAAAATAAATTTGACTGATGTCGTTTCAAACAATGTGCGATTCTGAGTGTTTAAGAACATTGTAATAGGTATCATTAATATATTGAGGTATATTGTTAGCAAGCTTTATTCAGCAGAATATTGATCAGTCAGAAGTAGGTACTTAATAACTGTAACTTCTATCTATTGATGTGTATATAGGCTGTGCATGTATCTACGTACAGCCTTAAAGATTTGCGTAAATTTCAAACAAGCATGTATTCTTCAAAATCTTAAATCTCCGAAAGTTCTTCACCGATTCCTTTGACATTTTGAAACAACGTTGCATTCGATTTCCTATATTTTATAGATGTTACCTCTGATAGGCAAAATACATGCTTGTTTGAAAAATCATCTGTAGGACGTATAAGCAACGTGCGCTGTTGTTTCTCTCTGCACAGACGGAATGAGCCACAACAACGCGTGGCAGGGTACAGCTAGTATAAAATATGCAACAAAAAATTGTGTAATCCGTGGACAAATAAACGATATCCTGGGACACTTATTCATAAATCATCTTATTTGTTGAATTCAATAAAAAATTGAATTTTCTCCATAAATTTAAAGTTTAAAATTTTTCAGGCTTTTGTAGCTTACTTTTTTTTTACATTTTCCCTACACAAGGGGCCCTGAGGGAATAATTTCTCTCAGGGCCTATGTCATCTTTGGGGATGCTGTATGGTTGGCCTTTTAAGGAGAGGAAAGATAAGAAGTTGAGAAGAAGGGTGGGTAGGAATCTAGGGATCAGAGTGTCCTGTAGTGACAGACATATGGATATATTCCCCCTACTGTGGTGCAATGCAATGGGTCGAGATAGGAGTTGGAGAGGTCAAAGGGTCTCCCCAAACCATCCTCACCCGATCTGTCACGCCACGCAACTGGTGGGCAGGCACATTCTGAACACACATCACCCGATGAACCCGAGCACACCTGCCGAATCATCAAACGTCGCGAACCACTTGGGGCGACCTAAGGCAGAGGTGTTGGTTATCCAATAAATGGTTCCCGGGGCGGCGGTACCCCAACCCGCCTCCCAAATCACCAAGGAGAATAATATAACGTGTGTATATAACATACATTGTATTAAACCTTTCCCAACTCCATCACTTGTCCAACCTTGACGTTTTGGGTTTTTAGTATGTTGATTCAATACAATTTTGTCCATAACAAATTATGTTACGTATAAAAGAAAACGAACCGTGAAAAAAATGTCATAGTCAAAAACCCATTTCATACCTCATGGCTTACAATATATTTTTCATCAAATTAAAATCATTTTAAAGTTATACGATGGTAACAATAATAATGATATTAGGAGTTCTACCGAGCCGAACCCTCTGATATGAAAATATCTGGAGTCGGTGAATTATTTTCCCATTTGATCTCTGGTGAGTTGACGTGTTGTTCTTGTATTTATTTTGCTTATATAATGCACTTGCATAATGTTGATTGACTACATGATCATTTGTGGAAAAGTGTGTGGAAGAGTTTAGTTTTTCCTATGGGGAAGATTTAACCCGGACATAAAATCGGAAAATATAACAGGATATGGGGAGGTTAGTGCAATCCCACACGTTCCATATATATATTTATACATATTTTTTGTACAGAAGATATGTGAAATTGAAAAAAAAATATGACGAAAAATAAATTAACAACAAAGTAATTAACAACTATGCAGGGCGTGGTCTTGAGTGAGCTTGGTCCCAGCGCTCACTCAGGAGAGGCGCTTGGTGCTGGTAGGCTGCGGTCACCACCGTGTTGGCGGAGGCCATTAGCCGCATCCTGGCTCCAGTGACCCGGTGTCTCATCAGGCCGGCAAATCCATTTAGTCCCAATACCGTGAACATTGTCGATGCGCTGCTGCATCTTCAGTATCCAAATATAATTCTACAGGCGTCATTATATTGAATTCGGAGTCGTTCCATCGAGCAAGTTCGGTAGTGACACCATGTCTCACACGTATACAGGCCAGTATAGAACGCGTTGAACAGTATTTTTTTAACGGTATTGCTGCATTTGCAGAATCTGCGGGCAATCATATTAGACACCATGCTTAGGCTTCTCCTTTGTCGTTCGATATCGCCATCGTCCGATAGGTCTTGATTAATAATGTGCCCCAAGTATTTCGTTCTATTTTCTTATATTACGTTCGAACATGTATTTAAAGGTAAAGTTGATTGATAATTCAAATGTCACTACAAAATCGAGCAACCCGCTCGTTTGCCATAACTCATAACATAGGGACTTTTCCTAGCATAGCGGAGGAAAACTATAACTATTTTAAAATATTTTTTTTTTTTTATTTAAAAAAAAACAAATTGTTCCTGTTTTTGTATCTAATAGTTATATTGATGTAATATGTTTGTATTATTATATAGATGTGTGGGTTTTCAAAAACCACCCCAAATTCCGGAAAAAAACTCTTTATTATTATAGTTATATTAAGTTATTATAAAGTTATTCTACTATATGTACTTTTTTTATTTATTTAGAAAAAAAAAGTAAATATTCACAAGAGATAAAAATATATTACATTTCATATCACACATTACTTTTTTTTGTTAACCCAATTTGTAGAGAAATATTCTCGGGTCAAACTGGGGAGCTAGTCTATGTGCTTATATATATAGATAATAATATGTATAGTTACAAAAATGGAAAAAGAATAATTTCAAAAATACTGTAAAATACTACAAAATATTGTACAATAAGAAAATTACATATAATTATAGAAACAGAATATAAACAATAATCAACGAAAAATCAACAAAAATATAAGCAACAGAATGTATCTGAAAATCATCGATAAAAGTAAGTCAATCTTCTCTGTAAAAATACAACAAAAGTTTTTTTTTAAATTTAAAATAAGTTTTCTCACTTTTTATTGTATCCGGTAAATCGTTAAATAACTTTGGGCCTATATATATATATATATTCATGATGATGCTGTGCAGCTGTCATGTTGCATCTAGGTACATACATGTTCCCAGATGTTCTAGGTCTTATACTTCGCGTTGAGGACCTTTCAGAATCTTGAAAAACTTTTAAAATAGCATTTCTTTGAAATAGTTTTGAAATCGGTAGGACCTTAAATTTTTCAAAAAGTTCGTTGGTTGGAAAAATTCTTGGTTTTTTAATAATAACTTTGATTATCATTTTTTGTGTTGTTACTATCGAATACAGATTATTCTTATAGATACCTCCCCATGCGATTATTCCGTACTGCAACACTGACTGTACAAGAGCAAAGTAAACCATTTTAATATTTGAAAGATTTAGGATATTTCTTAATTGTATAAAAATGTAAGTAAGTTTTCTAATTCTTTTTACATAGTTTTCGATATGTTTCTTAATACTATATGAGTAATGTATGTGCATGGAGAAAAATGAGAAGAAAGAATAGGTTTCCTGTTAACCACTAGAGCGATTTTTGGCATATTATGCCAATTTTCCAAAACATTTTGAGCGTTGACTTGGCATAGTGACATATGCCAAATTTATAGAATTTAAAATATGGATGATCCATGAAATCTAGTTGAATATTTTTTCCTTATAAATGTTTCCTGGCATGGAAATAATGATATAATTTGGTAAATGTATAAGAAACCAATCGTTCGAGTGGTTTTTTTTCCTTATAAATGTTTTCTGGAATGAAAATAATTATATAATTTGGTAAATGTATAAGAAACCAATCGCTCGAGTGTTTTTTTTTCCTCATAAATGTTTTCTGGAATGGAAATAATTATATAATTTGGTAAATGTATAAGAAACCAATCGCTCGAGTGGTTAAACTTTCATTAAAATACGAATAGATTCTTAATAATGTTGCAATACAATGCAGATTATTATAAGCAATGATTAGTCGCCTGAAATATCAATACAAATTGAAAATGTCTCCCAAGTAAAAAATAAATGCCGCCGACGGGAAATGAACCCGCACCTTTTGATGTCAGGTCAGGTGCTCTGGACCACTGAGCTACGTCGGCTTATTTCCAGCACGAAAAAAAAATTAAATATGTAGTACTACTTCAATCAACAATTACTGCTTATTATATTTTTATCACCTGTAAACAACCAACTTTATTTTTGTAGGAAAAGCTTTGTTACTTTGGCTTTGTTATTTTGATATTTCAGGCCACTAATTATTGCTTTTAATAATTAGTTATTATTTGTGCTATGCATAAAACCTTGTCTTATAAACATTAGTTTATCATTAAAAAATAATAATACAAAGCAGTTTTTTTTCTTTCACAGCAGCATCACTTACTACTACATCGCCCTTCTCCCAAACCAAATCAGCCTGAATTTCCACAAATATAATTCAGGGTAATAATGCCGTTAGTTCAAATGTTTGGAGTTTAAAGCAGGCTGTTTTCCGCTTTTCGTGCAACACGTTCGGATTCCATTAAGAAGACCGTGAAAAGCGAAATTTACGTTTTTTTAACGTTTCTTTTGGATTTTTCTGCGCCGTCACCGCGCAAATTGAACCTTCGGATCATATAGATGTGAGTGAAGAAGTTAGAAGCATAAAAAATCAAATGAAATTATAAGCTATTATTGATTCACCACTAATGATTGACAGTCGTGGGAGCAAATCCCGGCGTGAGCAAGTAAATTTTATTTGATTTTGGAGACCCCATAAAAATAAAGGCTGTCTTTGGTATATTTCTGTACTTAACTCATTTTCGACTAATTTTGGAAATACAATACTTTAACTCTAAGCCATCGAATTTTGGCATGTTCCAGAGTGGAAGATACTCTCAGTATTGCCCTGGTACAATACTAGCATTCAGAATATAAATTTTGCTTGAAATGGCTTTAGCCGTATTTGGTGACTAATTCTTAACCGCCAGATACTTCCCCGCCCTTCTCTTTCCCATCTCGTTCCTCTCCCAGCTACTTTCAGCCTCACGTCGTACTCCAATTGCGGATGCCATAGTCTCACTGGCTGCAGACGGTTCGGAGCAGTTGGGACTCTTGGGCGGTATCACATAATAAAATTAGGTTTCTCTAATTGTAACCTTCTTTAATATTTTATTTATTTCATTTGAATACTATACAAGTTTCCCAACTGCTCCCAATCAGCTGGTGCCAGTGAGACTATGGTATCAGTATGGGGTGAATTGTGAAGCTGAAGAGAGTGGGGATGGAAAGAAGGTTTGGAAGTACCTGGCTATTCAGATCTGGTCACCAAAACACGCTTAAAGCATTTTCAAGTAACCTTTCGATTCTGAATGGTAGTCTTTCACCATGGGAATATTGAGAGTATCTACCACCATGAAATATGAAATAGCGCAATTCATATAAATAGACCGTGGCACTGACATTGGACACCCCTATTCATTTAACCAGAATTTAGTAAAAATTAACCTTACTTCATGCATCCAGTCACACCCCTAACACACTTCTGTTGATCTCTTTGGTGGTTCCAAACGTTCTATAAAATCCTTAACTTCAAGGTGTAAAACTTTCCGAACATTTTGTAAAAAGTCTCAATACAATCCTAACGTGTTAGTCTGTTCACGAAACGTGTCACAATTGCGAGAATCTCAAGAGTTATCGTAACAATTTTCCGTTTATAAGTGACAGTTATTCCACGAAACGGGTGAGATCGTCGACAGTAGTTGACAGTTTCTCGAATAGCCGTGATAAAAAAGATAAAAAAAGTAAAATATCACAACTCTAAAACTATTTCACCGTTGACTTAGTAAGGGTTAGGGGTCGGTACCACCTACAACACCTCCCGACACCTCCTAACACACCCCCAGTTGCCCGGGCCAGTCCGGCAACAAATAAGGTTCATCCCTCACCCGCCAACTTCCGAGCTCTGCCCATCAATAATGTATGGACGGAGAGAGAAAAAAAATAAGAAAAAAGCATTTCACTGAAATTACAATCTTTCATGTTAGACTCGGGAATTCAGGAGTGAACTGGAAAACTACTCAAAACAAATATATTGTTTTAATTTTAATTATTCATGAGCGAAGTGTTTTAACTCGATCATTTTGCAAGTCGTCTATCAGTAAACTTGTTTGATTTAATGCTTAATATAATAGGAACTTATGATACATAGATGGGAGTGAATACAATTTTATATTGTTATTTTAATATCAAAATTATATGTTTCACATATGGAACACTACAAAAATAGAAAAATGGAGGTTAAGTAGAACAAACAAGAAGAAACAAAAAAGGAAACAGACAGGGATATACACATAAGCACAGAACCAAGGTAGGAATTTAGAAAAGGGTACTTACCCACTAATACATTGGTAAAAATATATTATGCTAGATTACATATACAGGGGATAGAAAAGCGGAGAAAGAAACAAAACAAAGCACAACACAATTAAATTTACGTATTTTTGTTTTATATATGTTTAAAAAAATATTCTTTTAAAGCCTTACTTCGAATTTTTGGATTATGCTGGCTGTCATAGAGTTTGTAGGCAATTTAGTTAAGACATTTTATTCCATGTTTCGTAATGTGTGTTAGAGGAATGCGGATTTAATTGTTATTCCGAGTATTGTGGCTGAGGATGTCTTGATTGTAAAGTAGCTTGATGTTAGTGTGGGTTGATTGTTGGATAATTTGTAGGATAGTGGTCGTGATTTCATGTTTGGGAAGGACTGTGTTTGGAAGGATACCAGAAATTTAATAGATGTACTTGACATGTGTGTCCCATGGAAGACCAAGAACATTTCTGAGATTATTTTCAAATGACAAATCATCGTTTTTATTTAGACTTTCATATCATATTTAAGTTTCTTTGCCGCCATTTTGGTTTTGACATTGTTTTGTTGCTAAATAACCAAATACGATTGTTGTAGATAGACTGAAAACTCATCTGTTGCCGTAGATCAATTTTGACAAAAATTATGGCTGTTACTATTTACGCTCGAACCCTAGTGTTTTCGCGTAAAACTATGAACCTAAAAAGCCCTGAACAGAAGAATTGTGCGATTTCGTATGAATGTCATTGAAGCCAAATCTGTGGTGAGGGAAAATTGCCTGGCAGCCATCTTGTACAACAAACTTTTCAAATCCTTTGTACGCAAAGTGTAATAACACTAAGTATTTTAATTTTATTTTTTGTATTGTTAATCTATAATAACGGCATACGATGTTTTGTTATCAAACAGGAAATATGTCATGGTAAAAATGTGTAGGTAAAAGTATTTTTCATACGCATGGAGAAAAACTTACTAATTTATTAAGAATCTCTTAAAATTATTCATAATCCGGCTAACGGCATAACGGATTGCAGGCCGTTAGCGAATGAATTGATAGGCTTCCTGATAAACTTTTAGTAAAATACCTAGTATTGTCACGATGTCGGAACAAGTGTTCATAAAAATACATTTTCACATCTCGTCATTATATATAATTAAGACACAGGTTAATTAACACGTGTTCCGATATTATTACGAATTTATCGGATTTACTAGATTTTTTAATAAATCATCAATGCTTAGTTTTCTCCGTGTGGCTTCTAATTTTTGTCGAATAGCTCAGTCGCAGGTATCGATTCTCCAATCCAGGCCGCTCGCTATCGCTGTCGAAAGTACAAAAGTCATTCCACTCGAACAACGATCGGGTTGTTCGAGTGGAATGACTTCGTAGAGAATAGAGGCCCAGGGTATCGATTCACCAATCCACGCAATCGCCGTCGAAAGTACATACGAGTACATTGGTAGACGTTCTTATTATTGAGTCTCGTCGAAAGTAATACATACATACGCCAAACATCGAAAGTCATTCCACTAGAACAACGAGTGGGTTGAACATTCTCGACGAAGTCATTCCACTCGAACAACGAGTTCAACCCACTCGTTTTTCTATTGGAATGACTTCGTCGAGAATCGTGACCTTTAAGGCTTATGTGTAAAACACTGCAACTAATCGACAAAGAGAGGGGAGAACATTTTTAACGAACGCTATGAAAATTTTCGTTTTAATTTTATAAATTCTTGAAGATAGTTTCAGTTTTGTCCTGGTAAAAGACAATTTGAAACAAGAAACAGTTGTGGTGCATTTCAATGGTAGTTTAGTTAATATTGCTGGAGGGAAAGTATAAGTAAATATATTATATAGCTTAGTCGAAATAAACATCCCTTCAGGCACTTGAGCGAACACAAACAACCCTTTGAGATTATTCCACCAACTTAGCATAAATCAGAGTTAGATGAAAGGTCGACCAGTCCAACGGAATCGTATTTGTTACTGTCAATGTCTCAAAACCGGCAAAACTTAGATTTTACGAGTAAATCCCTGCATTTACCGAAATGTTTGTATAATATGGTTGCCTAGTAAGTTAAAATTTGATATTTAAAAAAATGAGTTATTCCCCAGAACCTCACAATTTTTTAACACGGCATAACATTACTCAAAATAACTATAACTTTATTGAACACCTAATTTTTTTATTTGAATTCCGCACAAAAGTCCCAAATTATTCCAACCGACTGAAGTTAGTAAGGCTATGGCATACCCAATCAGGGTATGTTGTGATGCTTAAGTTAGGGGGGAGGCGAAGGAGACGGGGGAGAGGAAGGTGGGGAAGTACCTGGCAATTCAGATCTTATCACCAAACACGGCTAAAGCCATTTCAAGCAATGTTTCAATTCTTAATAGTGGTCTTACACCAGGGCATAGTGAAAGTATCTTTTACTCTGAAAAGTATACTATGTATTTTTTTAAATAAATAAATTGTGAAATAACAGTAATTAATCAAATAAAAATTACTTGCGCACGCTGGGATTTGAACCAACAACCAACTTTATTTTTGTAGGAAAGGCTTTGTTAGTGCTAAATTTCTCACTAGATGCATTTAAGCATAAAAAACTTGTCTCATAAACGTTAGTTTATCATTTAAAAATAATAATATTTGACAAGTAAAAAAAATATTTCACCAATAAATGAAGATATCATATGTCTCGACGCGAATGATAAACTAATGTTTATAAGACAAAGTTTTATGCATAGTATAAAGGATAGCAAATAATTATAAGCACTAATTGGTCGCTTGAAATATCAATACAAATTGAAAATATCTCCCGAGTAAAAATAAATGCCCCAATAAATGTATTGATATTTCAGGCGACTAATTATTTGTTATACTTTATGCTATGCATAAAACCTTGTCTTATAAACATTAGTTTATCATTAAAAAATAATAATATTTGACAAGTCAAAAATATTTCACCAATAAATGAAGATATAATATGTCTCGACGCCATCTAGTGAGAAATTTAGCACTAACAAAGCCTTTTCTACAAAAATAAAGTTGGAAAAAGCCGACATAGCTTAGTGCTTTCGGAGCACCTGACGGGACATCAGAAGGCACGGGTTCAATTCCCGTTGGCGGCATTTATTTTGGCACTGGAGATATTTTCAATTTGTATTGATATTTCAGGCGACTAATCCTTGCTTATGTCTGTCTGTCACCGTGTGAAAATTCACTTGGGAAAGCGCGGCCTTGATCAGGCAAGCATGTTAAATTATGTAAGATTGGTGAGCATTTAGAGCAAATTAAGGTTAGATTAAGTTAGGATTGGCTAAAATGATTATGTAAAAGTTGGAAATAGATCCATTTACTGGCAAACATTTAACTCCGGTAGCCTAACCTGTCCTATACTGCAATGGATTTTGAAGCATTGACCAAACTGTGCACTGACAAAAGTCGCTCGTGCGAGCTTGGCCAATGGCCAAAGCAAAAATTTTAATTTTCGGTAATTGCAAAAATTTTAAGTACTTTTTCGAGATTTGACAGCAACAGAAGGTACAACTAGCCGGTATTTTCCCGGTTCGGCCCTGGGCTCTACAAAGGGGTGTGATGCCGCACTGACTTTTGAATAAAACATCGGCTCATTTGGCTCAAGCGAGACAGTTTCGGGCAAAGTGGGTCGGTTCCCACCGAAGTAAAGCCCGTTCTCACATAAATGGTCCTGTCTCGGCTTAAATGGCCTGTCTTGGCTAGAATTATCCCGCTCTGTGTGTGGGAATGCGTATCCTCACGATTTTACCCGAATCAGGTGATTAGGTGTATTTACAGAAAACCTGGAATCATGTATCATTTTTCTGCGTCTGTCTTCTCAGTTTGCTTATCCCAAAATGTATGGCGAAAGAAACCCCTGCCCAAAAGAAAAATCAATTTTTTTAGTCACTTCGAACTTACTAACTAATATTGAGCAGGGAATCAATGGTTCCATGAAAAAACATAGCAGTTTCACAACATACGCCAGATGCTATAGTCTCACTAACTACAGACGGTTGGGACTATTGTGCGGTACTCCTAAATACATAAACAAAAATTAAAAAATTAACCTAACCCACCGTTTTATCATACACAGTTTTACGGCAATTTTTAAATATGATTTTTTACCTGATGCAGAAAATGTACCAAAATAACTTCTTGAATTATGCATGTGAACTCACCTGTAAACAAAGAAAAAAACGTTTTTTAGAAAAAAAACATATTTTTTCAAAAAATACAAAGAAACCAACTCTTTTTGGAATATTATGGCAAGTTTGCAAAATGTCTTGAGCGATCGTTTGCCATGATGTGCCTAACTTATAGAACTAACAAAAAAATGAGATTAACGGTGATGGATTCATTGGCTTTAAGCCAAAGTAAGCAGTTCGTATGTTTCAATATTAATATTTTGAAAAATGCATTTACCTATCGCCCTAGTAGCTTCGTACAGTAAGTACATACAGAGGTACAATGGTAGCCGAATATAACCAAACTCTACACAATTCTTGGCACACATTCTTTGATTCATTTACATGCATATTTCATCTCATACAATATAATCTAAGTAGCAAAACTCGTAAATAAACTAATGGTTCATGAAAACCAGTGTTTTATTTCTTCTGAAAACTAAAATCTAAAAACAAAAAAATTGTAAATTTGCTCAAAAAACTAAAAATTCAGCATTTAACAATCAGCACCCAACAATGGACATTCTGTGACCTAAAATCTAAATTTATGTTATAAATCTTATAATTTTTAACATCCGATAACACAGAAGTTAAAGTAACTTGCTGCCATCATTGAGATGGGCAAAGGAAATGAAGTTTCTGCGCTAAATAAGATGGGGAATTTTCTCTCGTCTTCGTAAACTAAAGTTTTACTTCATTTTAACGAATCTTCTCGATATCACTTATCAAACCAGATATCCGTCTTTCAACAGACTAGGACTGTATCACCGAGAGGTCCCAACAAATGCCTTGGCCTTGCAGTCCCACGGCCCCTATTTTCTTGTATGTGGCAGGGCACACAAAGTAGGAAGGTACTTCCATTCCAATACAATATTGCGGAATTTTCTTGACGTATTTATTATTTTTATCCGTTTTCTTCGCAATTCTCCTTTAACCCGAAAATAGCGGTTAGGGGCAGTGGCGTCTACCTCTAAGGAACGTTGGAGCAACGCACTCCTAAAAGTTCTCCACAAATTTATTTCGATTGATTTGTCTTATTTCACAAATTACTTATTTAAAATAATAAAAAGTATATTTGCGGCGCGTTCCAGTGTGGAAGATACTCTCAGTATCGCCCTGGTGTCAGACCACCATTCAGAATTGAAACGTTGCTTGAAATGGCATTAGCCATGTTTCAACCAAATTACTTGCGAAAAGTGTTTTTTTCTGAAAATAATTTAATAAGCGCCATCTATGAACGAGCAATTTATGAATAGTTTAATTTTTAAGGATCACTTGTAAATTTAACTGAGAACATATAAGTCGTGGGCGTGACTGTGTGCCAGAAATAAATAGAATTCCATCTTATTTCAGCTGAAATCTTTTATGGGCCTGTCTTTTTTTACATAAGAATCTCGACTGCTCCCAACCGTCAGAAGCAAGTGGGACTATGGTATCCCCAGTTGGAGCATATTGTGAGGCTGAAGATAGTAGGGATGGGAAGGAGATGGGAAATATCTGAGATAGATGGGGAAGTACCTGAGGAGTTGCCTGAAAACTTCACCCGTAGTCGTCACCACGACTAGTTCAAGATACCACACGGCACAATAGATGTTCCAGCACAGCATAGCATGACAAGAGTAATGGTGCTTTTGAATGAAGTTACATATCATTGTATAAGACGGCATGTCATGTTTCACCTGAATACATTTAAAAATAATATCATCTATTTTAGTCCTCTGTAAATTCTTCAATTTTGTCGACTCTGTATTGAGTGTGCTGAAGGAGACATTTTCGTCAATAATTTATATGGATTTAGAAAAAAAGTTCTGTAAAAATCCAGTATAAATAAATCATTGAAGAAGAAGATAATACAAAAAAATCTGGAAGAAAAATAAAACATAATCGATTCAACTTGGAATCAAACCTAAAACTGTAAGTGCTTAAAGACGTTGTTCCGGTAATACAAAGATCTTGGATGCAATTCCCAGTTGAGACTGTTATCTTTTTAATTTGCTGTGTCTTGTTCTGTTTCATGTTTCGCTTTGATTTATTAGTATTTGTTATCTTCTTCTTCAATGATTACATCAATGGGTATAACCTCCTAAAGTTTTTCCTATAAAAATTGAATAAATAAATATTTAATTACCTACTGTTAAATAATCTTTTTACCTTCCCTAATGTTAAATTAAGAAATCTTGCACTGTAAATAGACGAAATAATCTGTCGTCCAATTTAAACAATTTAAATTTTTACCTTGCAAGTTTTATTCCGAAAACTTTACAAATACACCTCAGTTACGATTATTTCTGGAAGAATCTAACATTCTCCGGTTAAAAGCGGTAAGACTTTGTGGAAGAAATTCAGGAAAAGTCCTCTCCGCAATCGAATCGACTGTCATTAATCCTTGGGAGTGTCCTTCAAGCCACTTGAGGAATTCCATTTTTCCTAATTTCTCTCCGATTCTCGTCTCCTGCTCGCTTGGCACGATTTCGGCCTATATATTCTATCTGCCAGAGTCGAGTGCCCTCAATATATTTTGTGGATAGTACCTAACCTAATACTTACTGATGCCGGAGTAGGTAGGAAAGTACTTGGTGCGAAATATATTTAAAAAAAAAAACATATTAGGTATCTACCAAATGATGATGATATTATAGAAAAACAAAAATAATTTTATTTATCTTTGGTCTTCGAATTTCGGAACGTTTTTTTACTAGTTTCGTTTCGTCCCCCGAGACATTGAAACAAAAGAAATATACATTTCAAATATAGAATTTTTCATTGAAAAGAATTTATAGTGGAATAACTCAATGAGTAAGGACCTCAAATCGCAATATTTAATCATAGAAGACAATACTGACGACTATCAAACGAAAGATGTGATAGAAACAGAAAATACAGAAAAAGATGAAACTGAATCTTTTATGTTTTTCTGTTTCGCGCATTTCTTTTGAGACTCGTTAATATTATTATTTAATTAATTATTATTTAAAAAAAACTATTTTATTTTAATGGGTAGGTTGCAATTTTGAAAATGACACTTTAATTCAAAGCAAATTTGAGTTTGTTTAACGTAAATTTTCACGCAGGAATAACTAACGCACATCATCACAAACTTTTAGATTTTGAACGGTTGTCTTTCACCTAAACAATTCTGAGAGTACCTACCACTTTGAAATGTGCCGCAAGTTAAATGTGCATTAACACAATGTATTGTTTGATTCAAAGTTTAAGTACAAAATACGATTCATCATTCAAAGTTTGAGTACAAAATACGATTCATCATTTTTTTCGAGGACCATTTAGTCTTTTTTTACGATCATCACATGAAGATATTTTCTTAGTCATTTTTGATAAAAGAAAAAAAAAAGTATAAGAAATATAGTTTAAACTTTTGGAATTAAAATATTTTGTAAATTATTACAAAGACTTTCTTCGACAAAACAATATTTTCTTTGCATTGGCATTACCGTATTATTAACTCATCCCATACAATATTTTATTTCGAATGGATAGAAATTGAATAGTTCTTACCCTTCTGAAAACAAGGGTTTGAATTAAATTTTTCCACAGTAAACTCACAGGTAAACTTATTACATTAAAAACCACAAATTTATTCCATAAATCCGTCCTTAAGATAAATATGAGCTGGGCTTACATTACATGTCAGTCCATTTTAACAGCATCCCTAACTTGATTCCTTTGGGAACACCGACCCGTTAAATTTTAAAATTAACTTCGTAACTTCCCCGAAGCTCATTGCACCGCAGAGCTGCTGGGAGATATGCAAGGCTCCAATTAACCGACCCTCAACAACCACACTTACCGCCTCGCCTGGCCTACTGCCTGCTAATAAAGCTGGTAGATAAGTAGGAAGTTAACTTACTTCCCAGGTTGCTGAAAACTTCACTTGTGAGTGTAATTGGAGGGATATTCTAAGTAATGTGAGTAAAGAGATGCTACGAGTTGCAGAATCAAAGGATTATGTTTCAAACATAGAAAGCGTCAGATGTTGCAAAACGAATAACATTATTTAAACGAGTATCTGACTTAATACTAGATGCGCCAATGTCAAAATCGTAAATCGCTCAGGAATGAAGTAGTTTTTTGGCCTAAAAAACTTTGAAACAATATTTTAATTTCTTTATTAGATAGGACATGATTTCATCAATCCAGAGCACCTTTCAACAATCTTGGTTTCTAATTCTCTTCCTGGAGATCTAGCAGGGACGACCGATAAATTCCTTTATGGAAAGTACGACATCAAATTAATAGCAAAAGATATCTCAAATATTGTAGATAGAATAGTGTTAAAAATGTACAAACGTGAAAAATAACTGATGTCAGCAATTAGATTAGTCAAAAGACCTTTCGACTAGTAAAATTGACCTTACTTTTGACACACTATGGTCTCCGTGGCTTTGGGGGGGATTCTAAACAAAATTCATCGTTCAATTCCGCCTCAGACCAAAGAACAACGGGTCAGTAGGGATGTACACATTGCTCCACATTTATTTAGACTCAATAATCAATAAAGTTGTAATTTAAATGCAAATTTTGTTACTGCTAGTGTACTAGTGTACTTGATATACCCACTGTCACAGACATAGGAATTAATAGACGAGAAGATAATGGCGAGGGGTAAAATCAACTGTTGAAGAACGAAGGGAGTAAGGCTGACTGTGATTCGTCAATAAATCAATCTGACAGTAAATAGGCATCTCGCATTATAATATCACCATTTACTTCTTAAAAGTAAAATCTGCTTTTGAATGAATAGACACTTTTACATGGGAGCGCAAATTACTCGCCACGTTATGAACAAATTTGCGAAGTCCAAATTCGGTAAAAAAAATCGATTCTATTTTCAGAGTCGAATATTTCGTTTAAGTATTTAGTTAAGACACTTTTATAAATGTTCATAATTTACTTCCCAGCAACCAACCAGCTTTGTGTTTCGCGTCCAGACGTTTCTCGATGTGATAGTATATGTTTCTAAAACTGATCTATATTATACGATGTGAATATGCTTAAAATAAAGTAAAATAATGCTTATATATGGAATGTAATACGACAATTGGGTTTATTCTCTTTTTCACATCTATTTTTACAAGTTTTCATAGTACAAGTCAACATTTTGCCGTGTTATTTCGTAAAATGAACCGATGATGCCTCGACCCATAGTTCGCACAAGAATGATGACGTCACGTTTTCAAATTTCACTTGAGACCATACGCGAGCACAGCCGGCTCCAATGGAACCGGTTTGGGGAGTGGGGATAATACGCTTTTAATCACTTAGGGCAGGTCTACTAATATTCATATGTCTATGCCCACTGTAAATATTCATGTAATAATTCTTCTTTAAAAATGTAATTAAAAACGCACTAACATGAACTATTTTTTTGTTGTTTTTGAAATAACAAATTGAATTGAAAAAATTATCTTACGTTGTATTGATAGTAAAAATTAAAACATAGTTTGATTTACCATAATACATCATAATTGTACACCTTTTTTATTAAGAGATGTATTTAAAATTACACGTGTTAATTTTTTTGTTGGAATGAGGATTGAACCTTCCCAGGGGCTGGCTTTTAACTTCTGTAAACTTATTAAAAATTTTACTGTCTTTTAAATTAAAAATAAAACAAATTGGTTGGACGGAGTATGAATTTAGATTAGGTCGACCCGTCATTTATTTCGTGTATGAACTGCTGTAATGTCATCCAATTTCGGAAGAATGCGTATATGTCCGCGGTTGTATGTGTGATTGCCACCAAATGTTAAAGGAATGCATTGGCATTGACAACGAGTCTATCTGCCGAGTTTCAGCTCGATTAAATGTCGAGAAATGGGTTAATTTCCACTTCCAAGATTTGCATTAATTCATTCACGAAAACAAAATCAAAGTTGAAATAGATTTATTTAATGAAACTGTAGCATGCATTCATAAATCCTAGCAAATATCTATAGGCTATAGCAAGCTATACGTTAATAGTTTCAGACTTTTATATGTTTTTTCATTCAAGAAAATCTGCCTAGAAACCTGATTAAAGGCAGATAATGAAGAGAAACGTCTAATGGATATACAAGCATGACTTTGAAGTTTTACCTCTTATGATTGCGGAACTTTTTTACCTCTTATGTTTGCGGAGCTTTTTCAAAGCCCTATTTCAGTTTAACGTTGATGATAATGGCACATGTAGAAGGGAAAATTTATAAGAGTAGTTTTTGGAATGTGCAGAAAAATGATAAAAACTACCTGTACTTACTGCTCATAGCCATTGGAGGGGACCCACCCTTTCTTAACGGCTGTGTGAGGAAACAAATTGTTTAAATTCCTTAGCCGCACACGTCAGGACTAGACCCTCCAATGTCTATCTTATATCACTTTTTAAAAGTGTGTTGAATTGTCACTGTGTTGAGTTGTTATGGAACCCTCCTGGACACACTGCTCCCTACATTCCTACCCACCCCTCATGCCTTTTCCTTCTCTGAACTTCCTCTCCTCTCTTCCCCTAAATAGACCCTACGCCCAGCATCGCCAAAGATAACATAGGCCCTGAAGGAAATTATTTTCTCAGGGCCTCCATTGTGGGATTAATGTTAAAAAAATAGATTAGTGTCTGAAAAAATGCAGATATATATTTGTATTTTTAAAACACGACTATAATCCGACATATAAATATCATTCCTCCTCTGATTGTGCTCTCTCCTATTGGAGGTTGGTTATTGTCAGGGAATATCTTCAATCGCAGGTTTAGACCCGTAATAACTTTGTGAAACTGCACTCGTACCAGTCATGTACGAAAACATGAGGTAGGTACTGCGTGTTCCTTCGCTATGTCTTCAGAAACAAAACAAAAAATTAACTGTGCAACATATATTTTTGTTATTTGTTTTTGGGGTGTTATGCCGTGTTGCGATAACTCCTTCTTTAGCCAACGTTTCGGACTTTTGGCCGTGAAAATCTTAAATCATATTTGCGCAACATATATATTTATTCTTTAATTAAAATTTGACCTTGACTAACTTTAAAAATTCGTCTTGAATAATAACTTCATAAACTAAATACAATTCTTTGTGAAAACGTAGCACGACTTACGTTTTATTTTATTTTTAATTATTTTACATCAAAGGCGGGTTTTTATATAAAAAAACGTTGGTTCTTTATCATAACATTTCTAATCAAGAACCGCGTCGCACCGTTAGTTAATTTAAAAACTAGGCTACCTTTTTGAGATTAACGAAAAGATTTCTTAGTGAATAATTTCATAAAGAACTGCACATTTTTGCCTTAGGTAATTAATTTTTATTTTTAATTTTGCGATAGAAAACTCAAGACGGAAAAAATATATACTTTAGACTTGATCTCAAGCGAAAAATATAATATTATCTACTAGCTACACCCAGTCTATCTGTGCAGATAGGAAAAAATAGCGCGTGTTGCTTTTACGTCCAACAGATGGCGCTGTTTTAAAAAATGATAAACACGCTCGTATTCGAATTCAACGTTGCGTCAAAATTTCAAAAGCAATCGGTAAAGAACTTTCGGTGATTTAGGATTTTGAAAAAAAAAGAACTTTACAATTTTATTTATGTAAAAGATTAACTATATAATATATTCACGGAGAAAAATGAGTATTGCTGATATATTAAAATCCAGTTGAATACGGAATTGAACTGTTAGACTGTAAGGAAAGTTTCAGTGCATTTGTTATATATCGGAACACGTGTTCATGCACATGAATTTGATAATATACAATGACGAAATGCGAAAATGTTAGAATTTTTATGAACACGTGTTATCGCGATAACACATTCGTGTTTTGCTGAAAGTTTATTAGGAAACCTCTAGATTCATTCGTTAAAGACCTGCAATCCTGTTTTTAACAGGATTACGTATAATTTAAAGAGATTCTTAATAGTTAGCATTTTTTTATATTTTCCGTGTTCATATACAGGGTGTATCGGCACGTACCCGACAAACTTTAACCAGCTATTCCTTAGCACATTTGGAGTAAAAAATGTTATGGGCACTTTGCTGTCCGGTAACATTTTTTTCTAATAAAAAATTTATTATTCATATTTTCACCACATGCCACCAATGTTTTAACCTTTGTCAAAGTTTGAAAAGCCGTCTGGCAATATTTTGTTGGAGTTTCGTTGAATAATGTACGTACGTACCTACGTTGGCGCGCTTTTACAATCACAACGAAATGGCACGGCACCATTCGTCTCATTTTTAACTATTATTATTTAGTGTGTACGAAAGAGCGAGGACACTTTTTGACACACTTGCTAATAACAGCTGTTTAACACGAGAAACAATGCAAATGACAGTGACGGAGTGTGGATTTTTTATTTATTTTTTGTTTTTAATGGAAAAAAAAATGTTACCGGACAGCAAAGCGCCCATAAAATTTTTACTCCAAATGTGCTGAGGAGCTGGTTAAAGTTTGTCGGGTACTTGCCGATACACCCTGTATACAGCAGGATTTTATAAAATCATTTTTTATTTGATTTTTATAATATTCGTAGAATAAAATATAAATTCAATTATTTTTTTACATTGACTACACAGGAGGCCCTGATAAAAATAATTTCCCTCTATGTCATCTTTGGGGATGCTGTGTGGAGGTTTTTTTGTGGAAAATAAGGAATGAACCTTGAAGAGGCCTATGTTGTAGGATAAAAGGAATCACAGAGGCCGGCAGATCGTTCCTCGGTCGAGCTGTTAAACGCAAGAACGAATCGAAAAAATCATCAAATACGAGCACCTGATTTCTTCATCTAGAGCCAAATAGCTACCCAGTTTGCATGCATAATATTATTATTTAAATACAGTATTTTTTTAAACAAAACAACACTTATAATTGTAACACAAAGTCATCCCTTCGAGTAGGTTTTATCGTCTAACACGAAAGAACAAACTTCACCTATAAAAAATTAATAACATTTAACCGTAAATCAAAGCTCGAACCGGGAGCTTCGTCTAAGTATTAATAAAAACGCAGTTAAATACTTACGTGGGAAATAAATCCTCCCCTATTCTGTGATTTATGTTCCTTGTACGGTTAAGAAGTAAATAATTCAAACGGAGATAAACGATGTCATAATACTTATTGGGTAACCGTATTTGTATAAATAATGAAATTGATTGATACAGTTATCACAATACTATAAAAAACGCTTATCTTATTATTAAATTCACCTATTCTATTTATTAATGCTAATCATTTATGTTAGCATTGTAATCCAAAAAGGAGAATCAATACATTTTTGGATTTTCTTTAGTAGATAATTTGTTACTCCCTTAGTTTGGACCTTTTTTTATTTTATTTTATATTATAGAAATAAACTGTACATGATTTACAATGACTAAACAATATACAGGAATAAGATACTTCATGTATATTGTTCATCTATGATATGTTTACTTGTAATATCTGCTAAGTGGTATGTTTATTCCTTATTTACCAGGTTACGTGTGTAGTATCTAGGTGTTTGTGTAATGTAGGTGTGTGTGTAATGTATGTTTGAGTGTTTGTGTGTGTGTGTCTGTATGCATGCGCATTGAACAGTTTATATTATTGACATGATGCCACGTTTGAATTTAGGCAATGAATAAATTAAAACGTTTATTGAAAATTAAATTTATTCATAATGTTTTTTTTACCCCCTTACTAATAGGCGTGTTTTAGATGTTGTGCAGCTGACAAACAAACTTTTACTGTACAATAAGGTTTAGTTATAGGTTGTGTAGGGTTTGAAGCACGTTTATTAGTAAGACCCAAAATCTTACACCATATTTTTTACCGTATTTCAAAATAACTATAATGTATTGGTCACCATGAAACAGGCAGTTGTCTTGTATGGTGATTCAATGCATCAATACCTTGTAAATGCCAATTAAATAAATCATCAAAATGATAATTCATCACATCTTTAAAAAGTTACATAAAGTCATACAGCCAAACATGAACTGCTGGCGATCCACCTCAATATTATTAGATTCCGATCGATCGACTGTGAGAGGCTGCAAGTATGTGTGATGCAGGATTGTCGGCTATGTAGGTGGGGTGTATCCTGGCGCAGGCATAAGTGTATATATAGGGACGTTGCATAATTGCATGGCCACGAATCCACATAGAATTTGGAGGAACGACAGAAATTAGTTCGCAATATGCATTTTTTTTAGTCAAGGTAGGTGGAGGTCTGCACTAAAAAGTCAATGAAAAAACTTATATTTATTCAAAAAGTCGTATCGCCTTCAAGTTACAACTCGGACTGACTTGGACTGACTGACTACTGACTCCCACGGCGCAGCAAATATATCGGCACTCAGTGGAAAGGTCCAGAGACAGTGCATACCCACGCTCCACAGCACGTGGAACTTTCTCAGCTCACAGCGAATACGAAATTTGCCAGCTGTTCCAGAACACTCCGTTCAGTAACTCAGTCCGCTACAAGCTACAAATAAATAATAAAAAAGAAGGCATGAAAAATGGGAAATTTTTCTCGAGATCGTCTCAAAAAGCACTCGGGATCGACCGGTCGATCGCGATCGACCGTTTGAGCACCCCTGGCTTATGCTATGTAAGGGGTTTAATTTTTAATGTTATTGATATACTTTATAAATTTGATATTAGGCATTTCTTGTAGAGGTGGGACCTGTGAGTACTTTTCGTTACTGGGTACAGTGAGTACAGGTACAAAAAAATACCGGTTACAAAATACTCTCAAGTATTTTATACCTACCTGGGGATTATAGTATCTAGGGACTGGGGACAGAAAATAATAAATACTCAGTCCCAGTATAAAATACTTATGAGTATTTGGAACCTGTGATATTTACAAATACTGAGGAACCAGGTAAGTTTTTAGATTCTCACGGCCAAAAGCATTTTTGTTGTTTGTTTTTGGGGTGTTATGCCGTGTTGCGCTAACTCCTTCTTTATCCGACGTTTCGGACAGCGTTGCAGTGTCCATCATCAAAGCAGATCCGGTAGATCCGAAGATGTGTCACATCTTCGGATCTACCGGATCTGCCCTGATGATGGACACTGCAACGCTGTCCGAAACGTCGGATAAAGAAGGAGTTAGCGCAACACGGCATAACACCCCAAAAACAAACAACAAAAACTGAGGAACCAGGTCGCAAGTACAAAGTACCAGATGAAAATACCCGGTACTTTTATTGGGTACAATAAATACGCCTCTCCTCTAGTAGTCTAAGAGGTCACGGTCTTTTTCATAACGATCAGAGGAATGGGTAGTTTTAGTACATATTCAAAGTATGGCATCTCCGCATATGAAAAACGTTGGTCTGCCTGCTCTAAGTGGTTGCAACTATGAGTTATAGAGCTTACAAGAGGCTTTATTGTTTCGAAAAAAAAACGATCAGAGGAATGGGTAGTTTTAGTACATATTCAAAGTATGGCGTCTCCGCATATGAAAAAAGTTGGTCTGCCTGCTCTAAGTGGTTGCAACTATGAGTTATAGAGCTTACAAGATTAGGCTACATTGTTGCTAAAAAAAAAAAGATCACAGAAATGGGTAGTTTTAGTACATATTCAAAGTATGGCATCTCCGCATATGAAAAACGTTGGTCTGCCTGCTCTAAGTGGTTGCAACTATGAGTTATAGAGCTTACAAGAGGCTTTATTGTTTCGAAAAAAAAACGATCAGAGGAATGGGTAGTTTTAGTACATATTCAAAGTATGGCGTCTCCGCATATGAAAAAAGTTGGTCTGCCTGCTCTAAGTGGTTGCAACTATGAGTTATAGAGCTTACAAGATTAGGCTACATTGTTGCTAAAAAAAAAAAGATCACAGAAATGGGTAGTTTTAGTACATATTCAAAGTACGGTGTCTCCGCATATGAAAAAAGTTGGTCTGCCTGCTCTAAGTGGTTGCAACTATGAGTTATAGAGCTTACAAGAGGCTTCATTGTTTCGAAAAAAAAACGATCAGAGGAATGGGTAATTTTAGTACATATTCAAAGTATGGCGTCTCCGCATATGAAACAAGTTGGTCTGCCTGCTCTAAGTGGTTGCAACTTCGAGTTATAAAGCTTACAAGATTAGGCTACATTGTTTCGAAAAAAAAAAACGATCAGAGAAATTGTCAGTTTTAGTATATATTCAAAGTATGGCCTCTCCGCAGATGAAACAAGTTGGTCTGGCGGCTCTCAGTGGTTGCATTTCAGAGTTATGATGCGCGCAAGTCATTGCATTGTTGCGAAAAAAACGATAACAGAAATGGTCAGTTTTAGTACCTATTCGAAGTATGGTGTCTCCACAGGTGAAACGAGTTGGTCTGCCTGCTCTCAGTGGTTGTATTTCAAAGAAAAAAAAATAACAGTAATCAATAAAATAAAAAAATTAAATCGAACAAATCCAATTTTTATTAATTCAACTTCCATAATCTAAACATCTTTGGGTAAAATCACAGATTAATCATTTTGTAGAATATTACTAAGGCTTAAAGAGTTAAATATTTACTTACTTCTAATATTCTTTTAATATTTTTATGAGCTTTTTCATTAGTCACATCAAAACATCATGGATTTTGGCGATAAAAGTAAAAAATAGCTTAAAAAAAGGGGTCTACGGTATCGTATACCGTTTACCTAATTCGAGTTTGAGGGATTTCTTAACGTACTTCGAAAAATGGTGTTCAGAAAACATAAAAAAAGACAACCTAATATTATAGTAGGAGATTTCAATATAAACATGAATAAAAATGCAGACATCTATACAAAAAACTTAAAAACTTAATCATTGAATTCAATGGGATGAAACAACTGGTAAAAGATCCCACTAGAGTAACTCTAACATCAAGTACATTAATTGATCTGGTGATAACAAATGTATTTGAACTACAGGTAAATCTATTAGATGCACCCAGAATCACAGATCACTCCATAATTCAAATTATAGAGCAAAATCGAAATACGAAAAAACATTTTATAAACACCAAAGCTTATCGGAACTATGCAAAATATGACGAAGAAGAACTAAGATTACAACTCAGAGCACAAAATTGGAATGGAATAATGGAATTAGATTTTGATATTAAGGTAGAAACATTCATAAAAAACTTAAAATATTCAATTTCAATATTCAAGATTTCTTTTTTAACTTGGATAGATTTAACTTAGATTTCGTCATCTTCGGAATCTTCTTCTTCGCTGCTTAGGCACGTAGACGAGGAGTCTGTAATGTGATAAAATAACTGTAAAGTTTGATAGAAAAAATGACGATTTTGATGATATGAAAATTATTATACATATGTATATATAAAAAACAGAAGGAAACGAACTCTTGTATGTATAGCTTAATGAGATTTATGGTTTAGATACGTAATATGCCATTAATAAGAAACAAATACATGCAAACTTTTCGTTTCCTAACGATTTTTACCTATACATCCGCAATCGTATAAAACTTACCACTGACATCACCAGAAATATTGTCATTTTCTGACTCCGTTACAGTAACATCAGATACTTTATCTGGTAGTCGGTTCCCTGCATACCAGATAGGGACATATTTGCCGTGTTCTTCTTTCCACCCATGTTCAATTGGCAATAGATAGCTTGGAGGATTTTTGGTTGAATTTATCCAGATATTTGATACGTATTTAGCTCTAAGTATCTGTTGAACTAGTTCGATTTCAGACGGTGGCAAAAAAGCAGCATCAAAATTCATAAGAGTTTTGTTAAATTTTTCATTCTCTTTATTGGGCTTAAATTTTTTGAGGAAAATCTTATGGCGGGCCTCGTTTACAGATTTACTCTTCACACCATATAACTCACATATGAATTGTTCAATTTTGCATTTGATTTCATTTGTCAATGGAGCATTAGAACTTAGCTCTATTAGAGCCTCTTGATAAACTGTGTTTTTACTTAGGATATTGTAAGGTTTTTGTTTGCCCTTTCTATAAAATGCAGGGGTATAATCACACCCTGTCAAAGCATGAAACGCTGGCAAACTCTTTGCCAATGTAGCACCAATACTGAGATAAATTTTGTTAACATTTACAATACGTCGTTTGGCAAGAGTGCCGGATTCAATAAATATTTCATGCTTTTCGAATTTGTCCAAATTTCCCAGTAAAATGACGATTACATCAGTGTCAGAAGTTTTAATCAAAATATTAGATGGTTCTTGAATACTGTATATGTGGTATATTATTTTTGTATCGGTTTCTTCGTGGTGCCCACACATCAAATTAGGGTTATCGTTTTGCACAACCTTTTTGCCGTCGCTTTGATATTCATACGAATAACAATTATTTTCAAAATTGAGATTAACCGTGCTTCCAGAAATGACTAGACTAGCCTCCTCGGAACTCCAATGTTTTATGAAAAAATGCACGAGTTCTTCTTTGAATTGTGTAATTCTTAATTCTTTGACGAAATTTCTTGGTCTGATTTGTTTTGGCGATGTTATTTTATACTGTGTTTTGGGGGTAGCTTTGTGCCCAGCTCTCATTTCACGTTCAAAATCTTTGATTGAGGGTGATAAATAAGAATCAAATATTACATCGATACGGTTTGCTTTGTAGCTCATACATTTTTTCAAAATGTATAGCGACATTTCACCAAATGTTTTCACATGCACTGGTATTAAATGGAGAATATAGAATCCATCTACAATCACAACATCAATTTTTTGTGGCGTATTGGCATTGGCTGTTTTTTCCAATATTTTCATGAGTGCAGCCTTGTTAGTCTTCATCAAGGAACCATCTAAATGACTCATTGAAGGTGACGATGAAGATAATGGATATTCCAAAACTTTTGGCAAATCTAGTTTCTGATTAAGGGAAATTCCTAAAAGACGACCGAAGACGTTTCGTTCTGCTTTTATAACTTGCAGTTTTTGTGCTGCTTTACATGGCTTTTTTGATTTATCTGAACAGAAATTCCTGATTTCATTGCGTTTTATTGGTTTCTCGAAACAGTCGGGATTTTCATTACATTGAGATATAAATTCTTTTCTCTGATTTTCTCCTGTAGCCTCTATATTGAGCAGAAAGTCTGCGGTTTCATTCGTTACTGAATTCCCAGTGACAATATTGTACAGTTCGTCTTTATCGTCTTGATAATCAAATGGATTGCCATAAGATTCTACAGTATCGACAAGTTTCTTCACTGCCTTTTTGTTTTTGGAAATGTTGGCTGTCTGCAGATCAGAGGTAACGTCTTGTACCCTGGTAATATTAGTTTCTTCTAAAACATGAGTTATAATGGTGGATCTCAGTGCATGGCTTTTTGCCCAACGCTGTCGGCCTGACAAGGAATTAGTAAAATGGCTAACACCAGACAATCGCTTAGCAGCATCGGCGTTTATGGTTTGTTCTAGTGTTAAATCTTTTATAGCACGATAGATGATATACGGCAGTACTGTCACAATCATTTGGTATTTTGATATGAGCATGTTTCAAATTACGGTTAATACGAACTGTTAATATATCACGACACTTTTCTAAACTGTTTTTATTAAAAGGCAGCACTTTTTCGTCCATCTTACATTCACAAAACAGGCATGTAGTATTTATGTTCGACATTATTGTAAAAGTGGGAGTAACGGGTAATAGTATTAAAAAATGCACCAAAACAAGCGAAAGCACACCCTCTCACAACGATTGTACTGCGCACACTGACGCGGGACGCGGGCCGCCGGGCCGGACGCGGGCGGAGGAGGGGGCAATGTGTGTGTCAAGCAGGGTTCCCGATTTGCGGGAATTCCCCAAACTGCGGGGAATTTTTCAGATTTACTTAAAACTGACCATTTCTCTGATCGTTTTTTTTTCGCAACAATGTAGCCTAATTTTGTAAGCTTTATAACTCGAAGTTGCAACCACTTAGAGCAGGCAGACCAACTTTTTTCATATGCGGAGACGCCATACTTTGAATATGTACTAAAACTA
Source organism: Hesperophylax magnus (assembly GCA_026573805.1). Classification (NCBI taxonomy): domain Eukaryota; kingdom Metazoa; phylum Arthropoda; class Insecta; order Trichoptera; family Limnephilidae; genus Hesperophylax; species Hesperophylax magnus. The sequence continues at coordinate 4,895,491 of JAIUSX010000018.1, forward strand.
CCCATTTCTGTGATCGTTTTTTTTTTTCGCAACAATGTAGCCTAATCTTGTAAGCTCTATAACTCATAGTTGCAACCACTTAGAGCAGGCAGACCAACTTGTTTCATATGCGGAGACGCCATACTTTGAATATGCACTAAAACTACCCATTTCTGTGATCGTTTTTTTTTTCCGCAACAATGTAGCCTAATCTTGTAAGCTCTATAACTCATAGTTGCAACCACTTAGAGCAGGCATACCAACTTTTTTCATATGCGAAGACGCCATACTTTGAATATGTACTAAAACTACCCATTCCTCTGATCGTTTTTTTTTCGAAACAATGAAGCCTCTTGTAAGCTCTATAACTCATAGTTGCAACCACTTAGAGCAGGCAGACCAACTTTTTTCATATGCGGAGATGCCATTCTTTGAATATGCACTAAAACTACCCATTCCTCTGATCGTTTTTTTTTCGAAACAATGAAGCCTCTTGTGAGCTCTATAACTCATAGTTGCAACCACTTAGAGCAGGCAGACCAACTTGTTTCATATGCGGAGACGCCATACTTTGAATATGTACTAAAACTACCCATTCCTGTGATCGTTATGAAAAAGACTGTGACCTCTCAGTCTATAGTATCTTGTATACAATTCTGTGATATTTGGGATGTAAGGAAGTCGTATGGTTTTCAGATGATAATTTTAAAAAATATTCTTTGGATTGTACTTATGGGCTGTAAGGTAGCTGTAAAGACCCCTCCCCACCCAATAATCCAATACCGCAAAAGGCAATGGATAATGCATAATAGACATTTATAATAGTTTTCTTATTTAATACGTTGCGTATATTATAGAAGACATAGATAAGTTTTTTTTATAGTTTTCTTGTTTAATACGTTATGTATATTATAGAAGACATAGATAAGTTTTTTATAGTTTTCTTGTCTAATACGTTACGTATATTATAGATGACATAGATAAGTATTTTTTATAGTTTTTTGTTTAATACGTTACGTATATTATTATAGAAGACATAGATAAGTTTTTTTATAGTTTTCTTGTTTAATACGTTACGTATATTATAGAAGAAATAGTTAGCTTTTTTTCTTTATGGTCTTTCCATTCAACATTTTTATCATTAATATTCCGAGTTATTTAAATTGGTTTTAAGATTTAGCTTAGCGCAGTCCGTATTACATGTAATGTAATGTATGTTTAAACTCAATACGCCGAAATTTATCACATTTCAATCTGCCAAAATCCGAATCGAAATTAGTCGCCTCGTGAGAAGCACATTCTGAAAAAGTCAATTTCCTGAAAGATACGTCAATTTTCTCCCAATCTCGTTACGGCATAAACGCGAAACTAATTTATATTTTCCAGGCGTAGAATTTTCTTTCGAAAATCTTACTTAAATGGGAAAATCAAGGTTTAATGAATTGGAAATTTATTTTAGGATTGTATCAGATGTTTGATTATAGATTCAATTTGAATAGGAGTGGAATGAAGACTGCTTCTCTGTTTCAACCTCAGTTTCAAACATAATTGAATTATATTTAGATGAGAAATTCGACGAAAGAAGTGGTTACACTTTGATGGTGATTGTAATATCCACTCCTCTTTTGCACGATCCAAAAACATGGTCTGCGTTTGATGTACAGCTACATTTTCAATGAACTCAAGGGGCCAACCGGTAAAATCACTCGAACTAAAATTACACAAATGCCATAGACATAATGTTCAATGTCAATTTCCAACTATAGAAAAATCACAAAACATAAAATATCTCGGGGTAGTAATTGATGAAAATCTTAGATGGGACCTGTATATCAAAGGTATCACGGAAAAACTTACAAAACTTATATATTTCTTTAAGAATCTAAGAAATGTGGTAAACAAAAAATCTATTACGCCTTATGTCATTTTCGTATTGAATGTGAAATTATAGGATGGGGATCTGCTGTATCTAAGTATATACATAACCTAAACACAATTCAAAAGGGAATCATAAAGAACATACTGAAAGTATCCTTAAGAACGCCTTCAATTGAAATTGTAAATAGTTTTGATGTACCAAATATACAAAAAAATATATGCTAAAAATATATTATTGAACCTATTCAAAAATTCTAAATAGTCTACAATATTCCAAGTCTTATAACCACATTCGGGCAAAAGAAATTATATTTATTCTGAGACGAAACTCCACAATATCCTTCCCCCTGATATGAAGCGAATAGAAAATTTGAATGATTACAAATCAAGAATAAAAATTCGGCTGAAAGAGATTAATGAAAAAAACTCTGAAAAAAACATTAAAAACGTCATAGAAAACTAATATAACATAAATGAATAACTTTAGTCCGCCTCAGCACAGGTCACCCTAGTGAGGGGGATCAAGAAATACAACTTACTATACATATATTTAACATATTTTGTATGTACATTGTTTAAAGAGTCGCTATAATAAATGCATATACAAACCCATGCTCGTTCATGCTCGATGGTGTTAAATATTCGGTTTTTGTATGAAGATTTTCAGAAAATCCGAGCGGAGCACGGCTAAACTGAAATCGCAAGAAGTACGCCTCACTGTTGAATTTAGCAGCCACCTCTGGTCTGGAGCCCTAAAACACCTGAAAAAATCCTTGACTCTGTGCAGAAACGGGCGATCCGTTTGATAGATTCCCCTTTCTTAACAAACGGATTGCAATCTTTAAAGCACAGTCGCCAGGTATGTGTGCTGTCCTTGTTCTACCGGTATTGAAATAGAAGATGCTTCGCCGAATTAGTATCAATGATCCCTTCGGTTAGGTGCATAGTCGGGAAACACGCCAAACGCGCGCCCAACATATGTACATGGTGGACATTTGTCACATGAGAACGGGTCGCTTCTAGGACACTTTCCTGAGTTCAACAAACAGTTCTGTGTTTCCTCCCTCCCACAACTTAGGTTTCTTCAAGACCCAAGTTCACTCCTTCCTCTCCTAGAAAATACCCTCCACACAGTATCCCCTAGATCGAAATTAATAACTTTGCAATGAAATTCCACCGTCCAATTGAATATCGCTTCTTAAAGCACTGCAGCGAATTGTTGCTGACTTCACAGTCAACCGCACACCATCATCTTCCTTATATCTATTTAAATAACGAAGAGTGTCTGTGTCGGGTAGGTGGGTGGACGACCGAATGGCGGACACCATTACACAAACCTACAAATTTATTCCGAGAGTGACGAAATTTCGCACACTTGGCTTTTAAAAAAATAGAGGAAGATAAAGCCCAGGAAACTCCGCCGGGGACTTTAGCCAGTAAGTGATAACATTTATGAATACCTGTTGAAAAGGATACCTGCTTGTTTTAGTGAAACACCACGCTTTGTATTCAAATCTAAAAAATAACCACACTGGATAATGTACACCTCCATGATATTTGGTTCCGCCAAAATTTGAGAAATTATCAATCTATTTTATTATTATTATTAAACGACAAAAAAATTAGACAGCACTAATATTTATAATATATTTTTTTTTACTAAAATATGTATTTTTTATGTTATCAGTAATTTTAGTTCAGCGTTTTGACGAAAAAACGTAAGGAGAACTATTTTTAAACCTTTTTTATGTTTGCATTTAAAATTTTTGTATTTTAAAAAAATATGGTTAATTCTTATAATAAAATTTGAAATTGTATTTCACCACGTTTCAAAAAACAATTTTTATTTTCGGATACGTTTCGAAATATCCCATTAATTTGGATTTTATTGCAAACCCATAATATACACACATTCTCTGCCTTTCTGTCAGCATATTTAAGAAATACGACGGCAATATGCCAGAGGCCTGAGGAGTTAAACTGGTTTTACAGTGGGGTTGTAAAATGTAATTATTGGAAAATGCTGCAAAAACTTGGCAAGCGAAGTTAGTTCAGAGAATCCAACCGTGCCAAGATGTAATTTGAAAATATCAAAAGAATATTACTGCAAGCAAAACTCAACCCTCAATATTTCTCAATTTCGTTGCAAAATCCTACGACTCAACAAATTGGCTGATAGAGGGTGGATCTTCTTTGGAAAGATTGGAAAAACATTACGCTTTTAAAATCTTACAACAGTTTTTTTTAGTTCTCTCAGTATCGAATCTCTCTACAATCTTAACAAATCTATACAGAATGATTTCTTTTAGTACCGCACAAGCTACCCAACTGCTCCCAATATTCTGGAGCCAGTGAAACTATGTTGTGATTTACTCAGTTTTAAAAAAAAGATTATTAAGAGATGCCTGAGATAAGATGAAAAATAGAAATGTCAATATGGAGATGCCCGATATTAGATGAAACATAGAGATGTGAATATAGAGATGCCCGATATTAGCTGATAAATAGAGATGCCCGTATTGAGATGCCTGATATTAAATGAAAAATAGAGATGCCCGATATTAGCTAAAAAATAGAGATACCTATAAAGAAGTGGCTGATATTACCTGAACAATAGGGGTGCCTATTTAGAAGTGCCTGATATTAGCTAAAAAAAATAAAGATGCCTATGTAGAAGTGCCTGATATCAAATGAAAAATAGAGATGCCTATAATGTAGATATGTCCGATAATAGGTGAAAAATATTGATACCTTTAATATAGAGATGTCCAAGATGCTTTCAAATAAATTCCCAATATAGATAAAAATTAGAGATACCTCTGTAGAGATGCCGGATATTGGGTGGAAAATAGAGATATTTATACATAGATACCCGATATTAGCTGACAAATAGATATGCCCGTATAGAGATGCCTGATATTAAATGATAAATAGAGATGCCCGATATTACCTGAACAATAGAGATGCCTATTTAAAAGTTCCTGATAAAAGCTAAAAAATAGAGATGCCTATATAAAAGTGCCTGATATTAACTGAAAAATAGAGATGCCTATAATATAGAGATTTCCGATAATAAGTGAAAAGTATAGATACCTATAATATAGAGATGTCCGAGATACCTACATATAGATTCCCAATATTAGATAATAAATAGAGATACCTCTGTAAAGATGCCCGATATTAACTGACAAATAGATATATATATATATATATATATATATATATATATATATATATATATAGATTTAATATGAAAAATATAGATGTCCAATAGAGATGTTGGATGATTCTTAAAAAAGTCCAAATGTATAGCTTCAGGGATTTTCACGTATGTATAAATAAAAATAAAAATTTCCTTCAATTTAAAGAAACGATTTTTTTATCTAGATGCCTCGGTTGCGGTAACATATATAGTTTGAAATTCATTATCCTTACAATGGCCATACCAACGTTGCCATGTTTAGGGAGAAATCCCCATGTCTAGCGAGAAATTGAGAGCTACAAGTACAGAATGGAAGTTTTTCGAAGTCAGCGAAGTTTTGTTTTCGACCCTTTTTTTACAAAATTGCGAGCAGTGGTTATTAAAAATTTCCAGAAATGCGAAAAACTCAGAAGATTTCAGAAGTTTTGTCCAACTTTATGAGGTTTGTTTTGCACCTTTCTCCCTTAACGATTCTAAAATATTATCATTTTCATCAATAAAACGTGACTGTATAAAATCTAAGGAGTTTTTTTTGCATTTTTGTTCCTTTTCAGGAATTTTAGAGGAGTTTGCTAGGGAGTTTATAGTTTTTGACATGGCAACGCTGGGCAATACTGACACATTTTATCTATGGCGTAGTCACATTTTTATTTTTAAATATCAAAATGAGTTCATTTTGCAAAATTAGTTTACGCATTAAAATTTGCTGATCGTCATGTAACAATAATAATTCCTGCTCAGAAGAATTATTCTTATAGGCGTCATTTATTAGCATACAAGGTTTTATTTTCAACATTCTATAAAAACGCTACATTCCAGGTTTCCCGTTAAAGAGCATCCAAAACGGCTGATCCCAAGCGAACAAATATTTAACTAATCTTGTGGTGTTACTTTTCAGTAAATGTCTAAACTGTCTAATATAACCGCAATGGTACATAATGCGAGAAGGGTTTGGTCCCATGACATCGGCTTGGAAATATCCCATAAGACGTTGGCATGAATATATGAGGGTAAACCCAAAAGTAAAAGGAATCCTCTTCGGGTAGGCTGGCCCTTTCTAGTACAAACACTAATCCATTCAGAACACCTTTGTAACCTTCACTGGCTCAAGTGCCCTGAAAGAATCCAGTACAAATTTTGTTGGATGGTGTTTAAATCCATCAATGAAATTACCCCACCCTACATCTCTGAACTATGCGTCCCGGAAAACACTGGACTGAGGCAGTCAACTCTTAGATCAGCAACATCAGCAGCTGTAGGCAGACTGATGGAACCTAAGCGCAAGTCAAATGCTAAGATTAGTGATCGCGCTTTCGGAGTTTCTGGGCCGAAGTCTTGGAATAAACTCCCTCCGGAACAAAGATCCATAACAAATCCAACAGAATTCAGGTCTAAACTAAAAACTTACCTTTTTAAGCTGTCATACCCTTAAATTAAATATATAATATTCCTGAGAAAAAGTCCAGTTATATCCAATTTACCAATTATGTGTATCTAAATTTCGCTAATAAACAATTAGTTAATGTTAGTATCAGCTATCAGTTAACTGTCAATTCACAAAAAATCACTTTCATCCAACTGAAGACGCTATTTAAAAAATAAATAAAAAAATCCTGTCACGGGTGACATCTATATAATATAGATATATACAAAAAATACGCGTATTTGAATGCAACGTTGTGTCAAAATGTCAAAGCAATCGGTGAAGAACTTTCGGAGATGTAAGATTTTTAACAAACGAACTTAAAAAATTAACTTTTTTTTGTATAGATTTGAGAAGGCTTCTATTTTGTTGTGGTTGGTGTTAAAGAAATGCTATTTCGAATTTTGTTTTACAAAACATTCGGATAACTTTTAGGCCCTCCCTCGCAGATATGCAGACATACTTGTGGAATAATTCTTGCGTGAAAAGGGAATACAATTTTGAATTATGTCATGTAGTTTGTAGGAACCAAACAATAATATGAATTATATTCAGTGGCGATTCGTGGCCTATCTCATTGGGAGGTTAATCGGAGGAATAAGGAAAAACAAATGATAAAATTACTCATTTGTCAATTCAATGTTGGTCATTTCTAAATAATATTTTTCCTAAATCTAAAGGAATTTCATAATATATTTCACCATATCATTGTACCTGCAACATAACACAATTTGGCGATTTATTTAGGGCGGGTTGTTTCAGAGAATTTGAATAATTCATCAAATTTCACAGTTAATTATCAAAGACTGAAAGTTCTATTATTATTTCAGTTTTGTACAGCAACTGGCCCATGTTTATATAATAACAGAATTTCAATAAGACTTTCACAGACCTTGGAAATTAACTTTGAAATTTGATAAATTGTTCAAATTCTCTTTAACAACCCGTCCTCAGACCTTTGTGGCTAATGAATAACGTCGTAGGTTATAAAAAGTTGTTTTTACAAAAATCAAAATTTATGCCAGAAATGGTACGTTTTTTAATGTAAAAAGTAACATCAACTTATTAAGTCATCAACTTATTTTATGAACAAATTAAAAATCAGTTGTTCTTTGCAAGATTATATTCTTTGCCATTTTGGTGTTAAGGCGAAGCTTGGTGTGAACTTTTTGCATACTGAAAAACATGCTTTGGATAAGTTGAAGCTTTTCCCATCGTTTCGCTTGAGTAGAACAAAAATAAAATTGCTAATTACTTTATAAAAAATATTAGGTTAAACTACTAAAAAAATATGTTTCCATTAGAAATGTATGAACGCATTATCTGTGACAGTTTCCCTTGACCAAATTATTTTCTTTCTTATAAAATTATTCACAAAATAAATAAAAACCATTTTTCACTAAAATTTGCCAAGCGATTTTTATGCCTATTACCTATAATCGTGATAATGCACAGTAAGAATATACACTTTTTTGGTTTATGTATTCCTTGTAATCTCATAGTCGCTGCGCACCCGGCAGCTAAAAGAATTGTAAGGTTTGCATGCTCGTGCGGTTTACCGCTGAAGCACCAATCGTATGTTTTGTATGAATTATTTCTTAGGAGAGAAAGTCCCATAGTCGCTGAATTAATAACGCACGTATGGGATTTATTTCGGATGCGTTTTCTCACCGTACAAACGCACTTAAGAGAAAACCGTCACTGTATATATTACAATTTTCTGTTATGGTGATGTTGGTTATGTAAGGGAATATTTGAGATACTATTTCCCTTCTAGTAGATAGATATTTTCCTAAATGTATAGAACTAGGTTCAATTTGGGAGGTGGGTACGGATACCGGCGTCCCGGGAACCATTTATTGGATGACTAACACCTCTTCCATAGGTCACCCCAAGTCATTCGCTACGTTTGGTGACTTAACAGGGGTACCCGGGTTCATGAGTTGAGGTTTGTCCGGGTATGATCCAGGTGTACAATGTAACGAAATTAGAATGTTAGATCATTTTCTTTTTTGCTACCATCTGGAGGAGTGACATAAACGTACCAGCTTTATTACTGCAAACTTTTTGAACTCAAATAAATAATCTTTTCTGCATACTGATTGGAAAACATGTAATTAAGTACTTCGCCATCAACTGCGAGGCAGCATTAAAAGTTTCCTTGTATTTTGGAGGTGTAATAAAAAGTTTTTTCATTGTGCTCGGGATTTAGGGGATGACGGGGCGTTTAATATTACTCCCAAATTCATCCCGAACTCCGCCCAACCCCTTTCCCACCCTAGTCACACACACATACCCTCAGAGATGCCAGAAAGAAATTAATTTTTTTACCCCAAAAAATGGTTTTTCCAACCAAACATTCATGCGTATTAATTTTGTTTGTTTTATAATTTCTATAAATAAACAGTCACATAATGTTACACCTACAATATATATATTTTTGACTGGACCTGGTGAAGTCCTGTTTTAACTCAACCGTTTGGCATTACATCTGTCTAAAAATTGGTTTGTACCTTCCGTTTCCGGTTTCGAAAATCTAATGCAACTACTTTATTATTCGAGCAATCCTTAGATTATTGACTAGATGGCTAACTTTGACTAGATAATTATTGACTGATTTGCTTTTTCGAAAATTTGCTGCACACACTTTTTTGTGTTGTATGAATACTGCACAAGAGTCCCAACTGCTCCCAACCGTCTGGAGCCAGTGAGACTATGGAATCAATTGGGATATGTTGTGAGGCTGAAGGTAATGAGGAGAGGAAGGATATGGGTAGAAGGGAGGCAGGGAAGTACCTACCTGACTATTCAGTTCTGATCACCAAACACGGCTGCAACCATTTCAAGCAATGTTTTAATTGTGAATGGTGATCTTGCACTAGGGTGATACTGGGAGTATCTTCCACTCTGGAACGTGCCACAACTAAACCTTGTATTATTTTTTAATTTTTAAATTGTGAAATAACACAAATCCATCTGATTTGAACCCGCGATCTCCGGATAGCTGGTCAATAGCCTTGCCCCTTGACTACGGAGGCCGTCGGGAACTACGTTGCGACGCTTTTAAAATACATTAAACACTGGATATTAACCCCCTAAATTAATAATTACTTTCTGGAAGATGAAAGATCAAATCAAAAAGTTTTATCCAAGAGTTTCCTGATACTGTTTAAAGTCGAAAACTGCTTTCTGTTGCACTGTGAATGTATACAATTACCTTTTACTGTTGATTCAAGTAATCTTATACTGAGATATCTTATAGTAAAATTGTGAAGTTCTAAAAAAATCGAGAAACTAAAGCAGTTGTCTTACGGAACACGGAATTGTGAAGTTCTAAAAAAATCAAGAAACTAAAGCAGTTGTCTTACGGAACACGGAATTGTGAAGTACTAAAAAAATCAAGAAACTAAAGCAGTTGTCTTACGGAACACGGAATTGTGAAGTTCTAAAAAAATCAAGAAACTAAAGCAGTTGTCTTACGGAACACGGAATTGTGAAGTTCTAAAAAAATCATGAAACTAAAGCAGTTGTCTTACGGAACACGGAATTGTGAAGTTCTAAAAAAATCAAGAAACTAAAGCAGTTGTCTTACGGAACACGGAATTGTGAAGTTCTAAAAAAATCAAGAAACTAAAGCAGTTGTCTTACGGAACACAATGCGGCACCCGGAATAACTCTAAAAACAAATCTACTATTCAGGGTTGTTTAGTTATGGAAGGACTAAGCTTTCGTATGATGGAATATATTATACGTGAACCTTCCTAGAAGAAAATGCCTTTGGCCTCGAGAACAAAGTGAATAAAGCCAAGTGAACACGGATTACAAATACGAATAGAGTACCTTTCCGTATAGGTTATGTAAAACGTGAAATTCTTATAATAATTTTTTGGAGTGTTATGTAGACACTGTTTAATTTTGTAAAGTAAATTCAGTGTTATGTAATGTATCATTTGTAACGCGGTTGGCGCTTACCAAAAAATTGTCCAAAAAAGCGAAGCTAGCAGTCCACAATGGAGTGCTGGTACCTACGCTTATGTACGATGGTGAGGCATGGAACTGACAGAGGAAGGATTAAAATAGACTGATGATGAATGAGATCCCTGAGGCTGTGCTGTAAAACCATGTGTGATCTTGTGCGAAATAATGCAAGGCTGATGTAAGCGTAATGAGTAAGATTAAGAAAGTGACGCTCAGATGTTTTGAGCATGTAGAGCGAATTAACGAATAAAGCAGTGTAAGTACAATATATTGCGCAAATGCGAATGGTAGAAGAAGTCGGAAACGCCCCAAGAAGACATGGCACGACAAAGTGAATAGATACTTGATTGAGGTGAAAGACAAAGAAAATAAATTTTAAAGATTCTCTCAGGGTTGTCTTGGGTCTCGATTCTCGACGAAGCCATTCCACTCCAACAACGAATGGTTTGATTCACTCGTTGTTCGAGTGAAATGACTTTTGACGTTTGGCGTATGTAAGTATGTACCTTTGACGAGACAAAAATAAGAACGTCGACTAATGTATGTACTTTTGACGACGATTGCGAGCGGCCTGGATTGGAGAATCGATATCCTTGTGAGATGCCTCTATTCGAACTAATGCCAATATTGCATAGAGCCAGTGAGGCTTGTCACGAAGCAGATCTCTCAAACGCATTTTAAAAAACCCCGCGAAACTAAAATTCAACGCAGAACTAAGCGGTGCAGACCCACGCGCACATCCCACTGCGCACCAACGCAAAACCCCAACGGTTTTAGCCGCCCGCCATCGCCATTCCAAATCTAGCCTTGGCCTCAATAATATGTGCCGTTTGCTACCATAAAACCGGTCTAGGGACGCTGAGTACCAGACACCGTTTCCGCGACTTTACTAAAGTCTAGCACGCGCCCGTTTTGCGCGTGTAGACGATCACAATCTTGGTTACTACTTCACAATGACTGTGAGTAACACCTCGGTGGCCTCACAACTCCTGCATCCCCCGGGACAACTCATGTAAGCGTAAACCAAACCTTTGCCTCATTATGTGCCTTCTTTTAGTGTCTGTTAAACACGTCTGCCAGTCAGAGCAAATACGAGAAAGAGATTGTTCAATTCAATCAGCCAGGGAATAATTTAGGATGTATAATGTGTCCCCATTTTGTGTTATACAATGTACCTGTTGACTGTAAATACACTCATTTATCATTCCCATATGAGTTTCATTTGACGAGGGAAGTAGAGTCTAGATTGTTGGATGTCCCCCGTGTAAAGGCATTCCTTGCCGACCCTTGCCTGAGCTAATAATTAGATTCTCATGATTCTACCACTGACAACGCCAAAGCCGGCACTAGCGCATAACGTGGGGAGCTCCAAACACAATACTGGCGCCCTACGTAATTTTTAACAGGCTATGACATCCCCAATTGGGGTGTGTTATGAGGCTGAATGGAGTTGGGAGGGGAATAGATATCGTGAATAGGAACGTGAAGAAGTACCTGCATATTCATATCTAGTCACCAAAGACGGCTTAAGCCATTTGAAGCAAAGTTTCAATTCTTGATGATAGGATTTCGCCCTGGGACATCCCGACACCGTTTCGCAGTAATATTAGGGGAATTTGATATCCGTTAACTACAAATTGGCATTTTCTGATCATTAATTATTTGGGAAACCATTACGAGATGGCGAAAAAATAGGGTGATTTATATAAAACGTTTTATCAGCGTCTGAGCTGGCGATGGATCAAACTCATTTTATTAAAAGCGGGAGCAACGGTATCGGCTCAATATGTTCGTACGGCTCAAAGAGTCGACCCGATGAGCCGTTAGCTCAGAGTGGAGCGATGAGAATGCTCCCCCCATAAGGGGGATACCGATACGGTTCCAAGCTCCCAGCGTAAACATATGAATGATCGTTCGACACTTGGTACCGGTACGCCGCCTCGTACCACTAGAAAAATAAGATACTAGGTAATTAATAGTTTTAGGTATATATGTTCAAGTAAAGAGATCGAACAGTCAGACCCCTTTTACATCTCTGTATGTAATAACATACTTAACCCTTTCACACCCGCATTATTGCGTCCACATATATAAAATATGTAATGCTTGATAATACGTCAGAAATTTTTTTTTTAAATATTTTTTGTTAGACATTATTCTACGTTAATTTGGCTTAACATCGGACGTCAGATGGTATTTTTTAAATAGTAAGGTAAAATAAACTTAACACAAAAGTAATACAAATAACTGTTTCATGTCAAAAATTCACATTTAAAATGTATGATAATCTCGAGGTTTGAAGTAAATAACATTTTAAATAAAATTCATTCAGAAATAAAGAAATAATCTAGGATTATAATCTTTAAAAAATCATCATACTACAGAAGTAATCAATGACAGCAGAAATTCGATGAAACTTACAATCAGCAGATGTCAAAATATGTATCATTTTTGTGGCGGGAATAGGGAATAATGAAAAACTAGACACCACAGAAATATTACAAGCTATAAGAAAACAAAAACTTTTCTAAATTGCTACCGTTACGGTAAAAAAATCACAAAGTTCGTGTTAATTTGAATTAACACTGGGGCTGAAAGGGTTAATATTTGGATAATTTTAATGGAGCTATTTTTCTAATATATCTCCTGACAAAATGGATTAATTGTTTAATTTAGCCGTGATACAGTTTACCGGGAGTCTTACGAAACTGCTCATCTAAAAGAACTAGCTAAATTGTGCGGATCGTTCGTGAACGACTCATCGCTAGTCTGAGCACATTCTCATCCATAAAAATCCAACAATCTGATCAAATAATAGTGAACAATCAATTAATTCTCATTTGGGCCAAGTCATGATTGCGATAGCGATAATTTGGACACCAGTTTTCGTAGCGAAAAGGGATAATTACATTGTCATGATAATCATGTTTCTAGGGGAGAGATTGATGCTTGAATTGGAAGTTGATTAAGTGATTGATAATTATTTTGGCCATCGATAAAACAAATCGGCGTAGAAAAACTATTACATTAATGTTTGTTAAATGTTAAGTAACAATATTACTTTATTTAAATTGAATACACAAAGTATTATTTTCTAATCTCTTTATTTTTTATGATGTCCGATGATTTTTTTTTCTTCAATAACTTTAAAATTACTTTTTAATACCTACAAATATTTTGTATACATCACTATTCAATGAAAAAGGTTCGATATGTTTCAAAATCAGTGTTTCATCGTCAGGATAAATGTATAATTTAAAAAAACAGTAAAATGTGAAACCACACAAGAGTACCAATTTCTCCCAACCTTCTGGACCCAGTAATACTACGGCATTACCAATATTAAATGAGAATTAACAAATAGACAGCCGGAGGTCGCATGTTCAAATCCCGGCGTGTGCATGTTAATTTTATTTGATTAATTCGTGTTATTTCACAATTATCTCATTAAAATAATACATAGTATATTTGCGGCAAGTTTCAGAGTGGAAGATACTCTCAGTATCGCCCTGGTCTAAGATCATCATTCAGAATTGAGACGTTGCTTGAAATGGCTTTGGCCGTGTTTGGTGACCATATCTAAATAGCCAGATACTATGGGCCAGATGTAGTTTGGAGCAGTTGAGACTCTTGTGTGGTTTCTAATTTTAAATAAATTAATAAAGACAAATATAAACAAACATACAACGTATAACAATGAGCAATGATTATTTAATTATTATTTTTAAAAAAATATTTAAAATAAATTAAATAATTATAACTTTTATAAATTGAGCAAAAACTTTTATGAATTAAGATAACAGAATCAAGACGTCACTATTATATATAAAAAAATATCAATATAGATATCAATACACCTTCATATATTGCATAATATGTTGCCTGTATTAAAATACTTTAACCGTGACGATTAAACTATTGGTTTTGAAACATGTCGATCCTTGTTGATTAAATGGTGGTGTTTTTTTCAATTTAAAAGAACATTTTCTGAAATTTTTATAAATTAAAAAAACAATTGAATTAAGTATCCGTGCCTACTAGATATTTGCAATACCTTTTGATTAAAAACATAGTTTTTTTCTGTTTAGTGGTAACAAATCCAAAATTAAGTTTTGGATGAAAAAGACCAATAAGCCGTTTTTTTAAAAAACAAAATCTCATTGCGAAACAGCTAACTTTGTACGGTAACCATAAAAGCCTTCACTTGAAGATTTAGACGTCGGGAACCAGCAGATTCCAGACGATAAAACCTTAACGTCTTAATTTTATGTGCTGTTAGAATGAGGTGAATAAAACAGAAAAAGTTTAACGTTCTTGTTTCATTGTGTTTATATTATTTGGGAAACTGTTGCGGGCAATCTTCAAAGGTATTATTTACGGGTAGGAAGTAAAGATATCAACTCCCAGAAGAATAAAGTGGAAAAAGAAACTAGTAGACATGACGTGTGGAGTTTGTTCCTGTTTATGGGATTCTTACTTTTTGCAAACACTTTAACGAGATAGTGGAGCTATTTCCTATTTTTTCCATGTTGAAATTCTTTGTAAAACAAATACCGTAATACGGGTCGATTTTGAAACTGGGTGCGTCTTTTATCATAGCGAATATCTACTTTAATGTTGCTACCACTCTATCTAACGGGCTGATTTATATTTATTATTTTTTTAATTAATAAGTGTCAAAGTAGTTGGTTTCTAGTTATGTGCAAATATCGTTTACCTCAGATGGACAAGATTCTAAACTGACATTTATTTACAAAAATCATTTTCGAAACAATATTTCTATAACCAAAATACCTTTCAGTGTTGTAGTTCCATAGATGCTTCTGTTATGACTAAGTTCTTTAAGATTTTAAAATCACTTTGAAACTTTTGCAATTGCCATTTTGTTTGTACAGGGTTCAAACATCGCCTTACCTTGTTCCGAGGTGTCCAAGTTTGCAAAGACGATTTACCATAATCTATTTAACATTTTCTGATTTCGAGGTTCAATCTTGTGTAAAGTATTTTTTTTTTGTGTAATGTTTTTTCAGTGTAATGTTTTTTCAGTGTAATGTTTTTCAGTGTAATGTTTTTTAGCGTATTGCTTTTTTGTGTAATGTTTTTTAATGGAGCCCTTCATGCAATTTTGTTCGCTTTTAGGAACAATTCACATGATCTCATAGAAATAATTGTATCTCCCGCACTGTTATGATGAAAAATATGATTTAAATAGTTTTAGAAAGAGAAAACACCACGCTTTATACTTAAGTCTGGAAAATTTTTGAAGAAAAATTTGAATGTATACTTTTATGAAACCAAAAGTTCCGAACCCAATTTGAAAAATAAATTGAAACCTTGTGATTTTTTTTTGTATTAAACGATGAAAAAGATAGTTTACAGTGACGTTTGCAAATTTTTTTTAACAGAATTCATATGTTTCTATATATTTTTTAGTTATCAGTAATATTAGTTACAAAAAACGTAAGGTGAGCCATTTTTTAAACTTTTTTATGTTTGGATTCAAAAATTTTGTATTTCAATAACGTAAGTCTAACTTCTATTAACAGCAGTTGAAAGTCTATTTTATCACCTTTCAAAAACAGTTATCAGTTTTTGGATACGTTCAGAAATATTATTTAGATTTTATTGCAAAGCAGGTATACACCGAACTTCATGATGATGGGGATATTAAAAGAAGGAAGAATGCAGGGAACTATGATTCAACGATTGTTAAATGATAGTGAAGCGATGCTGGCTTATTGATGGTTACTGAAAATATCTACAACTTCAACCCTTAGGATACGACCAACTACAATAGCAGTTCAGTGAAAACTTGACTACCTTCAGGTGCACTGCAATGAGCAGTGTATAGAGCTAGGTTTTAGAAGTTTTGAACGCATTTCAATATTGTCCATGAAAAGTAAAACGTTTACTGTCAATTATTTCAAATATAATTTTAAATTTGGCTAAGATATTTACAAAGTATAAGCCGTCTTCTAAGGGTCAAAACGATGTCATAAATCGGATATCGAAACAGCTTCCAGTGTCAAGTGCGGAAATAGGTTGTTTTGACTCACGTATTCCATATTTGAACTGCACGACATCCGGTGGAGGGGGTGGCTGTACCTCCGCCCCCTGCGGGCCGCGTCCCTTGGCCGGGGATGCTGTCTTCTTGCCACGCTTCCGGCTGTTGCCCATCCTGAGCAGGATGTCCGGGTCACTTCCGGTCTGCCACTGCAACATTCAAAACGTTTCGTTACGAACGAAATCTGCAACATTATTACAATAAATTCATATCGGCAGTATTATAACTGGTTCTTAAATTAATCCAGTACGACCACTATGATACGGTGAAGAGCCTATAAGTACAAGCTGGTAATCGGGATAACATATTCAAAGTCCGTCACATAAAAACCACTTTCGGATTTTTTCTGAAATATTTTACGTAGCATCGTGGTCGACGTTAAGGCTCTTGACTCTCGACTAGCAATCCAGAAGTCGCGGGTTCATATTTCATATAAGTGATTCGTGATATTTCACAATTTATTCTTTTAAAATAATATATCGTACCAGCTAAAGTTCCCGGTATTGCCCGGGCCTTACACAAAACAATTTTTCGAAATCACACTTAGACTTTAACTTCCTCGTGTTTCGATAGTCAAGTGTGCAAAAGTTCATCAATCTCGGAATAAAACTGTAGATTTGTATAAAAAATCAAACAAACGCCGCCCGCACAATATCCAGCCCGTCGGCCGCCACAGACAATCTTCAATAAATAAATATAATATGTAAGATATTTGCGTTACGTTGCAGAGTGGAAGATACTATCAGTATCGCCCTGATCAAACACCACCATTTAGAATCGAAGCGTTGCTTGAAATAGCTTTACTCGTATTTGGTTACTGACCTGAACAGCCAGGTACCTCCCAACTGCCCCTGCGCCTCAAAACTTATCCCGTTTGGTAATAGTTGGGACTTTTATGCGGTATTCACATTTAAAAAAAAAGTATAATGACGAACTTTTTGGCCCATCCAGAGGACGGGCGTTTGAGTCTGATATGCGTAACACCTCGACCACGAAGATCGTCAATTCTATATAGTATATAGGTAAATTTAAATATTTAAATGGAACCGAAATCTTTATAATTCTACCGATTCGCCAAATGATTAAACGCTTGTAGATCGATTCCTAAACAAATTATGGGCAGTGATAATGGTCGGTTGAACCAAAACAGAACAAAGCAGAAACGGGTCCGCTGTGACCCGTGGTTATCCGGACCGCCCGAACCCAACCAAACGCTACAATTTCAAAACGTGAAGTTGTTCCGGGAATCGTTCAGTGTTCATTCGGCCCGATTGTGTGTGGTTGCGGGAACCTAACGAATGACGTGACGGGAAATTAAACGGACCGATTGAACAAATTGTCGTGGAGTTTTGATTGAAAATTTAGGGAAACTGTAGAACTACGCTGCATGCCAAGGCTCTTTAAAAAACATCTCTTGATTTCAACTCAAATACGTAATTGGGGTTTAAGTAAACATGCACAATATAGATTTTTAGATTGTTAATTTGGGTTATTTTAATAATTTATGCGTGTTTCCTAACCTTCAAACTTTTTTTTTCTTTTCTTTTTAATATTTATTCCAAACAGGAGGCCCTGAATAAAATAATTTCCCTCAGGGCCTATGTCATCTTTGGGGATGCTGTGTGGAGGGTCTTTTTGTGGAGAGGAAGGAGTGAACATGGGTCTTGAAGAGTCCCATGTTGTAGGAGGGAGGAAACACAGAGGCCGGCAGCTCGTTCCACAGCCGAGCTGTTGAACTTAAGAACGAATCGTAGAAGCGACCCGTTCTCATGTGACAAATGTCAACCGTGTACAAATGTTGGGCGCGCGTTTGGCGTGTATCCCGACTACGCACCGGTGCCGAAGGGATCAATGACGCTAGTTCCTCAGAGCATCTTCCATTGTAATACCGATAGAACAAGGACAGCATACCTACCTGACGCCTGTGCTCTAAAGATTGATCTTAACTTTGATTGACAAAAAATTGAAATATAATGCATCTTTCACTATCTCCCCCCACATAAATAGTTGTTTTTTGTAGTAATTAGATCGAAACCAAATTATATTTATATGTTTTGCGTAATAAGCGAGCAGCGTAATTCGACCAATTTATCAAAAAAAATTATTATGTTTTTTGAATATGGTATTACTTTACTCGACATATTTAAAAATATATTAATTTTTTTTTTACATAAATCTAACTAATGAACCATCATGCCCATTTTCCGCAGGCTTAGTCAGAGAGAATGGACAACCACAGAACTGTGTATTTGTATAAACTACTCGCTTCATATCCGAATCAATTATCACCGTAAAAAAATAACTTAAAGAACTTGCAGAACTTGATAATAAAATTAATAAAATAAATTATAAACCCTGTATAACTTTCTATTACCCACGTCCAACAAATGTGCTTGAGGGCTATATACCTGATTAAATAACTCGATTCTTTGAAAAAGGATTGTTTGTTATATTGTACCCTATACAAATCTCAATCACGCCTAACAACTGAATTTGGGAGCCACCTCTGGGCTGTAGCCCCACAATACTTGATAAACCTACTTGATTCTGCGCAAAGAGGGCGGTACGTCTAATTGATAATCCGTTTTTACCTTCAGTACTTTCAACACTTTTGTTCAGTTTGCAATGTTTTCTGTATAAAAACAAATACTGTTTTAGAAAATAGATTAAATTATCGTTTCAGTGTATGTATTTAAAATAAACAACACTATTTATAAATAATAAAAAAAAAATTATTGGTGCCCTTTTTCACTCATTTAAAGTACGCTCTAGCGTGTTTAAATCGCACTTTATGGAACGCGCGTTTTTTAAAGTTACCATGGCAACATCAACAAATCAACAAAATGTGAAGTCATGTCAACTTTTAACTATAAATCTGACAGGAATATTTTAAACGTCAAATAAAACAATACAAATGTTTCAAAAATTTTATTCAAAGTTTACATTCTTTTTTACATCGTTTACATTCTAATTATTTAAATGGATGTGAAAAGAGCAGTTCGTATTATTTGAAATATTAATACCTCCGTTTTTTAAATCGGAGGAAATGCTGTTCAAATTAATAGTATTCTCAATAAGGCTGCACTTCCATTAACGGCAGTTCCAATAATGTTTGAAACATTCTTCTTATTGCTTATGCTCTCTTCCACGTAACCAGTCGCCACAGCTGCCGATTTCCATCCTACTTGTCGTTGGATTTGATCAATTGTCATGCCACTATTTGCCATAATGGTAGCGGATGTACGTCGAAACGCATGTCCTGTATATTTCTCAGGATCGTTTAATTTAAGATAGCGTGCGATTTGTAAGGGGCATGATCCAAATGTGTTAATACCAACCACTTGATTGGTGCACTTACCCTTATCATACCGTAAGAAAACCCTGTCTGTACTTACATTTTGGGGTCGCAATGATAAATATTGCTACATCAAACGCACATAATTAATTGCACCACTGTCGGCAACAGTAAAACGTCGAGCCTACACTGTTTTAGATGGTCGGATGGTAATAAGCAATACACTTCCTTCTTCTTTGATATCATATAAGCGTAAATCGCACAATTCACATCATCTGCAAGAGCCAAAGATTCCGCAAATGGCTACCACCTTCAAAAATAAGTACGTAATGTCCGGTGCTTCCGTGAAAAACTTCCGCAAATCATCTTCTTTGAATACATACGCCTTCTTAGCAACGTCATCCTTGCTAATTGCCTTCATGAATGCATGCACTTTCACAAATGATTTTAAATCAACCCCTTTATTTATCCTCAACAGACATTGCAATTTCGAATGTATGGCCCACATAGTCGATGCTTTGTACTGTTCCTACTTTTTCTGAAGGTACGCAAGCACAACTCGTTCATCTACATATACTACGTTTTGCTCCTCCATCCATGTTATGAACCTTTCATATTCTTTTTTATAAATGTCTTTGGATTTTTCAGGTATTAACCGCGATTCTGCTTTGGTATTTAAATTATGAATGTTAGAACTCATTTTACAACACACAATAACTAGTAAAAACTGTGATGTCAACTATTAATCTTATGTGACAGATTGCAAATTAATGTTTGTGTTTTTCATTTCCATGACAACAAGATATTGTAATGTCACATGACGAATTCATTAATAGTTCTTATTTCCAAATTTTTAATAATAATATCAATATTTATGTTTTCAAAGTGTACCAATAAAAAAAATAGCGTAAAGTATTCGTGGATAACTGGTCTTTAAAACACTTGCTTTATTTCGCGAAAAATCGAAAATTTCGAAAAATCGCGCGTGTTTTAAAGACCTGTTTATCCACTTATACATTAATATACTATATTAATTCATTCAAAAAAATTGTCAAAAACGATAACCACTTTTTTTTTTCAATCGTAAAAAAATTGAGAGAACTCGATATTTCGAAAACACGTTCGTTTTGTTAGGGGAATTTCTAAGAAAAATGTAACTTTGCTTTGCTTTAAAAAAATATGAAATAATTTTTACCGATGGTTACGATAGCGACGCTTTAGGATTTTACTAACGGCATATCTTTTAAATCATGACCTATAAAATGTAAGTCTACTCATACTTACGTAAAAATTCAAATAAATATGTATTTAAAATGAACTGCCTGGGGCAACTGAGGAAACTTCAATAATAATAATCAATACGATGAACCAACAGCTTGATTGGCACTTACCTACTTTCAACCAAAACCTGAAAATATATGCATACATTTCAGTTTTGGTAAGAAATGAGAACTAATTATCGACAACATCACTATTAGCCAAAATCACAACCAGGCATAATGGCAACTACCAATAAAGTCCAAACACGATCAAAACAAACCGAATCACCACATCGAACTGATGCCTGTGCAGACCAGCAATATGATAAATTTATAAAGTATGTCGATAAAAAGATGGAGGATTTAAAGCAACAACTATTCAAAAAAATTGAAGATGAGACACTGAATATAAGAAAAATTTTTGAATTTGATATATCAGATATGAAAAAAAGTGTTGACCTCAGCCGTCAATATCTCATAAACATGACAGAAAAAATTGATGAAGCAAGCAAATCTCTTGAATTCGATGATAAACAACATTTCAAAGAAAAATTAAGGAAACATGAACCAATTGTTATAATTAAACCTAAAAATCATGAACAAAAAAACACAAAAACACAAGAGGACATAAAGAACAACATAGATCCAGTTGATGTGGGCGTGGCCGGAATCAAGAATTTCAAAAAAGGATCAGTTATAGTGGAATTAAAAAACACAGAGGCAACAAAAAAGATCCGAAAAGAAGTTATCACTAAGCTTGGGGATAGGTATGATGTTGATATTCCTAAACCCAAGAATCCAACAGTAAAAGTGATAGGAATGACGGATAAATATACCGCCGAAGAAATAGAAAATAAAATAAGGATGCAAAATGATTATATAGACAAGGAAAACTCAAAAATATCGGTAAAATTTATAAAAGAAAATTAAAAAAGTAGTGAAAACAATAACTTTACTGTATTCATAGAAGTAGATGGAAAAACACACTCAAAAATGTTAGAGGAAGCGAAGATAAATATTGGATGGAATAGATGTGCTGTCTTCGATCATCTCTCAGTTTTGAGATGTTTCAATTGCAACGGATACAGACATAAAGCAGGCGTTTGTAAAAATAAACAATCATGCGGAAGATGCTCAAATGAACATGATACGTCAGACTGTCAGGAAAATAGTGACAAAATCAAATGTGTAAATTGCAAACTGACAAATGAAAAACTTTCATTAAATTTGAATGATAATCACCATGCATGGAGCAAAGAGTGTCCTATTTACAAAAGAAACATAGAATCGGAGAAGAGTAAAATTGATTTTTTAGGATTAAAAAAAAGACAAACGTATACTATTTAAATATTTCAAGTCTTTTGGCCCACGTAAATGAAATTGAAGTTTTATTACAAGAATTGAAACCAGAAATTTTAATGTTAAGTGAAACATGTATAACTAGTGATATTTACGATTCTGAAGTATCATTTATTGGGTATTCAACTGTAAGATGCAATTCATTTAGTCGGCATACGGGAGGAGTTCTAATGATTATTAAAAATAGTATATCTTTTAAAATAATATCAAATGAAGTGTTTGATGAAAAAATACATGGATACTGGCAGTACAAATAAGAAAAAACTTTATTAAAGGAACATACGCTGTATTATATCACTCACCAAACCAAAGCCATTCAAAATTCTTAGATTTTTTCGAAAGTTGGTGTAGTAAAAACATGAAAAATCAAGATATGTTTTATGTAACCGGTGACTTTAACATTGACATAAAAGTCAAGAATACCTACAGTAATAGACTTCAGAGTTTAGTGAATTATCTAGGAATGAAACAACTTGTGACCAAACCAACTAGAATCTCAAATACATCAGCAAGCATTATTGATTTAGTCATAACAAATCATTTTTACTTGAATGTTAATGTTATGGATACTCCAAAAATATCTGACCACGAAAACATATTAACAATATTTGAAACGACCACAAGTCCGAAGCCACAGGGAATACGAAATATAACGTATAGAAAAAAAATAACTATAATAAGGATACATTGTGTACAGCATTACAAAACAAAAAATGGATCTGCGATACCCAAGAAAATTTAGACGGAAAAGCCGATGAACTAGTAGGACATCTGAAAACAGTAGTAAATGAGCTAATGCCTTTAACTAATATTATATTAAAAGATACAAATAAATGGTATACGAAATCCCTACATATTCTACAAAAACAAAGGGATACAGCCTATAAAGCCTGTAAAATACAATTCACTGAAGAAAGGTGGGAAACTTATAAGAAACTTAGAAACATGTACAGTACAGAAATAAAACATACCAAAAATTCGTATATCAGGCAAAAAATAATTACCTCTCAAAGTGACTCAAGAAAAATGTGGACTACACTTAAAGAAATTATAAGCGGCAAACAGAGAGAAAACATTAAGGAAGTTCGGTTTCCAGATGGAGTTGAAGATGATACACTTAAAATAGCCCAAAAATTTAACACAAATTTTGTACTTAGTGTCGAAAACATAAATAAGAGTATTCCATTAGTCGCAGATACCTCTTCTCAATCATCGGAAAAAAAGAGAGAATAAAAATATTTTCAGGTTTAGTAAAATTGACAATGAGTATTTAATGAAAATCATTAAAACAATGAAACCAAAATCATCGCCGGATGGAATTACTATAAGCATAATCAAAGATGCACTGCCAGCTATAGGAGACAGATTAGTTGCACTAATAAATGAATCTCTGACTAAGGGAATTTTTCCGCAGTCATGGAAAACCTCCATAATAACACCAGTGCCCAAAATAATAAATGCTAAAAATTTCGAAGACTTCAGACCAATAAATGGATTGCCTAAATATGAACAATTACTAGAATGCATTGTGAAAGAACAGATGAGTAAATTTATAGAAAAAAATAACATCCTAGTAAAAGAACAATCTGGGTTTAGAAATAAATATTCCTGTGAAACAGCAATAAATTATGTGATAAATGAATGGAAAACAGCTATGGATCAGAAGAAAATCACAATAGCAGTGTTCTTGGATTTTAGACGTGCTTTTGAAACGATAGACAGAGAAAGACTAATAATGAAATTGAAGGACATAGGAATCCGTGCTAATGAATTGCAGTGGTTTATTGATTACTTAAAAAATAGAAAACAAAAAACCAAAATTGGAGATACTATCTCTGAAGAACAAGAAATCAACATTGGAGTTCCTCAAGGATCTGTTTTGGGACCGCTCCTATTTATTTTATATATTAATGATATAGTGAAGTGCTTAAAGTACTGTTCCATCAAACGTTTTGCAGATGACACACTTTTATATATTATAGCAAATAATATTGAAGATGCATTGTCAAAAATACAAAATGAACTTAATGAATTATCTAAGTGGTTAAACATAAATAAATTGAAATTAAATGTAACTAAAAGTAAATTCATGGTATTAGGGAAAAAACTAAACGTACATACTGTCCTAAATATAGACAATCAAAATATGGAAGAAGTAAAAGAAATTAAATACCTGGGAATCATAATAGATAACAAGTTAAAATTTAACACTAACTTTGAAATTTTAAATAAAAAAATGGCGAAAAAGGTTAATTTCTTAAGTAGGATAAAAGGAAAATTGGACATTAAAACAAGGATATTGGTCTACAATACCACTGTAGCATCCCATCTAAATTATTGTACAAGTGTAATATTTCCAAGTAACAAAACCCAAATTAAGAGAATGGAAGTAATCCAGAACAGAGGCATGAGGTCAATACTGTGTTGAAGCAGGTACACCAGAATAAAAACCATGCAACGTCAACTCAATATTTTAAGTGTGTGGCAACGATTAGTTTATAATACCTTAGTGTTTATTTATAAGCTAAAAAATAAAATGTTACCTGACTATATGTCAAAGAATGTTAGAATTAATAGTGCAGTTCATTTATATCCTACGAGAAACTGCAACGATTTTAGGCTTCCTAAAACACACTTATCAGAAACACAAAACAATATTTATTATAAAGGTTTTAAAATGTTCAATGAACTCCCGGTAATTGTTAAGGAAGCTAAAAGTCTTGCAGTTTTTCGTGGATTATGTCTCAATGTTGTGAAATCTAAATTTTAGTATGTAAGAAGTAAATAATATTGTATTAGTCATAGAAAATAATATATTAGGTATAAGATGTAAACTCTTATAACTAAATAAAATATACATTAAAAAAAAAAAAAAGTAATATATTATATTATGTATCTATACTATCATATATTTCAATCAATACTAATCTATCCTAGTCTACCTATAAGTTTTGCATGTACTTGTATCTCTAACTTTTTATATCCATCTAGAGTTTCTGTTAATTGTATATTTTCTGATGTCACTGTTTATAATTTATTGTATATGGTATATTTTATACCGTTAATATTAAAATAAATAAATTTACAATAATTATATGAGGCAAATTAGAAAATGTTATTGTTTCTCTCTCTAACTTCAAAAAACTACGTATTTCCGCATGATAAAAAAAAAATAATAAATGCTTTTATGAAATATGGACGCCCGGTCACATATGACCCTAAAACGCTGGAGGGGTTAACAGACCAATTGTCATTTCTAATGCGCAGATGCACTGTACTTCTATGTGAACTTCAATGGAGCCTGCTTGAAGGAGCTAGCAGCACTGACCTATGAGCTTCAGGGATCAGTACTTCAAAACTAAATAGACCCAAGCGGAACACACTTTCGCAGTTGACGTTGGCTTCATGATAATTATTTTTCATCTATGTTTCCTCTTCGTAAAATCCGTGCCTCTAACCGCATCAATAATTCCATTCCTACAGCCCCTCCCTTTACCCGTATTACAATGCTACCCAACCGTTTGTCAATATAATATATGTATGTCGATTGCACAAATTACAGCAATACCTTTTCAAACATTTAATCGTTACTACCTAAATAAAAGGCCGTCCGAAAACATTGATAGATGATACATTGTCATGATTTCAAATTTAATCCTCAAATACGAGCAAATAAACAACACGTCACTAGATTCAGATCTCAGCCCGCGGCACCACATTAAAGAGGAAAATAACAATGTTGAGTTTCCAAAAAACAAACAAACAAACACTCTCAATGTACCTATGTTTCTGATGTTTCCCGTTATTACAAGCCCTCAGTTGTGAACGACAGATCAATGTTCCTACGGTAACCTTACATAGTTCTTGGTAGTAGTAACATTATCCCGAAAACGAGTGTCAAACTTAAATTTTTAACAAAATAATCAGGTTATCTCCTATTTTATATATGAAAATGTTTATAATTAAAGAGTTAATAACGACAGAAAAATTAGTTTTTCGATATCTCCAAAAATAAATAAGTTAGTTTATCTGAAAGTCGTACTCGTCAAAAACATATATTTCCAGCACAAAAATGTAACGCCACTTTTGCTCAACATCATTACATATATCTAGGGAAAAAATACTTCACCAGCCTACACGAAAATATCAGAACAAAATAAAACGATAAACACCTACTAAAAGCAATTAAAGAGAAGTTCAATGTAAAAATACCAAAATGATGAAACTATCTTTTCAAGTAATTATAAATTTTAATATTCATAATTACAAACACTAAATATTCTTAATCTTGATGCTCACCACTCTTCTAAACAAAAGCGCCAGCTTCTATAGAAGAGGAGGTAAAGGTTACGAATTCCGCCTCACGGTAAATACGCAATATTTCACTTTCAAATAAATGGATTTAGCTTTATTAATTCAAAAAATGATTTATTATGTCGGGGGAGACGGAAAAATACGCACTTTTAATTTTAATTTCGTTTATTAAGTCACTTACGCGATATGTCACACGAGATTTCAAAGAAACAAAATAATGTGACATTGTATTCTTGATACAACTAGTTATTTACCTAGCCAGTGCGCGGGTTAGGTACAGTACCTAACTACGAACTAATTCAGTTAAAGAAAATAAAATCTTGAAAATATTAAATTAATATATATATATATAACCTAACCTAATCTAACTGTGATTTTCTATAGCAAAAAAATGCCCCTTTAATAACGCCTGCTCGCGTCCCCTTTAGAGTTACATCCCAGTTTTCAAATAGTATGTGGGCTACGCTAGGTTTGTATAGACTTGTTTGTGATTTAATTCTAATACCTATTTTCCATGTTCTAACCTAACCTAACCTAAACTACCTAAACGGAATACGTTTAATCACATTTTATTCTATTTGTTTGTCATTCGGGTTATTTTATTTAATTATATGTTGATTATTTGTTAGAAATAATACATTGACTTACATATAATATGGATTAATTAAACACGATGATATTATTTATTTTATATGGCAATACTAATTTTTTTTTGGTTAGCAGCAGTGTCTATGAAATATTTTGTAGGTATGAATTACGATATTATGAATATAATCCAACTCTTGATATGAATATAGTCGCTTTCGGCGGCGCCGCATACTAATTGACATATCGCGTAAGTGACTTAATAAACGAAATTAAAATTAAAAGTGCGTATTTTTCCGTCTCCCCCGACATGATAAATCATGTTTTGAATTAATAAAGCTAAATCCATTTATTTGAAAGTGAAATATTGCGTATTAAGAGTGAGGCGGAATAGGAGAAAATTAATGAAGAGGAATATTAAAAAATCAAATGGAGTGAATGTTATTAATATAAGTTATTCAAAAGAAATATGTGTAAAATAATTGAACTACTTTATACTAGGTTTGTATAAGACCTGTAACAAGTCGAAGTATGAGGTGTCTATGATAATAGTCAGTAGTGAGTTTATTGTTACACACAAAATTAATTGTACTTGGAATAGCTGAGTAGGCATCGCAACTTGGCATCGCAAGTTGATAAACCAGACATAAAAAGCTTCACAGAAATACAAATGTAACACTGCCATCAAAAATTTCAGCCCGTTTGGTACCATAGAGCCTGAAAAAATCTTCTAAAATTCGAACCCAAGTCCGATCCTGCCCGCCACTAAGTAGGTAGGCAGTAACTTTTACATATACATTACAAGATGCATGATTGATTTGTATAGCACCGTTTTTGTGAAAAATCAAGTTCCTTATCACCCTGTGTATATTTTTTTATATTAATGAGAAAATTTTATTATTCTTTTAAACGTTTTCCAATAATTTAATACACAAACATTTTTTTATTTTTTGCGAGGTTATTTTTATGTTTCAGTATATTCTCATATGTTTTGTGATTGCAGGAGGTATTCACTTCCTTCTTCCTCTTCCAGGCGTTTCAGCAAAATTACCTATACGTTCATTTTCCTTTTAATATTTAGTGATAACCGCAAAAAATTACAAAATGGATTTAAAAAAAAGGCACCCTTACGATAAAAAAATGAAAACTCCGCACAGGAGGCCTCGACACCATCCCAGTGAGCGCAAGTAAATTTAAAAAGGGTGCGATGTATTAAAAAAATATTTAACAGCCGTGTTTGGTGACCAGATCTGAATATCCAGGTAATGCGCGTAGGTTTCGAGACAATGAAACAAAACTATCTCCCGCAAACAACGTGTTAATTGGTTAGCTGGATTTATAGAAAAGTATACATATATATATCTTAAATGAATGAATGAATGAAGTAGTTTCGTTCAATTCAGGGCTGTCAGCAATTCAATGATACTTATGAATAAGAAATAATAATTTTTAATATTTTAATGGCTATGCTGAAGAATATTATCATTCATGACATTGATTATTGTATTAGAGGTATGTTATTATAGCTTTCTTATAACTATATTCCGTTCAGTTGAACACATATGCTACTTTTTACATACATACGCCACAGGGATCTCATTTCTACATCATCCAGTCTGCGTTCGTCCTTCCTCTGTCAGTTCTATGCCTAAGTACCATACCTACATCAGTGTAGGTACCAGCAACAGTAAAGTATATATTTTTTTAAATTTTACCTTATGCAAATAGACTGCCTTTTGATGAATGCCAATCACATAATATTAATAAATTATCTGGTTCAATTTTGAATCACGATCGGTAAAAAAAATATGTTATGCGGTAAACAATATTAACAGTAAAAAAATTCAACATTTGTAAACATGTTTCTTGGAAGAGATAAATATAAAAATATATTCACGATTATGTTTATTATTATTATTATAAATTTACGAACAACATTAGTAGATAATAGAAGACACCAATTACAACAACTTATTTTTATTAATAATATTATTTAATTTTTAATTTATAACACTTAGTTTCAAATTCTAACAGTTAACAACTAATTATAGCAATGCGCACAACCACAAATTATTATTAAAACACTAATAAATCTAATTAACAACAATGACATGTATAAACTTCGTATTAAAACTTTCACTTGTCGACTTAACCTCAAAAAAACCTCCCTTGTCTACGAACACAATAAATTTCTCATAATAGAAAATTGATTTTGAATATTTTTTCGAATCTGGCCCAAGCAGTGAAAAAAAAACCAAAATAAGCCAAAGTGCAAATTAAAATCAAGGTCAAATTATCATTGTGAAAGTGTTCTTTTATGGAATTGGGTAAAATTATGACATAACCTAAAACGGCCAGATCCGATAAACAAAAACGGAAGCGCTGGCGGTCGCGTCGGTTTTGGGAAGCTTTACTGCCAGCTTTGAGCTGTACGCATGCGCAGTAAGCTCAGAAGGGCCTAGAATCGATTTCAGGATTTTTCAGAGTTTGAATTTAATGAACGACTAGGTAAATGGGACTTAAATCTATTTGAAAACCAAATAACATTACTCAGGCGGAATCTAATGAATCTCGGAGCTAATATTTATACGCCTGAAGAAGCGCACGAACATTTTGTTTTTTTTTTCATGAGAAAATTTTCTTATTACAATTTCTTCTTTAATTTAAACATAATATATTTTCGATTACGTTGTATTGTTGTCATCAAACATTTTGATTTATGTTTTCTCTGTTCGTTAGTCCTTCGTGAAATCTGGTGTCGTTTTCAAAACTAAAACTGATTGTTTTAGTTTTGAAAGAATTTAAACGAGCGAAAAAGTATTACCTATAATGCAATATTTTAAAAGGATATTTTTGATTATCATTTTTTAAATTGGAACTGACTAGTCGATAATTCAGGCTAGCCCGTGATTTTTCTTGGGTCTGCACTAGTCATCTTCAAACATACTAATTTCGATTGTCTGTGATGTGCGTTAGTTGCGTGAAATCTGGTTAAATGAACATAAATTTTGGTTAAAACTCGCTAAATGTACCCGGCGTTGCTAGACTTTTCTCTATTTTCTATAAATATAATATAATTTGCATATATAAATATATAAACCTTTCGGAAGAAATTCTCTCAATGATAGTGAAAAATCTATCAAAATCCGTAGCGTAGTTTAGAAAAACTAAGCGCACAAACAGACACGCGGAAAGCGACTTTGTTTTATACTATTTATCTATGATCCTACTTGATTTTAGTTAATTAATACATATTTAAACAATGAAACACAATGCATAGTTTCTTGTCAGAATTTTTACAAATAATACGACTTGAAAGTTCGTACACTTTTTTGGTTACTGACCATAAATAAACGACTCACCTACTGACATACCAGCATACAATTTTTTTTATCTGAATTATGGCCATTTTTTATCGTATCCATAAAAAATATTTATTTTTAAAAAATGGTTTGGTTTTTTTTATTTAATTTTTTTTAAAGCCGTGGTTTCAAAAGTACTATGGAAAAATGGTAAGCTTGTCGAATTCCGCTTCATGCTGCAGGCTTTAAAAAAAAACAACAATTGATTGTAACTTGTCTATCTGATGTTTATAAGTATTTGTCAGGGGTTTAATTTGCACATGATAGGACCACTTATTTTAGGGTTTATTTTTGGTTATTTTAATAATTTATGCGTATTTCCTAACATTATAACTTAACTTCGATTGAAAAAAAAAGGAACTTTAATGCATCTTTTACCGTCTCCCACCACAAAATATTTGTTTCTTCTAGTAATTTAGTTGATACCACATGTTATTTATATTTTTTTGCGTATCAGAAAAATTATACTGACAATATATATTGACAAGTCGTCTGTCAATATTTAAACCAATATAAACTGTCAAATGTAATGGCAAATTCGTGGTTAATGAAAACCTTAACGGCCTCCTAGGGACCCTGGAAAAATATAAACTACCTGCTTCAAATCCGAATTTACGATGTTCTTTGAATTATTTTTTCAAGAAATGGATTGTGTCGACCATACGAGTAGGTGCTAGGTGCTGCTTACGAAAATGCGTAATAAACGATTTTTTAAATCAGATATGTGCCCCCCTCGCAATGGATAAATTACAGAAGAAAGCTTTATGACCATTGACACCATATTGACTAGACGATAAACATAAAATTAATGACTTTGTATACACCACTATTTAATTACAATAATTGACATGTTTCGAAACCAACGGTTTCTTCGTCAGGTTCAAGGTTTTTTTTATGTGAAATCTTACCAAAGTCCCAATTGCTCCCAACCTTCTGGAAAAAGTAAGACTATGGCATCCCCAATAGGGAGGGGTATGTTGTAAGGTAGGGGAAGGAGACGAGGAAGAGGAAGGTGAGGAAGTACCTGGCTATTCAAATATGGTCACCAAATAGTCAAAAATCATTTCAAGCAACGTTTTAATTCCGAGTGGTGATCTCACGCCAGGGCGATACTGAGAGTATATTCCACACGGAACGTGCCGTAAATCTTCTCTAATCTCTCAATAGTATATATTTGCGTTTGTCTGTTTGTGCGCTTAGTTCTTCTAAACTACGCAACGGATATTGATAGCGTTTTCAGAATCATTTTGAGAATTTCTTCCGGAAGGTTTATATATAAAATACATGCATATTATATGTATAAAAAGTAGAGAAAAGTCGATGTTTATCCTAGAATTCACAATCTCAAAACTTTACTCCAAATCATTCACAACCCCGAGCAACTCCGGGTACACCTCAGCTAGTCTATAAAATGATTTTAAATGAGTAAATTGTAAAATAACACAAATTGGTCAAATAAAATTTACTTTACGA
Source organism: Hesperophylax magnus (assembly GCA_026573805.1). NCBI lineage: Eukaryota > Metazoa > Arthropoda > Insecta > Trichoptera > Limnephilidae > Hesperophylax > Hesperophylax magnus. Next base: position 4,927,662 of record JAIUSX010000018.1, read on the forward strand.
TAAACGTGACGAAGAAACCGTGAAGCCACAAAGTGACTGCGATTAAAAACAGAAATTCATTTATTTACGATACAAATGCCTTTAAATATACGTAATATATCAATTTTATTGAAAAGATTACACACAATTTATTCATTAGAAACAGTGTAAGCATTACTAATTAGTATATTTACAGTGTTTCTTTGTGCTAGTATTAGATATTTAATTAACTCCACCATTTGGCATTTCCTGTGTCTTCCGTTTCAAGATAATGGTTCAGTCAAGATTATTTTCTCAAATGTAAAATCGTTGTCTTTTTTTTTAATTAAGTTGGTAGGTATTTAAGTACCTACTTTTACAAATAAAATCGAGTGGCGAACGCGAGAGTTCCCTCTCCATACCTTAAAAGGACTCTCGTCCGAATAAAATGTAACCCTGTTTTATCTCCGTCTGTTTCTCTCTGTGACTATTTGGAAATGAAGGGCCTACTATATGAATCCATTCCAACGGATTGTAAGGCCTGTATGCTATAGAAATCCTCGAAATCCAACAGTGAATTTATGACTTTGTTTTCAAGACGGACGTACTATTTGTAATTCAATGCTATGCATTCAATTTACAGCCATTAATTTACACCTCCCTACATTCGATTTTCAACCACCAATGCGAGATTTCAGACAATTTGGTGTTTACCCTAATGTATGGGTTTACCGTGGAAAAGCACAGATTAAGCTGAATAAACACAAGTAATTTAAACATTGAAGTTTAATCCCTCGCCTACCCAAGTTCTACCGATTTATAGCAAGCTTCTCTTTAACTAAAAAAAAAACATATGTTATTTGTTATGATGATATGTTAATTTTAAAACGTTAATTTTATGAAATTAAAAAAAATCGCAAAGTAAGCTCCGAAAATTAATAAAAACTCGTTATGTTCTTGTTATTTGTTTTTGGGGTGTTATGCCGTGTTACGCTAACCGTTGCGCTGTCCGAAACGTTGGCTAAAGAAGGAGTTAGCGCAACACGGCATAACACCCCAAAAACAAATAACAAAAATACTTCTGGCCGTGAAAATCTTCAATCATAATCGTTTTGTTCTGTTATTTAATATGTTATAGGCATGAAAAAATTCACAGTGTATCTTTAAATGCAACTAAAGCATTTGCTAAGAGATTTTTAGTTCATTTCAATTGAGTCGTGTTTTATTAAATATTTTCACCATTGTCGTGTAATTATTAAGGAGATCTTTCGTGTGGAGTTTGGAGCACTTGCTTTAGAGCAATGCTGTCCTTGTTAAACCGGTGTTTCAATGGAAGATGCTCTGAGGGACCAGCGTCATCGATCCATTTGGCAGTAAAATACACCAACACGCGGCCATCATATTTTCTGCATTGTTGACATTATTTGTCACATGAGAACGGGTCGCTTCTGCGACTCGTTCTTGTGTTCAACAGCCCGGCTATGGAATAATTTTCCGGCGTGTGTTTGCTCCCTCCTATAACACTGGTCTCTTCAAGGCCTTGGCAACTGATTAAACTTTTTTGGTTTATTAGACAGAACTTAATAACAATCAAATAAATTATCACTACTCCGTCCTAGAGCGGAAAAAATGCAAAAAAAAATTCGCGCATTTCAATTCACCAAAACTTGACGAAAAATGAAACTAGTTTCGTGGTCGCTATTGGTTCACAATGGGTTTTTTTTATTCTCCACCAATCGAAACAATATGTTACAAAACAAATCCGCACAAAAATATTGTCGCCGCACGCCATCAGTTGAAATAGACCCATTGTTCTGCGACGACTTCGCTTGGTTGTTCAGTTCGACGTAATCGCCGTCTGTTGTGAAATCCTCGAATGAAATTTTTAGTAAAATTGTTGGTTAAATCAATTGAAAAGAAAGGTGCATTATCATCTCAAGTAATCTCTTTGCCAGGAGATGTTGAATTTTCTAAAAGGTGCCTGTGATAAGCCATTAACTGTTTTATTGTGCAAATCAACCATAGTGTCGGCCCCGCTAAAAACAGCCAGACTTGTTGCTGTGAGTAATGTTGCTGTGTAATCTTTTTGGTGTGGGGCATTTAAACTTGCATCGGTAATCACTGGTTTTCATAAGTAAAGTGAGAACCTAGCTCTTTCTCTCTGACCCATTGAAGTGTCGCGAAGCAAACGCGTTATTTACTCAAGGGTTTAGAAAAAAAGCAAGAAATATGTTGAATTCGAAAAATAATTGTGTTTTTTGAAATTTTGAGTTTTAGCGAAGGTAGTTTCGTTAAAGGAAACATTTGTTGCATTTTTAAAAGAACTTAATTCAATGAATGAATAAAATAATTTGTTCAAAAAAAAATTAAATTAAAAGAAAACAGTAAACAGAACAAAATGTAAAAATTATTAAAACCTCAAATTTGAATTATATCTTCATTATAAAAAAACAGTAAAAGTAACTAAGAATTTTTAACTTTTTCGGAAAGAAATTAATAGAAAAAATCGTCAGTAAACATGTATTTGAAAATCGAAAAGCTTCGAGTGTGATATATCGGAGATAGAGTCGATTAGATCACCAATTATTACACTTTTAATTTCGTTGTAAGTGTTAGCAAAAAGAATATAGCTGCAGCAAGCCATAAGCACCAAAAAATTATAGGAGTAACTGAAGATTAGGAATTTTGTCTTTGTAAAATTGAATGCATGTTTGAGCTTTTAGAAATATTTTTTAAGTGAGTTCATTAATTAATTTACCATGTGCAAAAATCTTATCAAAAATACATGTTTAATAAAAAAATATATGTGTATTTTCCGGTCTCTACTTATAATATTTAGCCTTTTATTTACAAAACCGCCCGAAATGGCAAGGAAAAAATCATGGTGGCTTTGTGACTTTGTTTTTATTAGCGGAATATACCTACTCGTAGATGCCTATCACCTACGCCTATCTATTACAAAGTTATTTGTAGAGAAACTGAGGGGAGATCACAAAAGGAAAATTAAACAAGGCGCGTGCTCTGAATGTGAACTTAAGGTATAAGTAATAAACGTATAATTGAATTCAGTTATAAGGTTGTTTGGTTTAGATACTGTAGATGTTATAAGAGTATAAATAACCCAGTGGAAAGAATTAAATTAAAGGAAGGACATGGTTCAATCCAGAGGCGGCTCGTGACTGAAATTGCGAAGAGTTCATTTCACATCTAAATGTACTTTCCTAGAATGTAATATAGGTGTAGACAATTAATTATTGGAGTACTGAAATTCATTCAGTCCACTGAGTTATATAATAAATAATACTGCACGGAACGTTCGTAAAATCAGATCAATAAAAAAGGCTGAAAATCTCCCAAAACTGTTTTATTTCACCGCGCACAAGTGCCAATGTGTGAATGTTATAGCGCTAACATTGTAAATTCCTTCCAGACGCAACGGATTAAGCACAATAAGTGGTGATAAATTCAACTTCTCGCATGCGTCGTCAATGCATGTGATGAGTTATATATCTGCACTGCTCCAAAACGTAATTTGCCGCCATGAGCGTAATCTGTCTAGCTCACGTCACCTTTTCGATGGACCGAGCTGTCTCGATATCACCCGATGCTTTCCAGTGCGGTATGGTAAAACACAGTTTTGTGCACAGCGAAATATGCATGACTCGTTAGCGCTTGCTCGGGAGTTTTGTAGTAGAAGATAGGTCATATAAAGACCGGGAGGGAATTATGTCTGCAGCGTATTTTCGTACATCGATGACTAGGGTACAGATCGTTGTACGTTATGTTACTGGCAGTGCTGGTTCATTCTCGAAAACACACAAATATGACTTGTACTAAAAATTCGATCCAAAAGTAAGCATTGAAAATAGTTGTCCCCAAAATTATGTTTATTATAACATATTATAATATATTTTATTTTTACACTGTTTTGAAATAACACGGTCAACAAAGCATATTTTAAAATATATTATATTGATAACTAAATTAGCTACAAAAGGCAAGTACGCATGTTTCACCAGTCTCTTCTATTTCTAACCTTCAAAGCAGTTAGGACATAAAATACAATGCCATATTATGCCAACTATCGTAGTCTATATTTAACTATTTTAAATAACAGAACAACAAACATTACAGTAAGCAAGTACCTAATTATAGGGGAAGGAATAAACAATACATACAGAAGGCGTTATATTTTTTGACTTTCTGAAGTGATTTTCATACAATAGAACCTTTTTCCAATTTTCTTGTTGTCTTTTCTTCCTGTGCTTTATCTACCTACAGGCAAGATCTATGTTCATACTTTATTTTTTAAACGGTATTCTAAGGAACGCATCCCCTGTGCAAAAATAGAATTAGGTAAGTGTGTAGATGACAAATAAACAATGTATTTTGTAAATATCCAAGGTTTTTTTATCCACAAATCTAGAGAGAAAAATAAATACTGTAAACATGTCGATTACTGCCATTATAAATCAGTTCAAAAGTTAGTCATACAACATGGCTGCCAGAAAATTTCCCCTCACCCTAGATTTGGCTTCAATGCCATTCATACAAAACCTCACTAATGCTCTGTCCAGAGCTTTTTAGGTGCATGATGCCAAAATAGAAGTGTCGAAAGAAGAGAAATGCTTTGAAGAATCCTAAAATCCACCTATCGGATTTGTTGCTAACTAAAATACTTCAAGCCCACTCTAATGCTTTCAGGATTCCTGCCATCTAGCGGTTTTAATACTAACTGCAATATTTCGTTTGCCCAGAAACGAATCTGTTTTACCGACAGAATATTCATCGTTCGAGTCGGGAAAATGGCCGCCAGGTGGATGGCTTGAACATTTCAGCTTTCCAGGCAGATTTTACAAAAACCTTGTTGGACCTTCAAACGACCTTAGCCGAAGAGTTCTGTATATCGGGGACCAGAGTTCAACCAGATAGTTTCCATTTGTGATCGAGCGAACAAGCTTCATAAGCTCGGTGAGTGAATTTGTAATATTTTACTGGAATTCTGTACTCAATTTGACGTTATTTTTTCTTACGCTGGCTGTCACTATTGCAGTTATTTATCCGGTTTTATTTTTGTGTATTTTCGTGTATTTTATCAATTTTACCTGCTGAGCTGTCAGCTAATCTAAAATCCGAAGAATTTACTTGGTTATTTTAAGAAAATCTTCGCCTTCTCTAAGGTATACATATTTTATTATTATCAAGCAAGTTTGTAGGTTATATCCAAATGAAATAACACATAATTACTAGAATATTAGGCGGCTCCTCCCTTTGGTGACATTTCGTTCCTGCGCAAACTTTATGTAATATTTCCAAAATCGATATGCTTCGGGGTTCCAGGAATGTAATTCTGGTTCCAGTATCATTTTCATTATACTCTATTTTCGTGGGCGTCTTTTTGTATTAGATATTTAATTGATCGATATTTGTGGCATACGTGTCAAGCAGTGGATACTAGAAAATGTGAATCGTGATATAAAAAAATCGTTCGACATTTTAAACAACAGATTTAACCTCTAAGATCGTCTACTATTTGACCTTTTCAAGGGCAAATTCAACATTTTCTTTCTTATCTAAACTTTCACTGAATATCAATATCATCACTTTTCTAGCATCAATAACGAATTTTACCATTTTCATTTTTGTAATTATATTAATTAGACTCCAATTAAATCCTACCAAGTATTTTTTATTATTTTTAATGGGAATGCTGCACAAAAGTCACAGCATCTTAGAGCAAATGACACTATGGTAACCTCAATAGGGTGTATTCTGAGGCCGAAGGTGCCCATTAAATACCCAGCTTTTCAGACCTGGTCACTAAACACGGCTAAAGCACTTTCTAATTGAATGTATAATTGTCTTTCAACAGGGCGATACTGAGAGTACCCATTTACAACTCTGATAGAAAACAAATTGCGTTACTTTATTATCTTTTTCAGTTAATATTCCATTATCATAGCTAATATACATTTATTATCTCTTATCTTTATGTAGTAGCTCAAATGGGAGTATAATAATAAATATTAAGTATAATAAATAAACCAAATTATGAGATTCTTTTTATTATGAAGTCAGTATCAAGTTTATATATTATAATTATTATAGTTGTGATTGTTTTGTTGCAGCTTTAAAATGTACTTTTGCACAAAAGCACAAACTAATTATTATTGAAAAGCCGTGAAATAAGGTGAAATATAATGTTGTTACTTTATATCAATGTGAAATTATTTCAATTTGAAGGTCAAAACAACTTTCATTTTCAGCTGTGCCCGTTTAAAGTTGTTTTGTTTTTAATTTCAAACAGATCTTATTTGACTTGTGCCCTAATAATAAATGCTGCTTTACTTCTAATATTTCTCACTCTATGAATTTAATATAATATTATTAATTATTGTTTTATTTTATTTTTTTAATCTTTCTGACCTTGCATCTCCCTAAGGGTGTTGGGTGTGGTCATGATTTTCAGAATAATTTTTTTTTTATCAACTCGGAGCTAACTCATCACCCCGTTTCACCGGGGTAGGCAGATAGGATGAACCGTCAAACAAACTTGGTCTTGGCACAAACTCCTCGCTTTATTCAAATTCATACGTCGTCTCATACATACCCTTCTGCTATTCTGACTCTTGACATGACCGACTCAAGTATTTTTTAAATTTTATTTTAAGTTAAAATAAATATACACATTTCACTTTCTTATCATAAAAGAACACATTAAAAATAAAAATGTAAATATTATGGTTTACTACATAACTTACATAAGTACATTTTAATTTGATTCACCTGATCATGCCATGTCTTCCTCGGGTGTACCCAACTCCTTCTCCCTTCACTCCTTTCTTCGTTGGTTTTCTCTAGGCATAATTGATATTGCAAACAATTTCTGTTCATTTTCTTTTGTAAATTTAATTTAATTTTTTTTTTTTAATTTTTAAAAGAAAGACAAACATTCCCGGGTTACGAATAACCTGACAATATTTGAAAATCTCCTGCTACCACCACAGTAAGCTGAAAATTTTCCTTGAGTTGTGATGGAGGACTTAGCCAGCCGAGGAATTGAACACACTACGCCTGAGTGGGACCCAAGCGCGATGTCAACTCGGCCACAGACCGGTCGTAATTCAATTAGCTATGTAATAATAACTGTCATCATTGCTTAATAATTTAGCAATCTACTTTGGACCTTACCAATAAACGTGTTTTAAATTTTACACAACTGCTAAACAACCATTAATGTAGGCAAATGGGTGTTTATCGGTTGTGTAAAATTTAAAACAAGTTTATTAGTAAGGGGGTTAATAGTTATAAATGTATGTAATTTTCACAAATGAACTTGGATCATTGCAAATGTTAATTCGTTGACCCCATTAAAACAATCTCTAAAAATAATATCTTTTATCGTAATGTATTATTTAAGCGTAATAATTTTTATATCAGCTGACTTCAATTAAAGTGACTATTTTTGACTGTATATTAAGTAATCTGACATTGACAACTGTTTAATATATGTGTGTATATGACCTTTGGTTTCTGATATTAATATTTCTGCTTTTCCGTACTTCTGGAGTCGAACTTTTAACATAGTCCTTTGTGTCCTCGCTCAAATGTCTCTGATTTTGGGGGTGACCTCTGCTTCTCTAGACCAACTAAGGGTAGTAAAAATCAATGGTCAGATTTATACATATAGCACTGTTTAGTGATTCAATCACCTTAAGGGTGTTTTAAATTGGTTGTTATTGTAGGTTGTATTTTTAATGTGTGTTTTTAAATTACTTTCAACTATCTAACAAACCGTTTCTCTGTTGGAGTAGGCATAGAGGATTGATTGCCATACAAATCTAACTTTGCACCCACTACTTGCTTCATTCACATTTACGCTTTGTCTCATACATAATCTTCTGTTATTCTCTTCAGTACTTGATTCACTTGGTCGTGCCATGTCTTCCTCACTTTTGCATCTTCGTGCATCGGCTCCGCATGTCCAAACGATCTAACCGTCCTTTTCTTATTCTTCTTTGCTGCGCTTTCTTCAGCCTTGCGTTATTTCAGATCTCCACATTTGTAACATGGTTTTACCACAGATACGTCTCAGGGATCTCATTTCTACAGCATTCAGTCTACTTTCATTCTTCTCCTGCCAGTTCATTATAACACTGCCATACGTCAGGGTTGGTATCAGCGTTCCACTGTGGATTTCTTCGCTTCTTTAAACAATTTTTATTAGCGCAAACCACGTTCAGTCCTTCATTAACGGAGGTTAACTTGTATACTTAATAACCTTCAATAAAATAAGCAGTAAAATCAGCATACCATTTCAGATACTAATAGCACCATTGTTATAACTGTTATTTAACCTAAGTCGTCATTAGTACACATACAAGCTGTTCAAATATAGAAGTGGATATATGTAAATTCTTTTATACTTCCAAGTATGTATTTGATATTTATCTCGAGGTTGGACGATGGACAAACTCTGTGGCAAAGTGGTTAAAATGTTAACGTTGCATGTTCAAAACCAGCTTAAGCATACCCAATTTCTACCGATTTGTAACAAGTTTCTCGTTAACTCTTTTAGTTTTTAAGTTAAAAAAAAAATAATATCAATACATTTGTTATGCCGAAACGTTAATTATATGAAATTCCCTCGATAGAAAAAGTTCACAAAGTAAGCTCCGAAAATGATTTAAAACAAGCTTTGTTCTGTTATTTAATATGTTATAAGCATGAAAAATTCACAGTGTATCTTTAAATGCAACTAAAGCATTTGTTGAGAGATTTTTGCTTTATTTCAAACGAGTCGTGTTTTATTAAATATTTTCACCATTTTCGCTTAATTATTATCATTTTTTTTTTAAATTAGCGCTCTCCCTCTAACATTCGTATTTACATTTCTCCCTTTCTAACCATCTTTGAACTCTTACTAAACGGGGCCTTAAGTGCAAATCATATATTTATTTAAATTGAAATGGTACCTACATATTATGAACATATATGTCCTAATATAAATATTACATAATATATAGAAACAACGGTAAAGACTAAGTACAGTATGTAAGATAACAAATTACTCTTTACATATATCATCACTTCTTTTTTAAATTTTAATTAATTTTCCTCTTCTTTTATTTTGCTCACTATATTTTTTGGAAGATCTTCACCGCTCTATACAGTAATGCGTTATGTGATTGTAACATCTTTCAATTTTCTTCTAGTATTTCTGTAATTTTCTATGCTCTCAGTATCACCCTGGTGAGAGAGTCCACCACTGAGAATCGAAGCATTGGCTTGAAATGACCCAAGTTTCGCTTTTTTTTTAACGAAGCATTTCCGCTTTATGAATAACTTGACAATATTTGAAAATCTGCTACTACCATCACGATAAGTGGAATTGTTGCTTGTGTCGTCATGGAGGACTTAGTCAGCCGTAGAATTATTGAACTCACAACGTCTGGGCGGGAACCGGACGCGTTACCAACTCAGCCACTGACTGGTCAAAATTAATACATTTTTAAACTAAGAATATTTTCCATAGTTGTTGGGAAAGGACCTTGTGAGCAGAAAATCATTGCATTGACCTGGAAATAAGGGACAGTGTAGTTATGCAAATTTCATGAAATCAGAGCTCACTTTTAGAGCGTTTTTGCTGTTTCACTCCTTGAGATTGTAAAGTCTTTTGGAATGTTCGCAACATAATTTGATTGAAAATAACACAGATTTATCAAAATAAGAATTAAAATTAGACATTTATGCGACGTCATTTTTATTTAATTTTCATATTCTTTCTCAAAGTATGTTTACACAAACTTTGGTCGCTTTATCTTTCTCCTATTTTTTGCGATACGTTGTACAGTTTTATCGTTTGTATCTTTGAGAATTTTCCGTTTTGTTTGTACCTTAGAAAACGCACAACACATTTTTTCTTAAAACTTTCGAGAACGGGTTTTTACCCTACTTTTGTGCTGTATTATTTTCCCCTTTTTTAAATAAAAATGAATACTTGTTAGATAAAGATGTCGCATCCCTCATCTCATTGCCTTTATACTTAAACGACTGCTATGAATTCAGTTTCACAGTTTTAATAATAATAATAATACCTGGATGACTTTTATAGCGCCGTTTTTGTGCAAAAACACCTCAAGGGAGTGTATGACACACAAGACTGCAAAATAGGGCCGGTGATCCCAATCCGTGGTGGCTGAAGGCGTCTTCCTTCAGTGGCGTCGGGGCGTCGAGCGGGGCGTCGAGCGGGGCGTCGAGCGGGGCGTCGAGCGGGGCGTCGAGCGGGGCGTCGAGCGGGCGTCGAGCGGGGCGTCGAGCGGGGCGTCGAGCGGGGCGTCTCTGTGGCCGTTGTAGCTGGTCCGATGCTAGTACTCGTCCTTGCTGTAGAATCCGGGTCTTGTCGTAGGGGCAGAGAGGTCCGGGGTGAGGCGAGGGTCAGAAGAAGATGAGAAGGCGAGTAGATTCAGAAGTCGGAGCGAGGTAGAAGGCAGAGCAGAGAGAAGTGTTGAGCTGGTGGAGGTTGCTGGCTATCTGCCTTTCCAAGGGACTATTTCCCGTTTTATAGGCCATCGGCGGCAGGCGCTGGCCGAACGACGCTCACACGGGCCAACTTTCTCTTTGATTCCAGGAATCGAAGCCCGTGTTTGTGACGCGCGCGCGGCCCGCCGCCTGTGTGATTACCGCCTCTCGGCCGGTAATTTTGGGCTCGTGGCCGAACGTGACCACGGCCTCTCTTTGTTCAGGCACGGTTCTCAGAATCGCGCTTGTGGAACGCTCGGGCGGCAAACCCACCTCGCACGCTATGACGGCGCACGGCCCTTTGCTTCGGGTCGCGGCCGAGCGTTCTCTCTCGTATAAGCACGATTCTCATAACCGTGCCCGAATTAAATGCTATTAATCCACCAGCTCTCTCAGTATGCTTCTCTGCCCGTGTCCCCTAGCCAAGCTCCGACGTTTCATTTATTGATTTAACATTTCTTTACATTACATTCTTACAAACAGAGGGTTACACAATTTATCTTTTCATATATTGACATTTTCATTTTTACATAATTTAGGGTTTATAGTTTAATTTTACATACATTTACTCCAGTTTATTTAATTTAAGGACAGGCAAAGTTAAGGCAAATAAAAGATTTTAATATGGGGCGACCGCGCCCGATCACGGAGCAGTACGTCCGTTACACTCCCCCCGTGGAGCTCGGCTACACCTTTTTAGCAAGAGGCGTGCTGCGACTGCGACGCGGCGTGGTCCCCGGCGTCCGCTCCCTCTGGCGAGCGTGTCACGGTGGCGAGTTCGGTGGGGCGGCGTCGGGACAGGTTCCCGGCGGCAGGCTCCCCGGTGGCATGGTCGGTCCCCGGTGGCATTGTTGCCGGTGGCATGGTCCCCGGCGGTATGGTCCCCGGCGGCATGGTCCCCGGCGGCATGTTCCCCGGCGGCATGGTCCCCGGCGGCATGGTCCAGGGCGTCGGCGGCGAGGACGGTGTTCGGACCAGCCATCCTCAGCGTTGTCCCGGCGTCGGCGTCGCGCCGGGTGCTCCCATGCGTGATCCAACCGAGGGCTGTCCGGGACGTCATTTGGCCGCTCTCTTCCTTCCGCACCTCCCGCGACACGATAAGCGGCCCGTTATCTTGGCCGATCAGCAGCCGTGGTTTCACTTGCCGGCGGCCGGCCACTGTTTGCCGCGGGAGGTCTAGGTCCGTTACGGTGTGTGCCGTCACCGTAAACGCGTCTCCGTCGCCGCGCACCGACAGTCTCACCCGCCGGGACGTAGCATCGGATGAGCTCATCCCATTAGCGCCCCGAATTCGCAGGCCGCGTACCGGACCCGCGGCTCCGATGATGTCTGCAACATCTGCCTCGACTAGGGTTATTGCAGAGCCCTCGTCAAGCAGCGCGTGCACGGTCGCATGGCCCCCGGGGCCGCACAATGTCACGGGAATCACTTTCATTAGCACTTGTCCCTCACTTTCCCACGTGTTCGTGACTGTGTGCGTCTCGCGGTCACGAGTGTATGCGTCATCGTGCAGCAAGCGATGGTGCGGGGCCCGGCACGTCCCCACTCCGCAGTTGGTCCGGTATTCGCACCGTTTCGTCTGGTGCACGCCGTCCAGACACTTAAAGCACAACCGTTCACTTTTCACAAGCTCCCAACGCGCACTGATTGTTTCTTCGGCGAATTGGGGACACTTGTAGAGCTTGTGCGTATCGTTTTTGCACAGTGCGCACCAAACTTCACTGCGGGGTTCCGGGCGCTCGTCGGTCACGTACACGTTTTCACGATACGGGCGGGCGGCCCGCTGTTGTTCGGCCGAGCTGCTCGGCCGCGCTGCTCGGCCATTGTCGGTGAGGCCCGACCGCGGCACCGCGTTGGTCAGCCGCTTCAGGAACGCGGCAAGCTGCACCACAGTGGCCGCGTGCGTCTGGTCGGCCACCTTACCCAACCACAAGAGGCGTAGGGCTAACGGCATCTTCGAGGCGATTTCGCTGAGGAGGGCCGGGTTGGAGAGGTAGTCACCTCGCAGATTCCCCAGCGAAGCCACGATGTTCTGCACCGTGCCCGAGAACTCTACCAGAGCCTCGGTCGATGCGTCCTCTTGTAGTCGGGTCAGCCGCTTTATCCTGTCGAACATGACAGCCGCGACAGAGTGCGCGCCCCCAAAGCGGTGCTCCAGGACATCCATAATTTCCGGCACCTGCGCCGGGTCCAGGAGGAGAGGGCTGACGGCTTCTCGTGCCTTTCCCTTCAGGGCACGCTGCAGCCGCATCAGGTTCTCGGCCGCCGTCATCCCGCAGGTGGCCGTCGACTGGAGGAATTGCGCCTTCCAGGCTTGCCACTCTATGGCGTCGCCAGCGTAGGGCGGCAAGTCCTTTGCGCTGGACTGCCGGGCGATGAGGGATGCCATCCGCTCATCTTCGGGATGGTAGCGAGGTGTGCCACCGGCCTGGGACTGCCGGAGGGCGTCGGCAAACATGGCCGTCACCTGGGCGAGAGGGACACTCCCTTGATGCACCCAGTCTCGTGTCTGCCTCGCTGCCTCATCCGTTCGGTTGCAGGCCCCGTATCCGTCAGCGGGGGGCTGCGATGGCGAGTTTCCGCTCGGGGCAAATGCTGGGAACTGGGCGGGCCTTTGAACTGTTTGTTGGGTAAAAATTGTTCGGATGATAGCCAACCTCCGATAAGAGAGGGCCCCAAAAGTAGAAATTGATTTCTCTGCCATTTTACAATTTTATATTATATATTCTTCAGCAAAAAAATTGTTATCGTTTTTACAGCCCTTCATATGTTGCGCCCGAGTGCATTCCCCCAACTTCCCCACCCTTGCCCCGGCTCTTAATTACCTATTGCGTACGTCCATACAATGTCTTAATTTTGTCTGGAGTAAGAAGGCTTATATTATTATCTTAAAATAATTATTGCAAGTTTGAGTAATAATAATAAGGAATAACGTTTGCAGAGATTAGATGTAGAGAAATTAAGAAATATTTTTTTATGTATAGTATGCAGAGTGTATCAGCAAATTAACCAGCCTTTCTCCTATGCATCATTGCAGTAAAAATGTATACATTATTATGCTGTCCGATATACTTTATTTTCAATTGAAAACAAAACATATGTTTCTATCACACGTCGCCACTGATCACATTGCTAGACGTCGTAACGGATCACGTGATATGCGCTCTGACTCGTCTATACGGTGCTGCTGGAATGAGACAGGGCGCGTGTCACGTGATCCGCTAGGTGGAACCCAGTGGCGACGTGTGATGGAATTTTATTTTGTTTTAATTGAAAAAAATATGTCATCGGACAGCAACATGACATTTACATTTTGAAATACATCTATTTGACTTTCATTTTGGTTTTCGGTAATGAATGAATGTATGCAAATCTTGGCAGTGGAAATCAACCCACTTCCCAACATCCGGTCGAGCTGAAACTCGGCAGATAGACTCGTTGTCAATGCATTCTATAATTTGGGTGTCAATCACGTACTTCATTTGGTGTAATCACGCACGCGGACATAAATATGTATACGTATTTCTCTGAAATTGAAGGACATTACGCTAGTTAATATGCGAAATAAATGTCGGTCCTACCCGATCGGCATCTAGCAAGGTCGGTAGCGCGGTCGACTTCGGTTCCTGGGGAGGAAGGTTCAATCGTCAGTCAAACCAAAAAAGACATTTTAACATAGATGTATATAGGTTGATTTTTTTACTCCAAATATGCTAAGGAATTGCTGGTTAAAGTCTGTCGGGCACGTGCTGACTGGACACCCTGTACAGTAGTAATGTAAAATATAGTCTGGAATGACTTAATAAAGGTACCTACTATATCTGTATTAAATTTGAAGCTATAAAAAGCATTAGCCTTTCGATTTTACGACAGCTTTATATTACGGAGTTGGCACAGGGTACTTCTACCAATCATGTCTGTGCCAAAAATGTCGCGTGTCCAAATCATGCACCTGCTAATTCATCGTGCAACTCTACACTCTGATCATTCAATTCTCGTTTGGCTTTGAACTAGAACTCTTTGCGATTATTTGCGTAGTTTGATGAGACACATTTATGATTAAATACCTTCTTGTATAATTTTGAAATGCTATGTAACGCGTGCTTCGTCACTCACCCCTTTTTCAAAACAACATAATATGTTGTCTCTCTCTCATCACCCAAGGTTCTACTGTCAATTCTGCCACGTTTACGTGACAGTTGACAGATGCTGCATTCGTTCGACCGTTGGAATACCGGTCATCTATCGGTGTTCCGGTATTTGGGGTCCGATGCCAAATAAGCCATCTTCTCTTCTGCGCCGTTACCATGTCAAGGCTGATACTCCTTTCAATCCACTCTCATCTTACTTATTCTCTTTATTCCCGTTCTACTTCTTTTAACTCGTCATCATGCTGCCGACATTGGAGCTTTCAATCCCGGAATCCTGAGAACCGGGATGCCGGGAATCCCGGACCTTTGTCGGCACCATAATCCCAGTGCTGCGCTTGTATTTATACCGGGGATTACGGGATTTTTGAATATCTTTTTTTAAATTGGCAAAATGAGATCTTGGGAAGATTTTGGGGTAGGTTATATTTGTTGTGCTGTTTGGGTTATTTCACAGAATTTGAACAATTCATCAAATTAAAACGTTCATTTTCGGGCTGTGTGAAGGTCCTATTCAAGTTCTGTTATATCATCATAGGGTAGTTGCTTGACAGAACTTGAAAAAATCTTTCACAGAAATCAACATTGAAATTTTAATAATTGTTCAAATTCTCTGAAACAACCCGTTCTTAGTCTTGTGACATCACTACATCGGGATTTATCAGGCAGTCGAGCTTTCATTTCCCTTTGTTTCGCATTTGTTATGTAATTCATCCGACAGTTTCAAATGTTCTCCATAAGAAAAGTTTTTTATTATACTTATGCATTTTTTCGTATTTTTCTTTTTTTTTCTTTTTGTGCAGCTTCAATTATATTGGTGGAATTTATTTAATAATGTATGTTACTTATTCTATGCATAATACTTGAATAATGAAACATTTGTTAAAACTACTGTTTTGTTTTTATGATAATTTAATCATTTAAATTCCCGGTGCCAGCACCGTGATCCCGGGATTGGAAAATGCTAGAACCGTAATCCCGGTTTATGCTAGTGCATTGGTGAGCAGAAGATCAATCCTGTTAGTAAGTACCTCCAGCAGGTTTCTCATTGAAACTGGTTATTATTGTAGTTGTGAATGCAATGCGATAACATCGTGACGGTATTTTTATTCTCCGTACATAATATCTATCATCAACGTCACTTCCTTTACATTCCGGCAATCGGTTGTCACCTGACGGTTTTAATTATAATTTTATACAATAGGTACCTACCTAGCGCACGAGTCATTTATTAGTTATTTAAAAACTAGTACAGACCCGTGAAAATCGCGGGATATTATAATTGCGATTTGGGAAGATGAAAGTATTTCTAAAATATTTTCCTCAGTTTCATTTGTAATAAATATTTAAAATGAGCATTATGTCAATGATATAAACTTAAATGCGCACACATATACACACTACACACATCACCCGTCAATTACTAAATATACATATACCACATATATACCACATTATAAGGAAACATCTCCTAGGTTTACCTTTCCTTTGTAATTTATTTATTTATTTAACGCCCAGAGGGCTTTTAAATGGTTGGTAGTATAATTTTAATTTGACAGATACTTTGAAACATAAAAAATAAGAATAAAATTACATTTGATAAAAGCTATGCAACAAGTCATACAAACACAAGAAACAAAAACAGAAAATTACAGCTATTTGTAGGTTTACATGATGTGTTTAGGAGTATTGTTGAAATAAATGTTTTAAATGATCCACAAAACTTGCCAAGTTGGTATTGAATATGTCAACATAACCCAAGTAATGATTTCCCATGGTGAATAATAATTCATTAATAATAATAATAATTTCCCAAGACATATTTAAACCCTCTCAAAACAGTTTTTATTTTTATTTATTTGGATTTTATCGAGAAGCGGAAATTCACACAATTTTTCCGACTTTCTGACAGCATCTTTAAGAAATATAGCGGTCAATATGCCAGAGGCCTGAAGGGTTAAGATGAAAGTATACATTTGTAAATAAATAGATTTGTCCATATGAAATTCCATTCTTTCGAGAAATTCATACAAACAAAATATTGTCTTCTTCTTCTTCCTAGCACTATCCCAACTCATTGCCTAGGTGGGCTGTTGGGGTCGGCTCTAAACAAAATATTGTATCGATGATCAATATTACATTTGTAATAAATGTTTCAAATGTTTTCAAATGCAAATCATCTTGAGTGATGAGGCCCATTTCCACCTCGGTGGCTTCATCAACAAGCAAAATTGTCGCATCTGGGGCTCGGAAAACCCAAGAGTTATTGTTGAAAAGCCGCCTCTCTATTCTCAACGTGTCACTGTTTGGTGCGGTTTATGGTCCGGCGGAGTCATTGGACCTTACTTTTTAGAAAATGAGGCTGGAGCAACAGTTACGGTGAATGGATTGCGCTATCGAGAGATGATTAATGATTTTTTATGGCCGGAATTAGATGGTATTGATATGGACAACGTTTACTTTCAACAAGATGTGCCACAGAAGCAACGAAACCATTGATCTTTTACGATTGAATATCAAAATAACACCTCTTATTGGAAAACCCTGTATAAATTCCGTACCTACTTCATCGCTGGTGGCATGAATTGTTCGTAAAATCTGCTCGGATTGTGAAAATTAAAATTTCAATTAGAATAATTTCACGCAGGTATATTTTAAATCACGGCACAAACATCCGAAATTAGTATGTTTGATGTAATCAAAGATTTTACTGCAATCAAAAATGTAACGAGAGATTCAAAACAGATTGTTTTTTTTTTCCTTTTTATCGAATAGATTTTTACCTTAATTTAACGCGACGTTATCGTCATCCGCTAAACTAATCGTTGTGCGTAATTAATGTACTTTTTACCCGTGTAATAATAATGAAGACGATAAGGAGAATATTATGAGCTCTAATCTATAGGAAGTTTGGATTAACAACGATAAAACGCTTATCTAGGAGCATTTAAAACCGTACTTAAGTAGAATGTTATGTATTTGTGTTTTTGGTAATTAGTAGAGATCGGCATACATAACTTTACTTTATATAGCTAGTGTAGAGAGAGGTAGTCAATAAAATTAAATTTTATAAATGTTCAATTTCTGAGACAATATATTGTCTATTGTACACGGAGGGATAATAACAGATTAGTAGAAAACGTCACCCATAATCGTACTGCGTATACCGGCCGTAATACCGCAGTATTAGTGGCTGACAGATTTTTAAACTGGCAGACCCCCAGGATGTATTACTATGGTATTAAGACGGAGATCGCCGACTCCGTTAAAATTATTTGACAAATATCAATCAGTCGCGCAGTGAAAAATTTAAAAAAAGCAGTTATACCCATTGGCAGCACTATCAGAGGCATATTTTAAATCGAAATTTCGATTTACCAAAGCAAATACGGAACGCATAATCAAATTGGCCAAATTTCGAAGCAATTCAAAGCAGACCGGATCAATGACATCGCAAATGTCATCTGAAGAAACGTCAAGTTAGCAACTAAACGCGAAATGTAAAAATGACAGTTTTTTTTGAGGATTGGAACAAGTGGTGCCAGTCTAAAAAAATCTTGCAATTATGAGTGAATATTTTAACCCGAGCAGTATACGAACCTTATCACGGTATGGCTGTTCCTTGTTCATTTCTATAAATGAATTCGATAAAATTCCCTTCAGAATCATTTCGTTTCTGAGATTCAGAAGAAGTTTTCTATGAATTGAATAATACTAACTACATGTCGGTCCTACCCAATTAGGATTTGGCTCAGGTGTTAGCACGGCTAACTGCGGTCCCTGGGGAGGAAGCTTCAATCCTCAGTCAAAGAAAAAAAGTAGATGTATTATATTAAAAAAATTTTTTATGGATTTTCGTTTACTTATTGATAAAAGAAAAATAAACGGTAACAACGTAACATTATTTACTTATCAAACATTACGCAACTTTCTGTCTGTATGACCTTTCCAAACACGTTATCTGACAAAAACAAGCCGGCGACTCGCTTTACCACTGTTACCAGTCATCAACAAATAAGAATGACAATCTGTATTCAATTCAACAATAATTAATTCGTCTGACGAAATTACGAAGTAAACTAAAAACAGAGCTATACACACTGAAGATATGAACCGATAGAAATTAGTTGTGGGCGTGTCCCTGTGCCTGAACTAAGCTAATTATTCATTGTAATCAATTTGATTTTTCTGTCTAATTTTAACCGCATCCGCGGTGCAGTCACTGTAGTTTTCAAGGACTATACAGCTGTCCGGGGGTAAGGTGCTCTAACTTCGCGATTCTACGTGATAGTAGAAGTAAAAAAATTAAAAAACTTTTTCCGTATAGATTTTTTTTCCATACAAACAATTCAACTTTTTTTTAAAGTTAAATAGAGGTCCCAAAAAACTCATGTTACACTTAATGTTTACGAATACATCTTCTATAAGGCTAGCATTACACTTTGGATTTGGATTTTCAAAATGCAAGATGCCCATTGGCTAGAAGTCGTAAATTTACGAAAAAACTTACAAGTGTAATGCTAGCCTTACGATTTAAAATGTGCCATTTTTTATTTACCGCCAAAACGACTTGTTCGTTTTTATTTGTGACAGCAGTCTTACCAGCCGGTAGCGTTTTCTACGTCATAATGATGTAACCAGTTTGAACCTTTTATGAATGTGCGGTTTTAGACCGTTTTTAAAATCATTAATTATTGTGAATGAAAATATTGAATGAATTTTTAATTATAAATAATTAGAAAACTGAATTATAAATCTTCCATACATTTTTATTCCATAGTTTGTGAAAATAACCCATTGTATGAATGTGGACATATTTACAAAACAGTTCCTTAGTTTGCCCACGGCACATCTATGCTGAGCCAAGTGACTCCAAATCCCGTCGATTGGCTGAATATACCCAGCGCCCCACTTTGACCTTCATCAATTTTCCTCCACCATATGAAGAAGAAAAATTGTCCGTCTCAGGCTTATGAGTCGAAGAGTCTCGTGTAAATTGGCCACACCCGTTTTCTTTTATATTGATGTGGATCACACTTCTAGGGTTTTATTTGTTCAGTGAAGCACCGATAATTCAAAAACCTGTTTCGAACGGCATTTTGAATTTGGAAAGGCGCCTAGGGGCCCGACTGTCGCGCCTTCGTTTCGACCAATCAAACGGCGATAGATTGAACCTTGAATAACTTGCCTTGTAGAAAAAAAAGATATTTATAGAAATCTTAGACCTTGGGATGTTGTTGTTTTGTATACTGTTTGCAACCGTATTATTGATTGGTACACAATTATTTTAACGGTGAAGCGCCCTTCCGTTGCCTTCAAAACTTCCTAAAACGGTTTATTATTTACATTATAATATTAACCATTTGGTTAGTTGGTCTAGCTGTCAATAGACCCGGGCGTCTCGGTTTCGATCCTCCCAAAAGTCCTCCATCGTTACAAAATAAATATTTTACTCCTTTGATGATGGCAGTAGGAAGATTTTTTTTACGTTAGCTCAACACAGAAGGAAAATAATTTCCCTCAGGGCCTATGTCATCTTTGGGGATGCTGTGTGGTGGGTGTTTTTAAGGAGGGGAAGGAGAGGAAGATCTGGGAAGGAAAAGGGTGTGAGGGGTGGGTTGAAATCTGGGAATAAGTGTGTCCAGGGGTGACGGACGTTTTAACTCATCCCTCCCACTGTGGTTCAAGGCGATGGGTCGAGATAGTCCTGCTGGAGAGGTAAAAAGATCTCCCTCAACAAGTCTCTCCAAATGCGGCCCGCAACACAGTAGGTGGGCATACGCATCCGCCGCCAAGACCTAGACAAGCCTCACTCCATGAACTCGGGCACCCCTGCTAAGTCACCAAACGTTACGAACGAATTATCCAATAAATGGTTCCCGGGGCGGCGGTGATAAATGAAAGGAATTAGAGAAAATATTGTTACAAGATATTCGCAAGCAGGGGTCTTTTTGAGTACTGACCGTAGATAAGCAATATGTTATCAAGTATAGGGTTTTCGAATAAGAGGTGTTATTTTGATATTCAAAGAAAAATGCCATTTTTTAATATAAATGATCGAATGTTTATTTCATTATAAAGAGGAAGGTATGCCGTTAATAGTGAAAAATAACATCAGTCAAATGACCACCAAGACCACGCCTACAGGACCATATCCTTTTCATGAAATTTTCCATAACCAAATCGCAAAGTGGCTGCCTTATGTCCTCGATAGCCTCACGAATTCCATCTTTGAGGTCTTGAATCGACGCTGGGATGTTGGCGTAGACCTTCTCTTTCACGTGGCCCCAAAGGAAGAAGTCGCAAGGTGTTAAATCACAAGATCTCGGTGGCAAATTGTGATCACCTCTTCGAGAGATAACACGGTCCGGAAACTTTTCCCGTAAAAGATCAATGGTTTCGTTGCTTGTGTGGCACGTAGCGCCGTCTTATTGAAAGTAAACGTTGTCCAGATCAATACCATCCAATTCCGGCCATAAAAAATCATTAATTCCTTAATTAATATTCAAAATAACACCTCTTATTGGAAAACCCAGTATTTCGCAGCTGTTGTAAATGACATTGAAATGCAAATAATTTAATTTTCTTTTGAAATTAGGACAGAGAGAATTATTTCTTAATAGTGTTAACAATTATTAATTTTGTTATTAAATATTTATTTTTGCTTGCTTCTGGCGTTACGTCGATAACGCCCTGGAATCATTGAAAACCCCCTGGGAACATTAGGGCTACCCTGTACTGCGCAAGTCAATGTTTGGGGCTAGTTTTTTCATCATTGCGTCCTTATTATTTTTAAACGCTTTGTAATTTTGTAATACAAGCAATAATACAAATGATTTAGCTGTAAAATCTATTCGGGTAGTTTGGACATGTCCAAGTTTACCAGTGAATACTATAATTCTTAAATTGTAACCTTTTAAATTAAATTTATTATGTACTTACTAAGCCTGTAATAGGTGCAGTTTTGAAATATTCAACGGCATTTTCGAACGTTTTACCTAAAATTCCAGTTATACATATAAAATTTAAAAGATTACTTACTACGGTTTTAACAATTTTATTCACTTGAACACTTACATATTTTCCAACTACCATCTAGAATTCACAGATAAAATCATATGTATTATTTCTTGCGTTCACAGACTACAAAGTGGGTATTTTAACAGGTAATTGATATTTCGAAGCTTTGCCAATATTTGGGTACAATTGGCTCCATCTCTTTACTTATATCAAATTGTGGATGTATTATATTAAGGATAAGCTTTGGTTCCAGTTTTGATTATTGTCTCTATTGTCCTCCAACGTTGTAACGGTGAAAAACCGGAAATTACCGACTCCGGGGAATCCGGTTCCCGCGCTCCGCTACTCGCGTGCTAAATTCGCCAATTAACCGAGCTCTTCATACTCTAAATAATATTTGTCTAAACTCAAACATAGACATTTTTTCGGATTCACTGCCCAAATTCAATCGTGGCATCGTGTCAATAATATAAACTGTTCAATATATACAGACACGCACACACAAACACTCACACATACATTACACACACACCCACCTATAAACTACACACGTCACCTGGTGATTAAGGAATAAGCATACCACTTAGCATACAAGGAAACGGTTCCATGATAACTCAACACAGTGACAATTCAACACACTTTTAAAAAGTGATGTAAATTCATTAAAAACGATGATTTTTTTTTTAACCTAACCTAACCTAACCCAACCTAACCTACATAACCCAGTTAATAAAGTTTTTGTTTCATCACTTTATATAACTTTTTAAAGATGTGATGATTTATCCGGTTACCCAAGGAAACATATCATAGGTATCTAACGTGAAATATCTAATTCCTGTATATTGTTTCATCGCTGTAAATCATGTACTGATTGTGTCCATAATATACAATTTAATTTTCATAAAATGGAAGACGTTTCGACGAGATATTCGTGCCAAATAGCGCCATCGTGAAACCAGCATATCACAAAAACGAAATTATTTTTGGAAAACCGCCATTGAAAAACCTGCCTCAACCCTATCGCAACCCCTTCCTATAAAGTCTCCACCTATTTCCGTGTCCCAGGTCAGGTTTTCCGCAGTACTGCAGCGGCGGCCGCGCCGGGCGCCCGTTCGCCAGTACCACTCGCGTAACTATCTCCAAGCCCTCAGAATTTGCATCATGATGTAATATATCGTGATAATGCTGATACTTTTTGATTTTTATTATTCTACTTTGCCGATTTCGTCGTAAATTTTTTGTCCATTTCTACTTCGCTTCTTGAAAAGGTAACGATTTCAACGTTAGTTAATTATTTGCCGAAATTATCTTTGGTTTTATTACTGCGTAGTTACTTTGATTAAAATTTCGTAAAATTAAAATTCTCTGATTTCCGTATGTCGTAATTTTTTTGTCCAATGTCTACTTCGCTGTTTAAAAATTTCCTATTTCGATGCGTACTCTTTTTTTAAGACAAAAAAACGATTCGTTTATTACTGGTTAATGTTTCGTAAAATTAAAATTCTAAATATAATTTCAGTATTTCCTGCCGGATAATCCAGTAAATCATCACTAAATTCTTTCAATTTGTAAAGTATTTGCCTTATTTTCTTCATATTCCCTTCATTTATGACATATTCGCATTATTTTCCTCTTATTTGTGAAATATTTGATCATTAATGGCAGATTCTCGTGATATTTTCGTTTTATTTATGGCATTTTCATAATATTGTATATTCCATAAATTAGGCGAAATAATAAATATTGGAGGCAGATTCTCGTCGTCTTTTTTATGGCATATTCGCAAAATTTTCCGCATTTTTGTTACATATTTGCCTTATTTTCTTCGTATTTACGGCATATTCGCCTAATACGTTAAGTATTTTCCTCATTGGTGGCAGATTCTCACCATATTTCGTATTATTTATGGCATATTCGCCTTATTTATATAATGTTTTCCTAATTGATGTCATATTGTTGTCTTAATTACTTATTTGTATATTCGCTTAATTCATGGAAAATTTTATTCATTGGTGGCAAATTCTCGCCATATTTCGTCTTATTTGTGGCATATTCGCGTAATTTTCCTAATATTTGTTACATATTCGCCTTATTTTCTTCATATTTACGGTATATTCGCCTAATACGTGGAAAATTTTGCTCATTTGCGCCAGATTCTCACCATATTTCGTCTTATTTATGGAATATTCGCCTTACTATTATTATTAACTTTAGTTTTCTCCGATAGATTACATATTATTCGTCTCAATTAGATGAACTATATTTGGGCTCGAGAGTTCGTGACCAAATTTTGATGTAGTTCTTCTTGCTGATTGCCAAATAACCAAAAGTAACCATTCTATTGTCTTTTTGTCTGCAGTTCAACCGCACTACTGACCCAGCTTCATCATGACCACATACTTCGAGTACCCCTCGGCTGAGCTCCAGGAGGAGCTGAAGAAGATCGCCTACGCCATCGTGGCCCCCGGCAAGGGAATCCTCGCCGCTGATGAGTCCACTGGTAAGTCATCCACATTATTCAGTTAACTCTCTTATTCCTGATAGACCCTTGGTATTGTTGTCCCTGTTATTTCCACTCTGCTATGACTTCCTCCCTTCTTTTTCGTGTTATTTGGAGTCTTCTGAAGTTCTCTCTCTTCTTTTTAGTGTTCTTTCCAGTTTGCTGGAACTGGAAAGAACTATTTTAGTGCATATAATAACCTCCCATTCTTTAAATTCTCTCCCTTTACGTGATTTTTCCACACTGCTAATATTCCCTATCTTATTTTTATTTGCGCTCTAGATGCGCGTTCTTTACTATCTTCTGGAGTCATTAGTCATTAATGCATTATTTTTCGTGTTCATTGCAGTCTTCTGAAACTACGCCTTCTTTGTAATCTGTTGGGAACTATAAATATATTATTTTTCTTGTACTTTGCAGTCTGCTGGAACTATATCTTCTTTTTCGTGTTCTTTGCAATCTGTTGAGAACTGTAAATATATTATTTTTCGTATTCTTTGCATCTGCTGGGAACTTGATATTCCTGTTGGTATTCATTGAAGTCTGCAGGAACTATGCTTTCTTTTTCGTGTTTTTGCAATCTGCTGGGAACTGTGAATTCTTTTTCATGTTCTTTTCAATCTACTGGGACCCATGAAAACTTTTTCGTGTTCTTTGTGCAGTCTGCTGGAATTAGTTTGCCTTTGCGTTCATATTATTTGCACTCCGTTGAAATTCTCTCCCTTCACTTTCGTATTGTTTACAGTCTACTGGAATTCTCGCCCGTATTTTTTGTATTTTATGCACTCTGATGGGAACCTTTACCTTCCTTTTCACGTTACTCTGTCACCATTCTTTTTCGTATTTTAACTTCTCTCCCACCATTTCGTATTCATTGTACTCTATCAAAATTATCTCACTAAAAAAAAATTTAATGAATTTTTATTTTCAATATATTTTCTTCAATTTGGGAGGCGGGTTTGGGTATCGCCGCCCCATTTATTGGATAACCAACACCTCTGCCACAGGTCACCCTAAGTGGTTTGCTACGTTTGGTGATTTAGCAGGGTTGCCCGGGTTCATCGGGTGAGGTGTGTTCAGGATGCGCCTGCCCACCAGCTGCTTGGCGTGCCAGATCGAGTGAAGCTGGTTTTGGGAGACCCTTTGACCTCTCCAACTGGTCTCTCGACCCATCGCCTTGCGCCGCACTGGGAAGGATGTATTCATATGTTCGTCACTCCTGGACACACTGATCCCTAGATTCATACCCAACCCTCATACCTTTTACCTTTCCAGAACTTCCTTTCCTTAAAAAAGACCCTCAACACAGCATCCCAAAAGATGTCATAAATAAAGTCATTCTGAGGGAAATTATTTTCCTAATAAAATAAAATATGTTCCAACGTAACTCTTACCACTCGTAATAAAAAAATAATATTGCTATAATGTGTGTTTTCGTTTCCAGGCACAATGGGCAAGCGCCTGCAAGACATCGGCGTTGAGAACAAAGAGGAGACTCGCCGCAACTACCGCGAGTTGCTCTTCGGAACTGACAACGCCATCTCCGAGAACATCTCAGGTGTCATCCTGTACGAGGAGACCCTCTACCAGAAGGCAGCTGACGGCTCCCCGCTGGTGGAGTTCCTCAACAAGCGTGGCATCATCCCCGGCATCAAGGTCGACAAGGGTGTCGTGCCGCTGATGGGTTCCGAAGATGAATGCACAACACAAGGTACAAATTATTTTATTACTATTCTGAAACAACTTTTTCTTTATATTTTTTTAAGGTTATACCCATCATTGTAATATATCATTAGAGAAGAAGATAATACTAATAATTCTAAATGAAACATGAAACAGAACAAGACACATAAAATAATAAGGTAACGGTGACAACTAGGAATCGAACCCAGGATCTCTTGTCTTACTGGGACAGCGTCTTAACCACTCTACCATTGGGACCTAGTTACTAAACGTCATATTTGTCAATCTCATATTTCTAATTCAGAATTAACGCAAGTATGCTGTCCCGGTAAGACAAGAGATTCGGGGTTCGATTCATAGTTGTGAACTCGGGCAGGTAGGGTAATTCTAACTTTTACGCCTGTCCTACTTATATGAATAAAGAATGAATGTCTGTCCTACTTAAATTAATGATGAATGAATGCCTCTCCTACTTAAATGAATGAATGCATGTCCTACTTAAATGAATGAAGAATGAATGCCTCTCCTACTTAAATGAATTAAGAATGAATGGCTCTCCTACTTAAATTAATGAAGAATGAATGCCTCTCCTACTTAAATGAATTAAGAATGAATGCCTGTCCTACTTAAATGAATGAAGAATGAATGCCTGTCCTACTTTAATGAATGAAGAATGAATGCCTCTCCTACTTAAATGAAGAATGAATGCCTGTCCTACTTAAATGAATGAAGAATGAATGCCTGTCCTACTTTAATGAATGAAGAATGAATGCCTCTCCTACTTAAATGAATTAAGAATGAATGGCTCTCCTACTTAAATTAATGAAGAATGAATGCCTCTCCTACTTAAATGAATTAAGAATGAATGCCTGTCCTACTTAAATGAGTGAAGAATGAATGCCTGTCCTACCTAAATGAATGAAGAATAAATGCCTGTCTTACTTAAATGAATGAAGTATTTAAAAAATGTGAACTAAAGACGGGTTGTCTCATAGAATTTGAACAATTCATCAAAAAATTCAAAATTTCATCGTTAATTTGCGAGTTCTGTGAATGTCCTGTTCAATTTCTGTTATTATATCAGTATGGCCAGTTACTTGACAGAACTGAAATAACAACAGAACTTGAAAAGAACTTTCACAAAACTTGAAAATTAACTTTGAAATTTGAAGAATTGTTCAAATTCTCCGAAACAACCCTTAATAAGTCTTCCCCATCTTCAACTTCTAGTCTTTTGTGTGGAAGAATATTTTATCAAAAGGAAATTATATTAAACCCACAAAACAGGTAATACATCCTTGCACATATCGCACCGGATATGTGGAAGTTTTTGTTTTTTTTTTAACGATTTGTTCAAAAAGAATACGTTTGGTTTTTTTGTAATCTATTAAAATATGTACATTTATT
Source organism: Hesperophylax magnus (assembly GCA_026573805.1). Taxonomy (NCBI): domain Eukaryota; kingdom Metazoa; phylum Arthropoda; class Insecta; order Trichoptera; family Limnephilidae; genus Hesperophylax; species Hesperophylax magnus. Next base: position 4,954,899 of record JAIUSX010000018.1, read on the forward strand.
ACGCATAAAACATCACTAAATTTCCCAACACTGATTTTAACTTCAGTTTATGGAGTCGTATTTCAATATTGTGCTTTATTTTGGACAATAATTTTATATTTGGGGTATGGTGAGAACAGTTCCATGATATTTCATCAAAATGAAAATCAACACACCTTTAAAAAGTGATATAGAATCATTAAAAGTGATAGTTATGATACATATGTAACCTATTTAACCAATTTTTTGCTTCATCACTTTTCATGACTTTATATCACTTTTTGGAGGTGTGTTGAATTGTCATTTTGATTACATACCCGATCACCGGTGAGCTATGTAAAAAAAAATCATTAAAATAAATGTATTATTTTCAAAGATATAGCTTTTGAAAACAATATCCATTTTCTCAAATGGGACCATTGTTTTCGCCCGCGTAAAGTGTGTTATATGATATATTTACAATAAAAAATTTCAGCAATTATTAGTCTAGGGATATAACCATTGATATGAAAATGCTCACATTGTTTCCCGTTTCTGGAATTTTCCCAGCAATTTACTTCAAATGTACATTTGTGAATCACCACATTTCTCAACAAGTTATTTTATTAAGTTCTGTTTATGAAACTAATGCCGTTGTTGTGATGTTTGTTCTGCAGGTCTTGATGACTTGGCCGCCCGCTGCGCGCAGTACAAGAAGGACGGCTGCCACTTTGCCAAGTGGCGCTCCGTGCTGAAGATCGGCAAGAACACCCCCTCCTACCAGGCCATCCAGGAGAACGCCACCGTGCTGGCTCGCTACGCCTCCATCTGCCAGTCGCAGAGGATCGTGCCCATCGTTGAGCCCGAGGTTCTGCCCGATGGTGAGTGCATTCCTTCACTCGGGGTCGACCTGATATTACCAAATCCTACTAAAAGGAATGATAAATTTAAGTGTTTCTAGTATTTCAAAATTTGAAAAAATTATTTTACTGAAAACCATTAAAACGGCCACATGCGAGTGACACTCTGTGTTGAACCAAAACCATCTCAAGCCAGACCCTCTAGGTGCACTAATCAGCCCCTTAACTTCTATGATATCTTCATAAGTTTTTTTTATTTGATGTCATTATTTTAGGCTGTATATTATGGTGTGACCTATTATGACCTCTCTATTGAATGTGTTCCAGGCGACCATGACCTGGAGCGCGCCCAGAAGGTGACAGAGACTGTGCTGGCCGCCGTGTACAAAGCACTCAACGACCACCACGTCTACCTGGAAGGAACCCTCCTGAAACCCAACATGGTAAGACCGAGTGCAATCCTTCCACCTTTTTTAACAACCCCTAAGGACTTACACTTCTGGTCATCATCATTAGTAGTTTGCGTGGCGAGCTGCCACTCCTATAGCTCGCTCACATCCCGCAATCGGCGCTTACCGCCCCTTTCCTTGCTAGTTCATCAGCGTACTTGTTACCGTCAATTCCTTTTTTCCTGTTACCCGGACGAGGGTATCTAACACGATCAATACAATATTGACTAAATCCATCATCTATTGGGTTATTAGGCGGTATTTGCGAGCATGGTCAGCATATGATTCTGTCAGTCGGTGGACTAAAGCCGCCTGATCTTATGCTACGTATACACACACGAGCCGAACTGCCGAACTGAACCTCAACTTATGGGATAGGAACGAAGCAAACGCCGCTTGCAGTTGCTTCGTTTGTTTCCCGCAATTCGTGGTTCAGTTCGCAAATGTATACGTACCATTAGGTATCAGACGAGCTTCGGTTAACTGTCAATATAAACATTTTTTTTAATAATGTCGTTTGTTGTGCAACCTTTAATGAATGGAGGTGAACTAACGAAGCTCTTAGAATTGAAAAAAGTCGTATACGAAATCAATTGAATCTGTTCAAGCTTGGAGAAACGAAAGTTATTCAAACATCACATGTTGTGACTAAAACCCTCAATTACTAATCAACTCCCTTTTAGTTTCGTAAAGTACAAGCGAAGTACAAATGTATATTAAAGTGAGTATTTCGATTCGACATTGTCAATTTATTTGTATTTTCACATCGCCGTCAAAACGTTTAGGAATGTCGATCCCTAGACAAATATGTACCTGTTTTTTTTTAAATTTATTTCTTGTCAATATCGGTTCATCTATCGACAGCGCAACCATGCTCGAGATATCGATTTAAAATCATCTTCAATTAAGTCTATCAATCCGATATAGTCAAGTTACCGATTCGACCGTGCTAGACTGTTATTATATTGATGGTAGCAAGTTCTGCATCCCATCGCCAGCACCTTTAATAAAGTTCAACAAGGCTGTCATTGCAGATTTGGCCATGTCTTCTGTTTCCACTATAGGATATTTAGTTCCCCCGGTATCTGAACCTACTTCCCATTAAGGTGGGACATTATCATCAATGTTGGAACAGTGTACACAACTACCACAGCACGGGCATTAGCCTAGCATGGTAGTTAAAAAAATGTCAAAAAATGTAACATGTAAACATTTATTAAATAATAAAAAATAAAAAAAATAAGTGTTTCTTCTCTTCATTTTTCCTACAGCTTTCGGTACTTTCCACTCCCATCAGCTTAACTTATTATGTCTCTTGAGGTGACAGCGTCTTGTTAATAGTAAATATAAACTAAACTAAATATTAACAAAGTAATTATGACTTGATTCCAGGTGACAGCCGGCCAGTCCTGCTCCAAGAAGTACACGGCCGCTGATATTGCCAAGGCCACCGTCACCGCCCTTCAGAGGACTGTGCCTGCCGCCGTCGTCGGTGAGTTCAACATTCAATTCCCGCTGACAACTGCTGATAATAAATTCCATGTCAAAACAAAACAGTGAAAAGTAAAGAAAAAGAACAATTAAAACTAAATTCAGCTATTATTTTATCATTGACCAGAGTAGTAAATACGCTCAGTATCAGAATATTCAGAGTCAAAACTTTCTTGAAATGACTTTAGCTGTATTTGGTGACCGGATCTGAATAGCCAGGTACTTCCCCACCTTCCTCTCCCCATCTCGTTCCCTCCCCACTACCTTCAGCCTCACAACATACCCGAAATTGGGATGCCATAGTCTCATTGGCTTCAGACGTTTGGAAGTAGTACTCTCGTCTGGTATTCACATAAAAACTATTATTTTCTGTTTTATCTGTTTATCATTTCAGAACACCCATTAAAATGTATTTTTGCTTCTTCCCGTTCCAGGTATCACCTTCCTGTCCGGAGGCCAGTCTGAAGAGGAGGCCTCCGTCAACCTGGATGCCATCAACAAGTACATTGGCCGGAAGCCGTGGGCGCTGACCTTCAGCTATGGACGTGCCCTGCAGGCCTCCGTGCTGCGCGCATGGGGCGGCAAGCCCGAGAATGTGCCCCTCGCACAGGCTGAGCTCCTCAAGAGGGCCAAGGTACACAATCTTCTTTATTAAAGTCAAGCCGGACACCGACACCAAATTTGTTAACGTAGATCCCGGACATTGTCGGTAAGTTTGTTGACAGCATTCTCAGACGCCGACAACAAGGTTATTGACAACAATGTTGAACATAGTTAACGTTTCCATTGCCCGGACACTGTTAACAAGCTTACTCTGACAGCAATCCCAGACATCGTCAACAAGATTGTTGATAGCAGTTCCTGACAACATCAATAAGGTTGCTGACAGCAATTCAGGACGTAGTTATAAATTTCGTTGACAGTAAGCCCGGTCACTATCAATAGGTTCATTGACAGCAATTCTGGAAACTGTCAAAGAGTTGTTTACTGACAGCATTCTCGGACACCGTCAGCAAGGTTATTGATAGCAATCCTGGACACTATCAACAAATTTGTAGACAGCAATCTTGGATTTAGTTAACATTTTCATTGACAGTAAACCCGGATGCCGTCAGCAAGTGTATGACAACCATGCCACATTACACATTATTAGTAAAATTTAAACAATGTTAAGTACTTGTATGAATCCGATTGTCTATGCTTCCATCACCAGAGGTGCTAGGCATCAATTTGTGAAGGTTTTGACATCACTCTTTATTTCTTAATCTTTGTTGTTGCTGAACCTGAACTTTGGTAGGTTTGATCTGTGATTTCGATAACTTTGTTTTATCTGCTGACTATATTAGTTTTAGGGGATATTTCACCATCCTATCGATAACTATCCATTATAATAAGTATTTAAAATATGGAGAAAACTTAGCCAACCCATCCGATGTATATAATATATTACCACTTTTCTTAGGTTTCAGTACCGGATGGTACAATATGACTTTATCTTCTATATATATAAAAATGTTAATTGTTCGTTTGTTCAAAATCTTAAATCTCCCAAAGTTCTCCATTGATTGCTTTGAAAATTTAACACAACGTTGCATTCGAATACACGTGTGTTTTAATATACTTATATTATATATTTGTCACCTGTGTCAGGTGTAAAAAAATGCTTTCTTGTCACCTGTGACAGGTAAAAACATGTTTTTTTTAAAACATCGCCATCTGTTGGGACAAACATGCTTTTTTTAAAACTGTGCCATCTGTTGGACGTAAGAAGCAACACTCGCTATTGTTTTTCTATCTGTACAGACAGACTGAGCCACAGCAACGCGTGTTTGGGTACAGCTAGTAGATAAATAAATCACAAATATATATTATCCTACTGACAGCTTATCGAGAGAATGTTGAAATATCCCATACAATATTTATTGCTATCTACTCCTTTATTGCATTGTTTCCTATTATGTACATGTTTTTTAAAAGTAATTATGAGTGTTGATTTAAAGCAACTGCTGGATATTTAATATTATGTAGATTTTGATGCTTTTTTTTATTTTGTGCATGCTGCTATTACTGATTTTGATATTGTGTCCACTGTCTGTTTTACTGCAACCAACTATTTTTTTACAGAATGCTTGATTCCTTGCTAATTTATTTTATTTTATTTTTCATTATTATCCTGTCTGCGGTCAACTGTGCCCCACTTGTCTACCAATCAATGACATTGCAACTGGACAATTGGACACTACTATAAAATAACATATCTAATGCATCCATCAACTTTCTTCTGTTTATGCACTCCTGTAACCATAATAATTCTACTGATTAATGAATGCACTTTTGTTCACCTTTTCACAATTTTATTTTTATGCTACAAATTTCAATCAACTTAAAACATGCGTCATGTACCAAATGAACTATTTTTTTTTCTTTTATTCATTAGGCTAACGGATTAGCTTGTCAAGGAAAATACACCCCTGGTTCAGTGGGTTCGATAGCTGGTTCAACCTCTCTCTTTGTCAAATCTCACGCATATTAAAATCCCAAAAGAATAATTTTACATACCATCAATAGTCAGGTGCTTACTTACTATATATTAAATATGTTTATAATCATATTAAACCTCCATAAATAAGACTGTTGTTAATTTTTTTGTTTGTTTTTTCTTTCTGAAGTCAGTTTATTTTATTTTTTCAATGTAGAATTTTGTAAAATATTTTGTATAGTTATTTTATTATTCGATTTTATATAAATAGACGGCCTGCTTTTTTTGTTTTTGAATGCTCAAACTGCTTTTTAATAATTTTACTACATATTTTTATAATACCTACACTAGACTGCATTTTATTATTTTTTATTTCATTTTGTTTTTAAATAAACACTACCATGTTTTATGTTTGTTCTTCTTAAATATTCCTTGTGTTGTTAACCAATCCTAACCTATCCTTAATTTATTCTAATAATGCATTATTTTTTAATAAACATCAATAAATAGCACCATAGACATATGAATATTAGTAGACCTGCCCTAAGTGATTAAAAGCGTATTATCCCCACTCCCCATACCGGTTCCATTGAGCCGGCTGGGCTCGCGTATGGCCTCAAATGAAATTTGAAAACGTGACGTCATCATTCTTGTGCGAACTATGGTCTAGGCATCATCGGTTCATTTTACTAAATAACACGGCAAAATTTTGACTTGTACTATGAAAACTGGTAAAAATAGATGTGAAAGAAGAGAATAAACCCAATTGTCGTATTACATTCCATATATAAGCATTATTTTACTTTATTTTAAGCATATTCACATCGTATAATATGAATCAGTTGTTACTATCACATCGAGAAACGTCTGGACGCGAAACACAAAGCTGGTTGGTTGCTGGGAAGTAAATTATGAACATTTATAAAAGTGTCTTAACTAAATACTCTGAAACTAACTACGACTCTGAAAATAGAAGCTGCCTTACTTTGCCGAATTTGGACTTCGCAAATTTGTTCATAACGTGGCGAGTAATTTGCGCTCCCATGTAAAAATGTCTATTCATTCAAAGCAGATTTTACTTTTAAGAAGTAAATGGTGATATTATAATGCGAGATGCCTATTTACTGTCAGATTGATTTATTGACGAATCACAGTCAGCTTCACTCCCTTCGTTCTTCAACAGTTGATTTTACCCCTCGCCCATATCTTCTCGTCTATTAATTCTTATGTCTGTGAATAGCACCCTTTTCATAGCATTCTATCAAATGAACTATATTGCACCTTGTTTTAGAAAAATTCGAGTAGTAGAGAAGTAAAAACTAGTTTGTATGATTTTCTGTAGTATGTAGATATTTACTCATAGATAATTGAATCAAGGGAGATGTGCCATAAAACATTATTAAATTTTGAAATTGTGCGCACAACACAAGTCGTCAACGTTATTTAATGGTACTACTCATTACTCAGTCCGCTCCGTGCCGACTTGCCAAGACGCTGATTATAACCAAACCCAGCGCCGTTGAGGTTTTTACCGGTGCCAGGCGCCGTTTGGCTCAGGGCTGGCCGTGGTACTACTGCAAATCACATCTCTGCGTAGAAGCACCCCGTCATTTTTTCTACCTACACACCAAATGCTGAACTTTAACTGCATAGACGCTTTGATAGGCTATACAGTTTGTTCATAGCCTGGTGACAATAAGCACAATTACACGCCAGTACTTCCTTTGTTTCTTACTATCTATAACTTAAAATCTATGAATCACTAATTTGAAGAGATAGATTTTGAGAGAAATTTGTGAATGGGGTTTAATTTTTAATTTAACCTTACATAGGGACTTTGTTATCTTTGGGGATGCTATGTGGAGGGTTTGAGATTAATCATCGCCTTATGCCTGTCTTGATACAGGAATTTCCCGGTGAGACAGATATATAAAAATCATTTGTATTATATTTTATCGACTGTAACACTCGGTATTTTATTACGCTGGAAAATGTCAAATAATAGTCTTTAAATCTGTATATAACTGTTTATTGATGATTCAATCACAAATTGACGTAACTAGCAGTTCAGTATGTATATGTCTTCTACATTGCTCGATCGGCGGCAATCCCGAGCCAAGGAGCCAAGTGGTCCCGTTTCTGGCAGTTTCTGACTCCGCCAGAAATCCCGCTAAGAACTCATTCAGTTACCACAATGATTCTTACACCTCCAAATTGATATCCTTAGGTCCTGGCTATGTAGGCAAGCAGCAAGTTGAGTGTCTGAATGCAAATGGGAAGCTGGCAACGATTCTTTGACGTCAAAACACCCAGTAAACACAAAATAATAATTTTTTTTTGATTTGTTTGGAATGCTATAGAATTCAATTTTGGGTTGGATTCCTACCGCAGCGCAAAAGACATATTTTCGCATTATAAAATTTTATTTTATGAGCTTTTCAAAACGATATTATGACTTTCAAATGGAACCTTTTTTAATTGATATTATATCTATTTGTTTGATTTAATTTAGTTATAGTAGTGCTTTGCTTTAATTTAGCCTGACCAACTAATTATTGATGGTTGTTTCGAGTAGCTTTTAAATAATTATATTTAAATATTAGTACCTGTGTTGTGGCAAAAAATATATAAGGATGCCTCGGGAGTCTTCAAAGGTAAGTTTTATTTGTTTGTGCTACTTCGATTCTTCTTGGATTATCAACCCTACAAGAATGGCGAAAACTGATAAAAAATCATGTAGATTATGATAATATGCAATGGTAAGTTAGTATTAATTTGTCAAGAAACCAACCGTATTGGGTTGTGGTAACATATTTAAGCATCCTTTATTCCTTACAGTGACACATTTTTTAATGCAACGGGATTGCGACAATAATTTCATCATTCGAAGAAAGTAACTCTCTTTCGTACGGTGATGTTTGCAGCATCAGCAGCTGTTCGGTATAATGACATTTTTGTCATCCCAAGAGAAGTAACAACTATCGCTTACGGGACATATTTTGCAATCCCTAGAAAGTAACTGTTTTGGGTATGACATCATTTTTCGTCATGCCGAGAAAGCAACCGCTTTAGGTCTGATAATATATCTTGCCATCAGAATGTAACTATTGGATATGATGACATATTTTGTCATTTCAAGAGAATCAACTATTTGGTATGATAACATAATGTATTGATATCCCAAGAGAGTCAACAACTATTGCTTATTGGACATATTTTCACATCCCAAGATAGTAACTGTTTTGGGTACGATAAGAAATTTTGTCATTCCAATAAAATGGAGCTATTGTGTATGATAACATATTTTATCATACCTAGAAAGCATCTGTTTGGGGTATGACAATATATTTTGTCGTTCAAAGAAAACTAAAGTAACTCTTGGTATGACAACATATTTTGTCGTTCAAAGAAAACTAAAGTAACTCTTGGTATGATGACATCTTTTGTCATTCAAACTAAAGTAACTCTTGGTATGATGACATATTTTGTCATTCAAAAAAAAGTAACTCTTGGTATGATGACATATTTTGTCATTCACAGAAAGTAACTTTTGGAATGATGACATATTTTGTCATTCAAGGAAAGTAACTCTTTGAACTTATGTATTTTTTTATACCAAGAGAAGCAACTATTGGGTATAATGACATAATTTTGTCATCTCAAAAGCAGCAACTTTGAATATTGACTTATATGACTTATCTTTATCACTCTAAGAAATTAATTATATTGGGTATAACATATTTTGTCATTTGTCAAAATATGATGTTTTGGCCGAACCCTGGTTTTTAAATGAAACAACACCGTCTAGGAAAGAGTATGCTTTTTCACCGATAATAATAATAATCATCGCTAATTTTCTGCTCACAGGTCTTAAAATGTTGCTAGCTAAAACTGTCAAGAGATGGCAGTAATGTAATTAAGATGTATTAAAAAAGACAAAATTGCCACAAAACTTTTTTTCGTGTAATTTTCATTCTGTCATTGTATTAACAATCTATTGGGAGTCCAAACAACACTTTGTCATGAATAACATAAATCTGCTTTTTACCTTGTTTCTTTTTTCAATATGTATTTCTTTTTTCCAGGCCAACGGTGATGCCTCTCTGGGCAAGTACGTTGCTGGTTCAGTGGTCGGTGCCGGAGCCGATGCTTCCCTGTTCATCCAGAACCACGCCTACTAAGTACAACACCTCAACTCGCGTCGAAATAGTCAAAACATTGCCACTTCTATGTCGTTAAAACATAACCCTAAAAAAAATTTACCGCCTCTTCTCTTTAGTGGCTTCGAGCGCCCGGTGACATCTGTGGTCAAATTAGTAAATTAAAATATCAATGTTTTCTTTTTACTGCTTATACCAAAGATTCAAATCGCGGTAGGATTCTGCGCTAACAAGCCATTCAAAGATGATATAATTTTTTTTTAAATACATTATTTTATATTCTTGTTTTGCCATTTTAAGTAACTTAGCTTAGAATGAGTAAAATTTTATTAAATAATTGCACTCGTAGAATGTACGTCGTGTTTGTGGTTGTTTTTTTTTAATTTAATTTTATTATTTGATCTGACGGTTATTGGCATCTTTTCTTCTGATCAATACGATCTTTTATAAAAACATTGTTTTTTTTTTTTTTTTGTAAAATTTCTTTACAATAAACATAACTTTTTAGGATCTTTATTCATTTTTGAAATTCTATCGTCGTTCAAAAATGTAATTGAATACTATTATTATTATTGTTATTAAAGATTTCCAAGTTTACGATATTATATTATAATATAGTTGAAGTCTAGAGGCTTTGATGTTTGAGAAGCGCTTGATGTCTTAGCTCGTTGAATAAGTAATAATAATCATTAAATTTTCCAAATTATATTTTTTTCTGGAAATTTTGTCTATCTATAAAATAATGGAAATTCCTTATGTATATAGAATGGATTTTTTTACTTTCCTGATGTAATTATAATGTTTAGGAGATGTCATATAATTATGTAGTACATTATCTTATCATTATATATGTCTTTGAAAACACACAGAGAAATGCAGGTCCCAAACACATTGAATCACCACTAAATGTAATTTATTTGTAAATGTAATAAACTCTTACAACTTGTTTGTTGGGTTTTATTTATTGTGAATTATTTAAGTAATTATTGAAGATTAAGGACGGGTTGTTTCGGAGAATTTGACAATTCATCAAATTTCAATGTTCATTTACGGGTTCTGTGAAAGTCCTATTCAAATTCTGGTATTATATCATTATAGGCTAGTTGCTTGACAGAACTGAAATAAAAACAGAACTTAAAAATTAACTTTGAAATTTGAAGAATTGTTCAATTTCTCCGAAACAACCCGTCCTTAGACAATATTAACAAATCTCAATGAAATGTGAAACAAACTATCCGTCACGCCGTTTCTCAACACATGGAAACAGTGGGTAAAACAACTAGGACAAGGCTTAACTTAGTTAATAAGCTAGCTGAAACTACCTGGGGATGTGACGCCAACACGCTCAGAACAGCATCCATTGCCCTGGTTTTCTCAATGACTGAATACTGCGCTCCAGTATGGGCTAGAAGCGCCCACACTTCCATGGTAGACGTTCAGCTTAATGCCACAATGCGAACCATCAGCGGGACTTTAAAATCTACTCCTCGCCCTTGGCTCTCCGTACTTGCAAACATAACCCCGCCAAACATCAGGCGAGAAATTGCAACCCTTAGGGAATACAAGAAGGCGCTGCAAGAAAGGGCAATACCTTTGCACGAATATGTCGTCTCCCACCCGGCATGCCGCTTGAAGTCCCGAAAGCCCTTCTGGGCGGAAGGAGAGAGGCTCCTCCGATTACCTCTCACCCCAGAAGATAGGTGGAAACTTCTCACCCCAGAAGAGTGGCAAACGGCCAACGTGGGAAATGCCCATCTCATACAGTACCTCACCGAGAGACAGCCTGGGTTCTCATTGCCTCGCAAAACCTGGTCTGCCATCAATAGGTTAAGGTGCTCCCATAGCCGCTGTGCCCACATGATGCACAGATGGGGCCTTAAAGAGTCGGCGATGTGTGAATGTGGTGTGGTGCAGACCACTGAAAATGTGGTCAACGAATGCCCACTCCATTCATTCTCCGGCGGTATTGATGAGGTTCACATGGCGACGCCTGATGCCCTAGAATGGCTCGCAGACCTAGATGTCCCCCTCTGACCCCCCCATCATACGAAAGAAGAAGAAGACGCTGTTTCTCCGCAGGGTAGGCAGAGAGGACAGACCGCCAAAGAACTCGGTCTTGGCACACACTCCTTGCCTCATTCACATTCGCACATTGTCTTATACATACTCCTCTGTTATTCTGACTCTTAAGTCCCCGCATACACAATTTCAACCGATTTATAAGAAGTTTCTCGTTGACTCTTCAAGTTTTTAAGTTCCAAAAAGCATATATGTTAATTTTGAAGATAATATCTATACATTTGTTATGCCGAAATGTTAATTATATAAAATTCCCTCTATGGAAAAAAATCGCAAAGTAAATTACTTCACATTATTAAATTCATAATGGATCTTCAAATGCAACTAAAGCATTTGTCGAGAGATTTTTGCTCTATTTCAAACGAGTCATGTTTTATAAAATATTTTCATAATTTTCGCTTAATTATTAATGTTTTTTAATGTTAGCGCGCTCCCTCTAACATTCGTATTTACATATCTCCCTTTCAAACCATCTTTGGACGCTTACTGTGGTTCCTTAAAATGTCCCGACTCAAGTATTTGGTTCACTTGATCATGCCATGTCTTCGTCGGGTGTCCCCGATTTCTACCATTCACATTTGCGTAATGTATTATCTTTTCTCTACTTTCTACATCCATTTTCTCAACATGGCCAAACCATCTAAGCGCTCCTAATTGCCTTCTTAATCTTACTCATAACGCTTTCATCAGCCTTGCATTCTTTGCTAATCTCCGCATTTTTCACATGATCGTATGCACATGGTATTATCCCACACATGCCTCAGGGATCTCATTTCCACAGAATTCAGTTAATGAAAAGTAAAAGTGAAAAATGAAAAGATAACTGACACAACAGGAAAAAATTCTCTATCTTACTTGAACGACAATCTCCCAATTGATCACCTGAAATCTACTTATATTCGGCCAACTTCAATGATGATCACTAGACATCGGATTATATGCATTTGCATATTTGCATATGCAAATGCATATAACTCTCTAATTACGACGTTAATGCATATTTCAGCCTTTTTTCCCAAATCGTGCATATTTCGTTTAATAGCGGGAGGTATCATCTACGTATAGGGAGCTAGGGGACGATGACGCGTAGGGCACGATACCATAAAAAAATTTGTTAGTTAAAAAGTTACCAGATACCATAAAAAATTTGGAAACAAAAAACCTTCCTCTAATTAAAGCAATAGAAATAATGGAAACAATGATCGAACTCGCCAACACCCTTCCTAATTCAATATCAGAAAAGATTCGTAAAAAGTTAAACTCTATTTTGCTTAAAAAGCTGAGTCTTGAAGATATGAAGAACATTAATGCCTACATCAACGGCACAGGCCCTGCCTAAACAGATATCTCCAGAAATGGCGCCAAATTTTAAATTTTGTCCAATGACGTCAGTTGACGTAGAGAGGTCGTTTTCGGCGTACAAATTAATGCTGGGTGACAAACGTCACAAATTTGAGCTCGAAAATTTGGAAAAATACTTAGTTGTATATTGTCACAAAAACTATGCATAATTTTAAGAATATTTCGCTGTTTTTGTACGGTCTTTAATTAAAATATATAGAAATATAAATGGTTTTTTGATTTTGCACTGTGCATATTTTGGGCAAATCAAGAGTTTTTAGTGCATATTTCGGCCTTTTTTAGTGCATATTTGCATGCATATTTTAGCACTTTGTTAGTGCATATAATCCGATGTCTAATGATCATACTTCAATTAGTAGTAATATCTTCAATTTAAACACTTTGGGCGAAAATAGGGTCCCATCTAAGAGAAAATGGATTTTGGTTTGAACCGCTGCATATCTTTGAAAATAATACATATATTTGACTGAATCTTTTTCACATAGTACTCGCATCCCAACTATAAATGTTCTGTCTGAGATCAAAGCCTACTTTTATAATACAACCCCATAAACTGAAGTTACAGCCAGTTTTGGGCCATTTAGTGATGTTTTTTGTCTAAAAAAGAATAATTTCCAGTGCCATTAGTGTGAGGATTTATTACCCATTCGAAAGGCTTATTATATTTTCCTTTTGATACAATATTCTTCCACACAAGAGACAAGAAGGTTCTTTGTTAATATAAATATTTATTGTTAGGACCCTTACAAAAAGACTTGAGTATAAAATATTCATATAGAACTATCAGACGGCAATGCATTCACAGCCATTTAAGTAGGACCGGCATAAAAGGTAGAACTACCCTTCCACCAGAAGTGTTAACAAATGAAACAGAAAAAGACTGTCAAAAAATGAAAAGTGATGGTAAAAAATCAAATGGTAACGGTCAGATCTGGGAATGAACCCAGATTCTCTGTCTTGAAACACTCTCCCAATTAAGCAGAGATGTGCAAAATGGGTACCCAAAACCATTTGAAATGCAAAATGGAAATGGGTCAAAACTTTTCCATTTGAAAATGCAAAATGCAAAATGGTTTTTAGAAAAGCATTTCAAATGCAAAATACCTATTTTCAAAATGCATTGAAATTGCAAAATGGTTTCTCAGGTCAAACAATTAAAATAATTACAGAATTTTTAAACAATTTTGTCATTTAATAATGGACATCAATGTAGAACAAACATATTACTTGATGGTAAATCCAAAAACACCACGACTACAGATTATGAAACCACAAAAAATTTGCGCGGGACTAATGTTGCCAACGTAAAAACATAGAAACTGCTATCTAATATTTAATATTACAGCGTCATGACCCCATGTTCAGTATTTGAATCAGTATTTTTTCTAATGGTACCACTCAATTGCCAGGGCTCCTGCCAGGGAGCAACTTGGCAAATGGAAATTATCTCTCATAGCGAGGTTGAGGACTGACTGATATTTGGGGCTTATGAAAAAAAGATGAGTGGAGATAGTAGGAAGAAATTTAAAATGGAAAATGCATTGAGAAAATCATTTAAAATGCAAAATGCAAAATGGTTTTTAGAAAAGCATTTAAAATGCAAAATGGAAAGTACCCATTTTGCATTTCCATTTGAAATGGATTTATTTGAAATAAAGCACATCTCTGCAATTAAGCTACTGAGATCCACTTACATTAAGGACGGGTTGTTTCGGAGAATTTGAACAATTCATCAAATTTCAACGTTCATTTCCGGGTACTGTGAAAGTCCTATTCAAGTTCTGTTATTATATCATCACAGGCTAGTTGCATGACAACACTGACATAATAACAGAACTTGAAAAAATCTTTCACAGAACTGGGAAATTAACTTTGAAATTTGAAGAATTGTTCAAATTCTCCGAAACAACCCGTCCTAAGTCACCTTCAACGATCGTCACGCGAGTATTAATATCTTCAATTAATTACAATATTTTGAAGGTCCCCATCAAAGTTCTATACAAATTAACCAATGCAACGTACTTAGATATTATTTAAAATGAAAAAGTTTTTTGTTTTTCATTTTGTATAATGTCAAGCCACAAAGTGTTTGCTTTCTTCGATAATTAAATACTATTTATCTGATTTTTATTTTATAATGCACAACTATAAATTGACTTTTCTGCAAGTCTAGAATGAATAGGTATTCATTTTATTGGTGTTATAGATTGAGCTATGTAACACAGATGACTAGTACTAGTAGCTCACAGACTTTATACAGTTCTCCAAGAGATGTCTCTGGTGTGTAGGTTTGCTCCTCCGTGTTCAGAACCGAGGTGAGCTGGCAGTTAAGTTTTTAGGAACAGAAATTCAGAGGGTAATAAAACTGTATAAAAAGACAAGTGTTTATTATGAAGAAGGTGTTTTATTGCATCAAGAATCGTTCACAACAGTTGTGGTCATTCACCAGGGCTATACTGAGAGTATCAATCACTTTGTATGCATGTTGAGTTTCCCATATTGTGGTTGGATTGGATGATGCAACAGGATCTTATCCCGGAAGGACCCATTTCCTCTTAACTCAGCTGCGAGAATTAGAAACTACAAATAGGAAATTACCTTGAATAATTGTTGCTTTATAATAATAATTATGCCGTGTTATGCTTCCTCTTTCTTTAACCAATATTTCGGACAGTGTTACAGTGCCCATCATCATATGTGTGTAGATTATAATGAAGTGTGTGTGTTTTATATGTAGAAGTGATACCATTGTTTTCTGCATTTAGTTTTGATATAATACCATATACCAGAGCTCCGTCGTTCCAAGTAACTAGAAGGAACATTATTTAGTAATGTATTGCTTATATTAACTCCAAACGGCTTCGGTCAAGTGGAGTCTCTTAGTTCTCACAGCCTGTCGACAGTTTATCTCATACGAATATTGGAAGTGGCCAACCACTTTCATGCCATGGTATAAGCAACACATGGTTACTCTTACAAGGTTCTCACAAGGACTCAAGTTTTTTTTTGTAAAAACGAAGCTACATTTAATATGAAACGAATCTAAACCCTTCAATGTCCTTTCATACGGTGGTACAAGCAGTATGTTCTTACCATTCACACACAAATAATACAAAATGAAGATTTAATAAAAACATAAAAACAAAATACTGCAGCTTGAGACAGGTGTCTTCTGAACAGCTTAAGAGGAAATGTCATATGCAATATGTAAGTATTTACAGTACATTAAAGGAATACAATAGTTTAATGAGATAAGAGAAAAGAGGTGTCGGATAGTGAATTTCAACGGTCACACGGCAGTCTCAATGAGAATGTGCATGGCGATCGGCCTGGCCGTTAGCAAGTCTCAACGTCCACTCCCTTTATCTGGTTTCCTGATTGTACCATGAAGAATGTACGTGGGAAAGAAGTGGAAGTACCGAAGACCCTACGGACTAAATAAGCGCTGGATTACCAAAAGCGGTGCGGAAGATTGCGCGGTTGATTTGCGTGAATGCAGTTGTGGTGATGAATTCGCCTAGTTGTATACAGATACGGGGTCCATCCCACCCCTTATATGGACAGAAAGAGACAGTACAAAATAGGTACAGTTCCGTTTTCACCTCGCAGTAGGGGATCCTCAATTAAAAAGAAAAGAAGTGAAAAAATAAATAAAAATTTAAAAAAAATGTGTAGGTCGCAATCATGACGTATTGGGCGAGGGTGTAATCACGACCATCGTTCCCACGTCGTTTTCTGGAGATTTTTGATAAAATAAATAAATAAAAGTGACATAATAAATAACATAGGAAGGTGGCGGAGTATCTGATCACCGAACACGGCTAAAGCCGTTCCATGAAACTTTTTAATTCTGAATGATGGTCTTGCACAAGGGCGATACTGAGAGTATATTCCACCATTAATATCATTTCAACATTCAATGAAACAAAGTCTCATTTCATTATTCATTTTAGGAGTGTAAAATTAATTTGGTGGTTTCTTAAAAAGCTTCCGTAACTTTTTTTGGAAAATATATTATATTTGCGTAAATTTCGACCAAAATTGGAAAAAATCACGCTTAAGGCGATGCACTACGTACTAATGCAAAATCATGTGTTTTTGGTTTGAAAATTTGGTCACCTAGAAATGTTTCAGATGCCTTAATTAAATACTGCGAGTAGAATACATCTTGACTTTTGAAATAATCGAGTATTTTTTAGATAAGTCTTTTTATAGGCCCACAAAAAAATAATGTTTAAGGCCTATGAAAACTGCTTCAAAGTTCAAAATCTCCTACTTACGAACCCATTTTTGGTTATAATTTAATTGTATAATGTGGCAAATTAAGTTATTTTTTAAATGATCGAAAAAAAATTAAATATTTATGCCTGAATATCCACAAAATAAAATAAAAGGCACTTTTTGGCCATGTTTTTTTCTTGCATAAATCAAAACAGGCGGATGGTGTTAAGCGGTAATTTAAACTTTATCGCCATCTACGTAAGGGGTGTTATTGATAACGTCTCGATTTAAAATATTACACGACCAGAAATCGTTATTTCCATTCCGTGGCCACATTTATTTATTTATAAGTCCATAAAAAAACTAAAAAGTTTATAAAATTATAAGCAATTAATATTACTTGAGTACAATTGTTTTATTTTATTTTTGTGCATAAATGAAATGCTTTGGCAACAATCTTTTGTATTTAGATAAATTGAAAATGACCATATTATACAACAACAAACATCAATTTTGCGCCTGCTTATAGGCAAATTTAATAACACTAAAGTTACCTACGTAAACTTCTAGTAGGCGTCGCCGGTTTTGCACCCAAAATGCTATAATAATTATTCAGTGACAAAGGACAATCGGTGTTTGTATTAAACCGGAAACCGGTTCCGGTGCGTTAAGAATCTAAATTCCGCTTCCGGTACCTACCTCTGAAGCAACGTTTTCCTCTTAGAAAAGTAATGGTAGCAGGAGTTTTCCAAATATTGTCAGGTTATTTATAATCCGGAAATGTTTCGCGAATTGTATCACGTGATGCGCTAGGTTGTACCCACTGGCGACCGACGTGTGATGGAAAAATATGTATTTTTTTAATTTTTAATTCGAAACTGAAAATATTTATTTGATTTTACATGTTGGTGTATTCTGTGGGTTGTTTCAATAAATTATTAAGTTTAAAATTTCTTTAATAATAATAATAATAATAATTGGATAATTTGTAGAGCGCCGTTTTTGTGAAAAATCACCTCAAGGGCGCTGTTAATTTTATTGATGGCATTTTATATCAATAGGATAGTTTTAACTTATAATATTGTTGAACATAAAATAACAAAAACAATAATTTTAGGACTAATCTGTGCCTACATTGCGCTAGCAACGCTTCTAAATTGTTTATAGTGGGTACCAATCGTCTAAATATTTCCATCTGTCAAACAACATTGATCACAACATTATATGCAATAAACAACTGCTTACAATTAATTAATTGTGATACATAATAATTGCAATGATAATGACTGCGCCCGTTGTTTTAATAGTGAAATGTTCTATATAATAATATTTCAAAGTCAAGACATAACACGCTGGTTAATGCTGACTCATGAAGAAACGTGCCAAGATTCCAATGAAACTGAATGTAATAAGATTATTACGTTATTTTTTTACTAGCACATTTATATTAATTTTCAATTTGGGATTATAAACTTATTGCAATAAATCAATTCATAATTTAAAAAATACGCGCGAAGTTCCTGCTACGAATTGCAGCACCATGTGCCACGCGCTATATACCGACTAAACACTATAACGAGTCAAAAGCAGTAACTAACTATGCGAAATGTCGCTCACGTAAGAGATACGATGTTTTCTTTAGACTACACAACATAAAATGTCTGGTATCTCGTTAAAACATATTTCACTAATGAATGATTTAGGAATCACTTTTGACACACGCCTGACATTCCGTTCTCATGTCGATTCGGTGTGCAACTCTGCGATGCGAATGCTAGGCTTTTTAATCTGCAACACAAAATCTTTTTCCAATACAGCAGTCATAAAAATGCTGGGGACCCGATGATGCACTTTACTCAAATGATGTAGAAAAGGTGCAAAAAAAGTTCATGCGGTACCTGTACATGCGAGAATTTGGGTACTACCCTTTGTTGTATCCCTCGGATTTCCTCGCGGGAATGCTGGAACTAAATTGTCTTGACGTTAGGAGAAAAATTGCAATAGTATTAGTAGCACACGCTGCTAAACGGGCAGATTTGCAATCTTGATGTTCTGAAAAAAATGTCACTTTATGTCCCCGATAACTTCACCAGAGCGAGGCAACACAGGCTGTTTATTTTTCCTAGAAGCAGGACCAACCTTTTACCAACACTATTAAACCTTTCTTCCGAAATTGACATTTTTCAATCGAATCTCAATCATTTCAAGAGAGAAATAATGGTATTCTTTAGCACCTGTCATTATTAATGAACCTATTATATTATATAATTAATGTTATTATAATTAAGCTATTAACTACAAATTGTGAAATGTAGTTGGTTATATATGTAAACTGTTTTTCACAAAAAAATAAAAAATAAATAAAATAAGAATGTGTGTTGTGTACGAATACAAGAGATGGCTCGTTTGTGTTAGTGTCTAAATAGGCAGAGCTTTTCAGAACAAATTGCGACAGCTAGCAAATATACATCACAATCAGTGCCATCTGTCGGTACCTATATTAGTCAGTACGACTTTACTAACGAATTAATATCATATGTATACTATAATTATATATCATTAACTCTCAAGTAATTGCAGCAGTTGCCTTCATTATCATAAAATATCTAATTATTGATTGATATTTGCTCTACCAATTGATTACACACTAACCACCAGATTTCCACGCACCCCTCAATCTGAAATAAATTCTTATTATTATTATTATACTATTTTTTCTTCCCGGGGACTTAAAAACAGAATATTGTACTATTACAAAATTTCCAAAGTGTGTATTTTTTGTGCTAATCGTGCTGTAGCTTCTAAATTGTAGTCTTATCTTGCTTACCTATATATATACCTATTTAAAATCGATTTATAAGAATGCTGCAGGTTAATTGTACGAAGTAGATAAAGTAACAAAATTAATGTGAATATCCACTTTTTATCCATTCTAGATGAAAAAAATATTATAAATTTCCTACGAAACATCTATTTACAAAGTAATCTTGATAAATGGTTCAAGGCCACATAGTAAGAGTTCAAAGATTGTTTGAAAGGGAGATATGTAAATAGGAATGTTAGAGGGAGCACGCTAATATTAAAAAAAATTATAACAAATAAACGACAATGGTTAAAATATTTAATAAAACACGACTCGTTTGAAACACAGCAAAAATCTCTTCACAAATGCTTTAGTTGCATTTAAAGATACACTGTGAATTTGTCCATGCCTGTAACATATTAAATAACAGAAAAAAACGAGTTCTTAATAATTTTCGGGGCTTACTTTGGTATTTCAAATAATTAACCTTTCGGCATAACAAATGTATATATATTATCTTCGAATATAACGTATATTTTTTTTAGAAATTAAAATCAATTGTCTTTACTTAAAACTGTACTTAGCACGTGTGTGCGCTAAGCATAAAAATTTTCTCTTTCCTCGCAACATATTTTTTTTATAAAAAGGGACAGTTAGTTTTTTCTTCTCATAAATGTGATGTTAAAAATAAAATATTGATTTGTCCGCTACGCTCAATTTGTCACCTATAATGTCAAACACCTATATATATTACGACACGCTTTATGTTGTAAAGACAAAGAGAAAAACAAAATGCTGAAAAGGTATTTTTTTAATTTCTCAATCACCATGACAGATTTTTTTCAGTATTTTTCTGGCTGAAATTCAATATTTCCTGTCACCTTCAAAATAATGTCAGATAAATTTGAAAAATCAAGGATAACCGTATTTTACTAATTTCAATATACCGTACAAGAGTCCCAATTGCTCGGAGCCGGTGGGACTATGGTATCACCAATTGGGTTTTGTTGTGAACCTGAAGGGAGTGAGGAGAAGAAAGAGATGGGGATGAGTTGTTATACCGCTGAGTGGCTATGTTGGCATCGCGTTAAGTCCTCCATCACAACACAAGCAACATTTTCCGCTTACTTAGATTTGCAAATACTGCGCCAGTTGTTGTGTTCCCACAAACAGTTCTCCAACTCGTCGTGGAAGGAGATTATAAATAAACGGTTATCTGTGATAAATCGGGGATTTATTAATACTGCGCGTATTACAATGGTGACTCGATAGTCGACCTAACTAGAAGCTGGCTAATTGAGATCTGAAACAGTAAGTTTGTCATTCTTACTGGCCCTGGCGACTACTGGCCACTGGCTGCCATCTTGCGGACTTCCACGCAAGCTCTATGCACTGCCCTCTATGAGTGCATCTGTGAAGCTCTTACTTCACAACAGTCAGGTTATTAGTTACCCGGGATGTTTGTCTTTCTTTAAAAGAAAAAGAGTAATTAAATTTTGTCATCTAACACATCCAAAGCCAATTCAAGCAACGTTTCCATTCTGAAATGTTACCTTTCACCGGGACGATACTGAGAGTATCTTCAACTTGCTGAATTTCACAAATGTTTATATTATTTCATTCTAATCTAAAAAGTAGGTAGGTACCTACTTATCTACATTCAACAATCAATTCAGCGTAAAATTTGGCGCAATTTATTTTGTATTTGAGAGAGTGGTAGTGGTATTCTCAGATATTGCCCTGGTAAAAGGCCACCATTCAAAGTCAAAACGTTGCTCGAAATGACTTTAGCCGTATTTGGCGACCAGATCTGAATGGCCAGATAGGTACTTCCCAATATAGTCCCACTGCCTCCGGTCGGTCTGGAGCAGTTAGATGTACAGTTTCATGTGCGGAAAAAACTTATGTTCGGTAAAATGACTCATGTGAGGTAAAATGACTCATGTGTGGTAAAATAACTCACGTGCGGAAAAATGACTGATGGGCGGTAAAATGACTGATATGTGGTAAAACGACTCATCTGCGGAAAAAGAACTCGTCTGTGGAAAAATGACTGATGTGCGGTAAAATGACTCATGTACGGTAAGGTGGTATATTAACAATAGTAAATATATATACTCACGTAAAATATTATACATTAAAAAAAAACTGAGAAAACGACTTTCAAAGTTCGAACCCAAGTCTTGAATTTGTGCACGTAAGAATTATTTTTCCACAAATGCTCCTTTTTGCGGCTTTTGTCATTGATTTCGCTTCAGACCATACTCCTGCGAAAGATTCCTATATTTCAGTCCGTTCGGCAGCATAGAACCTGAGAAAACGGCTTTCGGAGTTCGAACCCAAGACTTGCATTTTGTGCCCTTAAGAATGATGATTTTTTCACAATTGCTACTTTACGCCGATGTTGTTATCGATTACGCCTTAGAGCATAAATCTTCTTACGGTTCCAATATTTCAGTCCATTCGGGGCCATAAGGACTTAGAAAACGGCTTTCAAAGTTCGACCTCAATTCTTGCATTTGCTCCTGTAAGATTTAATTTAGTTTTATAGCAGTCCCTTTCCCAGTATATTTAAAATCGGTTTTACCCAGTGGTAAATTCATTTCGAATACAGTTCTTGTCTGAGATTTACTTTAACTCCTTTGTCTATCTGCGTAACTTTTTGTCATGCTTTTGTCGTCGTGACAATTGTGTCCTGCTCTATTTTTGAAATACTGTATTTTCAGAAACGACACCACTCGTCTCATATGACTGATATACACATCTTTTAAAATTATTATACAGAACACGTTGTAGGTACAAAATGACTGGCTTATTAACGAACGGCGTTAAACTAACGAAGCTTTTAGAATTGAAAGAAGTCGTATACGCGGTGAGTTGAATTTGTTCGTCCAATGACGCTACAAGGGTTATGGATTGGAGAAACGAAAGTTGTTCACGTAACAATTTATGAATATACTAAATAACTCCCTTTTCAGAAAATGCCGACTGTTATTGCATATTAGGTTAGTATTTCAATTGAACATTGTGAATTTACTAACATTTTTAGGTATCTGTTAAACGTCAATGACGCTGAAATCGTGTATTGATTTCTTATTTATATTGCATTATCAATATCGGTCTGACGACCGATAGCGCGACCGTACTCGGAAATTCAGTATAAAACTATCGGAAGTTACACCTGTCTATCCGATATACAGTTCCCACTGAGATTGCCCTGTCCATATTGAGGAGTACTTTGGATTGTCTCATTCCGGTGCCCTTAATCTTTAATTGATCACAATTCTCCAAAGGTACCTTATTTCGATCTGTAAAAGGTAATCTAACTCTTTCTTGGTCGTAGGCAGATTACAGATTACGTGCGTAAGTAAGTCAGTGATAGTTATCGATGATTCTAAGGTCGCTGGTATAATTATCTTATGTGATCTTGACCCAATATTAATACTTGAAACCTTAGCGAGGGAGTGCCGGTACCTTTTCCTACAAGCAGACCTCAAATGATCCCACATTGCAAGTAATTGACATTCCGCAATGTAGAAATAAATGCATTGTTTTAACTGATAGAGGTTATATTGTATAAATGATGCAAGATCGGATGTTGACAGAAGACCCACCTTACTATATCGACAGTCGAGTAATAACATATGTTTTTTAATGATATGTTATTATTTAAGGCCACACATTGTAGACATTGAAGGGACAAACCGAGAAGAGTGTGTTGTGCTAGAACTAGGCTCAATTTTACCTTATTATCGAAATTATTTCTTCAACAGATAATCAAATTTATTGGAATGTTTAAGGCTTTAGAATCGTAAGGCAAATTGATGACATCCGTTTTCTTTCAAAAAGGTTACACTTCTAGGGATTTTTTGTTTAGTCGTGGTATTTTAAAAATATACAATGAATTTGTCTTTTGCACTTTCAATAATACGGTTTATTGTTATGATTATACTGCATACTAATGGCAATACTAATAAAAGTGTTTTAAATTTTACGCATCTGATAAACCACCGTTTAAATGATCGTTTATCAGTTGTGTAAAATATAGAAAAAAAATTATTAGTAAGGGGTAAGTACATAATTTGGTAAAAACATGCACAAATGTGTGAGAAACGTGGAGATACGCAAATAATGCAAGGCTATTAAACTCATTAAGATTAGGAAAGGGACGCTTAGATAGTTTAAAAGGAGTATAAAGAGAATATTTGATGCGAATTTGTATAATATTAAAAGTCATGAATCAGAATAACAGAAGGGTATTTATGAGACGATGTATGAATGTGAATTAAGCAAGAAGCATGTGCCAAGATGGAGTTGTTTGGCAGTTGATTTTTGCCCCCACGATGAATAAACATATCTTATTAAAACGTTTTGAGCATCGCTTGCTATGCGCCAAATCTATAAAAACCTAAAAATATGGGATAAATGGTGAAATCTAAGTGAATTAATTGGCTTTAAGCCGCAGTAATCAGTTTCATGATAAATCTATATATCGCTCGAGTGGTTAACAAAACATCAATTTAAGAATTTTTTATTGATTTGCCCTGATAATCTGTTACGACGATACAAATAATTTTCATTGTAATGCAAAAATATTCGGATTTCACGAAGACTTGTTCCTACATCATGATAATATAATGGTAATTTACTAAAAGTTTATCAGAAAACCTGTTAATTCATTTGTAAGGCCTGCAATCCCGTTTTTAATTGAAATCACCAATAATTTAAAGAGATTCTTAACCCTTCGGGTCTCGGAAGGACATTACTAGCCACAAACATCATATTCTATTATAGCATCTGAAGGACAAATCTGACCGGGCCGTCAATACATTATGAAAGTATTTTTGTCTTTTTTTCTCTAATGCTTAGAAATGTGATATGTTCGTCATTGGAAAGATAAATAATTATTTTTCACAGTTGATATCAAATATTTATACATTATTACATGTGTGAAATTTTAAAAAATTGTCAAAGTGCATGATTACGAATTTCGTCATTTTTTCATTGACAGTTGAAAGTTAAAATTATATATTTTTTTTTATTGTATAAACGGTATAAAAAGTGAAGTTTCAATTTTATTACTCATTACCTACACAAAAGGAATATGATTTACAAATATCGAATTCTTTCAAAATTATGGACGAAAAATATTTTTTTGAAAGATCAATGTTTTTTTCAAATGCAAATATTTCAAAGGTAATTTAATCTAGTTTCTAAAATAGTGTTTCTTTTAAGGACAATTTCAAAAATAAGTAATATGTAGCACATTTTAGATACATCGGGAGGATTGCGAAATTCCAAGAAAATTCACCATGTCGTTGGGACTTGTTGGTACAAATTTTTAAAAACCTGAAGGGTTAATAAATTATCCATAGTTATTTTTCTCCGTGTACCCCTGCGTGGAAAAGGTTTGTGTTGCTTAATTAGTTAACTCAAAAAGGTTTCTAAAAACCCTGGCGACCAAATTAATAACTAAACAACACTTCATATAGCATTATCTCAGCAGCAAATAGTAAAAAAAAACCTTCCATTAAACATAGGTAGCTAAAATAATTAACTCTTGTATCTCTTATTTTTTATACTCAATAATATTATCGTTTTTTACCGGCTCAATGGGTACCCCCACGCCGTTTCATTATTTTTGATAGCACAAGAGCGTGGGACTAATTAATATTGACATTGATGTTTTTCCTACCTTGTGTATTAATGCAGATGATAAGGGACAACGTTTGTTATTTTGTAATTAATGCGAGTTAATTTAATCGAACGGTTTTTTTATACGAAAGTTCTAGTAGGAAATTGTTATTCTTATGAAGCTGATTTGAAAAACATTAGATACTTATTCTCGAAGATCTATTTTTTTTAAATGTCGAAAAGAATGTGACCTTACTGGGGTACCCTGTTCTAAGGTGGTAAATTCGTAATAATATCGTATTGGTAAATTCGTAATAATATCGGGTCATCCATCTGCGTTGATCTTAATAATAAATCAGACCGAAATGAAAATATATTAGGAATTATATGAATACGTATTTAGACATCGCACACTGGGGCCAAATACCAGAAGTTGATACAATAAACAAAAAAAATAAATTCAATAGTACGATGTCGCTTCATTTGTTTCGAGGTACCTCGATAGTTGTAGCATTATTATATAGTAGGTAGAAACCTTTGACCATACCCTTCTACCTGTGACACCGCTCAGTACAGAACGAACACTCGTGCAGATAATACGCTGTTTACAAGTGCCAGCATAAACCTCAAGTTCAAGTATTTATTTCGGAAGACACCTATTACGAATCCCAAAAGTGAGTATGGAACCATCATGTTCAGGTATTTATCTTATTTTTTCACATTATATTTTGAACATTATTAATTATTTTAATAGATAAAATTGTTTATCAAATATATACAAAAATTTAGTCGTGATTTTTAAAAAATTGATATTCTTTTAGAGATTAGTTGAGCTCCGGGCACCTCCGGGCTATCATTCAAACACTTTTAGAACCAGTAACTATTGTTATTTACGAATCACTTTTAAAATCTTGCACATATGTACAATTTTTTAAGTAATGAATTATTTTAATGTGATCGGGAGCTATAATTAAAATGAACAGTTTTTTTAAAAACTCGGGATCAGACAATTTGATATCATGTTAGTTACAAAACCTGTCAGAATAGAGATTTATTTCAAAATAATCGTTACCGACATTCAATTTCCATTTTTTGGACGTAAGGTGGTAAAGTGTAGCTCAAAGATAAAACTTTATGGTCTCCCTTCCTAAAACTGTTTATACCACATATCTGGTCATAATAGAACAAAGATAGAACGCGTTTTCTGAGAGACATTAAGTCATGTCAGTTGGTGACAGATATAGCACAACGCAATTCAGTGGTTTTTTATGCTTCGTAACAAATACAGCACTACGTGAACCGAGCGGAGAAATTTATTCATTTTCTTTTTTTCACACAGGTGTGAATTCTGATACCTTATTCATGACAAGACGACAATTATTCACAATAATGAAGAACTCTGGATACATACACATTCCAGATCAGCTAAATTCGCTGCAAAAGGAAACGGAGTTGAGGACAGGATGCATCGGTGATCCCAGAAAACATATTTCGAGAAGGATAAATCGCTTCAAATCGGAACACTATTCACGATGGGTGCAGCGCACCGGATTGAAGTAAGATTTCTGGAGAAAAATAAAATATTGCTGGATTCATCAATTTATTTTCCGAATCTTACACTAAAACGCGGTGGTCCCGGTCGCCCGAAAATTACCTTTGATCAGAGTACAAAACGAATGAAACGACAAAAGACTCTGGATTTGAGAAAGTCTACTCCTCTAACTAAATTAGTTTATGCCACACATATGGAACTTAGAACTACAGGACAGACAGAGGCGTCTATAGCTATCATTGATATTTTATCGGAATTATCAAGTCCCAGTAAAAGTAGCTTATAGAAAGTCTCTTGAAACAGTTACTATATCAGGAGAGGATGCTGTAGCACTCGTATTGGAAGCGGGATTATCTCGACACCAATACAACGTAATAATATCAAATGCTCCAAAACTATACCCGTCTTATAAAATTGTACAGGCCGCATAAAAGGAATGTTACCCAGTGACTGTAAAAATCCATGTTAGTGATATTTCAGTTCATGATGATTTGCAGACAATACTCAATCGTTTGGTCTTCGCTCAGAGCAATGTAATACGTACACTCAATTCTAAGGAATTATAAAATATTTTTTCAATTTGTTGTTTTTGTTATCAGATCCTCTGCGAGCAAAAGGAAGCAGCCAAAAAAAAAAGTTGACCACACTCCCCATAGAAGCGGTAGAAATGCTAATGGCTCCATCATTACAGCCGACAGGTGAAAATTATTCAAGTACTCAGGATGATGATGATGATAGTGACGATTACGATTATTATGATGATCGTGATGATGGTAGTGTTGATGATGGTGATGATGATAATGACTTTGACTCAATCAAGTCGGATAAAGAGAATTGATTTTTTTGTTTTGTTATTTATTTATTTAAATCGTGAATATAAAATATGTACATAATAAAGTTTACATATATTATATATTTAAATTTTTTGTTTTTTTATAACCTTCCTTTCCACATTCAAATTTTCTCTTAAAAACGTCCCTGTGAATAAAGGGCGTTTTTCATCACTCTTGCCCCAGTGTGCATCGTGACAAATTTTTTTTCGTAGGGCGGTTTGTTTCATAGAATTTGAACCATTCGTCAATTTTCAACGTTGATTTTCATGTTCTGTGAAGCTTCTATTGAAGTTCTGTTATTATGTCATTGTTGGCCAATTATTTCACAAAATTTAAACAATAACAGAACTTGAATAGAACTTTAACAGAACTTTAAACAGAACAGAAAATTAACTTTGAAATTTGATGCATTGTTCATATTCTGTGAATCAACCCATCCTTAAAGGTTTTAGGATACCTATCAATTCATTCGTTAATTGCCTACAATCCCGTTTTTAACAGAAATACGAATATTTTCAAGAGATTTTTAATAAATTGGGAATATTTTTTGTCAGAAAGTAAGATTTTGTAAGTATGTTAAAATATTACAAGAGGAAAATTATTAAGAAAAACATAACATGAGAATCTTTGTTAGGTTACAACATTGGATCTACAATCTTCCTGTTCATAATCCATATCTTAATACTTCATTGAACTCATTTTTTTAAAATTATTATTTAGCATCTGACTATCGTAATACTTGTGAAAAGTAGTCCTGGCGTCCTAAAAAGTATCTATAATTTTATTTTATTTAAAGTAAATCAATACCAAAATTTCCGAGGTAGCTAGGTACTTAAATACCTACCTACTTAATTATAAAGGTTTTGTATATTTTATTTCTTTATTTTCCCAGTGACAATTATTTTTTCAAATTTTCTTCAGCAGGTAGAAACCATAATATTGATAAAATGCGAATAGGATAGTCCAAATTAACATTTGTTAAAATAAAATTAAAACGGTCAACATTTTGAAACTAAAATTTACAGACATACGAAATGCAAAACGGTCGAATTAAAACAACTTTGTAAGTCTAAATGATTGCGAAGGGCTGGGCGTGTTGAAAAAAATATTCCAACTAAAAATTATGACCAAGTTATTGCCACGTGTATTTATTGCTATCTTAGGATAGTGATAATAATTGAATTGTTAAAAAAATACTCAATTGTGTCAATGTTTCTCCGTGAATATTATAACTTATTTAATATCGCAGATTATTGTGTATATTGCGAACAGCGATACAGAGTACCGTATCGGAGTACCAACGTTTAAATTGGATCCAAGGTCCGCCCTTGAATTTATTGAGCAAAAATGATTTAAAAAACCACTGATTTAAATAAAGATTCAAAGGTTTTCAATAAATAGACGTGATAATACTGAAACAATGAGTACTTTAATTTGATATTAATGAACAAATAGGACAAATGATAGCCTTGATTTTGTTAACGAATTTTGCAAATTTGTGACACAACGAAAATTGATGTAAATATTGGTTATTTTATAAGAAAATTAATTGACAATTTAAAATAATGATTTTTTAAGGTGCACTTGTAGTAATGCAAAATCATGAGCTTATTATATCAAAATTTGTTCACTTAGAAATATTTCAGATGCTTTAATTAAATACTGCGAGTAGAACACATCTTGGCTTTTGAAATAATCGAGCATTTTTTGGCCAAGTCTTTTTATGAGCCCAGAAAAAATAAAGTATCAGGCTTATAAAATCTGCTTTGAAGTTCATAATCTCATACTTACGAACCCGTTTTCAGTTATTTTTTTTATTTATCATTATTTATTGAGTTACTTTATACAACATTTGAATATAAACTAATTTTAACAAGATAATATTTCATTTTGTACCTTTAAATATTTTTACAATAAACATTTTTTTTTTTTTTAAATACATTCATTCTTCAGACTTTCAGGCATTTGATCATACATCTTTAGTTCTTTGTACAAAGCAGTTCTGTGATTTTGATTTCTTCATATGTGGCAATCTAATTCTATTTACATTTCTGGTTTCGTAATTATGAACACCTCTATTAAAAACAATGTCATCCTGAAAATATTTTGGCATTTGGTTGTTCATGACATTATGCACAAAAATTAACACATCTACATTTTTAACAAAAAAAATAAATTTCAACACACACAAAATAACACTAACAGACCAGTTAGACAAGCGTACAAAGAAAACATTAAAACTCCAACAGTAAATTCAACCTTTGGACAAAGACACTACCAATACCATGCAATAAAAGCTTTCAACAGTCTAAAAATTGAAATTAAAATTGAGGAAAGTAAAAATAAATTCACACACAAAATTACAAAATGGATTAAACAACAAAAAAGACAATATTACCAAAATGTCATAGCATAAAATAAAAATAAAACCTACACGTAACACACAAAACCAACATAAACACACATCACTCACAAACACACAAGATTATTTTCATTGTATTATTTTTTAATTTTAAATGTATTATTATGTATTTTTATTTTTAATTTTAAATTTATTATTTTCTTTTCAAATTTACTATCTTAGATTTTCATATTATAAAATGAAGGCCTCAGCACGGGCAAGCCACCCAGTGAGGCCTACATTACTGGAAAACATAAATTGTAACAAAATAATGTACCAAATAAATAAATAAATAATAATAATAAATAACAGTCTCTTTTTTGTTGGAATCCAATTTTGCTTGCGTATTTGCCTTTTCCCAGTATACATCTCATAACTCTATTCTGTATAACATCTAGTTTGTTAAAATTTCCTTCATTGGGCAAATATAACATAGTATAGCAATAATCTAAATGTGGAGCAACTATAGTTTTATAAATAAGCTCTGTAGTGTTATGGTTTTGTTGTATATTGTGGTTAGTTAAGTTTTTTTAGAAAATGGTCGTAAAACAGTCTAATATTTGTGCATAAATATTGCAAAATATAATAATACACAGTTTTTGGTTATGTTTTTTTCTTGCATAAATCTAAACAAGCAGATGGTATTAAGCGGGAATTTATACCTTATCGCCATCTACATAAGGAGTGTTATTGTTAGCGATCCAATTCCAAATGTTACCCAACGTGGTGCATCGCAGTCCAAATCAGTTGATACATTTGTTTTATTGTTATTTGCGTACTCACATATGTATGTCTCTTGATGATAGTGGTTTGATAATTTGAATACCTGTAAAAATTCGCCCAAAAAAATCATGTTGATTAGTTCACCATTCGTGATTTTTTTCTTGTTCAGACAAACTTACTCACTAATGAAAGGCAACTATTAAGACTATTGTGTGACCAGATGTGAACATCCAGATTCTTCCCTCCCGATATAGTCATAGATTTCCAGTTAATTTACTCAAGTCATTCTACTACACGGCACAAAAAAAATCTTACCAGGAGTACCAAAATATCAAGATTTTAGGTTAAATGTTTAGTGTCATTCCATCCTTCAGATCTATCAACACATATATTTTGACTTACGTATAAAACGTAGCACGTGGATTACTAACAATTTATTAACTGGTATGATTATTCATTACCGATTACAAATATTGACTTAATCAAGAACAATGCAAGTCCGTCCTAAGAGCCTTGAGGTAACTCATTGTGCATGTCACTGATTCAATTCCTGCGCAAGAAAAAAACTTGAAGGAAATCCATATTGTTTTACGTTCAATTATTTATACTTTTTATGTGATCTTGAATCGCGTTTTAAATCATTTCCGGATAATGAAAATAAAATTAAAACGTTGGATGTAACATGAGAGCAAAAACAAAGAAGAACTAAGAAACGCTTTTTGCTTTATAATTTGATGTTGATTCGAGTAATTTTAATCTAACATTATTATTGTTTTGTAATCACGAAACTTATACAAAATTGAGTGAGTTATTATTAGTGCCAGGAGTGATTAGAGAGTGATTTGAATGGTAGAAGTAGTCGGGGACCCCCGAGGAATACTTATCGCAATACCTCTGCACAGGAATGAGATATAGAGTCGAATTAAAGTCTATGTAATGTAGTTTTTCAACAGTTACATTATGGTGTGTAGTAGTGAATGGTGGAATAAGTAGAAGGCGGGGTCCCCTATATATTATAAAAGCTAGTCCCTATCCACATTAAGAAATACTGATAAAATTATCTCAGACATTTTATCTGAATATTAATGATTCAAAAACACATCAAATCACCTACCCAAAGAATCCTTCAAAATACCCATTTTTTACGAACCACGACAATTTTCAATTGACCTTTAAAAATATCGACATCAATTGTAGACTCATTATTTAGTATCAAATATAAAACCCAGGAAACGGTTTTTATCAACATTAAAAGAATAACAGTGCAGTTTCCGATAAAGTATACCTAATTGCTGCCTGTATCTGTTCTTCGTTTTCCTGTTATAGTAGGTACCTATCTCTGGGCCCAAAGTAAGTTAATTTTTTCCTTACTTCTGGTGAAACTCATAAATCATTATCAAATATCGAAATTCTTTCATGAACAGAAGATCATTATATAATACAGGGTTTTCCAATAAGAGGTGTTATTTTGAATAGCCCGCTATTTCGGTAGGTGTTACTTATGAAGCTGTCATTTTTTGACATTTGACAAGTAGAAACTACGCCATTAATAAAAATGGAACGAAACACTCTTCAACAACGCATTCAAATTATTAAAATTCACTTGAGTGAATCAAATGCAAATCATCTTGAGTGATGAGGTCCATTTCCACCTCGGTGGCTTCGTCAACAAGCAAAATTGTCGCATCTGAGGCTCGGAAAACTGAAGAGTTATTGTTGAAAAGCCTTTTTATCCTCAACGTGTGTCTGTTTGGTGCGGTTTATGGTCCGGCGGAGTCATTGGACCTTACTTTTTCGAAAATGAGGCTGGAACAACAGTTACGGTGAATGGATTGCGCTATCGAGAGATGATTAATGTTTTTTTTATGCTCATTGGATGAATTTTTTTACCAAAATTGGATGGTATTGATCTGGACAACGTTTACTTTCAACGAGATGGCGCTACGTGCCACACAAGCAACGAAACCATTGATCTTTTACGATTGAACATCAAAATAACACCTATTATTGGAAAACCCTGTAGTAGACTATTTAGGTTACAAACCAATTCATTAGAAATTCTATCTTGAACAGAAGATAATATATAATAATACACCAACCAGGTTACAAACCAATGCATTATAAATTCTTTCTTGAACAGAAGATAATATATAATAATACACCATCCAGGTTACAAACCAATGCATTATAAATTCTTTCTTGAACAGAAGATAATATATAATAATACACCATCCAGGTTACAAACCAATGCATTATAAATTCTTTCTTGAACAGAAGATAATATATAATAATACACAAACCAATTCATTAGAAATTCTTTATTGAACAGAAGATAATATATAATAATAAACCATCCAGGTTACAAACCAATCATTTTTTTATTGCCTCCAACTGTATGGAGCCAGTAAAACCATGGCATCCCCAATTGGGTATGTTGGGAGGCTGAAGATAGAGGAGAAGGAAGGAGATGGGGAATACCAAAGTAGGAAAATACCTGGCTATTCAGATCTGGTCCCAAAACACGGCCAAAACCATTTCAAGCAACGTTTCAATTCTGAATGGTGGTCTTACACCAGGGCGATACTGAGAGCATATTCCACACTGAAACGTGCCGCAAATGCACAATATATTATTTTAATTGAGTAATTAATGAAATAACATAAATTAATCAAATAAAATTTACTTGCGCACTCCGGGATTTGAACCCGCGTCCTTCAGAAACACGGAGGTCGTCATTGCTTCTAAAGGAATTCCAAGTCTAAAATTAATACACCTCAAAAAATTTGCATTGGACTATTTAAATAAATGAGATTAGTGTGGTTATTCAAGACAGATTACAAAAATGAGTGTACTAAAGTTGTAAAAAACTATCTGGTAAAAACCCGCCGTTTGAAAACTTCAAGGGTTCTTTTTTGAATAAAACAGATGGCGCCACTTCCGTTTACAATAATCTCAAACTGTACAGTCAATAATATAATAATGCTATCAAGCATTTAAAACGATTTAACGTATAATATTTATTATCTACTATTAGTCTAGGAAGGTTAGCCCTTGTCGCGTTGGCCGGAAGCTTGAAACTTTGTTACTTCAACATCCCGGAAGTGAGTTAACAGGAAGTCTCGGGAAACCTTAACTTTGGCCATTGAAAACTAGAAACTAAACAGTTGCATCAACCTGACAGGTGTTCACGGCCGAAGCATTAATTTTCTAGTCAAATCCCCGAAATTAAATCTACGATGAAGAATTTTCAAGTGAAAAATCACCTAGGATGTTTGCCAAGTTAATAATACTAGACTGCTAATCTTTTTTAGTTATACGCGGTGTCCAAAAACTAGTAGTAAAGCGGGAAAACAGTGAATCTACATCAATCAAACACATGATTACAGATAACCTAACAAATATTGAGCCGGGTTTGCACTTTGACGCTTAAAAAACAGTAAACAGTCAGTAACCCTAAAACGAGCGATTTTTTTTATCAAATTTGACTTAAGGCGATATCATACGCAGTAATGCACAATCATGTGTTTTGGTTTGAACATTTGGTCGCTTAGAAATGTTTCAGATGCTTTAATTAAATATTGTGAGTAGAATACATCTTGGCCTTTGAAATGATCGAGTATTTTTTAGATAAGTCTTTTTATAAGCCCAGAAAAAATAATGTAAAGGCCTATGAAAACTGCTTTAAAGTTCAAAATCTCCCATTTTCGGTTATGATTTTATTGTATAATGTGGCAAATTATGTTATTTATAAAATGTTCGAAAAAAAATTAAATATTTATGCCTGAACATCCACAAAATAAAATAAAAGGCACTTTTTGGCCATGTTTTTTTCTTGCATAAGTCAAAACAGGCGGATGGTTTTAAGCGGGAATTTAAACCTTATCGCCATCTACGTAAGGGTTGTTATTGATGATCAATTTAAAATATTACACGACGTAGTGCATCGCCTTAAAATATGAATCTTCAAACTCGATTTAGTCGGAAATGAAAGACCAAATAAAAAAATATATTCCACAAAATCGCATCTAAATATTATGTTATATTATATTTTGCGTGTATATAAGATTGGTTTAATGTAAACAAGACATAATTCCTTCATATGAAGCGGTTACTTTGTGATGTGACATTATAATTTAAAATTAAACAATAACTTTGTAAACATCACTTATAGGTAAATACTTAATGCCGACCGGGTTTCGCTACAACACGTAGCCTCATCAGGGCAGTATAATACTAAAAATCTAAAAATTAAATTAACATGTGTGGATTTCACAGTAGGTGGACAGTCTGAGCTACAGCGGAAGAGGTAGGGATATGTGGGAGATTGAGAGGCGAGTGTTCTTTGTCAATAGGGAACAATCTGAGTATAGGACTTTTATTTAGGTTTATTTGGTTGTTGATTACTTTGCTATTGACGTTTTTGGCTTTCCTTAACTCTAGCGCTTCTAAGTTATCCAACCTAAGACCTATTCCGTTTTTATGTAATAGACTGACGCCAGTATTTTTGTCGAACGTATGGTTGGTTGCTATGAGGTGATTTGCAAATT
The DNA here is from genome assembly GCA_026573805.1 of Hesperophylax magnus. Classification (NCBI taxonomy): domain Eukaryota; kingdom Metazoa; phylum Arthropoda; class Insecta; order Trichoptera; family Limnephilidae; genus Hesperophylax; species Hesperophylax magnus. The sequence goes on from JAIUSX010000018.1 coordinate 4,990,451, forward strand.
CGGAGAACCCATTACTGGTTAAACATCTTAGGTGTTCTTTGACTCGCGTTTTGATATTACGCGCTGTTTTGCCTATATAAAACGCGGGATAGTCACTACATTGCAGTGAGTAAATACCTGAGTGATTTAACCGATGTTAACTAATCTATGGATCATGGAATGGAAAGCAGAATGTTTGTGGGAGATGGGATGGTTAGATGAATTATTATTTAATTATTTTTGTTAGGCGTAATATCAAAACGCGAGTCAAAGAACACCTAAGATGTTTAACCAGTAATGGGTTCTCCGAATTTGCAAATCACCTCTTAGCAACCAACCATACGTTCGACAAAAATACTGGCGTCAGTCTATTACATAAAAACGGAATAGGTCTTAGGTTGGATAACTTAGAAGCGCTAGAGTTAAGGAAAGCCAAAAACGTCAATAGCAAAGTCATCAACAACCAAATAAACCTAAATAAAAGTCCTATACTCAGATTGTTCCCTATTGACAAAGAACACTCGCCTCTCAATCTCCCACATATCCCTACCTCTTCCGCTGTAGCTCAGACTGTCCACCTACTGTGAAATCCACACATGTTAATTTAATTTTTAGATTTTTAGTATTATACTGCCCTGATGAGGCTACGTGTTGTAGCGAAACCCGGTCGGCATTAAGTATTTACCTATAAGTGATGTTTACAAAGTTATTGTTTAATTTTAAATTAAAAAGACATAATTCATTTATGAAATATGCTAAATTACCTACTTATTGTTTAGTTGACCTCTATTATTTCTTTAGTAGTTAGCAGTCTGCAATTGATTGCTGATACCAACCCTGATGTATGGTAGTGAGGCGAGGAACTGGCAGAGTAACGATAAAAGTAGACAGAATGCTGTGCAAATGAGATCCCTGAGGCGTATGTGTTGTAAAATCATGTAGGTAGGCTAATGTAGAGCGTAATTATTAAGATTAAAAAGGGACGCTTGTTTGTGGAGTGGATGAACGTAGAAAGGATTGTAAGAATATGACGCAAAAGTGAATGGTAGAAAAAGTCTTGGAAGCCTAAGGAAGACATGGCACGACCAAGTGATCAAGATGAAACAATATATAGGAATAAGATATTTCATGTTGGGTACCTATGATATGGTTCCTTGTAATGTCTATTCCTTAATTACCAGGTGACATGTGTAGTTTATGTGTGTGTGTGTGACGTGTGTAATGTATGTGTGAGTGTTAGTGTGTGTGTGTCTGTATGTATGCGCATTGAATAGTTTACATTATTGACATGATGCCACGTTTGAATTTAGGCAGTGAATCCGAAAAAAATGTCAATGTTAGAGAAGATGCCAAGAAATAAGAGTAACAATGAATGACAGAAGAGTACGAATGAGGCAAAGAATTAATGAATGTGAATGAAGCAAATAGTGTGTGCCAAGTTATATTTAAGTTGTGTGGCGGTCTAATCTCTCTGCCTACCCCTTCGGGACACGGCGTAGTGGTTAATTAGTTATGTTTTACACGATTTTAAAATACGAAAAATGTGCCTTCGTCTAAATTAAATGTACCATCTATGATCAGTATATCAACAAGTGGCCAAGTGGTTAAAAACGACGGGTTCTCACCAAAATGTCGTTTGTATAATTCTGTGCTTTGCTACGTTCTCCACCATTGCACAATCAAAACATTTTAATCATTCTTTCAGGGAGTAGAGAAAATGAAAACATTCTCAGGTTGTTATCAAATACCAGTGAAAATATCTGTAAAATCGATTATTGTGTAAAACGGGTTTAAATATCTTTCTATTTTAATTTTGACGTAAGTACAATATGTATCTTGTCTGTCAATTGGCGCTAATTTTGAACAAGGACAATGTTGCTTTATTCTTGTAAAAACTTTATTTTAATGAGCTGACTAAAATGATATAATAATAGAGAAAATAAAGTAGTCTGCCCTCGCTATGAGAAAACAGATGTTTGGATATTATGTAATGTACATTATATAAAGTGCTGAAGAAAAATATTGTAAAAAAAACTAGACGACAATGATGTTAAGAAATTAGGAAACTCAGTTATTTTTTTGTGTACCTAGTGAAACATTTTTATGGTACACAAATACAACCACAGTAGATGAGTTGATCGGAACGGAAGAATTATTCATTGTAATTGCTGAGATAGCTGTCTAAGATTTGCGTCTAGAATGAAGTCAACTAAAAAACATTCCTAATCGCGTTTCAACAACTTTAATGTCACATGAAAGTAAACAGCAGAAGACCGGAGAAGTTTTTTTTTTATTATAAAAAAAATTTATGATTGAAGATAATATTAGCGATTGATGGACGAAAATTTGAAACAGAAAAATCAAAAAAGATGCGGTCGCATCTAGGACTTTAAGCCTTGCCGGGCGTGGCTCGGAGATCTTCAATAATTAAATATAATAATTTGAGGTTTTACTCATTAAGTTATTCCAAAATGAAATATAAAAAATGTAATTACTTCACTTTAAGAAGATATGCATAGTGAAATTTGGTGGGGTTTTCAGCGACTTGTGTGGTTCAAGTTTTAATTTACAATAGGAAAGGTTTCATTAATTTCTATAATTTATTTAAAATACTAGTCACTTATTTTTCAGGCGAAGCTTAGTGCTAAATCTCTATTTTGATTAATCTTTATAACGAATTGGTGTACATTATGAATACCAAAAAATATGCTTTAGATAAATTGAAGGTTTTTATATCCTTTCGCTTGAGAAGAATTCAAATAAAATAAAAAATACAAATGTAAACTAATAAAAACTTTTTTTTTCGATAAAAATGTATGTACGCGTAAAGGAAACAACTTTTAAAAAATACTCTATTATAGCCAAGATTATCTGTGACAGTTTTACTTCATTAACTTTTTTGTTTACTAATAAAATTATTTACAAAATAAATAAAAAGCAGTTTTGTGCTTGAAATCGAACGTTTCTAGACTCCCTTTGTCAAGCGATTTTAATGCCTATTACCCACAATAAAAGGTATACAAATAATATACACATTTTTGGCTTGTAGCTTCCTCTTGAGCCAAGATTTAGTGGACTTGTATTTATTAGTTTTTTTAATACTGGATGGGAGTTGAATGTATAACTTTAAATCAAACACTCTGAGCTTCTTTGTCCAAAGATGTTACTTTTCCTGTTTGTTATGCTCTAGTTTTATGATAATTGTAAGCGGTATTTGAGGCAGATAAGATCCACAGGAATAATTTTGGTTACAATTAAGGAAAAATGTATATTTACATCAACTGCGATTCTAATCTCTCGGATGACAGCAGAATTGTTCATAGCCTTTAAAAGGTAACGACTTTTTGTTAATTGCGAGTCCAGTGGTGGCCGGTCGGTGGCCGAGTTGACATCGCGCTTGGGTCCCACTCAGGCGTAGCGTGTTCAATTCCTCGGCTGGATAAGTCCTCCATCACAACACAAACAACATTATCAGCTTACTGTGGTGGTAGTAGGAGATTTTCAAATATTGTCAGGTTATTCGTAACCCGAGAATGTTTGTCTTTCTTTTAAACAAAAAAAAAAGTTCTCTCGGATGACAGCGGAAAATTTGTTAATTTTAAGGTTAATGACAATTCCTTATCCTTTAAGTAGAACTTATCCTTATCCTTTAAGTAGAAATCGCCCCCCTGGACTCTTCAATAGTTATAATGCCAATGATGATAATGACTTCGTTTGAAAGAAGATGATTCTCTTCAGAACTGGCAAAAACCTGTCACCGATACTGTTGTGAAAACATTTAGACTATGTTTTTTTTTTTGCAATATTTGGTTTCCGAAATTGCAAGCACCACTGTACTAGAAGAAGGTTTAACGTGAGTGTGACATGATGTTTGTATAGTAATTTTCTTTTCGTAATGAACATGAACAGACTTTATACCAGAAAATGAGCGTACTTGTGCTATAATTACATCCAGTAAAGGCCGAAGGTCGGGCAACTCAAATATGAACGGGCGTATTCATACGAAAATTCTGGTATTCACTATGTAATTGCTTGAGACGGTACACTTCTCGACTATCACCTTCTGTCATAATTTATTATTCTGCTATTACGTTGAAAATTAATCTCTCAATTATCCGGTTTTTACGAAACCGAATTTTTTTCCAGATTTTTTTTAATAAATTTTCCGGATTTTTCATATAACAGATTTTTACATAAATTACAGAAAGGAGGCCGAGGCAAATAATTTTCCTTCGGGCCTGTGTCATCTTTGGGGATGCTGTGTGAAGAGACTTTTTAAGGAAAGGAAGGAGTGAATCTGGGTCTTAAACATTCCTCTGTTGTAGGTGGGAGGAAACACAGAGGCCGGCAAATCTTTCAAGAGCCGAGCTGCTTAACATGGGAACGAGTCGTAGAAGCAACCCGTTCTCATCTACAAATCTTGTGCGCGCGTTTGACTTAGTCGAGTGTGCACCTATGAGCTTCCTTGATTAGAATACCTGTAGAACAGGGATGTCTTTGCTCTAAATATTGCAATCCTTTTACTAAGGGAGTTTATCAATGGACCGGTCATTTCGACACAGTCAAATGTTTTCTGCAAATATTTTAGCTTTCGAAAATTGTGACAGCTGTTTCGGCATTCAATGACACATCGAAACGACTTAATTATATGATTTTATTTACCCATACCCAATTTTTAATTGTATGATGTTTCAAATGATTAATTAACATTTTCGGTCAAAACCGATTTACTTTAAAAATCCACTGCGACGCTTATCGTTCAAATGTATGGTTTCTCCCATAGACATATGAATATTAGTAGACCTGCCCTAAGTGATTAAAAGCGTATTATCCCCACTCCCCATACCGGTTCCATTGGAACCGGCTGTGCTGGCGCATGGCCTCAAGTGAAATTTGAAAACGTGACGTCATCATTCTTGTGCGAACTATGGTCGAGGCATCATCGGTTCATTTTACGAAATAACACGGCAAAATGTTGACTTGTACTATGAAAACTTGTAAAAATAGATGTGAAAAAGAGAATAAACCCAATTGTCGTATTACATTCCATATATAAGCATTATTTTACTTTATTTTAAGCATATTCACATCGTATAATATAGATCAGTTTTAGAAACATATTATACTATCACATCGAGAAACGTCTGGACGCGAAACACAAAGCTGGTTGGTTGCTGGGAAGTAAATTATGAACATTTATAAAAGTGTCTTAACTAAATACTTTAACGAAATATTCGACTCTGAAAATACAACCGAATTTTTTTGCCGAATTTGGACTTCGCAAATTTGTTCATAACGTGGCGAGTAATTTGCGCTCCCATGTAAAAATGTCTATTCATTCAAAAGCAGATTTTACTTTTAAGAAGTAAATGGTGATATTATAATGCGAGATGCCTATTTACTGTCAGATTGATTTATTGACGAATCACAGTCAGCCTTACGCCCTTCGTTATTCAACAGTTGATTTTACCCCTCGCCATTATCTTCTCGTCTATTAATTCCTATGTCTGTGGTTTCTCCCTATTTTAATGATGACAAATGTTCTATAATGATTTGAATACTATTTGAGTCAATGTCATTCGAGAAGACGAATTGAAAAATGTTTGTTAAAAACTGAATTATTTTAAGGAAGTATTACCTTAAATAAAATAAATGAAGTTCTACGAATTGAACACAATGTTTGAGATAATCAATATTCTTTATACATCTATGCAAATATACGAATTTCAACAGTTTTCAGTGAAATTTCTACATTTGAATGAAATGCACTGACACAATCGAAATTAAATGAAAACAATTAGACATAGATTTGTATAAAACTGGGTACATCGGATATTTTCATACAAGTTTTTTGTCTCTTAAGGAGTCGCACATTTTTTATTGATTTGTTGCTGTTTAAAACTGAGAAACTATTCAAAAATACTGAATCCTCTACAATACCGCGTATTCATCAAACAAGGTCAAATCACAATGACATAAAAAGTATTCCAGGTCATAAAACCACATTCGGGCAAAGAAATTATATTTATATATTCCTTCCCCCAGATATAAAGCGAGTAGAAAATTTACATGATTACAAATCAAGAATAAAAATCTGGCTGAAAGAGATTTATGAGAAAGCTATGAACAAAACATTGCAGAAGATAAAACAAAAAAATAAGAAATACATTTTACTATACATATATTTAACACAATATTTTTTATGTACAATGTTTAAATAGTCGAAATAATAAAAAAAAAATATAATTATGTTAACAAACTTACGTTAACTATGTTATTATATTACTAGAATGCCTTTACAAAACTCCACTGTACAACTTTCGATATATCATTACATCATTCATACTTCTTCATGAGCACCTCTTATCGCTCTATTAATTTAGCTATAATAATAATATTTCGGCGCTATATAATAATTAATTTATATAGCGCCGTTCTCGTGAAAAATAACCTCAAGGGTTCTGTGGAACATCTAATCTGGCGTAGGTAATAAAGGTTTTCATAATACTAACATGCTTAACATCAAACTGTTCGTTTATTTTTAAAAAATATGAACAAAGCTACTACATATTTCTCTGTGAGTACTTTCATATTACCTTAAGTACTTATTTTGGACTATTGTTATCATCTAAAAATTCTCGAACTTTAAGCCACATTTGTAAATATTATGTCATTAAGTCTTAGTCGAAAGTAACTAGATTTCGAAAGTAATTTCCGCGAGCCGAGTCGCGAATTATGGGAAATGAACGTAGAAACCGCAAATGGGGCGAAACGCCGCTTGCGTTTGCTTTGTTCTTTTCCCGTTATTCGTGACTCGGCTCGCGGAAACGTTTTCTGATTTATACAGACTCTTAGATGTAAGTCACTATTTTTTATGAATCTTAGTTATAAGCCAGAAATATTTATTATGAAATTTATGTTGTACTGCGCCATTAAGGTGATTTTTCACGAAAACGGCGCTATATAAATCAGCCAAATATAATTATTCATTATCGAACATCTTTGTACAACAGAACTCTCTATGGTAACTTGTATTGTACCTGCTTATATTGTTTATACTAAATTTATTATTATTTATACTATAAAATTATTATTGTACTAATAAAAGCTTTCAAGGAGTGAATAAATGAATAAATAAATAATGCGAAATTGGTCAATTGTAATATTTACATTTATTTCCTTCAAAATAAAGAGTTACCAGTCAATTAAGTCAAGAACTAGACATTTGAGACAAGCAGAGTTAAGTTAAAGTGTTCAGTGTTACGTCACAAGTGTCTCTCTCGATCTGTCTTCATCAAACGTCGGTTGAAATGCTAGATGGACCGCAGCATCCCGAGTGTATTTACATCTTTGGAGATGAATGCTCTGGCACCGCTGCCGCCACCTGGCGATATGCCAACAAGACTCGCCGAGACTGTCACCAGAGAAACAAACGCAAAATTTTGAAAATTCAAATTTTGAAAACATAAACATTCGCACTAGATTATTGACTTTCTACAACATATTTCTTGGGTGGGCTTACAAAGTATTTAACAACCAAAAAACAGCGTGATCAACTACAACAGTCCCCTGACAGTTTATTATGGCCTCCCTGACTTTTCAGATTTTTAAAAATAGATCTGTTAGAATTTTATTTTTGTTTTTGAATGAATGAATGAGTGCATATCTTAGAAGGCTAAAATAACATACTTCCCGACACTTGATCTAGCTGAAACTCGGTAGATAGACTCGTTGTCCTACCCGATCGGCATTTGGCGAGGTTGGTAAAAATGTTGACTCAAGGAAGGTTAAATATTCAGTCAAACCAAAAAACCATATTATTTTATTTTTTACATTTTAAAAAAGATGAACATTTATGGAACATGATGTTTCCCTCCATAGTATACTCTCATTGGATATTTTTCTCGGAGTTAGGAGTTACCCTTATTCTCATGGATAAAAATAACAAAAAAAGGATTTATATATTTTTTAAATTTTTACACTTCTAAAAAAAATCAAATCGTTACAATTACCTAAAAAACAAATAATATTGAGTATAATTATTAGTATAATCACTAGGTAAGAATTGTAATAATATATTCTCCATTTACATAACCTAAAATAATCGAGGATAAACAATAACACGTTCATATTCCATGGTGACAGAATATGAACTTAATAAACCACTCACTAGATCGATATCTTCAGGCTTTTTGTATGAAACAAATTGGTCCTAAAAACCCATAGATATGCCTATATATAGACAGCACAATTCTCATTCGGAGCCTACTTATTATACTGTACACCAATGAAAAACTCGGAAAGTTTATTCCATAGATTTTCAGAGTTTTTCATTGGTGGATTTCGTTTGGAGTTGACATGAAGTAACACTAGAAAGCTGCCATAATAATAACTACCCATAGAATGAAGAAGGAAACTAGAACTGCCTTACATACAAATTTGAATGGAAACAAATATGCCACTGACTTAGTACGTTGTTAGCATGCGGTCTGTCTCTCTTACACTCGTCTGTCTCTCTTAAAATTGTATATCGCTATCCCATGTGAATTTGGTAATCATGTTGTAACAGTTTTGTTCGACAATATAGGCCCAAATTAGGAAGTATTTCATAATTCAAATATTAGAATTATGAAACACGCCCACAAGTCACTTCTAATGTTATTCTTTATTCTATGCGTATTACCAATAAAAAAAATGCCGGTTTTGTAAGTAGGACCATACTAAAGGGTGTCTCAGAATGTTGTTGTTTATGATACTTTAAAATAAAGCACCATAGTGGGTTCAAACTAGTTTTAATTAGTGTTATATTACAGAGCAGTTCTTGTATTTTTATTTGTGATAAAACACCATTTGTAAATGAATACTATCCACTTCCTTACACTCATTTAGCCTGAAACTAAATTTTCAATCACTCGCTGGAGCAATGCTTCAATTGCATTAATTTAGTCTGTGATTCGTCGCTTTAAAACATTCAAGTTGGTTGGTAACTGGTGGTACTTTTTAAGTACACCATAGGAAAAAGTCAGCAAGCGTTAAATCAGTACCCCTCGGTGACCAGTTGATGGCTCCTCGGTGACTAATTACTCTTTCAGGGAATAAATCGTGAAGATCAGCTAATGAGTCATTTGTTACACGGGAAGTGGTTCCATCTTGTCGGAAAAATTCTATTAGAACTTCGTGTCACTAATAAATATGATTATGGCATTACCGAAACCAAGCTTAACTCAAAACGCCAGTTTTTGCAACTAAGCTCCTGTGATCCTAAGCCCTCGAAAGGGTCTCCCTAAACCAGCCTCTCCCGATCTGAGAATAGTTCTGAGAAGGGGATAGCTGTGAGGGGTGGGTAAGAATTTAAGGATAAGTGTGTTCAGGAGTGACGGACGATCTGCTGATCTTCCGGCGCAAGGCGATGGGTCAAGAGAAACCAGTTTGTATCAAAGGTTCTCCCCAAATCAGCCTCTCCCGATCTGGCACCTCACGTAGCTGGTGGGCAGGTGCATCCTGAACACACCTAGCAAACCACTTGGGATGACCTATAGCAGAGGTGTCGGTTATCTAAACATAGTTCCCGGGGCGGCTAAGTTACATAATTTATTAAAAATGTATAATTTTTATGTATGGCCATAACATATTGTCAGGGACTGTATAAAAGTAAAAATAAAATTCCTCTCACCGCGCATAATAAATCCAATTTCTTCTGTCGTCTAATAATTTATTGACACTTTTTCCACAAAGTGTGAAAACTACATCGAATTGCTCTCAAAGCTATCTGCCCACTCATATTGAGATCTTGCTTTGATGCTATGTTGCGAAGCAGTAGACATGTCGTCTCCAGGGAATAACCCAGATACCATTTTTATAAATAAATGTGATGTTGGATGATTTGTGTGTTTGTTCCCATAATCTATGCATGTTAATGTGTCAAATTTTGTTGAAACGAATAAACGGCCTTGAATGGTGGTGCTGACAAAAAATATCAAAATGTAAAAATTACAATGACAGCCAGACGCACAGATGTGTCCATTCTGGAAGAGCTACGCGTCCATAATTCTGTCCATCTACAGTGTATACCATGATACTTGTCGTAGGATAGTTCCCGTGAGCCCTCAGACCATGGGTCTATTGTGCTATCTCCCATTTTACTTAATACCTTTAAAAGTAACTCGGTCCAAAAAGATAATTGTATTTTGGTATGACAGATAAAAAATATCAATCGATTGCCTATTTTTCTCTTCGCGTTTATTTCTTTGCTCTCTTCACTTTGTTGCCATTATTTCTGTTTTGCTTTAGTATATTTACTACCAATAGATTTCATTTTGGGAGGTGGACCTGGGTACCATTTATTGAATAACCAACACCTCTACCATAGGTCACCCCGAACGTTTGGTGATTTAGCGAGGGTGCCAGGATGCACCTGCCCACCAGCTGCGTGCCAGTTCGGGAAAGTCTGGTTTGGGGAGAACCTTTGATACCAACTGGTTTCTCTTGACACATTGCCTTGCACAGAGAAAGGGAATGATTATTCGACCGTCACTGCTGGACACACTAATCTCTAGATTCCTACCCACCCCTTAAAACAAACCCTCCACACAAATAAGACATAGGACCCAAGGGAAATTATTTCCTTAGGGCCTCCTATGTGGGGTTACTATAAAAAAATAGGTAGTATTGTCTATATTTATAATTCTAAATTATGTACCAAATAACAATATCGTGTTTTATAGAACAGGCACTGCCTGGTTAGAAACAAATGATGACTGAGCTAAAATCCATAATGTATTCACACCTGTATTACAGCTTGTCCTCGACGCATTACTATTATTATATTCCTATTAATAAATGTGCTTTTAACAATGACTACATTATTCGACTTCTGGCAAAGCACTACGAAGTAATTAATGCAATATCACGTGTTTCTGGTTTGAAAATTTGATCGTATGAATATGTAGATCGCTGGCTTACCTTCAGCGATAGGGATGTCCAAATTGTCCATAGATTATCTGACTCCAATTTATAAATTGAAACACTGATTGAAATAATCTAAGTTTATTGTTCATTCAAAGTTATAAGGAACAACCGTAAATTTATCAGAAGGAAAGGAATAAGAACTAACTGTCAACGAAGGGCGCGAGATCTCGAACATATCTCGAATGATTTACAAATTTTTTTTTGTCCAACGGCTGACGGTACGAGGCAGAGTTGCCATCTTTCAAAGATTGCCAGCAGCCAAAAAGAATATTAATCCAAAATAAAGTGTTAGTTCTTGTTTTCTACACTGGGCTTTTGTCCGGAAAAATACTCGTATATTAACAGGCCAATAAAAACTGCTTCAAAATCTCGAAATTAGGAACCCATTTACGGTTATAGTTTTATTGTACAATGTGTTAAAATAAATTCTTTAGAATATCGCAAAACATTTAACATTTATTTTATTTAAAATTTCATTTTATGCCAGGAGTAAGTAAGCGTAATGAGTATGTAAGCGTAATGAGTATGTAAGCGTAATGAGTATGTAAGCGTAATGAGTATGTGTGCGTAATGAGTATGTGTGCGTAATGAGTATGTATACGTAATGAGTATGTAAGCGTAATGAGTAAGATCAAGAAAGCGGCGCTTAGATGGTTTGGGCATGTAGAGCGAATGGGCGAAGAAGTAGAAGACGCCCGAGGAAACCATGGCACGACCAAGTGAATCAGATACTTGAGTCGGGCCTTGTCAAGAGTCAGAATAATAAAAGAGTGTATGAGAATGTGAATGAGGCGAGGAGTGTGTGCCAAGACAAGTTGTTTGGTGGTCCGTCCCCTCTGCTTACTCCTGTGGAGAAACGGCGTGATGGTTAGTTAGTTGAACTTCACAAAATCAAATAAAACACTATTTTTGGCGATTTAATTTTCATGTATAAATCAAAAGAGACGTCTGGATTTAAGCGGGAATTTACACCTTATCGCCATCTACATAGAGAGTGTTATTGCTAGCGCATCTCCTTAACTCTTCAGTACTTTCATCACATTTGTTAAGTTTGCAATGTTTTCTGTGTATTTCAAATGCTTTATATACATTTTATTTTTTAATTTTCCGTAAAAACAAATACTGTTTTAGAAACTAGATAAAATTATTTTCGCAGTCTACGTATTTAAAATAAACATTATTTTTTCTAAATAATTAAATTTTAATATCAAATGTGAAAAATGTTGTCAAAAACACTAACCACATTTTTAATTAATTTTTCACTCCAATTTTGAGAGGAACTCGATATTTCGAAAACACTTTCGTTATTTTCGGGGACTTTTTAAGAAAATTGTTATTTCATTTTTACCTCGTTCATATAATAAAAAAATAGAAATAATTTTTAAAGTTAAACCAATTGGTACGATGGCGGTGCGTAATATGAATTATTAATTTTGGCAATTTTTACTATTTTATTAATGGCATCCAGTATAAATATTTGAGGCAAACTGGAGAGAATTATTATTTTTCTTTCAATTAAAATTACGTATTTCCGCATAGTAGAAAAAAGATTAAAAATTATTTCATGAAATCTGGACGAATATTATCATAAACACTTATAATTTTCTTCTATAAAATGAATGCAATACGTAAATAATAGTAAACTTTATGGCTCTTTGTCTGCTGAGACTATTTCTTAGTGTCTTTTCAAAAGAAAATCTATCAAAATTCAAATTCAAAAAAATACAGAGTACAAAGGGTATAGCTTATAGGTTACATCCTATTTCTTCCAGCTAACCCAACAAATACACATTATATTACATAACCCAACAATTACATGTTAACAAATGTATATAAATAATAAATAAAAAAACAGAGGTATTTAATTTATGTAAGGTATTTATTTAAAGTGTAGTGACATTTGTATAAAATAAATGTTTTTAGTGATGATTTAAATTTCAGTATGTCGGTTATTTGTTTGCGTGGAAGGTTGTTATATACTTTAAGGGCCATGTAGTGTGGTCCTTTTTGAAATATAGTTTTGTTTGCTTTTGGGATTAATAAGTTTTCTGTGAACCTTGTAGCGTGATTATGTGCTGAGTTTTTTTGTGGGAACTTTTCTGGAGATTATCGAACTAACAGGCATAACTCCATTATATATATATATATATATATGTCCGTCACTGTCAGAAGTTTGAGATTTTTAAAAATTTGTCTACATGAATCCAGGTGATCAGAGTTTGTAATTTTTCGCTTTGGATGATAAAAACATCTTAGTGCATTTAAAAACATCTTATCTGGAGTGTATACAGTACATATGCATCAATATACACATTCCTAAGTATATGTTATTCGAATCAAATCTAATTGTACAACCTATAACCACAAAAATGAAAAATGCCGTATTTCTATTTATTTTTATCCTTTTTAAAATCAAAAATATATTTTTTGGTTTGATTCGCAATTATTTTTTTAATGACGAATTCAATGTCCCTGTACACGAGCCAGTTATAGTAAAACTACATGTGTTTCAAATAAATAAATAAAGATTTGTAACTGTCGCTATACACGTGTATTAATAAAGTACCTTTCATATAAATCTTGATGTTTTATATGCCCGCAATGGAAGTTTGCCAAATACTTATAAAAACTTATTACAGGATCTGCGATAGTTATTTTAGAAGATAAGTGTGGATTTATGGGTGTTTTAATGTTGATTGAAAAGGCGGTTTGGGCAAATATGTTTTATTTGATTACTAATAAATATTGTAATTAATGTCCGATGGACGTCTTAAATGAGAGAGATAGCATGAAAGAGATAAATAAATGTAGATTTCTCTCTGTCATCCGAGATAATACAATTGTGTTAATGTTAATTTTTTTTTTTTTTTTTACAGTAATACCGCACAAGAGTCCCAACTGCTCCCGTCTGGAGCCAGTGAGACTATGGCATCCCCAATTGGGGTATGTTGTGAGGCTGAGGGTATATTGGGGAGGGGAGGGAGATGGGGAAGAGGAAGGTGGGGAAGTACCTGGCTATTCAGATCTGGTCACCAAACACGGCTAAAGCCATTTCAAGCAACGTTTCGATTCTGAATGGTGGTCTTACACCAGGGCGATACTGAGAGTATCTTCCACTCTGGAACGTGCCGCAAATATACTATATATTATTTTTAATTAATTAATTGTGAAATAACACAAATTAATCAAATAAAATTTATTTGCGCACGCCGGGTTCGAACCCGCGACCTTCGAATCTGTAGTCAAAAGCGTATACCACTAGACCACGCCGGCCGTCAAATTACAGTCTATTGAATAATTTCTTTAAAGCAAGAGGAAACTTATCATCCATAATATTTTGATTTATTTTGTTTATAACGTTACACGTTAGTCGGAGGATCATAAAAAAAACAATATTGTTAAATAAGAAATAACAAAGAAAAATTACCAACCGTCCAATAATAGTGAAAAGCAATATTATGTAAAATATATTTTTTTAAATAGCTCCCTTGCACTGATAAACAAATATTTACCATAAGTTACTAGTTGTTTATCAGTTGTGTAAAAATTAAAACACGTTTATTAGTGAGGCCTTAAGTAATTACGTAAAATACAAACAAACAATTAATCAAGAGACAATAAAGTTTGGGTCAGTAGAGAAAACAAGAAATTCGAAATTTTAGTTCGAAAGTTCTGAGTGTTGCCACAACAGTGGATATTATACCAAAACCTCCTAGATCACAAGGCCGGGACACTGAATCAAATCAGCCTCCTAACTTGTATAGGAACCTCCAAGTTAGGCTGCTTTGAATGAATGTCCCGGTCTTGTGATCTAGGAGGTTTTGGTTATACACGGTGTAAGGAAGCTTGTGGTACAAGCGGGAAACTGATAAATCTACATCACATTTGGAGTCGATTTTGTGATTTTATTTTTTTGATTTGTACTTTCGTTTTCGAGTAAATCGAACCCGAAATTGTAATTTTTACGTCAAATTTTAGAAAGATCGGTCGCTAGTTGCAAATATCATCTGTTTATATGGCTTTTAAAACCCGGAAAAAGCGTAAACTCAGGATTATTATTATTTTATTTTTTTTGAAGCGGAGACGGTTTAGACGTAGTTCCCGTGAGCACTAAAGCCATAGGCCCATTATGCTATCTCCCATTTTACCTAAATTCTTTAACAACAACCCAGTCCCTTTAGTAAAGTTCACCAGGGTTGTCATTGGGTATGACATGTAGCTATGTCTTCTGGTTCTATTGTATGTCTCCCCAGGTATCTGCGCCTAGTTTCCACCAGGGTAGGACATTGGCACCATAGGTGAATTGGATTCTCTTCATCCTCTTCACATTTCCTGCAACTATTGGTGTTTTCCACTCCCAATATCTGCATGTGTCTCCTGAGATGGCAGTGTCCCGTTAGCAGTCCTAAAAGTTCCCTCAGCGAGTTTCTGTCCATATCGAGTAGTTTCTTGGTTCGTCTAGGGTCTAGTCTTCTTATGAGTACATTGAATTGTCTTATTCCAGGTGCCCTCTCCCATTATTTGCAGTGTTGGGATTTGACCCACCTATCAATATATAATTTTGTGTCGCAAGCTGCTACTCCTACGGCCGGCTCGGATCCTACAAGTGGTGCTTTCGCCCATTTCCTTGCTAGTTCGTCAGCCCGCACGTTGCCCCCCAATACCTTTGTACTACAATAACTTTGTAATAAACCCGGGATTAAGATAAATAAAAAAGTTTTTATTTTAGATTCTACAGTTTCCCGCTTGTACTACGAGTTTCCGGACACCGTCTATAGTCAACACATCCGCACAATAAGATGCGAGAAGGTTTTGTTGCTTCTTTGTAAAGGAACATGGAAAGGTTTGGGGTTTCACAGTCGACAGTGATTGACATTGATTTTGGTCCTGAATTCCTATCTCCTTCCTTTACCGACTCCCTTCAGCCTCGAAATATACCCCATTTGGGGTTCCCTTAGTCCCACATTTTCGGGTAGTTGGAAGCATAAAAACTTTATTGATATTTTTCTGGTATGAACGGCTCAAATTTGAGGACAAAGAATTTGGTTTAGTCCCCAAAATTATTAAAATAATAATTGTCGAGAGAAAAAATTTCAAAAGGTGTCATAAATAAATTGTTGATATTTCTGTGAAAAATGAGTAAGTTACTAAATTTTTTGTGACACCTCACAAGATCCCCCATATCTGCACAGTGTACAAACTGGGGAACTATATCGCCATCTGCTTGAGCAGCGTTGTGGTGCGGGTTAACGTATTTATTAATGCGGGTCTTGAAGAGGTCCAGATAATATGAAGAAGTAAAAGCAGATGGCGGTAGCTCCTTGCACATACGAACCGACTTACACAAAAAGAAACGAACCGTTCCCATGAAGCCAACATCAACTATGAACTGGTGTTGCGCTAGTATCCATCAAGTTTAGCTCCATGGAATAGGCTTCATTGAAATACCTGTAGAACAGACATGCCCGCATAAAGATGGCAATCAGTCTATTAATAATGGTTTGTCAATCAAACCAACAGCCCTCCTTTGCATAGAAACAAGTAAATGTATCAAATACAAGCTGAATTCACTTTACACAGAGTTTTTCGATATCAGGCCTACACAGTGACCTTCCTCTTGTTTTAAAGGTCAAATGTGCAAAATTTCATCAATCTCGGAATAAAACTGTAATTTTTATAACATCAAACAAACGCCGTCTGCGCAGCTCCCAAATTTAATGAAATTGTATTTACAAGACTAGGTTAAAAATATAGCTAAAAACACGAGAATGATTAATCGTTTGTTTTTGTTTACATACATGAGTATATGCAAACAACACAAATAAGCCACGAGGATCTTTACGACCGGAGCAATTTGTAATCCGGTAATAATATGTTCTAGGTCCATTTCCTTTATAACACGGGTTTGTTTAATGCAAATGTTGCCCAACTCAATCATAGCATTAATAACATTGCAAGTTTTAAAACTCGAATCTCGTGTAAGTTTTGTGGAGCGTGAAACATTTCAGGATCGTGTATGATGCATTCTCAACGTGTAGTAAAATTAACTTGAAGTGTTTGTTATTTGGTTGTAATTTCGATACCGCCCACCAGATGTCAGTAGGGTGTGCAGATTAAGTTATTACTATCCAGCTAATGTAGTTTTAAGGGATTTCCAAAAGACAGAGACAGCATGTCGGTCGTACCCGAATGGTTACGAGTACAGCGGACGCTAGCCAATCCCTAGATAAAGAGTTCCATTCTTGTAGCTTCCCTCGTTAGAATAACTCATAGTCTCTGATAGAACGTTGATATAATGCAAGAAGTTTGCTGTAATTATCTTATGATAATAAAGAACTCGAAATTTTTGACGAACCGAAGCATTCTCAAAGCGTCTTTAGAATACGCTTGTTTGATCCACATTGGTATATACTCTGAAAATCGCCTCGGTGAAAGATCGCCATTCTGTCTTGGGACACACTTCACACACTCCTCATCGTCTTATACATAAATATTCTTCTTTGTGTGAAAACAGAGGATTTTCTTCAGAGGTAAATGATTGCTCTCAATGATATGTGTAGTTCCAATTACAGTACTTTTTTATATAATATAACGATACATATATAATATACTATTCTGCAGTCAGATAGTGGCTTCTGCCCGGTGCCGGTTGACCAGCGTTCGTACGCCCTCGGTAGTATTCGGCTATCTCCGTAAAACGAACTAGCAGCATCTATCGGAATGCATCAACACTATAAACATACACACTGTTATGTTATTCCGACTCTTGACATGACCAGACCAAATTACTAGAATCACTTTATCTTATCCGTTATTTTAGCGTTATACACAGTGTCCGGAAAGCGATTCTTAAACGAAAATTTAAAACAAAAAAATCGTAAAAAGATACAGTTGCATCTAGGACTTGAACCCAGAACCCTCGCCTTCAAACTAAATACACAAATAAATTATTTTATTTTCTTAAAAATACCAATTTTTGTTGTGTCTCTGGTTCAATGTATTATAATTTTTTTTCTTGGAATTAAAGTAATTTAAAAAAAATTGGAAGTGTTTGTTTGGAGAATCCAGACAAGCACCAAAGTACCTACCTGTAATTGTGTATCATAAATAGAAAGTAATTTTAATTGCAATTTTCAAAATTGGAACTTATTCATCCAGAATTCAAACTATCCCAATTGATTTATATGAGATTCGAAACGTGATAATAGTGACAAGTTTCAACGAGATATTAGTACCCAATCGTGCAAATATATCTAGTTTGGGCTATCCTAAGAACCTTTCAAAAAAATAAAAATTACATTGAGTTATGTTGTAATTCCTGGAGTCTTAAATAGACGTGATTTATGAGCAGGTAGATTAATATAATAATAAATTAGACGGCTTAATTTGCCGACAAGTCGTGTTTTTGCAGAATTTTCTCGTCTCTTGTAGCTTCCTTCCTTTTGGCTTCCCACGCAAAGCTAATCTCAGAACCGAAGTAACATTTCATTCAACAAACAGACTCATTCACAGCTTCTGAATAATTTTCATCATAATTTTTCTTATTATATATTATCTTAATTTCGCCCGTAATGTTGGATTTTCCCCGTTGAACATGATTTCACAAACATAAAATACCTCAACCCCTCAGGCCTTTGGCATATCGACTGTTATATTTCTTAAAGATGATGTCAGAAAGTGTATTTCCTCTTCTCAATAAATAACAATAAATGAGATATTTCTGAACGCATCGGAAAATTAAAAATTGTTATGTAAAAGTGATGAAATACTCTTTCAAATTGTATTGTTTGAAATAAAAATATAATTTTTAAAATATTTAAATTTTGAATGCAAACATAATAACGTTTTGAATTTTGCTTACCTTACGTTTTTTCGTCTAACTCTGAACTAAAATTACTGTTAAGAGGAAGCTACAAGCCAAAATTGTGTATATTCTTGGTATACCTTATATTTTAGATAATAGGCATTAAAATCGCTTGACTAACTAGTGTAGAAACGTTCGATTTTAAGCAAAAAACTGGTTTTTATTTATTTTATAAATAATTTTATAAGAAAGCAAAAAAGTTAATCAAGTGAAACTATCACAAATAATCTTAGCTATAATGCTGTATTTTTTAAAAGTTGTTTTTTTATGCCTTCATACATTTCTATTGAAAAAATATTTTTTTTAGTAGTTAACATTTATATTTTTTATTTAGTAATTTATTTTTTATTGGTATTCTAATCAAGCGAAGCAATAGGAAAACCTTCAATTTATCTAAGGCATATGTTTTGGTATTCATAATGTTCACCAATTCGTTATAAAGATTAATCAAAATAGTGATTTGGCATTAAGCTTCGCCTTAACGAAAAAAACACAAACTTTATTAGAAAAATATATTGTTAAAATTACTGCCACCAAACTTTTGGTCGTTACATATTAAAATAGTTAATAAAAAATTCACTTTTTTTTTCTCTAATTGTGGTCTGAACTTTGGTTTCATAGAGTTGTATTATTTAATTATTTTGTTGTTAACTTCTGGATTTGATTAAAGCGTGGTATTTTTTTTCTTTTTAACATCGTTTAGATCATATTTCTAACCAGGGCACAACGATTTCTATGACACCAAGTGAGTTGTTCCGAAAAGCGATGAAATTAACTCTACGGGTATTTAACTCTGTTTGTTCGTGAAACCGAACAAATTAGCCTGAGGGGTTAAAGCATTACTCATTTATACACAGTTGAAGTTTTCCACAATTTATTTGCAACATATCGGCTGTGGATTGATTTGCCGACCTCTGTGCCTTCGTACAACGTGGGCACTAACGGAATAGATTTCCCTCGGGACCTACTGTGTGGAAAAATGTCGTGTAAGTCTCCTATTTTGATATAATAAACTTACAATGTTTGTCCCTAACCAGAGTGATACTGGCACATTATTTCCCACGACTCTCTCTCTCTTGACACGCACTCCTTGAATGATTGACATTCACTAGTATCTTATTATTATAATATGATAATTCACCCCCGAGCCGATAAAAGGTGATTTTTCAAAAAAACAACCCTAATCAAATCATCCAAAATATTAACAATAAGGCAAATGCTCATGGTCATGTAAAAACAAGAGTTTTCGGTTTAAAAATTTGATCGCTCAAAAATATTTTAGGGGCATTCGTTAATTCTTGGCCTTTGAAATAATAGAGCATTTTTTGATCTTTTTATAAACTCATAAAAAATTATAGTATCAGTCTACAAAAGCTGCTTTAAAGTTCAAAATCTCCTATTTAAAAAAACTATTTTCGGTTATGAAACATTGATATATTTGTGCCTCAACTACGCAAAATAAAATAAAATACACTTACATCAAAACCGGGGGCTGGTGTTAAGCGGGAATTTAGGCCTTATCGTCATCTATATAAGGAGTGTTATTGTTAGCGGCCCGATTCCAGATGTTACATAACGTGGTGCATCATCTCATGCATTTGATTCACTTGTCATCATTCATTGATTTACTGCCACCATTGATTCACTACCGTCATTGATTCACTACCATCATTGATTCACTGCCATCATTGATTCACTGCCATCATTGATTTACTGTCGTCATTGTATCACTGCCATCATTGATTCACTGCCATCGTTGATTCACTGCCGTCATTGATTCACTGCAATCATAGATTCACTGCCGTAATTGATTCACTGCCATGTATTCCTGGGATGTATCTGACTACTTCTTCCAATTTCGACACTCATATCTATCTTACGTACACGTGTCAAACCATCCAGGCGTACCCTTCTTAATCATATTCATTACGTTGACACCAAAGAAAAATAAATAATGAGATCTGTAAATCATTTTGCTGTTATAAATATCAGAAATAATATTTAATAATACAGAAAAATCGGTAAGCCCTAAATCACTACGAATTTTATTATTAAGAAAAAAAATCTCTCAAATTTTTTTTATAAAAATTCTGCGAAGGCGAAAATTTCAGTTAGCGAAGGATTACTCAAATCCATTTCACCAACAGTTTTTAAAGCGAGGGTTCGATCAATGTCCACTGCCCAATGTCCAATGTACATATAAAAATATTATTAGAATAACTCAATGAGAAAAATCTCACATTGTAATATTTAATTATAGATGACAATACTAACGGATACGGTCACATCTAGGACTCGAACCGAGGACCCTTGCCTTACCGGGGCGCCGCTCTACCAACTGAGCTAATATGGGACATTAAAATTTATTGACAATTCAACGCTTATATGAGAATACACCAAACATTGGTGTACGAAACAATATTCCGTCCGTACAATACTGTAAATGCGTAGGTAGCTGGGTACACTTTTATTAGTGTTTCAGTCTTGGTGGATGTTTGCAGAGTTTTTTAATAGAGTTTAATGCCAAGATCAGAGAGGGATTGATTCCCAAGTCTGAGTCGACGAAAGGAATTTAAGACTGGTAAAACTGAATTTAATACTGAATTAAAAACACTTGAAAATATTTCTTGAGACTTGTAGACTTTGGAGATGGTTTCTTCAGGAGAGAAGTTTCTCTTTCAGGGGTAGTTTTTGAACTGATTTTGTATGGAATTCGGTTCTCTATTTATAGAACGTTTTCAAATCGGGCCCTCTCGGGGGAGTTTTCACCCCTTTCGTGAGGGGTGAGTTGGTTAGGTATTTTTCCTCTTTGCAATTAATTTGTTTAGAGGAAAGTTATATTTTAATATTATACCTTTTACCGAGTCAGTTCAATTTACCCAAACCATCTCCTTCAGTCCCGTTTATTTATTTTATAATAAATTGTACAAAGTTTCATATTGGGGTTGAAGTAAAATATCTTTGGTTTGAACATTTCCCAAAGAGTAAAAAACATATTTAGGTACAATTCTTTAAGTTATTATGTTAGCATATAATCATTTCTTGATGTTGATATTTATTCTGTGGTCGTATCTTCTGATATTTTCCTGTAAATTGAGTCTGATGTCATCATAGGTGGTCGCATCAAATTTCGTTATCAATGTTTGATAAGAGCTTCAATGGAGTATGCTGAGCTGTGATTGGTTGAAAACTCGGCGGCCATCATGGAATTCCTTCCGGGTAGTATGGAGGGGGAGTCACGTAAATACTGGGTCGCTTCCTTAGAGTGGTTCATTCCGTGGGTTGGTGGCTCCGAGTGAGGTGGTGGATGGTTATTTTCAGATGTGTTTCAGGTTCTGCTGTTATATTTCTATGTAATTATCTTGCTTAATCACATACAGCACATAATTTGATTGAGTAATTATGATTTGAAGATTTCCAATTGTGTCGGCGACACGGTATCGAGCGGTTTCGGGGTTTGAGTGTTTTTGTAATTTTTACGTAAATATGAATTCCTCTGAAAGATTCTGGAGGTCTGGATACGTATGATACACTCCCCCCGTACAGTCTTGCCTGTACTCAGCTACTTCATCAGACGTATCTTCTTTTGATGTTTCCGCAGGTTGTTATGTCCTGGTAATGAGGGATAGCCGCTCAATGCTAGCCCATCGATGGAGTGTTGTCCAGGCTTTGCGATGTCAGTGAGGGATAGCCGCTCAGTGCCAGCGCCATCGAGGGGGTGCTGTTCAGACTTCGCCGTGTCAGTGAGGGATAGCCGCTCAGTGCCAGCTCAGTCAGGGGGGGGCCCCCGGCGGGGGTAGGAGGTGGGAGTCGATTTTGCCATGTCAGTGAGGGATAGCCGCTCAGTGCCAGCGCCATCGAGGGGGTGCAGGCCAAACTTCACCGTGTCAGTGAGGGATAGACGCTCAGTGCCAGCATTGTCTGGCGCCCCCTGCGGGAGTAGGAAGTGGGAGTCGATTTTGCCATGTCAGTGAGGGATAGCCGCTCAGTGCCAGCGCCATCGAGGGGGTGCGGCCCAGACTTCGCCGTGCCAGTGAGGGATAGCCGCCCAGTGCCAGCGTCGTCAGGGGCCCCCAGCGGGAGTGGGAAGTAGGGAGTAGTTGTCCGGAGATGCCAATATAGACAAGTTCTGTCACTTGTGTAGATTTCTATTTGTTGGGGTTGCAGGAGACGTCCAGTGCGGCCGGGAGGATGACGGCGACTTTTGCTGCCGGTCTTATGTAGACTCCAGTGCTTGTTTGGATCCGAACAGTTCGGACTTGACCATTGGCTGCAGGTACTGCTTCGATGACACGGCCACGTGGCCAGTTGTTCCGGGGCAGTGCTGGATCCATGATGATTACTAGGTCGTCCTTTTTAATTGGTGTAGTTGGATGGTGCCATTTTTGTCGGGCGGCCATAGTGGGTAGGTACTCGTGCAACCATCTTCTCCAAAAGGCGTCCGCGAGTTGTTGTCCAATGCGCCACTGACGGCGGAGGCACACTTCTTCTTCTGTTTTATTGTAGAACGATAATTGAGGTCGTTTCCCGGCTGACCCCAGTAAGAAGTGGTTGGGGGTCAGGGGCTCTTCGTCTCGTGGATCGACCGAAATGTGGGTGAGTGGGCGGTTGTTCACAATGAATTCGGCTTCCGCTAGGGCTGTGCGTAGAGTTTCTTCTTTAGGCGTCCTTTCCTTAAGCGTGGCGTTTAAGGCCTTTTTAACCGATCTCACTAAACTCTCCCAGGCTCCCCCCATGTGGGGACTCATTGGCGGTATAAAGTGCCATTCTATGCCCTGAGTGGCTATTGCGTCGACCATCTTGGTATCCTGGCTTAGTGACATCAAGGCGTCTCTCATCTCAGCGTCGGCTCCATGAAAGTTCGTGCCGTTGTCAGAGTATATGGCAGTTGGTTGTCCTCTTCGTGCGGTCATCCTTTGTAGGGCCATGATTGCGGAGTCAGCTGATAGTGAAGTAGTTAATTCCAGGTGGATGGCGCGTGTTGAGAGGCAGGTGAAGATGGCTCCGTAACGTTTTTCTCTGTGTCTGCCGACTGTTGTGGTCATAGGACCGAAATAATCCAGCCCGCAAATTGTGAATGGGTGGACGTGATGCATCAGTCGTGGTGGTGGTAGTACGCCCATCTGGGGCGGATTGGGTTTGCTGCGTCGTATGCAGCACATTGGGCAGGTGTGCGCAATCTTTCGGCTTATTGTACGTAGTCTGAGTATGAAAAAATGGCTGCGTATTTCTGCTACTGTTTTTTCCGTACTGGGGTGATCTGACTTCTTGTGGTAGTGATTAATCAGGAGACGGGTGTACGCGTTGTCGCCATCCAGGATGATGGGAGTCCGGGCTACTTCTTTAGCCTTTTCTAATGTTTGCAGGCGTGTTCCCATTCGGAGGATACCGTCCGGGCCGAAGAATGGGTTCAGGGGGTTGAGGCGGCTGCTAGCGGGTAACTTTTTCTTTTCTCGTAGGGTATGTAGGGCTGAACCGAAAGCGTCTTCTTGTGATCTTCTGATCCATTTGTGTTCAGCTGTTTTTATTTCCTCCGCTATTAGTGGTCCTTCTGGGGTTCTGTTGGGGCCCATCCGGCATCGTCTGGTAAAGCGGAGAATCCAAGCAGTCGAGCGGATCAGTCGGTGCCATGATGAGAATCTTTCAATTGCTGGTAGAGCTTCGCCTCTTTCGATGATGAGTCCGACGTAGAGAGGTTTGACTTCCAGAGTTAGGTCATCGGGTTTATGGGTGGGTGCGCGTTCTTTGGGCCATTTGTTTTCCGAGTGGATAAGGAAGGCCGGGCCGGAGAACCATCTTCCTTCTGGTGTCAGGTCGGGTATTTCGAGGTCCCGTGTGCCGATGTCAGCAGGATTGAGCTTTGTAGGTACCCATTTCCAGTCGGGTATTCTGGTCAGCTCGTCTATCTCTCCTAGTCGGTTGGCCACAAATGTTGAGTAGGATCGTGGGTCGGTGCGTAGCCAGCATAGTACTGTTGTGGAGTCTGTCCAAAAACATGTGCGGCGTATGTGGGCTGTGCTCTCCTTCTGGATTGTTTGGGCGAGTCTGGCTGCAATGAGGGCGGCTTGCAATTCGAGGCGAGGAATGGAGAGAGGTTTCAGTGGTGCGACTTTGCATTTACTTGCAATGAATGTCGTCTGCGTCTTTCCCTCCATTTCTTCGGTGAAGTAGGCTACGGAGCAGCAGGCTTGTTCTGATGCGTCACAGAAGAGATGTAGGGTTACGTTGCTCTGTTTGTTGTAGAGGCAACGTCTCGGGATTGAGATGTTGTTTGTGTGTAGTAGGTTCAGCCAGTTTGTCCATTTCTGGGCGTGTTCGGGTTTGATGGATTCGTCCCAGCCGATGTTTGATCGCCATACTTCTTGTAGAAGCATTTTTGTTCTGATCGTCAGGCAGCCGATGAAGCCCACGGGGTCGAAAATTTTCATAACTGTTGATAGTAATTGTCGCTTCGTGGGTAATGTGATAGCTTCGGACGGAGTCATCTCGTTAAATGAGTATAGGAAGTGGTCTGTGGAAGGGTCCCAGATGAGTCCGAGTACTCGTTCTGTTTCTGGGCTCCCGTTGCTGGTGGCTATTGTGGTGTTGGTGCGATCTTCGGCAGGAAAGTTGGCAATAGCTGCTGGATTTTTGGATGCCCAGTTGGTCAAATGGAACCCTCCTTTCGCGAGGAGCGCACTCACATTTTGGGTGAGTTTGGCAGCTTCCTGGTGAGTGTCTACCGCATCCAAGTAGTCGTCCATGTAGAATTTAGCGCGAATAGCTGCTGCGGCGGATGGGTATTCGTGTTGGTACCTCTCAGCGACCTTGTCCAAAACAAACTAGGCGTTGCTTGGTGAACAGGTGGCGCCAAACATCATCGAAGTCATTTGGTATGTTTCGGGTTCGTCCTTGGTTGATGTTCGCCACAGGAATCGCTGCGATTGTTGGTCTTCCGGTTTTATTTTTATTTGTAAAAACATCTCTCTGATGTCAGCAGCAATGGCAACGTTTCCTTCCCGGAAGCGCATGATGTTTCCCAGGAGTGATGACAGCAGGTCGGGGCCTGTGAGCAACTGGTCATTGAGTGAGGTTCCTCGGCATCGGCTGGCTGCGTCGAACACCACTCTGATTTTCCCTGGTTTATTGGGGTTGGTTACTGCAAAATGTGGCAGGTACCATCGTCGGGGTGTACGTGTGGATGCTTCGTTGTTCGACAGCTTTTTCGCATAGCCTTTAGATATCAGCTGATCAATCTTGTCAGTGTAAGCTGTTTTCAGGTCCTTATCTCTTGTTAATTTCTTCTCTAGGGAAATGAGCCGTCTCAGTGCGCACTGTCGGTTGTCAGGTAAGGTGGTTTCTGGGTTGCGCCATATCAAGCCAGTCTCCCATCTTCCAGTAGGGAGGGGGCGGGTTGTTGCAGTCATCAGCGCAATTGCTCGTTGTATGTTTGTGTTGACTCGGGTTGCTGCGGTCACGCCAAGTGAGTCGACGGTAAAATTTGTTTTCAGAAGTTCTTCCAATCGTATGTCTGAGGCAGTTTCACGTTGAAGTGCCAATGTGGTGGCAGGGTGCTCGTATCCTGGGTTTGATCCGCCATGGGCGATCCATCCTAGTGCGGTGCGTGAAATTATTCGTGTTGTATCATTATTTTCTTGCACTTCTCTTGACACAATTAGGTAGGCGTTATCTTGTCCAATTAGTATCTTCGGGATGACGGGTTTTCCGTGGATTTGCTGTTGAGGAAGGTTGAGGTTGCTTATGGTGTTAGCGGTGATTTGATACGTGTCGCCTTGGCCCGCCCCTCTTATTGTCAGCCGCACTCGTTGTGATAGTTTGTCAGAGGTGCACATCCCTTTAGCACCGTGGATTCGTAGACCGTGAACTGGGCCGTATGCTCTGATTTGTGCTGCTGTATCGGCGTCGACCAGTGTCACTGTTGATCCTTCATCGAGAAGTGCAAATGTTGAATGAGTTTCTTGACCTGGTGCGCTGAGTATGACTGGTATAATCTTCAGGAGGACGTTCTGGTTCGTGTTCTGGCGTCACAGGTTTACGGTGTTCTGAGGTGGGAATTGAGGATCGTGTAACAAGGTGTGATGTGGGAGCTGACACCCTTCTATGCTACACCATTTTGTTTCCTTGCATTCCCGAGAGTGATGTCTGTCCAAACACTTCCTGCATAGGTTGGCTGCGTTAACTGTCTCCCACCGGAGGGCAACGTTTTTGGCGGCAAACTCTTGGCACTCTCTGGTGGGATGGTTGCCGCCACACTGGGCACAACCGCTCGCGGTTACTTGATGTTTCTGGTTCCTCCCGGGATAGCTGGGTGGTGTGATTGCCTTGCGTTTGAGGGCGTATGGCGTTCTTCCTGGATTGTTGCTTTGTCCTTGGTATCCTGCATGGACTTGGTCTCGGCGTGGGCGAGGTCGCGGGCGGTCTACCATCCCGCTGTTTGGTATTGCGTTAGTTATCTCCTTCATAAAGGCAGCGAGTTGGGTGATGGTGGCAGGGGGGCGCTGTCCACGGACTTCCATCAGCCAGGCTAGTCGTAGAGTGTTTGGTAGCTTGTCGGTAATGTCGCTCAGCAATGTAGGGTTGGTGAGGTAGCCATCGGTTTTCAGGATCCGGAGGGAGGCCACCAAATTTTGCACTGTCCCGGAGAAGTCTGTCAGGTCTTCCAGAGATACGTCAGGTGTGAGGTAGGGTAGCCTTTTTACTTTTTCGAGCATAAATTTGGCTATTGCTCCTGAGTTGCCGTACCGTTGCTCAAGTACGCTAAGGATCTCGGGCAGTTGAAAGGGATCCATCAGCAGGGGTGCTACGGTCTCTCGCGCCTTGCCTTTGAGGGCGCGTTGCAGTCGGATGAGGTTTTCACTGGCGGTCATTTGGCAGGTGGAAGTGGACTGCATATATTGCGCCTTCCAGGTAGGCCACTCGAGCGGGTCTCCAGAAAATAGGGGCAGATCCTTTGCTGAAGACTGCCTGGCGATGAGAGCTGCCATCCTTGAGTCGTCTTCTAGCGACCGAGGGGTGTCTTGAGATCTGGTGGAGCGGATGGCGTCTGCCATTATCGACGCTATTTGAGTCAGTGGGTCGGCGCCTTGTCGTAACCACTCTTGAGTAAGCCGCGCTCTCTCTTCATTTGTAGGAGGTGGTGGAAAGAGCGGAGAGTCCAGGTTTGTCAGGAATGGCTGTGGTTGGTACTCCATTGTGTTATGAGTTGGGTATTCTTGTCCTGATATGGTGATGTTAGCTGCTGGGCTCGGAGGTACATTTGGAGTTGCTTCAGGTGCGGTTAAGTTGAGCATGGGTTGGGTAGCAGTTTGGCGTGTTGCTGCATTCAGGGCTGATTGTAGTTCTGTGATTTGTTTATTTAGTTGCTCCTCCCGAATGCGCATTTCTCGGCGTAGCATTTGGAGAGAGTCTTCAGTTGATTCAGAAGGTGCATCGGGCTCTTGGGGGTTCTCAGTAACAGGTTGGGTTCGGTTTCGGCTGGTCTCAGATGATGTTGAGGCCTTGCGGCCGCTGCGAAGTGACGGCATCTCCACATTTAGTTGAGACTGAAGACGTGTGTGTAGATCCGGCTCGAAGGACCAAATGTACGAAACAATATTCCGTCCGTACAATACTGTAAATGCGTAGGTAGCTGGGTACACTTTTATTAGTGTTTCAGTCTTGGTGGATGTTTGCAGAGTTTTTTAATAGAGTTTAATGCCAAGATCAGAGAGGGATTGATTCCCAAGTCTGAGTCGACGAAAGGAATTTAAGACTGGTAAAACTGAATTTAATACTGAATTAAAAACACTTGAAAATATTTCTTGAGACTTGTAGACTTTGGAGATGGTTTCTTCAGGAGAGAAGTTTCTCTTTCAGGGGTAGTTTTTGAACTGATTTTGTATGGAATTCGGTTCTCTATTTATAGAACGTTTTCAAATCGGGCCCTCTCGGGGGAGTTTTCACCCCTTTCGTGAGGGGTGAGTTGGTTAGGTATTTTTCCTCTTTGCAATTAATTTGTTTAGAGGAAAGTTATATTTTAATATTATACCTTTTACCGAGTCAGTTCAATTTACCCAAACCATCTCCTTCAGTCCCGTTTATTTATTTTATAATAAATTATACAAAGTTTCATATTGGGGTTGAAGTAAAATATCTTTGGTTTGAACATTTCCCAAAGAGTAAAAAACATATTTAGGTACAATTCTTTAAGTTATTATGTTAGCATATAATCATTTCTTGATGTTGATATTTATTCTGTGGTCGTATCTTCTGATATTTTCCTGTAAATTGAGTCTGATGTCATCATAGGTGGTCGCATCAAATTTCGTTATCAATGTTTGATAAGAGCTTCAATGGAGTATGCTGAGCTGTGATTGGTTGAAAACTCGGCGGCCATCATGGAATTCCTTCCGGGTAGTATGGAGGGGGAGTCACGTAAATACTGGGTCGCTTCCTTAGAGTGGTTCATTCCGTGGGTTGGTGGCTCCGAGTGAGGTGGTGGATGGTTATTTTCAGATGTGTTTCAGGTTCTGCTGTTATATTTCTATGTAATTATCTTGATTAATCACATACAGCACATAATTTGATTGAGTAATTATGATTTGAAGATTTCCAATTGTGTCGGTGACACGGTATCGAGCGGTTTCGGGGTTTGAGTGTTTTTGTAATTTTTACGTAAATATGAATTCCTCTGAAAGATTCTGGAGGTCTGGATACGTATGATACAATTGGCATATTATCACACATTCATACTTTACAGTGTTAAGATTTTTTTGAATAAATTGACTGATAATTTACGTCATTAAAATATTATAGCAAAATTTAAAAAAAGAAAATACATAACAATATAATATTACAGATTTGAGATACTGCAATCACTTAAAGGTACAAAAAGTGTTCATTGAAATATTTTCTAGGCTTACATTTAAACACGGAGTGGGTAATGGACAACTGGGAACCAATAAGAACAATGAGAGATGTTGATGTTATCCAATATCCAATTAAACAATGAGTGGGTACTAGACTACTGGGCACCAATAAGAACAATGAGAGATGTTGATGTTATCCAGTATCCAATTATACATGGAGTGGGTACTGTACTACTGGGTACCAATAATAACAATAAGAGATGGTGATGTTATCCAATTATTCATACATGGAGTGGGTACTGGACTACTGGATATCAATAATAATAATGAGAGATGGTGACGTTAACCAATATCCAATTCAAACTGCTGTTATGCAATTGTGCCCTTAGTTTGTATTAAAAAAATCTATGTCTGAGCATAATCTATTAAACGTGCTATAGCTTCTTCTTATGAAATACATTTTCAACATAATTCATATAAATAATAAGAAAGAACATTGTCCTAATTTTAAGATTCTCAAAAAAATATTGTCGAGAATACAATAAACAGTAAACAAAAGCATCAGGATCAAATCAACAGTTTTAATCATCTTGTTATGCCACTCAGTTGCCCAAAAGAATTTTCGAGAATCGGAAAATTCTATCTCAACATTTAATCTCTAAGCAGATTAATTTTAAATTTAACGCTGTAAGAAATAATATGTCATTTCTGAGACAACATGTTTGATAGCTTGATTATGTCTCAGCGGAAAATTTAGATCTTAGGCGAAAAGTAAGCTTATATCCACTCCTACACATAGGTTTTTATTTTTTATTTTCACTTTGTCACCTCCGAAAATAATCATTAGAGATATTGATATGTATTTTATGTGTCCAGAATTTCTAAGAGACAGAGCGATGTGAAATAAAACATCTGGTGTTGTTTTCGAACAATGTATTTTATTTTAATCCCACTAGAGTTTGCTCTGTCTGGGGCCGGTGAAACAGTGACATTGCGGATTCGGAGAATGTTGAAGGCAATGCTGAAGAATATTGAAAGTGTATAGATTTGGTAAATGTTGAAGGCAATGCTGAAGAATATTGAAAGTGTATAGATTTGGTAAATGTTGAAGGCAATGCTGAAGAATATTGAAAGTTTATAGTTTTGGTAAATGTTGAAGGCAATGCTGAAAATATTGAAAGTGTATAGTTTTGGTGAATGTTGAAGGAAATGCTGAAGAATAATGAAAGTTTTTAGATTTGGTAAATATTGAAGGCAATGCTGAAGAATATTGAAAGTGTATAGATTTGGTAAATGTTGAAGGCAATGCTGAAGAATATTGAAAGCTTATAGTTTTGGTAAATGTTGAAGGCAATGCTGAAGAATATTGAAAGTTTATAGTTTTGGTAAATGTTGAAGGCAATGCTGAAGAATATTGAAAGTTTATAGTTTTGGTAAATGTTGAAGGAAATGATGAAGAATAATGAAAGTTTTTACATTTGGTAAATATTGAAGGCAATGCTAAAGAATATTGAAAGTGTATAGATTTGGTAAATGTTGAAGGCAATGCTGAAGAATATTGAAAATGTATAGATTTGTTAAATCTGGAAGGATTATAAAGTAATGCTAATAATTACCTAAAATATTTAACATACTATTGTTCATTTCATTTTGAAGTTCTAATCTCAGCTCTGTCGCTAGTTGAATAAACCACACCACTCCAGCGTACGTGTTGTACAAAACAGGTATGCGTTAATGGAGTGCAAAAGCGACCCATTGGATTTTGTTTATTACTCTCAACATGCACTATGGCATGGTGCGACTTCTTTGAAACATCTTTTTCAAAATGTTGAAAGGAGAAAGTAACGAAACTGGTTGCTTTTTCGTCTTTACATTTTTTAAAATAGTATTAATATTCTTACTTGGGGTGATCCACGTTATCAAAAATACTAATTTCGGTTGTAGATCTGTCTGTGATTTTACCTCAGGTTCAATGAACCCGAATAAAAATAAATCAAAATTTGATCTGTGTCAACAATATTATACTAAACATAAGAAACAGGTATAAACTAGAACAAATTAAAACAATATATTTTGTGCTTTGTCAATCCATTATAGAATACAGAATCATTTTATGGGGAGGAACAACAAACTCGTCTATTAAAGATAATTCTTAAAAAACACATAATGACTGACACTGACCAAATATTCATCATAAAAACACTGCTAAACTACCTTTTTTAACAACAACAAAAAAAAATAATTTCAACAAACACAAACTAACATTAATAGACCAGTTAGACAATCGTAAAAAAACTCTAGTCTTCGATAGAAGCTTTGGACAAAGACACCAGAATAAAAAAAAATAATTCAACAATTTTTCACTCGATACAAAAAATGAAGGAAACAAAAAATATTTCAGATACAAAACTAAAAGATGGATTGAAGAATAAAAAAGACAATAATGCAAATATGTTGTAACGTAAAAGAATAAAACATATGTACGTAATAATTTTTATTTATTTTTTAATTGTTGCAATAATTGCTAAGTTTGTAAATGATGTAGGTATAAAGTATAATATAAGTATAAATTCTTTTTTTTTCACAGTCCTCCCCACTAGGTTTTACTATTCTGAGGCGGCCTGTATTGTTTAAACTTTTGTATTTAGTTTCAAGTTGTCTTTACATTGTCTTCATAATGTTTGTAAGTTGAATTTCACTTTGTTCTCTCAGCCATTTTTTACTTTTGTTTTAAATATATTCATTTCCGTTACTTTTTTGTTTTATTTGGTAGAGCATTGTATAATTTCGTAGCATAGAATTTAATATTCCACTGTCCAAAAGATGTGTTCAAACTAGGAGTAACCAGTATATTTTGGCTTATTGCTCAGGTTGAGCATTTATGTTGGGCAGTGGAGTATTTAGAAATATATATTTTTTAATATAAAATATATTTTGAATAAAATTTTTGTTTTGAATATTTCTTCTGTCGGAGTTCTAACCAGAACTTTTAGAATTGTCTTCAGTACTGCTTTTGAGGATACGTTGAGCTACTCTGCTCATGGCAGATCTCCAACCAGTTATCCCGTACTCAATTAGTGATTGACACAAAGCGTAGTACACTTTTTAATGTTGTTTATGTTGAGGATATTACGGATGTTTCTAAAGAAGAAAATGTACCTGTTGAGTTTTTATTGCTTTTTTTCGCGATGCTTTTTTGGTGATACTTTTTTTATAATTGAAAGCTTTTGCAGTTTTTTTTAGATTCGCATTTTAAAATCAATCATTTTCGATTTGTTTCTGCTATAAAAACAAATATACCTTTAAAAGCGTTCACCTCAACTTAGTGGCGTTTTTGAACCTGAGAGTTAGAGTAGCGGTTTGCACTTCAACCAGCACGGCGACCATATTGGATTTACGAATTACTTACATATTTTCTGGCTCGTGATTGGGGCATTGCGAGAGTGCCGCTATTGAACTTCACCAAACATTTGCATTTAAACACCATTTTAAAAGTCGTTTTGGAATGGCTTAGAGAAATTTTTGAAATTTTGGTTTGAAGATTTTATAGTGTACAGAGCGAAATATAGATTAATATTCATTAGCCCACGACAGAAGTCATCGAAACAACTTCTACATCACCTACTTCTAAGGTCCAAGAAGCCAACGCTACAGAAGCAATTACAGACCCGGTGGAAGAAACTGAGACAGAATCTTCAGTGGTCCAGGAAAGAGCGATTTATTCAAACAATGCAAGTGAACGTCCGACCGTGTCAAACAATGTAGTGTAAGTGTTAGTGTAGTTAGGTCAACATGAACAAAGAGTGGATAGTGCAGTCTTGATTTTATACCCCTCAAAATCCAGTGATAGTTCACGGTACTGCGTCAGTACTTCCTATTTCTTATTGAGACAATGTTTCGAACATCTCAACAGTCCAGAAGTGTGGTAAATGGATTCTAGTGTGTTTATTTGTATCTACGTGATTCTTTGCCACAGTCAATCCTTGTTAATGTGACTTTAATCTGTAGTTTCTTAGAATTCACTCCAAAGTCGTGTAGAGTACGTTTCTGTTTACGAGATCCTTTCTAACACTTCATGCATTAACGGAGCTAAAGTGAGTGTTAGTTTTCTGACGGGCCATGTGATTATCCGGTGGCTAAATTTAAAGTTATGTATAGGATGTTCAGGAACATTTAAATGACCATTACGGTATTAGTTTTTTTTCGGCTTCAAAATCTTGAATGCCATTATCGTGATTAATTTTTCAGTAATCATATCATGTTTCGGAGACAGCGTTACAATGGAACCGTTTTGTAACCGTAAATTGTCTAAATGTGGTTTTCTGCGCTTAGTTTTTGTGTAGCCTTCTAATAACGGATTCAAAGAACTACGAAGCTTAGCTTCGTCGACCTTTTTCATATTTGTGGGGGTTTTGTGGATTTCAATAGTCTCCATAATTAGGTAACAAACGCACTAATGGCTGAATCTCCAATCCTAATTAGTTATGACCGACATTTGCCACAAAAAGTTGATAAACAAACGAGTCTATCTGCTGAGTTTCAGCTCAATCAGATGTCGAAAAGTGGCTAAATTTCCACTTTGAAGATTTAGATTCATTCGTTCATTACCGAAAATTAAAATGAAATGCAAATTGATGTATTTAGAAATATTTGACGACACGAATTAACATTAACTACTCTGAACATTATAACGATCCTTTTTGGATCAATATATAGATAAAGCAAAATGAATTCTATTTTTTTTTTTTAAACATGACAAACATTCCCGGATTACGAATAACCCGACAATATTTGAAAATCTCCTACTACCACCACAGTAAGCGGAAAATGTTGCCTGTGTTGTGATAGAGGAATTAGCCAGCCGAGGAATTGAACACGCTACGAATGGGTGGGACCCAAACGCAATGCCAACTCAGCCACTGAACGGTCATGAAATATATATTTATGTTACAAAGTGTTTTTCGAGCAAGGTTGAATCATACTGTACTTGATGATGTTATAAAGAAGTATTTCCTCTAACTAAGAAGTGTTAACCCAACGCGACACTCCTATTAATGTTAACTTTTGTAGCACTTGATACTCTGTTCGAGTCAGTGCCCTACGTATGAAATAATTACAAACTTTTAATTACATGTCGAAAGCAGTAAACCAACCTTATACAGTTAAATAATAAGTGACGGTACCAGGGAAAACAGGTTTAAAAAACGAAACAGGGTAAATTTTTCTATTTTTGTAAAGTAACGCAAAATACCTTTTTTACATGAGCTCCACACATACGGAGAAAATGAGTATGGCTAATTTATTGTTATCCTGTTAAAAATATGATTGCAATCCATTTCCCAATAAAATGTTAGTCTATTCAGAATAACCAGGAACACGTGTTCATGGATGTGTCATTTTCCTAATTAATAAAAATGACAAAATGTTACAATATCAGAATTTTTATGAAAATAATCACTTCTAGAACCAAAATAATACAGTGTGGTTTGAAAAAACAAAAACAAAAAATTGATTGAAAAAAAAACGATTTTAAAAATATAATTTAGCTGAGCGTTGATTATCGTCTTTTCAAATTAATAAAATTATTGACAGTTAGAGATGATTTGCAATTTTCACGGTCAAAAGAATTATAGTGATTGATTTTTGGGGTATTATGACGTGATACGCTACCTCCTTCCATCAGACCACACATCATGGACACTGTAATGCTGTTCGAAACGAGAGAGGTAGCGCAACACGGCATAATACCCCAAAAATTAAACACTATACTTATTGATTATATATATATTATGAGCACAGGTTCTCCCAGTGAGGTGTTCACGAAACATATAACATTACCCACCACAGTGTCACCTACTCAAACCTACCTCACACCCAGCATAAAACAAACACCATATTAACAACAGTTTTAAATTTATGTATTATATACAAATGTAAATATTTGGTAGACACTGTAATGTATGTATAGAAATAAATAAATAAATAAAATAAAAAATTATTGTTATTTTTTTTAGATCCGTTCGTTTCATTGTTCGATCAGTCAGTGGCTGAGTTGGCATGGTGTTTGGGTCCAGCCCTGGCGTAGTCTGTTCAATTCCTCGGCTGGCTAAGTCCTCCATCACAACACAAGTAATATTTTCCGCTAACTGTGGTGGTAGTAGGAGATTTCCAAATTTGTCAGGTTATTCGTAACCCGGGAATGTTGGGAATTTCTTACAAACAAAAAAACTTTTTTTTAATTTTTACTTCACAATATATGCATTTAAAATGATATATAGTATATTTGCGGCACATTCCAGAGTGGAAGATATTCTCAGTATCGCCCTGGTGTAATACCACCATTTAGAATTGAAACGTTGATTGAAATAGCTTTAGCCTCGTTTGGTGACCAGATCCTAATGTCCAGGTACTTCCCCATCTTCCTCTTTCCCATCTCATTCCCCTCCCCAATGCCTTCAGCGTTATTATAATTAACACATGTTCCGATCTACTAATAACATATGTGTGTTTTTCCCTAAAGTTTATTAGGAAACTTGTCAATTCATTCGTTAAAGGCCTATTATAATCCAATTTTTAACAGCATTAAAATAAATTTGCAATTTTTTATACCAGTTATTTCTCTCGGGGAGTAAATCATCTTTGGGTGTAAATGATTTTTTGCTGCGTGAAGTGTATTTTTGGGGAAAGGAAGGAGAGGAACTTTTGAAGGGCAAAGTGTCCAGGAGTTATGGACGCATGAATCCATCGCTCCCACTTCGGTGGGTCAAGAAAGTCCGGCCGAAGAGGTCAAAACGACTCCCTTAACCAGTGTCTCCCGTT
The DNA here is from genome assembly GCA_026573805.1 of Hesperophylax magnus. Taxonomy (NCBI): domain Eukaryota; kingdom Metazoa; phylum Arthropoda; class Insecta; order Trichoptera; family Limnephilidae; genus Hesperophylax; species Hesperophylax magnus. The sequence continues at coordinate 5,026,928 of JAIUSX010000018.1, forward strand.
GCGGCCCACCACGCAGAAGGTGGGCAAATACATCCGCCGCCAAGTCCTAAACAAACCTCTCTCCACGAACCCGGGCACCCCTGCTAAGTCGCCAAACGTAGCTAACCAATTGGAGTGACCTATGGCAGGGTTGTTGGTTATCCAATAGATGGTTTCTATTTCAATTACTTTTCAATTATTATCACCACCTTTGTGGTCGAGCGGTAAGGCTCTCAACTAACAAGCTGAAGATTGCGGGTTCAAATCGAGGCCTGCGCAAGTAAATTTCATTTGATTAATTTGTTGATCAAATTAGTTTATTTCACAAATATGTACATTTTTCATTACCATACAGGAAAGGCTCTGGGGAAAAAAACCCTCACGGCCTATGTCACATTCATATAAAACTGTATCGAGAATCGAAGCCCGCGAGATTTTGCGGGATTGGAGTGATTCTTCCCGGATCTAGCGAGATTGAAAAAACCCTAGTCTGAAGGCGCCTTGCCCACACTACAAATTTCTGACTAAACTAGGATAAGGGTATTATTTTTAAGTTGTTAACAAATTTGAATTTGGCTGACATGAACGTGTTAGAAATGAAAACAGGAAAGAAATAATGTTTTTGGCAGTCGAAAATATTTCCTTGCATTTATTTGCCGTCAGCTTTTCTAATTCCGGATTCTGCACTAGACGAACACTGATTGTAGTGTTTCTTTTTATCTGAAATTATGCATGATTGATATGAATGCTTAATTACCATAGACATAACTAATTTATATGTCAATTCAGATTCACTAGATTTACTAGGATTCACTGCCTAAATTTAAAAGTAACATCATGTCAATAATATAAACTGTTCAATGTGTATACTGTTCAATACACACCTCACGTGGTAATTACTGAATATACATACCACAAGGAAACATATCATAGGTACCAGGGGCGGATTTAAGACTCCAAAGCATAATCAAAGGGCCCTTGCAAAATGCAAAATGTAATGTCGTTATTATGAAATTGGGTGTTGTACTGCGCACATATTCATAACTTTTCCTGGAAGTCTAGCACGATGGATTGATAGAGCCTTATGTCAAGAAGATATTGAATAATTTCTTCATCTACGGTCATTTAGCGATATTTGCGAGTACGGTCAACAACTGACAAGAAATGTTCCGACGACCGATGGAGAAAGTTTAACGCTGCCTCCGTAGTATCAGATAAGGTTCGGTTAGTTGTTGTTGTTAATATACTCGTCTTTTTGAATAAATGCGTTCCTTTTGCAATTTTTTTCTCTTATTAAAAAACGGAGTTGAACTAACGAAGCTCTTAGAATTGAAAGAAGTCGTATACGCGGTGGGTTGAATCCGTTCGGGCCAATGACGATACATTGGTTTTTACATAACATGTTGTGAATAAAGACCTTATTAACTAATTGACATACTTTTTACTGTCAAAAAGTAAATGCGGACTGCCAATGAATATTTAAGTTAGTATTTCTATTCAACATTGTCAATTTGATTTTTGACATTTTGGAATGTCAATTTATAGATAATAACTCCAGTATTGCCAACATAAACAGATTTCTTATTTATTGAGTTATCAATATCGGTCTGGCTATCGACAGCGTACCATCTTTGGGAAATCGGTAATTACGCATATCTACCCGATATTGTAAAGCTATCGATTTCACTTTACTAGACCTCGTGATATGCATCAAACTATTGTGTTTGAGGGTAGTTATAGCTATTCTTCGTCAAAGCTTTGGAACGAAGTACCACTGTCAATTCGAATATCGACATCGTTGCATTGCTTCAAAAAGATTTGCTGCGAATTGTTGCTATCGTTACAATGAAGGGGATACTTAGCTACATGTGGTTGCGATCATTGTTTATTTTGAATTTCTGTAGACTATATTTTTTGTATACCTACTATTTTTATTTTTATTTTTATTTGTTTGTGTTGATTTGATTTTTTATTGTTATATTATTTCATTGTTCATTATTATACCTAAATATGTATATATTATTATTATATTGGAGGCACTGTTGAAAACCAGCTGCATTCCCGGAGAGATCCGGAATGCATAGCTGAGCAGTGACCTTTTTGTCAATAGAATTTATGTTAAAAAATATGTAAAATTTATGTCTTGGCAAATAAATGTTTTTATTATTTTTTTTTTTTTTTGTATTAGGCAATTCACCCTAAAGAGAGTGCTATGTGCCGTTAAAGTTAAGGGAGATGGTTATAATTTTATGGTAAATCTATACGGGAATAGGAAATCTCAAATATTGAAGTCATTCAAGTCTATGAACTTGTATAGAACTGAGAAAATGCCAGAATTGTTGAGAGAAAGTAAATAAGGAATACTAAGGGGAGATTGGTGGGTGATTTTTATAAGTAAACGATAAATGCCTTTGAAGGATGAATGATTTTTACAATTAAAGAAAACGTGATCAAGAGTCTCATTTTCCATACCGCACTGGCAGAGTGGACTATCTAGGACCCGGATTTTAAACAAATGGGATGCAATGGAGCAATGACCAATTCTCATTCTCGAGATACAGGATATAAATCTTTTGGATTTTTTCTTGCCGTGGAACCAAGGTTTACTTGGAATATGATTTTGTATTCCAGCATAAAAAGCACCAGTTCGGGTTTTCGTATTAGTCCAATTTTCTTCCCAGGAGCGGATCATGTTGGATTTAAGAATTGGGATGACGTCAGAGATAGGAATTCTAAAATCTAAAGGATTAGAGCCAGAAATTGTTCCAAGTTTAGCTAGAGAATCGGCTTTCTCGTTACCCTCAATTCCTAAATGGCCAGGGACCCAAACCAATATTGTCTCGAAATTTAATTCATTTAGAGATTTAAGGGTGTTTCTGATATTATAAATAATATAGTCTTCTGGTTTATGGATATTTGAGGAAATTTTCAACACTGCGCTTAGTGAGTCAGTGCACAGTAAGGCTCGTCGAATATTGAAAAGCTGGATTTGGCTCAAAGCTTGTTCAATTGCGAAGCATTCTGCAGTAAATATGGAAATTTCTTTAGGCAATTTATAAGACAAATCTAAATCGAATTCGGGAATGTGTACCGCAGCTCCACAATCTTTGTTATCAGACTTAGAACCATCTGTGTAAATGAGAGAAAATTCTGGAAACTTAGAAGATGTAATGTTTTTAAATTTTTCCTCAACATTTTGATTAGATGAGGTTAAAATATCAGTTCGGAAGTCTGAAGTTATAACGTTCGGGATATAATTGATAGAATCAAATGGGATGGTGAAAATAGGAAGGATAGGATCTTTTTGTAGATTTTGGAGGGAAGAAGACAGAGATTTGAATGAAAGAAAACTTTTTAGAAGGAGAGGAAGTCGATTTTTATCTGTCGATCTTTTTTCGTTATTTAAGTAATTGAACAAATAATCAAGGCTTTATTCTAAAAGGTGACGCGATATAGAAAAAGATTTAAAAATATATTTATCAGCTAGGAATTGTCTCCTTAAAATTAAGGGGGGATCAACACATTCTACCTGGAGAGAATTAATTGGAGAAGATTTCATCGCTCCAATAATTATTCTGAGCGCTTTGGACTGAATTCTTTCAAGTTTTTTGTCCAAATATTTAGGAAGAGGATCAAAAAGAAATGTTCCATAATCCAAATGGCTTCGCACTAAAGCGCCATACATTAATTTAAGAGTAGTAGGATGAGATCCCCACCACACTCTGGAAACAGCTCGCATAATATTTAGCCCCTTTTCACACTTAGCCGAAATGTTCTGAATATGCGGGAGCCAGGAAAGTTTATGATCCAAAAGTAGTCCAAGAAATTTAATTTGCTTAACGATTTGAAGAGGGACATTATCAAAGCAGACAGAAAAGGGGGGGTATTTTTCTTTTGCGCGTAAAAGCCACTACTTTGGTTTTAGAGGTAGCTAAATTCATCCCATTTGTCAACAACCAAACTTTAATATTATGTAAAGCCAAATTCAATTCCTTCGCAGCGCGCGATAGATTTTTGTGTGATAAATATATAAGGAAATCATCAGCAAAATAAAGTCGCTTGATAGATGAAGGAATTACACTGTCTAAATCACTTATATATATATTAAATAATAATGGACTGATTACGGACCCCTGAGGTAACCCCTTCCATAGTTTGCGATTTATAGTTTTTGAGGAAAAGTGGATAATAATGGATCTGTCTGTTAGTAAATTAATAATAAATTGAACTAGTTTTAAGGGAATTTTTATTTTAATTAATTTTTCTTTCAAAATGTTAATTAATACATCGTCGTAAGCTGACGAAAGATCAAGAAATGTGGCCAGAGTGCAATAATTAAGGGACTGAGATATACGGATGTCTGTTGTTAACACACTTAAATTATCTATGGTTGATTTCTTTTTCCGGAAGCCATATTGATTAGGAGAGATAATTCTGTGATTTTCAACAAACCATTCCAATCTGTTCTTTATCAAGTGTTCTGCTACTTTCATTAAACATGACGAAAGAGCAATAGGACGATAGGATGAGATTTCAGATGGATTTTTGCCAGGTTTTAAAATCGGAAGGATTTTTTGAACTTTCCAGACTTAATACGGAATAAATCCCGTTTCGAACATGTAATTAATTAGGGATAAAAAATATTCAACCGACATGTCTGAGAATGCTTTAATGAAACTATATAAGATTCCATCAGGGCCAGGAGAAGAGTCTGGAAGGGAATTGATTACTCGATTTAATTCACTTATTGAGAAAGGAGAGTCCAGCCAGCTAGAGTGAGATGGATAAGAAATAAAGGAAGGCATTTCCTCACATCTGGCAACTGACGGAGGAGCTATCTTATCAGCAAAACCTATAATAATTTCTTCTGGAATATGTTAAGAACGCTGCGGAGTATATGACGAACCGATTTTTTTTAAATTGGACCATACGGATGACTGGGGAGATTCAGGAGACAAGCGTTCACAGAATTTTCGCCATCCAGACCGCTTTTTGTTTTTCAAAACGCGTTTCGCTTCTGCCTGGGCGCGTTTCACAGAAAGGTAATTTTCGAAAGACATACATTTACGGAAAATGGAAATTGCTTCTCTTCTGGATTTAACGACACTAGTGCATTCTTCATCCCACCATGGGGTGGAATGTTTTATCTTAATGTTAACATTACGTTTTTTAAGTGTTTTTTCTGCAGCTTTTATTATCATGTTAGGAAATAATTCACATTGTAAACTAGTGTTGACAAGGGAAGACTTAGATGCTTGAACAATGGAGTCTAATTCTGAAGAAAAATTTCTCCAATTCGCGTCTTTCGTTTTAAATTTAAAACTATTGTTTATCGAAAAGGAATGCGTGGAAGATAGATGGTGGAAGGTAATTATTATAGGAAAATGGTCACTGGAAAGGGGATCTTTAAGAATGTTCCAAGAACATATGGGAATCACCGAAGATGAGCAAAGAGATAAATCGACTGCACTTTTCCGATGTTGAGGGGCAGTGAAACGAGTTGGAGATCCATCATTTAGTATACATAAATTATAGGTATCCATAAAATCTAATAGATTATGGCCAGAACGGTTAGTTAACTCACTGCCCCAAGAAGGAGAATGAGCATTGAAGTCCCCAAGTATCATATACGCGGGACGAATCTGGGATATAAATGTTGACCATTCGTTTTCAACAAAAATTGTAGAGGGAGGGATATATATTGATAGTAATGTAATATCAGATATAACAGCAGCTACTATCTGAAAATTATTGGAGAGAGTGTGGAAAATAATTTGTTTAAAAGGGATAGAATTATGTATAATAAGAGCAGTGCCACCTTTGCCATCCAGTCTATCATGTCTTAGACAATGATATCCAGGAATATTAAATTGGTATGAGGGTTTTAACCACGTTTCGGAGATGGCAGCAACTGAAATATTATGTTCATCAAGTAACTGTACAAGATCAATTTTGTTGGCGAATAGACTTCTACTATTCCATTGAAGTATTTTGCTCATTTGCGGATACATCGGGAAGGCTAGAGAGTAAAGATTTCATATAATCGGCAGCGTTGGACGGTACTTTATTGTTATTTGAAAGGATCGTAATTAATAGGGTAATTAAAGTTTGAATAAAAGAAGAATTTTCAATCGTGACTTTAGGGAAGATATCGGAAGTGGAACAGTTTTTTAAGGCAGTCCCATTGGGAGCCTGGGATTTATTATTCCCATTCGGGTTAAGTAAAAGTTCATTATGTAGTTTTTTATCGAAAGAAGGAATAAATTTTGGATTAGATTTTATCGGTTTGAAAATTGTTTCTTTGTGGGAAGATGATAGAGGGGATTTAGGGGAAGAAAAATGAAAGAGAGAAGCGTTAGACGTTATCTCTGCAAAAGATTTTTTTGTAGGAGGGAATAATTTAGAGGCCTGAAAGTAGGAAATATTGTCTGCAGCCATTGACTGTTTGATATTTCTCTGTCTAGATAACTCTGGACAGGCCACACTAACAGCAGTATGGTTGCCCTTACAATTAATACAAATAGGGTTATTCGTTGTATTTTGACACTGTTCAAAGGGATGATCCTCTCCACAATGGAAGCAACGAGGAGGGGAACGACAAATAGGTTTTGAATGGCCAAAACGGCAACAGTTGAAACATTGGATAGTCGGGAATCTGTATATTTCAACGGGAAGAGCGTTATAATAAATAAATACACGGGATGGTAATGTTTGACCTTCGAAAGTAATAACAACGGATTGGGAAGGTTTCCATATAGTGGTGCCGGTGGAAGTATCCTTAAAATTCAAACGACGTGCTTTTAAAACTTTTGGAGTTAATTGAGAGTCATTAAGAGCATCTACTATTTCTGTTTCTGATAGATCGGTTGGGATACCTCTTACTCTGCCCATTCTGGTTAAATTGAATGTAGGTATGAAAGATTTAAATTTATTATTTGAAAGAGAACCTATTTTTTTAACAAAATCATTAGATAATGTGGCTGATTTAAATTCTATGGATAGTTTGTATCGACCTTCCGGTTTTATTGATCCATTTATAATACCGAGGTTATTGAGTTTTGAGCTAAAAATAAATTTACCAAAATCCAGGGGATAATTATTTTCCCCTGTTCAGTCCTTTGGACATTGACAATAAATGGAGCTGAAGATGAAATAGAATACATAAGCTCAATGGCTTTTGCTTCTGGAGGAATGGTATCATTATAACTTCCATGAGAGATTGGGGCTTCGTTTGATTGTGAAAGAGATTTAATTTTAGGAGGTACATTAAGGCAAAGCGGAGGACGTCGTTTTCGTGAAGGAAGGGTTACAGAAGTCTGGGTATCATCAGTATCGTAGTCGTCTACAATATTAGAAATGGGTTCAGGGTCCGGAGGTCGATTTTCATCTTCCTCCATTTCAACAAATTTAAAAAAAAAATTAAACAATAATTATTATTTTAGAAATAATAAATGATAGAAATAATACACGCAACTTCGTCGCAAACCAATAACACAAACAAAAATAATGAATACGAAAAGGTAACAATAAATAAATCTTATCTGTACGCCGCGCCGCCGTCAAAGTAAGCCGTCAAACACAGAGCACTGGTAAGAGATTTTATTATTGATTTCACTTCGACCCCAATTCTTATTACTGTTTCGGTCTATTCGTCGCCATAGAGCCAGAGAAAAATAAATTTTTATTTTACTATTTAAAGTTATAATTACGTTCAATGAAAATTCGCTCTCAATGTATGAGATGACCGCCAAAATAATTTCTGGTTGATCACATTCTCTTATGTTGGAATTCCTGATTCCATACGAGTGGCCAGAGTTACCATTTACTTTATTCAAATTAGGCAGGTACTATTTTGGTCGAACACGAAAAATTAAATAAAGGTATTTTGGCGTGTTTTATTAAGAACGAAATATTTTTTACAAAAGGTTAGGTTATTATATGTTAGGTTTGGTCAGTATAGGTTAGGTTAGGATAGGTTAGATTAGGATAGGTTAGGTTAGGTTAGGTTAGGATAGGTTAGGTTAAGTTAGGATAGGATGTGTTTGGTTACTTTAGGATAGTTTAAGTTAGGCTAGATTAAGATAGGTTGGGTTAGGATAGGTTGGGTTAGGTTAGGATAGGATATGTTTGGTTAGGTTAGGATAGTTTAAGTAAGGTTATGTTAAGATAGGTTAGGTTAGGATAGGTTAGGTTCGGTTAAATAAAATAATAATTAACTTTAACCTTTATAAATAATTTATGCTTTTCAGGTAGGCATTATTTTGCTGGAATATTAAAATACATTAAATGTTTTTTTTTTTTTTTTCGTTTTTTTTTAAACGTCTCCTGCCGTTTTTGTCTAGTCAGAATAGAATCAAGAACACAAATTTACAGAAATTATTTAAAATGGCTGTCATCCCATTCAACGAAAGCGAATTTTCATTTTAAAAATTAAAATGTAAAAATAAAAATTTCTTAAATGCGCTCAGTTTCCTTAATAATAAAGTTAATGTAATAAAGGGGAATCAAAAGGTTTTATGTTCAAAAAAATCGTATTAACCGTGGCCAGCGATCCCGAATATTTACAGTACAATATAATTCATAATTTTGATGATGCTGCATTCTACGATTCATAATTTTGATGAGGCTAAATTCTTCGATTCATAATTTTGATGATGCTAAATTCTACGATTCATAATTTTGATGACGCTACATTATACGATTCATAATTTTGATGAGGCTAAATTCTGCGATTCATAATTTTGATGACGCTACATTCTACGATTCATAATTTGGAAATTGTATCGTTTCGCATTAAGTCGTACCTATACGAGTATTTGGTAACATCGGAAAACACCGATGTAGTCAATATTATTTCCTATGTAAACAAGGGGAGTGTCGAAGTAAATATTATTATCTGGCTTTAATCACATGTCCTGAGCAAACGTTGTAAATGTTTGAGTATCCAATTATTAGGTTTTTCTTGTGTAGGCAGCCTAGTTTTCATACAGGTTGACCTACATTTGGCATTACAACCAACAAATCGACGTTGAATTACAATTTGGCTCAATTTATGCCTGAAAGAAGCGGTGACCGGATAAATCATCACAATGATAATTCATCACATCTTAAAAAAGTTATATAAAGTCATGGAAAGTGATGAAACAAAAACTTTATTAACTGGGTTAAGTAGGTTAGGTTAGGTTAGGTTTAAATTTTTTTTTCAAAGTTTCTAATGACTTTATATCACTTTTTAAAAGTGTGTTGAATTGTCACTGTGTTGAGTTATCATGGAACCATTATATAATGATACTTAAACTGTGCATGATGTGAACATTTTTAAGTGGACGGTTGACATCTACGCTTTTTGATCAATGACTTTTTCATGTTAATAGTCTGTAAATGTTCCTAAACAATAAATAATATCTTAAGCACTCAGTATAATTTATGACGAGTTCCTTGTCTAGACTCTACCTTATTTTATTATTTACAAAAAATACAGCGCTATACAAATCATCCAAATATAATCATTATTATTTTTTTGGTATTGCAATTATTAGAAGTTTAGTGGCAAAAGTAAAGTTCAAATTTACTTATAAGACTGTAGAATTTAGGACTATAGAATTCTTTATGAAATGATCTTAAAAAGCTTTATTAAAATACATTTTTAGCTGTTTACATTGTTTTACACATTTAGTTAAAGATTTATGACTTTATGGATATGTCTGACTAGAAAGGTGAGTTTTAAGTCTAGCTCTGAATTCTGTCGAGTCTGTGATCATTGTTAAATCACGTGGAAGTCTATTCCAGGCATTAGGTCCTGATACTCCGAAAGCACGCTTACCGAACTTAGTATCTGGTGTGCGCTTTGGTTCCTTCAACCTTCCGATAGCTCATGACACTTTTGGTATTATCCAGAATACACATTTCATATACTTATCTTATCTTAAGCCGGAACCATTCCGTTGAGTCACTTAAAATAACTGGATTCTTTCAAGACATTTAACCCAGCAAAGATTTGTTGTATATTCTTCTATATAATGTAATGTCCTAGTATATCCTAAAGAATATGCATACTTATTTAACCCACGCATTTCTTCACGAGAACATAACATTTTCTTCTGTTTCTACTGTAGTGAGTATTTACGAGATCAGTAGACTAATATTGACAAACGATGTTTTCAAAGTGTGGTTTCCTTTGGCAAATAAATAGCTTATTAAATCTTGACTTATTATAAAAGGAATTACATCAACAACAAAATGGCGAACACGGCTCGATTTGAAAAGGTGGGGAAATGCTATTGGAAAAGTTATAAATCTCCTTATTAGAATTTCCAAGAAAATTGCGTTGTTTTCTGTTTGGCTTATCCACCATTATTTTTGTTATTTTTATGGTCACTAGAGGATAACTATTTCCAAAGCACTGTCAGAACAAAAATGAATAAACATCTCTTAAATTTTGGTTTTTGTAAACAACGCTCAGAGTTAACATTACTTGAATATCATGGGATTATGACAACTTTAATAATTGGTTTTGTGAGTCTGAAGAGAGTGGGGAGCAGATTGTGGGAATGGGAAGTCTGGGAAACCTGGAATTTCAGGTCTGGTCACCAAACATGGCCAAAGCTATTTCAAGCCACCAATTTTTTTATCCTGAATTCTGCGTGTCTTTATCCAGGCCGATGCTGAGAGTATCTACTAATCTGACACTCTTAACACTCAACTCAAACTTAACATTCAATTAACGCCAAAAATTATGTTTTTATTATGATAATCATCAAAATTTCACGTAATGGGAATTGTACTTGCTAAGCTACTGCAAAAACATAGCTTGTCAGCAAGAGCTTAGTTTTAAACAATCAATCTTTCTTCTATCTTCTATCTTCGAGTTGGAGCGTTGGAGATCATTTGGAGGTAAAAAATCGGAACCCTTTTTATCGCTTCATGTCTCATCCAAATATAATACATCAATATGTGGAGGGTCTGTTTAAGGAAAGGAAAGAGAGAAAGGTATGTCACCGATGAATCCGGGCACCCCTGCTAATTCCCAAACGTAGCGAACCACTTGGGGTGACGTATGGCAGAGGTGTTGGTTATCCAATATATGATTCCCAGGATGGCGGTATCCAAAACCGCCCCCATCCCGTGATATATACTTTTTTTTCTAATGCAGTTCTATATCTAATGAAACCTTGAATATGTTTCTAATGATTTTTATATTAAATAAGAAACTTTTAATTTTTTTTATTTTAAAGAAAGTCAAAGATTCCCGGGTTACGAATAACTTGAGAATACTTGAAAATATCCTACTACCACCACAGTAAGCGGAAAATGTTGCTTGTGTTATTATGCAGAACTTAGCCAGCCGAGGAGTAGAACCCAAACGCGATGTCAACTCAGCCACCGACCGGTCAAAAGATCTATAAGATTTCATCCGACTAAAGTACCCACAGCTTGAGAACTTCTGCTAAACAAACATTGACACAGCATCTTTCGCGTGATATTATTTTCCTCTGAATGAACACGGTAATCTAAATATAGTCCCTGACTGAGACTGAAATAGCCGCACGCATTTATTTTAGCCTCAAGATCACTGGAAGATAATATTATGGAGCATAGTGAGATGATAATACATGACATGTGTGATTATTAGGCTGTGGAGAGAAGTGGGAGAGTTTGGAGTATTCATTGGCGTATCGGAAGATTTCAAAGCCCTTAGGCAATTCAAAAACCGAACTCTGATTCCTAACAAAAATAAATTATTGAGTAAATAAACAGAACTCATATTATATTTACATTCTTTGCATTAAGTATGTAAGAATTCAGACTGCATATGTTTGTGCTTGCAAAACTAAAAAAGTAGTTGACTGATATCTCTGAAAATGTCAAAGATTGTTCTTATTATTGCCAGGGGTGTTAAAAAGGTGGATTGAGATGCCTGAGGAATACTTAAGGGCCAGCTTTCCGCGTAAAGAATTTAGATTTGGGCAACACCCACAAAATAAGCAATATTTAGTGTTAAAAGAATCCGACAGAGGTGTCTGAATTCGTATTAGGAATAATTTTGGGGATTATTTAATAATTTAAATAACGAAATTAAATTACCGACATCTATTGCAATTTTAGAAAAACAGAACCATTTTTAGTTAGCACCGAGCAAATTAGAACGAAGTCGAAATGAAGATGGTTCTCAAAATATGGGTTTTATTACGGATTTAATTAATTATTTTTTTTTTTTAATTTTACAAAAAACATTTACGAAAGTTATTTGTATAGGTATACAAATTACTTTACTTTACTATAATACTATTATCACTTTTATAAAAGTAATTTATAACTTTTATAAAATCAATAAATATATTTTTACATCAATAAGGTTTTTCTTATATGGTTATCTTTATAGGGTGTCCGGGGGTAAAGTGCTCAAACTTCAGGAGGTTATTCTAAATGCTAGAAGAAGTAAAAAAGAAATGGAAATTATTCGAATTTCCCACAGACATAGGAATTGATAGACGAGAAGATAGTGGTCAGGGGTAAAATCAACTGTTGAAGAACGAAGGGAGTAAGGCTGACTGTGATTCGTCAATAAATCAATCTGACAGTAAATAGGCATCTCGCATTATAATATCACCATTTACTTCTTAAAAGTAAAATCTGCTTTTGAATGAATAGACATTTTTACATGGGAGCGCAAATTACTCGCCACGTTATGAACAAATTTGCGAAGTCCAAATTCGGCAAAAAAATTCGGTTTTATTTTCAGAGTCGAATATTTCGTTTAAGTATTTAGTTAAGACACTTTTATAAATGTTCATAATTTACTTCCCAGCAACCAGCTTTGTATTTCGCGTCCAGACGTTTCTCGATGTGATAGTACCTATATGTTTCTAAAACTGATCTATATTATACGATGTGAATATGCTTAAAATAAAGTAAAATAATGCTTATATATGGAATGTAATACGACAATTGGGTTTATTCTCTTTTTCACATCTATTTTTACAAGTTTTCATAGTACAAGTCAACATTTTGCCGTTTTATTTCGTAAAATGAACCGATAATGCCTCGACCATAGTTCGCACAAGAATGATGACATCACGTTTTCAAATTTCACTTGAGGCCATACGCGAGCACAGCCGGCTCCAATGGAACTGGTATGGGGAGTGGGGATAATACGCTTTTAATCACTTAGGGCAGGTCTACTAATATTCATATGTCTATGGAATTTCCAAATTTTTTCCACAAAAATTTATTTTCCGTAGAAGAAATTGTTTTTTTTTCTATACAAAAAATTAAACTTTTTTACTCGAAAACTATCTTAAAACGTTGGAATTCCAAATAAAGTTTTTTTTCTTTTTTACTTGTACTATCAATTAGAATCAACTCCCGAAGTTTGTGCACTTAACCCCCGACATCTTGTATAATATGCGCAATATAATATTTATACACGTGTAATATCTACTTTTGTACATTTATATAAATTATATACACGTTTACATTTTTATGCTCATCAAATTTATTATATTATAAAGATAGATAGAAAGATCCTTAGTGCTTCCTGAGGACTTACAAATCAGAAGACTTTTTTGTAATTATTTATTTATTCATTTAAACAATTCAATAATTATAAAGAGTAATAAAACATGTAAGCAACATAAAATTACATTCTAAAATGTGAAAGGGGCTCTATTTATTTACATTTTTATGAAATTACTACTTTTAATAGTTTAAGCTTTCAGTGAACTTTCAATTTTATTTTTAACTTCTCTAAATATTATTTGTTTAAATTGTCAAATATAATTTAATCACAAACACAAGATTCACTCAAAATGAAAGATTCGTGGTTCCGAAATGTTCCCATAAATACGGTGAAAGAACCCTAAACTATAAACTTATTACCCTAAACATGCTTCGAGCAAAATGCGGATCTGGAAACCTTATCGTCAATCTGAGCAAAACATACCATGAACGTCAATATAGCAACAGCCTTTGTTCTGCTGCAGTTTCATTAAATGCCGAGAGATCCGTTTACAGTCTCCAAAAAGCAATACTGGGGCACAACCCTAGAAGCAAAGCTAAATGATTGGAATACAGAAAGATAAAAACACACCATTGTCAAAAATATCTTGGCCGTAAATGATTAAATAAAATTAGATTTATTCAGGAAGGCAAGCATTACGGTGATCGATGTTAAAAATCTAACATAGCCCTAGAATAACTCCAGTATCTTTAAGAAACCTTTCTCTTAAAGCTCAGAAAAAAACTTTCCATGACAGTTAGATATACCACTCTACAACAAGACCACGTACGGTAAAACTGTAAAAAAAATAAAGTAATAAATAACAAAATAAATATTTCACAACACAATAATTTCATCGAAAATCTTAAATCCGTTTCACCTTTCTACATTTTCTATATTCTCCTTAAGAGTATAATCCTTAGATAATGCCTTTTCAGATTATTCGTGGAAGCTAGAAAAAAATAAAATCATTGATTATAACTGCACTTCAAGTGACCTTTTAAATAACAGTAAAGGGCTCAAATGATTTTATTATTACGTCCGTGCCTTTGCATCTTTACAAGACTTGGGCAAAACATTCTGTAGCGGAGTATAGATTTTACATCTGAAACATAATTAAAGAGTTTATTGAAAATAGAACACCAAGGTACGGTTAATCAAAAAACGTACAATAAAGTTAATTCTGGGTAGAAATTGTACAGTTGACATTCAGGACAGGTTCACTCCCTCCTCCTCAAAAAAGACCCTCTATACAGCATTCTCAAAGATGACACAGGCTCTGAGAGAAATTATTTTCTTCAGGGCCTCCTTCCGACATAAAAAATAACATCACTGAACTAAATTATATTCTTGTATTATTGTAGAAAGCAATCACTTTGTGGTTTGACATATTTAATAAAATAAAATACTTTTTTTATTTTAAAACCACGATATTTATTAATTTAAGAACCGACCGGTTTCGCTTTACTTAAGCATCATCAGGGTACAAATTAATACTAAACAAGAAGTACATAATGTGTGCATATATATAACAAAATATAGAGGGAGACAACATGATACAAATATAAGCAACACAAAGACGGTCATAAAATACATTAACATAAGTGCACAAGTAATGGAAAAACCGCTAGATAATTATGTAGACTAATGGGTTATACGAATAAATCGGGAGAAACAAAACATCAATAAAACCTCAATAATAACGGTTTTTCCGAATTCGCAAATCATTTGATCGATAAAAATCATACATTCTGTCATAGCACCGGTGCTAACATCTTACATAAAAACGGGCATGGTAACAGACTAAACAATTTAGAGGCACTAGAAATTAAAAAAGCTGTAAAAACCAAAAGTCAGATACTTAATAATCAATTAGACATATCAAGTAGTCCAATATTAAGTCTGTTTCCAATAAACCCATAAAAAATTCCCAGTTCTCCTTACCTCCTTACCACATTGCCAGTTGATGTTTTGTTTCTCCCGATTTATTCGTATAACCCATTAGTCTACATAATTATCTAGCGGTTTTTCCATTACTTGTGCACTTATGTTAATGTATTTTATGACCGTCTTTGTGTTGCTTATATTTGTATCATGTTGTCTCCCTCTATATTTTGTTATATATATGCACACATTATGTGCTTCTTGTTTAGTATTAATTTGTACCCTGATGATGCTTAAGTAAAGCGAAACCGGTCGGTTCTTAAATTAATAAATATCGTGGTTTTAAAACAAAAAAGTATTTTATTTTATTAAATTATATTCCCCACAGTTTCAGAACTTTCAATAGCTTTTTTCGCTCGCACGTTCATTATTTTTCTGGATTCCACGTTCGAGTATTGTTATTTGAAACAGATGGCCCATATATTATTATTACACATTATATTATATTTCGGACATCGTTGCATTGTGAATCATTAGAGCAGATCTTAGAGTAATATTACTCTAAGGAGCAGATGTAAAGTGACGTGGTATTTGTGTACGTAGAAAGTTAATTCACAAATAAATCACGATCATATAGTATCCTCAACAAGCAAACTAAATTAATAAGAACTTGCCCCGTAATTTCTAATGTTTTGGAATTAGTTTTATTTCCCAAAGTACGTATTCTGAAAAAAAATAAAATAATAATTTTTATAACTTTTTACTACACAATACATAAATAAAAATTATAATTAATTTTTATAATAAATTATCGTTTATCGTATTCTGAAAAAAATAAAATAATAATTTTTATAACTTTTTACTACACAATACATAAATAAAAATATGAATTACAAATGTTTATAATAAATATAAGCTTTTAAATCAAATATTGTACTTTTTTCTTCTCACCTATCATGCGTTGAACCCTTTGGAGATATATTGTTTTCTTTGGAATACGAGATGTCTTTCGCTTATTTCCCATCTTTGAAAAAACAATATTTATGAACTGATATACGCTTAAAATTATCTATAAATAGGCAATAGATTTATCTCCCAAAGTACGCATTCTGATAAATTAAACAATACCTGTCACCTTTGTTACACAATATATAAATAATTTATTTTTATAATAAATATTACCTACGTAATAGTAAATAATAATATATTCATCAAATCAAAATTCATATTTTTCTTCTTACCTTACAATGTCCACCATGCGTTTTTGTTTCGAACGAAATAGTCTTTTCTTAGAAACACGAGCACTTTTTCGCTTATTTCCCATTTTCGGAATACAATATTATTATTTACGATAAATATTATTTAGGAGAAATCACGAAACGGGGAACAACACGACCGTCCGCGAAGCTCTCTAAGCAGTGACTGAAAGGCAGATAGCGTACGCGCGTGAGGAAGTGAGAGGGGCTGCAATAATCATGCTTAGAATCATAAGACGTAAGCGACTGTTGTGAAAATGTTTAATAAATCACGGCGTATTTCAAAAATAGCAAAAATCACTTTTGGGGTCTATTGAGTAGCATTAAAACAAGCATTGTGATTTTTTTCATACATACAACTTGTAAAATAACAGAAATATACGTGTTAATAATATTTTTCGGAGCATACTTTGCGATTTATTTCTATCGAGGGAATTTCAAATAATTACCGTTTCGGCTTTTGGAACAAATAGATACTATCTTAAAGAATAACATATATTTTTTTAAGAGCTTAAAAACTTCAAACTTTTAAGGAAAATATGTCAGAAATTGGATGAAATTCGAATAGTGGGCCCTTAAAGCAATATCTCTGCATTGAATGATATACGGATTCAAATTAAAGTCGATGTAATGTAGTTTTTTAAATAATGACATCGTGGTATACACTAACGAATGGTGGAAGAAGTCAGAGACGCCCGAGAAAAACGTTAGCAATAGTGAAGCATTGCGAGTCCACTAGTATTGTATACAAAAAAACATAAAATTATTGAAGAAAAATTGATTGAAGAAAGGAATTGATAGAAAAAGATAATCTTAGTAAAAAAACGATTAAAAATACATTGTAATAATGTAAAATTTAATTTTCATAAGAAAAAATATCAATTTACTTATCGTCATCTACTTACACCACTAAATTTTGAATTAACTCCTTACATTGCACATAAGCAATACAACGCATTACCTAGTAATCTAAAACTTCCGTCAACGAACAAAAAAATATTGGCAAAAGCTCTTAAAAGCTATTTCCTCAGCAGTTTTATTAATGACTAACACCATCTTTCTTTGGAATTCCATAATAACATCTGCGTTTATTTATTTTAATCTATTTATGTTGTCTTGTCAATCGTAATTGTAATTGCAATTGTAATCTAATGTTTTCTTTCCCGAAATGAGTTTTGTAAACTCACTGAGAATAATACATTATAATTTTGTAATGTATTATCTTGTAATAAATAAATGACAAAAAATTAAAGAAAACAACGTAATGAAAATGGTTCCACCATAACTCAACACAGTGACAATTCAACACACCAAAAGTGATATGAAGTCATTAAAAGTGATGAAAAAAACTAACATAAACACATTTTTACAATTTTATATTGGTCGGTATTTCTTTGAAGATCTTCACCTCTCTATACAATTATGAGTTCTGTGTTTTTTTAAATTATTTCCAAAGGGAAATCCTGTTTATTTATTTTTTCTTGTAGATTGAATATGTTGTGTTGGTGTTTAATAATTTTTTAATTTCGTTGGCCGTTAAATATTTTAAAAAGAATAACTTTTACTTTCAAGTAGACAACTTATTTAAAAGACAATGCTTTAATCTCGTCGAATTTAATGTTTCAAAGACCCAATCCTGTCTGATTACGTCTAAACGGGATCCAAATGATAATCTAGTCTCCTTCAACGGAAGCAATCTTCCGAACAGGCCTTCCATTGATATGCTTGGTGTAACTATAAGTGACCAGCTCAGGTACGGGGGCTCCATTGAAGCCAGAGTAAAGCTGGCCTCTCAGAAGCTGGGCGTACTGTACAGGGCCCGCAGATACTTTAATAGTACACAACTGCTGACCCTGTACAAATCGCAAGTGCGCCCTACTGTCGAATTTGGCAGCCATCTCTGGTCCGGAGCCCCTAAATATCTGAAAAAACCCAGATGTGCAGAAACGGGCGGTCCGTTTGATAGATTCCCCAATCTTAACAAACGGACTGAAATCTTTAGAGCACAGGCGTCAGGTAGGTATGCTGTCCTTGTTCTATCGGTATAACAATGGAAGATGCTCTGAGGAACTAGAGTCATTGATCCCTTCGGCACCTGTGCGTAGTCAGGATACACGCCAAACGCGCGCCCAACATTTGTACACGGTTGACATTTGTCACATGAGAACGGGTCGCGTCTACGATTCGTTCTTAACTTCAACAGCTCGGCTGTGGAACGAACTGCCGGCCTCTGTGTTTCCTCCCTCCTACAACATGGGACTCTTCAAGACCCATGTTCACTCCTTCCTCTCCACAAAAAGACCCTCCACACAGCATCCCCAAAGATGACATAGGCCCTGAGGGAAATTATTTTCTTCAGGGCCTCCTGTGTGGAGTTAATATAATTTTTTTTTTTTTAAAATGCATTTAGAGATCCCTAAAATATTTATTTTAGAGTTCTATAATTTATTTACTTAAAATATATGATAAATATAATATTTCAAATAAAATTCTTTAAAATCTACAAAAGAAAACCAAGGCGCACAACTCACGTCGCTAGAATTTGGTAGTGTTGCATGTTTTTTTTTTTTAAATATTTTTATCGTTCTTTGAAGTTTTTCCCGTCAAACTACAACTAAGCAGTTTGTCAACAGTATGTACATGTTCAATTACAATTTTAATATGCATACATAATATTATTACTAATTATAAATATACATAACGTTGTTGCTACTTATAAGAGATATTCAGATTATTATTATTGGTACACGTAATCCAAAATAACACTAAATCTACATTTTAATGAATAACAACTGTTGGTTGATAGTGATGATTAGTATCTATAAAGTATTTCTACTTATGAGCCATGTTTTCAACATATATCTAAATCTATTTATGAATTGATATTTTTTATTTATTTTTTGGAATAACTTTATTGAGTAAAACCTCAAATTGTAATATTTAATTATTGAAGACAATATTTGCGATTTCTAAACGAAAATCTGAAACAGAAAAATCAGAAAAAGATACGGTCACATTTAGGACTCGAACCCAGGACCCTTGCCTTGCCGGGGCACCGCTCTACCACTGAGCTAATGGGACCCTATCCCCCTCGGTCACTTTTAACTGTATCATACTTCGAATAAGAACTAAAAAATGAAGACATTGTTGGTAGTTCTTATTCGAAGTATGATACAGTTAAAAAGTGACCGAAGCGGATAGGGTCCCATTAGCTCAGTGGTAGAGCGGTGCCCCGGCAAGACAAGGGTCCTGGGTTCGAGTCCTAGATGTGACCGTATCCTTTTCTGATTTTTCTGTTTCAGATTTTCGTTTAGAAATCGCAAATATTGTCTTTATATTTTTTATGTTACTTGGCAACATTTTTGCACGTTATATTCTAGGGTTTGCTATCCGTATATATTGTTATATTTCGTCTTAAAAATGTTCTCATGGCTTTATTTGGCCAAACTGTTCTTTTAAATTTTTCTCTTTTCCCAAGAACGAATATTGTTACAAATATCTGGAACAGTGATTTATTTCTTCATATCCTTCCGAGTAGTGAAACTTTTATTGGAATTTTTTAGTTTTGGTTTTCACGGCTTTAAAAAATGACGTGAAGATTGCTGCACAACCTTTCTTTTTATCCCAGTGGGTAAGACGCTCGATTAAATGTCGGGCAGATGCAATTATTTTAAGTGTATTTATTTATTATTTTTGTTAATATTTAATCGTATTATCCCTATTGTCATTGTCAGTATGATTGATAGAGATTACTCTTCTCTATCCTATACCTACCCGAAACCTTATCATAAGACATACCTTAAAACTTATATATATGTATATACCTTAGACCTGATAACAAAAAGTGTTAAATCATCTCTATCAGTGTAACAAACTTTTAGTATATTTAGTATATATTTTAGTATAATAACCTTCTAATGAGTCACATCGTTGTGCAATATTCTTCAGCAAAACTTCATTAGTGCTATGATAACCTTTTGATGAATCACGTCGATGTGCAATATTCTTCTGCAAAACTTCATTAGTGCAATAAAAACCTTATAATGAATCATATCGCTGTGCAATATTCTTCTGCAAAACTTCATTAGTGCAATAATAACCTTCTAATGAGTCACATCGTTGTGCAATATTCTTCTGCAAAACTTCATTAGTGCAATAATAACCGTTTGATAAGTCACGTCGATGTGCAATATTCTTCTGCAAAACTTCATTAGTGCAATAAAAACCTTATAATGAATCATATCGCTGTGAAATATTCTTCTGCAAAACTTCATTAGTGCAATAATAACCGTTTGATAAGTCACGTCGATGTGCAATATTCTTCTGCAAAACTTCATTAGTGCAATAAAAACCTTATAATGAATCATATCGCTGTGAAATATTCTTCTGCAAAACTTCATTAGTGCAATAATAACCGTTTGATAAGTCACGTCGATGTGCAATATTCTTCTGCAAAACTTCATTAGTGCAATAAAAACCTTATAATGAATCATATCGCTGTGCAATATTCTTCTGCAAAACTTCAATAGTGCAATAATAACCTTTTGATGAATCACGTCGATGTGCAATTTCTGCAAAACTTCATTAGTGCAATAATAACCTTCTGATGAGTCACATCGCTGTGCAATATTCTTCTACAAAACTTATTATTTATTTTTAAAAATATATAAATATAAAGACAAAAGTTAATAAAATTTCTTTAGCATAATAATATAAATGACATGCATTCAGTGTTCCCGAACAGGCCCTTTCAAGTCCCGGCTGCCCATTTCATCCAGCTGGTTATTACGCCACTGGGAATATTCATATTTTATACTGTGTGAGTACATTGACTTACGCATGGAAAATTCGGGAAATTTTGCTACATAGTTAGTTTTTGCTACATAGTTGATGGGTAAATACATATATTCTGTTGAATTTATAACTAGGGTTATTGTATTTAAGAATGACCCCGCACAAAAACTATTGAACCTTACTATTTAAGCGCCCTTGAATTGATTTTTCCACGAACACCGTGCGGTATAAATTGTCAAAATGTTACAATTATCAACATAAACCCTTTCAATACAAATACGAGTATACTCGTATGCACTTCGTACTTTTAGGAGGCTTATTTATTTATTGAACGCACTTAGGACTTTTTCGGTCGAAAATTTACGAACAATACAGAAATAAAATATCAGTACATACACATAATCAGTGCAGTTAACACTTTTTAATTATTGAAAAAAATATTGGCAAGGCGAGGGTTCTGGGTTCAAGTCCTAGATGCGACCATATATTTTTCTGATTTTTTTTTAAATTCAAATTTTCGTTAAAGAATCGTTAATATTGTTTAATAATAATCAAATCTATTTGAGGCTCACTAAATTAAGTTATTAAAAATATATTTAATTTTTAATTGGCAATATCATATCGGTTATGTTTTAAAATACAGAAATATATCAGTTTTTTTTACTCACGACTAATTATTATTGCTTTAATAAAATAAGATAATTTTTTTATTATAAACTAATGTTTATAAGACAAGGTTTTTTTATGCATAGCACAAAGAATAACAAATTATTATGATCAATAATTACTCGCCTGAAATATCCATACAAAATGAAAATATCTCCCGATTAAAAATAATGGCGGCATTTATTTTTACTCGGGAGATATTTTCAATTTCTATGGATATTTCGGGCGAGTCGTTATTGGTTACAATAATTTTGTTATAATAATAAGAGTTTGTTCCAGAATATATGCAAGGGTAGTGTAGTGAAATATATTACATAGTAAAATGTGCAATATATTATTTAAAAAATAACAGAGATATAATAAGAATACACAAATGATATTTGAACATCTCCCGTCTCCAGAGGGCCATCAGGGGGACTCCATCCAGGTAACCATGGCAGTGATGATAATGTTATTTGTTTGGTGTGGTCTGCGCCATAAGCTTCCCATGTGGTGGCGGAGAAGCGCTTTGTAAGAGTGCACTCGTCCCTCCAGGAACAATTCCGTCATGCTGCAGTATCTCGGTAGAGGAATAGTTGGCGATAAGTATTATTGTAAGCGACTTTTAGCTTATGCCATTGGGATGCAGTATAATCTACCCATCGTTCTGATTTGTACAGCGAAGTGCAGAATTCGTTGAATAGCATTCTTTTGACGTTTTTACTGCAAAAATGAAAACGCCTTGACAGCATACCTGCTCTAACGGATATCGCTCTTCTTTGCCTTTCCATATCGTCGATGTCTTTCAGCTCGTCTGTGATAATATGTCCCAGGATTTGACGCTACAACTAACATCCATTTTCCTTCCGTCTAGCCATACTGAAGGTGATTTGGACGTATTATAGACAAGGTTATGATTTTTTGCAAAATCTTCACATATTCGGAGTAGTTTCATTAGTCTGCTAAGTGACGGTGCAAGAAGAACTATATCATCTGCGTAATTAATATCATTTACACATACTCCTTGAACATGATGTAGAACGGAGAGGTTTTAAATATATCGGAAAGGTATGTACGAGTATATGTATTGACAATTCAGTAAAATCGCGCTAGTGTGGAGTGATATGAATAGTTACAGCATCCCCGAAGATGACATAGACCCTGAGGGAAATTATTTTCCTCAGGGCCTTCTGTGTGGAGTTAATGTAAAAATAAAGTTCATGCAATGGTTGTCACAGTGGAAAGATGGTGGTGGAGTCCAGTAGATTTAACAGAGACACGAATATTTATAACACTTAGGGCGGCTTGTTTTACAGAATATGAACAATTCATCAAATTACAACTTTAATTTCCAAGTTCTGTGAAAGTCCTATTAAAATTCTGTTACTCTATCACTATGGGCCAGTTGCTTTACAGAACTGAAATAATAACAGAATGTGAACAGAGCTTTCACAAAAATTGAAAATTAACTTTAAAATTTGATTAATTGTTCAAATTCTGTGAAACAACCCATCCTACACATTTGACAGTCTTTGAAAGTTATTCAGTATTTTAAAAATAATGAACTAACTAACTAACCATCACGCCGTTTCCCGCAGGGGTAGGCAGAGAGGACGAATCGCCAAACAACTCGGTCTTGGCACACAATTCTTGCCTGATTCACATGCACACATCGAATCACATATATTTTCTTCTATTATTTTGACTCTTGACATGTCCGACTCAAGTATTGAATTCACTTGATCGTGCCATGTCTTCCTAGGGCGTCCCTGACTTCTTCTATCATTCACATTTGCGTCATATATTTTGCAAATGCAAATACATGCCCAAACCATCTAAGCATCCCTTTCTTAATATTACTCATAACGCTAACATCAGTCTTACATTATTTGTGGATCTCCACATTTCTTAAACGATCACACATGATTTTACCACACATATGCCTCATGGATCTCATTTCTACAGCATTCAGTCAAAAGGAATTAACATATAGACAGTTCTTCAAGTAGAAAGTGGCTGAAGTTATATATTAGACAATATATTCAACTGTAGTAATGAAATAAATAATCTGACACCATGAATTATAATAATTATAGATTTAAATGTAGCAAATTGCGATTAATACGAAAATACAATTTAAAAAATCATAAAAAATATGATTTAAATATAAGTTAATATAATTTAAACCTCGCAAAATTCTCATATTTTTCAGTACAAAACTTTTTAAACCTACACAAAATAATTTATTCTTAAATCTTATGAACTATGTGATATCCCAGTCAACGCTAATCTCTTAATAGTAAAAAACAAAGTCGCTATCCCCGTCTTTCTGTTTACGCGCTTAGTTCTTCTAAACTACGCAACGGATTATGATTGGATTTTCACTATAATTTAGAATATTTTTCCGAAAGGTTTATATATAAAAAAAACATACATATTATATTTATAGAAAGTAGAGAAAAGTCGATGTTTTGTAATTGTGATGTATGGTAATAAGTTGGGTATTCAAGCGATAGATGGCACTAGTCAGAAAGCTTACTCCAGAGTCCGACAGATGTCACTAGAGTGTAGCGATTGCCTGTGGGATATTATTGACAAGACAACAAGCTTCTAGAAACAGAGAATTACCAGCCCTCGGACTCGGACTAATGAACAGTGTAGCTAAATTTAGACTTATTTATTGCAACGTAAATAAACGCAATTATTGTAAAGAACCTTTTACTTTTTCAAAGAGTTCCCAACACATAAATCTGCAAGTAAGCAGATATATAACAGTAATCAAGTAGTAAAAAATTTTTTTCGGGCGGTTACATTGCTTACGCTGGCTAAACCTTATGAAATACATCAAAATAATGTACTACGGAATTGTATTTCTTAAAAATTCCTTATCCTTAAAACCGCAAAACTTAAACTCCAAACCATTTATAAGTCCCCGAGCAACGCCGGGCACACGTCAGTTATTATTTAACATCTCAAAATCCAACAACTTTTACTTCTAATGTTTCATGCGACACAAAATTCTTCAAATGACATTTTTATTCTTTTCTCTAGGTGGATGGAATTTTCTCTAAAAATGAAAATCAGATGATAAGTATACGAATAAACATGTTTAAACTAATTTTATTCAATTGATAAACGATCGACTATGTCGAAACATTACTAATGAAAAGATATATACATTGTTTACACAGCCAAAGGGGGTTGTTTCACTGTTGTATGTACATCACTAATATAGAAACTGACATAAAATAGTTAATGGAAAGATATATACATTGTTTACACGGCCAAGTGGGGTTGTTTATCTGTTGTATATACATCACTAATATAGAAACTGACATAAAATTGTTCATGGAAAGATACATTGTTTACACAGTCAAAGGGGGTTATTTATCTGTTATATAAATTTGAAATTTAAAGGTATTTTAAATGTTCTATATTTTTCCTCCTTTTGAAGATATCGTAAAGAATACCATTTTAAGAAATTAGATAAAATCACCGTTTAGTTTTTTTTTATATTTGAAATGGACTTTGATATTAATAAATTCGAATATTTTAATTTCAAACGAGAAAAAAAAAAATAAAAAAAAGGTTTTTACTCCATGTGTGGAAAGATTGAAGGAATGCAAAGTTTTGAAAGCACATTCCTTTTATCTAAATAACAGATTCCCTAAGGAATCTACAAGAAAACTGTCACCTCAGTTATTATCTCGTTTATACAATAAAAAAATATTTTATAATATTTCCCACAGAATGACAACGAAAAAAATGAGATTTTGAATTCCCCTGTTAGCGCGATATAAATGTATGTGATTTTTATTAACCTACACATACATAAAACATTTATGTTATTAAAAAACATCACTTTCATATGATCTTTTATATTCACTTAAATTAGTCAATTAAAGAATAATGTGAATTAACCTAACTTTTTCAAGACTGGAATTTTACGTGGCAGTCTGCGGAAAATACAAAGTTGCCAGTTCTTTCGGAGCCCAGTTAACCTATTGGCATTCGAATTGTTGAGCTAAAAAATTGGCCCTAACCTCTGAATTTATTTTATACCAAATTTTTAAATTCTACGTTTAAACGTATTTTTTTAGTACTTTTGTATTGGATCAAGTTGTGTAAAAATATATTTCGAGTTTAAAAATAATAATAATATTTTTGGTAAAATGGATACAAAAATTATTTTTTTTTAAAATACGTTTTTTTACTTAGATAGAAAAAAGTTAAACATTGGTCAATCTTTTTGGAATCATTTTTATTTAGGTATTTTGTATATGCATTACGAAAAAAATGATTTGGTATGATAGTCCTCAAAGCATCCATCATTTTGAAAAATCACTATGACGCCGATCCCTAACAAAACTTAATTTGTAATTATCAGAGAAAAACTTTAAGGTTGTATGTTTTTCATTCAGAATAGATTTTTAGCAGAGATTGCCGATACGACTATAATTGTATGCACATTTATACTGTGTGGTGGCACATGACTTTTGGCGTCATTAAATTCTTGGCATTTAAATGGTTGACAGGTGTTCAAAGTGATTCATAAGCAGACATCGTATTATAATGCATTATAAATTCTACAGTACGTACTAAAATTCAATAAAAACTCTAAAATATGCAATAATAATGCCAAAATATGCCATAACGATGACAAAAACCCGAGTAAACGCTTAAAAAACCAAGAAAATGTCCTTTGGAACCGGCTTCCATTGGCCGAGAGGTTGATCACTAATAGGCTTGGGAGAAGTTTGTATTTTGCAATTAGTGTATCATATTTAATGTCTATTTACAAGGCATTTAAGAAAAGTTGTAAATGACAACCAAATTAAATGGAAAAAAATCAATTGAAAATTTTAAAACTTTTAATATTTTTAAAGAGAATGTACCTAACCGCAAATTTCAACCCTGTTTAGACAGATGTGATTTTACACTTTCAGGATAACTCATGACAATCACAAATCAACACACCTTTGAATAGCGATAAAAAGTCATTATTAAAAGTGATGAAAAAAAATTAGCCAATAAACCTATCCTAAAGTAACCTAGTTTTTTCATCATCTTTCATGAATTTATATCACTTTTCAAAATAGTGTTGTATTTTAACTGTTCTGAGTTGTCCGGTTTCCAAAATAAGCCTAAGTGTGTACCTATCTTATTTACCTCGAGCGCTTGGGAATATGTTATACGAGTTACATCAATTTAACGTTTCAAAAATAACAGTAGATAGGTAGTCTTTGAGAGTTTAACAGTTTGTTGAAACACCATTACTTAAATATGAATATTATAATCTCGAACGTGCTGTTTCGCACAGTTTTAGGGAATAAACATTGGTTAAAGCCACATGTAAACTTCGTTCGACTCTCTGTTTTTGATATTCACATTAATTTGGTTTGTGCAAACACAACAGATTAAGATAAATTTAACATTCTTCATGTATTCTTTACCAGATAAATTTGAAGGCGAATTTTTGAGTCAGGGTTTTAAGGGATATTAGCATAACTCACATATTATTTAGAGAAAAATTAGTTCAGTAGATGACACCCTCGTAAAATATGTAATATGTACAATGAATTAATCTTAACTAGTGAGTAAAACCAACGCCCTTCCTTGCAATTTTGTAAAAAAGTTGTTAGAGATTAACCCCTTCCCTTTCCTAGATACCTACACGAAACCTGGGCATAGACATACCTATAAAACGTGTAACAAAAATTGTAAGTTCAACACATCAGTGTCGCAAAGTTTTTTGTGCAATAATAACGTTATATTGAGTTACATCCCCGTGCATTATTCTTCTTTCGTGCAATAATATCCTTCTAAAGAGTTACATCGCTGTGCAGTATTCTTCTTCGAAACTTCATTCGTGCAATAATGACATTCTAATGAGTTACAATAGTGTGCAGTATTCCTCTTATAAACTTCATTCGTTTATTAATAACCTTCTAATGAGTTTCATTGCTTTGCAGTATTCTTCTTCGAAATATCATTCGTGTATAATTCACATTCGTATGGGTTACATATCCGTGCTAACCTTCTTATGCAAATCTTCAGTGTGAACGGAAAAACCACGCGTGGGTTAATACGGGTGTAGTGATTTGTGATGTGCCGAAGTGAACTGGAACTGACATTACATCTATCGATGGCACTGATTTATATAAAATCAGTGACATCGCTCTGAGAACTGTGAGTACCTTGAATATAGTCCTTATGCCATCCTCTTGTTCCAAATTTCCCTTTGGTATTTCAAACAAAGTAGTTTATGTGAAAATTTCGCTGGTCTAGCAACCCAGTAAACTTGTAAATTCATATTAAATTCATTAGTTGTATAGAACTGTTTGATTGCCAAATAAAGTAAGATACACAATTAAATAACCGTCAAATCTTGACGACCTTCGTGACTTAAAAAAGGACGGGTTGTTTCGGAGAACTTGAACAATTCTTCAAATTTCAAAGTTAATTTTCAAGTTCTGTGAAAGATATTTTTGAGTTCTGTTTTTATTTCAGTTCTGTCAAGCAACTAGCCTATAATGATATAATAACAGAATTTGAATAAGACTTTCACAGAACCCGTAAATGAACGTTGAAATTTGATGAATTGTTCAAATTCTCCGAAACAACAGGAAAATCGGAATTTGAAATTATTCATCCAACTCAAATATTATAAATAAGGGTTTTAAAATCCGCTGCCCCAGTTTGAAAACTTTAACGGTTCTTTTTGTAAATAACAGAGGGTGCCACTTCCGTTTACAAAAATCCTAAACTGTACAGTCATTAAAATAATAAGTTAATTAGCGATATTTGCGAGCACGGGCATAATATGATTCCAAAAGTCGGTAGATAAAAGCCGCTACTCTTAGCGCGGCCTGCAAGATGTCTGATAAGCTGTCAATATGCACGAATTTTGAATAATTGATCGCTTTACAAAATGGCTTATTGATTAATGGGTGAAATAACTAAGCTCTTATAACTGATAGAAATCGTATACACGATCCACAGAATTTATTAATTCATTTAAGACGCGATCAATGGATTCCGTTCCAGTACAGAGAAAAAAAGTTGTTAATTATGTCTAATGACCTCATGAACTAATTAACTTCCGTTGCCAGGGTATATCGAATGCTGATTTATTGCGTTATCAATATCGGTCTGGATATCGATAGTGCGACCGTGCTCAGAAAATCGGTATAAAATCGTCGGTAGTTACGCCTATCAATCCGATATTATAAAGTTATCAATTTCACTGTGCTATGCCCCTGGTTACTATTATCCACCTCCTTCCCCGGTTCTCTCCCTTGAGAATCACATCAATTTTTTTTATTTTTTGGTACTTACATCTATATACATCGGTTTACAGATATCTTGTATTGTGCCTGTTTCATTGTGGATATCCTGTGTCGAGACGAATTAGTTTACAAATATTTTCTTTTAACAACAGGTAAATTTTTCGATAAGCTTATTTTCGAAAGGTACATTTATAGATAAGCTTGAAGAAAACATGACAGAATTAAATCAGGTTAGTATTGGTAACAATAACGGTATTTTGGAACCTTTATTTTAGATTTTGGTGAGTTGACTCATTAGTGCACGACCTTTGTTGATGATTTTTTGTTTAGTCAAGATTTTAAATATCTTTAGATCTTTTAATTGTTCTGTTTTGTCTGGTAGGTCATTGTATCTTTTTGTCCCGTTTTTGAAGTTTTATTGTACAAATGTTGTATTTGTTTTGGGTATTTCGGTATTTGAAAGAGTTTGTTGATGTTTCGTGTTATTTGTGTATTTTCGTAAAATTTATTTGTTTTGTTTTTCAAAGAGATGAGTTAAAATTGTTTGTGTAAATCTGTCGAACGTCTAGTTTGTTGAATATATCTACAGTGTTTGTTATTATGGGGACTTTGAGTTTAACTTTAATGATTTATTTTAGGGCCTTCGATAATGAATTTATGGCTGATAGTGTTGAACCTCTGTGAGACAATAAAATCATTTACTTCACTCTGTCAGTGTAAACCGAGTCAGATGTATTATAGTTGTATAAAAGTCCATGTTTTAGTTTAATCTCCCTCTCACATCTCAGCTCGCAACTAGTATCAACGTATCCGTAGTCTTTTGTACTCGGTTAGGTAATCATTCTCGTAGTATCACTTCAAATGAATAATCCCTAACCTTATATTAATAGTGGTACAGCCTACAGTGGCCTATATAATAACAGTATAACAACCTCCCCATACGATTATTCCATATTCAATGAGTCCTCATACCCCAATTGAGGACACCAAAGTCACACTGGCTTCGGACAGTTACTAATCTTGCGCGATATTTACGACACCAAAGTCACACTGGCTCCGGGCAGTTAGTAATCTTGCGCGGAATTACGACACCAAAGTCACACTGGTTTCGGACAGTTAGTAATCTTGCTCGGAATTACGACACCAAAGTCACACTGGTTTCGGACAGTTAGTAATCTTGCTCGGAATTACGACACCAAAGTCACACTGGTTTCGGACAGTTAGTAATCTTGCGCGGAATTACGACACAAAAGTCACAATGGCTTCGGACACATAGTAAACGTTTTACGCAAAAAAACATGTAATTCTCCTGGAAATATTTGTATATACTGCTCATAACAATTAATTGATTGTCTATGATACTGTTCGATCATTGGCAGT
This sequence comes from Hesperophylax magnus, assembly GCA_026573805.1. Classification (NCBI taxonomy): domain Eukaryota; kingdom Metazoa; phylum Arthropoda; class Insecta; order Trichoptera; family Limnephilidae; genus Hesperophylax; species Hesperophylax magnus. The sequence goes on from JAIUSX010000018.1 coordinate 5,057,653, forward strand.
ACCAGGATAAAAAAATAGTATTGCTTATTTATTGAGAATCTCTTATTGGTAATCAGGTTAAAAACGGGACTGCAGGCCTAAAGAATGAATTAACAGGTTTCCTGACAAACTTTTAGTATATTACGGTTATATTATCACGATGTAGGAACACGTGTTCTTGATTAATATTTAATGGTGAATTGCGAAAATATTCGGATTTTCATGAACACGTGTTACGATAAAAAATCGTAATTTATTAAAATTTTATCAAGAAACCTGTTAATTCATTCGTTAGGTCTGCAATCCCTTTTTACTACCAATATTTTAAAGACATTCTTAATAAATTAGCAATACTCATTTTGAAAATTGCACAAAAACATTCACACAAACACCTCTCAATTAGTTTTTGGCGTACGTGAATTTCTAAATCAATAACATCTGCTACCTAATCCATTAATTATTTGGCGATACGTGAGGGTCCAAAGATTCCACATTGTTCAAACTGTGAACTATCGAACTGTACACATACTTCTGATTCGTGTCAGTTATGAATATGCAAATCTGTTTTCTGCGAAATGCTGATAAGAATTCAGCGGTTAAAGCGTCAGTGACTACGTCAGTACTAGTCTTTTACGTCACTTAGTTTGCGCATGCCAGGAATATGGGACGCCTTTAATGTGGGACAGTCTATGAATATATAATCCCTGGAAGCATGTTCAATACCTGTTTGAAGGGGAATGATTATCGCTTAATTAAATAAAAATAAACACCTTTCAACTCCTAGATCTCAGATAAATCAATGAAATTGATTATCTGTTCAAGATAAATAGTATTAGAATACGTGTGATCATATTCACCAGAAGTAAGAAAAGATTGAGCTCGCTTACGTAATAGGCATTTCACACGGTACTTTTTTTCAAATCGATTCCTGTACGGAAACTATATCGAAACACATGAAAAATCTTTTCTTTACACCAACTAACTAACTAATCATCACTGCATTTCCCCGCAGGGGTAGACAGAGAGGACGGACCGCCAAACATATCGGTCTTGGCACACACTTACTCTTCTTTTATTCTGACTCTTGACATGGCCCGACTAGAGTATCTGATTCACTTGATCGTGCCATGTCTTCCTCGGGCGTCCCCGACTTCTGCTACCATTCACATTTGCGTCGTATATTCTCCTTACACTCCTTTCTTCGCTCATTCGCTCTATATGCCCAAACCATCAAAGCGTCCCTTTCTCAATCTTAGTCATTACGCTTACATCAGCCTTGCACTCTTTGCGGATCTCCACATTCCTCACACGATCATTCATGGTTTTACCACACATACGCCTGAGGGATCTCATTTCAACAGCATTCAATCTACTTTCTTCCTTTCTCTGTTAGTTCCATGCCTCACTATTACTATTACAATTATTTTCTTTATACGATCATTATTTTCATACTTTTATTCAATTTCATTTGGATAGTTGCCATTATAGAAGAAATAATATTTCGAGACAGTACTAAATCGTCAAAAAATGGCAACACTTCGAACACAGTTATATATCACATGAAAGCAAATCTATCATTTGCTTTTGTCGTGGGATTCAACAATTAAACGAAATATTAGAAATACATGATACCGAAGAAAAACACGTTCACCAACAGTAATTCATACTAGAGTTTTTTTGTATTACTGTTATAAAGTTTAATTTGTAGAACTTCAACTTAATTTTAAGTTTTGCTTTTATATATTCAACAATAATAATATACCTTTTATAAAAAAACAGTTAATTTACAAACAAGTTCGGCTGTGCAATTATTAGTACGCGCGACAGCTGTTTCGCCTTCTAAAGGCATGTAAAAAAAATAAAATACAGAAAAAGGAAACCCCTGAGTTATCTAATTTGGAAACACCTTACTTTGACGACGTGTAATCAAATTTAAACGATTCAGTAATTGGGGGAAACTTTAAAGGGTAATTATTAATAATAACCATCAATAATTTTCGGTATTTGACTAAGAAATCAATAATGGAGTAGGTAATAAAAAAATAATTTGGTTTTCATCATGAGTACCTCTGCATTGAAATAATATAAATATATCGAGTGAAAGTGGCTTCGCTATTGTTTGATAATTCTTCTTTAAGAAGGCGAAACAGCTTATAATTACGGCTAATTTTTAGCTAATTGAATAATAATTACACAGCTGAAAATAAACTGTTTTATATAAATTGAATAATATTATTATTAAATATATAAACAAAAAACTTTGAAAAGGCAAGTTATATTGTGTTTGTCAATAATTTAATTTTAAAACGAACTAAATGTGCAACATTTCCACATAATAATACAATTCCATAAAACAACGTAAAATAACGCCCGCTATTTTAATCTGTTTGAAAATCTGGATGAAAATAGAAAACTTTTCATCCTGAATCCATTACAAAAACACGACGCATATTAAAGCGCGATGAAAAAAGCATCGCGTAAAACTTCTATTACGGAAATTCGGGAGAATAATTATGAATAACATCTGAAAAAAGCATTGTGTAAAACTTCTATTAAGGAAATTCGGGAGAGTAATTATGAATAACATCTGAAAAAAGCATCGTGTAAAACTTCTATTACGGAAATTCGGGAGAGTAATTATGAATAACATCTGAAAAAAGCATCGTGTAAAACTTCTATTACGGAAATTCGGGAGAGTAATTATGAATAACATCTGAAAAAAGCATCGTGTAAAACTTCTATTACGGAAATTCGGGAGAGTAATTATGAATAACATCTGAAAAAAGCATCATGTAAAACTTGCATTACGGAAAGTCGGGACAGTATTATGAATAACATCTTTTTTAGCACTAAGTTTGCTAGTAAAGAAAGAACGTGCCAAAAATCAAGTACCTAGTAACATTATTATTATTAGCACGTAATGATTGGGAGACCCATTATTAAGTATGTCTGGCCAACAGGTATACGAAAGAATTGTCTACCAACGTAGTAACGCTTATCAAGTAATAATAGTAAGGGAAAAATACTGATAAATAAGTCTTTTTTACGGGTTACATTTTGAATAATTGATTTTTGCTATACCTTTTTCTGGGTTACATTTGTAATATTTGATTTTTTCTTTACCCATTTCCTGGGTTACATTTATAAAAATTGATTATTGCTATACCTTTTTTCTGGGTTACATTTATAGTAATTGATTTTTATTATAGCTATTTTCCTGGTTAATTTTTTAATTATTGATTTTTGGTATAGGTACCTATTTCCTGAGCCACATTTATAATAATTTATTATTGCTGTACCTTATTTCTATGTTACATTTATAATAATTGATTTTTGCTATACTGGTTAAATTTATAATAATCGACTTTTTCTGTACCTATTTAGGGATAGCAATAACAAATGCTGTGATTATATCAATTGTATTTTAGTCCCTTGTGTTATGCATTTTAATGTTTTAGTATTTCAAATTATATAATATAGGCTATTACAGAATTCAATTCTCAATGATTTTAGAGGGAAATTTGGCTTTTTGTGAGTTGATCTCACCCCGCATACTGTGTTAATATAGTGAAATATATTATAAAAAGCGTCGTGTTGACGTTTTTTACTTTTTGAAAGTTGCCTAAAATCATAAAAAATGTAATTCATAACGGCCTATATTTTATAATTTAAAACACAAATAAATAAAGAAGCACATATCCGTACATAAACTTAACATCACTTTTGATTAAAAACACAATTATTAAATTTGGTATTGTATTCTGGACTCGAACAAAATTTAAATTTAGTATGAAAAAGGTCGAGCAGCTTTTCCTCTAACCTATTGATTTATTTTTTTCTAAGATGCATTCAGTAAATTAACTTGAGGACAATTGGTGTTTGGTTTTGAAATGACAAAATACGTAGTTCTTACCGGAATTTAATTTATCCAGTTCCCACCTATCTTCAAGCATCACCTTACTGAAAAATTTGAAATTTAGAACAATGACAACAACACTTTTCACAAATTTCGAGTGCATTTGTTTGGAAAAAACTGGAGAAGTTTTGAAGTAATGGAAGCAAGTTGTTCGTGGTTATAGTATCGAACATAATCTTTGAAAAAAGAAAGTATTAATAGTGCTTAATATAGTTTAATTATTTATCCATTGTGTTGTTGCGACATTACCTCGAAGTATCGCGGTGAATCTTTTATAAATAATATTGTGTTTTTTGCTGCTTCGTTGTAAGTGATTGATCTGCCTTTTTTTCTTCTGTCATACCTTTTTTCATCCCCACACGTATTATCATCCAATTCCAACAAACATCATTCATTTCAAATTATTATAAATACTCGCCTGAAATATCCATACAAATTGAAAATATCTCCCGAGTAAAAATAAATTACGCCGACGGGAATTAAACCCGCACCATCTGATGTCCATTCAGGTGCTACGGCGTAACTCAGTGGTCCAGAGCACCTGACTGGACATCAGAAGATGCGGGTTCAATTCTCATCGTCGGCAATTATTTTTACTCGAGAGATATTTTCAACTTGAATGGATATTTCAGATATTTGCTTATTATAGTTTGTTATCCTTTGTGCTATGCGTAACAAAACCTTATCTTATAAGCATAACTTTATCATTAAAAAATAATCATTCATTTCGTAATGGTTATTAAATTTATTTACATTATATACATCTTCACGCTCCTCTGAAGCAGTTTCGGTTGCAACAATATAATATTGTATTTTGTGCACGTCCCACAGTGGTCCCAAATCCCGATCTAGCTATACAAAAATATTTTTCATGGCATTTGATACAAAAGGGTCACAATGTAATAAAAAATATACATTTATTTTAGCCATTGTTGCAGATTTTTTAAAACAAAATTGATTACTAATAAAATGTCCATAGTATAATAGTTCGGTTAAGTCATAACGAAGCACTTATTTTAAGTTATTAGTTAAAAATATTTTTTTTAAATAATATAAGAACAAAACCGAATGACATTTTTTGTTTATGAATTACTAGACGAGTCGCTATCGTCACTATTATTAAATGCTAATGTTACCACATTGGCTTTGTTAACAGACTTCTGTATTTTCTTCGCTAGAACTTCTGGAATCCATAATAATTTTAAGACACCAGTAGGTAAGACATTGCAATGTGTTGTTGATATTTTGGCAGCATCCCGTTTTCCATGTGACCTCAAGTTGATTTGAGTAGTATGAGAGAGTTCTTGTGGACTTCGAGATTTTCTTGTTTTGCTTTGTGACGAGCATAAACCAAATTCTTTTTCTGGTCTACCATGTAGTCTCTCATCACGCGTCTCTACAGGAAGAATAAATACTGTGTTAAGCCATTTTGCGTGTTTAAACTTCAATTTTAAAGTACTTCTTCCGACTTCAAACCATTTTCAAAATATTAATATAAACGAAGGGATTTTTTTCTTAAGTAAACTATCCTCGAGACTTTAAAAACTGTTTTTCTTCAATAAATATTTTAAATGTTCATAAACACACTGCCGTATTGCAGCACAATTCAACTTTGACGTGCCCTTTACTTCTAGAATGTCCAAAATATCTAAACGATAGATTGTAGGTAGAGGCTCTGTAAAAGACAAAAGAGCAAGTTTGAGCAAACAAATTTTATAAGATATTATACATAAAGAATGGTTTTATATGAAACTAGTTTTGTTTGGTGGTACAAATCGGTACACGATTTTGAAAGTTTAATTAAACTTTGGCAAATAATTTTAAATATTGATACTTTTTTCACGATTTTTAATTAATAATTAAGTAATGTTGAATAGGCAAATTATAAAATAATAAAATTAATTTGAAAGATCATACTATAGACTTCAATTTTTGTATTTACATAATTTCTCTCCGATTTCAAATAACAACACTAACGATCGAACAGCGTGCACACCCGAAAGCGTCCGACCGCTGGGCGAACGATTGGCATATCCGAAGTGTCGTGTTTACAACGTCGCCACGTACCGCGCGTATTGTTTTAAATTTTTTATCGATGTGAACATAATACTATGGACATTTTTCAATGTTGTGAGAATATTTTTGTACATAAATAAAAACATCGTTGAAATCTTTTTGTCTAGCTAGTTTCCTGAAAGGGGACCATAGTGCGTCCTTCTGAAAAATAAATGCGATACTCCGAAAAAGAGTTACATTTCCCAGCCATTGCGCTAATTAATTTAAGTCATAATCAGTCATCCCCGTCAGAGCAAAGCAGATGATTGTCATCGTTAATAACTGGAACCCGCGATATGGCTTCATTATTCGGATTGCTGTCATCAGTTATTAGATTTCTCGGTAAGCGAACATTAATACAAGATCTGACGGACTCTCACTAAAGTTGCGCTGGAATGAATTGGGCGTTTGAATATTATATTTTGATGACCTCTTATCGGACAATAGTTTCATTTCATAAACTGTACAAACTTTCGGAGTACGGGAAGTTTAAAAATGTTTCGCATATATTATTTACAGGTGCCACAACTTGTGTCTTCTTCCTGGGCTATAAAAGGAGAAGTTTAAGTCAAATGTAGGTTATTCACTATCCGAACATTGAAGAGGACAACATGAATAATTAGCGCTTAAAATGGACACCACTGTTGACGAAGCTGCTCAAGTGGTGGCACTACTGCAATCAGGGATGCGACAGTGGATGCGGTTTCGAGACACTAGTGGATCCGAAGATGTGGATCGGGGCAACGACGCTGCACATCTGAAAGAGACGATCGCTTTATTGTCTCATAAGATTTTGCAATAGATGCCATTTTTGAGACGCCGAGTATACATATATATGAATGATTTGTATAGCGCCTTACCTTACATTTATTTTAATAGTACACAACTGCTGACCCTGTATAAATCGCAAGGGCGTCCCACTGTTAAATTAGGCAGGTGGTTTAAAGGGCAAATTTTTAGTTTGGACAGAAAATTTTGCATTAACCGTTACGGGTCCTTTAAAATTTTAATCGGGTATAATATAGGATTTAAAAAACCTAGACTTACGAGTCAATGAACTAAAACCTGTGGTAATTAGCGATTAGGTATAAAACTTGAAAACTCAGTGGGTTGTGAATTGAATGGTGCAACATGACCCGCCGTAACCTCCGTTACACTATGCCAACCATGAAATCTAGTTACTCTCAACACTGCCATAATATAATATGTGATGTGGTTTATGAAACATCAGTGTCATGACATTGTAATTATTTCGTCGTAACAAAAGGTCATGGTCAGAAAAAATACAAGAATTGCCACCGAATAATAAAATTATTACTTTTACAATTTGAAATACCAGAAACCTATTTTTTTATCTAACATAAGAAACTAATTGAACATGAAACCATCGTTTGAAATCTGTAAGTCCCAGGAATCATTATGATGGCTTAGAGCTAAAATATTGTAATTCAATAAAAAAATTTCATCTTATTTTTATTTGTCATTGTTCTTATTTCTCATATAATATGGCAGACTGGTTTTTTTATTTTTTATTTATTTTTTTTATTTTTTTTTTACATTATTTTCTCTTACTTAGATCTTACAAAACTGATCAATCAGTTTAATTGTATTGTATTGCACTACCCTAGAAGAAGCAAACATAGAGTAATCACAAACATAAAGTAATACTACATACAAACACTAAATGTTTCAAAAAGAAAAAAAATGTATTAGATGAGTTACCAGGAGGGTAATTAGACACTATTTGGACCGTAACTAATCATCAATCATTATTCCCAAGAAGAAACAAAGTATGTAATAAAGACAGCTTCCTTGACATTCAGTTTATAGCAAATGGGACTTACCTACATATAAAATCTTATTATTTACGAAAGGCAAGGATAAAAAATACCAAGACAATCGTCTGTCAATACAAACCTCTTAATTAACTCTTTAAATTTAACTAAGGAATTGCTAGACTTTATATGATACTAAACATAAGTGGTGTCTGATATAAATAGTTTCTTTGACCAAAATAAGTTTTAGTACGCACCACCACAAAGTTCAATAAAGAGCCAATTCTAGTTGCACGCGTTTGTTGTGTTCTTTCTGCAAATTATATTAAATTGATAAAAAATCCACAAATATTTGAGAGATATATAGCTGTTTTATACACATAACATTACATTCTTTATAAAATAGGTTGGATGGATAACAGATTTTTTTTAACATAATTTTTAAGACAAATTTTTGAGTAATATTTATTTATTCCACAGTAATATTGTCTTCTATGATTAAATATTACACATTGGTGTTTAATTCATTAAGTTTTTTCCACTATAAAAATATTATTATACTAACCTAACCTATCCCAACAGTGGCGGATTATCGGTGGTCATGCAATGAGAAACGTTTTACAACAATCACTTTCAAATGAAACCATAGCATTATGTAAAAATAGATTTCGGAAATATAGAAAAGAAAAGAGAGAACAAAAATCAAAAAGGTCAAGCAAAAGGTCATTAGGAAAAATTCTGACCTTAAAAAGTGACAACAGGCACTGACATTTCATTTCTTTCTAGATGTTTTCAGATTTATAATTCCCGTGGGCGTATTTTTCACTGCTTCACTAAAGTAGTCGGTAAGCAGGAGGGAATAGCATCAGTGTCCAAAGCGATGCGTTGATGATTTTAGAAGCCTTAATGTAAGAATTCTTATCATTTTCCTTAAATGTAGGAACATTTTTTTATTAAAATAGTGCCTCTAGAATTTGAATTATTTTTAAATGCATTTATTTGAATTTCCATTTGGTTTTCTTGATCGAATGAATTAATTAATGAAATGGAATCTTGGAAGTGGAAATCAACCCACTTCCCCACGTCCGGGATGAAACTCGTTAGATAGACTCGTTGTCGATGACAAAGCATTTTATCTTGATTTACTTTATTTATTGGTGGTATTCACGTGTACACACACGTACGCATTTCTCTGAACTTGTATTACGTTATATTAAAAAATATATACATCAGTTAATTTAAGAACTAAATCTTAGTCGTATCATGGGATTTGGCTTCGGTATATGCGTCGTTAGCGGTGTTCACTCCTTTTAATGGGGATAAAGGTCCAATCCTCTTTCAAATCAAAATTATTATTTTTATTTTCTAAAACATTTTAAAAGTTCACAGCAGTTGAGAGCCAGTCTCCGGAGAGGAAAAAAACTTGTTTTTACAGGATGATTTTTTTAAATTCATGTACTTGCAAATTCGTTACGACGAACCGCGCTATACTGACTTGTACGTAATGGTACACGTTGTGTAATGCCTCAAGGTGAGTGGGATCTATACTGTAATATCTCGTCGCCCACGAGGGGAATTGAACCCGGTACACCGGTATTGCGGCAGTGCGTACTGCAGTTACTGCACTGAGGTCACAACCAAATCTAAACACGAAACAAACCTTAATCCTTCAACATCGCGCCGATTGTTCAATGGAGTCAATGAATGGTGACTAACTAACTAACTAATAATCAGGTCGGTCCTGGAGGGGTAGGCAGAAAGGATAGACCGACACACACCTAGTGTGGCTTTCGAAGCAAATCTCTTTTTCAAATCTGACATATCTAAAATTGTCTCCCTCGCCATCAAAATGCTGGGTTCGTTCTTCGAAATGCGAGATCATTCACTAGCGGAATTGCAATACGGAGAACATATGAAGCCCTTGTTTGGAGTATCCTGGAATATATATCTCCTTTATTTGTGCCCCTTTTGAACAAAACCATATCCTATATTATGTGAGAATGTACGTACTATCCATTCATTCTTGTTCTTAAGCTCGATTAGAACACCTTAGAAACATTTTCGACAACTAATCTCTGGAACTATACTTAAACCACTTATATTAAAAGAGGTTAACTTATATGTGCCTAACAAGTATACTCGTGGGAGATTCCATGCACTTTTTAATACTCCGAAAGCGAGGAATTTTGATGTATGTCGCAAAATAGCTAATATATAATATAAAATAAAACTGCTCCCATTGTCCTATTATACTTACATCTACCTCAAATTTATAATCTTCTCCGTAATATATTGGTTCATAAACGTTTTGAGGAAAACATGAATTAATAAATAAATCTTTATCTAGGCACACACTCTTCGCTTCATCCATCCTCATTCATACATGGATCGTCTCATACATACTCTTCTGTTCTGACTCTTGACATGATCCGACTGAAGTATTTGATTTACTGGATCTTTCCATGTCTTCTTCGATTGTCCGGACTTTTCATGACTTCTTCGACTGTCCGGGATTTTCATGGCTTCTTCGACTGTCCCTACTATTATAGAGTCCGGACTTTTCATGTCTTCTTCGACTGTCCGGACTTTTCATAGCTTCTTCGAGTGTCCGGACTTTTCATGTCTTCGTCGAGTGTCCGGACTTTTTGAATTATTTACTTCCTAGTAATACTTTGTTATTCTTCAAACAAACAAATTGATTCCTACCAAAGATATTAGACTTCTTTTCTAATATCTTTGATTCCTACCTGTTTTATATACATTTTTTTAATCTCGCTATAGCAATCCCGATAAGTTACAAAATTGCAGGACGGGAAGAACTTACAATACGTAGGTGGGAGGTAATGGGTACAATTTTACATTGGTATTTTGATATCAAAATTATAAATTTCACATACAAGGATTTACACATTAGCACAGAGCCAAGGTAGGAACGGTTCTTACCCACTAACACATTGGAAAGAGAAAGAAACAATACAATATACAACACGACAAGAATTAAGTACTTACGTTTTTTGTTTTTAAAAAAATATTATTTTAACACTTTACTTTGATTTTTTTTGTATTTGCTGGCTGTTTTAATACATATCTGGAAGAGAATTATACAGTGTTATTCAGTTATATTATCAGTAATCACTCAAATACTATAATTCAAAAAAATCTGAAACACTCATTTTCAAAGCATCAGTATAACATAATTATAAGGCTGGTGTAAGCATAATGAGTAATCTTAATTATTTGGATGTTTTGGGCATGTAGAGTCTCTGTAAAAAAAAGGTCTGTAAGGAGAATATATGACGAAAATGTGAATGGTAGAAGAAGTCAAGGTCGCCCAACGAAGACATGGCACAATCAAGAGAACCAAAGTCGTGCCTTGTCAAGAGTCTGAATAACAGAAGAGTAGGTATTAGACGACGTATGAATGTGACCAAGTTGTTAGGCAGTCCATCCCCTCTGCCTATCTCTGCCGGGAAATGGCGTGATGGCTACTTAGTTTTAGTTAGTTAGTCATTATATCCAGAACAATGCAGATAATCGCCATGTTCAAAATCACCTCAGATTCAAAAGTCTCCCCATGTTACGCGGTACCTGCTAAGTAAATTGTCTAATTTGCGTTGTAAAATGGTGTGAAACTGAAAAGAAATGCCAAAAATCATTATTGACTCCACAATAAATCATGAGTGATTCAAGAAAAAGATGTGTAACTTATTAATTTTTTTGCGGTTAAAATAAGCCGACGTAGCACAGTGGTTCCGTGCACCTGACCGGCAATCAGAAGGTGCTGGTTCAATTCCAGTCGGCGGCATTAATTTTTTTTCAATTTATATTTGTTTTTCAGGCTAGTAATTATTGCTTATATTAATTTGTTTTTAATTTTTAAATAAGATAAATTTAACAAAGAAGTAAACCTGACTTTAAACATAGATAATTAGAGGCGCCACTGCACACTAATATCTCACCGAAATGTTCCACTATAAGAACGCGATGCACGTAGACCGAAATCAGTACTTTTAATTAAAGCATTGGGAGAGTTGGAGGTCAAAAAGCGGAACCTATTTGTTTGCTTCATTTCTCATCGAAATATAATATTACATCAATGACTTTTAAAGACTTTCCATAAAATATTGTCAGGCAAAATCTTTGTAGTTTTGAGATGTACGTTACCAAACCAATCTAACTGAAATTCTTGAAATGTTGGGGACGGAAAAGCACCGTCGCACCGCGGAATGCAATAGGAGTGGAAAGTTCGGATATGCCGACTTACCTTCTTCTATTCTTCCACGTTTTCTATCCTTTGCGCTAGTTCATATACAAATCACTAAATTTCACCACAATGCGCGAGCTCACGATGGCTTTTAAGTTTCAACATAGTCGATAAAGGGGGCTCCGTATTCAAACGTTGTTGACAGGACGATTTTTTCAACTCAACTAAAGTTCAATTAAGACGGCATAGGAGAGGTTGGGTCGGTAGGCAACAATAATTTCATAAAGGAAATCAAAAGGAAAGGTGTAGGTAACACAATGCTAGGTGCCAACATATACCTACCTAGAATAATAGATTTATATGATTTTAGTTTAACCAAAAGATACAGAAAATGACAACTAATATTACTTTTACGAGAAAACATACAGTAGTTTGTTCACATTTTTTTTCTTGCATATACATAAAATATATGTTATCTATTTACCTGCAAAAAGAATTTCGTTCAAAACTTGTACGTTTTTTGAACTAACTAAGATAAACGAGATTTAAAAAATCATGTACGTACTGAATAAAGCAAATGCAACCAACGGTTAACATTTGTCACATGAGAATGGGTAGTTTCTACAACTCGTTCTTGAGTTCAACAACTCTTCAAAACACATATTTACTCCTTCCTCCTCAAAATGACTCAATACACAGCATCCCCAAAGATGACATAATACCTGAAAGAAACTATTTTCTTCTAGGCCTTCTGTGTGGACTTAATGTAAGATATACTAGTATGTAACGTAGAACTCGCGTCCAAAATAATGTGGTTCTAATATTTTCATTTTCTCAAAACAAAAATTTTCTCTGAAATCATAAGATTTGTAAGTAGGTACTCAAATACCTACCTACATAATTTATAAACGTGACGATTAGACGACCGACCTCAGTAAAAAAAAATATATTTAATCAACGAATAAAACGGCCACCATCTTTTTTCCGGAACCGGAGCGTAACAAACAAATTAAAAGACGAAATTAAAAACAAGTTAAAACAGTACTTTACGTCCGTCACCATTTTTATGTAAAGAAACTTTTTTTATGGGAATACTGCATAGGAATACCAGCTGCCCAGACCCAGTTGGATTAAGGCATCACCGTTTGGAGCATGTTGTTGGGTTAAAAGGTGGGAAGGGGAAAGAGATGAGGAATAGAAAGAAAGAGTTTGTCACTTAACACGGCTAAAGCCATTTCAAGTCATGTTCAGATCCTGATTAGTGGTCATTCACCATTACAGGATGTCCTAATTGCGTGATGTAATATGACTAAACGAGTAAATCCTGTATCATGATTCACCGTCTGTGCCCGCAGGAATGTGATTTATTTCAATGGATTTATATATAATATCTCGTACTCTCTGAATACAATGACCCTTCGTACTCCCACCAACCATTGTACTCAATGTCGTCATTTCAGGACTTAAATAATATGTACCCACATTCCTTAGACCTGAGAAATATCTCCACCCATCGTTCCTTTTTTATTTTATACCTTTTTATCTTTTTATTTTGTACATGTTTACTTTTTTTATTTTATACGTGTTACCTTTTTATTTTATACATGTTACCTTTTTTATTTTATACATGTTACCTTTTTATTTTATACATGTTACCTTTTTATTTTATACATGTTACCTATTTTATTTTATAAATGTTACCTTTTTATTTTATACATGTTACCTTTTTTTTATTTTATACATGTTACCTTTTTTTATTTTATACATGTTACCTTTTTATTTTATACATTTTACCTTTTTGTTTTACTATTTCATGTTTCGTTTAGATTTATTAGTATTATCTTCTTATTTCGATAAAAAAAGATCATATTGAATTATTTTTGTAGTATTACTCCGTGTTGTGATACCTTCTTTTTAGCCAACGTTTCGGACGGCATTACAGTGTCCATCATCAAGCCAAATGTGTAATCGGAGATTGGGGTGAAGTGTGTTCTATTATAGCATAGTTTAAAACGATTTTCGGGGTTTAATTTTGGTGTAGCCGTCAATTAACCGATACCAAGAACTTTTGAGATTAGCCCTATCGTCTTCATTAATATTAATAGATTTTGGTGAATTTCAAATTGCCTCCGTAATTAGGCGTGCTCTATGCGTTTTGGGTCTTCCTAGGACTTTTGGAACGTTGGCTAAAGAATGGCGAATTGGCGTTATATCTTAGCTTTTATTTAATTATTAGTTTCTGTTCACTTTTTTACTTATGTATTTTAGGAACCACTTTTTCTTTGTAACCTTTTTTGAAAGTTATACCCATCGATGTAGTATATCATTGAAAAAGAAGACTACTAATAAATAAAAAGATAACGGTCAGCCCACCCCCCTGGCTTTATTTTTAATGAAGTTTATCTTGGAAAATGCTGCTTCACAAACATACGTTGGCGCAAACAAAGGGAGAAGTTTCAAGGCTATTTCTTTTAATTCTGGGTATTTATTACCAAAAACAAATTTTAACCAAAACTCTTAACAGAAACTTCCTGTGTTTGGTGTTTTAAAACTGCATTTTCTTGAAAATCGATAATTTCCATCTGGAGAGCAGCTTTATTACTCCCGAAAATATTTGCAGTTTCATTGCTCCGTGTGTTAACAATACAAAATATTTTGTATTTTTAACACAAGTTTGGTGACCCCTGCACTAGACCATTGGGACCTATTAAATATGATGCTTTACAAACTACGTTTTACTATCTTATATTTTTGTGACAAATAGATATAATGATATCGTCACTGGGATCTCCTGGTGCTGAGGATTTAATTTATATATTATTCTAATTTAGTAGTATGGATAATATAAAGTAATTATAAATATATTGAAAGGTGTTTTTCTTAAATAATTATAAATATAATAAAGGTGTTTTTTTGTTAAGTTGAGTGGTTTCAGTTTCAGTCTGTATTTGATGTCCGTATATTATCTATTTCTGATCTCCCTATGTTTTGTATTCAGTTTCTTTTTTTTAATTTGAGATTTAAATGTTGTGCTGTGAGTTTTGAATGAGATTGTGATTTTGCTGTAGAGTTTATTATCATAGTATAGGAAGCTTTTTGCCCAAATGTCGTATTTTTAGTTGCTTATTGGATATATTTTTAACCCTGAGATCTCGTGTTTCTAATAAATGTGTTAGTTGTTATTTCTCGCGTTTTGTATTTATGAATGTAAAGGAGTATTGTTTTAGAATAGAGTTGTTAAACGGCCGTTGTTCCCAATACTACTTATCAACTGTTGAACCGAAATTTAGGCTCAACAATTCTCAGATGCACAACTATGCTCTTTCCAACGGAAACGTGACGACTGAGCGATCAACCAATTTAAGGACAAATATAAGACATATTAGTTTTATTGCTCCAAAAATGCATTATTCTTTATGTCCAACCTTTAAAAGGGCCACGTGTGTAAACCTTCAATCTTTTAAGAACTACATCAAATCTTGGCTAAAAAAACACTGAAACAGATTTTTTTTCTTATAAGCTTTAGCAAAGCTATCTGTAACATTTATATCCATAGACAGATTATTTTTTTTATTATTTCACATACATACAAAACAGCGGATATATTTTATTGTTTGTTATGTTTTGTCTGCTAATTCACTTTTTAAGAAGTCTTCTTTAAAAACTAAGAGTTACCTTATTTTTGTGTTATTTTAAAACTCTTACATATTTCGTGCTTTAGTTTCTTGTATTGCATCTGTTCAGTAACTCTTAAAATAACTCAAATTTATGTTTGATATTGTATCTCCACTTAAACCATGGAAATAAGATAAAAATACATATAATACCCACACTCAGGCTCCGCCTTCGTGGGATTTTTTTTAATTACGTACAATATCCAAGTTATGTATTACAGTATTTAAAAAAATATATATGCATGAATAGTAAATGCAATAATTACATCTATTAATTTAACAAAGAAAGTTTTTACTTTGATGTCATTTATTTTCTATGAAAGTGGGCGGGGCCATTTAAGATAATCAACGGTAAAGATGTTTGGAAACAGGCGATTCGGACGTTACTGAACAAATCACTTGACTGATCGGAGCCTCAAATTGATCTTTTGAGAAGTTGGGAACAACGGCCGTAAGTGACACGATATAAAGTTTGTTGAAGATTTTGTCAGTTCTAGTTCTAACAGGGACTTTCAGAATAATTATCATATTGACTTTTTGGGTTTTAACGAGTGATTTTGGGAATAGTTTAGTTGTGACCGATATCTTTTTTTTCTATGTCTTGTGCTGTCTCATGTTTCGTTTAGATTTATTAGTATTATCTTCTCCTTCAATGATATACTATGTGTTGGTTAATTACTTTCATCATTTATATTTTCTTAAATTGACATTAGTTCCACTATTTTCCAAGTATTTCAAAAGCCTACTGGGGCATGATAATAAATAAATAAATAGCTTTGAAGAATTTTAAAATGTGATTAATAATAATTATGACACTACTTCTTTACAGGAAATTCAAATATAATATTATTTGTTTAATTTATATGTTTGTAATCGTTTCCTATCATCTAATTTAACAATGGGTAACATCCTCTTCAAGTTTATAACTCATTGTTGTCCACTTTTCTTGATTTCATAGACTCCTAAATAAGTTGTGTGCACGTAATTATCTAATCGATTATTTAATTTCGGGAATCCGGGTGTGTCATAATTTACTTGAATTTTGACGTCATATATACGTTATAATTAATTGCTAATTCAGGAAACAATCAATTAATTTTGTTTTAATGACAATATTATTGAAAATAAATTTGATGTATGAATCTCGAGAATATTCGTTTAGGAAATAGGCAATTGTTGGATATGGTAGGAATAAGAAGTAAATAATGTTGCTTCAGGCGTTGTAGTCATTATACAGGGCGGATCAGCACACACTCAAAAGATTTTAACTGGCGATTTCTGAACATTTTAGAGTAAAATATGTGGACATAATTTTACTGGACAGTTAAAAAAAATATATATATATATATAAATATATATATATATTTTTTATAACTTTATATTTCTTCACACGACGCCACTGGAAACAACCTAATGCATCACGTGATTTGCACTCCGTCTCGTTCCTGCAGCACCCTACAGACAAGACAGAGTGCGCATCACGTTATCCGTTGCGACGTGTGGCAATTTGAATAGTAACCAAAAACGTCTATTGTAGTTATTGGACAGTTTGGGTCGGTATAGGAAGTTAGGCTAGGGGTGAGGGTGGGGATGCTAGAGAAAAAAAAGAAACCCGTTCCTTGGAATATTTTCGTGGCTAGAAAAATTATGTGGTAAAAACAAAGATTTCAACCCAGAAATAACCAGTTCCTTAGACAAATACATTTCATTGAATGAGTTCTGTTCTATTAAAAAAAAGAGATATTCATGATGTCACAAACTATCGACCCATTTGAATGCTCTCAACTATCCCCAAATTATTTGAAAAACTTATCCTTGATAAAATCTCCGTAAATATAATTAAAATCACTGTGCCAAATAAACATGGTTTCATGCTGGGCAGATCTACTCTATTAAATCTCTCTTTGTATGAACAATTTATAGCTAGATCGCTTGAAAATAAAACCCAAGTCGACTCAATATATACAGACTTCGTAAAAGCTTTTGACAAAGTTAACCACAAAATTCTCCTCTATAAACTTAGAAAAATTGGAATAGAGGATAAACTATTGGAATGGATAAAGAACTTATCTAATAGAATTCTACACGTAAAAAACAACTCTAACTTATCACACAAATTCATGGCCACTAGCGGTGTACCCCAAGGGTCGCATTTAGGCCCAATACGTTTTTTTTTACTTTTTATAAACGATATTGTCACTGTTTTCGATAATAATGTTGAAGTATTGCTTTTCGCCGATGATTTAAAATTATTTAAAAATATAAAAACCTTAATTGACTGTAGTCACATTCAAAAAAATTTAAACAAATTACAAGATTGGTGCAAACTTAAGAAACGTTTTCGTAACATTAATAAATGCCACATTATAAGATTTTTCAGAATAACTCAACCTTTTTACTACCAATATAAAACCAATAATGTTCCTCTCACCGCTGTAAGTGAAATTAATGATCTTGGCGTGATTTTTGATTCAAAATTTAACTTCCTTTCACACATAAATTCAGTTACCAACAAAGGATTAAAAATGCTTGGTTGTATTCTTCGAAATGGCAAAGACTTTCGTAATATTTCAACATCAAAAATCTTATATTCTTCTTTAGTTCGTAGTCAAGTCGAATATAATTCTTTTATCTGGTCCCCTTACTTCAAAATCCACGTTGACTCCAATGAAAAAATTCAGCATAAATTCTTAAGATTTGTTAACTATAAACTCGGTCTACCAATTGAAACAATAAACTTCAATCACTTGATGAAAGAACAAAACTTATAAAAACTCTCAGATAGAAGACTTGTTTCCAACTTGATTTTTACTTATAAAATTGTTAATGGTATTATAGACAGCCCTGATTTATTAAGTCTAATTACCTTCCATATACCTACAAGAACTAGTCGATCCAAAACTCTTTTTAATTGCAATAAAAATATCAGGACTGAGTCATTTAGATACTCGCTTGTACCTAGATTGCATGCAGTTGGCAATGTTTTCTCAGAAATTGTAGATGTGTTCAACTGCACGGAATATATTTACAAGAAGGCTATAATAACATACCTCAGTAATAATAACAATTAAGTTAGCATAATACCATTCTTCTGTATGGGTTCTGTATAATTTTAAATGCAAATTTTATTATTGATTACTGTTTCACTGAATTGTTATGTTCATATTATCAAATGTTTGTAAAAGCTCTTATGGGCGTATAATAAATAAACAAAAAATAAATAAAGAGCTATAAAATCTGAAAAAACTGGGTGTAAAGCGGGGTACACACGGCAGAGCCAACGAGCCAAATGGCCCCGCGCCGAGTTAAAACTCTTTGTGTGCGGGGAATCTCAGATGGCTCCGCAGTCTCCGCTTGATATTCGGCAGTTCCATAATCCATCGAGCCCTGCCAAAAAGACAACTGTGGCAAATCCTCCCTTCGCTGTATGTGTGAGATCCCGAGCCAAAATCCGTTTAGTATGAATTCATTCCTCTAGTTAAGTACGGCATCTTCAATCGGATGTGATTTTTTTCTAGATGAGAGAAATATGTACAAGTACCTCTTTTATGTATCTACCGATATTATTTCTTACTACTTCATTTTAAATAAACCTTTCTGGAATTTTTGAGAAAAAAAAACATATTTTATTTACCTATACACAATTAATTCACAAGCTCGAGATGTTCACTCGGCGGTGATGCAGATCAAACTAGCCCGTCTCGGCGTGGCTTGGCTCGGTCAAACAGACTCATCCAAATGGGGCCAAATGGCTCTGCCGCATGTATCCAGCTTAAGGCTCCGTAGTAAGCGTTCAAAAAGAAGAAGATGGTTTGAAAGGGAGATATATAAATACGGATGTTAGAGGGTGCCCGCTAATATTACAAAAGGATAATAATTTAGCGAAAATCTCTCGACAAACATTTAAAGAAACACTGTAAATAATTTCATTCCTATAAAATGTTAAATAATAGAACAAAATATGTTTTTAATAATTTTCGGAGTATTCTATCAACTTTTGGTGGCAATCACGTACACACACGCATTTCAGCAGTTAATATATGAAATAAATTTTGGTCCTAACTAATCGGAATTTGGCGAGGTTTTTAAGAGTTGTCAACTCCAGTTCCTGGGTAGGAAGATTCAACACTAGAATCCTTTTTTTTAAGTTTTATAAGACATTTAAAAATTGATGCATTATGGAAAAAATAGCTTTGTTTTTGACAGGTTGATTTTTTACTATAAATAAGCTAGTTTGTCTGGTAAATCCTGAAACAACCTGTACAAGGGTTAAAAATAGGTATTTAGTTCTACCGAAAAATTAATTTATATCAAACAATGTATTGTCGTCATATAATAAATAATATCTTTAGAAAACGGTATAAAATAAACCATTACTGCGTGTTTCTACAATGATGTGACAAGATTCATTAAACATTGTATAAAATGACTGGGTTAAAGGTAGCATTA
This sequence comes from Hesperophylax magnus, assembly GCA_026573805.1. Taxonomy (NCBI): domain Eukaryota; kingdom Metazoa; phylum Arthropoda; class Insecta; order Trichoptera; family Limnephilidae; genus Hesperophylax; species Hesperophylax magnus. The sequence goes on from JAIUSX010000018.1 coordinate 5,077,705, forward strand.
TATTGCAGGGAAAAAACGTTTGTAATTGAAAACTATTTTGTTCACAATACTACATTTGAATAGTTATAATTATTATTACAGGTGACTTAGCACATTATTTACCACTGCTAATTCTGCAATAAATTCATGATTGTATTTGTTGTATAGCACTTCGTTTTTAATTGTTAATAATTACATCACTAATATTTTATTACATAAATAATTATTTTGCAATAAGGCAATTGTTACGTTTCCTATAAATACAAGGAACAGGTTGAAAAATTGAATGTTGAAATTTAAATATAAATACAATATATGTTTAATACTGAAACATATTATTAACTATCCATAACACAATGTCCTGTTCAAATTTTCAAATCAATTGTTCCTCTCCTTCCTAAAAGTCTTACCAGGGAAGAAATAAGAAACAGGAAAAAACTACCTAACTACCTACGCTAGTGATATTCAATAATAACACATGCCATCTGTTCATTCGTAATGTTATCGTCGTTAATAGTGTATATCTTATCTTTCTGCCCGTATCATTGTTCTAGTGATTATTATATGAGGTGTACACCTTTAAATTTAAGTGATCCATAGGATGGAATTTTCAAGAAACTAACATCATCAAAAGGTAAGGCTTTCTCCATCTCTCTTTGTCTTTCCAGTGATTTTAACCCGATCGAATGAATTTTTATTTTTCATTAACCGCCATACGTGCATCAAACATTGGAAAAACAGTAAAACTGGTAATATTGGTTAAAGTTTCTTTCGTCAGTGGGCATTATTTATGGGAAAAATTAATGTTTTCCGTGAATGAAATTTCCATAAATATTTTGTTTGGGCGAATCTTAAAATGACTTTAAATTAAGTACAAGGTAGTGAAATATAATTCATATTATCTGAAGAAGGCAATTCTATAACGTTTTATAAACCGTCATCCGGTACAATTTTTCAATCGACAACTTACTTTTTAGAGGACTGAAGATCTAGAAAACGACGCACGAAAAATCATGCACACTTTTCCGGCACGGAGTTATGACTGATTCTTTGGTCAATTAAGCACAGTAACAAGCCACGTACAATGGTCTATTTGTAGAATAAATACGCCATTTAGCGCCGCAACCCTTAGGCCATGAGATATATTTAAATATTTGGCGATAACAAGAGCGTTTCATCGCTAACTCTGGCGGGACCTCAGTATGGGAGTCTTTTTTTTAGTTTTCACGTTAGAAATCTATTTATTGGGAATAATAATAAGATTCACAAACATAGTCTAAAATCAAAAATGTACATAACGCAATCATTGTACTACACGTTAATTACTATAGCAGTATTTTATTCTTAGAAAAAGATGGATTATATTAATGAAATGATAATACTACAAAATAGAGCCGAGAATATATTAAAGAAAAATAGATACATATACGAAAGTCAACGAAATGTCAAAAGAGTTTAATATCTTCTCATTTAAACAAATTATTTAAATTTTAAACAAAATTAACGATTTTAATAATAAATTCATCGAAGTTTCTGTTGATACTGCGAATATTTTGGTGAAATATGACAAAATATATTAAAACGGTTAAATTTTGGGGAGCAAAATCATTTCACTGCATGCACACTCGCATTCACAGATTTTATAAATATTTTCCACTTCAACGTTTTTACATTTTTAATCTACAAAATAATTAATGGCATCACCTAAATTTCTGAGTGAAAATGAAAACCTGCAGCACAAACACACACTTGAGGAAAAGAAAAGAAATCAAATAGACTTCCATTTAGAAAAATAAACCCTAAGTAAAAAGTCGTTGATGTACAGAGCAATGAAGATATTTTCCGAATTATCAGTGATAATTCAATTAGAAGAAAATATGAACAAATGTAAATTTAAGTAACAAAATTAAAAATGTTACTAAATGTTACTAACAATTTATTAAAAAAAATATGGTTGTATTTAAGGATTGTATTATGACGAAGGTAACTAAAGTAACTATCTACTTTAAAACAATAAATACATATAATTTTTTTAAATAGTTAGCTACTCGATAAAGCATTTCATTATGCGTTTATTACAGGTTAAACTTACTGATATAATTTATAGCTAATTTATTAAAAATCTGGTCAAATTACTCGTATTCCTGTTAAAAACGGGACTGCAGGGCTTTAACGAATGAATTGACAGATTTCCTAGCAAATTATCAGTAAAACGCGAATGTTTTATGAGGACGGCAGAACATAAAATGTGTTCATAAAATTTTTAATTTCGTTTTTATATTTATCAGGAAAAGCGCACCTGCATGATCACATGTCCCGATATATTCTGAATTGACTAATATTTAATCAGGAAATGGTTTGCTATCACGTTTTTGACAGGATTTCAATAAATCAACAATAATCATTTTCTCCCTGTAGATAGGGGCTGAATTTTCAATCATGTCATAATATTTACATACGTTATTCGCCGTTAGTGATAGTAACGTTATAACTTTAGTAACGCTTGGAATGGCTTTAGTCGTACTTAGTGTCCAGATCTGAAGCCGGGTACTTCTTATCGTTACCATTACTATTAAAAGGCTGCGCGGTGTACAGCATGATTAGAGGAATGAGTCATTATAATTTGTTTCGAAGGTTGAGAAATGACAATGACTTGAGCGTAGATTGGAATAAAATTTCCTACAAAAATGCCCGTTATCTGTTTAAAATCCAAAACTTCGCAAAATTTTAAACACATTAACCTAAATAACGGTTAAAAATGAAACTGTATGCACCCATTAAAATATGTTACCTTTTTTATTTACTTAGTAGTGGACTGTGACTGTTAAAAATTTACATTACAGCGACTTTAATTCGACTTCGTAACTCATTCCGGTGCAGAGATATTGCATTACGTATTCCTTGGGGGTCCCCGACTTCTTCTACCATTCAAACTACTCTCTAAACCCTCCTAGCATTAATAAGAACAAACGTTGAAATTTTCAGTGTTATCGGTCGACTACTTTTCGAGTTTTGCGAGCGCAAATATACGCGGCCTGAATTTTGATACATTATGATTCATATTATAATATATACATAATAATTTTGTGATATATAACCAATGCAGAAGAACGGTATTGTGCTAACATTAATTATTTTTATTATTGAGGTATGTTTTTATAGCCTTCTTGTAACTGTATTCTATGCAGTTGAACATATCTACAATTTCTGCGAAAGTATTGCGAACTGCATACAATCTAGGTACAAGCAAGTATCTAAATGTCACAGTCTTGATATTGTTGTGGTAAATAAAAGGAATTTTCGATCAAATAGTTCTAGTTGGTATGAAATGTGATTAAGCTAAGGACGGGTTGTTTCAGAGAACTTGAACAAATCATCAAATTTCAATGTTGATTTTGAAGTTCTGTTAATGGTCTATTCAAGTTCTGTAATTATATCATTATTGGTCAGTCGTTTCACAAAATTGAAAATTAGGAATGTCTATGATTCCATTAGCAGTATAAAAATTTAAAACATTGTTAATCTTGTTTTAAAAATATTTAAAAGTAAAACCGAAAATACCCTTTTTCCATAATAATGTTTTTTAAGGTATGATTTGAGATTTTCACGGCCAAAAGTATTATAGTGATTTGTTTTTGGGGTTTTATGCCGTTTTGCGCTACCTCATTATTTAGCCAACGTTTCGGACAGCATTGCAATGCATTATTAAATTACACTGCAATGCTGTCCGAAACGTTGGCTAAAGAAGGAGGTAGCGCAACACGGCATAGTATCCCAAAAACAAATCACTATAATGTTTTTTAATTTCATTCACAAAGATTGCTAACCGAAGGATATCATTAAGGCACGAATCAATACAACAACAAAAAATCCGGAAGTAAATTACGGAAAAACACAAAAAATTAAATGAGGTACATGAAAAACGAAAATATTTGATAAATGCAATAATTATAACGACTAGTTAATAGTTAAGTAGACAAGTGCGTCGTGTTCCCAGCCTAGCATCGTGGGCTAAATTCATCCGCTAATTCCTCTCCTCCATCATTGCACAAGCAAAATTTTCTCACTATAACGATGGCTGTAGGAGTATTTTGAGATGATTTGAGATTTTCACGTCCAAAAGTATTATAGTGATTTATTTTTGGGCTATTATGCCGTGTTGCACTACCTCCTTTTTAGCCAACGTTTCGTACAGCATTACAGTGTCCATCATCAGAAATCACATCTGCCCTGATGATGAACGTTTGTAATGCTGTCCGAAAAGTTGGCTAAAGAACGAGGTAGCGCAACACGGCATAATACCCCCAAAAAAATAACCATAATATAATGAACTTATCACGAGAATATTTTATGCCTTTTCTAGAAGAAATAATTAGAGTCTTTTTTTGACTTGTATCTGTACATAATTTACTATATTATGATTTACTTAATACATAATTTCAGCCTTCACTACGAATTCGGAAGTCACGGGTTCAAAACCCAAAAATAACGTAGCTACTTAACCAGTGATTTCTAACATTTTTTGGAGTAAAAATGTATATGATTCAATATTGCTTGAAATGACTTTACCGATTGGTGACTAGATTTGAATAGCCAGGAACTTCACAACCGTCCTCTTCCTCGTCTCCTTCCACCCCTCACTACCTTTAGTCTCTCAACATACCCCAACTGGAAATGCCATAGTCTCAGTGTTGGGAGCAATAATGGAGTATTTTAAAATACTTACTTGTATGCTATTTGCATGCCGCATCGAGTCAACCGTGTAAATCCCCATCACGAGTCTTCTGTGAAAGGAAAAGTACTTAAGACACGATTCGTCAGTCCGCTATGTGCTTCAAGGTTGTATCGAAGATTCGCAGAGAGATTTCATTGTTCGACGCGTCGATTATCGGAAGAAGTGATGACGCCACATGTACAACACTATTCGTCATCAATCGTCGAATTAAGTTGAGTTCTTACTCAATAGTGTGGTCTCCGGAAACTAATGGTACAAGCGGGAAACTAGTGAATCATATCTAGCTTGAAGAAATCTATCAGCAAATACCCCATAATATTAATACGTCCAACTCCAGTAAAATATTGGAAATATCAACAACTCTGGTCGCTAGAGGCGCTAGTGGAGCATAATGACGTTGAAATTCCTTTCAATGGAGGCAAATTAAATGCATTTCGTTTCTTTACTTATATTTTGATCAATAGTGATAGAAAAAATATACATAATAACACCTCTTATTTTCCAATAAGAGGTGTTATTTTGAATAGCCCGCTATTTCGGTAGATGTTACTTTTGAAGCTGTCATTTTTTGACATTTGACAAGTAGAAACTATGTTATAAATAAAAATGTAACGATACACGCTTCAACAACGCATTTAAATTATTAAAATTCACTATTATTAATTGTTAGAATTCCATCGAAAAATCATCTTGAGTGATGAGGCCCATTTCCACCTCGGTGGCTTCGTCAACAAGCAAAATTGTCGCATCTGGGGCCCAAAAACCCAAGAGTTATTGTTGAAAAGCCTCTCTATCCTCAACATATGACTGTTTGGTGCGGTTTATGGTCCGGCGGAGTCATTTGATCTTACTTTTACGAAAATGAGGCTGGAGCAACAGTTACGGTGAATGAATTGCGCTATCGACAGATGATTAATGATTTTTTATGGCCGGAATTAGATGGTATTGATCTGGACAACGTTTACTCTCAACAAGACAGCGCTACGTGCCACACATGCAACGAAACCATTGATCTTTTACGATTGAATATCAAAATAACACCTCTTGTTGGAAAACCCTGTATATTAAAAATGTCCCGAAAATTAGATTCTGTGTGTGCAGTTTACAGATGTAACAATTACAAACAACATAGTCCAAGTCTTTTTTCAGGATGCCAACAAACAGATTAGTTATAATTTTGGGAATTTAATTGAATTAATAATACATAATTAATTACAATAAATAATAAATACAATCTATAATATTAATTTGTCCTCATTAAATCTTATATAAATGGAATAAATTGTAATATTTATTTACAAAATACAGAGTAAATAGCAGTTTTAATATTTTTATTTGTGAGCAAAAACACCAGTAAGGTCGTATGTAGGTTACCTATTTTTTCGATTTCTATAATGTATTAAAGTAAAATAAAGAATAAAAATCACATAAAATCCATTAAAATGTATGAAAGAAAACCAAGGCGCATAACTCATGCCGCTAGGAGCCGTTAGTGCAGCATGTTACAATCAGAATGTATGGGAAATGTCAGAAGTTGAAGGTATTATTATTATTGATAGTATTTTCTATCAGCGTCAAAATGCGTCGGAGCGAAGATCCGGCTTCTAAAGTTTTTTTACCTCCTAGTTGCCGAAAAAAAGATTAAAAACCCGAAATGGGTTTCACGTATTTATTTATACTCATTTATCACTTGCGTGAGAAAAAAAAAACTCTGTTAATATATTATATATGCACATGTATATATATATATATATATTATTTTTTAATGATAAACTAATGTTTATAAGACAAGTGTTTATGCATAGCATAAAGGATAACAAATAATTATAAGCAATAATTAGTCGCCTGAAATATCAATACAAATTGAAAATATCTCCCGAGTAAAAATAAATGCCGCCAACGGGAATACAAAAAATACCAAATATATTCATATTATTATTTGTTATGTATACAGGGTGTATCGGCAAGTACCCGACAAACTTTAACCAGCTATTCCTCAGCACATTTGGAGTAAAAAATGTTATGGGCGCTTTGCTATCCGGTAACATTTTTTTTCCATTAAAAACAAAAAATAAATTAAAAAAATCCACACTCCGTCACTGTCATTTGCATTGTATCTCGTGTTCAGCAGCTGTTATTAGCAAGTGTGTCAAAAAGTGTCCTCGCTCTTTCGTACACACTAAATAATAATAGTTAAAAATGAGACGAATGGTGCCGTGCCATTTCGTTGTGATTGTAAAAGCGCGCCAACGTAGGTACGTACTTACATTATTCAACGAAACTCGAACAAAATATTGCCAGATGGGTTTTCAAACTTTGACAAGGGATAAAACATTGGTGACATGTGGTGAAAATATGAATAGTAAATTTTTTATTAAAAAAAAATGTTACCGGACAGCAAAGTGCCCATAACATTTTTTACTCCAAATGTGCTAAGGAATAGCTGGTTAAAGTTTGTCGGGTACGTGCCGATACACCCTGTATATATATTCAGTTTTGTTATTATTCCACATCCCTTTTGTCCCTTTCCTTTCTTAAAAGTCTTACTTTGGAAAAATGTCATGTTGTTGTCATTTGTTTTTAATTTGAATTTTCGTCGTCGTTGAGAGTGCATGTTATTTCTCAGCTTGAATCTTTAATCTCGCGAAAAAAGACTTTAAATAGCACAAATTGCATCCCCAAGTTAAATATTGTTGTATGATGTTTGTAAACATAGTCGTGTTATGAAAATATAATATTGTATAAACTATAGTGACTCACGGAATCTTTAAAAAACTACCAGAACTTAAAAGAAAACAACATCATCACCAGGTTAAGGCTTCCTTTCGCCTCTCCTCGTATTTGCTTGTGATTAAAGCACAATCGATATATAAGCTCACTCAAATGACAACAAATACAAAGAGAAACAAGCGACACAAAGGAAGACACAAGTTTATTTTTGAGCAAAAAGCAGAACATTTTTTCTCTATGAAAATGTCTACTTCAGCACACTTATTTTTTTTTAATAAAGTCGACTTATTTGGGTCAGAGTGCTAAAACATGTGAGATTGTTTTTAAATGTGTTAAGATGAAATATGCTATGGACTATGGCGTCTTAAAATTGGAATTGGGAACATTTATTTCAATATTGCTAAGACGCAATGGATTTCAAGATGACCGTTAATTATTCCATGTAAATATAATTAGATCAATCGATTTCGAATTCAAGATTACCGCATTTACCATTAGTTTTCCGGCACCGTGCGTAGAAAAATGTGACTTGGAAACAGAGTAATGTTGATGTCATAAAAAATAACAACAATATTTAAATGCAAAAATACATAATATTAAAAAATGATCGATACATTTGTGCGACCATCTTCATCACACCCTACCTCTTCCATCTATTTCCCCTCCACACTTTCTTCAACCTCACAATATGTTGCCCCAATTCGGGACTCCGGACAGTTGGAAAAGTTGATACTCTTATGCTATTCACATTAAAGTTGTATTTCAAAATGGAAAGTTGAGCTCTTGGACGTAAATCTGGGTTTTTTCCAAGCTGAATCTTGGCATATGTTCAGAATATATAGTAGTCAATGGAATACACTATTTAACTTAGAGTCTTGAGACTTGGATTTAACATAATAATATGTTACCAACTCAGCTACTGACCGGTCGATATATAGTGCGCGATATTCGTAATTTACTAAAAGTTGATCAGAAAACCTGTTAATTCATTCTTTAAAGGGTGTTTTTAAACGGATTACCAATATTTGAAGAGATAATAATTTATTAATAAATAAATTAGCAATACTCGTTTTTCTATATATATAATAAATGAATATTGCTTCTTTTATGTACGTACATACATGTTATGTACATCATTACATCGGTAGGTACTATGTCTCAATGTGTAAATATCAACATGTCTTTCCAAGTTTACTTTTGTAATAGCCTTAACTGTAAATATAACTTATTATTGTAAACATGTTGATAATAAACAATATTTCATTTCATTTGTCTATGATAATGCGTCTTTGTGCTTGTCTTTAGTTAGTGTAAAGAATACAACCATAAATCATTTATTTTACTAGAGATATGAGTTTTATTTTCAGACTTCCAAATGCGTATATTCCTGTACAAACAGAATCATTTTAAAAGTTCAGAGTAACCTGAAACTTTTTTCAATTTTCTCCCGTTCAAACCCTATTTTTTTGTAAACATGATATCATAGACGTAAATATTACCAACGTAAACGACTTTGTTAAAATTGACATGTTTTTGAAAATCATAATTCCTTTTTTTCCGATTGAAAATCTGTACCCGAGAAGCATACGGATGCAAGTCCAAAATTTGAAGAAATGAGTTTTTGATGAAGACATGAAGTAAATTATCATGTTCATTAGTGGCAGAAAGATGCAAGCCCTATCTTGAATATTTATGGTATTTTCAAAAATATTATAAGGATGCAAGAACCATTAGCACATTCACACCGTAGAAGCATAAAGATGTACATTGGACTTGCATCTTTCTGCCTCTAACATTACTACGCTTTCCATGGAAGTAAACATTCGAATGTAGACTCAAGTCCATTTTGCGTCCTTCTGCCTCTAATTTCTATGTTTTCTGTGGAACTAAACAGAACAATCCCAGTGCTCTCATCATTATTTATTGCATTCCTGCAATAAATAATGATGAAAAAGAGTATTTCCGTGTATGAATGTATGACGAGGCTCAAGAAACAGAATTCTTCTTAAAAGACTGATGGAAACATAGGTGGTGATATTATTATTGAAGACCTGACCATGTCACTTATTTATTTATTTACTTACATTTACCTTACCTCATCATTATACTACTGAATGGACTATATAGGGATGGAAAACAGGTGGCAAATGAAGTAGCTTCTTGCCTCTTAAAGTGGATATACAGCGATATGGGGAATAATGTTGAAGAAATAACCGTATGGTCTGACAACTGTGCAGGTCAAAATAGAAAAATAAAAATAGCCATATCCCACGTATGGCAGGTTTTATAAAAAATTAAAAACCTCAAGATCATTCATCTTAAATTTTTATTACCTGGAAGTAGACTCTGTCCATTCAGCGATTGAAAGGGCAAAAAAAACTACCCAATTCCAAATATTTTACCGCACGACAAAAAAAATTAACTTGAACATCAGATATTGCAAAACTAATAATCAGTACATTGTACACTCAATGAACTTAGAAAATTTCAAATATTTAAATTCCTCAAATATGATTTAAGATTTTCACGGCCAAAAGTATTTTTGTTATTTGTTTTTGGGGTGTTATGCCGTGTTGCGCTAACTCCTTCTTTAGCCAACGTTTCGGACAGCATTGCAGTGTCCATCATCAGGGCAGATGTGTTATTAACACATCTGCCCTGATGATGGACACTGCAATGCTGTCCGAAACGTTGGCTAAAGAAGGAGTTAGCGCAACACGGCATAACACCCCAAAAACAAATAACAAAAATATTTAAATTCCCTTTAAAACTGGTTCACAATCACTTTTTGTATATCGAAAGAAGAATATGAATGGTAAGGGTTTCCTAATATCAACGGTATTATGGCTACGAGCTGACGTAAATGTATCGGGGATGCTACTGTATAAAAATGGTTTTCAGGAAACTGAATTTCAATATTATTATATTAGAAGAAAAAGGAGAGGTGTTTTGAGCGGTGACCGGATAAATCATCAAAATGATAATTCATGATAATTTCCCATTTTTTAAAAGTTATATAAAGTCATGAAAAGTGATGGTAAAGTGAAGAACAAAATCTCTATTAACTGGGTTAAGCGGGTAAGGTTAGGTTTAATTTTTTTTTTGTATAGTTTCTAATGACTTTATATCACTTTTTAAAGGTGTGTTGAATTGTCGATTTATCATGGAACCGTTTTGAGCACCCCGGAGGTATTGCCCCAGGTAAATACAATTCCAATCGCATTAAATACACCAAATTTTGGTGTCCTACAAAAGATGTTACAGTGGGTACCAGAGCCACTGCACTTTTTTTACACTTATTTTTTTTAATCTTTATTTTCTCTGTCAGATAATGTCAGATAATAAATAATATCTTCGCTTCTCAGTATCGCTCTGGTGAAATACTGCCAATCATAGCCTTAAATGGCTTTTGCCATGTTTGATGATCGGAACCGAATGAATGAAATTACACACTCTTCGCGATAATGGCGGCGACAAGGTTGAAATTTCCACTAAACCCCAGCCTTATTTATAAGCATATTATTTTGTGAAGTAGAGGAACAAATTTGCCAAATGTTTCCCGGTCATCATAAAGAACTTAATTCGCCACACTAAACATACCAATTTCGGTTGTCTGTGATGATGTGCGTTAGTTATTCCTGGGTAAATTTTTCGGGTTCAATGAACTCAAATTTACTTAAAATTTAAGTGTTATTCTTAAATATCGAATTATTTTTTTCATTAACAATTTATTCAGAGTAGCGAAAAGGAAAGTACTAAAATTAAAGACACAGAATATAAAAAAAAGGTAACGGTTGTAACTGGAAATCAACGCTTTTTTGACCACTCAGCCATTAAAAAATGATTATTTGTCATGATTTTTGTGGATCTCATATCTTAGTCAAAAAATTACCACTATTATCCTCAACTAATTCCCTTTTCTTTGTAAACTGAAATGCGAGTAAACTTCCAGAAAATTTACGCTTCATTCAGTAAGCGTTCAAAAAGAAGAAGAAGATGGTTTGATTGGAGCGCGCTAATATAAAAAAAAAACGATAATAATTATGCGAAAATTGTGGAAATATTTAATAAAACACGATTCGTACAGAATACAGCCAAAATCTCTCGACAAATGACATTTTTAAATACATTAAGTTTTTTCATACCTATAAGATGTTAAATAAACAGAACAAATTTCGTTTTTCATAATTTTCGTAGCGTAGGAATTTCATATCATTACAGTTTCGGCTCTTCAAATGTATTTAGTAATATATTTTTTAGGAACTTAACAACTTAAACAAGAGAAAAATGTTATAAATCGGTAGAAATTCAGAATGCGGGGGCTTAAGTGAGGAAAATTTTCGATGCCGAAAGTTTTTTTGGTGCGTTAGGGTCTACTTCCATAGTGATATGCAAGTATCCGATACTCGATGATTCAAGTATCTTGGCGACTACCGCCCTACATCAGAGGTTCGTAAGTAGGCACACGTTGCCGATTTTGTGTAAACTCTTTGGTGACATCAGTCTCCTGCGATCGATCTTGCAAAGGCGTTGCCAATCACGTAGTTGAGACTTTAAGCATGGCGGAACAACTGAGTCTAGCAAACATGATACTCTAGCAAAAATGGTAGTCGCATCGTCACTTATATGAGACATTTTGCTATAAGGTTTATCCTTTTGATCAATGCCAGTAATAAAATAATAAAAAATGAGAGCCATAGCAGTTGTGAGTGAATTTATTGCTTTTTTACATTAGCTCCACACAGGAGTCCCCGAGTGTCTAGGAGTGACGGACGTGTGAATCCATCCTTCCCACTGCAGTGAAAAGCAATGTTCCGAGAGAGTCCTGTTGAAGAGATCAAAAGATCGCCCTCAACCAGTCAATCCCGATCCAGTCTGCTACGCAGTGGGCAGATGTATCCGCTGCCAAGACCCAGATAAACCTCACCCCATGAACCCGTTACTTATTGAAGAGGTATTGGTTATCTAATAAATCGTTCCAGGACGGCGTTACCCATACCGCTTCTAGTTTTGACACTTCGTGAGGTGGTGGCGACGCGGGTCTTGTGATTTCAGTGCGCAACAAGTTGTTTGCAACGCGATTACACAATACGAGTATCGGATACTTGTGTATTACTGTGGAAGACGGGCCTTAGTTGACAGACGCGTTTTTGCTACAAGTCAGTTTGACGTATTTGAATAAGTTCCAACCCATATAAAATACTACACTTTTATGTTGCAACTGGAATTTTCGAGCGGGCGAAAAGTTGGAGTGCCAAAACGATTAAATTTCATCCACATATTTCGTTCCAGACGTACATGATTTTATCGATTTTATTGATCAAAGATATCGAATCTAAAATAAGCTGCATGTTCTTTCTATTATTAGTTAACAGATTCTGGAGCTAAAACGTCACCGGGCTAAAATAATTCAGTGGTCAAAGGAAAAGGAGTGTAAGGAAAATATATTGTATGACGCAGAAGTGAATGATCGAAGAAGCTAGGCATGCCCGATAAAGACCGAACAGAAAAGAAAAAACAGAATGTTTGTATGAACGTGAATGAAGCAAGGAGTGTTTGCTAAGACCTAAGATGAATTAATAGGTAAGATATGTTACTGATACAACGCGCGTGGATTCACTGAACTAAGTGCAGTGGATGCGTTGTGATTTACTGCGTTTAGTATCGCACATAAGTCCGTCGGTCAGACAAACCGTCGTCGGCCGCCATAAACTCGTCGCTCTAGGCTCTTTTTTTGTGAAATGAATAATTACAATTATGCTTTTTGCTACCTGAAAACTTTTAACGTCAAATAAAATAATGTGAGACATCGAACGCAGAAACACGTAAGTGTATGAAGGACAACATAGTGACAGTACGTCGTATTCTACTGCTCTGCTCTCTTGTTTGTTCGTCGAGAAGTCGGCCCACCTAGGGCAAGCATGTCTGCGGCTGAGCATGACGACACGCGATTTATACGGCGGACAGCCATACAAAAATGCTTGAACACATATTGTTTGAATGGCTTTTTCTTTCTAATACGTTCCGTTCCATTTAGCTATGAATGGTGTTATTTGTAGCCATTTCATGCATTCACACATATTCGTTGTGGCTATTATTTTCTTAAGCGTTTCGTTATTCGGTTTTAATCTAGAAACAGGATCATGTCACATTTTTGTTCGATTAGTATGAACATAACGCGTATTTTGTACTATGTCAATGGCCAAGATAGAGTTGTTTGGCGGTTAAACTCTCTGCCTTCCCCTGTGGTGAAACGGCGTGATGGATGATGTAAAAATTATATTTTTTTTACATTAGCTCCACGCATCTTCATCTTTGGGGATGCAGTGTGGAGGGTCTTTTCGTGGAAATGAAGTTCTGTGAAGAAAAAAAGCTATGATGGGTGGTTAGGAATCTGGGAGTCAGTGTGTCCAGGAGTGACGGACGTATGAATCCATTCCTCTCACTGCAGTGCAAGGCGATGGTCGAGAGTCCGGCTGGAGAAGTCAAAAGGTCTCCCTCAACCAGTTTCTCCCGATCTGGCCCGCCACGCATTAGGTAACGCAGCTGCCGCCATGACCTATTCAAATCTCACCTCGTGAACCCGGGCAACCCTGCTGGCAAGTCACCAAAAGTAGCGAACCACTTGGGGAGATTTAAAAAAATATTTTCTGTTAAAATAGTTAATTGAACCGGAGTTACAGACAGAGTCACAACCTAAATGAGTATTTTTGTTTGCTAAAACGGAAATTCTCAAAGTAACTGCATGAAACGATCAAAGCAAACGTAAATGCAATCAGCGGTATGAGTAAACGATGTTGGCAACTTCACAATAATAATGATTGATGGTTATCTCCTTTGTTTCTATTACCTACATGATAAACAATGCAGTGGACAGTTTGTAAACAAAAAGTCGGCAATCAATAAGCAATGATAATTCTGAGTATACAATCAATATGCAATTAATTATGCACTGGGACAGGCAGTCACATTGTGGAGTCAGCCTCGTCACAGATGACCATTGTTACTGCTCGGTTGTCACTGATGAAAAAAGTTTTACTCGTGAGACAAAAAATCAAAATGAATAGCTTAATTTTGCGTAGGTTTTTATTAATGTGCGTTATGGGCAAGAAAGCATATTTCTCCCAACTGTCGGGAGCCAGTGGGACTATGGCATGTTGTGAGGAAGTAGGAGATGGGGGAGACGAAGGTTGGGAAGTACCTGTTTATTCAGATCTGGTCATCAAACACGGATAAAATCATTTCAAGCAATTCTGAGTTAGCTGTCTGCCGCTCTAGAACATTTATGCAAAAAGATGTCATTTGATAAAATAATAAACAATCATATAATTTATTTTTATTTTTTTATTATTATTTTAATATAGATCATATGGGTTACATTAATACATACATATTTTGCAAAATATAATATTTAGGTTCATAATTGGTCATGTATACCTTATCAGAGAAGACGAGCTCTTGTGCCTGATAAGGGAGCCACGATTCTTACTTAGATTCTTAAATGTAAACTATATATAATAATATATATATATATTTTTTTACTATAATATTTTTTTTACTATAAATATATATTTTTTACTATAAATTTTTTTGTAAAAAAAGATTGATTTTATTTATTTGTTCTTGTTGGTTCGTAATACAGCGCAATTCGGAAGGGAGATTATTGTAGTTTTTTATGGCTTGATAAATATAATGGTTTTACATTTGAGTTGTTTTAAAGATTGGCGTAATAAATTGATTTCCATTTCTCATGAGTTTGTAAAATTCTTGATATTCTGTGTTATTTTTTTCTTTACACATTTTTATAATGGAAGTTTGCTTAAATATATCATCAATATTTGGTACTGGAAACAATTTAAAAAGCAATTTTGTTGGAAAAGTACAGTTTTTTTTAAGTATTACCTTTATAATAATTTTTTGCCAGACTTTTACTGAGTTTAGGTTGTTTTTATAAGATCCTCCCCAACCTATGTTTAATTATCTTATCATATAATGATATCATCACTGGGATCTCCCGTGCTGAGGATTTCATTTACATATTAAAATATGATTAATTGAAATATTACTCCCGATATTACTGAAATAATTATGAATTAATAATATAGTTTTTTGTTTAGGTCAGTTGTAAAGTTTTTGTTTTAGTCTGTATTTGATGTAAGCATGTTTTCTATTTCTGATGATCTTTTTATTCGAGTCTTAAACGTTAAAACGTTTTTGTGATTTTTGAATGAGAGTGGGATTTTTTTATAGAGTTAGTACCATTGTATAAAAAGTTTTTTAGTCCAAATATTGTATTTTGTAATTGTGAAATAACACATATTTATTTTCCAGGAAAACCTAAACCCTTCCACACACTTTTCCACAAATGATCATCTAGTCAATCCACATTATGCAAGTGCACAGTAAATACAAAACAATACAAGAACAATACGTCAACTCAATAGAGATCAAATGGGAAAATAATTCACCGACTCCAGATATTTTCATATCAGAGGGTTCGCCTCTGTAGAACTCCTAACTGGACCTATAAATCCTACTGATCCCTCAATATAAATATTTAAAAAATCTTTGGTAATCCTGCATGTATTGAAAATGACTGATTTTTGCATTTTTATATATAAATTTTTTGACAGATCTAATACGCCTTAATTTTGAATTAAAGAGCTAGGTATAATGCCAGTAGCCGAAATAACAAATGGTAAAAAATTTATAGTCTGAGAATGCCAAATTCTTTTAATTTCATTTCATAAATCTGTGTATTTTCTTATTTTTTCAGATACAGATTTTTAAATATTACAGGAATTTGGAATAGCGACATCAATGATATAAGTTTTTTTTAAATTTTGTCATGTAAAACTATATCGGGTCTATTATGACTCGTTCGGTCTGTTAGTATTGTTTTTATCATAATATATTTTATAAAATTCGTTTTCTAAAAATGAATTTGGTTCGTATTCATAATATAGTACTATATTACAGCAGTCAATCAAGTTATGTTTTATTACCAAACATTGGTCAATTATTTTTAAAACTTGATCGTGTCTAAATGCATACTCGGACGGTACTAATACAGAACATCCCGATATAATATGTTCTATAGTTTCCGGAAAAGCCAAACATATTGTACATAAATCATGAATTTGATTTGTATCTTTGATTATATGCTTCCTTTAATTTTTAGTATTAATGACTAAACAAACCTAATAGAACACTGTTAATATTTTTTCCTTAAATGTTGACCTCTGTTTGCATTTTTCATTGTTTACTATCTCCACGACTCTTAAATCAATTGGCTACAAAACCAGGTACTAGTTTTACTGAATCAGGAAGGACCTTGCATGGAATTCGAATGGGAAGTAGATATACATAACCGTCCAGCGACCGGTGGTCCATCGCGTCAGTGGGCGGCCGCAGCTTCGCGAGAGAGGCCGAAGGTTCGACTCCGCGTGAGACTCAATTATTTCAAAAACCAAGGCAGTTCGTTCGGCTAAATCATCGAAAACTTCCTGTCTTTTGGACTTATTACTAAAAGAAGGAGAGCGATTTAGCCGCGTAGGCCTTTTGGAGTCTACTGCGAATGAAGACATTGTGACATAATCAAGGACTAAGGCAGTTCGTTAGGCCGAATCTTCAATGCAAAATCCCTGTGTTTTGGTGTATTGTTAAAAGAAAGAGAGCGATTTAGCCGCGTAGGCCTTTTGAAGTCTAGTGCGAATTAAGACATTGTGACATAATCGAGGACTACGGCAGTTCGTTAGGCCGAATGTTCATTGTAAACTCCCTGTCTTTTAGTGTTATTACTAAAAGAAGGAGAGAGATTTAGCCGCGTAGGCCTTTTGACGTCCTGTGCGAATTAAGACATTGTGACATAACAGTTCGTTAGGCCGATTCTTCAATGCAAAATCCCCGTGTTTTGGTGTTACTGCTAAAAGAAAGAGAGTGATTTAGCCGCGTAGGCCTTTTAACGTATTGTGCGAATGAAGACATTGTGACAGTTTCATGGACCAAGGTAGTTCGTTAGGCCGAATCCTCATACTCCCTGCCTTTTGGTGTTATTGCTAAAAGAAGGAGAGTGATTTTGCCGCGTAGGCCTTTCGACGTATTGTGCTTATAAAGACATTGTAACATAATCAAGGACTAAGGCAGTTCGTTAGGCTGAATCTTCATTGCAAACTCTCTGTCTTTTGGTGTTTTGTTAAAGGAAGGCGAGTGATTTTTCCGCGTAGGCCATTTAACGTCTTGTGCAAATTAAGACATTGTGACGGTTTCAGGAACTAAGGCAGTTCGTTAGGCCGAATCTTCAATGCAAACTCTCTATCTTTTGGTGTTATTACTAAAAGAAAGGGAGCGATTTAGCCGCTCGGCCTTTTGTAGTCTAGTGCGAATAAAGACATTGTGACAGTGTTTTTAAGTTTCTTTGAAAATTTCTAGACAAGTGATTTTTTGTGTCAATGTCTTTCATGTTTACGCGCAACTAAATAAGGTATGTAATTTTTTTAAATATATTCATTATTTTTGTAAGATTATATTATCATTGTGTGCTATGACCATACTCTGACATACAAACTTATTTGTGTGGTAGTGTGGTCCTCATGCTCAGAACTTCGTTAGGATTTTTTTGTGTTACACGCGTACGTATTTATGAAAGAGGAAAAGGTCAACGGAGTCATCAGCGGTACCTATCTATTTCTTTTGCTTACAAGTGGTTTCTACAAATTCGTTATTCTACCGGTATTTCAATTGAAGATGCTCCGAGTAAACCACCCAACTAACCAAAAAATACACCATGTAATATATTTATAATTATTTCAGGAAAACACTGTTTAATATATTTATAATTGCTTTATATTATCCATACCACATTTTTTTATAATATGTAAATGAAATCCTCAGCACGGGAGATCCCAGTGAGGATAACATCTTATATATTTGTTACAAAAAAATATAATAAAACACTTATTATTATTATTCCAAAGTGTTTCAAACTGTTTTTCGTGACATCTACAGATTTCCGAAAAATTCCAGATCAGGTTTTGCTGCTCTGTGACTACTTGACTAAGCGACGACTCACGATACATTTAAAATATTCTCTACAGCCCGTAATTATTATGCGATAGCATGTTATTAGTTATATAATTATTGTGCGATGGCATGTTATTTGCCATATAATTACTCTGCGATAGGATGTTATTTGCTTTATAATTATTATACGATAGCATGTTATTTGCTATATAATTATTATACGATAGCATGTTATTTTATATATAATTATTATACGATAGCATGTTATTTGCTATATAATTATTATACGATAGCATGTTATTTGCTACATAATTACTATACGATAGCATGTTATTTGCTATATAATTATTATACGATAGCATGTTATTTGCTATATAATTATTATACGATAGCATGTTATTTGTTACATAATTATTATACGATAGCATGTTATTTGCTACATATTTATTATACGATAGCATGTTATTTGCAATATGATTATTATACGATAGCATGTTATTTGCTATAAAATTATTATACGAAAGCGTGTTATTTGCTATATAATTATTATACGATAGCATGTTATTAGTTATATAATTATTATACGATAGCATGTTATTTGCTATATAAATGTGCCTATGTACGTAATGTAATAAATAAATCGTTTAATAATGTAGTAATATTATTTTCATTTTATGATTTTATTGACAATTAGTTATAAATATAAATAACTCATATTAGTATATTTAATACTTAAACCCCGCATTCCTAATTTCTAGCGATTTATTATAACATATTACTACTGAACACTTTGCTTTTAAGTTCCTAAAAAAAATATGTTATTTTTTAAGATAATATATGAAATTCCCTTGACAGAAAAAAATCGTAAAGTTAGCTCCGAAAAAAATTAAAAACACGTTTTGTTCTGTTATTTAATATGTAATAGGTATGAAAAAACCACAGCGTATCATTAAATGCAAATTAAGCATTTGTCGAGAGAGTTTTGCTCTATTTTAAACGAGTCGTGTTTTATTAAATATTTTCACCATTTTCCCGTTTTTTTTTTAAATATTAACGCGTTCCTTTTAACATTCGCGTTTACATAGTCCCTTCAACCCATCTTTAAAAGCTTACTACAGAACCTTTATAATATCTTTATGTTTTGCGTGTATTGTATTAAAAATAAATAATCATTACGTACTTAAATATTATATTATTTTTACTGCTATCACACTCATTAATCAAGTTCATTACAATGTATATATGATTTTCTATTGTTGTTTGGCGGCTTACTTTTTGCAATTTGTTAGATTTATATAAGTTTTTATAAAGTCATCTGTAAATACAGGGTTTTCCAATAAGAGGTGTTATTTTGATATTCAATCGTAAAAGATCAATGGTTTCGGTGCTTGTGTGGCACGTAGCGACGTCTTGTTGAAAGTAAACGTTGTCCAGTTCAATAGCATCCAATTTCGGCCATAAAAAAATCATTAATCATCTCTCGATAGCGCAATCCATTCACCGTAACTGTTGCTTCAGCCTCATTTTCGAAAAAGTAAGGTCCAATGACTCCTGCGGAACATAAACAGCACCAAACAGTCACACGTTGAAGATACAGAGGCTTCTCAACAACAACTCTTGGGTTTTCCGAGCCCCAGATGCGACAATTTTGCTTGTTGACGAAGCCATCGAGGTGGAAATGGGCCTCATCACTCAAGATGATTTGCATTTTTTTCACTCAAGTGAATTTTAATAATTTTAATGCGTTGTTGAAGCGTGTATCGTTTCATTTTTATTAATTACGTAGTTTCTACTTGTCAAATGTTAAAAAATGACAGCTTCAAAATTAACATCTACCGAAATAACGGGCTATTCAAAATAACACCTCTTATTGGAAAACCCTATAGTATAAAATTAAACTTCTTCTAAACTACTCAACGGATTTTGATGGGGTTTTCTCATTCATTTAGAAAATTTATTCCGAAAGGTTTTTATATATAATACATTCAAATTATATTTATAGAAAGTAGAGAAAAGTCTTGTTTTGTAATCAACTCGTAAAAAAAATATTTTCGGGCGCTTTCATTGCTAACGCTGGGTAAACCCCATGAGATACATCAATATAATGTACTACGGAAATTTAAATATTAAAAAGGCCTACAGAAAAGTAAGTTGTCGTATGTTTCTATCTTCTAAGGGTAACTCCCAGCAACGCCAGGTACAAGGCAGCTAGTTTTAGTATAATAGAGATTTAGCCTGCATATGTTTGTGCTCTCAAAACTATAGAAAAGTTCGCCATGGTATATGTCAGCTACTTTGTTACAGTAAAAGAAAAAAAATCAGACGATATCTGGCAGAGAAAATAAGTACACCATCAGCAAGAATTTTTGAATAAGGGTCTTACTTGAAAAGTCAAATCTATGTTATTTAAAAAAAAATAACTGATTGATATCAGTTTGTCAACGGGTTCTTTAAACAATTTCTTTTAAAATACACATAAAATTTTAACAAGTACATAAAATATTCACATAATTACGTTAGTACAAAAAAATTCTTTCACATAACCATTTTTTTGACATACATTTCCTTCTGTGAGTCAATTCACAGCTTTTTATTGAGTTTGGTAAATTATTGGATCTATATTATTGCTATTAATTCAAATTATTCATAAAACCACTATGTTTAAATGTTAAATATATTTTATAAACTTGATAGCTAAGTCAAAATATATTTTTATACCTATTTTTTCGAGCGCCAAGGTGGTGTAAACCTGTCGGATAATTCCATTTTCTTTTTGTAAATACACAGTCTGCAAACATACAACACACATTCCAATTAGCCAATAAAAAAATGGTAAGCTGCCAAAAGGACAAAATGAAGAGTACGAGAACATTTTTTGACTATAATAACATATTAGAACATTTACAATAGGGTTCAACTATCGCTTGCCACTTGTTTGAAATTTTCTAACTCATACGTCGCACGCTTCTCGCAGTCTGGAAGAAAATAATAGATATTGTAAGCAAAATAACTTTCGTTTTTCAGCTTCTATTGACAAATAATAATAATGAATTACATACAGTCCGTTGTCGACACTAGAATTCTCAAGGTTATTTAGTGAAAATACATTCTAACAGCTGATAGCTAAAACAAGAAACGAATAGGATCTTTGTCTAGCCAGAAACAAACGTATGATTACACAGCGCGTAGTAAGGTATCAACCTTGAAGGGTATTAAGCTAAGCTTAGGACACTGAACAGTAAGCCGATTAAAGTGTGTTTTGGGCGTATCTGGTGTGCCCAAAAATAAGCCCAATGTTCTTTATTTTTTGTTTATGTTAATTACACACGTACATTAATTTTAACACTTTTATAGTTCATTGCATTTTATTTCTATCAATGTGTCTTCTACAATCTAGCCTGAATCTGTCGATTGATGCAGACTTTATGATTTCCGATTTTCGAATTTTGTTTAACGTTCTTGTATTGTTTGTGAATGTCCTTGTTGAATATAATTTTCTTTGTAAAGTATTTTGGTAATAGGTTATTTATTATTTGATGTATAAATATCATCGTGTTCAATTACGTATTATAGTTAAACAAATATAAGTTTTTCACTTTCTTACTAAATATTATCAATACATACCAATAATAATATTTGTTCATATGAAGCTGATGTTTACCATATTATTGTTTTATTTTGAATTATTTTAAATAATAACTTTACACAATATAACATCTCATCTTAACACTCACTTAATCACTCTGCATTCTATCAAAACCTCCTAGATCACAAGGCCGTGACACTGAATCAAATAAACCTACTAACTTGTATGGGAACCTCCAAAAAAATGTATTTTTATTAATTTTTTAAATTAACTAAAACATTTTAAAATGTTTTAATAAATAAAAATAAATTTAATAAAAAAATTAAAACGATTTTTTTTGCAGAATCTAATCTTATACAAGTTAGGAGGCTGCTTTGAATGAGTGTCCCGGCCTTGTGATGTAGGAGGTTTTGATTCTGTTCGCTTATTTTAAGATCGAACAGTTTTTTTCTTGAAATTACTTATTCGACTCTCCGTTTTCAGGCTATCGGGAAGGAGATTGTAAATGCTCAAACCCTCGTGACCTATACTTCTCATCAACTTTCAGTCTTTAATGTATTAGTGTACAATTAATAATGTTGTCTTGCAAAGTGTTCGTGTACTATTGACGTTTTCATAAATGTTGTGCTTACGTTTTTTTTTATATTGGAAATCTTTCTTGGGCGAAAATCATGGCTAGGATTCGAAAGGTTTTCTTTCAAATCTGTATAGTTCACAATTATGGTGCTGACAAATTACGCTATACGCATCAAAGCATTTTTGAGCGTGGCACACATCCCAGGCGATTTTTAAAAATGATGCGACAGAATCACGCGGCTGTCAGCTGTCAAGTGACAGATCCCGTACAAAAAAATGATATTCCGCGGCAGCTCTCCAATTGATCTAACTCCCTCTCCTGCCACAGGGAGAGGAAGATTATAGCGTGGTGTGAAATCTCAACATATAATCTGAATAGTCCACGCCCCAAAAAGCTTTGAAGCGTAGAGCGTGGTCTGTCATTTTTTTATTTTATTTTTTTTTTTATTCAGTGAATTTTATGTATTACAATTTTTGTGTACTTAATAACTCCCACACTAGGCTTATGCCCGTGTTGTGGTAGTCATAATGCTATAAATTACAATAAAATCATATGTTGTAGTAAGAAAAAATAAAACATAATATGGAAGGAAAAAAAAAAATATATATATGGAAAATATAAAACGAAATATATGTTTTTCATACATGCAAACATACATACATACACTTATATAGATGCTCAGATATATATATACATATACATACATGCATAGACATACATACATGCATACATAAATACATCCATATATAAAAAAAAAATATATATAAAAAAAAAAATATATATATATATATACACATATACATACATACATACACAGACATACATACATGCATATATAAATACATTCATACTCATCTATATATGAACACACACAAATGTAATGTGTATTCACATATATACATAAATATACAGATAGATAGATTAGCATTATAGGAATTATCTGTCCGTGAGTATCAATTATTACTGTTAGAAAAACGCGTTCGTTTTTCGCACCAATCGTACCAAGGTGTAAAATTAATAACCTTTACATTTTTTTCACAGTCGCAGCTTAGCTACCTATTCATGTTTCTTAAAGTTTTAATTAAATCATAAAAAAAAAAATTACACTAACCCCAACAGGACGCCCTGGGGAAAATAATTTCCCTGACCCCCTGAGGGTCATTTAAGGAAAAGAAGGAGAGGAAGTTCTGAGATGGAAAAAGGTACACCCTATATCTCCGATACCGCCAAACCGATTTCACTGAAATATTGTGAATGTGTATGGTTAGTTCCAGCAAGAACATAGAATTGTTTGAACCCGATAGGTGGCGCTGCTGTCGAGATATAATTTTTTTTTTATTTCAACTTAATCATACAGATTTTGACTAATTTAATTACGGTTGTAATTAGATACAGCTGTGAAAGCTGTATCTCTGTTCATATTGGCAAAAGACGGATTTACAAAAAATATTATGCACCAAATCGCACTACATCAAATTAAAAATTATAACTTTTATTTAAAACAACAATATTGTTTAGACATAATAATCAATCTTTATTTACCTCATTTATAACATTAATTTTTTATCCATTATCAATTAAGAAATTTAATTTATTTATTACACTTGAATTATTATATATAATATTTTGCATTAGTTTGGTATTAAATTTTGGTATTTTTATGTTGTATTGATATCTTTTTGATAGTTGGATTTCAAGGTTTTTGATGATATTACCTTATTAATTTAATTTGGATATTTGCATTTTTCTAGAAGATATCCTCTACTCGATGCACCCCGAAATCTGCGAATAGCGTTTCTGTTGGATATGTGGAGGGTTTCTTTGGAATTACTTTGATGATTAGCTTCTGGACCACTTTGATCGGGGTTAGAATATTGTTGTATGACCCCTCTCCCCCATCCAATAATTCCATTTGGTATTAATGGCTGGATTAGTGCGTAATCTTTTTAGGTTACTGAATTTAGAAATATTTCTGATACGACTAACCAATTCAAAGATATATCTCTTCCACTTCATATGTTGTTCTATTATCACTCCGAGATATTTCATTTCTGATACTGAGTTCAATATTGAACAGCCTTGGATATATGTGTTTTTATTACATTAATTGTTATTGTGAATAATTATTTTAGTGTAAGGGAGTGTTTATAGTTTATTAATTGAGAAATGTATGTACAGGGTTTTCCAATAAGAGGTGTTATTTTGAATAGCCCGCTATTTCGGTAGATGTTACTTTTGAAGCTGTCATTTTTTGACATTTGTTAAGTAAAAACCAGGACATTTATAAAAATGGAACGATATACGCTTCAACAACGCATTGAAATTATTAAAATTCACTTGAGTGAATCAAATGCAAATCATCTTGAGTGATGAGGCCCATTTCCACCTCAGTGGCTTCGTCAACAAGCAAAATTGTTGCATTTGGGGCTCGGAAAATCCAAGAGTTATTGTTGAAAAGCCTTTTTATTCTCAACGTGTGACTGTTTGGTGCGGTTTATGGTCCGGCGGAGTCATTGGACCTTACTTTTTCGAAAATGAGGCTGGAGCAACAGTTACGGTGAATGGATTGTGCTATCGAGAGATGATTAATGATTTTTTATGGCCGAAATTGAATGGTATTGATCTGGACAACGTTTACTTTCAACAAGACGGCGCTACGTGCCACCCAAACACGAAACCATTGATCTTTTATGATTGAATATCAAAATAACACCTCTTATTGGAAAACACTGTAGTATGTTTTGTTATTTTTCAATGAGAGAAGATTTGCATCAAACCATTGTTGAGTTCATGCTTATTATTCGCTTGTTCGTTTACTACATTCCAGTCGTTCCGTATCATTAGTTCAACTCTCGTATCAACATCGTTTAATAATTATTAGTAACAAAATTTATCTTCTGCGAACCGGAGATTGTTATTTTTAAGGCTTTTCCAAATTATTACGAGACCTTTATTGTTTCAGTTTACGGATTTTAACATTTCTCCAAGGACGAGGATGAAAAGTTAAAGGTTTATGGTGTCGCTAAATTAATAAAACTTTATATTTCTTGAGCAAAAATTTTGATAAGACTATTTCCGCTTCGCGAAAATTGTATTAAATTAATTGAAAAACCTTTCTTTTATCAAAGTCTTTTCGTTGAAAGTCGTACAAAGTTTCATAGCTATAAATCTAACTGAAGGCTTTGAAAATCTGGTTTAAATTCTCAAAATAAACAATTAAGAAACTTTGGTTAAAGACGTTAGTTACTCAGAATTTTCGGACTTCCTGCAGACAACTTGATATTTAGAAAATAATTATTTTGAAAACGTAATGTAAAAATTGTAAAGTCAATTTATTAACTAAAGTTCTTTAGTTCTTTGTAGTAATTACTTTTGACATATTCTAGGTTCAGGGCGCCTCAGATGAGAGATTTATTTAATTATTGAAGGTTTTTATTATTAAGCGATTTTTAAACCAAAATTTGAAACAGAAAAATCAGAAAAGATTCGGTCGCATCTAGGACTTGAACCCAGGACCCTTGCGTTGCCGGGGCACATCTCTACCAACTGAGCTAATGTGAGATCCTATTTACTTCGAATTAGAATTATCAACATTATTCATTTTCTCACCTCATATTTTTATTGGCTGCTATATATGAAGATGAATCATCGCAAGATTCATCTCAGAAGTTCACCTTATGAAATAAATCTGAGAAGAATCATTTCAGATGATTCGATTCAGAAGATTCATCTGGCAAGATTCATCTTAGAAGATCATCTTAGTGATTCATCTCAGAAGATTCGTCTCAGAAGTTTCATCTTAGAAGATTCATCTCGGTACATTCATTTCAGAAGATTCATCTCAGAAGATTCATCTCAGAAGATTCATCTCTCATCTCAGAAGATTAATCTGAAAGATTCATCTCAGAAGATTAATATCAGTAGTTTCATCTTAGAAGATTAACTTAGAAGATTTATCTGAGATGATACATCTCACTAGATTCATCTAAGCAGATTCATCTCAAGTGATTCAACTGAGAAGATTCATCTCGGAAGTTTAATCTCGGGCTATTCGTCTCGGGATATTCGTCTCAGAAGATTCATCTCAAAAGATTCTTCTCAATGATTCATCTCAGAAGATTAATCTCAGAAGATTATCTTAGAAGATTTATCTGAAAGATTCATCTCAGTAGTTTCATCTCAGAAGATTTATCTCAGAAGATTCATCTCGTGAGATTTATCTAAGAATATTCATCTCAGAAGATTCATCTCAGAAGATTCATCTCGAAATACCTTTTATACACTTCGATATTATTCAATTCTAACCAATTTACACTTCAATATAATTCAATACTCGGAGGTGTTATAACTTTCAAGTCACTAAACGAGTTCTCTTTAATAAAATTTGAATGAATCCTGATATATTTAATATTTGGCTAATTTATACAGTGCCGTTTTCGTGAGAAATCACCTCAAGGGCGCTGTTTACACGACCGTTAACACAACGATTAATCCCGATATATTTACACGACGGATATCACATCTTACCGATGAATCCCGATATATTTGCTCGACGGTTAACACAGCGTACCGTACCGATGAATCCCGATATATTTAAACGACGGTTAACACAGCTTACCGATGAATCCCGATATATTTACACGACCGCGACGGTTAACACATCTTACCGATGATTCCCGATATATTTACACGACGGTTAACACAGCGTACCGATGAATCCCGATATATTTAAACGACGGTTAACACAGCTTACCGATGAATCCCGATATATTTACACGACGGTTAACACAGCTTACGGATGAATCCCGATATGTTTACACGACGTAACCGTTAACCGTAACGGGAGTTTTTGTATCATAATTTGTTCAAAGATACGTGGGAAATATCCACATATCCTGCGAGGTAGTTAAATTAACCTAGTAAGTCTTTCCAGGAGCATCGGTATTGGTATGTTAATTCTGTACCTGGGAAGTATCAAGAGCCTGTTTTGGCGGCCTTGCGTGAAATTATCCGGGACATAGAATGTTATTTAATTTCTTAATCAAGAATTGAATAAGTGTATGGTATGCTTCTTGAGATATCAATCCGTGAAGGTCGTCACGGTATTAAGTAATATCAGAATCTAACGATAATTTTATTATCTGGAATTTATATAAATATTATATTTCTCAGCGATTATCACCGCAATTATAATATTGATTACCTACTGTGACATCAATAATTTCCAACTGTAAAGGTGAATAACTCGATATCTACTGGAGCAAAAGAGTGATTAATTTTAATCACTGAATGATTTAATTAGTTAACCAACCATAAAAAAATTATTACCGAACGTAAAAATCACAAAATAGGTAGCTATTAATTTATTTATTGTTTTGGTGTTTAATTTGTAGAACTCCATTTAATTTTTTTAAATAAATTTAAGATAAATCAAATTTAATAATTTTATAATAATTATTAAGTTCTGCAAGTATTTCTGTTATTTTTACAGTTTTTAATGTGACAGCTGTTTCGGCTTTTGAGGCCATTATCAAACTGTGGATATGTCCACACGGCGACGGCTTATTTATATGATTTTATTTATTCACACCCATAAAAAAAAAAAAAAAAAAAAAAAAAAAAAAAAAAAAAAAAAAAAAAAAAAAAAAAAAAGCTATTAATTTCTTTAGCAATTCCGTAGATGGCAAAATTAATATATATTTTTTTAAATTTTCTTATCCTTATTACAAAATAATTTTTTAAACCCCTCAGGCCTCTGGCATACTCTGTAAGATAGTCAGATTATTTCCGCCTTGCAATAAAATGCGTATAACTGGAATATTTACTCGTAAACTCAAAACCTTTTTTGGTTTACTTTAAAAAATACGCTTTCAAATATTATTATTAGAAACTGGCTGAAGTGTACCCGGCGTTACTCGGGTTTGTGAGTATTGTACCCGAAAATATATTTTATACAACTTTTACACTACATTTTAACATCGACTTTTATCTACTTTCTATAAATAAAATGTCATGAATAAACCTTCCGGAATACATTCTCTAAATGATAGCGAAAACCCTATTAAAATCAGTTGCGTAGTTTCGAAGAACTAAGCACACAAACAGACATACGCTGATAGCGACTTTGTTTTAAACTGCAGGGTTTTCCAATAAGAGGTGTTATTTTGATATTCAATCGTAAAAGATCAATGGTTTCATTGCTTCTGTGGCACGTAGCGCCGTCTCGTTGAAAGTAAACGTTGTCCAGATCAATATCATCCAATTCCGGCCATAAAAAAATATTAATCATCTCTCGATAGCGTAATCCATTCACCGTAACTGTTGCTCCAGCCTCATTTTCGAAAAAGTAAGGTCCAATGACTCCGCCGGACCATAAACCGCACCAAACAGTCACACGTTGAGAATAGAGAGGCTTTTCAACAATAACTCTTGGGTTTTCCGATCCCCAGATGCGACAATTTTGCTTATTGACGAAGCCACTGAGGTGGAAATGGGCCTCATCACTCAAGATGATTTGCATTTGATTCACTAAAGTGAATTTTAATAATTTCAATGCATTGTTGAAGCGTGTATCGTTCCATTTTTATTAATAGCGTAGTTTCTACTTGTCAAATGTCAAAAAATAACAGCTTCAAAAGTAACATCCACCGAAATAGCAAGCTATTTCAAATAAAACCTCTTATTGGAAAACCCTGTATTTATAGATAAACATATAATATAATTTATGGCAGGCAAACCATTGCACACACCGCTCTGTCCAGCTGAAATAAACATTATTATTAATCTTTTTAATGCACACTTAAAAAAATATAAATGGCTAATCTTACGTTTTCTCTAATTAAAATTACATATTGTCACCTCACTTTTTTGACGTTTCATATAAAAATAATTAATAAAATAAATAATTCACAAAGCATCATAAATCATAGATCACATTCATTATATATTTAAAAATTTTTAGGGTTAACTTTTAGATTTTATTATAAAGTGTGGTATTTTCTCTACATCATTTAGATAATTTAACTGTGAGGACACAGCAATTTCCATTAGACCTCTATGGGTTAAAAACCCGCCAGTTTTCTTCAAAAACCCGTCATATAAGGAGCTTGTAAAACAAAAGTTTTGTTAAACCAAATTTAATTTATACGGGTATGTATTTTTTCACAAGTTCTCTATCAAGCCTTGTCTGAAATTACATCTCTTCTAAGTCTGAACTTCACTCCAATCTTCCATACAATATAATAATATAATGTGCCCATTTAAATAATATATAAATTAGCTTTCTCTATCTACATAGTTGTAAATGATGACCTAGAAGACCCTTGAAGGGTGAAAGCCAGATACATTGAAAAACATAATAATTACCCTTAATAATAATGAGTCCATTATCAACAAACAAACAATATAATCGTAACCCGTCACTAACCGTCACATCTTAGACATGTTCTCCATCCCTTCTATCTCCTCCCCCCACTCTTTACTAATCCCCAATGAAGCCCCCGCCCCCACTTCAACACTTAGTAATATACTAAGTTCACCCATTGTTTTGTAATGTTAAGTTATATTGTCCAAAGGAAGAGACGGTTGTTCCAAAACCGGTTGGCGTACAATGGATAGTAAATAAGTTATAGCTAATATATAATAATATTTGGATAATTTTTACAGCTCCGTTTTTGTGCAAAATCACCTGTACATGGGCGCTGTACAAATATATTACACATTTCTACAATGATCTATGTTATTACTAACTATATATGGAGATAATATACAGTACAATACTTACCTGGTAGGTCACTTGAGATTAACACTTAATTAACATTAACTAATTGTTTATTAGCGAAATTTAGATACAGGATTAAGGACATATTGGAAAATTGGATATAACTTGAGTTTCTCTCAGGAATTGTATATTTAATTTAATAGTAGTCCTGAATTATGTTGGAATTGTTATGGATCTTATTTCCGGAGGGAGTTTATTTCAAGCCTTCGGCCCAGATGCTCCGAAAGCGCGATCACCAAACTTAGTATTTGGTTTGCGCTTAGGTTCCATCAGTCTGCCTTCAGCTGATGATGTTGCTGATTTAAGAGTTGACTGTTTAAGAGCAGAGTGTTCTCCGGGACGCATAGTTCAGAGATGTAGAGTGGGGCCATTTCATTGATGGATTTAAACACCATCCAACAGAATTTATACTGGATTCTTTCAGAGCACTTGAGCCAGTGAAGGTTAGGAAGGTATTCTGAAAGCTAAATTCCAAAGTATAAAACGTTATATGTTTGCGTCTAGTAGATTTGAGACACGTTCCAGAGGACAATTCCAGTAGATACTACAGATTGGTGCAAGACCACCATTCAGAATTGAAAAGTTGCTTGAAATGACTTTAACCGTGTTTAGTGACTAGCCAGATACTTCCCAATCTTCTTTTCCTCTTCTGTATTCTTTGGTCTTCCCTTCTCCACTCTCTTCTACTTAATAACCCCATAGTTCTACTGGCTTATTTAGGTAATTAGGATTCTTATGTAGTGTTCCCATAAAAATAATATATAATTATTGAAGACAATATTAGCGATTCCTAAACGAAAATTTTGAAACAAATAAAATCAGAAAAATATACGATCATTTCTGGAACATGAGCCCAGGACCCTTGCCTTGCCGGGGCACCGCTCTACCAACTGAGCTAATGGGACCCTATCTCCTTCGGTCATATTTAACTGTATCATACTTCGAATAAGAACTACCAACATTGTCTTCATTTTCTCACCGCACATTTTTATTGGCTGCTATCTTTATGTATCATCGCAAGAACTAAATGCAATCTAGGCAGTGTCTTAGATAAATATATCTTATATTTATGTTTATATGTGACATCTATTGACTTTTTCTAGAATGAATTTTAGTATATGAATAAGTTATTCCAAAAATAAAATTTAAAAAATATATATCTTAAAAAAAGCGAAATATTGTACTATTTTGTACTTCACACACCTCCCAAGCAATAAAGACAGAATATACACATGTGTGTGTATTCAGCCATGATTCACCACCAAGAATATACATTAGGGTTCAAATAAAAAATAAAATTTATTTCGAAATTACCGAAATACTGTACCTACTATAAGGACGGGTTGTTTCGGAGAATTTGAACAATTCCTCAAATTTCAAAGTTAATTTTCAAGTTCTGTGAAAGATTTTTTTTAAGTTCTGTTATTATTTCAGTTCTGTCGAGCAACTAGCTTATAATGATATAATAACAGAACTTGATTAGGACTTTCACAGAACCTGAAAATGAACGTTGAAATTTGATGAATTGTTCAAATTCTGTGGAACAACCCGTCCTTAGTGTTCACTTAAAAATATATATCTTGAAAACATCGAAATACTGTACTATTTTGTAATTCACATACCTCCCAAGCAATAAAAACAGAAAATACACATGTGTGTGTATTTTAACCATGATTCACCGCCAAGAGTAGACTAGTTAAACAAAACAAGAAATCTGTGTCAATTTGACATTTGACAACATCATTTAATAACTCCTATAAATGACACTAATTATAAAGATAATAGTTAAATAGTTAAAAAAATTGCCTTTATCTATAATTTTTACTTGCCGACACGGTTTACTGTTTACGAAACAGATAACTCGCCGACAATGTGCACTGTTTACTAAACAGCTATAAAGTTAAAATACCATTGATAAGGTTAAGGTTGATTGCATTCATTATAATTTTGCCAACGATAGATCTGGTGGAACCATTGCTATACAATAAAATATAGCAAAAACTTTTTCAGGTCACGAATAAATAACCGGACGATACTTACTTACTCATGCACGGAGAAAAATAAATACTGCTGATTCAATTTACTTCAAATTAATGATAATCCGGTTAACAGTGGGATTGCAGGCCTTTCATTAATTAACGTATGAATTAACAGATTTCCCGATAAACTTTTAGCAAACCACGAATATATTATTACTGGAACACGTGTTCGAACATTTACTATGTAATAATAATCACATTGATCTCATCGATCGTGATAATATATTCTAAATTTACCAAAATTTTATCAGGAATTCTGTTAATTAACTCGGTTATGAAACTTTTATTGGTTTTATTCAACAGGGCTAGAAATGAGAAAAATGAAAAGTTTAGGAGTAGTTCACCTGTAGGTTCCCTCAAACCTATGCAGCGTCCATTGGAGTATAGGAGAGGGCATTTCCTGAAGAAAATAGTCCCACAAGGTCGAAATTGCAAAAAAAAATATTTAAAAAAATTTTGGAGTTCGAAAAAATTTATAAATTTTGCAAAGCTGTATTTTGAAAACTATTGTGTTTACAGAGACGGTTTTAAGCTTGAATTGTAGAATATTTGGTATACTTTGAAAACGTTTCAGAAGGTTATGATCAAAAACTAGTTCTTCAAGGATAAAATTGCTAAAAACTGAAGAAAGGTAGAAAATTTCGTGTTTTTTTTATTTATTTTTGATACTGTTGCTTTCGGCACTCGAGGTCTGAAACTTGGATTAATTATTTGGCCAACATCTTAAACAACTCACCAAAAAATCAGAATTACCAGATCTAACGCAAGGTCTGAAGTACATGGTTACTGGACTATAATGCTACGTATACATACGCGAGCCGAACTGCCGAACTGAAAACCAACTTATGGGAAAGGAATGAAGCAAGCGCAAATGACGCGAAACGCCGCTTGCATGTTGTGCAAATTTGCGCTCGTGGCTCGGTTCGGGTTTCGGTTCGCAAATATATACATACTTACAATAAAAGGCATCGTGCCTTTTTAATGTAGATATTTAAAATATATTTATTTTCGAATCTTTTACGCGGTTTTATTTCGATTACTGTATAATAATGACTAGCCATTTAATAAATAAAGATTCGTAATTTTAAAATTGGAAATTCATATGTCATCCGGCATATATTCTGGTCTAGTAATGTGTAATTTCTATCACCTAAGAAATTCTAAAAATATTGTACAATAGGATTCATATTTCTTATAGATACTGATTTATAAATGTGGAAATTCTAACTATACAATTGTAAATGTTCTCCAAAATGCCCTGGAAAAAATCTCAGACTTGTGATGTCCCGAAAGAAACCATTCATCTGTTCTGAATGCAATTACTAATGTTATCCAAATTGACCCTGGTAATAAATTACATCTTTGCGATTCTTTCAAGGATAAAGAAACCATCCTGTCACTTCGAATGCAATCAACAATGTTCTCAAAATTTGTTTTTACAGCATCGCCATTCCATTGTAAGAATATTATGTACTAAATACACAATTTGGCTGTCCTGAAACGGGAATCTTTCCAAGTTGGACAGACAAAGGTTCATTTTTTTTTGTATTGTTTGTAATTTATATATAAATTACAAACAATACAAAAAAAAATAAAATAAAAAAATCACGGTGTGATTATTCCATGGTAAAATAAAACTCAGTGAAGTCAACTTAACATGTATTATTGTTTGAATAAGGTATTTGTAGATATAATTTACATTAGTCAGACCTGGTCTGCAGTTGGTCGTGCCATACCTGAAATTCCGAGAATTTAATATTATCTAACCCGTGATAAATTTGTTTATAATTACAATAATTATTTTTTTCCAAAGTTCAAGGGTTATCTCCGCTTATTTGTTGGTAAATAACATTTAAAAACAATACATTTAATTTCATGAAAATGGGTTTGTTTCTATGGAAAATAACTGAGAATTTTAAATAAATAAAATGATAAAGTTATTTTTAGAGACTTCTAGAAATAACTACCTGGTTTCGCCAGAGTTTTAACAGTCTGAACAGTCAACTTCTAACAGTAAAAATTTTTTTTTAACAGTTGCATTGATGGCGTCCGTGGTCGAGGGGTAAGCCTCTCGACTAGTAATCCGAAGGTCGCAGATTTAAATCCAGGGTGCGCAAGTAAATTTTGTTAGAAGAATTTGTATTATTTCACAATTTATTAATTAAAAACAATATACATTATACTTGTGTCACGTTTCAGAGTGGAAGATACTCTCAGTATCACCATGATGCCAGATCAACATTCAGAATTGAAAGAAATTTGACGTTACTTGAAATGGCTTTAGCCGTGTTTGGTGACAAGATCTGAATTGCAGGTACTCTCCCACCTTCCTCTTCTCCACCTCCTTCCCCTCCCCGCAATGAAAGTAGTGGGTAAGGTCCGAAAATTTTTAAAAATACTCTTATTTAATATCTTTTAGACATGAAAAAATTCACAGCGTATTTTTAAAAGCAACTAAAGCATTTGTCGAGAGATATTTGCTGTATTTTAAAGGAGTTTTATTAAATATTTTCATGATTTTCGCTTAAGGCGAAGCTTAATGCAAAATCACTATTTTAAATAATATTTATAACGAATCGGTGTATATTATAAATACCAAAAATATGATTTACATAAATTGAACGTGTTCCTATCGTTTACCTTGAGTAGAATACAAATAAAAAAATAAATTAGTCAATAAAAAACATAAATGTAAACTACTAAAAAAAAATTCTTTCCAATTGAAATGTATGAACGCGTAAAGAAAACAACTTTAAAAAAATACATTATTATAGCTAAGATTATCTGTGACAGTTTCCCTTGATTAACTTTTTCACTTTAGTATAAAATTATTTACAAAATAAATAAAAACCCCTTTTTTCTAGAAATCTAAAGTTTCTAGATTCCGTTTGTCAAGCGATTTCAATGCTTATTACCTACATTCGTGACCATAAAAGGCATACCAAGAATATTCACATGTTTGGCTTGTAGCTTCATCTTAATTATTATCATATTTGAACGCTAATTACGGGGTCATAACTCGGTAATTAACCTACTGGAAATGAACAAAATCCCAACCGGACCATTTCGAGTTCCGTTGAGTGATTGTATAAATATTTACTTTTATTGCGTTTTGAAAAAACCGTGTTCGTTTTCACAAGTACAAGCATTACGGTCGTAACAGATCGATTTGATAGCTGCTATAACACTTGTTACATAAATATTATGAAGTTTTTTAAATGCATCCAGTGCGGAAGAAACAAAATAAACATTTTCTTTACATTTGAATGAAAATGTATGAATTTCTGTTAAGGCGATGCACTACGTCGTGTAATATTTTAAATTGATCCGCTATCAATAACAACCCTTACGTAGATGGCGATAAGGTTTAAATTCCCGCTTAACACCATCCACCTGTTTTGATTTATGCAAGAAAAAAGCATGGCCAAAAAGTGCCTTTTATTTTATTTTGTGGATGTTCAGGCATAAATATTTAATTTTTTTTCGATCATTTTATAAATGACTTAATTTGCCACATTATAAAATAAAATCATAACCGAAAATGGGTTCGTAAGTAGGAGATTTTGAACTTTAAAGCAGTTTTCATAGGCCTTTACATTATTTTTTCTGGGCTTATAAAAAGACTTATCTGTAGAAAAGGTGCAAAAAAAAGTTTATGCGATACCTCTACATGCGAGAGTTCAGATATTACCCTTTATTGTATCCCTCTGATTTTCTTGCCGGAATGCTGGGGATAAAACGTCTAGACGTAAGGAGAAATATTGCAATGGTGTTAGTGGCGCACAAGCTTCTAAATGGGCACATTTGCAATCCAGATATTCTGGAACGAATTTTTTTTTATGTCCCTGATAATTTCATCAGAGCTAGACAGCACAGATTATTTATTTTTCCAAGGGACAGGACCAACCTACCAATGATCATGCCTTTGGGGAGAATAACTACTTTGTTAAATCACATTTCTTCTGTGATTGACATTTTCAATTTGAACCAAAGTGAATTTAAGACGGCAATAAGCATACTATTTAACAAATCTGGTTAATCAGATAGTATTGATGTACTTACCCATGCAAATAAATGTATGTACTTACTTATTATAAACTGTAATTTATAAACTGTTATTTGTGAAATGTAAATGGATTATATTGTTTTTCACAATAAATCAATAAAATAAAAAATAAAATAAATCTAAAAAATACTCGATAAGTTCAAAGGCCAAGATGTATTCTACTCGCAGTATTTAATTAAGGCATCTGAAATATTTCTAGGCGACCAAATTTTCAAACCAAAAACACATGATTTTGCATTACTACGTATGGCATCGCCTTAAATAACTAATAATAAAGTAATCATTGGTACTTGTAAATTTGTATTACTTTAAACATAAGAAATTTATAATAATGCGCATTCTCAAGAATTATTAAAACTAGTAGTTCTGTATACAGTAGAACTCGCATTCAAAGAAGGATGTTTATACTTTTCTATTATTTAATAAACCAAACACATTTCTTGTGAAATCATAAGATTTGTAAGTAGGTACAAATACCTATCTCTCTATCTTATAGATCTGTAGAAAGCGTTCAAAAAGAAGAAGAAAAATAAGTTTTGAAATGGAGATATGTTAATACAAATGTTGGAAGGAGCGCGCTAATATTAAAAAAAAAACGATAATTACTAAGCGAAAATTGTGAAAATATTTAACATGACTTTTTAAAAACAGAACAAAAATTTCTCTACAAATGCCTACTTAGGCTTAAGCTAGGTGGCTAGCTTCGAATGAGCTTTTCAATATAATGGTACCTCGTATAAACAGTGTATTTAGTGTTATTATATTAGATCTGTATTGGGTAAGGCACACTGTAGGAATAATTTTAAGAACCATTAATACTATATTACCATTTTTTTTAAAGTTTGTTATACGAGTAGTTAAGCGCACTTGAAGTGAAATGACACTAAACTGCGCTATATAAATGCCATGTTATTATTATTACCTATCTACCCGAAGAAAGTTTGATAAAATAATTGTCATCGAGATGATGACATGTCATTGGTCAAATTTTATAACACCTTATATGAAATAAATAACAAAATATTACAAAAATAAATTGGCTTATAATTAAGATCCCGCATTTCAAATTTCTACTGATTTATTACATCCGAATATTTCGCTTGAACCTTTCGGTCTTACTAAAAATCGTAGTGAAAATTTTATTCAATTGATAAACGATATGCATGTGAAAACCTTACTAATTGAAAAGGACAGAAAATAATACATGGAAATATATACATAACATATATAACTTGCTTATTCAGTCAACTTTGAAATTATTCATTGTCATCTTAATATGTAAAAAATCAGCCTGCGGATATTTGTGCTCGCCAAACTCGAAAAGTAGTCCACTAATATCCCAGAAAATTTTAAAGTTTGTTCTTATTAATGACAGAAGTGTTTAGAGAGTGGTTTGAATGGTATAAGAAATCGGAGACGCCCGAGGAATACTTGACGCAATATCTCTGCACTGGAATGAGATACTGAGTCGAATCAAAGTCGATGTAATGTAGTTTTTTAACAGTTACATTGTGGTATACAGTAGTGAATAGTGGAAGAAGACAGAGACGCCCGAGAAAGGCATTAGCAATAGCAAAGCATTGGGGGGTCCACAAGTTGTTATAAAAAAATGTATACAACGCAATCATCGTACCACACGTATTAAAGGAAACAGTAATTATACTGTAGCAGCATTCTATTCATAGCCAATGATGGATTAATGAAACAAATGACAAAACTACTAAATATAGCTATGAGAAGTATAAATATAAGGAGTTCAACGTCTTGTAATTTTAACAAATTATTTACTTCAGTACGTTATTTTTAATGAACGAAAAATTATTGGCTACACATCAATCTCGAATTGTAAAATTACTAGTCGTCCCTAATATTTTTAATCAGAGACAAAATACACCGTTGCTGTTTCAGGGTGCCAAAATTTTACCTGTTAAGGCTATTCTATGGCAGAAAAATCAAAATTCAGTATATATTTACCCCGCAGCATAAAGAAAAATTAGAACATAAATACAGTACTAGGGTTAATAGTTCCGAAATTTAATAATAAATACGGACAAAGAACGTTTGAATACAACATACCGAAGATATTTAATTTATTACCTGACACTATAAAGCAATGTAAATCTATGAATAAGGTTAAATATATGGTGAAAAATTGGCTATCGGAAAAAAAATATTTACTTTAATATGTATGAAAAATTGTATGAAAAAATTGTTGATTCTGTAGATATAAGATGTAAATTACCTGTTGACAAGCCAATTCAATTGGCTTAGCAGGACTTGTTTGTTGATATGTATTAACTATTTATTCAATAAAAAAAAAATATATGAAAACCTTCAGCACAAGAACGCACACGAGACCACGAAAATAAATGAACCTACTGAGCAACGAGGAGCAATGAATTATAAGAAAAAAAATTAGAAGAAAACATAAACAAATTTAAACATGTTTAAACTACGAAAATGTGTGATTGATTTTAATAATACAGGGTTTTCCAATAAGAGGTGTTATTTTGAATAGCCCGCTATTTCGGTAGATGTTACTTTTGAAGCTGTCATTTATTGACATTTGACAAGTAGAAACTACGTCATTAATAAAAATGGAACGATACACGCTTCAACAACGCATTAAAATTCACTTGAGTGAATCAAATGCAAATCATCTCGAGTGATGAGGCCCATTTCCATCTCAGTGGCTTCGTCAACAAGCAAAATTGTCGCATCTGGGGCTCGGAAAACCCAAGAATTATTGTTGAAAAGCCTCTCTATCTTCAACATGTGACTTTTTGGTGCGGTTTATGGTCCGGCGGAGTCATTAGACCTTACTTTTTCGAAAATTATGCTGGAGCAACAGTTACGGTGAATGGATCGCTATAGAGAGATGATTAATGATTTTTTATGGCCGGAAGTGGATGGTATTAATTTGGACAACGTTTACTTTCAACAAGACGGCGCTACGTGCCACACAAGCAACGAAACCATTGATCTTTTACGATTGAATATCAAAATAACACCTCTTATTGGAAAACCCTGTACATACAAATTGGGTGCCGATTTAAAATACCACAAATAAATAAAAATATTACCAATGTTCTGTTTTCCATTATTAATTAAGACTCAACGATTTCACGGAATCGAACACGCAACCTATGAACTTAAATTAATACCTAAACCACTACACTACAGAGATCATAACTTGTTAAAAAGAAAGAAAAATTATTACGTGCAGAAATTTGCATCAAGATGTACGTCATAAGAACAATAATAACATTGATAACAGAACAGAAAGTTGCTATGGAAATAACCACAAATAACATAGTGTACGCTAAGAAGAAGGCGTAATAACTAATAACGAAGTAATGAAATTGAATATTTATATTATACTCGTAATATATACTCATAATGTGATTGTTTATATTATCAAAGGATTATACTAAAGCACCCAGTGGTTCCCAACCAGTGGTCTGTGGACCATAAGATTTTATCGATAATATCGATTAATAATCAATTAATATCGTTTGGTTTTTTTTAAATATTTTTTTTTTTATTTTTTTATGTGACACCTCACAAGAGTGTCCCTGCCTGTGGAGTGCACAGACAGGGGAACTATGTCACCACCCGGTTGGGCGGCGTTGTGAGGCGGAGTAAGGTAGGGGCTGTAGGAAGGGATTTGTTAATGCGGGCCTTGAAGAGGCTCGGATTATAGGAGGGAGGAAAAACAGATGCCGGTAGCTCGTTCCACATACGAGCCGACTTACACAAAAACGAGTCGTAAAAACGGCCCGTTCTCATGAAGCCAACGTCAACCGTGAACGGGTGTTCAGTTCGTGTCCGTCGATTAATTGATTATTAATCTACATTTTATCGATAATGTAGATTAATAATCAATTAATATCGATTAGATTTTATAGATAATATCGATTAATTATCTATATCGATTTTGTAGATTAATAATCAATTAATATCGGTAATATAGATTAATAATTAATTAATACTGATTATATCGATTAAATTTTATCGATAATAAGGGGCCGTTCAAGTATTACGTAAGCATATTTATTACAATTATTTACCCCCTCTTCCCCCTTGTCACCAAAAGTTAGCAAAGCTCTTACCCCCCCCTCCCATACTTACGGAAAAATTGGTACCTATATGCATTTTTCTGTTAATGTATTCTGTTACCGAGTACCTAAACGTAATAATTATTTGTGGGAATCCCCGGATATGTATTCGGTTTTCAAACATAGACAATGTGTGGGTTGCCAATGTGTAAAAAAAATAATAACTACTGCTGAGCAGTGCTGACGTAATCACTATCTCGACCCCCCCACCCCCCATGTCATCAAAAATAAGCAAAGCAAAGACCCCCCTGCCCCCCTATACCCGAAAGACCCGAACGGCCCCTAACGAGTACTAATCAATTAATATCGATTAGATTTTATCGATAATATCGATTAATAATCTATTTATATCGATAATGTAGATTAATAATCAATTAATATTGGTAATATCGATTAATAATTAATTAATACTGATAATATCAATTAAATTTTATCGGTAATATCGATTAATAATCAATTTCTATCGATGATATATTATCGATAATATCGATTAATAATCAATTAATAACGATTAGATTTTATCGATTAATATTCAATTTGTATCGATTAGATACTATCGATAATAACGATTAATAATCAATTAATATCGATTAAATTTAATCGTTCTTGAGCATGACTACAGAACGCCAACGGACAAACAACATTTCAAAACGACGAAGTGTTCTAATTTTGTTCAATGTGAACTGTTGCTTCTAGATTAGCGATCTGCAGTCGTGCTCGGAAACGATTACAAGTTACCGATATTAACGAAAAAATCTTTATCGATCGACCTTGCTAGATACCCAGGGGCTACTCTATATAGTCTCCATAAAATGAAACAATCTTCCCAACATACCTTATAACAAATTTCATAACAAACTATCAGTAAAAAACGAATATGTTATGAGAAAGTCGGAACACGTGTTCAGACAAATTATAATACATATTTGTAATAAGCATTTACTTGGAGGCTCGTCATAATTTACAATAAAAATATATAAATTTGTTTTAGATGACTTTAATTTTAATTACACTCTACCGGTTTCGGAAGCACCCTTCCTTCGTCAGGAGAGTTTGAGTTTTAATATTCTCCTGACGAAGGAATGGTGCTTCCGAAACCGGTAGAGTGTAATTAAAATTAAAGTGGTCTAAAACAAATTTATATGTTTTTATTGTAGGTAAATAATAATACTTTCGCGTCTCGTCTATTACATATATTTGCACAAGGCCACCTGCGTGACCGCAACTTCAGATGTATCCGCAATGACTAATATTCTATTAGGAGATGATCACGCAGTCACATTTTTAACAG
Source organism: Hesperophylax magnus (assembly GCA_026573805.1). NCBI lineage: Eukaryota > Metazoa > Arthropoda > Insecta > Trichoptera > Limnephilidae > Hesperophylax > Hesperophylax magnus. The sequence continues at coordinate 5,119,628 of JAIUSX010000018.1, forward strand.
TATCTTGATAAAAAAAAACTATATTTATTTTTTTCTCCTTGTGAGCTCAGAGGCAAGTTAAACTCTCAGAAGCAAGGCGTACTGTACAGAACCTGCATATTATACTGCTGACGCAGTACAAATCATTATTTAACTTGGCAGCCATCTCTGGTCTGGAGCCCCAAAATACCTGAATAAAACCTTAACTTCGTCCGTTCGATGGATTCCCCTCTCTTAACCATCGGATAGCAATCCTTAGAGCACAGGCATCATATAGAGATGATGTTCTGGTTCCACCGGAATTACAATGTAAGATGCTTCAAGGAACTATCGGAAACAAGCGAAACGTGCGCCCAACATAATATGTACACGGTTGACACTCGTCACATGAGAACTGGTCGCTTCTTGTCTCAATCCCTGCATTATCGACAGCTGTCATATATGAGAAGTCTCTTAAACTAATATCTATAATATCACACTTTCATTAAAAGGACCCTCCACCTAGCGCCTATTAAATCTGCTTCTCATGAATTCATTGCAATTAGTTTGTGATATAATAGTTTATTTTCAAGGCCTTCGGAAGGTAGTAGGTGGGTACCTAAAATTTCCACCTGCGGAACAATCTACTTGAGGTAAGATCCGGTTCATTACCTGACCCACGGTCAGAGAGCACATAACATTACGCAATCAAAACTCATTTTAATCTATGCACATTCTAGTAGCTATTATTGGTAATTATTATTACTACCTCTTTTGGTTGGGTTTTTCTAACATCACTACAAAACAAAACACTGTCATCTATATTTTGTTATGCTCAGTCAAAACAGAAAACAAAAACAAATAACAACATAACAACAAGAAATTGTGGTAACATATATTTATATTATGTTTGGTATTAATGAAATAATATGACACATTTCATACTTTAATGCCTATCGTAAATAATATAGATTTAACATTCCATGAATTCCATCGGAATTAGTTTCTTACTTATTTTGAGATTATTACTTCAGTTTTATTTGTTTATTAACGGCAAAGATAATTAAATAACCAGCAAGCCGTTTCCACGTAGCCAGAGAGGATGGCCCGACCTTCGGTTATTCGGGTTTTGATACCCACCATTTATTGGATAACCTACAACTCTGATGTAGGCCACACCAAGTGGTTCGTTACGTTTGGTTATTTAGCAGGGTTGCCCGGATTCATCGGGTGAGGTGTGTTCAGGATGCGCCTGTCCACCAGCTGTGTGGCGTGCCAGATCGGGAGAGGTTGGTTTAGGGAGACTCTTGACCTCTCCAACTGGTCTCTCGACCCATCGAAGGATATGTTCATACTTCTGTCATTCCTGGACACACCTCCTTCCCAGAAGTTCCTCTCCTTCCTTTCCTTAAACAGACCTTCCACATAGCACCCCAAAGATAACATAGGCCCTGAGGGAAATGATTTTCATCAGGGCCTCCTGTGTGGAGTTAATGTTAAAAACATAAATGTATATTCTCTCAAACTACTTTATAAGTTCATTCCTTCTACATGCCCAAACTATCAATGCGTTCCCTTGCATTCCTTGTGCATATATTTCAAGTACAATCATATCTAGGGTCTCATTCCTGTCTCATACAGCTATCTGTCTAGGTCCAGTTGTTGCTCTGCCATCTCTCATTTGCTTCTTCTTGCATTATCTTACCTTTTCTTGACTTCTGTTATATTTTTACTTCTTCTTGGCTGTAGAGTGGTAGTAATAATATATTTTTGCTTCTTCTTACTTCTTATAGACTCTTCTAGGTAATAAATCTCTTCTTAATAAAGATTTGCTTCTCGTGTATAATAATAATTACTTTTGTAATTCTGCCTTCTAACTAATTATGTCCATACTCTACAGTTAAACTCGCTGATGCAATAATAACATTGTAACGGTTTTTGGAATTGGTACTTAACTATTTAATGTCGTCATACAACATTATTTATTTGTCAAGTCATTCCATATTATTACGGTAATCGTGGTAATGTTTCTCATCATACGTTTATTATTTTGTTGTTATTATTGTTTTCGATAATAGATAACGTGCACATTTGTATCTACACATTATTAAGGTATGTATTTAAGTTTATTTATTTTACGAATAATCAAACCACAAACGACATAATTGTACTTATCGATTTTCACAAGATATTGGGAAAAGTGTATTATACATATTTATGTGCATTTAATATACCTACGAGTATGCATATCTATAGGTCACTAAAGAGACCGCAAAACACCTTATCGGTTTATCTAACCGATATAAGTGTTTATCTAGCCAATAGAAGTGTTTATCTAGCCAATAGAAGTGTTTATCTAACTGATAAAAGTGTTTATCTAACTGATAGAAGTGTTTATCTAACCGATAGAAGTATTTATCGAACCGATATAAGTGTTCATCTAACCAATAGAAGTGTTTACCCAACAAATAGAAGTGTTTATCTAACCGATAAATGTATATATCTCACCGATAAAAGTCTATATCTAATCGATTTAAGTGTTTATTTAACCGATAGATAGGGTTTTGTTGGCGTTTCTTGACTGAAGTTCAATATTTCGTTAATGAAATAAATCAAAAATATTAAACAATATTTAAAATAAACCGATGGTAAATTTCGACGGCCTGTCTGTGACCTTATAATCGAAAGGTCTGATGTAATTTGGCGACATCACTTTTCTTTCAAGTCGGTATAGATAACGCTTTCCATTCATTGTTTGATAATTTTCAACAGCTGCGACGTACTAGATATACGCCAATTATACGTTAAAACACTACTAAACTACATTTTTGACAAAAAAAAATTTCAACATACACAAAATAACACTAACAGACCAGTTAGACAAGCGTACAAAGAAAACATAAAAACTCCGACAGTAAATTCAAGCTTTGGACAAAGACACTACCAATACCATGCTATAAAAGCTTTCAACAGTGTAAAACTTGAAATTAAAATTGAAGAAAATAAAAATAAATTCACACACAAAATTACAAAATGGATTAAAGAACAAAAAAGACAATATTACCAAAATGCTATGACATTATATGACATAAAATAAAAATAAAACTTACACGTAACACACAAAACCAATATAAACACACATCACTCACAAACACACAAGATTATATTTTAAATGTATTATTTTCTCTTTTAATGTATTATGTAGATTATATTTTCATATTATAAAATGAAGGCCTCAGCACGGGCAAGCCACCCAGTGAGGCCTACATTACTGGAAAACTTAAAATGTAAACAATATTGTACCAAATAAAATAATAAAATAAAAAAATATTATAAATAACAAAATGGTTATTAGATCTAGGCAGGACTGATTTCGAAATATTACTAAAAAATGTAATCTGATAATTATTTATCACGAATGCCTAGTGGTATCTTCGCTTTTACATACTTATTTTCTCTATTCTTAAATCCTGTATTCCTCTAGGATAATTTGAAACCTATTAATTTGACTGTCCTAAAACGGAAACCTTCCTAGTTGGACAGTCAAAAGCTTCCTCGCATATAACTTAATGAATATTATAAAAAATAAATAAAAAGTGATATGGGTAGCCCTGATATATTAATGTTGATTCACTTTGATATATAGTATGTCTTATTGTGACTATTATACTACGGTTTCAGGCTTTAATTCTCTGATAATTAGATTAAACACCATTGGTCAAACTTATGATATATTAGCTGATGTTTTTAGTATGCCCCTATTGAAGTAAAAAGCTGTTCACATTAAGGCGAAGCTTAATGCTAAATCACTATTTTGATTAATCTTTATAACGAATTGGTGTACATTATGAATAAGAAAATATATGCTTTAGATAAATTGAAGGTTTTCCTATCGTTTCGCTTGAGTAGAATAAATAAAAAATAAATTACTCAATAAAAAAAATAAATGTACTTAAACTACTAAAAAAAAATATTTTTTCAATATAAATGTATGAACGCATAAAGGAAACAACTTTTTAAAAATTGAGTATTATAGCTAAGATTATCTGTGACAGTTTAACTTAACTTTTTTGCTTTCTTAAAAAACAAATTTATGCTTGAAATCGAATGTTTCTAGACTCCATTTGTCAAGCGATTTTAATCAGTATTACCTACAATATAAAGTACCTATACCAAGAATATACACATTTTTGGCTTGTAGCTTCCTCTTGAACATTTTAGCAGTGTATATTTTGACGAGGTCACGAGGTAACACGTTTTTTTTTGTTTTTCTTTTTTCTTGATTTTTTTCACTAACTTTGTACTAATGTATATTCTTTTATCTTGTTTACTTGAACAATCTCATCATTGTTCTTTTCTTCCTTCTTTCTATTTTGGACTATGACTGTCAATAAGTATCATGCGTGTAAATGGCTATACCTTTAATTCTTTGTAATAAATAACTATAGGTATACCTTCTCGATTCAGGACAAAATTAGATTTAAAAAAAAAACTGAATAATAAGAACCCAATATTACATTGAAGATGCTGAAGAGAAGCTGCGATTATTGATTAAGCGAATTGGAATTTTTTTGAATAGGACTCGTTTAAAATCTATTTTCCGGAAAACGTCTCCGATTATCATCTTCTCAGATAGGTTTATGGAAGTGGAAAAGTCTTTGGTGGGCATCCAATATGAAATATATGAATATAACATTAAACATTTCATTTCAATATCAACGAATATAGGTACAATGAAATCAGCTTCAAGAAACCCCTGCATGTACAGGGTCCGTCACGTTAATCTCATGGTTTTCAAATAAGATGTACTCTGTCAGTTTTGCTTAACCCAAAATTACCATCCTCCTTATATTAGCATAAATTCTTGATATACCATTTAAGTATTTTATATATTTCTGCGCAAATACATAAGTTACCATTAATAATTGACTGAATAACTAGGATTTTTATAGTTTAAAAACCCACTAGACAGAAAAAGCATGGGATCGTCGGAAGACCCACTTGGTTACAAACGTTTTGTTTGGCATCTTGGCCTGTCTAGTGGAATATAATTATACATATAATAAGCGTAATCTATACTAGCACTTAGTGTTGGTAATGTAGTTTTAGTGATTTGTCATATATGTAGTATTGTTCTAGTTTCTATAATATTTTATGTTACTGTTACATATTTTACTCATATTATTTTGTTTTCATCAGTTTTAAATTTTTTTCTATAATTTTCGATAGTTTACTATATATATATTCTGTTTTAAAATGCATTTAAAAGTCCGGCTGGGCGAAAAACCAAATAAAATGAAGATCTTGTGAATCAAACCAAGTTTGTATGTACAAAATGGTCCTGGTTTTTGAATACGTAAATTAAAATATCTTTTAAATATAATCGTTTTAGAGACATTCATTTGAAAAATTGCACAATGATAAATGGCACACATTCCGAACATTATAACTTTACAATGATGTGGCGTTTTGTATGGTTGTAAAAGAGTGATAAAACCAATAAATCGTCGGCTTTATCACTTTGGAACTGGTTATAACTAGTCAACTTTAACAAATTCCAGGAAGTGTGGTTTGTCTACACCGAAATTATTAAGTTTATTGTAAACATTGTTATCACTATTATTTTTGTAAACACTCATCGAATGAACCGTAAAAAGAATTTGTATCTAATGATGAAAGAATTTCATGGCAATATCGCCCACCAGTGGTAGCGATGAGTCGTTCTTGAGCGAGTCGCACAATTGAGCCAGCTCTTTTTGATGAGCCGTATTCGTACGACTCCTGGTAAACCATACAACGGCTCAACCGGACGGTTACTGTATTTTATCAGGAGATATTTTATAAAAATAGAGCCACTAAAATTATCTAAGTATTCATTGTTATTACGCACTCAAAGTCGTGAACGGAGTCTGACACTGTCAAGCTGTCTCGAGCGAATCATATCCGGCGAGCACAATATTCTCATACGCTCGATTGAGCCGTCTTTCAATTGAGTCGACTCTGAGCCGTAAGAAAATATTGAGCTGGTACCGTGGCTCCCGCTCTTAATAAAATCAGTAATAACCATTGATTTAATTTAGTCAATGGTCAAAACTTTATATAAAGTTCACTCCAATAATATAGAAAGAGTTCAGCACAAATTTCTTAAGTACGTAAATTTTAAGCTCGGAATTCCTATTGATTACATTAATTATGTCAGTTTGATGAATCAATTGCATCTAATAACACTGTCTGACAGGAGAATTATTTCAGACCTGGTTGTGTTACACAGAGTCATTAACAACTTAATTGATAGTCCTGCCATCCTTGCCACTATTAAACTACATGTGCCGACTAGGAATACAAGGCAAAATATAACATTCTTCTGTAATACATACTCGACCAACTATCAGACACACTCACTGACCAATAGGATGCATGATCTGGGCAACAAGTATGGGGGTGTTATTGATTTATTTATTGACTCCATATATAGAATTAAGCATAATCTACATCAACACTTTGTTGAATCCTACAAATTAGAGTAGCTTTGGTAAATTAGTTTTAATGATTTGTTTTATATGTTATGTTGTTGTAATTTCTTTTTTACTTTATTTTTTTTTTCCTTCTTTAAAATGGATTACATCTATTTACTGTCAATATCTCCTGTATAATACATATTCTCTTATTGTACTGCATCATGTATCACTTCTATGTAAAAGCCTTTTTAGGCGTATATATATATAAATAAATAAATAAATAACCCATCGCTACACCAGTGGGCGATTTATGGCTCCGTAGTAAGCGTTGAAAAATAAGAAGAAGATGATTTGAGAGGTAAGTAAATACGAATGTTATGAAAGAACATTAAAAAAACGATAATAGTTCAGCGAAAATTGTGAAAATATTTAATAAAACACGACTCGATTAAACTATAGCAAAAAAATATATAATAAAGTTGCATTTAAAGATGCACTGTAATTTTTTTCTATATCTGCAACATTATTAAATAACAGAAATAAACGTGTTTTTAATAATTTTCGGAGTACATTTTACGATATTTTTCTAGCAAGGCAATTTCATTTAATTACCATTTCGCTTTACAAATGTACAGATATTATCTTCAAACATAACCTTTTTTTGGAACTTAAAACCTAAAGTGTTGAACTTTTGAATATGAAAAAGTTCTATCGTTTATTTCGTACACATATATGTTTGAATGTTTGTATAGCTTTGTAAAAACGTTTAAATGTATTTATTTAAAATACTGGGCAAAGTTTCAGTTAGTTAAATAAATAATAATTTATTATCTTAAATTTTCTAACTCAATGTCAAAAAATAACCACATTATCTAAAATATTTATTTTTTATCATTTTCCTCGTTTCACATCCGTGCGATGTTTCATTCATAAATATTCATATATCTTGAATATCGGTGTAACGTTTTGTTAAAAACAACATGAACATTTATAAATGGCATATGATTGTAATTTCCTATGGCATTATGCGTCCAGAATTATCTATAAACACGAATCAGTAAAGACATGAATCATCGGGTATGATGACAAAACAAATATCAAAACTTTTACGTTTTTTGAAGGACGTGTCCTAGTGGACAGGATGTTATTTTTTTACTATCTAATTAACATAGTGTACTACGTACTAAAACGTTGTCTAATTCAACACCTTTAACACCAATTGAAACGTCCTTATGATTTTTTTTACTATTTTTTTACTATCTAATTAACATAGTGTACTACGTACTAAAACGTTGTCTAATTCAACACCTTTAAAACCAATTGAAACGTCCTTTTGATTTTTTTTTACTATTTTTTTACTATCTAATTGACATAGTGTACTATGTACTAAAACGTTGTCTAATTCAACACCTTTAACACCAATTGAAACGTCCTTATGATTTTTTTTACTATTTTTTTACTATCTAATTGACATAGTGTACTATGTACTAAAACGTTGTCTAATTCAACACCTTTAACACCAATAGAAACGTCCTTATGATTTTTTTTACTATTTTTTTACTATCTTATTAACATAGTGTACTATGTACTAAAACGTTGTCTAATTCAACACCTTTAACACCAATTGAAACATCCTTTTGAATTTTTTTGTTTTGCAAACTAACTAACTATCTAATCATCACGCCGTTTCCCCGCAGGGGCCGGCAGAGAAGACAACTCGATCTTGGTACCCACTTCTTGCCTCATTCACATTCATACATACTCTTAAATTATTGTGTCTCTTGACATGGCCCGACTCGAGTATCTGATTCACTTGATCGTGCCATGTCTTCCTCGGGCGTTCGCATTCGAATCATATATCCTCCTTGCACATTGTTTGTTTTGTCTCTAATATAATAAATGAATATGTATCAATGATTAATTAGATTCGTATTTTCATGATGCATTCTTCTATAGGAGGTTGACTCACATGAATATTTCTAATTTTATGCCAAATGTTGAACATGGTAGAGGTCTTGATAAGTCATGGTAGAGACACGGCACTCTTTAGAGAATCAAATACGAGTACTTGGCATGTAAAATAAATTTCATTAAATATTTAGGCGTACTAATAGATGAACACATTAAATGGACAGAAAATTTTGAACGAAATATTACAAGAATACGTAAACTTTACTACATTTTCCTCAAACTGAGAATTATCCTTCAAAAACCAATGCAGCAGAAGGTTTACTATGCGCTAGCCCAATCGATTTTCCAATACGGAATAATAGGCTGGGGAGAAGCATATAAAACTAACTTAGCCCCTCTGGAAGTAGTCCAAATAAGAATCATTAAAATTGTTAAAAAAACCCGTCAGATTACTCGACTCGTGAATTATTCCAAGAGTTTAAAGTTTTAAAATTAAACAAAATCTATCAAAAAATGCATTACTTAAAATCTACAAAGATAAACTAATAATAAAGTCATTGGGAACCTGACCTAGAACAACGGGACAAATAATAATTCCTAAACTCAATACAACAACGGCACAAAAACATTACACATACTCGGCCATTAAATGTTTAAACAAACTCCCTAAAGAAATACAAGCAGACATTTTTTTAAAGAATAAACTTTACCTCAGACTAATTTGGTTGTTTGGTTAATTATTGAATAAAAAAAATATATATATTTTTTTTTGTAAAATATATATTTTTTATTTTTTCAATATTGAGCATATAGACATCTGTTATTCTGTGCATATATGTACATATTTTTAAAGTTTATATGTATGGTAGTATTCCTAAAATCAATTGTTAAAAACGTAAAAAGAAACTCCCTTCCTAAACACGAGTTATTCTCAATTAGAGAGGAATTAATTAAATTAACAGCTCAACAGCTTAGAACTTGTTATGCCGAGCGAAAGAAACGAAAGAGGAAGAGTGAGGAGAATATTTGAGCCGAATTTGAATGGTAGAAGAAGTCGGGAATGCCCGAGGAAAATAATATAATATGACACGATCACCAAAGTACCAAATTCTTGGGTCGAACCATTTCAAGATAAGTATAACAGAAGATTATGTAGGAAACGATACATTACATGAATTTGAATGAAGCAATGCGTGTGTCAATAAGTGTAGTGGTCTATCTTTTCTGGCGTTGGGACTCTAGAGCGGTATACACATTTAAAAATATATATTATACACGCTGTCCCGAAACTCGTAGTACAAGTTTAATCTTCATCATTATGTGTATATATGTACCTACCTAGTACTTTTAAATTAGAATGCTACCCAAGCAGCAGTTAATCTTATGTTTAATTGGATGTTTTATTTTATTCTATTTCTTCTCTTTGTTATTCGTATTTGTGAAGAGTATGTTGGTGGGCTGAGGCACCAGTTGGTGGTGCATATACCTATTGTTTTGATACTGTACTTATCAAGCAACTTATCAGATTGTTGGTACTCATCCTAATTTGACTGTCCTAAAGCGGGAGTCCTCCTAGTTGGGCGGTCAAAACGTTTCTTGAATGGTGTATATAAATGTATAATCTTTTACTAAATAAATAAAAAAATAAAAAATAAGTGACCAACTTTTTAATTTTTTTTCGACAACTAATGTTAAAAAAATTGTGGGGCGGCATTTTCAAAGACACATCAAACCCTAGCGACCAATTTCTTCAAATTTGCGGGGCGGCATTTAAAAGACACCCCAAACTCTAGCGACCAATTTATTCAAATTTATGTGGCGGCATTTAAAAGACACATTAAACCCTAGCGACCAATTTATTCAAATTTGTGGGGCGGCATTTTAAAAGACACATTAAACCCTAGCGACCAATTTATTCAAATTTGTGGGGCGGCATTTTAAAAGACATATTAAACCCTAGCGACAAATTCATTCAAATTTGTGTGGTGGCATTTTAAAAGACACATCAAACCCTAGCGACCAATTTCTTCAAATTTGCTGGGCGGCATTTAAAAGACACGCCAAACTCTAGCGACCAATTTATTCAAATTTATGTGGCGGCATTTTAAAAGACACACCAAACTCTAGCGACCAATTTATTCAAATTTATGTGGCGGCATTTTAAAAGACACATTAAACCCTAGCGACAAATTATTCAAATTTGAATTAGTAAATTTTTTACTTGATTTACTCGAAAAAGCTAAAATCAAAAAGTTATAATATAAAATCGTCTCTAAATATGGAGTAGATTCACTATTAAGTACTACCAATTTCCAAAAATATCGCCTATATTACTTTTTTATCATTTAATTTCGGCCTCATTACTAACAATATTATTTAGCATGAGTGATAAGACAACCAAACACTTGTTAAATAAAATTATTTAATATTATCCTTTAGTCATAACTTGACCGTAATAAAAGTAACTAATCACCGAAGAGACAAATCTATAGAACAGTATTGTGGGCGTTTCTGCGTTCAAGATGTAAGTTTAAATTTTCTTATCTTCTACTTGAATTTATTAAATACTAGCTTTACCCATCCACGCTTAGGCTCAGTTTGTCTGTGCAGATAGAGAAACAATAGCACGTGTTGATTTTACATCCAATAGATTAAGCTGTTAAAAAAGTATGTTTGTCCAATAGATGGCGCTGTTTTTTTTTTTAAAAGCATGTTTTTACTTGTTACAGATGACATCTATATAATATATAAAAAAAACACACGCGTATTCGAATGCAACGTTGTGTCAAAATTTCAAAGCAATCAGTGAAGAACTTTCGGAGATATAAGATTTTGAACAAAGGAACATTTTCTTTTATTAATATAGATTTTCTATCATCGAGATTCCTTATGCTTTTTTAATGGCAGGATATTTTGAGTAGTTCAGAAATCGACACCAGTTGGCGCTAGTGTAAATGTAGACCTAATTACGAAAAGAGAACTGTCAAAACTTTGTTTCGTCAAATTTTGTCTGTTTTCTGTAGGTTCGAAGCGATTAATTTTGTGAATTCTGACATTCATAACAATGCCTTCACTATGTGTTGTAACGCAATGCTCTTCAAGAACATCTGGGCATCGTTTTCCTAGCGATAAAAATAGACGAAAGATGTGGCTAGTAAAAATACGCCGAGATAAATTTCAACCGACAATTTATTCTAGAGTATGTAAAAATCACTTCAAGAAGTCTGATTATGTGATGCCCCTGGACTCTGTGAGTGAAAACCGTAAGTACCTATTTGATATGATTGGATGCTTTAGGAGAAACAATCTAACAAACTACCTATACCTACCACATTTTTTTGTTTTGCAGCTACACCCAGGTTGAAAAAAGATGCTGTACCTAGTCAGTTTGCATGGACCAAACCGCAAACAGAATCTGTTACTAAAAGAGCAGATCGAGCCAGTAGAAGATTGCATTCAAATGCTTCAAACAACACTGACTCATTTGAAGATATTTTACAACCTGAAGAGTTTTCTGATATGAAACTATCAGTAAATGAAATAACAATAGAGTCTTTCATAAAAGATGTTTCTACACAGTGTGGAAGTAGTGAAAAAGTGATGTGTAATAAGTCTACTAATACAATTGAAAGCAATACAGATGCATTTGACATTCTATCGTTACAATCAATTGGAAAAGGGGCAGAACTTAAATTCTATACAGGTTTTGTGAATTATGACCATTTTTCGCTAGTGTTTGGTTTGCTAGGACCAGCTGTAAACCACCATATTTACTTCCATTCCGACCCTGATAAAAGAACACACACACCCATATTGTCACCTGCCAATGAATTTTTCCTAACAATAATGAAATTACGGTGCAATATGTCCAACAAGGAACTGGCTTTCAGATTTAATATTAGTGAAACATCAGTTAGTCGAATATTTATAACATGGATAAACTTTTTATTTTGCCAGCTTAAAGAACTAAAAACTTGGGTTCCACAGCAAGTTGCTGAAGAAAATATGAAGGTAAAAGGTCAAAAATGCACCAGAACTGTGATAATAGATTGTACTGAAATAAAAATAGACCAGTCTAAAAACCCAGTTTCTCAACAACAAACTTACTCTACTTATAAGTCCTGTAATACAGTTAAAGTTTTGATAGGAATGTCAAGTAATGGAACAGTAACATTTGTATCTGATGCATATGGAGGAGCAATAAGTGACCGAGCATTATTTGAAAAGTGTGGTTTAAGTAACTTTTTAATAAAAAATGACATTGTGCTAGCTGACAAAGGATTCCAAATTCAAGATCTTCTTGCACCCAAAGATGTAAAGGTCAATATGCCTGAGTTTCTTAAAAAGAAGTGTGGTCAGCTTGAACCTGAACAGCTTCACCATTCCAAAAAAACTTCAGCAAATAGGATACATATTGAAAGAATTATTGGGTTGGGTAAAACATACCGAATTCTCAAGGGAACTCTTACTTTAAATTTAGTGCCTATAGCTAGCAGAATAATTTTTGTCTGTTTTATGCTCGTCAACTTTCGCCAAAATATAATGGAAGGAAAATAATGTATTAATAAATAAAATTTTCAATGATACCTGTGTTTTTTAAATTTTTATTTTCAATAAAACGTTTCCTAACTAAATTATCAAAGCGATAAATAATAAACCAAAACTTTCTTCAACTTAACTATAAAAACAATATTTTTTAGTAGCCGATGTCTACTTTTAGTTATTTATACAGAGTAATATTTTTTAACTAAAGCTGGAACTATGTACTCTTCATAAAATAGCTTCGTTTTTGGTATTATCAACTTAACAATAACATCTTCATTCCTGATAACTGATATTTTTTTTAAGTCTTTTTGGGTCCAAATACAAAAATCACAATATTTTCTACCTGTTACATACATTTGTGTTTGAATCTGGTAATAATAGTTTGAACTCTGCTTGAGACTCAACATATTACCAATTTGTTCTAAATAATGGAGGTTTTCTGCAGTGATGAATTGGTCCTTTATGGAGTAGGGGCATTTCACTTCCAAAACGGTTTCACAGCATACTAGGCCATCGGGTGAACCAGCTAAAAAACAATGCTCAGGTGCTACAAAAAGCCCACATGAAACAACATCATTTGTAGTGGCTTTTTTGTATTCTGAAATAGCATTTTTTTCATTTATTTTTCCCCATTCAGTAGGTAAAGATTTAAATCTTTTTGGGTTTATTATAGATTCCGCAAATAAATTCTTGTTTTTCCTTTCTGTCATATGAATTATAATTCCCACATTGGAAGCTGTAATGCGCAGAGATCTTTCTTTAAACCATGTGGAGCTATTACACTGAGCTCTTGTTTTCTTCTCCATCGCCATGAGAATTTCTTTTGTTCCCTGAAAATAAAATAAAAACTCAAGGAAAATCAGCTAAGTTAACTTAATATTATGAGTAAATAAAATATAATATTTACTTGAATGCGATTCCAGATAAATTGATGTGCTAGTGGCCTGGACAAATAATCATGGTCATTTATGAGACCCGGAAGAGATGCAACTGGAAATGATCCGCTTAGAGCTAATGTTCGGTTCTTTGTGCTGTTGTAGTTTATCACTGCATTTCGTACATTGTCATTGAATGATGGACTGTTTCGATATTCCATTGGTCTTGGGTCATAACACATATTATTGTATATTTGCTTTTTATTTACATTGTACACTGGTACTGAAAGATTAAGCTGTTCAGCTTTTTTTGGTGATATTTCCATTTTTTTTTTTTTAGGCATTTGCCAAGTTTGTTTCTGGTCTGTGCATGTCTTTGGTATGTGCCAAGTTCCATGCTCTCTAAAGTTTAATATTGTATAACATACAGTTGCAACATGTTTACATACCGATCTGGTGCCTTTGCCAGCGATGCATTCACAGCTTCCTTCGATAATATTTCCTGCTAGTGAAATAGCTAGCTTAACAAAATATGTCAAACTCTTTGTCATTTCACTATTAACTTGTGCTCGAAAGAAACTATTTTCTTCATTAATAGACACAACTAAAGCTACCAAAAAATATTCCTTCATCATATTGTATCCTTTCCTGTGAACTGCTGCATACATTGTCATTCCTTCCTGCCCTTTGTAAACTTGAAGAAAGTATTGGTTTATATGAATTTTATCTATTTGTGGCAATACAGTCGAATCCTGTATGCTGTGAAATGATTCATCTGGGGGCCAACATATACCCACTATCTCACTTTCATACTCAAAATCATTTATTTCCATAAAGTTACTATTCCGGTCATAGGCAGCCAATCTGGAATTAATAATTATGATTATTGGGTACATTATAAACAAGCAACGTTAGCTAAAGTACATATAATTATTACAAATACGACACAATTAATGTATTTCATAGAAGTTCAAGAATGAGGTTATGTTCCAACCACTTAGCTCACCTCTCGATTAGAACTTCTTTCTTGCCAACACATTTTGCCTTTCTATTCTTTAATTCATTTTGGTAATTATTCGGAATCGCTGGACAAGGATTATATGAAATATTTTTAAATAAAACCTTCTGATTTACCTTAATTACTATAAAAGGAATCTGACTGCATTTGGGATATTTTTAATTATAGCATTTTAATTTTTAATTGAGTAAATCGAAAATTCACTTTCGTTGTATGGGATGACAGCTGGAATGATTTCTGTTGATAAAATTTTCTTTTGTTGATTTGCTGATACGAGTGGCTATATTTTTTACCATGTGCAAATACTAGGTAGGTACTATTTAAGCCAAACTCGAAAAATAAAATAAAGATATTTAGGTATGTTTTATGGGTAAAATTCGGTTTATGGGAGTCACTCGAATAACCGAAATTGAACTTGATTTAGACTAATTTAGGGCTGGGGAATCCGAATCTGTAAGAATTAGGTGGGGGTCGGCACTATTAACTGAGTTATAGGGTTTTGAAATTTCGTACGCGATACTTAAAAACCATGTTTTATTTATCAATTTATGACATAAGAAAATCAAATTAGTGACGATTTATTAGTCTCACATTTCAGAAGTGCCAACCAAAAAATAAAAAGTGTTGCCATATGATGATAATATTTTTTTACAAAATAGGTTAGGTTTTTAGTTTGGGTTAGAGTAGGCAGAAGAACATGGGAAAAAGGTATTATAATTAAATCACAAACCAGTCTATACAAACCTAGCGTAGCCCACAAACTACTTTAAAACTGGGATATAACTCTAAAGGGGACGCGAGCAGGCGTTATTAAAGGGGCATTTTTTTGTAACAGGAAATACCATGGAAAAAAGGTATTAGAATTAAATCACAAACCAGTCTATACAAACCTAGCGTAGCCCACAAACTATTTGAAAACTGGGATGTAACTCTAAAGGGGACGCGAGCAGGCGTTATTAAAGGGGCAATTTTTTGTAACAGGAAATAACATGGAAAAAAAGGTATTAGAATTAAATCACAAACCAGTCTATACAAACCTAGCGTAGCCCACAAACTATTTGAAAACTGGGATGTAACTCTAAAGGGGACGCGAGCAGCGTTATTAAAGGGGCAATTTTTTGTAACAGGAAATAACATGGAAAAAAGGTATTAGAATCAAATCACAAACCAGTCTATACAAACCTAGCGTAGCCCACAAACTACTTGAAAACTGGGATATAACTCTAAAGGGGACGCGAGTGGGCGTTATTAAAGGGTCATTTTTTTGTTATAGAAAATCACAGTTAGGTTAGGTTATATATATATATATATATATTTATATATATATAAATTTAATATTTACAAGATTTTAAATAATAAACTACAAATCTGGCAAATGATATTTAATTTTCTGAATTTTCCATGCATTGATATTATTATTATATGGCAAAACTTTTTATTTTTTGGTTGGCACTTCTGAAATGTGAGACTAATAAATAGTCACTAATTTGATTTTCTTATGTCATAATTGATAAATAAAACATGGTTTCTATGTATCGCGTACGAAATTTCAAAACCCTATAACTCAGTTAATAGTGCCGACTCCCACCTAATTCTTACAGATTCGGATTCCCCAGCCCTAAATTAGTCTAAATCAAGTTCAATTTCGGTTATTCGAGTGACTCCCATAAACCGAATTTTTTCCTGTTTTATAAAATAGAAAAATTAAAAAAAGGTGAGGTTATTATAGGTTGGGTTGGTTTATTATTAGGATTTAGGTTAGGTTAGGATAGATTGGATATTATAGGTTAGGTTGGATTATTATAGGTTAGGTTCGATTATTATAGGTTAGGTAGGATTATTATTAGGATATAGGTTAGGTTCGATTATTATAGGTTAGGTTCGATTATTATTAGGATATAGGTTAGGTTAGCTAAGGTTGGATTATTATAGGTTAGGTTAGGTTGGATTATTATCGGTTAAGTTAGGTGTGTTGGGTAAGGTTTTTATATATGTTAGGTTAGGATTTAGGTTAGGTTAGTTTAGGTTTGGTTATTATAGGTTAGGTTAATATAGTTTAGGTTAAATAAAACAATAATTATAATAATACCTAAATATAAATAATTTAAGTTTTTTAAGTAACATAGAAATATTTTTCGAGTTTGGCCAAAACAGTACCTAACTAGAATTTGCATTCTGAAATGATTCAAATTCTAGCTACTCGTATGTATTCTAGCTACTACTACCAGAGAAAATGTCATCAACAGAAATCCACAGAAATCATTCCAGCTGTCATCCCATACAACGAAAGTGAATTTTCGATTTACGTAATTAAAAATTAAAATGCTAAAATTAAAAATATCCCAAATGCAGTCAGATTCCTTTTATAGTAATTAAGGTAAATCAGAAGGTTTTATTTAAAAATATTTCATATAATCCTTGTCCAGCGATTCCGAATATTTACCTTCATTTTTTAACTCCTTCACAGTCCAGCTACCGTATTTATCCACCATTTTTTAATATTACTTCCAAAATGCACACGCAAGCCAGATACAAGGCAATATCAATTATGTCAATAATTAACAATGACAGGTCTACACATAAATGAACCTGGGTCTACAACTACACCAGCGCCGCCAAGCGGGAGAAGTTAGCACAGCATTCTGCCATTACATCGATTTGAATTTCACCTTTGTTTTCGGTAATGAATGAGTGCAAATCTGCAGATCAAGCTGAACACAATGTCAATACGGTATTTACGAAATCCTTCATCTATGTCAGTTAGCGATATTTGCGAGCACGGTCAGAATAATATATGATTCCTACAGCCGGACAAAAGCAGCTGCTTTTAGCGCGGCTACCAAGGTGTCGGGTAAGCTGTCAATATATAATATGAACAACTTTTTAAGTTGTGCGTATTGACAGCTTTTGCAAAATAACGGACTTATTAATGAATGGAGGTGAACTAACTATGCTCTTAGAATGAAAAGAAATCGTATGCACGATCCATAGACTTAATTATTTCATCTAAGACGCTATCAAATGATTCCGTTCCAGCGAAAAGCAAAAGTTGTTAGGTATTACTAAAGACCTCATGAACTAATTAACTCCGCGAACTGCCAATGCACATTAAAGTTATAACTTCAATTCGACATTGCCAATATATTAGTATTTTTTAACTATTACGCAGTTTTCTGGCGTTTAAGAATGTCAATTAATAGTCAGATCGGTTCTTATTTATTTCATTAACAATACCGGTTTAGCTATCACCAGCGCGACCGTGCTCGAGAAATCGATTTGAAAACACCGATAGTTGCACCTATCGATGTGAAATTGGCGATATAGTTTACGTTTAAGATAGATCACACTTCTAGTTTATTATGTTCTGTTCATTGGTACTAATAATATCTCAGTTAATGATCAAACTGTTGACACGTAATACACGAGCAGGTCAGTTCTCTCGGACCATAGTACTTATTAACCAGTTATTACATTGTTATCTCCTGGAGATAAGTCCTTATCTACCGCAGACTTAACAAGAATGTTATCATCAATTTACCAGACAGACTTGTGTAATGCACATAATAATAATATATCTATGAAATGAGTGCATTGTCCGTTGTTTTAGTTGATCTATATCTAATGTAAATTTGTGAATTTCTTCTCATGTCCTTCTCTCCTATTAGAGTTTTGATATCATCGGGGCAATCTTACAACAACATAGTTCACAGTGGGACTATGAGATCCCCAATTGGAGTATGATGTTCTTCTCTTCTATTAGAGGTTTGATATCATCGGGGCAATCTTACAACAACATAGTTCACAGTGGGACTATGAGATCCCCAATTGGAGTATGATGTTCTTCTCTTCTATTAGAGTTTTGATATCATCGGGGCAATCTTACAACAACATAGTTCACAGTGGGACTATGAGATCCCCAATTGGAGTATGATGTTCTTCTCTTCTATTAGAGGTTTGATATCATCGGGGCAATCTTACAACAACATAGTTCACAGTGGGACTATGAGATCCCCAATTGGAGTATGATGTTCTTCTCTTCTATTAGAGGTTTGATATCATCGGGGCAATCTTACAACAACATAGTCCACAGTGGGACTATGAGATCCCCAATTGGAGTATGATGTTCTTCTCTTCTATTAGAGGTTTGATATCATCGGGGCAATCTTACAACAACATAGGTCACAGTGGGACTATGAGATCCCCAATTGGAGTATGATGTTCTTCTCTTCTATTAGAGGTTTGATATCATCGGGGCAATCTTACAACAACATGGTTCACAGTGGGACTATCACATCCCCAATTGGAGTATGTTGTCGGTAAGGGGAGGGGAACTGAAAGCTTAAACTACTTCAAGCAACGTCTTGATTCTGAAAGGTGGTCTTTAATCAGGGTCATCAAATTTTTTTTTTTTTAATATTAAAAAAAAATGACGGAGAGATCCATTTAGTCAATTCTAGTTTAGTTACCAATCTTAATCGCCGAACTCCGGTTCAGCCAGGATATTTCCCATGGAAAACCGACGGATTAAGGTTAATTCTAGATTAAACCACGATAAGCGAATTGTTTGTTTTTTTAGACAGAATTGTGTTTTGACCCAAGCCAAGTTGAAACAATTTTTAATCTAGGTTACATGTACCCACTCGCCTACATACTTTATCGCTTTTTAACTTCCAGTGATTTTTATTTATTTATTAAATAATGTTGATACATTTAAAATAACTATAAACAACAATTGAAAATATTTGAAGCAACTCTTTTTTATGTGAATACCGTACAAGAGTCCTAACAGCTTGGAGCCAGTGAGACTATGGCATCTCCAATAGGGGTAGACGGAGAAAAATTATTTATATTAAATATTGCTCATTTATTGAGAATCTCTTCAAATTATTGCAGGTCCTTAACGAATGAATTGATAGGTTTTGTAAAATACGAACGTATTATCACCATGTCGGAACACATGTTCATAAGAAATCTAATATTTCCGCATTTCGTCATTGTATATACAACAATATACAAAGATAACATGTCAATGACAGCCTTCGGGTTTTTGCTTTGCTCTTGAATAAATAGTATTTTTTTAACAAGACAAAATATTTCAATATTTATAAAACCAAATAAATAATATTTCAAACAAGCTAAAATTCTTAAAACTATTAATTTAAACTTCTGTGTGCAGTGACTCTTGTGATGTTTTGAATATCCACATAAATAAACGATAAATAATAAACGAACGTGCTCCAAAAAATTTTTTTATGGCAGCTAACAGATAAGATTTATGACAGGCGGGCTTGAAGTGCATATGTCCCACGGGAAGGAAGAAAGAGATCGCATGGCAGTCAGTTCTTGAACGTGGGTACGTTGGCAGCTCCAAGAAATGAATACAAATCAGAAGTGTTGTGTGAAATTACAGTTGATTAGGGAATTCAAATAGTGTTAGAAAGCTTTGTTGTATATTGAATTAAAGTGAAATATTATTGAACCGGTGGTTGTGTAAAGTGAAGGTGGTTGGACTCAGTGAGAAAACAATTAATAGTAATGACAATAATAACAATTGGATAATTTGTAGAGCGCCGTTTTGTGAAAAATCACCCCAGGGGCGCTAAGGGTTGGGCGATCGCGATTATAATATAAAATGTGTTAAATTAAACGTGATTTCGTAAATGTGTAGTTCAAACTAAATTACTTGTCTTAAAAACATGAAAATAATAATAATACTGATTGCGTCTTAAAACAAAGTGAACGTATATAAAGGCAGCAAGTTTTTAATCGGTCTAGGGAGGAATTGATTTGGCGAGATCTATCCACGGAGACCGAAAACCAGAGGATCAAACAAATTATAAACTCGGGTTCGAATCCCAACAGAGATTAGGGAGGTACAATTGTATTTACAGAATTATTTAATTACCCTTTTATAAGCGTAGGGAGGGGACCAACCTTGAACAAGTTGCAAGGATTTCGCTGAAATGAGGAAAGAAGCCGATAGGGGAGAGATCGAAAATTAAAGTGATTTAGCTATATAGTGTAACCAGGTAAGCTTCACGCTGAGAATGAGAGATGACTAACTGGGTGAGTTTTTATATTATTTATTAAATTTCAGAGGACCTTTTTAAAAGACGGATACAACCGAGGTACAGGAACTAAGTTTACGACACCTGTAGCCCAAATAATGTTTCAGAAAGGGAATGTGTCAATCAGACTATCTATCAGCTGAAAAGGGGAGACGGGCCAATGACCCTTTCATATATAGGACAAAAGCGCAGGTACAGTCAGTCAAAGGGGAAGTTTTGCTAGCGTATGACCGCCCGAATAGAAAGCGACCGGATGCAACCTGACAAAACAAAATGAATACTTTTCTTCTGTTATTTGACTTTCTAATTTAATACTTTCCACCTATTGTTTGACTTTCTAAGTTACGAATTGGGGTGCACAAAAACAAATCTAAAGTCAAAAGGGGGAGATGGTAATCTCCGAAATAAAACTACCAACCGAACAACTTTTCTCAACAGGTACCTTTCGAGAGGTAGACAGCCTCTTTAAATAAAATGCAAAAATCAAACCAATTATCCGTTTATACCTACCTGAGAGGATAGGTATTCAGTAGAAGTTACCCATACCTAATACACGAGGGTGCTAGTAACCTCATAAAATAAATACTGGAACCAAATATTAAAATACAGACAGTCCTCATCCTAAATTTGGCATTTCGAGTAGACCTTACATATATCTCACATGATAATTGGCTGAATGGGTAGGCACACAACCTATCGCTAAAAGCAGGCTAAATGTCGACAAGATTGTCGTGTGTTATCTATGTTATTGACCTAGAAAGGGATGTAAATCCCCGACGACGAGGGAGTTACAACGTTTTCTAGAGGTGGCACGTAACTTAGGACCTTACGTGTCACATTTTCGCGACTAGATTCGTGACAAGGGATGTCATGGTTTTCCCCTTCTACACTCAGTAAAGTAGTTTTTCCTGGAGGTGTATGAGATTGGGGCAATTCTGAAATTGGTGATGAGACCTGGTTTTCTTTATTCTGGCGTGACGGTTGCCGATTTGGAACAAGGGGAGACCCGGCCGGTTGCGATATCCAGACACGCAGATATCGATCGCCTTGCTCAAATTATCATCCATCGGTTTTGTTTGGTAAAGAGGAGGAGTCAATCTTAGCTTGATCAAATTCATTTTCTTTCCTCTCCTTCCCCTCCTAAAATATATACATGGATGGCGCCGACAACTAACACCATAAATTTATCGTATGTTTATCACACACATAAAATCTAACACTTTATTATACTCACATAACCATATGACAGGTAGAATCACGTAGTTAGTTGGGGAGCAGGCGACTTAGAAGATAAGGTTTATGAAATGATTTTAAAACACAGCGGTAATGGATTCAACTCACTCTATCTCAAAAGAACCGAGGGATGCCACACATACATAGATAACTAGGTTTCTAAACCGAGAAACAAAAAACCAACACAACGTTCGGTGAAGCCTTTTTATACTGAACCGTCACGTGAAATGAGTACGTTCAAGGTCGTACGTCACGTGGACAAACTAGGATGTACACACTTGAAGGGGTGTGTAATAAAGAGAGGAGCAAAGGCTTGTAGAGACGGCAGGGGAGGAATTTTCCATCCCTGCGAACACATATGCAAAGCCTTATGGAAAAGCTACCTATGGGACTTTAAGGAAAAATTATCGTAGAAAGAAGAGAAGGAAAAGTTTGAAGGAGAAAGGGCGTATCATTACACTCTTTCTCAGTGTTTCTTTTTAACAGTGCCAAATTCAGGCAAATAACGCTTCCAAAATGAATACAAATGAAGCACTTTCTCTTTGAAAAAAGCCAAAGAAGAGATTACTGGCATTCATAGTGCCATTACCGATCCCTCTTTAAAAATCAGTAAAGGTAAAATGGCAAAAATACTCACCAAACTATCTAACCTCTCTGGAACCTTGCAGGACCTAGGAGTAAATGTAAGAGTCCTTGAGGGTAAAGTTATGACATTCAAAAAGATCATAGAAAAGAAAGTATCTTGGAAGATAAAAAAGTTTTAGCTATCGTTGGTGAAATAAATAGCGAGTTCAAACCTGAAGAGTTAAAATTTACAGGCCCGTTAGTAAAATTTCAAACAAGAATTTACCCATTAAAGTAGAATTTTAAGACCCTAAGTTGACAAAACTTATTCTTTTTAATAAAAATACTTTGCCTAATGGAATCAAAATGAAACCGATAGGATCCTCCAATAAAGAGAACATTTAAGTGACCTCTGGAAGAAAATGGAGGAGAGAAAAGAAAAGGGTGAAATTGATTTAAAATTT
The DNA here is from genome assembly GCA_026573805.1 of Hesperophylax magnus. Classification (NCBI taxonomy): domain Eukaryota; kingdom Metazoa; phylum Arthropoda; class Insecta; order Trichoptera; family Limnephilidae; genus Hesperophylax; species Hesperophylax magnus. The sequence goes on from JAIUSX010000018.1 coordinate 5,142,722, forward strand.
TTTAATTTAATTCATAAAACTATCAAAAGCCATGCAAAAAACTGATAAACAAACATAACATACTCTTAATACTCAATGGATATTATCAAAATATTCGAGGACTCCGTACAAAATTGCAACGACAGAATTAAGCCTAAATCAATATACTACCTATCAAACGGTTCTATTTTCTAATTAGAGCAAAAAGTCAAACGGAGGAGGTGTGATGTGTGTCTAAAAATATCGTAGATTACCGGTCCAGCACACAAGCGTTAAACACATTTTTGTAATGCTCAACATACCTAATGGCAAAAATATTATCGGTTGTGTCTACATCCCACCTGCATCGGATTTGCAAATATATAGTAACCACAATAAGGACATAGAAATACTGAAATTAAATATCCGAAAGCAAAATTCGTATTTGCTGGTGATCATAATCTGCTGAACTGGACCAGCCAAGATGACATCGGATCTGCCACAAACGAAGTTAAATTACAGTGCTCCAAATCCAGTGAAATTCGTGATATGTGCATATTCCTAAGACTAACTCAATCAAACAATGTGTTTAATTCTAACAATCGAATGTTGGATTTAGGACGGGTTGTTTCAGAGAATTTGAACAATTCATCAAATTTCACAGATAATTTTCAAGGACTGTGAAAGTTCTATTATAATTTCAGTTCTGTGAAGCAACTGACCCATGTAGTGTTTTCAAGTGATTCAAAAATAGTGGTTGAGAAATCTGACGAATTATTATTGCCTCTTGATAAACACCATCCACTATTCGATAATATCATAACAAATAGCACAATCTACCTCGCAATATCACAATCCATAATGGAATACGGCATTATTGCCTGGGGCTATGCCAGTAAAAAATACATAGACACACTGTATAAAGCTCAGAAAACCTTAATAAAAGTAATACTTAAAGTACCAATACTAACACCCACTTCAACCATATTCAAAAAATTCCCAGTGTTGAAGATTCAAAAATTATATTCAAAACAAATACTTACTTTCCTTTAAAAGAACCTAAACACATTTAAAACTTCTCGCAATACTACAGAGAGCATCAGTTACGGTGAATGGATTGCGTTATCGAGAGTATAGGTAGAAGTAGAGTAGAGGTATTGATCTGGATAACGTTTACTTTCAACAAGACGGCGCTACGTGCCACACAAGCAACGAAACCATTGATCTTTTACGATTGAATATCAAAATAACACCTCTTATTGGAAAACCCTCTATTTCAATTTGCCTTTAATTTATAAAGTTAATAAACTAGGTTGGTTTATTATAGCTAAGGTTAGGTTAGGTTGGGTTATGATAGGTTAGGTTAGGTTAGGTTAGGTTAGGTTGGGTTAGGTTAGGTTAGGTTAGGTTAGGTTGGGCTATCATAGGTTAAATTAGGTTAGGTTGGGTTATTATACGTTAGGTTAGGATAGGGGGGTAACAAGTCAGTTGGACCGTATTTATTACTTTGGCTAACTTTGACCCGGTATTATGAAAAATATCCGGAAAAAGTGATTAATTTATCAGATTGTCAAAACAATTTTGTTATTATATATAATGAGAAGTGATTATGTATAATAGCTCTTTAATCACGATGATTGTAACATATATATTTCTTAAATGTGTTTAAAACAGAATCCGCGATATGAATGTAATTATTGTTATTGCGTACAGAGTATAAGTTCTGAGTGTGGGTGGTTCAATACGCGTGATCAGCTTATCAAAACACAATAATGTGACAAATTATTTTAACAATGGACTGTGTACAATGGTTGTTATGGTTTGTTTAATATTTATCACTACCCGTGAACAGAATAAATACACAAAACCAACACATAATGCCAATATTTATTCGCGATGGGCGTTCCAATAAGAGTATTTGAAAAGGCGAACAAAGAAGTTCGATTGTCCAGTCTGTTAAATACATTTTTGTTGTTTTGTTTATCATGCAATATCTAAATATGAACACAGCAATCATTCACCGTAACTGTTGCTACAGCCTCATTTTCGAAAAAGTACGGTCCAAAGACTCCACTGGACCATAAACCGCACCAAACAGTCACACGTTGAGGATAGAGAGGCTTTTCAACAATAACTCTTGGGTTTTCCGAGCCCCAGATGCGACAATTTTGCTTGTTGACGAAGCCACCGAGGTGGAAATGGGCCTCATCACTCAAGATGATTTGCATTTGATTCACTCAAGTGAATTTTAATAATTTCAATGCGTTTTTGAAGAGTGTATCGTTCTATTTTTATTAATGGCGTAGTTTCTACTTGTCAAATGTAAAAAAATGACAGCTTCAAAAGTAACATCTACCGAAATAGCGGGCTATTCAAAATAACACCTCTCATTGGAAAACCCTGTACTTGAATGTATACAATTATCATTATATATTATTATCAAACTATATATTTGATGTATAGAATAATATAGAATTATCATTATATATTATATATTATAACCAAACTATATATTTAAATGCATAGAATAATACAGAATATTATCATTATATATTATTAGCAAACTATATATTTGAATGTAATATAATGATAATTAGAATTATCATTATATATTATATATTATTGGCAAACTATGAATTTATTTTTATACTTAAGATTAACATAGGGATGATGTCTAAGGACGTGATCGGAAAAATAAAATTACAATCACGAGATACACGGACACGGGACGAGAAATGCAAAGCAAATTAGTTGCCCACAAGGAAGAAATCAAGCACCCAGTTGTACCATCCAACTTTACAACAATATCCCGAATGAAATTATCGAGATTAAAAATATGATTAATTTTAAAAAGGAATTGAGAAAGTATATCCACTTCAAATATTGGTGATTTTAATCTGTTATATTATGATTGCCAAATAATGGTAATTTTTATATAAATATGTTTCTAAAATTATTAGCACAATAATTATTATCAATTATGTGAGCTAACTTAAGATTAATAAATAAATAAATGATTGTGGAACTAAATGAAATGGCAATATGCGATGTCAAGCAAGTGTAAGAGACAGAGCTCGGTCTAAATTGGCTAGAACCAAAATGTAGTAAGTCTGTGCATTGCACAATTGCAATTTTATTTTCTATTGTATATTGAGTTAGTTCATATAACATTTTACGTATATTAATTAATATGTAGGTACGTTGTTACCTTTAGTTATTTATAATATTATATTTTTGCAAAAAACATAACAATTTATTTTTAAATTTTAGCTCAGTTGGTAGAGCGGTGCCCCGGCAAGGCAAGGGTCCTGGGTTCGAGTCCTAGATGTGACCGTATCTTTTTCAGATTTTCGTTTAAGAATCGATAATATTGTCTTCAATAATTAAATATTACAATTTGAGGTTTTACTCACGAAGTTATTCCAAAAAATAAATATTCATCCTAGACTTGCAGAAAAGTCAATAGATGTCGCACATTAAAATTAAAATAATGTATATTTATCTAAAGACACTGTCTAGATTGCATTTAGTTCGGGTTTAATCTTGCGATCATACATAAAGATTGTTGCCAATAAAAATGAAGACAATGTTGGTAGTTCTTCTTCGAAGTATGATACAGTTCAATATGACCGTTACGAGATAGTGTCCCATCTTAGTTGGTATAGCGGTGCTCCGGCAAGGCAAGGATCCTGGGTTCGAGTCCTAGATGTGATCGTATCTTTTTCTGATATTTCTGTTTCAGATTTTCGTTTAAAAATCGCTAATATTGTCTTCAATAATTTAAATACATTTATTCTTTACACTTTTAAGCATTTCTTCTGTGATTCTGTTTTTCTCATACGTGGCATTATATTTTATTAACATTTCTGGTTTCATAATTATGAAATTTTTTATCATATACTATTTCATCCTTAAAGTATTTAGACATTTGGTTAATCATAATTTTATGTATTGATGTTGGTGGATACCCAAAACAATGGCAGACGACAGTAGTTAAATAATGTCCACCACTTATACTTATTGACTTGAGACAGTCATTTTGTTTAACTATTAAAATGACTGCCTCAACACAGGCTAGCCGTTAGCCTAGTGAGGCAGGTTATGAGAATCTTCAACTTTATCTAATTGTTTTGTATTTTATCTATTTACATGATTAAGGTTGCAAAATTATTAAATAAAGATATAATTATTATTATATTATACTGTTCCTAAATAGAACACGTTATTTTTTGTAACAACACGTACCGGACAATAAAAACAGTGTAAAACGAACACAATTAAGATTTGTAAGTATTAAGGTCTGTCTCGGTTTTAAATAATCATGGCCACCGGTGTAATTTTCTTTATCGAGTTCTGCATTTCATTCGGCCAGACCGAACAATGTGCAAAGTGCAAAAATGTGCAGTACGCATGCCAATGACCTGAAGAAGGCAATGATCCCAAATAAAAAGTGTCATATTTTGAAGTCTGCGGCGAGAACTTAACTGAATGAACGATCATTTTGTATCTAGTATGAACACGATGCAATAAGGTGATATATTGGACAAAAACACAACCAATATTAATAATATGTTGGCCTCAGCACGGGTAAGCCACCCAGTGAGGCCAACATTACTAAATTGCACTAAGAAATGTAAAATATTGTACCAAAATGAAATAAAAAAATATATGTATTTATCTATTTATCAACGCCCTACTGGGCTTTTACATAAAGATCACAATATAAATTTAAAACCACAGTATAACACAAATAATAAAGCATAAAATACAGTAAACTTAAATTAAGTTATCATCCCAATTAACTTTAAAAAAAACTCTTCAAATTTATATAGGTACCTACGTGTAATGTAAAATGAAAATAAATTATTAAAGATATTATGTATATTTAATTAAGCATATTATGCTTAAATTATTATTAACTACTGTTTATTTACATGATCTGAAAATTGCTGAACTGATTTGGATTTTTACGGGTCTAGAATTAGAACAAAAATATCAGCGAAATCCATAAACTCATTGCCCAGCTTATGTACCCTCTCGATAACTGAATTTATACAAAGTTATTATTGTGAAATAAAATATGACTTTCACCGAGTTTAATATATTTTTATTTATTTATTTATACGCCCATTGGGCTTTTACATACATAGTTCTTAAGAAAAATATTCTGAAGATTGTAAGTTCACAATAGTAACAGTAATAATACATTTAACCATATCCATTTGACATATTATAAAAGCAAGTAAATAGTAAATGCATACAACAATTATTTGTAGGTATAAACCTCTTGTTCAAAAATAAGAATATGTATTGTTAACAAAATATAGAGCGTTTGACTGGTTATCGTGGCCTGTTAAATCGAGGGCGTTCGGTCTGCCATTTTACATACATATTTTAATTAGTTTATATAAAAAATATTGTGAAGATTATAAGTATAGAATAGTAAAAGTAATTTACAATTCAATTCATCAGCAAGATATCAAAAACTATCAAAATCCCAAAACTTAATACAAAGCACACACAAAATACCTATCTCTATCTAGGTATAACATATTTTAACATCCTTCCATTATATCTAAAAAATATTGAAGATATTCAGGAATTTAAAATAAAATTAAAAAATTACCTAAAACTACTATAAAAGTCCATATCTTACTCTTATTATTATTTCCTTCAAATCTTGAAACTGTATTATTGATAAATCTTGCCTATTTCTTACTTATCCCTTTGGTTTTGCAAATATATTATTTACTTACTTACATGATTCCATATAATTGAGCTAGGATTCACTCACCAAACACAAGAGCCTCGTCTCTTTATGGTGAGGAAAAGCTATTATTATTTACCATGATAACACTGTATAATATGTATAATTGTATATTTATTGTAAAAAACATACAAATATTAAATATTAAATTAAAAATTAAAATTAAATAATATTACCTTCACCATATATTAAACTCGGTGAAAGTCAGTCACGTAGTTGTAGAAAGAGTGAAAAAGAGAAAGAATGAAATAATTAAAGAATTAAAAAAAAATATGATTTAAAGGGTGTGAGAGTGCAATATCGAAAGAATTAAAGAGTGCAAAAGCAAAAGAGTTAAATAGTAATAAAGTTAACTAGTGAAGAGTGAAATTGTGAGAAAGTGAACGAGTTTTCTCTCGATTGGAAAAGTGAAAAAGAGAAAGAGTGAAACAGCGAAACTAGCCAAAAAGATAAAAATTATATTTCATAATTTTATTGTACAATTTTCGCAACACGTGTAATTTGATTTGTCTAAATCCGAATAACTTCCGCAGTTTGTAATAATTATTATACTCGTTTGATCAAAATAGTATTTTCTTCGTACGGAAACATAATTACGTATAATAATATACATATGTTCCAGAAAACCCGTGTAGATTTATTTCACCAGTAGCGTAGCGACCGTTTCGGCAGACTGGGTATCCGCTCGGGGGCCTATGTTTCGAAGAGTTGACAATAATATTTGTAAGATTTAAAAAATATTTTGTTTGAGATCGATTGCTTAGCAATGTTCATTGCTTTGGTAGGTACCTGCTGAATACTATAAATATTCATAGAAATATTTGTAGTAGGTAATTTGACGTTCTTTAAACGACTTTAGCACTCTCGGGTGTACAGATCTGAATACCCAGGTACTTCCCAACCTTCCTATTCTTCATCTCCTCCCCTTCCCAACTCCTTTCAGCTTTTTTAACATAAGCTCCACACAGAAGGCCCTGAGGAAAATAATTTCACTCAAGGCCTATGTCATCTTTGGGGATGTGTAAAGAAGGGAGAGGAAGATCTGAGAAAAAAAAAGGTATGAGGAATGGGTTGGAATCTGAGAATCTGTGTATCCAGGAGTGACGGACGTTTGAATTCATCTCTCCACTGCTGTGCACTGCTGGAGAGGAAAAAAATCTCCCTAAATCAATCTGGCCCGCCACACAGTAGGTGGACATACGCACGGCCGCCAAAACCTGGACAATCCTCACCCCATGAACCCGGGCACCCCTGATAAGACACCAAACGTATCAAACCACTTGGGATGACCTATGGTAAAGGTTTTGGTTATCAAGTGAATTATTCCCGGGACAGCGGGACCAATACCCGCCTCACAAATTTAAAAATAAACACAAACATTCCCAGTTGGGGACTCTATAATCCCGCTAACTCCGAGCAGTTGGGACGCTTTTAAAATTTTAAAGAATACTACCACGCTACTGTACTAATCATATTATTTCTACAAATAATATATTCATATAAAGTTTCGCGTAATCTCTCGAGAACCCAAATATAAATTATAATATGAATTCTGTGTAATAAGTAACTATTTCGTCAATCATCGTTATTACCATTGAACATGGATATAGCTACGACAAGCGAATATACAGTCTGCTTACAAATTATAGAAATTTATTTAAATGGAATTAAATTCTTGCATTACAATGGCAACACCGATTTAAAGTAGATATAAATGTGAGGTTACGTTTCCGAATCTGACTAATGGACACAAACAAGAAAATATTAACATTTATTACTACTTCCCCACCCTCCTCTTCCTCTTCTGCTTCCATTCTTTACCACTTCAGCCTCACAGCATTTTCATTTTTACCACCAAAAATGTCCTCATTGAAAAACAGGAAATTTTTTAAGATGGCTGGCCACGCTTAATATTAATATTTTTTTAAACACTCCTTTGATTAAACTCAATTACTATATAAGACATACAGGGTATTCCAATAAGAGGTGTTATTTTGATATTCAATCGTAAAAGATCAATGGTTTCGTTTCTTTTGTGGCACGTAGCGCCGTCTTATTGAAAGTAAACGTTGTCCAGATCAATACCATTTAATTCCGGCCATAAAAAAATCATTAATCATCTCTCGATAGCGCAATCCATTCACCGTAACTGTTGCTCCAGCCTTATTTTCAAAAAAATAAGGTTCAATGACTCCGTCGGACCATAAATCGCACCAAACAGTCACACGTTGAGGATAAAGAGGCTTTTCAACAATAACTCTTGGGTTTTCCGAGCCCCAGATGCGACAATTTTGCTTGTTGACGAAGCCACCGAGGTGAAAATGGGCCTCATCACTCAAGATGATTTGCATTTGATTCACTCAAGTGAATTTTAATAATTTCAATGCGTTGTTGAAGCGTGTATCGTTCCATTTTTAATAATGGCGTAGTTTTTACTTGTCAAATATCAAAAAATAACAGCTTCAAATGTGACATCTACCGAAATAGCGGGCTATTTAAAATAACACCTCTTATTGGAAAACCCTGTATATTTACATATTGGGGACGGAAAATGCTGCATTAAAGTTCCATTTAAAAAAATCAAAGTTTCAAAATTTTAGGCGTGTTCTGTCATGTATTTTGTCTGTATGACGTATTCGTACTGAGCTTTGCCAGCAATTCTATAAGTTTACTGAAAAAACATTTAGATCTCCGAGAGTTTTTAATTTTTTAAAAAAAATCTAAATAGTTTTATTTAAAAATTTGCGAAAAAGTATGTCAAATAAGGTAACTTTGTTAAAGACAAACCTTGTACATACTTTTATTTCACACCCTGTTATTTAAATTTTTTAACTTGAGATAAATCACTTCATCCTTCATTACAAAACGAGTGTTAAAAATTAGTCGATACTGGACGTCTCACAGATGTGAAACATCGAAATTGATTTTCAAAGAAGGAAGTTAAATGTAAGTAAACAAGTCTTTATATTTTAGTTAATAAAACCATTATTTTGTTTTTGTTTAAATATACACAAATTAAAAATACGTCATCATTTAGAAAAGATCTATTGCCAAGTTTAGTGAAAATGGAAGCAAATGTACCGCACATTTGGCGACCGAGCGAAAAGAGTCGAAGAGTCACGAGGCTGGCCGAATCTCGTGAACAACGTCGTCCCATCTTGCCACATTTGCCACGAAAAGAGTCAGTTTTACTGTGAAACATCTAGGTGCGCCAAAAGATGTTTGACATCAAAAATAAGATCAGAATATGACGAAGAATTATCTCATATCAAGAAATTCTACTAATTTCCGAACACCGCGTGTTGATGTCAAAAATATTCGAATTTTTTAAAGAAAATTTTTTTAGTGTTGCCATTTTAAAACCGTTTATTTGACTCCCTCATTTTTTTTGTACAATTTCTCAACAGACTGTAGCTTCTCCTAGCTTACGTTTCCGGAACACGTGGAAATCTTTGCTCCGAGTAAACAGAACTTTTACGCAGACAAAACAAGCAAATTACGAAAAATAATCCTGCCTGACGTCGCGACGTCGCGCGTCGCTTAGAAAGCTTCGCATTAGCTTCGTCCAGACTGTCCGTACAACGCACGTAAGCCATTCCCAACTATCACTTTAATAATTAAGCCGTCAAACAGGTGTATGATAACATTAATGAATTTGTATATATACATTAAATAATTTATTTATTTAACATCCAGTGGGCTTTTAGATTAAGGTACAAATTTAACACGAAAAATAATATGTTTGAACATTAGAAAATATTAAAAAATAGTAAAAAATAGAGTTTACTGAAAAATAACAGAAGGTTTATAAATATAGTTTAAAACACGTAGGCAGGGTGAATTATAAGAGGTGAAGCAACAAAATTAATGTGAATATCCGCTTTTTATCTATTCTAGATGAAATAAGTAATGAACATTTCCCACGAAACATTGATTTACAAAGTAAATAATCTTGATAAATTTTGACTTTTCAAAACACTTGATTGTTTTTACTTTAAACTGCACTTAACACATCGATGGTTTAGAGATAAAATATTTTACAATAATTAGAATTAAATAACTTTGTATATACCACTTTATAGTATATATTTTTAATATTCATCAGGGTTATATAAAAACGATGGTTTTATATATTCAAAATGTATACACTAAAGTAGTATTAAAAACAAAGTTATTTCATTGTAATTACTATAATTATGTATATCCACAAAGTGTTTGCTACACGTGAAAATTTAAAAGATTTCATATCCATCTATCGTAATATTGAGAAAACTGAAATTAAAACTTTGCACACCTTGAAACATTAGATTTTGTTATAATTTTTTTTAATGATAAACTAAAAGACAAGGTTTTATGCATAGCATAAAGGATAACAAATAATTATAAGCAATAATTAGTCGCCTGAAATATCAATACAAAAGCCGACATAGCTCAGTGGTTTCAGAGCACCTGACCGGACATCAGAAGGCACGGGTTCAATTCCCGTTGGCGGCATTTATTTTTACTCGGGAGATATTTTCAATTTGTATTGATATTTTAAGCGCGCTCTACACTCGCGGCGCGAACGGCCGCGAAGGCCGCGAAACGCGAGTGTGGATCTTGTTCACGCCTTCGCAATCTTCGCGTTCGCGCTTCGCGCCGTTCCCCGATTTTTGTCGGTTTTTTGGCCCCCGACAAAGGGTTTGCGTTTTAAAGCCGCGAACAAGACTGAAGCTTTGCGAGTGTGGATGGACACAGTTCACGCGCGAATCGCGGCGTATATTCACGGCGTGAATTCACGGCGCGACTTCGCGCGCGAGTGTAGAGCCAGCTTTAGGCGGCTAATTCTTGCTTGTAATTATTTGTTTTGATAAAAAAAATATGTTTTCAGTTCCATTTTCTAGTATCTGTATCTGACGAAGTACAATATTTATGGCATGGGCTCGTTCATTTCAAATATACATTTTTTTGGAGGATTTACAATATTATTTAATATATTAATATCTTCGGGATGGTAATCTTAGGAAATGCAATGTTAGAACTCAAAAAAATGTAGGTTATCTTTAGTATCTACCTACAATTCGACATGCAAAATGCTAGGCCATCTAACTAATGACTAACCAACTAACTAACCATCACGCCGTTTCCCCGCAGGTGTAGGCAGAGTGGACGGACCGACAAACAACTCGGTCTTGGCACACACTTCTTGCCTCATTCACAATCACACATCGTCGCGTACATACTATTCTATCATTCTGACTCTTGATATGACCCGACTCAATTATCTGATTCACTTGATCGTGCCATGTCTTCCTCGGGCGTCTTCGTCTTCTCCTACCATGTCAATGTCACCTAAACATTATATTAGATAGATTACGAGTTGGGAACAATCGAATTTAAAGTTTGGTATTTTAGAAACAACTTATTTTTGAAGGTTATATTCATCAATATAATAAATTAATGAAGAAGAGGATAATACTAATAAATCTAAAAAAAACATGCAACAGAACAAAACAAATAAATAATCGAAAAAACTAGGAATCTTACCGGGACAGGCGTCTTAAATCACTCGACCATTGAGATATATTTCTAACTTCCATATTTGTAATTTTTTAAGTTTGGCGCGTACCTCGATTCTCGACGAAATCATTCTACTCGAACAACGAGTGGTTTGACTCACTCGTTGTTCGAGTGGAATGACTGTTGACGTTTGGCGTATGTAAGTATGTACCTTGGACGAGACTCAAGAATAAGAGTGTCGACCAATGTATGCAGTTTTGACGGCGATTGCGAGCGGCCTGGATTGGAGAATCGATACCCAGTTCGCAACAAAAAAATAAAAATGAAAACATTTACAACTAGAAATTGAACCCTTGTCTTATCGGGACAGGCGTTTTAAACCACTCAACCATTGGGACCTATTTATTAAGCGACATATTTGTTCATCTCATTTTTCAAATTTATAATAATCAATTAAAAATATATATTTTTCCATACTTTTAGCATCTACCTTTTAAAAGTTTCACATTTCGTTTACATTTATTTGTAATATTTTAAAATTTGAATTAGTTGAAATGTAATGTATAAAGTATTATCGTACATTTATTGTAGCGTGAGAGGTAGTATGCAATAACACTCTTAGGTGATCTATGTACTGGTATTTATTGGGGAGCTGCTTGGTGCGCACAACTAACGTGCATCGCCTTTTATAAGATCTCGTAAGCATTCCATCTCGCTTGCACTCATCCACATTTGTACAGACATCACATTCAATAATTTAGTATATTTTAAAGTAAGAAAAAATTAATTGTTTTTTTTTACATCTATATTTTAATATACCTTTGTATCTTTAGCTATGTTCTTATTAATATTAATATTATAAGTAGGCGCCAAAAGCCGACCTGAAGTTGATACAGAAATCGTCGCAATACGCGATTTTTTTGTACCGAAAGGCGGCAGGCGGTGTGCGTAGAGGGGGAGTCAGCATTCGCCTACTCCTTTATCTGTCGTACATATGTTTTATGCGCCATTCTCTTTCGCTTACGGTCATTGTAATGTTGACGCTATTAAATCAAAAGAGTTTACAAACACTTTATATAATTAAGAGTGGAATTTGTCAATTTACAGAAAAGTGTGACACGGTTCATAGGTACAATTTATTTTAAATTGGTTAACAATGAGAAACAACTATTTCAGTAACTGAAGTTGTAAAATAATGCATTTTAACAGCCATTACGTTAAAAAAATGATAATTTGACGTCTTTTTTTACCTAAATACTTTCACATCAACAACAATAGCCGACAAGTGAATACTTAGTTTAAATTTTAATGAAATAACAACTAAAATGCATTATTTTCCATTCGATCCGGCCATAAACTCTTTAACAGGTGGTTTTTTTTTATATGAGAAGGCGATTCTGGCTCCACAAATTCCTTCGTTTATCTTCAACAGCTTGAGTCATGGAAGGGATTTTACTTATAATCTTATTATAACAAATTATTATAAACAATAATTAGTCGCTTTAAATATCCATACAAATTGAAAATATCTCCCGAGTAAAAATAAATGCCACTAACGGGAATTGAACCCCTGCCTTCTGATGTCAGGTCAGGTGCACTGGACCACTTAGCTACGTCGGCTTATTTCTAACACGCCAAATAATTCAATATGTACTAGAACTTCAATCAACAATTACTGCTTACTATATTTTTTCACCTGTAAACAACCAACTTTATTTTGATAGTGAAATATTTGGACTTGTTGAAAAATCCATACAAATTGAAAATATTTCACGAGTAAAAATAATAATAATTATTTGTTATCCTTTCTGCTATGCATAAAAAACTTGTCTTATAAACATTAGTTTATCATTAAAAAAATATAATCTTAGTGTTTGACTGTACCTGCGCGAGAATTGATCGCATCAACTTCAGGTCAGCTTTAAAGGCTTCGACTCTCGACGAAGTCATTCTACTCGAACAACGAGTGGTTTGACTCACTCGTTGTTCGAGTGGAATGACTGTTGACGTTTGGCGTATGTAAGTATGTACCTTGGACGAGACTCAAGAATAAAAATATCGACCGATGTATGTAGTTTCGACGGCGATTACGAGCGGCCTGGATTGGAGAATCGGTACCCAGGTCGTACTTGTCTAGCTCTTGCGTCACACGCTTCTCAGAATGTGGACAAAGCTATTCCGGTCTCGGATTACGTTGCCAAGGAAAATGCTTCCCAAAAGATTTTGACATATCGATTTGGACTTATCGTGGCATTATATGGTTATGTTTTATCGGATTCATTAGAAAGGAATTAAAAAATGTAATAAAATATTTTTCTTATCATCGTGACATTTACGAAATTGATACTCACTAAAAAGTTAAGTAGATACTTACTGGAAGTTTTAAGCCCGCTCACAAGAATGGAGATTAAAGAAAAATGTATTCTTGCTATATAAATGAAACTGAAAAAAAAATTGTTTTTTGGGCGAAGCAAAAGTGTTTTTTATTTCATCGCCTAGAAATATTATAGATGCTAATAAAAAAAACCGCTTGTACAACACATATTTGAGCTGTTTTTGAAACAATTTATTTTTTTATCTCTGAATAATATAAAATCAAGTCGCTATCCGCGTCTGTCTGTTTGTGCGCTTAGTTCTTTTAAACTAAGCAACTAATTTTGAAAAAGTTTTCACTATCATTTAGAAAATTTCTCCCTGAAGGTTTATATATATAATATATGTATATTATTTTAATATAAAGTAGAGAAAAGTCTATGTTTTGTAATTAAGTCGTAAAATATTATTTTTGGGCGCTTACATTGCTAACGCTGGTTAAGGCGATGCCATACGTAGTAATGCAAAATCATGTGTTTTTGGTTTGAAAATTTGGTAGATTTTTAGCAGAATACATCTTGGCCTTTAAAATAATAGAGTATTTTTTAGATAAGTCTTTTTGTAAGCCCAGAAAAAAATAATGTATAATGTCTATGAAAACTGCTTTAAAGTTCAAAATCTCCTACTTACGAACCCATTTTCGGTTATAATTTTATTTTATAATATGGAAAATTATGTTATTATAAATAGATCGAAAAAAAATTAACATCCACAAAATAAAATAAAAGGCACTTTTTGGCCATGTTTTTTTCTTGCATAAATCAAAACAGGCGGATGGTGTTAAGCGGGAATTTAAACCTTACCGCCATCTACGTAAGGGTTATTATTCATAGCGGCTCAATTTAAAATATTACACGACGTAGTGCATCGCCAAACCTTATGTGATACATCAACATAATGTACTACGGAATTGAATATCTTAAAAAGGCCTACAAAAAACTTAGCAATAGTAGTAGTAGTTTTTTCAAGTTCTGTGAAGGTTCTACTCAAGTTCTGTTATTATATCGCCATTGGCCAGTTGTTTCACAAAACTGAAATAATAAAAGAACTTGAATAGAATCTCCACAGAACTTGAAAATCAACTGTGAAATTTGATGAACTGTTAAAATTCTGTGAAAAAACCCGTCCTTATTAAAAATGCATTATATAGTAGGTCACGCTTATATTTTTTATGAAGTAATTAACTAATGTATTGGAATTCTATTCAAGCGAAACGGTAGGGAAAGCTTCAATTTATTTAAACCATAAATATTGGTATTCGTAATTGCAGTGTCGAGCAACACTGAACAGGCGGATCGGAACCTTTCGGAAAGGCCGAGGGCTTCCGATCCAGTCGCGTAAACAGCGAGCGCTGCGCGGAGCCGGCGGCCAGACGGAAATTTACCCTGCTAGCGAGCACACGTTACCAAACTAAGATTGTACAGCTCGGTTGTAATAATATTATATCGTAATAAATCTGAATACGAACCATCCGCGTTTCAATCACACAACGAGCGTTGCGGTTCAGTAAAAAGTGTAGTAAAATACAAAACACCACAGTAATTTAACAGATTCGTAGTAAATATTAATCGAAAATAGAGATTTCACTGAATTTTTCAACGTCATCAGTTTTGCATTTCAGCTTTTATGTAATAGTCAAAATGATGTAATTTATACAATGTATAATTTCGAAAGACAGGTGATAAAGAAGAGATACTTTATAAGCCAACAATCATCTCACTTTCATGTCGTTTCTCTCATACAAGACTTCATTACTATTTATATACTGTACATTCTACGAGAGCTTTCACAGAAGTTATAAAATGCATTTACTAATGTAGTACACTAGCAATGGGTCATGACTCTTTTATTAAGAATGGGAGCCAAGGTACTAGCAATATATTTGTACGGCTCGACTAAATTGAACGGGAGCCGTCAGCTCTATACGGCTCCCCCTGTACGGCTCCCCCGATACGGCTCCCGGCTCCTAGCTCACAGCTCCCAACTGCCAGCGTACCTTGGTACCGGTGCGCCGCCTGCGAACATGAGATAAATAAGATGCTAGGTAGTGCCATTTGCTCAGTACTGGATTAACCACATTATTCCCCACTTACCAATGGGGGAGAGGGGGAGGGGGTTGCTAAAAAATGTCTAAGAATAAATCCACACAAAATTTTCAAAAGATTATGATTCCCCACAAAAAAAAATCGAATCCATGAGAGGGTTGGTAGAGAATTTCAAGAAAAGTTATTCACCACAATATTTTAAAAATCATGTGGGAGTAACTACGGAATTTCGAGAAATAATTCACCACAGCATATTTTTGTACTTTTTTCCTAAAAAATCTGTTTTTCCCGTAGATCTAGGGAAATTTCCCTAGACATCACATCACTGCCCGATACTCTACCGTCCGTAAATATGTAACTCGAGTTGCCTCGTGTCGTCCGTTCAAGTGGCTTTTTTTTTTTTTTTTTTTTTTTTTTATAGTGAATACCTCACAAGAGTCCCAACTGCTCCCGTCTGGAGCCAGTGAGACTATGGCATCCCCAATTGGGGGATGTTGTGAGGCTGAAGGTAAGTGGGGAAGGGAAAGAGGAAGGTGGGGAAGTACCTGGCTATTCAGATCTAGTCACTAAACACGGCTAAAGCCATTTGGAGCAACGTTTCAATTCTGAATGGTGGTCTTACACCAGGGCGATACTGGTAATATCTTCCACTCTGGAACGTGCCGCAAATATACTATATATTATTTTAATTAATTAATTGTGAAATAACACAAATTAATCAAATAAAATTTATTTGCGCACGCCGGGTTCGAACCCGCGACCTTCGGAATGGCAGTCCAATGCGTTACCACTGGACTATGCCGGCCGTCGGCTACCTATTACCAGTACTACACGTCTAATAATAATGTTGCCAGGGCTATTAGATTTTCCAGCCAAGCATGGAAACCGCTAAGCCATAATTTTAATTAAAAACATTCGCTCAACGTTTTTGTTTTATATAAATACTTCAACACAGTGACTTAGCGATATTTCATTTTATTTTTTATTGAGTGGTATTTGTTACGTATTATTTATTCTACATGAACAATAGATTAATGTTATATTTCTCTTATATTGTAAACATGTAAGTAATTTCCACAATGTTATGAATTTATTTTTGAGTATTTATGTAACATTGCCTACTTTATATGCACTAAAAACTATCAATTTGATTGTCCTGAAACGGGAAACCTTCCCATTTGGACAGTCAAAGATTCATTAATCTGTAATTGTATTTTTAGTATCTAATAAAAACAAACAAACAAATAAATATTATTTTCAATGATAAACTAATGTTTAAGAGATAAGGTTTTTAAAGCAATAATTATATAGGCCTGACATACCTATATAATTTGAAAAATCTTCCAAGAAAAATATATGCCGCCGAAGGGAATTGAAATCGCAGCCTTTCACCAATAAATGAAGATATAATATGTCTCAACGCCATCTAGCAGAAGATTTTGGCATTATCAATGCCTTTCCTACAAAAATAAAGTTTGTCGCTTTCTAGTGAAAAAAACTAATAAGCAATAATTGCCGAATGAAAAATACCAGTACATATTGAAGAATTTGTGCGGGTTTTGAATAAGACGAATGGGTAAAGCACCTGACCGGCAGTCAAAAGGCTGCGGGTTCAATTCCCGTCGGCGGCATATATTTTATCTCGGAATTTTTTTCAATTTATATACCTATGTGTTTCAGGCCAGTAATTACTGCTTAAAAATAATATAATATATATTATTTTCTAATATAAGCTAGTGCTTATGAAATGAGTGCTCGTCAGTATACAGACTTGTATAATGAAAACAAATGTAAATAAAATAGAAAACGAAAATATTTCAATGGAGTAAAGATAAGTACCTACCTATACGGAAATATGAATAAAAATTATTAATTATCAAAAAATATTGGAGTAGTTTTTAACCTACATTACTATTGATGTTACATTTATTAGAATACTAGCTGTATCCCGCTACACGTTGCTGTGGCTCAGTCTGTCTGCAATAGAGAAACAATAGCGCGTACGTCTTTTACGTCCAACAGATGTCGCTGTTTTAAAAAAGCAAGTTTGTCCATGCAAAGCATATTTTTACCTGTCACAGGTGACATCTATAATATGTATATAAAACACATGCGTATTCGAATGCAACGTTGTGTCAAAATTTCAAAGCAATCTGTGAAGAACAATTGGAGATTTAAGATTTTGAACAAACGAACATTTACATTTTTATTAATATAGATTAGTGGCAAAATAAGAGTTATTATTTATTTTAAAATACTTGAGAATTTATGACACTTAGGACTGAAGATTTTTTTATAAAGCTTACTAATTCTTAGTTGTTCACATTGTTTATTTATTTATTTACAATGTCGCAGTCTATGAAGGCGAAGACAGTGAATATTTATGGACATAACTGTCTAAAAATGTGAGTTTTAACTTTAGCTCTGAGTTCTTTCGATTCTGTAATCATTCTTAAGGCGAAGCTTAATGCCAAATCACTATTTTGATTAATCTTTATAACGAATCGGTGTTCATTATGAATACCAAAAAATATGCTTTAGATAAATTGAAGGTTTTCCTATCGTTTCGCTTGAGTAGAATACAAATAAAAAAATAAATTATTCAATAAAAAATATAAGTGTAAACTGATAAAAAAAATATTTTTTCAATAGAAATGTATGAATGCATAAAGGAAACAATTAAAAAAATATATACAGTATTATAGCTAAGATTATCTGTGACAGTTTTACTTGATTAACTTTTTTGCTTTCTTATAAAATTATTTACAAAATAAACAAAAACCAGTTTTTTGCTTGAAATCGAATGTTTCTAGACTCCGTTTGTCAAGCGATTGTAATGCCTATTACCTACAATATAAGGTATACCAAGAATATACACATGTTTGGTTTGTAGCTTCCTCTTAAATCGTGTGGCAGTCCATTCCAGACTACAAAATCACGCTCACCGAACTTAGTATCTGGTGTGCGCTAAATTTGAGTTGCACTAATAAAAAAATTGGCCAGATGAATTTTGATAATCCTGCTTAATTGCAAAGAGCAAAAATCATCTTAACAACATTCGGATAAGATAAAAAAGTTAACGTTTAGCATGCATTAGGTACGTGATGAGGTATCTCTCGTATGTGCCATTCATAAACATAATATATATCTGACGCTTATTCATTTCTATTCAAATGTTATTTTTATCTTTAGGTGACTGGCGTTCCATGGCGTCTGCACGAATACAAGTACGTAATAGTTTTTTTAATAGAAACAGTGATTTATGTATCCTTAGTGATTCAGACTGAGAAATTATTTATTAGATTAGGCCGGTCAGCGGACGAGTGGTTGAATGCCACGGGTTCTCATTTACGAGTCGTGTGTTCAATCTTCTGTTATCTAAGACCTTCAATATTGCACAAACCACTTTTTCCGGACAAATTTGACAATATTTCGCACATTAGAATAGCCTGGTAGGCCAAAGGAATGCTCGAAATTTATTGTTATTTTGAACATTGGAATAGCCTGGTAGGCCAAAGGAATAGTCGAAATTTATTGTTATTTTGAACATTGGAATAGCCCGGTACGCCAAAGGAATTGTCGAAATTTATTGTTATTTTGAACATTGGAATAGCCCGGTACGCCAAAGGAATTGTCGAAATTTATTGTTATTTTGAACATTGGAAGAGCCCGGTACGTCAAAGGAATTGTCGAAATTTATTGTTATTTTGAATATTGGAAAAGTCCGGTAGGCCAAAGGAATGGTCGAAATTTATTGTTATTTTGAACATTGGAATTGTCCAATATGACAATTAACAAATTTGACGATATTTTTCTCATTGCACGTAGAAAACTTACTGGAATGAAATACTGTTAATTTATTAAAAATCTGGTAAAATTATACTTTTTCTGTGAAAATTGGGATTGCAGGCCTTCATCCAATGAATTGACAAAGTTCCTAACAAATTATCAGTCAAAAGCGACAGTTTTATGAGGATGGCGAAAAACGTGATCATACAAATATTGACATACTAGTATTGTCGCATTCCGTCATGACATTTATTAGGAAAAGAACACGTGTTCTCGATATATTCTGAATGACTAATATTTTCTCAGGAAAATGGAATGCTATCACTTTTTTAACAAGGTATTTTTTTTAACAGAATCACTTTTCTCCGTGTGGAATTGTACGATTGGTAAGGACTGGTACAAATGAACAAATTTGATGTTCACATTAGCTGCACTATGTCATCATTGGGTATGCTGTGTGTAGGATATTTTTAGGAAAAGGATGAAGTCCTGGAAAGGAAAAAATATGAAGAGTGGGTAGGAATCCGGGGGTCAATGTGTCCTGGAGGACTTATGAATCCATTCCTCCTACTGCGGCGCAAGACGATGGGTCGAGAGAGTCCAACTTGAGAAGTCAAAGGGTCTACCTCAACCAGTTGCTCTCGTTCCCGCCCGCCACGCCAAGACCTAAACAAACCTCACCCCACGAATCCAGACACCCCTGCTAAGTCACCAAACATAGCAAACCACTTGAGGTGACCTATGGCTGGGGTGTTGATTATCCAATAAATGGTTCCTGGGCGACGGTAACCATATCCATATTTTACACTTTTTTCACTACGCAAAGAATTGTTCAAATCGACAAACATTTTTTTAAATATTTTACGATTGGAAATCTGACCAACAGAGCGTCACCAACATGGCTAAAACCATAGAATAAAGAGGAACACAAGAAATGCGATGTGGGCGTGTTTCGTAATCCAAAAAGTCTGACATTTCTTTGCTTAAATTTGGTACACAGAAATTCGTTTTATCATCATTATGAAAATTTCATTTCGATAAAATTTAACTGCGATATACGATATCAGCCAAGTGTAATAGAGAATCGGCGCCCGTGCTAAACGGGCTTAGAACCAAACGGAACTAAGTTTGTGGCGACACTACACGAAGAAAAATGAGTATTGCTAATTTATTAAGAATCTATTCAAATTATTAGTAATCCGGTAAAAATGGGATTGCTGACCGCTTCCCGATAAACTTTTAGTAAATTGGTAATAATATCGTGTTCATGCACCTGCGCCTTGAAAATACAAAATGACGAAATACGAAAATATTAGGATTTGTAATAACACGTGTTCCGACATCGTCATAATACATTCCTCCTTTACTTATTAGGAAAACTATCTATTCATTCGTTAAGGGCCTGCAATCCAATTTTTAAATAAAAAAAATCTTAATAAATTAGCAATACTAATTTTTTATTCATGTTTCTATTCAAATCACATAGAAGGCATTCCTAGTGAGTGCTATAATCATGTTGCTAAAAAAAACGGATAAACATATTTGTAAAAAGCATTTACATTGTGGCTCGCCATAATTTACAATATAAGTACCTAACTTTGTGGCTCGCCATAATTTACAATATAACCACATATCTTTGTGACTCACCATAATTTACAATATAAGCACATAACTTTGTGGCTCGCTATAATTTACAATATAAGCACATAACTTTGTGGCTCGCTATAATTTACAATATAAGCACATAACTTTGTGGCTCGCCATAATTTACAATATAAGCACATAACTTTGTGGCTTTACATAATTTACAATATAAGCACATAACTTTGTGGCTTGCCATAATTTACAATATAAGCACATAATATAATCCCCAAGGGACTGTTATTGGACCAATTTTATTTATAATTTACGTTAACCATATGTTTAAATTATCACTTAATGGTAAACTTATATCCTTTGCTGACGACACTGCAATAATTATCGAAAAAAAGACATGGAACGAAATTACCAATGCAGCCAATCAAGATATGAAGGTTATAAAAAATTGGTTCGATGTCAATTTATTTTCACTCAACACAGAAAAAACATATTGTATTCCTTTCACTCTACAAGAAGATGTGCCAAATAACCTAATTAACATAACAATTCATTCTAAAAATTGTGTAAATAACGGTACATGTAATACGGACTGCGCGAAACTAAATCATAAATCTTATATAAAATATCTAGGTATCTTAATAGATAAAAATGTTAAATGGAAAGACCATATTGAACACTGTTGAAAGAATAAGAAAACTTATCTATATTTTCTATAATATACGAAATATTTTAAATAAGAAAACTATCAAAATTGTCTATTGTGCATTAATTCAGCCCATACTGCAGTACGGGATTATTGGGTGGGGAGGGGCTTTTAAGGCTTCTTTACAGCCCATAATTACAATTCAAAGAATAATTATAACAATCATCCTTAGGAAACCATATGACTCCCCTACTTTAGAGATATTTCGGGAATTTAATGTACCATCTATCACAGAATTGTATAAGAGAATCGCCCTATATCAAATTTATAAAGAATATTTTATTTATAAAATTCACCCCTCAGATAGCATAAGCAATAGATTCAAAACTAATGGCTTAATAGCCATTCCTATGCTTAGAACGACTACGGCTCAGCACCACTATTCGTATTTAGGTGTGAGATGGTATAATATATTATTGTCCAAAAATAAAATTAGTGTAACCGAAACTGTGAATTATGAACAATTCAAAAAGTTAATTAAGTCCCTAAAATTGGATAATGATATATTGTACCCCTAATCCTCTTACACTTACTCAAATCTGTAAAAAATATATATATTAATTTAATTGTCTTTAAAAAACTATTTTTCTAATTTGTTTACCTGATATATTGTACCCTTAATTTCTTCACGCTTACAATCTGTAAAAAGATATATTATTTTAATTATCTTTAAAAACACACTTCTCTAATTTGTGTACCTATGTTAATATTATGTTTGTATTTATATCAAAAGTTTTTGATTATTATTTAAAAAATCATTAAAACTAAAGGTAAATACTCCTCCCATAAACACGAGCTCCTGGAGCTCAACTTATGGAGTAGTAGAATAATAATGAAAAAATTGTATATATAAGTCTGCATATTGTTATCATTTATAATGTTAAATAATTTACAAGTAATAAATAAATTTAAAAAAAAAAAAATTAAAATTAAAAAACTTTGTGGCTAGCCATAATTTACAATATAAGCACATAACTTTGTGGCTAGCCATAATTTACAATATAACCACATAACTTTGTGGCTCGCCATAATTTACAATATAAGCACATAACTTTGTGGCTCACCATATTTTACAATACAAGCACATAACTTTGTGGCTCGCCATAATTTACAATATAAGCACATAAATTTGTTTTTGACCACTGTATTTGACTTATACTCAAACTATTTCAGAAGTACCCTTCCTTCGTCAGGAGAATTACAAAACTAATTTGTAAGATATACAATACAATATATCCCTCTAGAAACATTTAAGCTTTTAGTATTACATTTACCACAAATAAATCAAATAAACCCCACGGAAAGATCGATTTTCTAAGACTGATGGTGAAAATTCGACCGTAGATCCGTCCATTACGCCTGGCCGCGAGTCGAATATTGTTTTTATACGACTTCATCACTTACGTCGTTAAGAATTATACCCAATTTCTACCTATTTATAACAAGTCTTCAAGCTTTTAAGTTCGAAAAAAAAAGTTATTTTTAAAGATAATATCTGTATCATACGTATCCAGACCTCAAGAATCTTTCAGAGGAATTCATATTTACGTAAAAATTACAAAAACACTCAAACCCCGAAACCGCTCGATACCGTGTCGCCGACACAATTGGAAATCTTCAAATCATAATTACTTAATGAAATTATGCGCTGTATGTGATTAATCAAGACAATTACATAGAAATATAACAGCAGAATACATCTGAAAATAACCATCCAGCACCTCACTCGGGACCTCCCGCCTTCAGAATGGCTCACTCTATGAAAGCAACCCAGTATTTACGTGACCCCCACCTCCATACTATCCAGAAGGAATTCCATGATGGCCGCCGAGTTTTCAACCAATCACAGCTCAACATACTTCATTGACGAGTCACCAATCACGAAATGAACCTCCCTAAAGGGGCGACCCAGTATTTACGCGAAACCCCCTCCATACCACCCGAAAGGAATTCCATGATGGCCGCCGAGTTTTCAACCAATCACAGCTCAACATACTTCATTGACGCCCTTATCAAAAACTGATAACACGGATTATCGCAACCACCGATGATGACATCAGATCCAATTTACAAGAAAATATTAGAAGATATAACCACAGAATAAATATCAATATCAAGAAATAATTAATTACTAACATAATATCTTAAAGAATTGTACCTAAATATGTTTTTCACTCCTTGGGGAATGTTCAAACCAAGGATATTTTGCTTCAACCCCAATATGAAACTTTGTATAATTTATTATAAAATAAATAAACGGGACTGAAGGAGGTGGTTTGGGTAAATTGAACTGGCCTGGTAAAAGGTATAATATTAACATATAATTTTCCTCTAAACAAATTAATTGTAAAGAGGAAAAATACCTAACCAACTCACCTTTCATGAAAGGGATGAAAACTCCCCCAATAGGGTTCGATTTGAAAACGTTCTATAAATAGAGAACCGAATTCCATACAAAGTCAGTTCAAAAACTACCCCTAGTGAGAAACTTCTCTCCTGAAGAAACCATCTCCAAAGTCTACAAATCTCAAGAAAAATATTTTCAAGTGTTTTAATTCAGTATTAAATTCAGTTTTCTCTAATCTTAAATTCCTTCCGTCGACTCAGACTTGGGAATCAATCCTTCTCTGATCTTGACATTAAATTCTACCCACCGAGACTGAAAACGCTGAAAAGTGTACCCAGCTACCTTCGTATCTACAGTTATTGTGCGGACAGTATATTGTTTCGTACATTTGGTCCTTCGAGCCGGATCTACACACACGTCTTCAGTCTCAACTAAAAGTGGAGATGCCGTCACTTCGCAGAGGCCGCAAAGCCTCAACATCATCCGAGACCAGCCGAAACCGAACCCAACCTGTTACTGAGAACCCTCAAGAGCCCGATGCACCTTCTGAATCAACTGAAGACTCTCTCCAAATGCTACGCCGAGAAATGCGCGTTCGGGAGGAACAACTAAATAAACAAATCACAGAACTACAATCAGCCATGAACACAGCAACACGCCAAACTGCTACCCAACCCATGCTCAACTTAACCGCACCTGAAGCAACTTCAAATGTACCTCCGAGCCCAGCAGCTAACATCACCATATCAGGACAAGAATACCCAACTCATAACACAATGGAGTATCAACCACAGCCATTCCCGACAAACCTAGACTCTCCGCTCTTTCCACCACCTCCTACAAATGAAGAAAGAGCTCGGCATACCCAAGAGTGGTTACGACAAGGCGCCGACCCACTGACTCAAATAGCGTCGATAATGGCCGACGCCATCCGCTCCACCAGATCCCAGGACACCCCTCGAACACTAGAAGACGACTCAAGGATGGCAGCTCTCATCGCCAGACAGTCTTCAGCAAAGGATCTGCCCCTATTTTCTGGGGACCCGCTTGAGTGGCCTACCTGGAAGGCGCAATATATGCAGTCCACTTCCACCTGCCAAATGACCGCCAGTGAAAACCTCATCCGACTGCAACGCGCCCTCAAAGGCAAGGCGCGAGAGTCCGTAGCACCCCTGCTGATGGATCCCTTTCAACTGCCCGAGATCCTCAGCGTACTTGAGCAACGGTACGGCAACTCAGGAGCAATAGCCAAATTTATGCTCGAAAAAGTAAAAAGGCTGCCCTACCTCACACCTGACGTATCTCTGGAAGACCTGGCAAACTTCTCCGGGACAGTGCAAAATTTGGTGGCCTCCCTCCGGATCCTGAAAACCGATGGCTACCTCACCAACCCCACATTGCTGAGCGACATTACCGACAAGCTACCAAACACTCTACGACTAGCCTGGCTAATGGAAGTCCGCGGACAGCGCGCCCCTGCCACCATCACCCAACTCGCCGCCTTTATGAAAGAGATAACTAACGCAATACCAAACAGCGGGATGGTGGACCGTCCGAGACCTCGCCCACGCCGAGACCAAGTCTATGCAGGATACCAAGAGCAAAACAACAACTCAGGAAGGACGCCGTACACCCTCAAACGCAAGGCAATAACACCACTCAGATATCCCGGGCCGAACCAGAAACATCAAGTAACCACGAGCAGTTGTGCCCAGTGCAGCCGCAACCACCCCACCAGAGAATGCCGAGAGTTTGCGGCCAAAAGCGTCACCCTACGGTGGGAGACAGTTAATGCAGCCAACTTATGCAGGAAATGCTTGGACAAACACCACACACAGGACTGCAAGACAAAAAAGTGGTGCGACATAGAGGGATGCCATCTACCACATCACACCTTACTACACAATGAAAACATCGTGAGACTGTGAGGTCAGAACGTCCATCTGAAGAACGTACCAATCATACCCAGTGCACCAAACCAAGAAACGTGTTCAACACTCGCACTTATTGATGAAGGATCCACCGTGACACATATCGCATCACCGCCAACACAATAAGTAACCTCAACCTTCCTCAACAACAAATCCACGGAAAGCCCGTCATCCCGAAGATATTAATAGAACAAGATCACGCCTACCTAAATTGTGCCACGAGAAGTGCAAGAAAATAATAATACCACACGAATAAAAACACGCACAACACTAGGATGGAGCCCCCTTGGAAGATCAGACCCAGGATACGAGCACCCAACCACCACATTGGCACTTAAACATGAAACAGCCTCAGATACGATTGGAAGAACTGCTGAAAACAAATTTTACCGTCGACTCACTTGGTGTGACCGCAGCAACCCGAGTCAACAAAAAACAACCTCGACTTTCCTCAACAACAAAGCCACGGAAAGTCAGTCACCCCGATTGAAACAAACGTTGTTGAACAAATTTTCTCATTTAAAACAGTGTAAACAAAAGTGATAAGAATAAAATAAACTAGTGGAAAAACAGTTTTGCGAAAACGTTTGCCACGTCAGAATAGATTCCGCCGTGTGAAAACAGTGTCAACGAAGGTGATACTAGTGGAAAAAACAGTTTTGCGAAAAATAATCGAAAAGTCGGAAATTTGTATGGTGATAATCGAGACGATAATCGAAGCAGTGAAAATGTGCGTGACAATTACAGTAAAGTTCACGAGATCGACAACCGCGCCGGGTGTGTCCAGTGTAGAGGAAAACGGCCACCTAATCAGTGAATGTCGTACTTATGCCGTGAAAGATAAGATTAAACTTACAATTCAAGTTAATTAAAAACACCGGTTTAAACCAAGTGTGCCACAATAACAAACATTTTACAAAGCATTGTAAAATTAGTGGCTGGTGCGGCTTAAAGGAGTGTAAATACTCCCACCACCAACTGCTTCACAACCCGAACTACCGGACTAAAAACAGTACTGTGGCAGACGTTCAACATCATGTGAAGCTACACCGAAAGTGAAGTGCTCAAAGTGACGATACCACGCGAATAATACCCCGTACTGGACCAGAAAGTTACACTCACAATTCAACATACATACCATCCGAGAAAGTAAAATTGCCCACCAGCAACCACCTCAATAACCTGACCCCTTTCTTCAGACCAGACAGCATCCTCCAAATGGGCACACGCCTACAGACCCTGGAAAAGGTTAAAAGAGTAGTCTGGACTCCCACTATCCTGGATGGCGACAATTCGTACATTCGTCTGATCAGCCACTACCATAAGATCAGATCACCTCGGTGCGAAAGAAACAGTACTAGAAATACATATTCATTTTCTTTCATATTAAGATTATGTACAACAAGCCAAAAGGTTGGCGAACTACCGCCACCTCGCCTGATTTCATCACGTCCACCCACCCACATCTTACGAACTAGATTATTTCCGTCAATAGAAGAGACCCAAGATACCAAGAAAACACGCTAATGTCAATGAGCCAGGACACCAGGATGATCGACGCTGTTGCTACCTAAAAAATAGAGTGACACTTTATACTACCACAAAGTTCCACATGGGGGGAGCGTGAGAGAAATTAATACGATCAGTTAAAAGAAACTCTGCACATCCCTAGCGGAGGCCAAGTTTATGCTAAACAACCGCCCACTCACCCATATCTCGGTCAACCCACAAGACGAAAAGCCCTGAACCCCTACCATTTCTTACTATGGTCAGCCGGGACACGACCTCAATTATCCTTCTACAACAAACAGAAGAAGTGACTCAACAACAACGGCAACAACTCGCGGATACCTTTGGAGAAGATTGCTGCGCGAGTACCTACCCACTATGGCTGCCCGACAAAAATTGCACCATCCGACTACACCAATATAGAAGGATGGCCTGGTGATAATCATGGAACCCCAGCTGACAAGTGACATTCCTTGTCTGTAGAGACAAGGAGGCACCTCTGTAAACCCCTGCTGACAAGTGACATTCCTTGTCTGAAATGACAAGGAGGCACCTCTGGAACCCCAGCCGACAAGTGACATTCCTTATCTAAGATGACAAGGAGGCACCTCTGAAACCCCAGCTGACAAGTGACATTCCTTATCTAAAATGACAAGGAGGCACCTCTGGAACCCCAGCTGACAAGTGACATTCCTTGTCTGTAGTGACAAGGAGGCACCTCTGGAACCCCAGCTGACAAGTGACATTCCTTGTCTGTAGTGACAAGGAGGCACCTCTGTAAACCCCTGCTGACAAGTGACATTCCTTGTCTGAGATGACAAGGAGGCACCTCTGGAACCCCAGCCGACAAGTGACATTCCTTATCTAAAATGACAAGGAGGCACCTCTGGAACCCCAGCTGACAAGTGACATTCCTTGTCTGTAGTGACAAGGAGGCACCTCTGTAAACCCCTGCTGACAAGTGACATTCCTTGTCTGAAATGACAAGGAGGCACCTCTGGAACCCCAGCTGACAAGTGACATTCCTTGTCTGTAGTGACAAGGAGGCACCTCTGTAAACCCCTGCTGACAAGTGACATTCCTTGTCTGAAATGACAAGGAGGCACCTCTGGAACCCCAGCTGACAAGTGACATTCCTTGTCTGTAGTGACAAGGAGGCACCTCTGTAAAACCCTGTTGACAAGGAGGCACCCCTGGACAGCTATCCAACGACTCCCACTTCCTACTCCCGCAGGGGGCGCCCGACAACGCTGGCACTGAGCGGCTATCCCTCACTGACACGGCGGAGTTTGGCCCGCACCCCCTCGATGGCGCTGGCACTGAGCGGCTATCCCTCACTGACATGGCAAAATCGACTCCCACTTCCTACTCCCGCAGGGGGCGCCCGACAACGCTGGCACTGAGCGGCTATCCCTCACTGACACGGCGGAGTTTGGCCCGCACCCCCTCGATGGCGCTGGCACTGAGCGGCTATCCCTCACTGACATGGCAAAATCGACTCCCACCTCCTACCCCGCTGGGGGCCCCCCCCGACTGAGTTGGCACTGAGCGGCTATCCCTCACTGACACGGCGAAGTCTAAACAGCATCCTCTCGATGGCACTTGCACTGAGCGGCTATCCCTCACTGACATCGCAAAGCTTGGACAACACTCCATCGATGGACTAGCATTGAGCGGCTATCCCTCATTACCAGGACATAACAACCTGCGGAAACATCAAAAGAAGATACGTCTGAAGAACTAGCTGAGTACAGGCAAGACTGTACGGGGGGAGTGTATCATACGTATCCAGACCTCAAGAATCTTTCAGAGGAATTCATATTTACGTAAAAATTACAAAAACACTCAAACCCCGAAACCGCTCGATACCGTGTCGCCGACACAATTGGAAATCTTCAAATCATAATTACTTAATGAAATTATGCGCTGTATGTGATTAATCAAGACAATTACATAGAAATATAACAGCAGAATACATCTGAAAATAACCATCCAGCACCTCACTCGGGACCTCCCGCCTTCAGAATGGCTCACTCTATGAAAGCAACCCAGTATTTACGTGACCCCCACCTCCATACTATCCAGAAGGAATTCCATGATGGCCGCCGAGTTTTCAACCAATCACAGCTCAACATACTTCATTGACGAGTCACCAATCACGAAATGAACCTCCCTAAAGGGGCGACCCAG
The DNA here is from genome assembly GCA_026573805.1 of Hesperophylax magnus. Lineage (NCBI taxonomy): Eukaryota > Metazoa > Arthropoda > Insecta > Trichoptera > Limnephilidae > Hesperophylax > Hesperophylax magnus. The sequence continues at coordinate 5,172,432 of JAIUSX010000018.1, forward strand.
TATTTACGCGAAACCCCCTCCATACCACCCGAAAGGAATTCCATGATGGCCGCCGAGTTTTCAACCAATCACAGCTCAACATACTTCATTGACGCCCTTATCAAAAACTGATAACACGGATTATCGCAACCACCGATGATGACATCAGATCCAATTTACAAGAAAATATTAGAAGATATAACCACAGAATAAATATCAATATCAAGAAATAATTAATTACTAACATAATATCTTAAAGAATTGTACCTAAATATGTTTTTCACTCCTTGGGGAATGTTCAAACCAAGGATATTTTGCTTCAACCCCAATATGAAACTTTGTATAATTTATTATAAAATAAATAAACGGGACTGAAGGAGGTGGTTTGGGTAAATTGAACTGGCCTGGTAAAAGGTATAATATTAACATATAATTTTCCTCTAAACAAATTAATTGTAAAGAGGAAAAATACCTAACCAACTCACCTTTCATGAAAGGGATGAAAACTCCCCCAATAGGGTTCGATTTGAAAACGTTCTATAAATAGAGAACCGAATTCCATACAAAGTCAGTTCAAAAACTACCCCTAGTGAGAAACTTCTCTCCTGAAGAAACCATCTCCAAAGTCTACAAATCTCAAGAAAAATATTTTCAAGTGTTTTAATTCAGTATTAAATTCAGTTTTCTCCAATCTTAAATTCCTTCCGTCGACTCAGACTTGGGAATCAATCCTTCTCTGATCTTGACATTAAATTCTACCCACCGAGACTGAAAACGCTGAAAAGTGTACCCAGCTACCTTCGTATCTACAGTTATTGTGCGGACAGTATATTGTTTCGTACAATATCCATACATTTGTTATGCCGAAATATTAATAATATGAAATTCCCTTTATAGAAAAAGTTCGCAAAATAAGCTCCGAAAATTATTAAAAACACGTTTTTTTCTGATATTTAATAAGTTATAGGCATGAAAAAATTCTCAGTGTATCTTTAAATGCCACTAAAGCATTTGCCAAGAGATTTCTGCTTTATTTCAAACGAGTCGAGTTTTATTAAATATTTTCACAATTTTCGCTTAATTATTATCGGTTTTTTAATATAAGCGCGTTCCCTCTGACATTCCTATTTACATTTTTTCCTTTCAAACCATCTTTGAACGCTCACTACGGGGCCTAAAGATTCCCACTTTATTTTAGAGATTTGATAGGGCAGATTCAACCGCATGTCTGTCCAATACACAAGAGCCACGCGTCGCATATTTTTGTGCACGACTGCTTCACTTACGACGTTAAGATTCTGGCTATATTTTAGGGTATTGTCTCATCTTAATATATAGAATAGGAGTAAAAGATTAAGCCATTTTATTATTCAATAAACTAGAGTAATTATTTGTGCATTTTCTGATTTCCAGTGCTTCTAAGTGATTCAATTATCTACCGATAATTTTAACCTATGTGTACTTATTAACAGTATGATCGGTGGAAATGAGATCATTGGCAAACTCTGAAAAATTTTAACATCTCCAATGTTCCGTGATTCTAATATTTATATTTCTAGTTGTCTTACCTATGTAGAACGATGGACAATCATTGCAACATAGAGTGTCTTGATTTATGATCTCTCTCTTTAGTGTTTTTTAGTAATTTACCTACGTTGTAATCGGTATAGTAATTTACCTTTGTTGTTATCGGTATAGTAATTTAACTATGTTGTTGTCGGTATAGAATGTGGGTAAACGGATATAGTAATTACACACCACATTGCACCTGATTAGTGAATATTCTCAGAAATTTATTTCATATACCTTTGAAGTTCAGACTGAACTAATGCCAAGGTTATCTCAGGACGTCGGCCAAATGTCTGTTAATAGCGGTTTACGCCATCTTATAACAAATTAACGTCTGTAACTATAAACATGTGTAGATAAATTCATTGGCAAACTATCGTGTACGTAAATTAGTATTGTTGTAATTAGCAAACTAATAACAATAATTTTAACATGGATTTCCTAGAAACTTTTCCTACTATCAGGTAGTGTTGATTGGTGTCTTTCATAAATACTACATTACAAGAGCATATCAATGAAAACTGACAGGACAATTTTTTTATGTCAATACGGCACAAGAGTCCCAACAGCTCCCGACCGTCTGCAACCAGTGACACTATGGCATCCCCATTTAGGAATTATTGTAAGGCTGAAGGATATGGGGTAGTAGAAACCACCAAACAAGGATAAAGCCATTTCAAGCAATATTTCAATTTTAAATGTTTGTCTTATACCCGGGCGATACTTAAAGTATCTTCCACTCTGAAACGTGCCGCAAATATACCTATTGTTATTTTAAATTAAGGCGATGCACTACGTCGTGTAATATTTTGAATCGAGCCGCCATCAATAACACTGCTTACGTAGATGGCGATAAGGCTTAAATTCCCGCTTAACACCATCCAGCTGTTTTGATTTAGGCGAGAAAAAAACATGGCCAAAAAGTGCCTTTTATTTTATTTTGTGGATGTTCAGGCATAAATATTTAAATGTTTTCCGATCATTTTATAAATAACTTAATTTGCCACATTATACAATAAAACCATAACCGAAAATGGGGTCGTAAGTAGGAAATTTTGAACTTTAAATCAGTTTTCACAGGCCTTATAAATTATTTTTTTGTGGGCTTATGAAAAGACTTATGTAAAAAATACTCTATTGTTTCAAAGGCCAGCGTGTATTATACTCGCGGTATTTATTTAAAGCATCTGAAACATTTCTAGGCGACCGAATTTTCAAACCAAAAACACATGATTTTGCATTACTACGTAGTGCATCGCCTTAATCAATTGTGAAATCACACAGATTAATCAAATAAAATTTAAATCCGCGACCTCCGGATTGCTAGACGAGAGCCGTCATATACGATTTTACCACACATTCGTCTAAGGAATCTTATTTCTGAGGCGCTCAGTCAAGATTATTATTTATAACCTTGATTGAAATTTGTGTAGGTTGGTCATGTACATTCTGCATTCCATAAATTTAATTTTAGTCGATATGTTTTGCTGCCAAATGACCCTATTTACAATCAACTGATAACTGAGTTCCATGGAAAAGCTATCCTCGAATTGATTTAATGGGATAATTTAAGTCCCACGCAGATCGTTAAATACTCGATCAACGCTTTATAACTCTGCATTCTCTTTTCTATAAAATGCATTCGTTGCATACGTCCACATCACTGAAGAGATAAACCAGAAGAAGAGTTTTTGGAAATGTGAAGTGCCAAAAGTAAGGTCACTTTTTACTTACTTTTGGTGGATTTAAAAAAATTAAAAACATTAAAAAAAACGAATACTTTTTCTTTTATGAGTGAATTAGATGACGTGTTCCCGGTGTTGCTCGAGTTTCTCTAACTATTCTATTTAAAGATACCGAACAAATGTTTCAACAAAGAGAGGTATGATAACCTCCGTGGTGGAGGGGTAAGGCTTTCGACTAGCAATCCGAAGGTCGCGGTTTCAATTTTTATTTTTTTATTATTTAGTATATTTGCGGCACGTTCCAGATTGGAAGATACTCTCAGTATCGCCCCGGTGTCAGAATTGAAACGTTGCTTGAAATGGCATTAGACGTGTTTGGTGACCAGATCTCAATAGCCAGGTACCCCTCCATTGTCCTCTTTCTCATCTCCTCCCCCTACCCACTACCTTCAGCCTCACAAAACAAAGCAATTGTGCAGTATTAACGTAAAAAAGGTACGTAATGCAGTTAAGCTGATAGTAAGGAGATAGTTTAGAGAATGGTTTGGAAGTAGGTACCTAGTTATATCGGTCACCAACCACGGCTAAAGATATTTCAAACAACTTTTCATTTCGTTAAAGGTTGTATTTAACCAGGGCAATGTGAAAAACATAGAGGGTTCGGCTCGGTATATATTTTTTTATATTTTCCGACTTTATGTCCGCGTTAAATCTTCCCCACAGGAAAAACTAAACCCTTCCACACACTTTTCCACAAATGATCATCTAGTCAATCCACATTATGCAAGCATAATAAATACAAAACAATACAAGAACAACACGTCAAATCACCAGAGATCAAATGGGAAAATAATTCACCGACTCCAGATATTTTCACATCAGAGTGTTCGGCTCGGTAGAACTTCTAATTGGACCTATAAATCCTATTGATCCCTCCATGTAAATATTTAAAAAATCTTTCTTAATCCTACATGTATTTAAAGTGACTGATTTTTGCATTTTTATATAGAAAAGCTTTGAGAGATCTAATATGCCTAAATTATGAATGAGAGAGCTAAGTATAATGCCAGTAGCCGAAATAACAATTGGTTATATTTTTATAGTCTGAGAATGCCAAATTATTTTAATCTCATTTCCTAAATCTGTGTATTTTCTTATAAATTATTATTATGCTTAGCATAATTATGAATATTATTGAGGTATGTTACTATAGCTTTATTGTAACTATATTTCGTGCCCTTGAACAGTATAGTAAGTAGAAAATACAGTGGCTGGCAAATCTGGCTGGCTCCCCATCCCAACCGTTGAACACAAGATGGAGTCGTAGAAATGATCCGTTCTCTTGTGAAAAATTTTCAGCGTGCGTCCTGCATGATTCCCAATTATGCACAGATGTCGAAAAGATCAATGACGCTTGATCCTCGGAGCATCTACCATTGGAATACCGGTAGAACAACAAGCATTCCCAACTGACGCACAGACTCTAAATATGGTAATCCGTTATTTTTTAAGACAGGGAAATCTATCAAACGAACAGCTCGTTTCTGCACAGTGTCAAGTGTTTTTTTTTGAGGTTAAGTGGGAAATAATAACAAATTATTTCAATGAAAATACTTTGGACAGATAATAATTTTCATTGGCATGTTTGATGCTTTAGAGTCAAAAGTTCTCATGTAAATTTGCGACAAATACTTGCTTTTAAATCGATATAGATTACATTTCTAGAGATTATTTAATCAGTGCCTAAGATCCACTTGGATTCGTGCCACGTCTCATGGAAATTTTCATGTAAGACTCGTGTTTTCCAAAGTCGGACATTTTGAATAGAATAATACTGGCAGACAATTTAAACACAAAGAAGTTAATGTATTTGATAAGGTTAATTAACTAGACATTCCTGTTACGCCGTGAAACGATATAAGTCAGAAAATAAACAAAGGAATCATCCTGGAAAGCACATGCCATGATAGTCTGCAAACACGTGTAGAATCTTGACTCCTTTTGAGAATTACCAAATCCAATCCGAACAAAGGCTTATTGTGATTCATTTTTGGATTATTGTGCCGTGTAAAAGAGAAACACAACCCATCAATAATAATAATAATAATATTTGGATGATATGTATAGCGCCGTTTATTTGCAAAATCTCCTCAACGACGCTGTACAAATATATAATACATTATTTCTACAGTGATCTATGTTATTACTAACTATATATGGAGATAATATACAGTACCATACTTACCTGGTAGGTCACTTGAGATTAACAATTAATTAACATTAACTAATTGTTTGCTAGCGAAATTCAGACACAGGATTTAGGAAATAATTGGAACTTTCTCAGATGCTCCGAAAGCGCCATCATCAAACACAGTATTTGGCTTGCGCTTAGGTTCCATCAGTCCGCCTACATCTGATGATATTGCTGATCTAAGATTTGATTGCCTCAGACCAGTATTTTCCGGGACGCATAGTTCAGAGACTTAGGGTGGGGCCATTTGATGGATTTAATCACCATCCAGCACAATTTGTACTGGATTCTTTCAGAGTACTTGAGCCAGTGAAGGTTACAAAGGTGTTCTGAAATGTGCGAATATTTAGAAACCCTGGTTATGAGCCGTGCTGCTGCATTAAACACTGATTGAAGTATGTCAATTTGATATTTTGGAATTCTTACCATACACTTCACGATACATTAAATACTGTTAATATTATTTATAAAACAATATGGCGTATTTTAAATTACGTAGTGTTAATAATATGACATTAATTAGGTTCTGAATGAAGCATGTACTTGGCTAGGCAGGCAAAACGGAAGAGGTTTTATTTCGTATCATAGACAAGTTTACATCGTTAGAGACAAGTACCTAAAGACATTGTATTTTGAGCATATTATAACAAGTAACAATATAATATTACGCAAATCGGTTCAAACTTTATAACGCTGGAACTCACCGTTCGAGAGAACTTTTACTGCTTTATGGTGAATGAAACAAATTTATTCCCAATTGTAACAAAGTTTTCTAATATCGTATTTTGATAATGTCTTCTACTTCGAAATGGCTCCATCATTTTTTTGAACTTTTGTCATAATTATCCCCATGCACTTAACATATTTTAGTAACTCAGTAAAACGAAATTTTTCAAGTCTTACGACCTAATTTCTTACCATTTTTAACCCCTCGGGTCTTTTTGTGACCTTTAGTGCACAGTACACCAACATCAGTAGAGTATTCTTGTGTATTTTACGGCACGAGCTGATACGGACTAATGAAAGTATTACTTTGAGACCACATTTAAAACCACGCTTTTTATTTCCTTTCAAAAGTTTACAAAAGATACTTCAAAATAAATGTAATGAATTCCAAAAGTCATTAACCATCATTAACCGTCAAAGATTTGTTGAAGATTGCGAAATTTGTTTTCAAATATATATTTTTAATGAAAAAAGCGATAAGCTTTATAATACGTTTCGTGTAAAGTCTTATTTTTACAGTTAACAGGAATTAACAATGGGTATGCAAACAAAACAATATATTATTTAAATTTCCCTGTTTTAAAATTAAAATATTTAAAATTATATATTTTCGTTTGTAATATTAAAATCTGACAGAACCTTTTATCTGCTTTGATAACAACGAATATATTTAAAAATAAATATTTAATGAATTTCTGATTTCCAAATAGTTACATAAATGTACAAAATAATCTCAGTCAAAGGACATATATTTACATAAAAATACAAAATTGTGTAAAAGCTCAAATGACGAATAATACAAATAGAGGCAAGAAACACAAGATACACAAGAGACAAAAGAGACAAAAGAGACAAAAGAGGCAAAAGAGACAAAAGAGACAAAAGAGACAAAAGAGACAAACGAGACAAAAGAGACAAAAGAGACAAAAGAGACAAAAGAGACAAAAGAGACGCAAGATACATAAGAGACATAAGAGACACAAGATACACAAGAGACATAATGGACACAAAAGACATAAGAGACACAAGACACACAGGAGACGCAAGATACGCGAGAGACACAAGAGACCCAAGAGATACAAGGGTCACAAAGAGAGACACCAGTGATACATTATATAATTAGCTCAACAGATTTTAAAACAATAGCAGATTATTTTTCTGACTCCGAATAAATTATCGACGAAAATGTCTACTTCAGCACACTCTATTTCATTATATAATCTACACATTTTGGTGGGAGGGCTAAAATATGCGATATTATTTTTAAATGTATTCAAGTGTAGCATGCTACGGCTTCTGAAACAATAGGAATTTGGAACATTTATTTCAGTATTGCTAAGACATAACAGTTGATGACGACAAAATCTCAAAATACCCGAGGGGTTAATACGGGGCTAAGGTGATTAGGAGGTACCTAAGACCTACGAGTACCTTCTTTTGGGTTAATAACTGCTGGAGCCGTGCCAACTGAAAACACTTCTCTTCCACTCTGTGCCACTTCTGTTCTTTGGCTTATCAGGTATCGCCGAAAGCACCTTAGCGAGGTCACAGAACATAATGAACGCCTAGATAATGATACAAACAAATGTCGCACTTAGCAAAGGGCAAGTATTGCGTCTGTACTGGTATCTTATCGTTAGCTAAGGACAAAAATTATTCAAAGATATTTCAGACAATCATATTATCAATAAATGGTAGAAAAGCACAAACAATTTCCATGGTTAGGCTTATCTAAGGTCCTATATAAGTTACTTCTTGGGCTGGTGCGCAATTGCATCGATCTACTGATGTACAAAACGTGAACAGTAAAAATATTAATATTTTAAATAAATATCAAATCTTCTTTTGCCACTTATCTTTCAATAAACGTAATATCAATATAAATGTCAGATAAAATAGCAACCGTAAAACATACAATCTTCAGTGCTTTTATTGTTTTCTCTGGGTGCATAATCGTATCTTCTCCAAGCTTAATATGTCTAATAAAACTGTGTTGCCCCCGCATTCCAAATTTCTGTGATTTATAACATATTTAAAGTTTTTAAGATACTGAAAAATGTATGTTATTTTTTAAGATAATATCTATATATTTGCAGAGCCAAAACGGTAATTATGTGAAATACCCTTTATATGAAAAAAAATACAGAAGTACCTATGCTCCAAAAATTATTGTCAACACATTTTTTTCTATTATTTAACATGTTATGAAATGTAATATGTATGAAAAAATGTATGTCTTTAAGAACAACTTAGACATTTGTCGAGAGATTTTGCTTTACCTAAAAAGAGTCGTGTTTCATTTAAAAAAATCAGAATTTTCGCTATATGCTGTCAAGGCGTTTTCGCTTTTGCAAAAGATACTTTTCAACGCATTTTGCACTTCGCTGTACACGTCAGAACTGTGGGTGGATTACACTGCATCCCAATGGCATAAGCTAAAAGTCGCTTACAATAATGCTTATCGCCAACTATTCCGCCTACCGAGATACTGCAGCGCCACGGAAATGTTCCTGGAGTGACGAGTACACTCTTTCAGAGCGCTTCTCCGCTATCACATGAGAAGCTTATGGAGCAGACTACGCCAATCAAGTAACAAAATCATCAATGCCATGGTTGCCTGGATGGAGTTCCCTCTGATGGCCCTCTAATGATGAAGGTTTTTCCTGTTAAACTACAACTGAGCAGTTTTTCAACAGGATTTTCATGTTCAATTACAATGTAAATGTGTATACATAATATTATTTCTAATTATAAATATACATAATGCTGTTGCTACTTATAAGATATTCAAATTATTATTATTGGCACATTGTCTAAAATAACACTAAATCTACATGCTAATGAATAACAGCTATTGATTGATATTGATGATTAGTATATAAATTATTTGTACTTACGAAACACGTTTTCAGTATATATCTGAATGTATTTGGGAATTTACAATTTTTTATTTAACTTGGCAACATGTTAAACATTTTGGGCACGTTATATTCTAGGGTTCGCTGTGCGTATTTATTGCTATATTTTGGAACAAGCATACGTTCATTCTTTGTGAACCTAGTGTTGTTTTCATGTTCCAATTTATTTTTATATTTATAGTCAGATATATGCTGAATCATTATTGTATCCCATAGTAAGGCCTGTACAGACAAGATATTTAAGTTTCGATACAACAATGAAATGTTACGTATGTGAAAAAATAATTTAATTGTAATTTAACCATAAAATTTTCGAACTGATTGTAGGTAATTTATGTTAAGTACTCACAATTGCTCTCAGTGTTTTATAAATATTGTTTATTTGAATGTCCCATTTAAAATGGCAATTAACAGTCACTCCCAAATAAACGAATTCATTCGCCATTTCATTTTTCAATGTTTTGATGAATACGTGTAAAGTTGTGAGATATATATATTTTTTTTATTTTTTATTTATTAAATAAATTATTTAATATTACAAATGATAACAATATGCAAAAAAAATATTTTTTTTTCGTTATTATTCTACTACTCCCTAAGTTGAGCTGCAGGAGCTCGTATTTACCTTTAGAGTAAAATAATGTTCTAATGATTTTTTATACAGTAATCAAAAACTTTTGAAACAAATACAAACATAATTTTAACATAGGTACACAAATTAGAAAAATGGTTTTTAAAATAATATATCTTTTTACAGATTAAGTAAGCGTAAGAAAATTAAGGGTACAATACATCATTATCCAATTTTAGGGACTTAATTAACTTTTTGAACTGTTCATAATTAGCCATTGGTTTTGAATCTATTGCTTATGCTATTTGAGGGGTGCATTAATATGTGTAAAATATTCTTTATAAATTTTATGGTTCCATGATAACTCAACACAGTGACAATTCAACACACTTTTAAAAAGTGATATAATGTCATTAGAAACGATGAAAATTTTTTTTAACCTGACCTAACCTACATAACCCAGTTAATAAAGTTTTTGTTTCATCATTTTCCATCACTTTTTAAAGATGTGATGAATTATCATTGTGACGATTTATCCGGTTACCAAATTTGATATAAGGCGATTCTCTTGTACAATTCTGTGATAGATGGTACATTAAATTCCCGAAATATCTCTAAAGTATGGAAGTCGTATGGATTCCTTATGATTATTTTTATAATTATTCTTTGAATTGTAATTATGGGCTGTAAGGAAGCCTTAAAAGCCCCTCCCCACCCTATAATCCCATACTGCAATTATTTTATATATATTATCCATTCTTATTACAATGTTTTGAATAATATAAAAAACATAGATAAGTTTTATTTTTCTTTATTATTTATTTATTATATATTATTATTCCAGGTGTAATCGAAACTAAAGCATGTGGAGATCGTATGTGCATCATTTTTTTTGTATTTATGATTAGGCTTGCGTCATGTGACCATTTAAGGACGTAAAGTCTTGTTGCATACATTTAATAGCAACGGATAATTGTTCATCAGATATGACAAGGGCCGTGTCATCAACATATACAAAGTGTTTAACATGTGACTATATAACTTTTCTATAAAATGTGACGGTAAGTTCTTTCATTTTTGAAACAGCGATCTGGGACTAAGCCAAGAAGCTAACTGGGGTCACCATATATTCTTTTGTATATTTAAAATAAGACGCGTTGTAAATGAAATTTTCTATTTGTAATCATCAATATGTATTATTAAAGTAAGTGTCCAATGTGCGTGCTGCTAAAACTCAGAAATGAGTTCCGATTCAATCAAGGGAGTTATATGGCGTGGTAGTTGTATGGCTCTATCCCCCATCCATGAGAAAGGTTCCCGTTTTTACCTCAAGGGCGTGCTTTTGAAGATTGGGCTGGAAGTTTCGCCCTCTAGAAATTTCTAGAACAGTCCAGAACATTCGAAAGTATTCGAGAGCATACCACAACATCCCGGAACATTCTGGAATGTTGTGGAACGTTCGAGAATATCCCGAAACATCCCAGATCATAATGAACTAAAAATGAGATTACAGCCCGTTTCCCGATAATCTTTTAGTAAATTAGTAATCCTGACAATACATTGGTATCTGTAAATATTTTAAAACAAAGACACTATCCGCGTCTGTACGTATGAGCGTTAGTTCTTCTTAACAATGCAACGGAATTCGATAGGGTTTTCCACTATCATCTAGAGAATTTCTTCAGGGAAGGTTTACATATATAATACATGTATATTATATTTATTGGAAGTAGAGAAAAATCGAGCAATGCAACGGGTACACGTCAGCTATTATTAAATAATAAAAAACAATATATATTATTTAGCCCAATGGATTAAAGGGGTCGCGACCTGACCTAGGATTCCTCCAATCCACTTTACCCGCTGCTCGTGCCTACCCCAATCTACCCCTTCAATAAGCTACGGTCGCGTGAGACCTTCATTTTACGATTTTATTCGCCTTTCATTATTCCCGTAGGTAAGAAACAAAGAATTTTTACCTTATAATAATGCAGAATGTACTATAATAATTTTCATTATCATTATACGTAAAAGGTAATTTTCATTTGTGTGCGCCCTATAAATAGACTTAAAACTAGATACTCGACCGATTTTGCTGATAAATTTAAAGTTTGTTTTTATTAGTGCCAAGAGTGTTTAGAGAGTGTTCTTAATGGTAGACGAAGTTGGGGACGCCATGAGATTTCGAAACTCCGCGTAAAGCCTTTTTTTGGTTTTGTTCGAGATTATGGCGTTGTTGACGTCACACCGTCCAACGTCGACGACAGCCTTCTTACCGGCCAGTAGCGTTTTCTACGTTGTAGCCAGTTAGATACCTTTCAAAATCAATAATTAATATCTAATCTTTTATATATATTATAAAAAGAAGCACGTGTTTCTTTACTCGCCTAATTTTCTTCGCAACCAGCCACTGCTACCCACCTATGGTGATAGATAGCCATTGGTGTCACATCGAAAGTAAGCGAGTTTGGTGGAGATGGCTATGCATGTGTAGGAGTGGGTGACAATAATGTGCCTTGTTATGGGTAGGCCGAGAAAGCTTTAGATTATTTCAGAATGGGCCCGACTGTGTCCGATATCCGTACTAGAAATTTGCCATACATTTTGATTAAAACAATAATTTTTCATTTAAAATTATACAATAACTTTGTAAACATCACTTATAGGTAAATACTTAATGCCGACCGGATTTCGCTACAACCGTAGCTTCATCAGGGCAAATGTCACATCACAAAGTAACCGCTTCATATGAAGAAATAATTTTTCAGTTTGGTCAAGTATTTTGACCTCAAATCCAAATTTAATTTTTATATGAAGAAGGCTGCCCTGCCGTTCCTCTTAAGATAAAAGACGATTTCAGTTTTGTTTTATTCAGTTATTTCAGAAAATATTCAATGCGTTTATTAAAGGTACAGCACAGATGAGTTATAGCTTCCTTTGATCAGGAAAGCAGAAAGCAATACGGTTAATATGACTTTAATAAGTTTGGATGCATTTCCCTTCTAAATAGCGTAACTGGGCCATGGCGAACGAACGAAAATGAACTGTGAAAACGAATTTCTGTCGTGCATTTTCAAATTTGCACGAATTTTCCTGCAAACTTTGAGCAATTTGTGATAACTCATTTTAGACCATGAACTCTTTGGAAGTTCTGAATAATAAATAGAGTGCTATTACCATTTGTATAGGTTGCATAATGTAACATCGAATTCATTGATTTCTATTCATATTTTGATAATTTGCATCAGATTAAAGCTTACATTATGTTACAACATCTGTTATTTTTAATCCCATGACGTAAGTTTTTCATTTAATCCGCCTTAAATTATAATAATAAAAACATAAGCAATAAAGTTATTTATTTTTGGAATAAATTAATGAGTTAAACCTCAAATTGTATTATTTATTACTTTCGCTGTCATTTAATTGGCTGCTATCTTTATGTAAAATGTGCGGTGAGAAAATGAAGATAATGTTGGTAGTTCTTATCCGGAGTATGATACAGTTAAAAATGAATGAAAAATGGCAAGGCGAAGGTCCTGTTTTCAAGTCTTTATCTTTTTCTGTTTCAATTTTTGCTTTAAAAATCACTAATCTTGTCTTCAATAATTAAAAAATTACCTTATTAATTTAATGCTCCTTTCGTCCGAGTTGCTTGTAAAGATATGATGAATAATACTAACTAACTAACCATCACGCCGTTTCCTCGCAGGGATAGGCAGAGAGGACGGACTGCCAAACATCTCGGTTTGTCACACACTTCTTGCCTCATTTACATTCATACATAGTCTTATATTATTCTCACTCTTGACATGGCCCGACTCAAGTATCTGTTTCAATTGGTCGTGCCATGTCTTCCTCGGGCGTCCCCGACTTCTGCTACCATGTACGTTTGCACCATTTATTCTCATTACACTCATTTCTTTACTCATTCGCTCTACGTACCCAAAACTTCTAAGCGTCCCTTTCTTAATCTTACTCATTACGCTTACATCAGCCTTGCACTCTTTGCGGATCTAACGATCATACATGGTTTTACCACACATACGCTTCAGAGATCTGATTTCTTTAGACTATCCTTTCGCTGCTATTTCCATGCCTCACTTCCATACATCAGAGTGGGTGCCAGCACTCCATCTTGGATTGCTAGCTTCGCTTCTTTGGACACTTTTTTTGCTATCGCAAACTGCGTTCAGTCCTCCATTAATGGAGTTACATGCAATTACCCTTATTTCAATATATCTGTCAGCCTTCCCATCTCTCGTAAACATACTTCCTAAATACACAAACTCATCCACCTGCTCCAAATATTCCTCATTCACAACTATATTGCACACTGTTCTCGTACTTTCTCTTTCAAACACCCTGACTTTAGACTTACTTACATTCATCATTAAATCATTCTTCACACATACTTCGTTCATCCTAGACACGAGAGACTGTAGATCATCCATACTATTAGCAATCAGCACCGCATCATTAGCACTCAACATGCAATATACTTTCAGATTACTCAAATTCGCGCCCAATCCCACCTCTTTCAATTCTCGCACACAATTATCCATATATAGATTGAATAACCATGGTGACATTACGCAACAGCCTTGTTTAACACCTTTTGTGATATCAAACCAACCCGTAAAACCACAGTTCACCCTAACACATGCAACACCCTCATACAGAGATGCAATAACCTGAGTCAGATTCGTTTTCACTCCATACTTGGACAACCTCTTCCATAGCTTTTTTCTGTCGACTCGGTCGTATGCTTTTTTATCTACAAAGGCACTGAAAATTTTATGGTTTTTTGCCAGAAACTTCTCAGTGAAAAGATCTGGTTCCACTCATATAAGCATCTTGCACATCCCATATTTCATCCTGAAAGAACGAACAATTGCATGTTTTGTTTTTATTTTGACAATTCAAATGTCTTAAATAAATGGAAAACAGATTATAAACTGAAAAATGGGTTAATTTACATTCTGTTCAATGCACAATCATAAAAGTAATACTAACACAGCCCGGAAACAAACGTTCTGGTGATAATTAACTAAGATGCCACTATATCAATTATTCTAAGCTCCATAAAATGATGCAAATCTGAAAACAGCGGCGTTCAGCTAAAAAAAACCCCGAAAAATTTCTTAATGACAATTTCAAAATTCGGTGAATAGATTTATTGCTTTATGTACAGTTTAGCATTTGGCAAAAACAGTTTGCTTTACATAACGCGCCCAAGTTCTGTCTGGCGGAATTTTCTTAGACATTGTTTTGACCTGACTCGACCTTTGAACCGAATAAATTACCTCCAGATCGTCTGGCTTTGTCCGTGCCAACAAAACAACAGGAACGGTAAGCTCCTGAAATCTCTGAAAGGTCAATTCCTTCCTGATAGTTTCACACATATATCATAATGTAAATACAGGGAGATATGGCATGGAAGTGTGCGGACAGTCGCTGATCTTCGATGAAACTGCACGGACTGTCAAATTCAAAGTAACGGAGCCAGTGAAAGATAAGCACGTATATAAGTATTTTTCGTCAGTGAAATTCACCCCTTAGATAGCATAAACAATCGGTTTGAAACAGAGGGCCTAATAGCCATCCCAATGGTAAGAACGACCACGGCTCGGCAGCACTACTTGTTTTTAGGTGTGAAACAGTAGAACAAATCCAAAAAGTAAACTAAGGTAAAATTGAAATTTGAACAATTCAAAAATAAAATTAACCCCCTGAAATTGGATAGTGATATTTCCTTTTTTTTTAATTTCTCAACTCTCTTTTAAATTTTAAATATTAATTTCATCTAAATAAAAAGTAAAATTTCAATTTTATAATCTCATATGTCAATAATTTTTTACTATATTGCTATTTTGTATTATCATATTTGAATATTCTTTTAGTCTATTCTCTACGTTTATATTATTTAAAATACAAGTTAGCAACTTCTTATATCAACCAAGAAAACTTTTCATATTATTTATAAAGTGCAATAACTAAGTGAAAGTCAATACACTAGACTAAACATGAATCGCTTTTAATAAATATGCCTATTTCTGACTGTCCTAAAACAGGTAATCTCCTAGTTGGACAGCCAAAGATCACTGTAATATGTCATGTTTTTTAAAAAATTAATAAATAAATAAATATATTGTACCCTTAATAAACGCATACAATTTTTATCTCCGGGTTAAATCTTCCCCACAGGAAAAACTAAACCCTTCCATACACTTTTCCAAAAATGATCATCTAGTCAATCCACATTTTGCAAGTGCATTATATAAGCATAATAAATACAAAATAATACAAGAACAACACGTCAACTCACCAGAGATCAAATGGAAAAATAATTTACCGACTCCAGATATTTTCATATCAGAGGGTTCGGCTCGGTAGAACTCTTAACTGGACCTATAAATCCTACTGATCCCTCAATATAAATATTTAAAAAATCTTTCGTAATCCCACGTGTATTTAATATGACGGATTTTTGCATTTTTATATATAAATTCTTTGATAGATCTAATACGCCAAAATTTTTAATGACAGAGCATAATGCCAGTAGCCGAAATAACAAATGGTAATATTTTTATCGTCTGAGAATGCCAAATTCTTTTTATCTCATTTTTATAAAAATATTATAATTATTTTTATATTTAAATAAAATACTTTGTATAATAACCACTTTATTTTTTTATTAATTTTCACATTAACCGGTTTCGCTTCAGTCAAGTTTCATCAGGATGTTTATGTTCTTCAACAGAAAAAAAAGTGTAATAATTATTGTTATGGTACTTGAATTGAATTGAATTGAGTGTATCGAATTATGTTTGCAGCTAATATAAAGATTGAATTCTGTTGATTTGTATGTTGAATTACGGTTGTTGTTTTTTAATAAAAGAATTTGAATATTGTTTGCACATCACCTTTTAAACTTTATTTTCATTTTGTATATACGTACTCCTCCCATAAACACAAGCTCCAAGATGTCACCTTATAAAGTAGTAGAATAATTACGAAAAAAATTATATTTATTTTGCATACTGTTATAATTTGAAACCTTGTACAGGGTTTTCCAATAAGAGGTGTTATTTTGATATTCAATCGTAAAAGATCAATGGTTTCGTTGCTTGTGTAGCACGTAGCGCCGTCTTGTTGAAATTAAACGATGTCCCAATCAAGACCATCTAATTCCGGCCATAAAAAATCATTAATCATCTCTCGATAGCGCAATACATTCAACGTAACTGTTGCTCCAGCCTCATTTTCGAAAAAGTAAGGTCCAACGACTCCGCCGGACCATAAACCGCACCAAACAGTCACACGTTGAGGATAGAGAGGCTTTTCAACAATAACTCTTGGGTTTTCCGAGCCCCAGATGCGACTATTTTGCTTGTTGACGAAGCCACCGAGGTGGAAATGGGCCTCATCACTCAAGATGATTTGCATTTGATTCACTCAAGTGAGTTTTAATAATTTCAATGCATTGTTGAAGCGTGTATCGTTCCATTTTTATTAATGGCGTAGTTTTTACTTGTCAAATGATAAAAAATGACAACTTCAAAAGTAACATCTACCGAAATAACTGGCTATTCAAAATAACACCTCTTATTGGAAAACCCTGTATTATTTTGTAATAAATAAATAAACAAACTGTCAGGGCGTAGATGCGATTTGCAGTAGAATGGGTGAACGATGTTTTCGACACGCGTTGTGTTCGAGGAGTAAGGCTGTCAACTAGCAATACAGAGGTCGCGGCTTCATATCCTGACGTGCGCAATAAATTTTATTTGATTAATTATTCTGTCTTATTTTTGTTGTTTGTTTTTGGGGTGTTATGCCGTGTTGCGCTAACTCCTTCTTTAGCCGACGTTTCGGACATCGTTGCAGTGTCCATCATCAGGGCAGATCCGGTAGATCGGAAGATATGATCTACCGGATCTGCCCTGATGATGGACACTGCAACGATGTCCGAAACGTCGGCTAAAGAAGGAGTTAGCGCAACACGGCATAACACCCCAAAAACAAACAACAAAAATGCTTTTGGCCGTGAAAATCTAAAAACTTACCTATTCTGTCTTACTTCACAACGTATTCATTTAAAATAATATTTGCCGCAAGTTCCAGAGTGGAAAATATCTAGTCTCACATCGCCCTGCAGTAAAATCATCATTCAGTATTCAAACCTGAAACATTACTTAACATGGCTTAAGCCGTGTTTGGTGTCACAATCTGAATAGCCAGGTTCTTTCCCACCTGCCTCTTCCCCATCTTCTTCCAGTCCCCACTATTTTGTGTCCTGTGTTTGGTGAACCAAAACAGTTACAGAATTTTACCGACTTATTGTGTTACAAAGTACCGTTTGATGGTGAAAATTATTTATTATTCGTGAAAACAGAAACAGTGTTTAGAAAAGAAGTTTGTGAAATGTTAACAAAGTATTCTAAGCTTCTTCATAAAAATCCTGGTTCAAGTTTGTCCAGCTTTTATTATTTTTTTTAATGATATCCCAATGTTTATAAGACGTGGTTTTTATGCATAGCACAAAGGATAACAAATTATTGTAAGCATTAATTACTCGCCTGAAATATCCATACAAATTGAAAATATCTCCCGATTAAAAATAAATGCCGCCGACGGGAATTGAACCCGCACCTTCAGTCAGGTGCTCTGAGCTACGTCGGTTTATTCCCAACCCGCCAAATAATTCAATTTGTACAAGTATTTTAATCGACAATTATTCTCATGTTTTTCAAATATTTCACACACTTCTCTAATTCAAACTTTTTTCCATTATTTGAGAATAATAAATAGTTTTTCACCCAAAATGGTGCTTTATAATATCGCAATACGTCGGTAACATGATTTATTTAAACTCTTTTGGTTCACCAAATACAGGACACGAAAAATCTTTTAGGAAATAAGTGTGACATCAGGTGCAAGGAGTGATTTTGAGTTTCATGCGCTTCGCGTCTTTGTTTCAACGGAAGTCGCCAGAAAGAGTTGCAAGAGCGAGAAACAGCAGTCCAACGCGTGCTACCAACATCTCTCAATACTATAAAATAGAGTCGCTATCCGTGTATGTCTCTTTGTGCGCTTAGTTCTTCTAAACTACGCTGCGGATTGTTATATGTTTTTTACTACCCTTTAGAGAATTTTTTCCGGAAGGTTTATATCCTGTCCTGGAACGGGATACTTTCCTAGTTGGACAGGCAAAGCTTACTAATATGTTATTTGTACTTTCTTTTTTATCTATCTTTAAATAAATATAATACATGTAAATTATATTTATACAAAGTAGAGAAAGGTCGGTGTTTTGTAATCAATTTCTAAAAAATATTTACAGGTACTTATATTGCTAACGCTGGCTCAATCTTATAAAATACATCAAAATAATGTACTATGGAATTGTATATCTTGAACAGGCCTACAGAAAATCTGAAATGGTATATGTCTATCTTTTAAGGATAACCCCCCAGCAACGTCGGGAGCACTTCAACTAGTAAACAGTAATAATAAAAGTTACTGCAATTTCTCTGTGTGGGGAAAAGCTCTATTAACATGTAAAATAATAGTGTTTTTTTAAATTTAAGGTTAACCTCGCCACTGGAAAGGGTCAATAAAATTATGTGATTTTTCTCTATAGTATAGGGTCATACATTAATCATATAGTACGTTGAAATTCTAAAAAAAATAAAAAAATTAATCACTCCGGCCTGATATGTATGTAAAAGCCCAATGGTCGTCTAATTGAATATGTTAGACCCCCCTGAACTTTCAAAGTGATGCTAATGTTTGATGTTTTCTTTCAAATCGGTATAGACAACACTTCTGTTGATTTTCTGTCCAATGGTACAAATGCATAAAAATGTAAACTGAAGTCAGCAAAGATTTACTGCAGTCATAAAAACATATATCATTCTGTTCTCGGCCATAGGGGATACGAATATATTAATATTGATTCTGTACAGGGTGGTATAAAAGTAATGCCATAATGTGAATTTGTCATAATTTTTGCAAATGGCGTCAAATGTAATTGTGCTTTGACATTTATGTTGTAGACAGATAGAGAATTAGTTGACAACAATCAATGGAGTGATACACACCATGTACACACATGAAGAACGCGGCATTATTGTTACTGCTTGTTTGACCAATTTCCGGTCTGTTGTTTTAAAGCATGTGGGGCAAAAGTAATGTCATAACGTGAACGTGCCATAATTTTTGCAAATGGCGTCAAATGTCATTGTGCTTTGACATTTATGTTGTAGACAGATAGAGAATTAGTTAACAACAAGCAATCGAGCAATACAAACCTGAAAAACGCGGAATTATTGTTGAAGCATCAATTTCCGGGTCATGTGATCTGCCATTTTGGAGATTTGAAGTAACCGGCCAGATCGCCAGATCTGATGGCACCAGACTTCTTCCTTTGAGGCTTTTTGAAACTCGCGTTTACAACAATAAACCACAAATTTGCAAGTCTTTAAAGCCAACATTGAAGGAGAAATCACCAATTTGAAGCCAAATACAAAGTTGGCTCAACTTAGGAGTCATCAATTTTACACCTTCAAATAAACTTTCCGTGAAAACAGAGCCCAATTTTTTTTCATTTATTTTAAAATGGCAGCCAATTCGTTACAATGACATAACTTTTACCCCACCTTGTATTTGTATTGAGGAAAACCAAAGATATAGAAATATGCTGGAGGAAAACTGTCTGAGAAACCTAAAATAGAATCACACATCGGGAGTTGTAATTCAGATTGAGGCCATGGTAAAAATATCAGCCGGTAATGCAATTGCCGACATTTCAGAAATTCGAATATACAGACGATGGGTTCCTTTGTTACGGCAAGGTTTTCAAAACAAACTCACAAAATCACTTTGAAAACCGTGAAACATGCGATATTTTTCTTGTTATTATTAGTTATAAGTAAAATGAAAAGATGTTTTTACGAAAAATCGTTGAATTATTCCAGAATAAGCAAATTTTCTAATACCTTTTCCCACGCTTGGAAAAATTCATATGAAATATTATGTTCATTTTAAAAATGTGAAAATGCTACAAAAATAAAATGCAAAAATCTTTTTTTACCTACTGGCATCACTATAATCGTTGGCAAGGCCGACTGCACACGAAGAAAAAACAGTATTGCTAATTTATTAAAAAGTTCTTCACATTACCGGTATTTAGGTTAAAAATGGGATTGCAGGCCTTTAACGAATTAACAGGTTTCCTAACAAACTTTTAGTAAAAAAACATGATCAAGATCTCGAAAAATCGTGTTCAAACATATATTCGTAGTTTACTAAACCTGTTATTTCATTCGTTAAAGGCCTGCAATCCCGTTTTTAACTGGAGTACCAATAATTTGAAGAGATTCTTAATAAATTAGCAATGCTCATATTTCTCCGTATTGCACGACAGCCAAATTATGGAGACAGTACTGTCGCTAAGTAAACTTCAATGTTTAAAATAGTATAATCACTCTGCTTGTTTATATGCTTGTAGTAAAACAACAAACAAATCATCAATAACAATGAGTATCAACAACGATCGCCACCATTTGTAAATTCTGTCATTGCTCGATGGCCCTGACTTAATGCGCCTAGGCCTGTACTCTAGTCGGCCTTGAACGGTTAGCATATTTATGTGTTAGGCACCCTAAGGAACACATACGGGTACTTACACAATACAGACGATTAATTTATACCATTAGAGGAACCTTTTTAAAGATTTTATTTTGTGTTATGCTTTACCTGCTATTTTACTACCTCCGAACTTTCTCCAATGGACGGTGTGTGATTTATTTTAAACTTTATGGTTTGTCTTATCTAATGTACCTTCGTATACATTTGCGAACTTAAACGCGAACTGAGCCACGAATGACGGGAAAGGAACGAAGCCTCTGCAAGCGGCGTTTCGCGCCATTTGCGGTTGCTTCGTTTCTTTCGCATAAGTTGAGGTTCAGTTCGGCACTTCGGCTCGCGTATGTATACGTAGCTTAATATGTTTTTACGTTGTTGACGCAGTCCATAATAGAATTTATTAAAAAAAGACATCAAACACACACATCAAAACCACAAACAGTACGAGAGCATACAAAATCTAATAAAATGAACGTGGGTTAAAGATTTAAATTTTTAAGTCTTTGAACTGATTACAAATTCAAGTGTAAATTGCAGTCCTACTAAATCTGGACTCATAAAATAATATATATTCAAAGACTATAAACTACAGTCAGACTAATCTTTATTTGAAAATTTCCAATAATCAGGATTTCATTTTGATAATTTAGTTATTTTTAACCCCCGCTTTCCGAATGCCTACCGATAATTATTATATAAAACACATTTATATTAAACATGTGAAGTTTAGTATCTAAAATAATACATGTTGTTTTTTAACAAAATATGTAAACATTTGTAGGGTTATTGTATGAAATTCCGTCTACAGAAAAAATTCGAAATCTGTCGTATACCGTGGGATGAATCACATTTATGAATTTTTAAAAAATTTAATTAAAATCAAATTTATTAATATAATTATCAAGTTCTGCAAGTATTTTTTCTTTTTTTTTGTTATTGTTACAGCTGTTTCATCTTTCAATACCATTTTCAAACTGTGGTTTTGGCCACGTTTAGACGACTTATTTATACTTAAGTTGTCTAAACGTGGTTAAAACTACAGTTTGAAAATGGCCTTGAAAGCCGAAACAGCTGTAACAATAACAAAAACCAAAAAAAAATACTTGCAGAACTTAATAATTATATTATTAAATTTGATTTTAATTAATTTTTTTTAAATTAAATGGAGTTCTACGAATTAAACACAAACAATTAACACATGTATTATGGTTATGTATTAAAACCTCTTTAACTAATCAACTTCCTTTTTAGTGTCTAAACGAACATCTGGGCTGGCAATGTATATTAAAGATAATATTTCAATTCGTCATTGTCAATTTATTAGTATTTCTTAACTTTTACGTAGTCACCATCAAAGTTTCACGCACGTGCACCGGTATCAACGTTGCTACATTGGTCTTTAGAGCAGGCTCCATTAAAAAACCAGTAGAACAAACTCAGCATTCCCACATTGCGTCTTCTGTGCATTAGAGATGGCAATCTGTATGTTTATAATGGATTGTCCATCAGACGGACCGTTCTCCTCTGTACAGTATCGTATATATATAATATTTCAATATATTACTGTAGTTTATATTATTATAGGTATCCATATATGAGAAATGAGAAGAAAAATAAGATAAACATAAAAACAATAACAAAATTACAATAAGTGAAAATCAAGAATTCTGGAAAATAAGGAAAATATTTTGCATAACTTTTACCTTTATTACGCAGGGAAAATATATAAGAAAAACAGAAAAGCGAGGAAAAAAGTGGTAAATATAATATTTTAGTCAATTTTAGGAATAGTAAAATTATGTAAGCATTTGAGAAAATGTATTTATGATTAAATTAATGTTTCATGATCAAGTTACGTACGCAGAGAAAAATGAGTATGGCTGATTTATTAAAATACTGTTAAAAACGTGATTGCAATCCATTTTCTAACAAAATATTAGTCCATTCAGAATATCTCGGAACATGTCTTTAAGCAGTTGCACTTTCCTTCATAAATATAATGTCGAAATGCGACAATATTACAATTTTTTATTCCCACAACCTAATAATATATTCGTATATTAATGACAGTTTTTTGGACACTTTTCAATTCATTCGTTGAAGGCCTGCAGTCCCATTTTTAACAGGAATACTAAGAAATAATTAGCAATATTTTATATCAGTAAGTTTTCTCCGTGTAACATCTTAACTTAACATACATCATCACCAATTGTTGTTTCTCATTGTGAAATAAAAACGCCTTATTTTTTAAAACAATATTCCTTTTCATTTATGAATATGAGGTGTGTTTTATTTTACTATAAGAAACACACAAAATCAATTAGTCTTTAACTCCACTGAATATATAGATAATACACACTAGAATTGCAAAATAATAAATCTGATGTCGCCACTGCCTTCCTACTTTTTATTTTGCCATAGAATAAAGAATAAGATATGTAGTGCCTTGTGGGCGTATTTTGTCATCCAAATATTTGCCAAATCGAGGCTTAAATTTCCAAAACAAAAACTGTGTTAATTAAAATCAAATTGAATAGAGATCTACGATTTCGGGCGCGTGTGTAAGTAAGATAGACCACTGGGCTATTGGGCTAAATGGAACATTTGTTTCCATTAAAATTTGAATGAAAGGAACTCCTAGTGTTATTAGCTCTGTGTCACTCGTCTGACATGATAATGAAACATAGTTCTTCGTTGGAAATTTAAGGCCAGATTGGTCAGACTTTTGGAACACGAAACAATAATCTTTATTATATGTGTAAACCCAACATTTTTTTGGACAATATGATTAATTATATTGTAATGTTTTTTTTAATTAAAAATTAAAATGACGCCACAAAGTAATTTTGAAGAAATATTTTTAATTTTCTTTCGAAGTAAAAATTCTTTCATGTTTTATAAAAGGGTGGAATTCCACAGAAATCATTTGGCAACCACAAAGGGTGGAAAGGTTCATGGCCGGTTACGGGTCACGGGTCACAACTTGCCACAAGTCACAGGTCACTGTGGACTTGTTGCATGCCGAGAACTTTCCGTTTGCAGGGTAGGTTTTCCACATTAATCAATTTCCCTTATACAGTACCCACCTTCGTTCAGAAATTGGCAACATTCGAAAAATGTGGGACATATTCAATGGCAATATTCGAAAAACGTAGGACATTTCGATGGCAATATTCGAAAAAAGTAGGACATATTTGATGGCAAAATTCGAAAAACATATGAAAAACGCATGACATATTTGATGACAAAATCCAAAAATCGTAAAACATATTCGATGGCAATATTCGAAAATCGTAAGACACATTTAATGGCAAAATTCGGAAAACGTAAGACATGTTCGATGGCAATAATCGAAAAACGTAGGACATATTCGATGGCAAAATTCCAAAAACGTAAGTCACACCTAGTGAGGTAGGTCATGTAACGCATACAAATAAATTATGTACAAATTAATTTTCGCACCTAATATTTTTGTATGAAAATGTAAAAATTATATTTCAATAAACGCCGATTTATCGGCACGTAACTGAACTGAAATGAACTTAGTTGAAATTTGTCACTAGATTGACATACTGTGATTTAACGATGATATTTATTTCATCTGCTGACCGGTTTCGGAAGAACCTTACCTTCGGAAAACAAAAAAGAAACCAAAAGAAAAGTCATCAAATAAATCACCACTTATTAAGTTCTGGAATAGGTATCGCATCCAAAGTTGACGCGATCACAGTATGTATTTCCACAGATGCGTTGCTAACATACAGCATGTTCAAAACTGGAAAAGAAAAATCCTGAATATTTAAAATAAGATAAGTGAAATGATCATTAAAATTTGCCTCTTTTTCTTAAAACGATAGTCAGACTTCAAGACAAGCGGCTGTTTCTCAGTGATTTTTGCTTAGGAGATCAATGTCAGAAGTAAATACATATGCACCAATACAGGCAATTCTTAGTTACTCACAGTAATGACGACTTGAAAGAGTACTGAACTAACTAGCTAAATAACCATTACGTCGTTTTCCGCAGGGGTAGGCAGAGAGAACGGACCGCCAGACAAATCAATTTCGGCACACACATTTACATTCTTTCTCAAACTTGTGTGCTTCATTCACATTCATAAATCGTGTAATAAATATAATTGGTATTATAGTTTAAAAAACTTTGTTATTAGGGGTTGATTTTTTACACACGTCTATTTGGATTCCGATTTGTTTTTTGTAAATGAATTAATTGAAATCTTGGAACTAAAAATTAACTCACGTCCCGACATCCGATCGTGCTGAAACTCGGCAAATAGACTCGTTGTCCGTGACAATGCGTTCTTTCTATGCAATTAAGCTTTTCGGCTCCTAATGTGAGTGAAAATATAGACTGAACCTGAATTAACTGTTTTTTTTTCCAAACTCTTCTAAATTCCAAGAAACTGGGCGTCTTGTTTAGGGATAGAAGATTCTTCAATAGTGACTAGCTGCTTATTTTATACAAATATCAATTATGCTCAACAACTGAATTTGGGAGCCACCTCTGGGCTGGAGCCCCACAATACTTGATGAACCTACTAGATTATGTTCAAAGAAGAGCGGTGCGTCTGCAGGACAATCCATTGTTAACAGACTGATTGCCATCTCCAATGCACAGATGCAATGGGGGCACGCAGAGTTTGTTCTACTAGTATTTTAATGGAGCTTGCTCTAAGGATCTAGCAGCATTGATCCCCGCTACAACGTGCAAAAATATACCGTTCATAGTTGATGGTGGCTTCATGAACCGTATTAATATATGGGTCTCTTCAAGAACCGTATTAATCCGTTTTAAATCCATAAAACCTCTACCTTAACCCACATCAAAATGCTACCAAGCCTGATGGCAATGTGCTCCTTCCTTTACAAACAGTGGCGCTCTTGTGAGATGTCACATAAAGAATAATAAAAATGAATTATTTTTTGTTGTTGTTTCGCATGCCAAAATGGTCGACCCCTGCATAGATAACTGTTACTCTAGACTTAACTGTAATTCTTAGTTGTGGAATTATGCCTCGATTGACCTCGCTTGGAAAATTCCACTCCGTATCCTTGGCATAATTTGTATGCACACATTTCACGTGGCTGAGAAAGTTGAATTTTTCCACAGTTCGATCGCAATTATGTGGAAATTGGGTTATAAATAATGGGGTTACGCTTGCTTTTCTAGGGGCGTGGCATTCGTCATTATTTATGGAATTTTCATTTGATTATGTGAGCGGAAGTGAATTTACGTTATTTAATGCAATTGGAGACAGAATAGTGGTCAACAATGGATGCTGATATCAACCCTGATGTGCTGCAGTGAGGCATGGATCTGTCAGAGGGAGGATTAAAGCTAACTGGATGCTGTAGAAATGAGATCCCTGGGGCGTATGTGTGATAAAATCATGTTTGACCTTGTTTCTAATGTTATTAAGATCCGTAAAGAGTGCAAGCCAAAGATTGAACAATATTAAGAAAAGGACGCCTTGATGGAAATGTGGAGCAAATTAACGAAGAAAGAAGTTTAGGGAAATATAAGACTTTAAAGTTAATGGTAGAATATTTATTTATTTATTCATTTTTGGGAAATCGACAGTTTACATTTAATCAGTTTGTAAATAAGTATTAAATAGTAAAATAAAACTAATTATGGATTTCCTCCTTGTGACTTTAACTGAGGCAGCATAATATGGAATAAGTTATTTAAATTTGTGAGAAAGGATTATGAATTAAAAAATTTATACAAAATTATATAAAACGAAAAATTTACAAAACAATACATTTATAGCCATAGAGAGAGGTTGTAAATATAAATCAAATCATAATAGAGATATAAACAATAGAGACATAAACATTATTCACAAAACATCAGAGAAATATTATTTTATGGACCTCTTGTATTTGATAAGTTTGCAACTGAAAATATCAATCTTAGATAATACGCTATTGTGATTATTGCATAGTCTGTTCAGGCAAGAATAGTGCTTAGAGTTCGTTTTGCTTTGATCAACCCTGAACAGGACACAAGAGCGTGTTGAACGCGCAGGTACATTGAATGGAATCTTGTTTAGCAACTCTGGGCATTAAATATTATTGTTAACTACTTTATACAGGAATAGTGCATCCTTATGATGCGTACACTCAGTGAATCAATTTTAAAGTATGAACCTCTGCATAATTATCAAATCTTACAAATGACTTGTAACAAAGATATTTTATGAATTTGTTTTGAATTACTTCGATTTTGTTTATGTGGATTTTGTAAAATGGAGACCAAACAACTGATGCAAACTCCAAATGACTTCGTACATAGGCAAAGTAGAGTTGATTAATGATATCGATGCTATTAAAAATTTTTGTGTTTCTTATGATAATAATATGTCGGAGAAAGTCCGAAAAAGACGGGGCCTGATCAACTGAATAAAATACTTGCGTTAGGTACTTCACCTACCTACTACCTCACAACATAGCTTAAGTGATTCCATGGAATCACTGGCTCCAGACAATTGGGAGCAGTTGGGTCTCTTGTTCAGTATTAAACTAACTAACTTACCATCACGCCGTTTCTTTGCTGGGGTAGGCAGAGAGGACAGGCTGCCAAACAACTCGATCTTTATTATTATTATTATTATTATGTAATGAGCAGGCAGCATTCTGCTGATGCGCTCATATCCGGTTTCACAACAAGTTTGACAGCAATTGAGTGTTTTAAGTTTGAACTAAGTCCTTTCTTCTCTCCAAATGTGAATCCAATAGAGCTTTGAATTGATTTATATTTGTTGCATCGATGACATGTTGTGGGAGTTTGTTCCAAGCATCCACTACTCTATTTGCAAGGAAGTGTTTTCTAGGATTAGATGCAAAAGGCGTTTTGGTGATTTTTTTTGAGTGTCCACGGAGATTTATATTTTTATTAGTAGTGAAGATTTCTTGGATGCTAGGGCAACTGTAATGTCCAGATAAAATTTTGAATGTCTCGATCAAGTCACCCCTTTCTCTTCTTTCTTGTAAGGTTGGTAATCTCAATTCCTTGAGTCTATCTTCGTATCGTAGATCTTTCAGAGCTCTTGGTATTTTAGTGAAACGTCTCTGTACTCTCTCTAACAGATTTATATCCTTTGTGAAGTAAGGACTCCATATTTGGAAAGCATATTCCAGGAGAGGTCGCACATATGTTTTATATATTTTTAACATCATGTCCGGTGTTAGGTCAAGGAAGGTTTTCCTGATTAGATATGTTAGTGAATTTGCTCTTTTCACAATTCCAGCGATATGTGGTTCCCATTTCAAGTCCTGTGATATGGTAACTCCTAAGTCTTGTTGTAGTGTCACTGCTTTTAGAGGTGTTCCATTAAGTTTGTAGGCAAGTGTAGGGTTAGTTTTTCCAACATGTAGGACAGTGCATTTTTCGACATTGAGTTTAAGAAGCCAATCATTTGTCCATTGATATATTTCGTTTAAATCGTTTTGCAGTTGGTTGTGATGAGTGTGTGGGTTTGCAAAGAATTTTGTGTCATCTGCAAAGCAGCTGGAGTCTGATTTTATTATAGTATGCAGGTCCGTGATGTACAAAATAAACAGAACTGGACCGAGAACTGATCCTTGAGGGACACCACTGGTCACATTTCGCTCAGATGACAGTTGGTTGTCAATTCGAACTTGTAATTTTCTCTCAGTGAGGAAGGATTTGATCCATTCGAGAAGTCGTCCTCTTATGCCTAGGAATTTAAGTTTAGCCAACAGTCTATTGGTTGGAACAGTATCGAAGGCTTTCTCGAAGTCGAGATAAATTACGTCAGTGGGAATCCGTTTGTCCCACTCGTTTGTCCAGTAATCTATGTTAAGAATGAGATTGGTAATCGTGGATCTTTTTGGCACAAATCCATGCTGTTTGTTTGAGATTATGTCAAGTTTGATCAGGAATGAGCGTATCTCGTCCACTATTATTCTTTCCATGGTTTTGCAGATAATACTAGTCAAGCTTATAGGTCTGTAATTTGCTGGTTTGAGTTTATCACCTTTTTTGTAGATGGGTGTAATTATAGCTCTCTTCCAATCTTTAGGGAGTTTCCCATCTAAAAAGGATTGTTGCATAACCAGAGCTATGGGATGACTGAGAGTTGCTGCACACTTTTTGAGAACAATAGCAGGAATATTATCAGGGCCAGTAGCGCTATCTTCTCGCAACCCCTTCAAAATATTCTCAACTGCTGATGGAGTGAATTCTCTTTCGCATAGTGAACTATCTACATACACATCTTGACTAATAGTTGGTATACTGGTGTCTGGTTCATTGACATAGGTTTTTTCAAATTGTGTTGCAAGGATGTTCGCTATGTCTATCTCGCTGGTAACTGTTTCGTTAGAGAATTTATATAGTATGGTTGGAGTAGACACTTTCGAGGCAATCTGTTTCCTTATATAACTGTAAAATGGTTTCTGTCCGCTGTCAGAATTTTTTGCTCAAAGTTTTTTCTGGTATTTCTTAGTTGCGATAAAAGGTAGTTATTTTTCAGTTTATATTCTCTGTAATATAAACTGAAAAATCTCATTTACATTCCCCAGGTGTTTTCTGGATAATATATAACCATCCCAGGCTTTCTTTTTCTCTTTAATCAATGCTAGTATGTGTTTGTCGATCCAAGGTTTGTTCTTATTGTGGTTTTTATTGCCTTTGAATAGTGGTATTTTTGACACAATCTTCTCTTCAAACATGTTCGTAAAAAAGTTCCACTTTTCTTCAGTTGTAGTGGTTTCCATGAGAGACCACATTATATCATGAGTGATTAAGGTTTCATTTATTTTATCATAATCTGCTATGTGATAGTTGGGTCTCGGCTTCTTGCCTCTCGGGCCGGAGGATCCGTTGTTATGGCTGGTACTTACTTGTAGAGTTGACAACAAACATATATGGTCACTTTTGCCTATAGGTGCTAGATATTTTATATCAGTAATGAGATGTTCATCATTGCACAGGACTAAGTCCAATAGAGATGGGGTATTGTTGTCCCTGTATCTTGTAGGTTTATCTACCAATTGCCAATAGTTACTGTTCAAGTACATATCCTCAAATAAGGCCTCGGGGCTGTTTGAATTACGCACTTCTGTAATGGGCCATACCAATTTGGAATAATTGAAGTCTCCAAGGATTATTACGTTTGACACGTCAGCTATTCTTTTTAATTGGTGTAATAGTTTTTGGTGGTTTTCGTACGATGCATTTGGTGGGCAGTAGACACCAGCTAGGATAGTTTTGAGATTGTCTATTTGCATGTCAATGAATAATGCGTCAATTTGTGGGTAATTACTAGAACTGTTTTCCAGGGCTTTGTTCACCTGGGCTGAGATTGTCAGGCCTATGGTCCTTTTCTTTATATATATTGCTACACCACCTCCTCGTTTTTCAATTCGACGGTCTTTGCGGAAGAGTGTGTAATCCGGAAGATCCACTAACGTATCTGGTATCTCTGCCTTTAGCCACGTTTCTGTCACTATTAGTACTGTTGGTTTTATAAGGTTTATTTGTGCAAGAACAAGATCAAATTTCCGTGTGAGAGAGCATAGGTTCGTATACAGTATTGAGATATTGACTATGTAATTATTTACATGTTTTTTGGAATTTTTATAATTTTAGGGCATCCTTTGATGTATTTGATTGTCAATTCCTTCTCCCCCTTTTCTGTTCTTTGATGCAGCTCATTCCTTAAATCAATTAAATGCTGCCGTTGCATAGGAGTTTGATCCGATTTGATTGAGTTTGGTTTTTTTAGTTTATTTTTATTTTTGAGAATGGCCAAAGCTTCACCCCGTGTTTGGAAGATTATTTTTATCGGGCGAGGGAATTTTTTTTCGGCAGAAGGTTTTCCAAGACGGAGCACTTTTATGTTATTTTGACTTGTACTGGTGATGCTTCCTATAACTTTCCAGCATTCGTCGGTGTCTCGTAATTTGCGTTGTTCGGGATCTGGTAAGTCACACTCAGGGATATCAAACATAATTATGTTTTTTGCTCGGGATTGCCGATCGCTAAGTTCACTAATCATGTCTTCTGTGCATCGCATTTGTTGCTGTTTTTTGCAGGCGTTGACTTCTTCTTGGAGGTCCCGAATTAGTTTGTGTAGTACAGGTATTTGTTGAAGGCCACTCTCACATTCAGGACACAAGAATTTCATTCTGCGGTTTTTGAGCTCTTGCACACACTTCTTGCCTCATTAACATTCATTCATAATCTCATTCATATTCTTCTGTTATTTTGACTCTTTACACGACCCGACTCAAGTATTTGGTTCACTTGATCGTGCCATGTCTTTCTAGAGCGCCCCAGACTTCTGAACATTAAAAATAAAGTGTAGATTTCAGATATAATGTCTGAATTTTGAATTAGTCCGTATAATTTTCTTATAGCGAACTATAAAACATAATTTAGGACGGGTTTGTGTCAGGGAATTTAAACAATTCACAAATTTCAAAGTTGATTTTCAAGTTCTATGAAGGTTCTACTCAAGTTCTATTATTATATAATTGTTGGCCAGTTGCTACACAAAACTGAAATCACGTCTATGAAAAATATATTGAAAATTTCAAAGTTTAACTGTAGTGTTTAATGTATAGTACCTACCCACTAAATTACAATGATATTTCATGAGCAAAATAAAATTTAAAATCAGTTTCAATTTGAAATTCTCAACGAAAGCTCTTTCTGCCCCGCTTGCGAAATATAGAGCATGATGGTTGGCAAATATCACACCACTTTACCGTAATGCACCGGGACGTTTTGTTTGAACTGCCGATGCCATGGAAAGGGAATTTCCCGCAATGCATGTGACGTACATTACTGCAATTTAATAGGGTAAGTAATCACCCCTCCTTACACGCCCTGTTACAACATACTAATTATTTTGATTAAACAGGTTCGTCTATACTAACAGAGTTATTATATTTGTTCGTTTATAATTTCCACGCGGTTTAGATATTTGAAAAAAAAACCCTTTGTTCTACTAACGTTTCTAACATTGGCGTTTAATTTAAAGACGGTGAATTAATGAATTCCGTTAAAATAATATTCACTCGGTTGGTGAGAAGCAATCTAGACTATAAGTCGACAAACTGGGTTACATTTTATAAGATTCCCCAACTAAAAATTGATAGAGAGCAACACAAGTTTCTGAGATTTATTGATTATAAATTAGGAATGGTGAAGAAAAAAAACATAAGATTAACATAAATTTAACAAAAAATATAGATTAAAAATTAAAGTAAAATAAAATAAAAATAAAAAGAAGTATTTTTTATATTCTACGTTGTTTGTTTGTGAGTGATGTGTGTTTTATATTGGTTTTGTGTGTTACGTGTAGGTTTCATTATTTTATTTTATGAAATTTTGATAATATTGTTTTTTTCGTTCTTTAATCCATTTTGTAATTTTGTGTATGAATTTTTTTTTCCTCAGTTTTATTTTCAAGTGTTAGACTATTGAATGCTTTTATAGCATGGTATTGACAGTGTCTTTGTCCAAAGCTTGTATTTACCGTCGGAGTTTTTATGTTTTCTTGGTACGCTTGTCTAACTGGTCTGTTAGTGATATTTTGTGTATGTTGAAATTTGTTTTTTTGGTCAAAAATGTAGTTTTGTAGTGTTTTAACGTATAATTGACTTATATCTAATACGTCACAACTGTTGAATATTTGGTCTGTATCAGTCAGTCTATATTTTTTTAGTATTAACTTTAAGATCGTTCTCTGTGCAATTTTTATGTAATCGATAGCCGAGTTTGTTGCTCCTCCCCAAGCAATAATTCTATATTCTATAATTGATTGGCAAAGTGAAAAATATATTGTTTTCAATTGTTTTATTTTATATATGTTTCTTGTGTTTATGAAAATGTCTTTCCGATGTATACATTTAAAATACACATTTCTATTTCTAAATAATTCAATTTCAATATCAAACGTGAAAAATGTTGTCATAACCACATTTTTACTTAATTTTTTACTACAATAATATTTTGAAAACACATTCGTTTTGTTTGGACAATTAAACATCTCTCGCTCAAAGACACTTCTCATTCTAAGGTCCAAAACTATACAACTTCATGCCTGATGCTTGGAAAAAGGAAAACACAGCTTTTCTTCATAAATTGACCACTAATTGGTTTCATCAATTAGGTAGAAAGGAGAGTGAACTTTTACTAGACAAAAAATGAAATCAAACACAAACCAAAAACAACAACAAAAACTCAAAAAAAAAAACATGTAAAAGATACCTTTATGTTCTAATCTTTATCATTATGTGTATATATGTACCTACCTAGTACTTTTAAATTAGAATGCTACCCAAGCAGCAGTTAATCTTATGTTTAATTGGATGTTTTATTTTATTCTATTTCTTCTCTTTGTTATTCATATTTATACAAAATATGTTAGTAGGCTTAGGCACCAGTTAAAAGTACATATACCTATTATTTCATTATTATTTTAATACTATACTTATCAAACAACTTATCAAAATGTTAATATTCATCCTAATTTGACTGTCCTAAAATGGGAATCCTCCTAGTTGGGCAGTCAAAACATTTCTTAAATAATGTATATAAATGTATAATCTTTTACTAAATAAATAAATTTAAAAAAATTCGCAAATATTTTATAATTTGTATTACACTATTATCTTTAGGAATCTGCAATGCAGATGTTCCTCATGTCACAGTCTCAAATTCCCGATTTTGTGAAAGTTTTTCTGATAATATCCCGGACGCTTTTTTAAAAACAACCATGATTATAATCGTGGATGAACTCGATCGTAAAATTTTCCGTCCGCTGACATTTTTCTGTACCTCATTACAATAAAATGTAGTTAATTAGTGTAGAATTTATAATGTATAATTACCATATCTTATGGCAAACAGGTAAAACTATCTGTGTACCTTTGCTTATAAACGCAAGCACAGTACTTATTTGTGGTTACGTAAGAATGTGAATAATTTAGATAAAAAACGTTTATTTAATTTTAATAATTCCTTGTGAAATGGTGGCCGCTACTAAAATTCAAAGTATGTTTTTAATACTATACAATATTTTTATGTTTAGTTACTTACGCTCTTACTAATTAGATTCTTATAAGCCTGTTCAACGTTGGTATAATAAAGCCGGCCTTAAGCCTGGTATAAGACCGTTTTAACAAAAAAACGCCATGGTAAGAAGTCAAATTCTTCACTGTTCTGAAGTAACACGCCGTGTAATTTTTAAACCGCGTTTATAAGTAAGGGTATTAAGGGGAAAGGCTCCACGGTCTTTTCATACAAAACTAATATTTGGATTTGTGACAAAATTGAAAAAAAATTATATATATATTTTTTTTAATAAAAAAATATCTTGTTCGAATATGTGCTAATTTATTTTTTGTCTTTTAAATTATAAAATTAAAAATATTTTCACGCAAAACTGACATTTAAATTTGAGGTTAAATACTATGATTATTTTTTAAAACCAAATGGGTTAAGGCCACGTTTTTAACGGGATTACCAATAATTTAAAGAGATTCCTAATAAATTAGCAATACTCATTTTTCTCAGTGTGGAGATGTTATAATCCCACTGGTTTCGGGCAATTGGGAATTTGGTGTTCGCATAAAAAAAAAAGTAATAAACATCTTGAGGTCGGAAAATGCAATTTGGGAAAACGCGCAATTAAAAATAAAGTACTTAGAACGTATTGGAATTTTGTTTTCAATGTCGTAATTTTCATATGATCACATAGTGATCTTACAATCAATTTTAATTAATGTAAAACATTAAACATTTGTATGGAAAGGACTTCTAGAAGCACTCTAAAATTGCTTTTCTAATCAGTGGCTTATCTGAGGCTGAAATATTCAAGAAACAACTGGAGCGATTCTCAGAAAATCACATTAAATCGTATTTGATCAATGCGCAGTTTGGTAGGGAACAACGCCGTTAATGTAACTTCTACGTTTGATATTATGTAGGTACAATTACGCAGATTCTTAAGCCCCCGTATACCCAATTTCTATCGTTTTATAACAAGTTTCTCGTCAAATCTTTAAGTTTTCAAGTTCCAAAAAAAATAAATGGTTATTTTTGAAAATAATATCTATCCATGTGTTATGCCAAAACTTATATGAAATTCCCTCGATAGAAAAAAAAAACGAAAAGTAAGCTCCGAAAATTATTGAAACCAAGTTTTGCTCTGTTATTTAATATGTTGTAGGCATGAATCACTGTGTATCTTTAAATGCAACTAAGCATTTGACGAGAGATCTTTGCTCTATTTCAAACGAGTCATGTTATATAAATATTTTCACCATTTTCGCTTAATTATTATCGTTTTTTAATATTAGCGCGCTCCCTCTAACATTCGTATTTGTATATCTCCCTTTCAAATAAACGATTACTACGGGGCCTAAATAAACAAGATATTTTTAATATACGTTTTTGAAGTGGTTTTTTTATCATGTTATTCTGGCATAACAACCTTCAATGGTGTTCTAGGCCATTTTTTTCAAATTATAGAGAGGGAGGAGGTGAATTTATCTATTAATTTTGTTTAAAAGGGAAAATTTATAACTTTGTAAGATTGGAGTCAAATTTAGACTTATATGTTGAATGGATGGGAGGTAATTTTAGATAAGTCTTTACAGAAGAGGGGATATTTGTTTAGAGAGGGGCGACAAAAAAAATATGTAATCTTAAGTTCCCAAAGTACAATCTGGGGAGTCTAGCACATGAATATTATAAATGTGTGAAGGAACGGAACAATGTCCAATTCTAATTCGAATATATTGCGAAATATAATTTTTGGATTTTTTGAAACAACCTTTTTTATAGGATAGTCCGTTTTATCGAGACATAGCCGGCTCCCTTGGATTGACTAGCAATGTGCCAATACTTTGCCCAAAGATATCAGATTCTATCTTTGAGGGCGGAAAAAATATCAAATAGGGGAATGTGGCTTACAAGGGTAACAGTAGGGTTGGATGTTCCTTGTTTCGCCATGGAATGCGCAATATCAATACGAAGGTCAAATTTTATGAACTAATTCTCACATGAAAGTGTTAAATCTTTGAAAGTTATTGCCTACACACTGTGCAACTCTCTTCCAAATAACTCTTTTTCTGAAATCAAATATCTTGGTGTGATCATCGATGAAAATTTGAAATGGAAAAGCCATATTACGGAGTTAGTAAAGAGAATAAGGAAATGTATTTATATATTTGTTAGGTTAAGAAATATTTTAAATGTGAAAATACTAAAAAATGTGTATTATGCTCTTGTCCACTCTTTGCTTATCTACGGAATCATAGGTTTGGGAGGATCTTATAAAAACAACCTAAACTCAGTAAAAGTCTCGCAAAAAATTATTATAAAGGTAATAC
Organism: Hesperophylax magnus; assembly: GCA_026573805.1. Taxonomy (NCBI): domain Eukaryota; kingdom Metazoa; phylum Arthropoda; class Insecta; order Trichoptera; family Limnephilidae; genus Hesperophylax; species Hesperophylax magnus. The sequence continues at coordinate 5,209,178 of JAIUSX010000018.1, forward strand.
TTAAAAAAAAACTCTACTTTCCCAACAAAATTGCTTTTTAAATTGTTTCCAGTACCAAATATTGATGATATATTTAAGCAAACTTCCATTATAAAAATGTGTAAAGAAAAAAATAACACAGAATATCAAGAATTTTACAAACTGATGAGAAAAAACTAAGCTGGGGTATGACTCACCTTTACCGAGAATTTGCCGTTATTTTAACGAGACATATAAAAGTCATTCCATTGATTTGTCAATGTCATCATTGGCCACCTTCAAATCAAACGTAAACAAGACTTAAAGCTACCTATCGTATTGATCTAAAAAATAATTATTGTTGCTGTTATGAAATGTATATGTAAGTGTATGTATGTGTGTATACATGTATGCATGTAGGTGCATACATGTACATTATTCTTTACTTACAGTGTTCATCAATGTTGTGTTTGTCTGTAATTAATGATAGTATCAACCAAGTTTAATTAATGTAATTGTATTTCGAGAGCTTTGATATGAATCACTGTTGACAAACCTAAGAAAAAAAAAAAAAAAAAAAAAAATGGAAATCAATTTATTACGCCAATCTATAAAACAACTCAAATGCAAAACCATTATATTTAACAAGCGATAAAAAACTACAGTAATCTACCTTCCGAATTGCGCTGTATTACGAACCAACAAGAACAAATAAATAAAATCAAACTTTTTTTCCAAAAAAATTTATAGTAAAAAAAATATATTTATATTATTATATATAGTTTACACATAAAATAATATTATAACATAGAATCTAAGTAAGAATCGTGGCTCCCTTATCAGGCACAAGAGCTCCTCTTTTCTGATAAGGTATACATGACCAATTATGAACCTAAATATTATATTTTGCAAAATATGTATGTATTAATGTAACCCGTATGATCTATATTAAAATAATAAAATAAAAATAGCGAGCGTTATAAAAAATTAAAATAAAAAAGTAATGCTGTAAAAAAATATTTTTAAGATCATTAAAAATGAAAAAGTATAATCATCTCATGATGTTTTTTGTCATTTTCTTTCTTTTCCCCGTATTTGTATTGATTAACTAACTAACTAACTAACCATCACGCCGTTTCCCCGCAGGGGTAGGCAGAGAGGACGGACCGCCAAACAACTCGGTCACACCACACAATCCTTGTCTCATTCACATCCATACATCGTCTCATACATACTCTTCTATTATTCTGACTCTTGACATGGCCCGATTCAAGTATCTGATTCACTTGGTCGTGCCATGTCTTCCTATGGCGTCCCCTATTTCTGCTACCATTGTATTGACGTCAGTCTATATTAGTAATTCAGATTGAGACAAAGTTAAACGTGTCATTTTTTAACTATTTAGCCAAGACTGGGGTTAAAATATTACATAGTCATACCTACGGGTTATAAGGATTTGCAGATAAACAATTTATAAATATTGGAAATTGTTTAATATAAAGTTTAAAATGGTAAGTTTTTAGATTCTCACGGCCAAAAGCATTTTTGTTGTTTGTTTTTGGGGTGTTATGCCGTGTTGCGCTAACTCCTTCTTTAGCCGACGTTTCGGACAGCGTTGCAGTGTCCATCATCAGGGCAGATCCACATCCACACACATCTTCGGATCTACCGGATCTGCCCTGATGATGGACACTGCAACGCTGTCCGAAACGTCGGCTAAAGAAGGAGTTAGCGCAACACGGCATAACACCCCAAAAACAAACAACAAAAATAAAGTTTAAAATGTATAATATTAAGGCGATGCCATACGTAGTAATGCAAAATCATGTGTTTTTGGTTTGAAAATTTGGTCGCCTAGAAATGTTTCAGATGCTTTAATTGAATACTGCGAGTAGAATACATCTTGGCCTTTAAAATAATCGAGTATTTTTTAGATAAATCTTTTTATAAGCCCAGAAACAAATAATGTAAAGGCCTATGAAAACTGCTTTAAAGTTCAAAATCTCCTACTTACGAACCCATTTTCGGTTATTATTTTATTGTATAATGTGGCAAATTAAGTTATTTATAAAATGATCCAAAAAAAATTCAATAATTATTCCTGAACATCCACAAAATGGCAAAAAGGCACTTTTTGGCCATGTTTTTTTCTTGCATAAATCAAAACAGGCGGATGGTGTTAAGCGGGAATTTAAACTTTATCGCCATCTACGTAAGGGTTATTATTGATAGCGGCTCAATTTAAAATATTACACGACGTAGTGCATCGCTTTAAGTGTAAAATATAATTAATAATCAGAAAAAAATTATAAATAATCCTCTTTTGAATATTTTCCCATAAAACTATTTAAGCCAAAATAATTTAAATAATTTAAAACTCTTTCATAAAGCGATAGATTTTTTTGAATCGACATTAATTGTAGAAAATTTGAGAATGGATAACTTTAAACCTTCGGTTAAAAACGTTGCTTATCGCTGCTTTGTATCCGAAAAGAGTAGAAGAAGGTGGTTTGAAAGGAAAATGTGTGTAA